>CM057830.1:117602138-119092456 GCA_030068075.1 Paguma larvata | reverse complement strand
GAGAGGAGAGGACATCACAGGCAGAAAACAGAGCCTGAGTAAAGGCACCAAGGTGGAACATCATGGTATACTGACTTCAAACTGTTCTTACTAATGCCTAGCATGTGAACCCAGGCAAGTTACCTAGACCTTTCTGGGTCCCAGTTTCCTCATCAACAAAATGGGAATAATAATAGCACCACTTCATAGGGCTATTGCGAAGATTCACTGAAATAAAGGATAGCAAAGTATGATAAGAAACAGAGAGTAAAATGGTGGTTACCAGGGGCTGGGGAGAAGAGAAATGGGGAGAGATTGTGTAACAGGTACAGAGTTTCATTTGGAAATAATGAGAAGGCTGTGGAGGGAGAGCGGCGATAGCTGCACACCAATGCGAAATGCATTTAATGCCACTCAGTTGCATGCTTAAAAAATGGTTAAAATGGTAAATTTTACGTTATGTGTATTCTACTACCACAATAAAAAAAATGCAAAACTAAACTAAAAATAAAGTGCCAGGCCTGCTCAGTAAGCAACACAGGGTGACTGAAACCAAGAACACTTAGGAAAGTAGGTTGGGGCCAGAAGCAAAGAGTTTTGAGTATTAGGTTGAGGACAAGTATGAATGTGATCTACCCTAGTGTCCTGTGGGAACACTCGGAAGTGCTATGACTTGAATTGATGTTTTGTAAAGATATAATTGACATTGGTATTTTATAAAGATCATTCTGGGAACCCATTAGCTGATTACAAAGAAGTTGAGGCTGAAAGAAGGGATGTCAATTAGACTTCTGCTATTGAAAGTGTAGCCCCCAGCCCAGCAGGGTTGGTCTTGCCTGAAAGCAAATTCTCAAGCTGCTCCACATCTGCTGAATCAGAATCCTCATGCTACAAGACCTCTGGTATTGCCTACACACACTAACCTTTGAGAAGCATGGGGTTAAAAGACCTGAGGAGTTCAGTCAGTAGACGTTGAAGACTTGCAGTGGGACAGTGGCAGAGAGATGGAGCCATAATCACTAAAATTTATGGAATTTAGCACATACATTCTAGGCTCTGTGTATTTCAAAAACCACCATTTGGGGGCGCCTGGGTGGCTCAGTTCGTAAAGCGGCCGACTTCAGCTCAGGTCATGATCTCACGGTCTGTGCGTTCGAGCCCCGCGTCGGGCTCTGTGCTGACAGCTCAGAGCCTGGAGCCTGCTTCGGATTCTGTGTCTCCCGCTCTCTCTGCCCTTCCCCTGCTCACGCTCTGTCTCTATGTCTCTAAAAAATAAATAAAAAAATGTTAATAAAAAAAATTAAAAAAAAAAAACAACACCATTTGATCTTAACAACAGCCCCGTGTGACAGGTGCTATTACTTCCATTTCTCACATGGAATACTAACACGTCATCAAAAGGAGGGAAATTCTGCCACTTGCAACAACATAGATGGGACTTGAGAGCATTATGCTAAGTGAATTAAGACAGAGAGAGGCGCCTGGGTGGCTCAGTCAGTTAAGCGTCTGACTTCGGCTCAGGTCGCGATATCATGGTTCGTGAGTTTAAGCCTCACATCGGGCTCTGTGCTCACAGTTCAGAACCTGGAGCCTGCCTCAGATACTGTGTCTCCCTCTCTCTCTGCTCCTCTCCTGCTTGCACTCTGTCTCTCTTTCTCTCTCTCTCAAAAATAAACATTTAAAAAAATTTTAAAAAGACAGAGAAAGACAAAAACTGTATGATCTCACTTATACGTGTAATCTTAAAAATATATACCACATAGAGAACAGACTGGTGGTTGCTATTAGATGGGGGACGAGGGGTGAGGGATATGGGGGAAGATGGTCAAAAGGCACAAACTTCCAGTTATAAAATAAATAAGCTCTGGAGGTGTAATTGACACCATGGTGGCTATAGTTAACAATACTGTATTGTATATTTAAAAGGTGCCATGATAGGAGATATTAAAAGTTGTCAGTACAAAGAAAAAATGTGCGACTATGTAATGTGATGGATGTTAACTTATTGTGGTAATCATTTTGCAATATATAAATAAATCATTATGTTGTACACCTTAAACTTAAACATGGTTCTGTGTCAATTATACCTCAATAAAACTTTTTCTTACCTAATGACCAAGTTCTCTCCATTGTTTTTTATTGAAATATAATTAACATACAGTGTTATATTAGCATCAGGTGTACCATGTAACGATTCAATAATTGTATACATTTCTCAGTGCTCATCAAGATAAGTGTACTCTTGATCCCCTTTATCTATTTCACATCCCCCCACTCCCCTCTGGCAACCACCAGTTTGTTCTCTGTATTTAAGAGTCCATTTTTTGGTTTTTTTTCTTTGTTTTGTTTCTTAAATTCCATATGAGTCAATAAAACTGGAAATTTTGTTTTCATTTAGAGTTTAAATAACTCATCTGAGGTTATATAGCTAGTACCTGATAGAACTGGGATTTGAATCAGTCTGTAAACACTGGCTTCATCATCTCCTCTGTACTTGTTTTCAAACGTCAGAGAAAATGAATTTGCCCTGTCTTTTTCCACTACTCACTTTCTTTCTCTGTTATTAAACTCTGAGATGATTACTCTGACAGATCTCTAAACTATTTTGGAAGCCCAACTGATATGGACAATCTTCTACATCCTATCTTCCACCTTTGCCTGGGTTATACATGAAAACCCTAAGTAATTGTCCTAGTCCGTGGTCAAACTGAATGTCCCTTCCACAAGCCTGTCCCATCCTGAATCCAAAGGCTATGCAAGAATTTGGCTGATCAGCAACAGGGAGGCATTTAATGTTTGTTCCTTTCCCTTCCTTATTTATCAAGAAAACTCAGCATTTATTTCCTTTGGTTGCAACAATGGAAGTTCTCCAGAATTAAATTTCTACCATATTGTACAACAATCATTTAAAAGGAGTAGAAAGTCAAATTCTTCATCTTTACCCAGTTATATGTCAAAACTCCTCGAGCATGAGCATCAAAACTCTATTCCTACAAACAAAAGTCGCCACATTATTACTTTTCACACCTCTCCTTTCCTTGTCTGCTCTCATTGGGGCCCATCTGATCATCATCCATGGCCTGACTAAGTAGCTCACCTCTGCACTGTGGCTCACATTTGCCTGCTCCTGTCTGTCCTCCATGCCAGACCTCTCAGGCTCAGGCCCTTTGATTCAGTTTCTGTAACCACCCTGTTCTCATCTGTCTCCACTCGTACCCTGCTTCAGCCCATCCTCAGGTAGTGGCCAATACAATCCAATACACCAATCTAATCTTGCCTCTCCTCCTGAAGTCCTCCCCTGGACCTCCCACTATCCCAGACTTAAAAGTGGCCCTGATGTCTCCAACAAGTAACTTATTCGATTCTCACATCAGGTCTATGAGGTAGGCTATGATGTTGTCATCTCAGTTTCTCAGGAAACTGAGGCACAGTAGGGTGGTCCAAGGTCACCCAGCTAGTAGATGGTCCATCTGAGATCTGAATCCAGGGAGTCTGTTGTCAGGAGTTAAAAACTACACTTAGGGGCGCCTGTGTGGCTCAGCTGGTTAAGTGTTCACCTTCTGATTTCCACTCAGGTCATGATCTTAACAGTTCATGAGTTTGAGCCCTGCATCGGGCTCTGAGCTGACAGCACAGAGCCGGCTTGGGATTCTCTCTCTCCTTCTGCCTCTGCCCCTTCCCTGTATGCTCTCTGTCTCTGTCTTTGTGTCTCTCTCAATTAAATTTAAAACCATAAAAATATTAAAACAAAAAAAGTAAAAAACAAAAATACACTAGACTGCCTTCCATCCTTGGCTCATTGTTTCCAAGAAGTCTTCCCAGATTTCCCCCTATATAAAGTATGCCAGGGTGCCTGCATGGCTCAGTCAGTTAAGCATCCAACTTTGGTTCAGGTCATGCTCTTATGGTTCATGGGTTCGAACCCTGCATCACGCTCTGTGCTGACAGCTTGGAGCCAGAAACCTACTTCAGATTCTGTGTATCCTCCCTCTCTTTCTGCCCTTCCCTTGCTCGTGCTGTCTCCATCTCTCTCAAAAATAAATAAACATAAACAAACAAACAAACAAACCGTGCCCTGTGTGCATTAGAACGTAAGCTTCCTCACGGCAGGTTCTGTTCTCCATATGTACAAATTATTGGATATTTGTTTAATCCTATTAAATGCGTGTAAGCACAAAAGATGATATAGAGAATTCATGTTACCTCTTATGAGAGAGCTAGTGCCAATTGCTTCACCTTCACCGCTCTCCTTTCTCTTTGCAAAGTTCGCAGTGACAGAATATGGTCCTATACACCCAGATGATAGACGAAGGGAAATGGGAATTTAGACTGCCAAAAATCAAAGGGATGTGGTCCTTAAGAGTCTTAGGATTTTAGAGCAGAAATGTTTCCAGAGAAATCCAGCCTATTCAATGTCCAAAGCAAAGCTTGTATAAGGTTTACCAACCTTATCATGTTTTAAGCTTTTTCAAAGGGTTAGAGGATGGTTAATGGCCTACAGAAACACTTAAACAAGAGTAAATGGTTTCCAAGTCTCTCATATCTTGTGGCTAAAGTACTGTTTCACACTCTCTTTAATTGTCCAGGGCTATCTCCACTCACGACAAGCAAAGGGAAGTTCAACATTAGTTTGACTTCCACTAAAAGAACAAGTCTTCTCTGAAGGACTTCACTTCCTAGAAATGTGGAATTGATCCGAAGTCTCTGTTGTTCTGATGTACACATTACCTTTGCTAGCCACAACAGCTAGACAACAAAACCTTGAAAATGACCCCTGTAGCTACCCAGGTGCCAAACAACACTTGTATGGTTTTCAGTAGAATTCGGTCAGCCTGTAGAACTTAATGGTTTCCATTATTCCCAAAGCATGTCCTAGTACTAAACACAGAAATCAATCCTTATAGAAGTCTTCACCCTTAAGATGCAGAAAAGGAATTTTAACAATGGAAGATTTATGGGGACAGTACTGGTTTTCTTCTGGATGTCCTGTCTGGTGCTACCTTTCCCTGACTGATTCCTTCAATCTCTACTACTAGGGCTAGCCTTTCCTTAGCAATGAGAGTGACTGTAGGATTTGGAGAAGAATTCTATTTTTTCCAGCTTTATTAAGGTATAATTGACATGTAACACTGTATATATTTAAAATGCACAACATGATGATTTGAAATACATGTGAAATGATTACCACTATCAAGTTAATTAGCACATTTATCAACTCATGTAATTATCTTTTTTTGTGTGGTGAGAACACTTCAGATCTACTCTCAGCAAATTTCAAGTATAAAATGCCGTACTCTTAACTACAGTAACATTACTGTACATTATATCTATAAACTTAGTCATCTTATAAATGAAAGTTTGCACTTTTAAAACTATTGCTCATAATCCCTACATTTCTAGATATGCCACTCTACACCAACCTTGATTTTCTATTAATCCATGAAATGTATAATATTGTCCTAATTGACATTTTTTAAAAATTTAGCGAGAACTAACAAGAAAGCACCTAGATTTTTATCCTATCGCTTTTAGATCTTCCTTTGATTTCCCCTAGACTTAGTGTCAATTCTTTTAGGACTAGGATATACGAAAACACCTTAGCTTGAAAAGCTAAAGCTCTGCCCTTATTTGCATTCATGGAGTGCCTACTCTGTGCCAGGCTTGGAAATGCTGAGCCTGGGAGGCTAGGGACAAGGATGATACAGTCTCTGCCCTCATGAAGTTGACAGTCAATAAAGGAAGAAGCATTTAGGACAACAGTTATAACCCCTCAATTAAAAAGGATTTCATCCAGTTAATACAGACTGAATTCCCAAAAACACACAGAACTGAAAAATATTGCAAAATTTTCAATTTAATTATCATGAGTATGTTTCTATTTTTTCTCTTTGAAATCACAAAGACACTGGGATGGAGCTTGCTCAGAATCTATCTTCAGGCCCCTTGCTATAAGAATTCCTAGAAGATGAAAACAACCTACTTACAATGTTATTTTTATATTTAAGCAGTAAAGCTCCCTTGGGATAGGGTCCAGACTCAGCCACATTTACTGAATTTA
This sequence comes from Paguma larvata, assembly GCA_030068075.1. Lineage (NCBI taxonomy): Eukaryota > Metazoa > Chordata > Mammalia > Carnivora > Viverridae > Paguma > Paguma larvata. The sequence goes on along the minus strand of CM057830.1, from coordinate 119,086,419 downwards.
GCTTTATAGTAGTAGGACAATAGATGATTTTTCAAAAAAGTTAAACACAGTAATAACATTAGGTGACATTTATTAAACACTTACTACATCCAAGGATCTATTATTATCTCCTCCATTTTACACATGAGGAAAATGGAGTCCAGAGAGGTTAACTAACTTTTCCAAGGCCACCCTGATAGTCAGTGGCAGTGCCTGAGCATTCACTCACTAATGTACTGCCTCTTGGGGACTTGACCCTCCTCCCACCCTCCCCCACTCCATCTTCCACCCATGACCTTCTAGCCAACTACGAGTAATCACAAACATCTCATGTTTCTCCCAATTTTGGTTCCCCAGCCTATCAACAAATTACTTTGAAGTTATTTAGCAATCACATTTATGTCCAATACCTTTCTGCAAATGATCATGTCCTTGAAACTTACCAAAAATCATAAATATGCTGACAAACTGTCTAAACACATCAATGTTCTTTGCTGAAAAACATAGGGGAGTTTGGTTTCTATTCCAATGAGAGCTCAATCCCTTGACAGTGATTTGTGAGACACAAGATTTGAGTATTTGAGAATCTCTGGTCTATAGCAAAGAGGGACAGCCTGGTGTACTTCAAGACTCTAGACAGCATCAAGGCTGAAGTGCAGCGGTACTCAGGCTTTGTAAATGGCAAGAATCTTGCAGTGCACTCCATCGACTCCTTCCTACCTTGGCTCCCTCCAGCGGTTGGAGATGATGGGTTCCAAGCCCCCGCTACACCTCTCTCCCACTCAAGACTTCTCCCAAAGCCCCCCTGCATGTTTTTTGTTGTCATTGTCTAAGTGAATGATGGCAGCAAACCAAGGCTAACACTATTAGATTCACTTAAGACCCAAGAACACATTGTTGAGAATATTGTGCCTGAAGTCTCCTAGTCAGCTATTTACATAGAAAAGTTTCTCTGTCTATCCTTCACACATCATAACTCTGCCCAATCTATGCCAGCTACTCATTGATACAGCTCAAAACTGAGCTAACAGAGCTGGCTGTGCATTGCCTCTCCTTCCAGGTTTAGTCAATGGACTAAAGGTGTTTCTTTCCCAGGTGTTTCTTTCCCAGATAACTCTTAGGAAAAAGTAGACAATTGCAGAAGTAAAGGAACACATCCCTCATCAGACAACACGCGTCTTTCCTAAAGGCTGTGCATAAGTTAAATCCCATTTATTCATTAGACATTTGATAGACATTTTCAAAGCGAGGGCTCTATGGCAGACCCTGGGGAATAAAGAAATGAAGTTGATATGGACAGCCCTTTGAGAGATCAGACTTGTAAATTCATAACTAAGTAGAATACAAGGTTGAAACTGTTGAAATTTAAATTCACATAAACTTCTCTGGAAGCCGATGAGAAGGAACAGAGATTAGGGGCACAGAGGGAACACAGGAAGAGAGGCACAGAAGCTGGAATCTGATGTTATAGGTAGCAGGGAACATCTGGGTTAAAGTAATCATACTTTTTCTTAAATGCAACCTCCTGAGCTCTGCTACAGTGAAGCTCAGGGTTCCCCAGCTAGTGGAAGCTTGAGCAATCATTCTTTAGAGCCACAGAGAAAGCAGACTTGAAACTGCTACAGAGGAAAAAACAAATCATCATCAAAGAAAAACTATTTCGATCCATTGTATTTCAAGTGAACTTCAATTTCAATCCATTGAGGAAAATCAATGTGTGTAATCTTATCTAACAATTAACGTAATGTAAAGCACTAAAATATAGCCTCTAAGACTCTAGAATACTCTTCCTTCCTTCCTTCCTTCCTTTTCTTTTTCTTCCTTCCTTCCTTCGTTTCTTTCCTTCCTTCCTTCCTTCCTTCCTTTCTTTTTCTTTCTTTCCTTCTTTCTTTCTTTCTTTCTTTCTTTCTTTCTTTCTTTCTTTCTTTCTCTTTCTTTCTTTCTTTTCTTTCTCTTTCTTACTTTCCTTCTTTTTTCTTCCTCCCTCCCTCCCTCCTTTCCTCACTCCCTCCCTCCCATCCTTCCCTTCCTTACTCCCTTTTTTTTCTCTTTTCTTTTTTTGCTTTTCTTTCCTTTTCCTTCCCTTCCCCTTCCTTCCTTTTGTTTCTTCCTTCCTTCCTTCCTTCCTTCCTTCCTTCCTTCCTTCCTTCCTCCTTCCTTCCTTCCTCCCTTCTCTTCTTTTTCTGTGCAAAGAACCACTGGCCCCAAAATACTGGCCACATATGCCTAAAGATCATAGATGCCTCTATGGGAGCAAACAGTGAGCAAACTGTGCATGCTGCATGACTCAGCACTCAGTTTTAGGGATTGTCTCTGGGTCCTGGGAGTACAGGGATAGGCAGGGCCATAAGCAGGCACTTCTTGGAGACAGGTCAGGCTGTCAGGGTCAATCTTGCTCCTAAACGGGGCTGCTGAGAAGCTCCTCCTTGTCTACACATTTCCTCTTGACCTCCCATCCTCATTTTTGCCCCAAAATTGTTACCGAATGAGTAAATAAATTAATAAATGAAGTAACCGTGTTTTAATATTGGCTAAAACATTGGAATTTGGAAATTATTATGTAAAATTTTAGAATTGAATCAAGATTATCCCCATGTTACTCTCATGACCATTTCAGTATGCCTCCTTCCCTAAAACATCTGAGGTTTGTAAGGTTCTTGCAGAGTTATCCCTTTGCTCTTTACAAAAGCTGAGTAATGACTTATCATTTGACTTGGGTTCTACAGATCTGCATAATATTTTACTCTTCTATTATTACTCATGTAAGGATAAAATTTCATTGCACATTATATTAGAACTTACAGAACTAAAGGTTAATCTAGTCATTCCACTAATTCAAAAATTTTATAAAAATGACTAAGGTACACCACACCTAAGTAAGAGGCTTATGTTGAACTTTCAAGTATTTTTTTTTTTTGAGAGAGACACAGAGTGAGAGAGAGAGAGAGAGAGAGAGAGAGAGAGAGAGAGAACAGGGGGAGGAGCAGAGGGAGAGGGAGAGAAAGAATCCAGAGAATCCCAAACAGGTTCCATGTTCAGCACAGAGCCTGAGGTGGGACTCAATCTCAGGACCATGAGATCATGACCTGAACTGAAATCAAGACTTGAATGCTTAACTGACTGAGCCACTCAGGTGCCCCGAACTTTCAAGGTTTTTAATTATGAGCCTTTACTGGCTCATAAAATAAATATTTGCCATGAAACTGTCCATGTTAGATCTACCTTATATGCTATAAAAACAGACAGTGACTTTTTAAAATTATGTGTTAAATAAAATTCCAGTGATATTCATTGAAAAGAAAACTAACTGAAACCTGATGCCAAGGATTTCAAAATTTTTGCAGTATGGGAGGATTACTTTTCATTGTTTCTTTAAAGTGAATTTGTCAAACCATATGCAAACTCACTTCTCTACCATAGAAAAAGATGAGTTCTCAGAAACATGGAATTGGAATTGCTCTGTGACCCTAATGGCTCAACAGATGATTCTTCAAAAAAAAAAAATCAAATAATGTATTCTGAAAGTCTTTTCTTAAATTATTTTCTGAAGCAGCACATCCTCCAAGCTTCCTTGGGAGGGAAATACACTCTTTGTTGTCACAGACGTGATGCTGGTCCCCACACTTCCTCTCCCAAGGACATTGACATGGTTACCAAAGTCCACCCTCTCTAAGCCACTCAATGCAGATGGAGAGAGGAGAAATCTCTGGCAAAAGTCATCCCTGTGCATTGGCATCTAAGAGTAGAGGGAACTGTGCCAACAAATATCATTCTTTGTTTTGGGGGCTGGTCATATTTTTCCATCATCTCTGAAGCAGAAAAAGTGCTAAGCCTAGAAGGCCAGTTTCTGAACCTACTGGAGATACCACAGGAGTTTTTGCTACCTTCAAACCTGCTGGACCCTAAATCAATGCAAATATTCATGGCCAGTTATCCTAAGAACTTTGAAGTTGCGATTAACTGCTACTAATCTTCTTGCTCAGAGATGGCTAGTAAATCTTATTCCTGGGGAGTTCAAGAGCACAAGGCTCAGATGGCATTGCTCACATGCCATTAAATGGCCTAATACGAGTAACCCAGACCTTCCTAAAGGCCACTGCTCCCACAGAACACAACACCAAAGGATGTTAATAGGTATGAAGCAAGTATAAAAATGAAGTGTTGGTTGGTTGTGGACATTTGGAAAATGCTGAGTTAAATATAGTAAAACTGATTTTTTGACTACAAGACATCTCAGGGCTTTTCACAGGTTTTAGGAGCACTGGGAATCTCCAAGATGACTTCACTGAGTCTTCGGTTTGCTTTACTTTCCATCTCAAGCACTTTCAATGACAAGAGGCATTTTAGCTTACAAATGACAGAAAGGAAACTTTGAAAACCTAACAATACATATTGAATGAGATTTGGGATGTAAATAACACTCTGGGATTCCTCCCCCCAAACTGTTATGAAGGGTCTAGGGAAAAATGAATGTGGTAACTACAGAGGTCATTTTTAACTGGTTCGTTGGTTTTAGTCTGAGATGCTCCCCAAAATGTCCCCAACATAGCCTGCCCAAAAACCTGGGCATAATTCTAGGGATAAAGGGCTCACACATAACCTTTCTTTTAAAGAACGATGGAAAGCAGTGCTCACTTTGGCAGCACAAATAATAAAATTGAAATGATACAGAGAAGATTGGCATGGCTATGCAAGGATGACACCCAACTTCGTGAAGCACTCCATAATTTTTATAGGTCAAATCCATTTCAATAAAGCTGAAAATTTTAAAAAGGAAAACAGAAGAGACTTTCTTCTAACAAAAAAAGAACCAAGAATCGCAATGATTATTCTTTGCAAATGTGTCACTCTCAGAATTACCTATGTAAGAAAATGTTCTTCTTCATGCAAACAGTATGAGCCAAAAATTAATATGCCCTTAATCTCTAGCATCTAAGTAATTCTGAAGCCAGAAACAAGGTAAAATCTGTTCACCAGGTGTACCACCATAGTGGAATTCCTATACTAGGGGAATATTCCCATTATGGAATTTCAAGACCCCAAAGGACAATTTATGTTTCTATTGGGATGTTTTTATAAAGTGAACAATTTTGCATATGAGACATATAAGTTCCACACACTTTTTGAAAATATATTTGTGGAATTAACCAGCTGTATACCCGGGGAAATGCCCTTTTTGAAAGAAATGGGTGAGAATGAGTATAATGGTTACATTCTAAGATTTATAAATAGACTTTCCATATCTGTTCACTTTTTCATTACAGAAAGTATCAACGTTCCCAGAGAACCTAAACACCAGATTACATTTATTGCAATAAATATATACTACATTTTACTTTATATATCGCACAGTTCAAGGAAAATATGTAGGCTGAGTTTTCATTTATGAGAGAATATCATGTACATACCTATATAAATATAAAATCGGATGCAAAAAATTAACATTCAACTTCAGTTCTGTTTGTATTTGTTCTCCACCTGAGTTTGCATGTGTGTATGTGTGAGCATGCATACACACACACACACCCCTCTATCCAAAACCCACAATTTATCAAAACCAAAAACATCTTTTCTTTTCTTCACTTCACTTTACAATTCTCTCAGGGAAATGGGTAGAGTGCTACATTTAGAGTGACCAATTAGAATCTCTTAAGATAAAAAATGATTCGAGTTTAAATCTGTAGCTGGTGAAATTCAAGGACATCTATAAACAGAATTTTTTTGTGCTATCCAATTTCACATGCATTCAATTCACTAGTGTTGAGAATCAACTGTGGTGCTTGCTTCAGCAACACATATGCTAAAACTGGAACAATCACAGAGATTAGCATGTTCCCTGCACAAGGATGACATGCAAATTTGTGAAGCATTCCACATGAAAACAAGAAAAGAATCCACTGTGATTACTTGACATTACATCTTGACGTGTGCTTTAATCCTGACTGAGCATGTCTTGATTGTATGAATTATTGATTAATTCAGGTGTTAATATTATTTTAAAATGCAACTCATTACTTAGATTTTCCCAATCACTTATGACTTGCTGATCAGTTTCAAAGCACAGAGGACTCTTACTTCCACTGGATCACAAAGTGCAGGGTGAAAACATAAAAGGTAAGTCTAAAAGAAAAGTCTAAAAGATAAAAACTGTTTGCTCTCCAAGAACAAGAAGTGAAGAAACTGATGAATGTTGTTCGTGGGGAGTCGACAGTCTATCCAGATGACCTTCAAAGAAAGAAATGTTTCTAGATCAAAAATAGCACTTCCAGCAACATAAGGGAAGTCAATTAGTTATCCACTATGGGCAAGGCACTGTGCCAGTTAGTGTCACTGCTACTACTATTGTTGTTGTCATCAGCCCTTAAAGCTAAAAAAAAAAAAAAGAAAGAAAAAGAAAAAGAAAAAAAGACAGAAAATAACAATTATTATTATTTCAAAGAAGAGCTACATAACTGTCAAAAGAATTCTCTAAAAATTAAGTAGTTGGAATCATAAAGAGTCTAAGAATCACATGGGAAAATCAATGTGGTCAGACAGGCTGGGTTGTCTACCTGAAGACATTAACATTTTTATTCAATTTGTAAGATAGTTGGGCACTATTGCAAATTTCGGAGAAAGTGACTATCGAGATCAAACCAACTCTAATTGAGATGATGCAGGGAACTCAGGCAGGCAGACTGAAGAAAGGCTGGAGCTTAGAAGGCAGAGGTGGAAGGAAGAGAAGAAATTTGCAAGAGAGGGTTGATTTCCAACATGCAAAGGCAGACTAATAAGAGAAGGGACAAAGGTAAGGTAAGAGGAAGATCTGATACTATCTATCATAATGGGCCTGGGGGCAGTGCAGGCTGGAGTGGTTGAAAGTTACAAGGTCAGAGGTGTCTTTTACTAAAGGAAAACTGGGTTAAAGAAGAGTCTAAAGAGAAAATTCACCAGCTTTGGGTTCTCTTGCATGTTTAGGCATCAATGAAACATGCAAGAAAACCCACCTCTATTTGACAAGAATGATCTATTTGACCACACAGACATAAGAGATATTTGGACAGATGACTTAGAGATCTCTTCCAGCTTGAGAGAGTCCACGATTCTACAATACATGTGCACAGAAAATGTTTAAAATGTGACTAATATTTAAAATCATAGGAGTGCCCTAAGGGAGTGATTTAAGGAGAAGATAAAAGCTCAAAAATATTCAATTAGAAGGATGGAGGGAGTAAGCAGCAGCTTCTCCAATCCAAACAAAAAACAAGGAAGGCCAGGATCAGAAAAGGAATGAAGAGAACTGGAAACAAGAGATAAAGACATAAAATATTTTGCATAAAGTCGAAGAACAACAATTTCAGCACTGCCAAACTCCATGCCACTTTAATCTGTTTCATTTGAGGAATAATTTGTTCTTTGTCAATATCTTAATTGCAAGAAGTTTTTGCCAGTGTTCAATTTATTAGCAATGGCATACAAAACCATTTCAATTGGCTTTTCTTCCTAAGAGCACCTAACCTGGAGATCTCCCACCCAACCCTGCACAAAGCCTATCTGCCCAGAAAGGCTTAGCTGCCTTTGTCACAGGGGGGGCCTTTGGACAAAGAAAAGGGATTTGCATAAAGGTGGTTAGCTGAGCACAGCCCCTATGTGAGGCTATACAGCTTTGAAAAGGCCATTCTCCAACCTGGCAGTGTAATCCTAATGGAGAGCTTTTGTCCCAGAGGCCATGGTAGGCTGCTTTATTCAGCTGACAATCCATAGTACAAGAATGAATGAACCGCCTCCTTTTGGTAAAGCTAAGGCAGCTGGCAGCCCACAAGCCCAACAGTTTACCGAATAAGAGGCAGGACAATTGTTAGCCCCAGACCCAAAAGGTGCTCTGTAACAGAGTGCCCACTGCTAGTGCTCCTGGCTGCATGCTGCGTGTTCGCCACTCAAGACAAAGTTCCCAGGGCCACCTTCACATTGGAAAGGAGCTATGGGATCTGGAAGAGCCAGCAAAGTCCTTCCCTACAATCCTTCCAAAAGACATCAAAAACCTTTCATCACATGTAGCCCCTTCGATAGCTTGTAGAACACTATAATCATTTCCCATTAGAATGCCAAGAAAGAGCCAGCCTTCTTGTTCCTTTTGAGATTTCCTTTTTAAAAAGAAATTCAGTTTAGTTCTCTTATTTTTAAGAGTGTTAAATTTACAAAATGGAACAGAGAAACAATGCAAACATAATTCTACCACCCAGGGACAAATATTGCCATTTTGGATGATTTCTTTCCAATCTTTTTTTTTTTTTTTCTCAATCTTTTTTATGTAACTGTGAGACTCTGTAAATACAGTTTGTTCCCAAGGCAAGTCTAACTGATCCCTATTTTTCAACTAAGGAACAAGCCCTTTAAAGGTTAGATGGTTTCTCCTAACTTATTTTAACCCCCTTATCTTAAGGTATTTCCCAACCTAACCTCCAGTTCTCTTCAACCTTATTCCACTCTTCCATATACCTTAGCCTGCCTTATCCAAAAAAGCAGGGAAGTTGTCTCCCAGAATCTGCTGAATAATTTTTTTAAGGGGGCCATTTCCATGAATGAAAACCCACATGCAACAAAAATAATTTAAGATCAATATATGATTTATGTGCCAATATCGCATGAATGATAATATATATATAGATATATAGATATATATATAATATATATATAGATATATACATATATATATACACACTTTATATACATACATATATATATACCACTTTGGTAAAAAAGTTTCTCAATTTATTAGCCAAATGGTTCTCAAGTTAGAAGAGGGGCCAAAGAAACCCTCCATTTCCTGAATGAAAGATTGCAGACCCACTCACTTAAATGATCTCCCTAATTGTTGCTGACTCTTGGCTTCACCAATGCCAGAGGCCCCTCCTGCCCACCCCACTCCCAGCCCTCACTCCCACCAATTCCTTTTCTTAATACTGATGGTTAAGACACAGCCACATTAAAGTGAGGCTCTGCAAATGCCCTTACTGAAAACTACAAAAGCCTCTCTGTTTGATATACTTCAAAAGCTTTCTGTGATCACATATGTTGGAACTTCCTACCAAAGATTCCAACTTGTTTCTTATGGAATATAGAGAAAGATGAAACAGTTTTCACTGAATTTCCAGATTTTTCATGTTGATTGACTTTCTTTGTAAATTTCACCTCAAAATGTAATCGTTTAGTACAAATGTTTCAATTTCCCAATGTCCTGCCTGTTACTTTCAAGCTTTCTCATTTCTGTGCACTGTGTGGTCCATACCGTACAGCAGAGCTCACAGATCCTGAGGAGATCAATAGCAAATGGCGCTCACACTGGAAAAGGCAAAGAGTAAGAAGCCTTTACACAGTCTTATCTGCAGAATACCCACGAATGTTTCAAAGTAGGTTTGATGCATCCTGAGGATGACAAGGAAGCTTCCACAACTTTTCACCTATATTAAGGGAGATACTTATTGCTTCCTATGAGGAAACGGCTGACTTACAAGTTCATTCTCTCAAATGGGATACTTGAAGTTAGAGGCCAGCAAGCTAAAAAATATACATGCTTTAATTCACACTTTAAAAATTATTAATCCAATGGTTTAACTAGGGGAGGTTGCAAAACTAGTGGAAATCAACAGTATTTTTGAAGTCAGAATGCTTGGGACCTAGTCCCAGTTCTGCGCTAGCCATGTGATCTTAAGCAAGTTGTCTGGCCTCTCTGATCACCTGTGAAATGGTGCTAAACTCTGAACCCCTGATCCCATAAGGTCTTTTCAGGAAGATCAGATACCATAAAGGAGGGCAAGTTCCATGAAAAGTCTAAGGTGCACTGTACACTCACGTATTTGGTGAGTGTTCAAATTATACGGTTCACCTTAACCTTGAAAGGTAAAGTTCACTTAACCAAGGAGACAAGTAGCATGAAGATACACTGGGAGTACAACACCTCTTGGATGGCTTTCTCCTGAAAAACAATAGCATTCATGAATTCAACAAATACGGCGGCAAGTAAAAACATACATTGTCAAGAAAGAAAAAAGAAAAAATCTTGGAATATTGTGTGCATACATATGTTATGGTTAAATATCAATGCAGAGAGAAGAACACTAATCAAATTCATGAATTTGTGCTTTAATTTCCAAAGCTAAATATTAGTTTGATTTGAGTAATATCCAGTGTGCTTTGATCTCAGGTATTAGCATATAAAAGGCTGACCCTTAGCTCCTGTTCTCCCAAAGGTACAACTTGTATATTTAATATCGGGTACATTTATTAGTGGCCACTCTATAACCAAAGAACAACCTGTTACTTAAACAGTGTGCTTAATTGTGAGAAATAGAATCAGAAGAAAAACTCATCAACCTCCAAAGCATCCTTCCCTAATGGGACATTAGCTAAACTCAAGTCAGGACACTACTTCATAAATACACATCGAATAACAAGAAAAATATTCTCTTCCTCATAAACAACATTGTAACTCAATTTCATGTTGATGTAGTGTTTGGGGAAAAGCCTTACAGATATTTTACACTCTTGATAAAGGACAAAGGGAAAAGGTAAAGTTTCTCTGAGGAGTGTAAACTGGGAGGCCTACTTCAAAGGCAGTTTATGTGCTCTATTAAAAAACCCAAGAATTATGTAACTCTTATCTTTCAAGAGACTGATGTTCTGGGATCATCACCTTGAAAATCCAGTGGGAACCATTGTCACACATAGCTTGCTCCAATCAACATTCAGATACATCATAAGTTACATGGGCATGACAGGGGATAGAGCAGCTTTTTATGGCTGGAGTGAGAGGGCATGCCTCAGTTTCCCCACACCAGAGCCATAAAGAGGTGCCAATGGTCCGCAGAAACCTCTGCCAAAGGGAAACCTCTATGACTCTGGGTCTTTATTTCCAGTCCAGACGGTTCCTTTGAGCTCTGACCCTGGATGCTTGCTTCCTAGATGTCCCACCAGTACCTCACACTCAGGTTCTAAATTTGCTCAAACTGCTCTTACTTTGGCCCTCCCCATCTCAGTAAGTGGAAGTAGTCATATAAGACAGAAAGCTATAGAGTCATTCTTAGCAGCCCCCTCTGCATAACCCTCACCCAAATCCAATCCATCACAAAAAGTCTCAATGGTCTATCTCTCAATCAGATGTACTATCTGTAGAGGCCACTTTTAGGCAAAAGGCTTGAACAATGGAAACCTAAGTAAGGTAAAAGGGTCCTTGGTGGCCACTAGGCTGAATGCAAACAAGCCCATTAGGTGACCTACCTCACAATAGCCATAAGTCTTAGCTGACCAATGGGCTACTTACAACCAGGCACAAGTACCAAAAAAGGAAAACTCCATACTTCCTCATACCTCCTCACATCACCACCTTTACTACAGCTCTCCACCGCTGCCTTCTGGCACATAGTCTCTCCTTTGCTGTCCTGTCTGCTGCTCCCTTGCACTGTATTCAATAAACATCTATCTCCTTTGTTCTGCCTTGAATGAATTCTTTTGCCACCTGCACTTCCAGCCTCCACCTGATCAGGTTGCCCCACAGTATCTAGAATCATACTCTTTTTTAAAACCCTGTCATTGTTCCCTTCTATCCAAGAAATGAAAGACAACTCCTCAAACTGACCTACCCATCTGACTGTGGTTCTCCAACCTTCCTTTTATGGCTTCAGGACAACCATCCTCACTTGGTCACCTCCTGCTTTGGAAAATACCATGCTTCTTCAGTCCTCCTTGACTTTGTTCATCTATGCCTTTCCCTCGGCTTCTCCTTCTAAGGATATGAAATTCATCCTTCAAAGCCCAATGCAAATCCTCTTTTTTGAGAAAGATGTGCTAAGGCCCAACTGGCCCCCCAGAGGAAGTCAGTCACTCCCTCCTCTCTTGTTCCAAGGATGCTGTCACATATTCAAGCATAACACAAGCACTTTGTGATATAATCTCCCCACTAGCCTGTGGGATCCCTGAAAGCAGTACCTGTGTATTACTCCACCATCTTTTCAACCAGTTCCCAGCTCCAAGAATGTAAGTGTGTTGAATGACGCTTTAACTGCGGCTAAAACCAGAAAAGTTAAGCTATACTTTTATCACACTTTTTCTTTTGTTTTACCACCATTAACCAACTGCTTTCCCCACAACATAATTACATTAACCTAAACGACTTTGAGTTAATTTAATAGGAGTAGCACAATTCTTTTTGTTCAATTCTTTCTAATCACTCAAGAATCTGGGTACCTGTGAATTGATTTGCAAACAAATTTGCACACATGTCCTGGTTTGGTGGGCAGGGGGAAGGAAGACCCTATACCTGCTCCTGGCAGATCGAAGGGCCCAATTCCCTCCCCTCCCCAAGAGTGCCAGGCCATGCTCCTCATGCTCAGAGGCAGAGATTTCTCTGTGCATTGAGTGACTGATATGGGGGGAAGGGTACCCAAGCCTTCTCATCACTAAGCCCAAACACTTCTCCAATCTGGCCATTTTGGCCCACGTACTTTCAAAGTCATGAGTCAAATGCTTTCCAGTGATTCCTTGGAGTTTAATGGAAAAAAAAAATCCTCTTTCGATGTCTTGGTATAGTCACGCCTCAATGCTCCCCTTTCTTTTGGAACACGCAGAGAATAAGCAAAACAAAGCTATGTACTTCAGACATAACTGGACTATTTTATTTTTTAGAGCAAGCACTTCAGTTGGCAGTGTTTGTTTCTGAATGTGCTCATTGTGAATGCCTTTTGGAGTGATTAAAATAAACTGGCTACCTATTTGACTGCAGAATTAATTGCTTAATTTTATAAAGCAGGAAGAATTTATGATTCCTCCAGAAATTACATTTTTCCCTTGTACAGCTGCAGTTCTGGGTAAGAGAAGAACTCTGTTAAGAGGTCCTGTCATCGCCTGGGATAGGCTTTCAGCCTGAGAATCTCCCTCTGTCCTGATATTCAGAGTCAAGCAACTAACCTCAAAATAAGAGAGAATACATAGGATCAAAACAGGAGTTCATTCCATTACAAAGAACAAGGAAAAATTTATTACTGTACTATTTTATTTACCTATGGAGATACGCCATACCTGAAAACCTTTCTCAGAACTGCTTAAAAATATATTTTCCTGATAGAAATAACAACATTCACAAGGCAAGGACCCAAAAGAGAATCATTTAGTAGTAAAATAACCAGCCAACATGAGAAAACCCGAGTGTTCCTCCCTGTGAACACCACCATCCCTAGTGGCCTCACCCACCATCCAAGGTCCCCTGTCACAGGGAACCACACCTCAAGTCACTGAGCTATATAAATAAAGAGCTATCTGCATTTTAAACCATTACGAATGTAAGAACCACAGCTGACCAAGCCAGAGCCCTGGATGACTCACTGGCCTGCTTGCTCACACTGTTTTCCCAATATCAAGTAATGAGAACTCCGGGGCTCCTCATTTGCCATTTTAAATTAGAAAAGGAAAAATCATACTTCTTTGAGGGGTTAGTCACTATATAAAAAATTGATCTTCTTATTTCTTACTTGAAAGAAAAAAGTCAAAAAATAATAATTCAAAATTCCCTTAATTAGTATAATTAACATTATCCTTGCTTTACAATTCCTTCTTCATGTGTGGGGTCAGACAAAATAGTAATTTACTGATGAATACATCCCAGAAGAACAGCAGGGAAACTATACAGACCTCGCTCTGTCCTTTTTTCCTCTTGTTTCTTTCTCCTGGCTGTGCCAAATTTACAGCTATCTATTCTTTTATCTTTCAAGTTTTGCTTCCACCTGAGAAAGAGTAAAATTCCTTGAAATCTTAAAAAATAGTTGCTTCTAGTTTGCTCAAACCTCCAAATTGTGGTGCTTTAACTGTACTTCCCATGTCCAACGGCATCTAAACATTCATGTTTTAGAGTATTTGAGAATTGATCACATCTCATGGCCATTTTGTTTCTTTGGGGTATTTCTATTTTCAAACCCCTAGCACATGGCTTCATGGTAGCTTTATTTTCAGAGTTATAAACTATGCCACTATTTACAAGCAAAATTCGACTTGATAGAATAAAGGTAGTAAGTGTTTGTTGGTAACGAAGTAAAATTTGGGACCACTGCTAAAATAATTCATTTAATTTCTCTAGTTATACACTGAGTTCTTCTGGTTGGTTATTAAATAAAAACTACATTCTCTTAATTCATAAGAGACTTAAAAGTTGCAGCTGCCTCCACTCCCAATGCAATGCAGAACATGCTATTCTTCCTTTTATTAATAGAAAAATTATTCGAAACTGCCAGAGTTCCTTCCCTCTCACGCCCAATTTGGCTATATTTCTCAAAGAAAGAACAGTTTCAGAAACATCGATTTAAACACAATAAAACTATTTTAACACAAGTCGTTAGGCCAACCATAGAGGCTTCTCCTCTACTTGAGTTGTTCACTTTAATTTGTTTTTGTTTACTTTATTTACTTTGGGTGGTCCTATTTACTTATTGCTGTAGGGGCATTTGTTTATATTTATCTAGGCTTCAGTTATACATACTATAGCTCTTTAGTTTCATACAGGAAGTTCAGCTTTTACTTTGGCATTATTCCATCTTAAAAGAATGGATTTTCTGGAGTAGCTGAGAGTTCTATGCTCTCAGTCTGGATGGGCTCAGATACCAGTCCTAATTGGAACGCCTTATCTTTTGAAAACAAAATCAAATGATACTCAAGTGAATCCTTTGAAATTCCACTATTGCAACGTGGCCTTGGAACTTGGAAAGGCTCCAGTGTCACAGTTCACCAGCTGCTCTGTCTACGAAAGCCAGGTAAATCTCTTGCTTTCCCTCTGGCCGTAATTGTGCTAATGTGCTTTGGACAGCCTCTGGCTTTGCTACTCGCTCACTTTCCCCAGAAATCTGGTTCTTAGGCTTAGTCTGATGCTGGGAACTTTCTAGAAGTTTCCAAAGAAGAGTCAAAGGGTGCCTCCTGCAGCGCTACATGCGATGGCATCCCTATGGAGGACGCAAAACACCAGCTTTCCCACCCACTCACCCAACAGTCCTCCCAACCGAGCCTCCCTCCTGGGTGCTCTAGAAGACATGTCTCTGAGATTGCGGTGATGAGAAAACAGCAGCGAGCTCGCGATGATGAGAAAATGGCAGCACGCCACACAACGCCTGTTACCTCACAGAAGCCCTCACCAGCCTGCATTTGCCTTCTGCCGTCTCAGAGGCTTCCACTTCAAAGAGTGGGTTCCTGTGGCCCAGGGGCGCTGAAAAGCCAGCAGGGGCCGGGTGAGAGCCTGTAAGTTCTTCCTTGGCCGACAGTTTTCACCGAAAGCTGTGAGGGTTGGTCAGCGAAGAGCAGCCTCAGATTCCTCAGGCGTTGAACACGCAAACTCGCTGCGCTCTATGCTCCCACGGTACCTAGTGGGAGAAGAAGAGGCGAGGGACATTTCCACCTTTACCTAAGCTGTTTCCCTGGTCTCCAGTCCTCACCGAAAGCTGTGAGGGTTGGTCAGTGAAGAGCAGCCTCAGATTCCTCAGACATTGAACACGCAAACCCGCTACGCTCCCAAGCTAGCTAGTAGGAGAAGAAGAGGAAAAGGGCATTTCCGCCTTTACCAAAGCCGTCGGGGTTGCAAAGCCCGCCTCCGGAACTGGGGTGCAGCAAGTTCTTTCCGCTCAGCTCCTGGCCTCCGAGTACCAAGGTTCCACTTCAGCATAGGGCACTGGCTGAGCAGCACCTGCTAAGAGGTCTGTGGAGCCCAGAGATAGGTGTCTTTTGGATCCAATCTGGGCTCCATAGTGGAGCTAAAGAAGCTCAGATCTCCTCCTAATCAAAAGGGCCCTTACAGCTGAGGGGAACCACAATTTCATCTGTGGTTGAGAGCAAGTTGAGTATCAAGCAGAGTAGGAAGTCCTGCCAGGTCAATGCTACTCAACAGGGGCAGCCTCAGTGGTGTCTGGAGCCCCAGAGGTGAAAGGGAGGGAAACTGTATGCTGTTCTCCTTGACTTGTCATCTCTTTAAGCATGACGATGATCTCGACGGCAAGACAGCTTTCTTTCACACTTCCCCGTCTGCCCTCTTTGCCAGCCTTTTCCTGCAGAGACATCCCCCAGGGCATTGCAGGGTTCCCCTGCACCATGCAATTGGACTTCTCAAGTATGTTTCTAAAGATTCTCAGAAGACAATTCCACCACTTCCTTCAGTCACCTATCCCAGAATTGAGTAATCATCAGTGAGGAATAGATTTAACATGACATGTCATTTTCTCAAGCTGGCCAATTTTATGACAAGTTAAAAAGATCTTCAGGGGCGCCTGGGTGGCTCAGTCGGTTGGGCGGCCGACTTCAGCTCAGGTCATGTTCTCGCGGTCTGTGAGTTCGAGCCCCGCGTCGGGCTCTGTGCTGATGGCTCGGAGCCTGGAGCCTGCTTCCGATTCTGTGTCTCCTTCTCTCTCTGCCCTTCCCCTGTTCATGCTGTGCCTCTATGTCTCTCAAAAATGAATAAACATTAAAAAAAAATTAAAAAAAAAAAGATCTTCAATGAGTCGAAAGATTGAAAACCAACTTGATCCAGCATACAGTATGGGATGAATAAAGTAAATATTAATTTCACATCATTAATATTAAACTTCATTCATAATAGTGACAAGCTTTGTCCCTCAAACAAGAAGGACATGCCACAGAAAGGGCTTCAGAACTTTCCATCTCCAATGCAATCTTCCTGATTTCTAAACTGACTACTCAATCATTGCATAAAATATATGTATATGTATGATGTAAAAATATATCAAGACAGCATGTTGTACACCTCAAATATGTCTTTTTTTAATTTCTCAATCATATCTCAATAAATGCTGGGGCAGTGCATCACTATCAGTGGAGTCTTTGGATATATTCTTTCCCCATTCTAAAATTAAAGTTAAAATCCTAGTACCCCTGAAACTAACATAACCTCGTGTGTCAACTATACTTCCATTAAAAAAAAAAGTTAAAATCCTACACTTTTATGGAATTCAGAAAGAAGCTCCTAAACTCAGTTTCAAGTGGGACTCATTTTAAAACAGCGTGAGTCTTCCCAAAGTGCATTTTAAATAGACCATTTGGATTTGTAGCTGTACTATAGCCTTCAGGCACCACAAACTAATTATGAAGTTTAAAAGCTTCATCATGGCACGACATCTGAAATAACCAGGAAATGATAGAACAGAAAGTTATTTAGTAAAGTATATATATTTACATAACAATTCCCTAAATCCTAAAGCACAATGCTGCATGAGGGGCAGAAAAGCCAGGTCCCATCTTCCCAACTCTCATGTTCTTCTCACTCTAAAACAAATCAATTCTTTCAGTGCCAGATTACATGCAAGGGGGTAAGTATAGCATGTAGGTATGTATTACTTGTCATTCGTAGAACATATCATCAGCATTAATTAACTTTGATTATACAATTAGTACTGAGTTGTCAAAGACAACATTCAAAACAGAGCATATTAAAAGCATTAATCCTAATAATGATCAACCAACCTTCCTCAGAAACAAACCATGACTTGCCCCCAAAAGCAGAAAGATTAGCAGCAGCAGAGCAGAACAGAAAGAGTTTGGGCTTAAGTATAAATCCTGGCTAGTCTTGGAGAATGTGATTAACTTATCTGAAGCCATCGTGTCCTCTCACCAATGGGCCCAATAATAAATAGTACCTGCCTCATGTAAGAGAGACAATTTGATGGATGATGCACGCAAAGTACCTGGCACGGAGCCAGGCAAGAAGTCAGCCCTGGTCAGCGGGGCTGCAATTACCATCAGGAAATACAATAAAATACTCACCAAAGGCAGGCAGGGCTTCCAGATGTCCATCCTTCAGAACACAGCATGCAGGATTTGGGAGACTTCTACTTAAGATTCTTCTGTTTTTGCTTGGAGGTACCACTTTATCTCTGGTTTTTCTCACAGGGGTCCTGCTGGTACCAGAGACTAGGCACTCCTCTATAAAGAAAGGACAGCCATGAGTAGCCTCTACAGCAAGCCCCCAAAATTCCATGGAAATTTCCAAAGGAATTCCTTGGAAGACAAAAACAAAACGAAACAAACAAACAAACAAAAAAACAGTGAGGTAAGTTTTCATCTCTGTGTGGGCATCACACTGCTGGCTGTTTGCTTCTTACCTAAAGGAAATAAGTATCCCATTTTTACATCTCTTGAGAACACGCTTGCACAAAATCGACATCAAGCCACTCCTGGCTTAGAACACCCACAGCCTTGTTCATCTCCAGTTCAGCCAGATACCATTTTGCAAAAATGTAATATTTCACTACATCTGGAATGCATGGATCAATGTGTGGTTTGGGTTTCCATTGAAAGTCCCCCATTTTTCCTGGTAGAATACTAACATATTGTGGTATACATTAATGAGGTATGATCTATTTTACTTGTGGGAAAATTCAATGATAAATACATGAAAGGAATTTAAGCAGTGCTATTTTAATTTTAATCCATCTTGAATTAAAAAAAAAATCAGTAAGGGGCACCTGAGTGGCTCAGTCAGTTAAGTGACCGACTCTTGACCTCAGTTCAGGGCCTGATATGAGGGTTGTGAGTTCAAGCCTTGCATTGGTCTCTGTCTGGATATGAAGACTACTTTTAAAAAAATCAGTGAATTCTGAAAGGATCCACACTTTTAGTCCACATACCCATTAGTTCTGGCCTGCACTCCTGACTGGAGTCCTTCCTACTCTCAATCTTGTTGCCTCCAAACTGTTCTCCACCCAACAGCCAACATGAACTCTAAAAAGTTCATGCCACACCATTTCCCCAGTGGGAATACTGTCTGATCCATGCCACAAGCACTTCTTGGCTGTTGAGGAAAACCTGATCCCATTCTCAAGGCCTCTAATACCCTCCCAATCGTAATGGCTGCTCTTCTCTCCTCACCACACAATTAGAGCCTTCCTATAGCTTTTACTAAATATTTGAATGTAACAAACTATGGAAGAGACATGTTCTGGCATTGAAACCCAGAAAAAAGGTAATTGCTTTTTTCCTGGGAGATCATTAACTATAAAGAAAAACCAATTGTTAAAATATGTTCCCGGAGGGCCTAAATGCCTATTGCTTTATGCCTTTATTCTCAACTTAGCATGAGTATGTTTGGAACACTGAAATAACCTATTCTCTCCAACCTACAGACTATGAGTGAACCCACAAGGGTCTCTCACAAGGATGGGAGTGGGGTGGCAATATGGAACTTGCCAAGGGTTTTGCCTTAGTGATGCTGACATAGCTAAGTGGATCCTAATCGATGGTTTGGCCCAAGCCCCTCATTTTCTAATTAAGGACAGTGAAGCCCAGTGAATCCTTTGGGAAGGATTGTCTAGAATCTTAGAGCAAGAGATCAGTTGTGCCCAGATGAGAAGGCCTGGCTGCTCCCACCATATCACACCCACATGTATCTTGCACCCACAAAACATCCCTATGTCTAGTAAGGATGTCTTCTTACTTCTTAGTACAGGGAGGGTACTTTTCATACAAGAAATGTGTTTCCTGCTTTCAGGGGGACAGATGAGGGTGTGAATGTCTTTGTCTTTGCACAAGTTGCTTCCCAAGTAGCTTCAATTCAAAATAATCAGTATACCACTGTGGTACATTTAGGACGGCCTGCCCTTGGCTACAACAGCACAAAACCTTAAATTGCTTTTATAGTAGAAAACATCTTCACCCAAAGACTGTGAGCAAGACATGGTTTTGCTCTCTGGCCATTTTCCCCCAGTATTTGTATAATTATCTGTAGCTTCGGTTGCTATGGAAAGCAAACACCACTTGCCATGACAACAGTAACAGTTTAAGGTATACGGCTTGTCTCAGACTGTGAAGCTTCAAAAACACGGAAGTGTGTAGGGCTTTAATATCGCTCCTTTAAAAAACTCAATCGAATGATCTCCCCAGAAAAGCCACTTGAGTATTCACTTTGTCTATGATATCTGTCATGAAAATCCAGCATACCTCAACAAGGAATGCCTGAGGGCTGAAATCCAAAGATATTTTAATAAAAATTGATTTTTAAAAAAGGTTGGTAAGAATTAAAGAACAAATAAATGAAAATTTACTGTGTACCTATTCTGCACCAGAAGTGTATAGATTCTTTTACATACATTTCATCTGATTGTGATTGTACCTCATTTTATAGAAGAGAGAAATAGAAAAGTGAAATAACTAGTCCAGAGAGACAGAACTGGGATTCAAACTCAGGGTGGGCTGGCTCCACTCAACACACCATACATTGTTTATTCAAGCAGTCTAGTCACCTGATTATTTTAATCAACCCAAAACTGACGGTTCAGAATGAATTTTGGTTAAGAAATATAGATAATAAATAGTTCTTGTTTTTTTTTTAAATCAGTCCAATAAATGGCCTTCTTGTCAGTGTACCTTAGGAACAGCTATAGTTTCCTCTCATCCAGCCTCCTCTGCCTCGGGTCAGACTAGAAATTATGGGGCTGGGCAGTGGGTTGGGAATTCTTGCTGAAACCCACTAATATGGCTATCAAAATGAGAGACTAAGTATTGTTGAGGATGTGAAGAAATTGGAACCTTCATATACTGCTGGTGAGAAGGCAGAGTAATACAGCCACATTGGAAAACAGTCTGGCAGTTCCTTAAAGATTAAACATAGAGTTACCACAAGACTCAGCAATTTCACTTCTAGTGTTATGCCCAGAAGAACTGAAAATATATTTCCACACCAAAACTTGTTCAGGAATGCTCATACAGCATTGTTCGTAAGAGCCAAAAAGTGGAAATAACCCAAATATCAATTAAATGGTGGCTGAATAAACAAAATATACTCTATCCATACAGTGGAATATTATTCAGTCATAAAAATAAGTGGAGTATTGACTGATGATACAGTAGGGAAGAAGCTTGAAAACATTATGCTAAATGCAATAAGCTGGTCACTAAGAGACATATACTGTGTGATTCCACCTATATGAGTACCTGGAGTTGTCAGATTCACAGAGACAGAAAGTAGAATGCCAGGAGCTAGAGAAAAGAGTAAATGGAAAGTCATCCTCTAGGGGTGCCTGGGTGGCTCAGTCAGTTAGATGTCCAACTTTAGCTCAAGTCATGATCTCACCGTTCCCAAGTTTGAGCCCCGCATTGGGCTCTGTGTTGACAGCTCAGAGCCTGAAGCCTGCTTCAGATTCTCTGTCTCCCTCTCTCTCTGCCCCTCCCCTCCTCAAAAATAAACAAACATTAAAAAAAATTAAAAAAAAAGAAGTCATCATCTTTGGGGACAGAGTTTCAGTTTTGCAAGATGAAAAGAGTTCTGGAGATTTATTGCACAACAATGTGAATGTACTTACTATTGAACTGTGTACTTTAAAATGGTTAAGATAGAACGTTTTGTGTTACATGTGTTTCACTGTAATAAAAAAGATTCCATTTAGAATGAAATGCCCAGAACAGGCAAATCCGTACAGACAGAAAGCAGATTAGTGGTTCCAGGAGCTGGGAGGAGGGAGAATGGGGGCGGTGCCTACTAAAAGGGACAGGTTTTCTTTTGGGGGTGATAAAATGTTCTGGAATTACATAATTCCAGGTTGTGTGATGTTCATATAATCTTGTGATAAACCACTGAATTGTACTCTTCTAAAGGGTAAAATTTTCAGATATAAATTATATCTCAAATAAAAATTTGATGGGAGAAAATAAGAATCTAGGTGTGAGAGTTAGTGTGTATGTTAGAAATGAAAGGGAGAGGAAGGAGAGGAAATTGACAATTATAAGAAACCATGCAAAGGCAATGTACTGACCTGCTCGACCACAAACAGCACCTTGTACTGTGGTTGCACGGATGAACTTCATGGCTGGAGAGCAAATATTTGAGCAAAATATGTATACATCTTTATGATTATTTTAAATGTGACAGAAAAATCACTGTAAAACACAGCTGATAACTAGTCAGAATGGCTAACTGGTCAGTGACTAACTAGAGGATAAAAGCAATAATTACATTATGAATAAATGTTAATACCTTACTTGAATACAACCTGGAGGTAATTATGTACTCCAATCCCATGTCTTTTGAGTAAATTCTATCTCATTTTCACTACTGATATTGGATAATAGAAATCTCTGTGGATAGCTAACAGAATACTAAGGTTAATTAACAATAAACATCATTTGATTAAGCTGTTTGAGAAAGTCTGCTGCCTATTGGATTTGCTACAAGTACATCAAAATTCTTTGTTGGGAGCCATCTTGGGCTCACAGATTGAGACACCTCCCTGTGTGGAAAGGCAGTTGAAGCAAAGCTCCTGCCAACCAAATGGTGCTCCAATACCACCTCCTTCAAATAACCTTTCAGGCCTGGATTTCTTGAGCTGCCCTCATTGACCTCAAGGGAGGTAATGCTCTTTTGTTTTATGGCATTCAAATAAAAAAGGGAACTTGGAATGTGATGTATTGATGGATAACATCTGAAGGAGACTATGTAAATGTACTCATTCATGGGCAAAGGACAAGCATTGGGAATTCTGCCCTTGCCAGATGGGTTGCACCTCCCCCATTGTATTTGGAAGAATAGGCCTCAAGGCAACACCCTGTTTTCTCCTGTTTACAGATAATTAACATAGGTCTCAAGGAAAAACCTTTTTTCCTCCTGTTTATAGATAATTAACATAAGGCCTCAAGGAAACACCCTGTTCTCTCCCCCCTGCCCTAAATTTATATGTTAAATCAACTTGAAAACAACATACAAGATTGAGGAAATTTCTGCCTTGCTGGTGAAAACACATTGTTGTTAAAAATATCGAACTATGCTTACTGATGGAATGTCACTCATTGATGTAATGTCACTTACTACCTTTAAAAATAAAGACACTGAGACCAGCAGGGCGAGATGCCAGAATTGCCAGAGCTGCCTACTTGGTGATCAGACTACATCTCGTGGCTCTCTCGTTCCTTCCGCCAACCGTCCATCCTTCAGGGACCCCTGGACTCACTGGAGCTGGACCCCGGCAGTTCTTGATTCATAGAAATTTATGGCACAAGTTCCTGGCTGTCTCATGGGACAAGGAATTGCCACAAACCTTTTGGAATGAAGAAAAATGGGCGCCTGGTGGCTCAGTTGGTTGAGGATCTGACGCTTGATTTCAGCTCAGGTCATGATCTCAAGGTTTGTGAGTGAAAGCCCTGCATCAGCCTCTGTGCTCACAGTGTGGAGCCTGCATGGGATCCTCTCTCTTCTTCTCTCTCTACCCTTCCCTCACTCGCTCCATCTCTCTCTCAAAAATGAATAAATAAACTTAAAAAAAAATAAAATGAAGAAAAGTGAGGAGACTGTTGGAAACTGAACTGAGCCTTCAACTTGCAATGAGCCCTTGGCACTTAATGGAACACTGAAGCCAATGCTCTTCATGCTGTAGCTAATTATCACTAAAAGCTGCTACCTATACCAAATCCAACAGGTGAGTCCCTTCTCAGATTTATCTTGCAAGCTTGGCTTTTTCTTTTTTGTTTTGAGGACAGTTATTACTTTCCTAGAACTAAAGAAAATGACCAAGGTGAATGCATACAAAGTCAAACTAAAGTCGTACTGAAGATACTATTAAATTTAAGCAGAAGATGAAAAAAAAGTTAAGTAGACCATGGAACGAAACAGGTCAGAGGGAGACTCGGGTACATATGGTATCATAGGATATGATAAAAATGGTACCACAGGTTATAGGAAAATATACATGATTTGGTGGCCAGTGTTGGGAAAATTGTCTCATTATGGGCAGAAAAATCAAACTAGGTTCCCATCTATAACAATCTATAGGGGGTGGATTCCCAATGGTTTCAGGAATCATTGTGAAAGGAAAAAATAATAACAATCAAAAAGGAAATTGCAAAAATATTTTTTTATCTTGAAGTAGGGAAGAATTTCTTATATAAGAAAATCTTTATTTTCTCTAAACCCAAAGATGTGAAGTGAAAATTAATACATTTGATTACACACAAATTAAAGATTTCTGTTTAATGAAAGACACCATGGATAAAATTAAAGACAGATGGTGAGATGGGAGAAAAAAATGCAACATCTAAAGCCAACATAAGCTAATATTTTAAAAGCATCACAAAAAAATAGGAAGCCTAATAGAAAAAATGGGCAAAGGATAAAGGAACAAAATATTTATAAAAAAGGAAACCCAAAAAGCAAGCATATGGAATGCTCCAAGTCATTAATTAATGCAAATTAAAACATCTATGTGATATCATCTTACACCTGTTAGCCTGGAAAAATTAGGAAGCTATAGATCACAAAGTGTTGACAGAACTGAGGTATTACAGGAATCTTCATGCTTTGCTGTGGGAGCATAGACAGGGCCAGCCATTTGGAGAAAAGTCCACCACTACTTAGTTAAACTAAGTCTACACAATGGCCTGGCTACTTTGCTTTTGTATGTATGTTTGTATGTATGTGTGTATGTATATGTGTATGCATGTATTAACTTGTACACATGTTCATGGCAGCATTATTCATAATAGCTAAAAAGGTGGAAATAATCTAAATGCCCTTCAGCTTATGAATAAACAAAGTATGGTATGTCCATACGATCTAATATTATTTAGCCATAAAAATAAATACTGATTCATGCTACAACCTAGACACAAATAAGCTAGACACAAAAGGACAAATACTGTATGATTCCATTTATATGAATATCTGGGAGAGATATTCATATAAGGGGCAAAGCCACAGAGAAAGAAAGTTAATTAATGATTATTAGGTGCTAGGAGTAGGGGGAGATGGTACTTGATTGATAATGGGTATGGAATTTGTTTTTTGAGTGACTAAAATGTTCTAAACTTATAGTGATGGTTATGCAACTCTGTGAGTATATTAAAATCATTGAGTTATGCACTTTAAATGGGTGAGCTAGCGGTATGTGAATTATATTAATAATAAATCTGTTATTTAAAAAAGGAAAGAATGAACAGATGCATGAATACATGAAATAGGTAAATAAATAAAAATATAGGCAGGGCTTGAATGGACTTAGGATGAGAATGTGCCCAGAAGAGGGTGATTAATTCAATCTTCTGCTCCAGCGGTATCTTCCTCCTTTTCTGTGACTACTAATCTTCCTGGATGTTGTAGTTCTTTTGAACATATTATTTTCTCATTTGACTTGCTCCTGATCACTCTGTCTCAGGTCCTCAGCTCCCATTCACATGCTGGGCCTGGGTTTGATCTTGGTCTGAACCACCCTGTAGATGCTGTAGGCCAATCAGAGCCTCCTGCAAGTAGAGGAAACAGTAAACGACTTCTGACATGATTTTCGATGATCCTCACTTCCTGGTATTCATTATTTTGTGTAATCTTCTCCCCTTTTGACTATGGGCTGGGCCTAGGGACTTCCTTCTATCCAACAGAATATGGCAAAAGTTATAGGACGACACTTACATGATTAAATTACAAAAGACTGTGACTTGGGACGCCTGGGTGGCTCAATGAGTTAAGTATCCAACTTTGCCTCAGGTCATGATCTGATTCCTGGGTTCCAGCCCCGCCTCGGGCTCTGTGCTGACAGCTCAGAGCCTGGACCCTGCTTAGGATTCTGTGTCTCCCTCTTTCTCTGCTCCTCCCCCACTCGCGCTCTGTCTCTGTCTCTCTCTCTCAAAAATAAATAACATTAAAAAATTAGAAAGAAGAATGTGATTTGTGAATTTCATCTTGCTAGCTCTCTCTCTCTCTTTTCTCTCTCTCTCTCTTTTTCTCTTTCTCATTGGCACTACCTCTTACCCTCTTGCTTGCTTACTGTCATGTTGTGAGATGCTCTATGCAGAGGTACATATGGCAAGTAACCAAGAGATGCCTCCAGTCAACAGGTCATGAGGAACTCAGGCTTCACTCCAACAATCTGGAAGGAATGGAATTTGGCTACCTACCATGTGAGTGATCTTGGAAGAGGATCTTTCCTCTGTTGAGCCTTTAGATTAGACTGTAGCCCCAGCTAACACCTTGATTGAGACAAGCTTGGTAGGAAATCTATAGCAGAGAATGCATCTAAGCCATGCCTGAACACCTGACCCATGGAAACTGCAAGCTAATAAATGCGTGTTAAGTCGTTAAGTTTTGGAGTAATTTGTTATGCCATAGCAGAGAAGTCGATAACTAAATCAGATGATAAGACATGTTAAACATGCTCTTTCCCTGTCACCAGAACTTTGGAACCAAACCTCCCTTGTAGTTGGGTGGGGTTAGGTGTCCGGCCCCATAAAAACTCAATCTGGTGATTTGTTTGTATCGTTCAAAACTCTCCATTGGCTTTCCAATAATTTCAGGGTAAAATCCAAAATAAGTTCTTACTCTAGCCTACAAGACCCTCCATGATCTGCTCCATGCTGCCCTTCTGGACTCATCCTACTCTCTCCTTTACCCTATCTGCTCTGACCACACTGGTATCCTTGCTGGTCACTTAATCAAGCATGTTTTCATTCTGGGGGCTTTGCCCTTTGCTTTTTACATTTAGAAAGCTCTTCCCCAAAAACATCTACAAGATTCACTACCTCCCTTCCTTCAGTTCTTTAATCAAACATCGCCTCCTCAAAGAGGTCTTTCCTGACAACCACTAAAGTAGGCTTCAATTCTCGGTTTATTCTATTCTGTCTACCTTATTTTAATAGGACTTATCATCATCTACAACTGCATGCACTTACTTGTGTATTTGCTCTGTTTTTGCTTGCTACTGTATCTCCAGTGCCTGGAACAATGTTTGGCACCTATAGCTAGATAAGGAAAGGGAGAATTAGAAGAGATGACAAGTCACTTCCCAGAGACTACTCTAATTTGAAGCAGAAAGGGGAAGTTTTCAGCAGCCAAAGAAAAACAGATGAGTATTCAGAGCCCCAAATATGCCCTGTGACCTCCAGGAATTCCCAAGGAATGTACCATAAGGGGAAAGAGTTCTCAACAAATCTCTCATCTTAACTGCAAAACTAGTTCCATTAAAAAAGCCCTTCAGATGACTACTCAGTAGATGTCTCCTTCTATGTGGCTAGAAAATAAATTCTTCATAAGGTCTATTTTTTCTAAGTTTCTTCTATTTGCATTTTGTTCTTTCATGCCCAATTATCATGCATAATTTAACTACATGATTTAATTAACTGCCAAAACGCAAAAGTGCAAAATTTTATGTACAAATAATTAGTGACATGGGCAAACTCTTGTTACTTTAGAATGAACAGCTGGTAGCTAATTGTGCTCACAATTACCTAATTACAGGTTTAGCAACTTTTGGACTTGTTTTATATTCAAATAGTTTCCATCTTCTTTATTTAAAAATTGTTCTAAATTTAAAGGAAGAGTACATCTAAGTGAAAGGTTATAATATGATTTTGTAAAACATGCAGAAGAATACTATGTGGAATAAAATCTAATTAGAACACAAATTGATGTTCCATTGAGAGTAGATGAAATTGAGTTTCGGACTTTGTTTATTGTCGCAGTTAACAGATTCTGTAAGATTGACAAAATCCAATGGGAGAAGACGTGAAAACATCCACAAAAAGTAAAAAACGGGAAAAGAAAAACCACTGTGAAGTAAATAAATGCATTCCCAATGGTTCTATGTATCTTGGGGGCACAAATGAGGAAAGACAAAACAAAAATAGGTTAAGAAAGGGAGCGAACACACACACACACACACACACACACACACACACACACACACACACACAACCCTGTAACTCTGATAAGGATTTTATTTCGAAGCCCCAAGTCAGCAATGTTAGGGGAAATAAAACATCTCGTTTCTAACCACTGGATGTCTCATTCTGCTAGCAAGTCAGGGAAAACAATACGGCAGCATGTGTGATCACACCCTTTGACACGGTCATCTCCTTCCTAATCAGAATCATAAAAGAGAAAAAAAAAACCTAAGCATAAAGCTACTCATTATAATTTTACACACTATATTAATGATTTCAGAAATGAATGGAGCATAGTCAAGTGAATATTGCAAAATAAACTTATAAGATTCTATTAAATAGGCAAAATAAAAAAAAACGCCTCATTCAATATTATGTTCAGGGTGTTTTCAGAAAGTGGTTAAAACCACTTTAAAAGTTTATGTCATTTCTCATAATGAATCTTCTGCTTTGACATAAGAGGAACAGACTTAAGGAACATCTTGGTTTGGAGACAAGACATGTTTTGAGCAATTTTATTTATTATGGTGACTACTGTTTATGGTCAATAAACTTCCTAATCAGCATTAAGTAAACTCTGTAGTTTCAAATATTTTGAATGAAATTGAACCAAATATATGTCCATGTTTGATTTTTAAGACTAGCATGCAGATGATTCTTTTAAATCCTGCTATGTCTTAGACAAATCATATATTTGGGGCCCAGCTTATCTGCCAAAGAGTCCAAATTAAAACAACTATGTATGTATACATTATCTATATCTATACCTATTATCATCTCAAAAGAAAAACTATACCCCTTTCAAAAATTCATGCTCTCATATTATTTACTGAGTATGGGTGAAGCAGAATCCCTTTCTTCTCCAAGGATTTATTTGTAACCATACAAATTCAGCTAGTGACTTTAATTCTCAACTCAGTTTAATTTTACAAGCACAATTGACTATGTACTATAGATAAAGCAACATATCTTATCAGGAACATTTCATCAGAAATATTTTAGCAGCAACATTTTAGAAGTGTTTCCTCAGAGAAATACATAGGTTGTTAACATTAGAATTGCTACTTTACATACAATGGTATTTAGATTGCGGATGTTGGTATTTACATATTAATCAAATGAAAGGCACCAGTGTTCACCACCACACCCTCCTCCTGCTTTCCAGCTTCTAGTCAAAAGAAACTATTTTGAAATTGAAGGGAGCATCATTTTTCCAGATGCTTGATATAACTGTGTACTCGTGGTGTCCACATTCTAAACTTCCCCTAAGTTCATTTGTTTCACCTCCTTAATTAACCACTCCCATCCATTTTGTCAAGCATCAATTTTTGTTCCTCTCTACCTTCAGAATCAATCAAATGTCATATATATGTTTTTGTGTAGGATTATCTACTTATGATTACAAATGTTCTCCAAGACTTCTCTAGCCAGATGATAATTTCGAAAGAAATGGGGACCAGGCCTACTATTTCGGTTTTTTTACTGTTAAGAACACAACATGTCGTAAGAACACAAGGAGTAAATGTGGATTGATAGCTTTATAACACTGCAGTATAATCTGCAAATCGACTGTAAACAACTGATACAGATATTGACTCTTTAAAATTCAAACAAAGCTATACTCAGTCATTTAAAAATGCAGTCAAGTCTCGGAAATCCTAGAAGACACAGGCAGTTGTCTTAAAATATTTAGAAATTGAGCTTAAAGAATATTTTCAAAGACAGTCACTTTCCTTATTTCTACATTTACCAGCAAAAAGAGTTACCAGGTACCTATACCAAGATAGAAATAGGAATGACATGCAAACAAGATGCTACTCACTTGGAAATGAATGATTTCAAATTTACTTTTAAAACTTAGTTATGTTCACCTCTGTCCCTTCCCTACCTACTACCTCAAATGCCTGCCTACACATTAGTAAAGTTCATCTTGAAATCTACCAAATATGAAACTTTAGTTTTTCTTGGCTTGATTTTGGCAAATTCAGAATGTCTAAACGAAGAATTTATAACGTATGACTGTGGAGGAAACTCGTGGCTGATCAAGTCAGATAAATCTCTTGGAGAGCTTAATTTAGCGTTTCTCCCTTGAAGGAAAATGACCAAGCCCTGCCCAACATCGGCCCCAGGGAAAGACTTCAGGATCAGGAAGGAGTTACAAATTCTTAAAATTGCCCCCGGTTTATACTTTAATTTTGAAGACTCAACAATTCCTTTAAATTCTGCTCAGTACCTTAACCAGAATGCTTCCATACTGAAAGCATTAAGTGAAATAGCTTCTGGCTGGAAAATACAAACAAGTTTCAGTTATCTTGATCACTAACAACTAGAGAACAAGGCCCACCCTGCCTGGCAAACAAGCAATTAACTTCTTGGCTTTGTGTGGCTAGTTGAAAATAGTTAATGAATTTGCTAATTTTCACTGCCTGTTAAGAAATTAGCTGATTCCCCAGCCCCACAAATGCATGGTGAGGAGTGGAAGCTCTTGGGTAGGTTGCTTCAGCACTTCTGGATCCCACCAGTAAAAAAAACAAAATCATTAATCATCTATGAGAGAGAGAGAGAGAGAGAGAGAGAGATCATTCAATATTAACAAGCATCTCCAAAACCATAAGTTGCCCAGTGCCTTAACATAAATTTTCAAGTCTTCTTTGGGTACTGATTTCCTAAAACCTCATACATTTACATTCCATGGAATGCAATCAGCTCCACCTTTCAGCACCCTGAGTTTTGTCCTGCTTTTACAGGAATTGGCTATTTACTTACACCTAATACTTGAAAATGGGCTAATGTGTAACATTGGTCTGGGGGGCTGGATAGTGTTTGGTGTCAGACAAAAGAGTAGAAAACGACTTCCTTTGAATGTTTTCAGATTGTATACTTCCTTACTTATGTGATAAAATAAGCTCCAATTTAGATGGCCCTTCTGGATAACGTAGCATGTTGATTTGTTGTTGAACATCCACATATCTCTTTTCAACTCTAATTATTTGTTTATTTGAACTACTCTTAGCTATGGGCAGCGGTGAAATGTGAAGGGCTAATTTCAGCAGATGTTTGAAGCCATGTCTACAGGGAGCCTCTATAAGGACCACTGTGTAGGATGAGGGGGAAGGGCCTGGAGGTCAGGGTCATAGGTAAATCAGCATCGGTTTCCAAAGAGTGAAAGCAGAATCAAACCAGAGACAGGCCAGGGTCTGGTCCTGGGAATTGAAAAGAAAGATGGCACACAGGAAGTGATAAATTTGGAATAGAACACAGAGAGAGATGACAATGCAGGCAGTGAAGGACTGTGTAGCTGAGAGCAGATAAATGCTAAAACAACATCTAAGTATATGTATGGGCTGAGAACAGGGCCAGATCAAACTTGATGCTTTGTTGGTACTTTCTAAAAAATGAGGTACAGTAAGGAGAATGTGTATACTATTTCCCTGCTAATTATTTTGACCCAGACACTGTCGACCTACCATTTTGGAAGTGTATCTCCTTGATCACAAAAACAAATTGAGAGGAGAACGGGCAAAGCTGAATGTACCTCCATCCATCCCCACGACTGTATGAGTCAGCAGCACCTTGGTGTGTGAAGGGTCCTCTGAGTATTCATTTCCATGCTTATCTCCAGTGAAATGTCTCAAAAAGGACCCTTGCCCCTTTGTTCATTTCAAAATAGATTGATCTGCATCTGAGAGATGTATCTATCAAATAGGGACAGATGATTCATCAGCTGATTCGTGAGTTATTAAGGCAGCTAGGACCACATAAATACAAACAGTATTCAAATGAAGGTAACCTTTCTGTGCAAAAAGGTTCCTGCCAATTAAAACTTGAGAAAGTTGTCTTTGTCCCCTTGTGGAACAGCATAGTTGTTCAATAGGTGCCAGTCTATTATGTTGAACTTTAAATTGAATATTCAAAATATTTACATAATACCTCTTCAAACTAAATTGAAAACTTCAAAAAAAATATATTCAAATTACACTCTCATTGTGTGAAATTAGAGGACATGAACAAAATGTTATTTTTGTTGGAGAGTAAGTGACCTCTTCATGTAGTAATTTCAAAGGGTCACTTAATCAACAGAGAGATCTCTTGGGTTACCATTTGTGCTTTTTACCAACATTACCCCAGCATTGTATTGGTAACTGTGAAGAGTATACATTGTGCTTTTTGAAACAGGAATTAATAGCAATTGTTTTCCATATAAATAATACATCAGAAAGAAAACATAGTCCTTTTCGTTATTATTTATCAAGTACTTTACTTTAATCATTTTGGAACAATTGAACATACATCATCTTTGTCTCTTTTTATGATTATAAAAGCAATGTGTCTTTGTAAAAAAAAATAAAAAGTTTGAATAACAAGTTTAAAAACACATAATCATGATACTGTCTCTATGATACACTTCCTTTCATTTATATTTCTTTTACATAACTGAAACCATATTGCACACCTAATTTTATACTGTTTTTAGAAATTAACATGATAATAAGTTTCTTCTTCATACTAAATAAAAGTATACAACCTGATGGTATGGAGATGCCATAATTTATTTAAGCATACCTCTACTATTGTATATTCTTTTTTTTTAATTTTTTTTAACGTTTATTTATTTTTGAGACATACAGACAGAGTGTGAGCAGGAGAAGGGCAGAGAGAGAGGGAGACACAGAATCAGAACACAGGCTCCAGGTTCTGAGCTTTCAGCACAGAGCTGGACACGGGGCTTGAACTCACAGACCGCGAGATCATGACCTGAGCCGAAGTCGGCTGCTTAACCGACTGAGCCACACAGGTGCCCCTACTATTGTATATTCTTGTCGAATCTTAAGTTGTGCACCTGAACCTAATGTAAAACTGTGTGTCAACTATACTTCAGTAAGAAAATACCCCTATTTTTAACTACTATTGGACACTTAGTTGACAGTGATAGTCCAATTTCTACTTTTCCCTATTACAATGTGATAATCATCTTTGTGCATAAAATGATTGCTTTAGAATAATGTCAAATAAATGGTATGCATAAAAGTATTTCCTTAGAGTAAAAAGAAATGAAATTAATTGTAAGGTCAAGAAAAGTTTTATGGCTCTTGATACATATTGTCAAATTGTTTAGCTAAAGATGGCTAAAAATTATATTTCAATGTGACTAAACTCTTCAGTTAAATTTTTCTCTGGCAATTTCAACAGAATGGAATTTGAATAAATTTGAAAGGAGTCTTTTTACGTATAATCGAGCTTTGTTTTTATCTGTTAGTCCTGGACTTTCTGATATCAAATAACCGATAACCTAATACATATGAAAGTACGTCTAGAATTTTGAACAGAGTTTGAAGGCATCTTGGTGAGCATCTCGCTTTAACTCCTTTTATAGGAGGGGATTTCAGAAGCAAAGTGATAGAGGCAAAGGAACAGGCACTCTCCTGAGTCACAGTCCAGTGTTCTTCTCATTGCACTGTACTGTAATGTAGGGTTTCTTTTTAAATATTAAAAATACCCACAATTTTAAACCTTGACCAAGCCAGTCCATTAGCACCATTCTATTTCAATACAGAAAGTCAGATTTTTTTAAACGTTTATTTATTTATTGAGAGAGAGAGACAGAGAAGTAGAGAGAGAGAATCCCAAGGAGGCTCTGCACTGTCAGTGTGGAGCCCAACGTGGGGCTCGATCTCATGAACCATGAGATCATGACCTAAGCTGAAACCAAGAGTTGGACACTTAAGTGACTGAGCCACCCAGGCACTGCAGAAGTCAGATACTTTTCTTACTATTCACCTAAGATTTCACACAGCAAGATATCTGTAATGGATATACATGATTGTTTGCTTTATGATCATTTTTTTGAGGTGTCCTTTACAGTGTGTGTGTACTTTTCTCTAAGTATGTTATACTTGAAGACATTTAGAAATTATGTATTATAACTTATAAAAAAGCTAAATCATGGTATTTTACAACTGAAACTAATGTAACATGTGTCAACTATACTCAAATTTTAAAAACAATTAAAAATTTTAAAAAATCATATTATATAAAAGCAAGAAATCTCTAACCCAATAAATCAACTATGATACAAAAGTATTCTCTCTTCTGCATACATGGAAAACTGTCTCTCTACTCACTGGAAAATGAAATGTTATATGTTTCATATTTATTCAAAAAATAATTGCATCCACCTGAAAACTGAAAGAGTAAAAGATATCACAAACAAAAATTCAATCAAAGAGACAATAAATGAGTACTTATATACTATAAAACAATGAAAACCAATACAGTTAACATTAAATCTATGAAATATATCTGAAGAAGTATTCAGAGATAGATGACTTTTAATATTTTAAAAAATTAAAAATAAAACAAAACTGGTGATATTTTGGAAAGGAAACATTAAGTCTGGAGGCCATTGTTGGGAATGGTGGGGTAACAGCAGCACTCTCAGGTAATGAGGCAGTGATAATGATATATGTTATGACCATGGGCCCCAAAATCAGGTGGCATGCACCCAATTCTATCATATAGTGGTATAATGTTGGGCAGGTTATTGACCTTTTCAGAAATTTAATTTTCAGGTCTAGAAAATTTCTGGATAACAAACATGCTCTGTAAAGGGCCAGATACTAAATATTTTAGGTTTTCATGGGTCACTTAATAGTCTCTCCCAACCACTTTACTCTGCCGTTGTAGCACAAAAACAGAATAGGCAATATGTAAATAATGAGTGTGGCTATTGGGTGGGGCCAGAATACGCTACCTCAAAATAGACCACTTGAGCATATTGATTATTTTTAATTAAGGTTACTTAAGAAACAGCCAGTACAAGGAGGACACTCTGACCCTCCTTTGTCTCCCTGAAAACAGGAAATAAATCTTCGTGTGAAAGGTATGCTCGCTGTACCAGGAAGAAGAGAGGCATCCTTATCACCAGAGATAGGGAATTTAAGGCCGAGAAACCTGTATAAATAAACCTTGTTACTTCCTCACTAATTTACTACCTCAAGCCCAAACTTCTTTGTCTTGTCAATTTTTCACAAATTGATTGTTTCTATGTCTAAAATATATAAAAGCTTCTTGCTTTGCCCACGTTTTTGAATCTCATATTTTTATGAGCTCCTGTGTGCACAAAATTAAATCTGCTTTTCTCCTATTAATCTTTGTTATGTCAATTTAATTATTAGGTCAGCCAAAGAATCTAAAGGAGAATATAGGAAGTTTTTCTCCCCTACACTATGTTCCATTCATCTCACTAAAACTTTATTTACAAAAACAGGCAACTACAGGCGGAATTTTGTCCCATGTAGGTTGTGGTCTGCTGCCCTTTAAATTACAGTGTTTCATGATAATTTAATCAAATATAATTTTCTGTGAAGTACTCTACAAAGAAAATTAAGATAGTATAGAAAATAACCACACACACACACACACACACACACACACACACACACACACACACCAACATTGCATTCTGGGGTGGAATCCCACTTGGTCATGGTACATAATCCTTTTTACACATTCCTGGATTCAGTTTGCTATCACTTTGTTGAGTTTTTCTTTGCATCAATATTCATGAGGAATATTGATCTGTAGTTTTCTTGGAATGTATTTATATGGTTTTGATATCAGGGTATAACACTGGTTTCCTAGAATGCATTGGGAATTGTTCCCTCCTTTTCTTTTTTTGAAAGTTTAAGAAGAATTGGTGTTAATTCTTTAGACATTTGGTAGGATTTAGCCATGAAAGCATGCAGGTCTGGCTATTCATTGGGGGAAGTTATTTGAGTTATTAAATTCACTCTCTTTACTTTTTAAAGGTCTATTTAGGTTTCCTATTTCTTCTTAAATCAGTTTCAGTATTTTGTGTCCTTTCAGAATTTTTTCCATCTCATCTTGTTAGTATACTATCTAATTTGTTAGTATACAATTGTTCATAGTATTCCTTTATAATCCTTTTTATCACTGTCAGAGCAATAGTAATGTTTCCTCTTTCATTCCTGATTTGAGTCTTCTCACATTTTCTTGGTCAACTTACCCAAAAGTTTGTCAATTGTATTGATCTTTTCAAAAACCCAACTTCTTTGAATAGTTTCCCCTGCCCCTTCTCTGAGTTCCAAGTCTCTGCAACATGCAGCTGGAGCAGATGAGAAATGCTGGTAGCCTGCCTTTCCTGGGGAGAAATCAGGCTAAGGTTGATTTATAGGGATCCCTTGGTCTGGAGTGGTCCTGAGTTGCAGCTGGGAGGAGTTGAGTTTCCAACATGATGAACTTGGGGGTGGATAAGGGAGTGAGTCATTGTTTTTACTGCAATTTAGTAGATTATTTTAAATTTTAAAAAAAAAAAATTTAATGTTTATTTTTTTTGAGAGAGAGAGACACACAGAAAGCAAGCGGGGGAGGTGCAGCGAGAGGGAGACACAGAATCCGAAGCAGGCTCCAGGCTCCGAGCTGTCAGCACAGAGCCCGAAACGGGGCTTGAACTCATGGACCGCAAGATCCTGATATGAGCTGAAGTCGGACGCTAACTGACTGAGCCACCCAGGTGCCCCAGTAGATTATTTTAAACACATGTTTCCCCATTTGCTGAATGCTTTCTGAATTTCCAGAGACTTTTAAAAAATGTTTATTTATTTACGAGAGAGAGAGAGAGAGAGAGAGAGGGAGAGGACAGAGAGAGGGGAGAAAGAGAATACCAAGCAGGCTCTGCGCTGTCAGCACAGAGCCCGATGTGGGTTGGAACTCATGAACGGTGAGATCATGACCTGAGCCAAAATCAAGAAACTGACGCTTAACCGACTGAGCCATCCAGGCACCCTTGAATTTCCAGAGACTTTAAACTATTTTTTAAGATTCTAGTTCATTAGTAACCTCTACACCCAATGTGAGGCTCAAACCTACAACCCCCAGACCAAGTCACATGCTCTACCAACTGAGCCAGCCAGGTGCTCTGAATTTCCAGAGACTTTAAATAGTTGTGTTCTTCAGTAACATTCACCATTTATGGTTGTTTCACTGGGAAGAGGGAACACAGAGGTATTCATGTCACCATTCTGTAAATTGCTTCTTCAGCCTGACATTCCTTTCGATACCCCAATGAATCCTTTCCATTTTAAATGAGCCCTGTTTCTTGTGCTGGGTCCTCTCTGGCTTGTCTAGCTCTGTGTACTCTCTTGTATGCATCATGGAAGCAAGTGCCAGGAGATTCCTAACCTTGTTCCTGTCAACCTGATTCCTGTTCAAATTTAGTTTCCTTCCCTTCCATCTTTATCTAGGCTGTCTGCCCTTCACTTCCATTCTTCTTGCTGCTCCTGCCCATATACTTTCTAAGGTGGCATCTGCCACACTCCAGAAGGTGCCCAGTGGGCATAACTAGCCAGCTGGGGAGGGAGTGATGTGAGGTGCAACTTCTTGCCAAGTAAGGAAGTCCAGTTACCATCTACTCAATCACCACTGTTTCAAAAATAGGATGGGTATTTCTTTTTTTTAAAAAAAATTTTAATATTTATTTATTC
Source organism: Paguma larvata (assembly GCA_030068075.1). Lineage (NCBI taxonomy): Eukaryota > Metazoa > Chordata > Mammalia > Carnivora > Viverridae > Paguma > Paguma larvata. Next base: position 119,049,289 of record CM057830.1, on the reverse strand, counting down.
TTGAGTGAGAGAGATGAGTAGGGGATGGACAGAGAGAGGGAGTCACAGAATCCGAAGCAGGCTCCAGGCTCTGAGCTGTCAGCACAGAGCCCGATGCGGGGCTCAAACACCCAAGCCATGAGATGATGACCTGAGCCAAAGACAGACACTTAACAGACTGAGCCACCCAGTCGCCCCTAGGATGGGTATTTCTTATCAAAAAGTAGTAAAAATTAAAAATCTTACAGTAAAATATTTTGAATACATTTTACTTATGAAAAACTCTTCACATTGTCCAGTGATACACATTCACACAGCAAGTACTGGCCCATGAGAGGACAATTTGGAACTGCTCACCTAAAGAACACATCTGACTGCACTCTCAAACCCCACTCTCACCCCTACCCAAGCAACTGCACCGTGCCTCTCCTAACACCCTCTCCTACCTGCTCTCTGGCACGTTCTTTTAATCGGATATTTATTGATGAGTTGGATTGCTTTGTAAGACAGCGAGTATCTTAAAAGCAAGGATCCTATCTTCCTCATCTTTGCATGCCTACAAGAAGTAGTTGCATGGTTAAGCAGAAAGTAGTCTATAAACGTATGCTGAATGAGTGAATGAGTAAGTGAAAAAATTGTTGCACATTTGCAGAATCATAAAATCCAAACTTCTTAGCCAGGCTCTTAAGGCTTTCCTGATCTGGTCCCTGCATACTGTTCTACCAATCTTATCACGTTCAATTCTTCTTCCCAACATGGAGGTCTCCATATCAGCCCAACCAGTCTGCTCGCTTATCCTCAAGCATCCTGCATCACCTCGCCTGCTCACAGTGTTGGTGCTCTTGCTCACGGCTCTGCTTATTTGAATACTCTTTCTCCCTTATTTAAGCCCTTATTGAGGCTATCCAGACTCTTTTGCAGAAGTGGACATATCCTCAGACCAGATCAGGCCTATTTCTATGAGGGCAGGCAGAAAACCTTCAAATGGTTTGAATGTCTTCTCCTATGGTATTGATAGAAATAGTGACTAGAACAATGTCAGGGACAGTCCTATTGGCACATATCATTAAAAACGTTTCTCCAGTCTGACAACAATTTTTTAAATCAGCTCACTTAAGGAACAAATGTCCAACCAGTCTTTAAAATCACCCAGTCTTGGGGCACCTGGGTGGCTCGGTCAGTTAAGTGTCTGACTTCGGCTCATGTCATGATCTCATGGTTCGTGGGTTCAAGTCCCACATTGGGCTCTGTGCTGACAGCTCAGAGCCTAAAAACTGCTTCAGATTCTGTGTCTCTCTAGCTCTCTCTGCCCCTCCCCTACTCATGCTCTGTCTCTCTGTCCCTCCCTCTCTCTCTCTCAAAAATAAATAAACAAATCAAATCAAATCAAATAAATAAATTAATTAATTAATTAATTAAATAAAATCACCCAGTCTTTGCTGTCTGGAATTTGCCTCTTTATTTTTATGGAAAAATCAGAGTAGCTTCTTCTTCATTCAAGTCTCATTCTTCATGATTCTGCAAAGAAATTTGTTTCTTGTTCAACAAATATTTAAATGACCACCACAAGCCAAACAGGTGCTGCTTTACAGATGGTGTGATTGTTACTCCATCTAAAAATTCCTCCGGTCCAGGGGACAGATTATGTCTGGGTGAGGAAGCCTTGTTTCCTTTAAAGGTGGTAGGGAAGCCTGGGTGGTTCAGTCAGTTAAGCATCCAACTCTTGATTTTGGCCCAGGTCATGATCCCACAGTATGTGAGTTCAAGCCCCATATTGGGCTCTGCGTTGACAGTGTGGAGCCTGCTTGGGATTCTCTCTCTCCCCCCACCTCTCTCTCTCAAAATAAGTAAAATAAACATTAAAAAATAAAAGTGCTCTGTGTTCCTCTGTGTTTGTCTCCTTCAACTTGAGTTGCCAATCCCTCTTTACTGTGTGGGATGGTTGAATGCAGCCCTTCCTGGATTGGATGGTCCTTGGAGTCTGTTCTGTGTAAGAAATGAACATTTGCTCTGCTCGAGACATGATCCATCCTTGGAATTTGACTATTGCAAACTTTCTTTGTATGAAGCATAAGCTGTTAGTCCATCTGGGCCATTCCTGGGTCCATTTTAAGCACACTACCATTGAAAGAATGAGCCATGGCTTAATATTTTTCCAGCCTTTGTCAAAATGCTATGATATAGCTTTTCAGGAAAGAAAACCAGTGCAATTTACTCCAGAAAGCTGGATTGGACTGGTACATGTGCTTTCTCTAATAAGCAACTCCTTTTAGTCAAAAAGGGAAGCAACCAACTCACTCCAGAGTTCCAAACATTGATGTTGGGGAGTCCTGAAGAAATCTTTAATGGCAATAACAGTGAAAACTTAGATGGGACATTGTGATAGCCATTCTTTATGTATGCACAGTACATCATTATTTATAAAGTTCCATAGGATATCTTGTCTTACTTAATTATCACCACAGTACTGTGAGGTAGGCAGGTTAAGAATTACTGTTCCCATTTATCAGAGGAAGAAACTGAGTTCCAGGGGGGCACAAGGCTTGTTTAGGACCACAAAACTAGTAAGTAGAAAAGTCAGAAGAAGAATTTAGGATTTCTGACCTCTGGGCCAAAGCTCATAGGGAGAAAGACTTTCCGTGGTCTGTCTGCTGGCTGAAATGGAAATGCAAGAGCCTTGAGTAGCTAGGGTATCTTGGGTTATCTACCTCCAAGAATGACATTTTTGCCCAAACTTCCAGGTAGCCATTTATTTATTTGTTCATTCAATAAATATATATTGAGGCTCTAGTATGTTCTAGGCACTGGGAATACAACAGATAACAAAACCAAAGTTGTTGACTTTCTAGAGCTTATAGCCTAGTGGAGAGATCTCTTGAACAGAAAAATCACAAATGGCAATAGGTGCTATGAAAGAAGAGTATAGGGTGCTATGAAACAGAACAAAAGGGGGACCTCATTCAGTTTGGGAAAGTCAGAGAAGGCCTTTATGATGAAAGCATATTTAACAATGTGAAGCCTAATAGATGGAGTTGGAATCACCAAAAAAGTTGGTTGAGGATGGTTGGGTAGCACAGGTGAGGGTGTACTAAGCAAATGGAACAGCATGAGTGAAGGCCCTAAGACAGGACTGAGCTTGGTACATTAGAGAAAGAGTGAAAAGATTCATGTGGACAGAGGGGAATGAATGAAGGGGAAATTGGAGAAAGAAGAGCTGGAGAGTGAACACAGACCAGATCATAAAGGCCAAGAACAACTTCCTTTCGAGCCTGCTTTGAATGTACTTGACTGAGGCCTAGACTACTGAGGGCCCTGTGAGTGTTTATAGATATATTATTCAGGCCTGTCCCATTCATCTTAGATGCTCTGGGGCCACCTAGAGGCCAAAACACAGTGCTCAGGAAAAGCAGTAGGCAGAAGCCTGGAGATGGTATCATTTAAAGGGCAGGCCAAGGAAGAGATCACTAGACTATAAACTCCTTCAGGGCAGAGACTTCAACACCTGGTATGACAACCTGCACATAGTAGGGTTCTTGAGAAATATTTACCAAATGGAGTAAGAGTAGTCCACAAAGAAGACTGGGAAAAATGCACAAAAATGTGAGGAGAATCATGATAGTGCATTCTCACAGAAGTTAAGAGACCACAGAACTTCAAAAGGGGGGAAAGGTCAACTCTCGAATGAGTGACTAAAAAAGATCAGGAACATGTTTCATATGTTGATGAAACACTTCAAAGCTGATGGGATCCCAAATCTTGATCTCTAGCCCAGACCTTCCCCCCTGAGCACCAAACTTGAAACTCCAACAGGCACAATTTGTCCCACAATGTGCTGTGTCACAAAATGAACATGTCATCTTTCTTCCAACTCTTGGCCCTCTTCTTCTGTTTTGTATTTTACAAATTGCAACACTGAAGCTCATTAACAAACTAGAAACCTAGGAGTAATTGTAGACTCATCCTACTCCCTCTGCCACACAATCAATCACCATTCACTGTTTAGTCTACATCCTCATGGTTACCATTTCTATCTACTCATATCCAATTCCTCTGTTCCTGCCCTAGTCCATTATCTCTCACCATTATCTCTCATGTGCATAAGTGAGGTAACTTCTTAACTGGTCTACTCACATCTATCCTTGCTCTCTCACATACTTTTATCCAAAAACCAGCCAGAGGGCTTCTCTCACACATATATTTTTTAAATTTAACCTTATTTTTATTCACATTCAGAAAAAAATCACTCTTCTGGTATACAGTTTGACGAATTTGGACAAGACTACTTCAGAGTCATACAACCATTACCATAACAAAGACACAGAACAATTCTATATCTAACCCCTCCAAAAGTTCTCACATGCTACCCCTTTGTAGTTAAATATCCTCCTCCCCACACACCTAACATTTATAAGATGTCATAGGAATGAAATCATAGAGCATTTAACATTTTCAGATAGGCTTCTTTCACTTAGCATAATGCATCTGAGATTCACCCATGTTGTGTGTATCAGTAGTTTGTTCTTTTCATTACTGAGTAGTATTACATTGGATGGATGCATCATAGTTTATTCATTTCCCGGTTGAGGGATGTTTGGGTTGTTTCTAGTTCTTGTTTAACATTATGAATAAAGCTGCCATGAACATACATATACAATTTTTTTGTGTGTACATGTTTTCACTTCACTTGGATAAATACCTAGGAGTAAGATTGCTAGCTCATATGAGAAGTGTATATTTAACTTAAAAAAAAAAAAACAACCTTCCAACTGCCTTCCAACATGGCAGTACCATTTTGCATTCCCACCAGCATTGTATGAAGCTTCTTGTAGCTTTACAACCTCACCAGCACTTGGTTTGTCCATTTTTTTCTTTCTTATATATTTTGAATGTTAGTCATTCTAATAGATATGTAGTGGTGCTCATTGTGGTTTTAAACTGCATTTCCAAACCAAATAATGATGCTGAGCATACTTTCATGTGCATATGTATCTATATAAATACGTATCTTCCATGTATCTTCTTTGATATATGCCCATATATCTTCTTTGGTGAAATACCTGTTCAAATCTTCTCTCCATTTTTTAAAAATATTTATTTATTTTTGAGAGAGAGAGCACAAGCGGGGAAGGGACACAGAGAGAGAGGGGGACAGAAGATCTGAAGTGGGCTCCGTGCTGACCATAGCAAGCCCGAAGCAGGGCTTGAACTCACAAGCCCTGAGATCATGACCTGAGCTGAAGTTGGATGCTCACGTCGACTGAGCCACCCAGGTGCCCCCATTTTTCTAATTGGACTGTTTGATCTTATTTTTGGGTTTTGAAATTTCTTGGTATATTCTAGATACAAATCCTTTGTCAGCTATGTGATTGGCAAATATTTTATCCTAGTCTATGTCTTGTATTTTTATCTCTTTAATGATGTCTTTCGCATAGGAGATATTTTTAATTTATATAAAGTCCAATTTGTTATTTTTTCTTTTTATAGATCATACTTTCAGTTTTGTGTCTAAAACCTATTTCTCGGGGCGCCTGAGTGGCTCAGTTGGTTAAGCGGCCAACTTCGGCTCAGGTCATGATCTCACGGTCTGTGAGTTCGAGCCCCCCGTCGGGCTCTGTGCTGGCGGCTCAGAGCCTGGAGCCTGCTTCAGATTCTGTGTCTCCCTCTCTCTGCCATTCCCCTGCTCATACTCTGTCTCTATGTCTCTCAAAAAAAATAAATAAACGTTAAAAAAATTAAAAAAAAAAACCACCTATTTCTCTAACCTTGGGTCACAAAGATTTTTCCTGTTTTCATCTAAAAGTTTTATAGTTTAGAAATTTCCATTTAGGTCTATAATGCCATTCTGAGTGATTTATGTTTAAGATTTGAGGTATAAGTAAAGTCAAGTCTCAATTGTTTTTGCATATCAATGTGAAATTGTTCATGCTGCATCTGTTGAAAAGGCTATTTTCTCTCCTTTGAATTGCCATTGCAATTTTGTTAAAACTCAATTGGATAGATTTGTGTGGGTCTATTTCTAGGTTCTCAATTTTTTCCCATTGATCTATGTGTCTATCCCTCCATCAAGATGATACTGATTTGTTTACTTAAGCTTTACAGTAAGTCTTAAAATCAGGTAGTATGAATCCTCCAACTTTGTTCTTTTCCAAAATTTTTTCCTATTCTATTTCTTATGGTCTACCATATAAATTTTAGAATATGTTTATTGGTATCTACAAAAAACCTGCCAGGATTTTGATGGGGACTATGTCCATAGATCTATTTATAGAGAATTTACATCTTAGTAATGCTTCCAATTAATGAGCACAGTATGTCTTTCCATTTATTTAGATCTTATTTAATTTTTTTCACCAGTATTTTACAGTTTTCAGCATATAGGACCTGCACATAATTTGCTAGATTTACATATAAATATTCCATATTTTGAGCTACTTAAATACTTACTTTCTACATTATGCTACGTGAGATAAGCTACTCATAGTAGAACAAATACTGTATGATTCCACTTATATGAAGTATCTAAAATGTCAAACTCACAGAAGCAGAAAGTACAATGGTGGTTGCCAGGAGCTGGGGGAAGTGGAAATGGGGATTTTCAATGGGTATAAAGTTTCAATTATATAAGATAAATAAGTTCTAGAGATTTGGTGTATAGCATACTGCCTACAGTTAGCAATGCTGTATTATACACTTAAAAATTTGTTAAAAGGTTCACAGCATGTTAAATATTCTTGTCACAAAATACAACAAAAACTGGGGCACCTGGGTGGCTCAGTCGGTTAAGCGGCCGACTTCGGCTTAGGTCATGATCTCGCGGTCTGTGAGTTCGAGCCCCGCATCGGGCTCTGTGCTGACAGCTCAGAGCCTGGAACCTGCTTCAGATTCTATGTCTCCTCTCTCTCTGCCCTTCTCCTGCTCGCGCTCTGTCTCTATGTCTCAAAAATAAATTTAAAAAAAGTTAAAAAAAATTTAAAAACAAAAAACAAAAAACAAAATACAACAAAAACAGAAACCAAAACAAAGGGACATAAAGAAACTTTGTGAGGTGTAGAAATATCTATTACTTTGATTATAGTGATGGTATAATGAGTGGTTGCATATGTCCACATGCCTCAAATTATATGCATTAAACATATGCAGGATTTTTGTATACTCATTATACCTCATTAAAGCTGTTAAAAATTTCAATTTCCAAATATTAATTGACAATATAGAAATAAAATTAATTTTTGTATATTGACTTCTACAATGTGACTTTGCTAAACTCCCTAAGTACTTTTAAGAGCTTTTTGAGATTTCATTATATTTTTCTACTTAGACAATAATGCTATCTGCTAATAGAGATATTTCTATTTCTTCCTATCCAATGTGTGTGTGTTTTATTTCCTTGTTCCTCTCCTGTTGCAATTGCTAGGATTTCAAGGATGATGTTGAATAGGATTGGTTAAAGCAGACACCCTTGTCTTGTTCTTGACCTAAAGAGAGAGCATTCAATTTTCCACCACAAGGAATTATGTTAGCTTAAGAATTTTTTTAGATGCCAATTATCAGGCTATCATTTTTATAAGGTTTATCTTTTATTTGTGGTTTGCAGTGTTTTTATCAAAAATGGATATTGAATTTTGTCAAATACTTTTTCTGCATCGATTGATATGATCGTGTGGTTTTCATTTTTAGTATGTTATATTGATTGATTTTTTTTCTGCATGTTGAACCAGTCTTCCATTTCCAGGATTAACCTCACTTGGTCATTATGCATTATCTTTTGTACATATTGTTGAACTCAATTTGCTCATATCGTGGTGAGAACTTTTACATTTATATTCATGAGGGATACTTGTCTGTAGTTTTCCTTTATTGTAATGCCTTTGGTTTTGGTTATCATGTTAATGCTGGCCTAAAAAATTGAATTTGGAAGTATTTCCAACTCTTCTATTTTCTGGAAAGTTTTTGTAATGGAATGAGTATTATTCCTCCTTTAGATATTTAGGACAATTCACCAGAAACCGTCTGGACTTGAAGTTTGTTTGTTTGTTTGTTTAATGAAAGGTTTCTAACTATGAATTCAGTTCCTTTAATATAAATACGACTTTTAAGGTATTCTATTTCTTAAGTGACTTTTTGTTAGGGAATTTGTCCATTTTGTCTAATATGTCAAATTTATTGGCACTGAGTTCTCCATGTTATTAATTAATCATCCTTTTAATGTCTGTAGTATCCATATTGATATCCTTTCTTGTATTACAGATTTTGGTAATTTGTGTCTTCTCTCTCCTTTGCGTTGTCTATCTGGCTAGAGGCTTATCAATTTTATTTATTTTATTTTTTTAAACTTTTTATTGTCAAATTGGTTTTCATACAACACCCAGTGCTCATTCCAACCAGTGCCCTCCTCAGTGCCCATCAACCCACTCTCCCCCCTCCCGAACCCCCATCAACCCTCAGTTTGTTCTTAGTATTTGAGAGTCTCTTATGTTTTGTCTCCCTCCCTCTCTGTGTCTTTTATCTTTCTGCTTTCCCCCTCCCCCATGGCTTTTTGCTAAGTTTCTCAAAGTCCACCTATGTGTGGAAACATGGTATCAGTCTTTCTCTGACTGACTTATTTCACTCAGCATAATACCCTCCAGTTGCATCCATGTTGCTACACATGGGCAGATTTCATTCTTTCTCATTGCTGCGTAGTATTCCATTGTGTGTGTGTGTGTGTGTATATATATATATATGTATATATATATATATATACCACTTCTTCTTTATCCATTCGTCAGTTTATGGACACTTAGTCTCTTTCCATGATTTGGCTATTGTCAAAAGTGCTGCTATAAACATCAGCGTACACGTGCCCCTATGCATCAGCACTCCTATATCTCTTGGATAGATTCCTAGCAGTGCTATTGCTGGGTCATAGGGTGGTTCTATTTTCCTTTTTTTTGAGGAACCTCCACACCATTTTCCAGAGCGGTTGCACCAGTTTGCATTCCCCCAAAAGTGTAAGAGGGTGCCTGTTTCTCCACATCCTCGCTAGCATCTGTAGTTTCCTGATTTGTTCATTTTAGCCACTCTGACTGGTGTGAAGTGGTATCTCAGTGTGCTTTTGATTTGTATTTCTCTGATGATGAGTGACATTGAGCATTGTTTCATGTGTCTGTTGGCCATCTGGATGTCTTCTTTGGAGAAGTGTCTATTCATATCTTCCACCCATTTCTTCACAGGATTATTCATTTTTTGGATGTGGAGTTTGGTTAGTTCTTTATAGATTTTAGATACTAGTCCTTTATCTGATATGTCATTTGCAATTATCTTTTCCTATTCTGTTGGTTGCCTATTGGTTTTGTTGGTTGGTTCCGTTGCAGTGCAGAAGCTTTTTATCTTGACGATGTCCCAATAGTTCGTTTTTGCTTTTAATTCCCTTGCCTTTGGAGACGTGTTGAGTAAGAAATTGGTGTGGCTCAGGTCAAAGAGGTTTTTTCCTTCTTTCTTCTCTAAGATTTTAATGGTTTCCTGTCTCACATTCAGGTCCTTCATCCATTTACAGTTGATTTTTGTGAGTGGTGTAAGAAAGTGGTCTAGTTTCATTCTTTGGCTTGTTGCTGTCCAGTACCCCCAGCACCATTTGTTAAAGAGGCTGTCTGTTTTCCATTCGATACTCTTTCCTCCTTTGTCAAATATAAGTTGGTCATGCGCTTGTGGGCTCATTTCTGGATTTTCTATTCTATTCCATTGGTCTATGTATCTGTTTTTGTGCCAATACCATACTGTCTTGATGATTACCGCTTTGCAGTAGAGGTTAAAGTCTGGGATTGCGATGCCTCCCGCTTTGGATTTATTCTTCAGTATTACTTTGGCTATTCGGGCTTTTTTGGGGTTCCATACAAATTTTAGGATTGTTTGCTCTAGCTTTGAGAAGAATGCTGGTGCAATTTTGATTGGGATTGCATTGAATGTGTAGATTGCTTTGGGTACTATTGCCATTTTAATGATATTTATTCTTCTGATCCATGAACATGGGATGTTTTTCCATTTCTTGTGTCTTCCTCAACGTCCCTTATAAGTTTTTTATAGTTTTCAGCGTAGAGATCTTTTACATCCTTGGTTAGGTTTATTCCTAAGTATTTTATGGTTTTTGGTGCAATTGTGAATGGGATTACGTTCTTTATTTCTCTTTCTGTTGCTTCATTGTTGGTGTATAGAAATGCCACCAATTTCTGTACATTGATTTTGTATCCTGCAACTTTGCCAAATTCATGGATCAGTTCTAGTAGGCTTTTGGTGGATTCTGTCAGGTTTTCCATGTAAAGTATCATGTTGTCTGCGAAAAGTGAAAGTTTGACTTCATCCTTGCCCATCTTGATGTCTTTTATTTTGTTTTGTTGTCTGACTGCTGATGCTAGGGCCTCCAACATTATGTTAAATAGCAGTGGTGAGAGTGGACACCCACGTCGTGTTCCTGATCTCAGGGGAAAGGCTCTCCATTTTTCCCCATTGAGGATGATATTAGCTGTGGGATTTTCATAAATGGCTTTTATGATATTTAGGTATGTTCCTTCTATCCCAACTTTCTTGAGGGTTTTAATTAGGAAATGTTGCTGTATTTTGTCAAATGCTTTTTCTGCATCTATTGACAGGATCATATGGTTCTTATCTTTTCTTTTGTTAATGTGATGTATCACATTGATTGACTCGTGAATACTGAACCAGCCCTGCAACCCAGGGATGAATCCTACTTGATCATGGGGGAATAATTCTTTTTACATGCTGTTGGATTCAATTTGCTAGTATCTTGTCGAGAATTTTTACATCCATATTCATCAGGGATATTGGCCTGTAGTTCTCTTTTTTTGCAGGGTCTCTATCTGGTTTGGGAACCAAAGTGATGCTGACTTCATAGAATGAGTCCGGAAGTTTTCCTTCCGTCTCTACTTTTTTGGAACAGCTTGAGGAGGATAGGTATTACCTCTGTTTTAAATGTCTGGTAAAATTCCCCAGGGAAGCCTTCTGGTCCAGACTTTTATTTGTTGGGAGATTTTTGATAACTGATTCAATTTCTTCACTAGTTATGGGTCTGTTCAAGTTTTCTATTTCTTCCCGTTTGAGTTTTGGTAGTGTGTGACTGTTTAGGAATTGGTACATTTCTTCCAGGTTGTCCAATTTGATGGCATATAATTTTTCATAATTGTTTGTATTCCTGAGGGATTGGTTGTAATCATTCCCTTTTCATTTGTGATTTTATCTATTTGGGTTTTCTCTCTTTTCTTTTTGAGAAGCCTGGCTAGAGGTTTATCTATTTTGTTTATTTTTTCAACGAACCAGCTCTTGGTTTCATTGATCTGTTCCACTACTTTTTTGGTTTCCACATTATTAATTTCTGCCCTGATTTTTGTTATTTCTCTCTTTCTACTGGGTTTGGGGTGTCTTCGCTGTTCTACTTCTAGTTCCTTTAGGCGTGCTGTTAGAATCTGTGTTCGTGATTTTTCTTGTTTCTTGAGATGGGCCTGGATTACAATATATTTACCTCTCAAGACTGCCTTTGCCGCATCCCAAAGCATTTGGATTATTGTATTTTCATTTTCATTTATTTCCATGTATTTTTAAATTTCTTTTCTGATTGCTTGTTTAACCCATTCTTTTTTTAGTAGGTTGTTCTTTAGCCTCCATGTTTTTGGGTATTTTCCAGACTTTTTCCTGTGGTTGATTTCACGTTTCAAAGCACTGTGGTCTGAAAGTGTGAATGGTCTGATCTCAATTCTTTTATATTTATCAAGATTTCCCTTATGCCCCAGAATGTGGTCTATCTAGGAAAATGTACCGTGTGCAGTTGAGAAGAATATAAATTCCTTTGCTTCTGGATGAAGGATCCTGAAGATGTCAGTTAGGCCCATCTGTTTCAATATGTCATTTAGGGCCATTGTTTCTGTGGTGATTTTCTGTTTAGTGGATCTATCCAATGCTGAGAGTGGAGTGTTAAGGTCCCCTACAATTAGGACATTTTTATCGATAAAGTTGCTTATGTTTGTAATTAGTTGTTTTACATATTTGTTTGCCCCCAAATTCAGCGCATAGATACTTATAATTGTTAACTTTTCCTGCTGGATGGTCCCTTTGATTATTATATAATGCCCTTCTTCATTTCTTATTACATCTTTTACTTTAAAGTCTAGTTTGTCTGATATAAGTGTGGCTACTCCAGCTTTCTTCTGACTTCCAGTAGCTTGGTATATAGTTCTCCATCCCCTCACTTTCAATCTGAAGGTGTCCTCAGATCTAAAATGAGTCTCTTGTAGACAGAAAAATAGATGGGTCTTGTTTTTAAATCCATTCTGTTACCCTATATCTTTTGATTGGAGCACTTAGTCCATTTACATTCATTGTTAATATTGAAAAATATGGGTGTAGAGTCACTGTGTTATCTGTAGATTTCATGCTTGTAAGGATGTCTCTGGTAGTTTGTGTTCTTTGCAACCTTTCTTTCATAGAATCCCCCTCAGGATCTCTTATAAGGCTGTTTTATTTGTAATGAATTCCTTCAGTTTTTGTTTGTTTGGGAAAACCTTTATCACTCCTTCCATTCTGAATGACAGGCTGGCCGGATAAAGGATTCTTGGTTGAATATCCTTCCTGTTCATCACATTGAAGATTTCCTGCCATTCCTTTCTGGCTTACCAAGTTTCTGTAGATAAGTATGCTACTACCCTTATGTGTCTACCTTTGTATATTAAGACCTGTTTTTCCCTAGTTGCTTTCAGAATTCTCTCTCTGTCCTTGTATTTTGCCAGTTTCACTATGATGTGTCGTGCAGAAGGTCTATTCAAGTTACATTCTGAGGGGAGTTCTCCGTGCCTCTTGGATTTCCATGCCCATTTCCTTCCTCATGTTGGGGAAGTTCTTAGCAATGATTTGTTCAAGTACCCCTTCAGCTCCTTTCTCTCTCTCTTCTTCTTCTGGAATTCCTATGATACGGATATTGTTCCATTTGATTGCATCGCTCAGCTCTTGAATTCTTCCTCTTCCTGAATCAGGTTCTCTCTCTTTTTCTCTGCTTCCTCTTTTTCCATAATTTTATCTTCTAATTCAGCTATTCTCTCTTCTGCCTTTTCAAGCCGTGCTGTTGCTGCCTCCAATTTGTTTTGCACCTCATTTAAAGCATTTTTTTTCTTCCTGACCGGTTTTAAGGTCGTTGATCTCTGCAGCGAGGGACCCCCCTATATTCTTCTATGCTTTTTTCAAGCCTGGTGATTAGTTTTATGTTTATCATGCTATATTCATGTTCTGTTATGTTGTTTATATCTGTTTTCATCAATTCTTGAGCTGTAACTAATTCCTGTAATTTCTTTTGAGGAGAATTCTTCTGTTTCATCATTTTGGCTAGGTGTGTTTTGGTTTGTTTCCTGAGGTCACCCTGGAAAGGAAAACAGACAGACAAACAAACAGGAAACAAAAACACACAAATGTACCAACAAATAATACAGACAAGCATATCACAACAGAAAAAAGAATAATGAACAACACTCTGAAGGCATGCGACCTGAAGTACCAGATACACGTTAAGGACAGGGTGTGCACTGCTGATGGCAGAGCATATACAGAGAGATAATGACGGGTGCTAGGGGGAGAAGAAAATGATCTTTGACCCAGTAGAGAGACTGAAAGACTTCATCCAGAAAGAGAGAAATCAGAATAAGGAAGGATGCAAGGAAAAAGAACTGAAGATAGATGTTACCCAGATGAACTATGTGGCCTGATTATTCCAGAGAGAGAGAAGGAAAGTACAGAAGGACGTGTAGAACATGCATTGAGAGAGTGGGTTAAATGTCTGTTTAAGCCAGCCAATACCCCAGATGACCAACTCAGGGGTGGGGAGCGGTAAGAAAGAGAAAAGGGAGAATATATTTAAAAAAGAAGAATTGACCTGGAGTTACTCCAGGCAGCAGTCTGGTCTCTGTGTCTATCACTCCCGCAGAAAGGTGTCTCTCCTCCTTCGGGTGCTTTCTGGATTTCGTGTTCTCTTCCTTGTAGACTCCAACTCCTTTCCTCCCAGACTCTTGTGGTTGAGAGTCCTCTAATTTCGGTCCTTCTTAGTTTGAAATACACGGGGCGGTGGGGGAGGGGGCTCCCGGGTGGCTCAGTCGGTTAAGCGGCCGACTTTGGCTCAGGTCATGATCTCATGGTCTGTGAGTTCGAGCCCCGTGTCCGGCTCTGTGCTGACGGCTCAGAGCCTGAGGCCTGCTTCAGATTCTGTGTCTCCCTCTCTCTCTTCCCTTCCCCTGCTTGTGCTCTGTCTCTATGTCTCTCAAAATTAAATAAACGTTAAAAAAATAAATAAATAAAATGAAATACACGGGGAATACCAGGTCTCCCTACTCTTCTGCCATGTTGGCCCCTCCTCAATTTTATTTATTTTTATAAAGAACAAGCTTTCTTAGTTCCACTTTTGTCTGAAATCATATGGTATTTGTCTTAGTGAAATAGGTAATAGGGATTAAGGCGGTCACTTCTTATGGTGAGCACCAAGTGTTGTCTGAAAACATTGAATCACTAAATTCTACACCGAAAACTAATATTATACTATATGTTAACTGGAATTTAAATAAAAACTTGGAACAAAAGAACAAGCTTTTGTTTTCATTGATTTAGCCTATTTTCTGTTTTCAATTTCATTGATTTCTGCTTTTATCTTTGCTATTTCCTTACTTTTGCATTCTTCTTGCTTGCATTTACTGTGCTATTATGCTCCCAGCTTCATAATGTAGGAGCTTATGTCACTGATTTGAGAATTTTTTTTTCTTTTCTAATGTAAGAATTAAATAGTATAAACTTTCCCCAAAACAGCATGTTACCTATATCCCAAAAATTTGGCTTATACTGTTTTCATTTTCACTCAATTAATGATATTTTCTACTTTCCCTTGAATTATAATCTTCGATACATGGATTATTTAGAAATGTTATTAATTTCCAAAAACTAGAGAATTTCCCAGTTGTCTTTCTCATAATGATTTCTAGTTTAATTCTGACATAGTCAGAGAGCATGCTTTGTATGATTTCAATTTTTAAAAATCTGTTAAAGTTTATTATATAGTCTATGTTATTACATATTCTAGAGAATGGTCCACATGCACATGAAAAGTAATAGTAATCTACTATTTGGGGAGGATCGCTCTACGAATGTCAATTAGGTCAAGTTGGCTGATAGGTTGTTCAGCTCTGACACACACTTTCTGATTCTCTACTTGTTCTACTCATTACTGGAATAAGAGTGTTGGATTCTCCAAGTATTTGTAGATTTTTCTGTTTCCTATAATTCCTGTTTTTGCTTAATATGTTTTGGAACTCTGTTATGAAGTGCATATATATTTAGGGTTGTTACATATTTTGGGCAAATAGACTATTTAATCATTGTGTAATGTGCCTTTTAACCTAGGCAATAGCTTTGTTCTGAAGTTTCCTTCTTGATAACAGTATACACATGCTTCTTTAATTTCATTGATGTTTACCCATTACATCTTTATCAATTCTTTTACTTATAAATTATATAGATATATCATCATATTTAAAGTGGGTTTATTGTAGGATGACTATGTCGTACACCTAAAACTAATGTAACTTGCTGTATCAACTATGCTTCAATTTAAAATAATAAATAAAATCAAGTTAAAGTTTAACAGCATAACACATTCATAAGAACAGGAGAAAAATAAAATGGGCTTATTGTAGGATTCATATAGTTGAATCTTATTTTTGTTATTTAATTTGACAATTTTTCTTTTTTTTTTTTTAAGTAGGCTTCACACCTACCACGTAGTCTAATGTAGGGCTTGAACTCACAACCCTGGCGTTAAGACCTGAGCTGAGGTAAAAAGTCAGATGCTCCCTGACAATTTTGCTCTTTTAATTGATGTGTATATATCTTTTATATTTAATGTACTTAATGATATGGTTGGATTTAGGCCTTCAGTGTATCAGTTTTGTCTGTTGCTTCTGTGCTCTTAGTCTTTGTTTTTCCTTTCTTGACTTTTTAATTATTTTAGTATTTTAAATATTCCATTTTAATTTACATGTTTATTTTTTTCTGTATCACTTTATATATTTTTAAGACTTTTTTAGAGCAGTTGAAAGTTCATAGCAAATGAGGAAGGAATAGGGATTTCCCATATACTGCTGCCCTCATATGTGCATAGCCTCCCTCCCCCATTTTCAACATCCTCCACCAGAGTAAGACATTTGTTACAGTTGATAAACCTACATTAACACATAATAATCATTTAGGGGCACTTGGGTGGCTCAGTCGATTGAGCGTCCAACTTCGGCTCAGGTCATGATCTCACAGTTTGTGAGTTTGAGCCCCACATCAGGCTCTGTGCTGACAGCTTGGAGCCTGGAGCCTGCTTCGTATTCTGTGTCTCCTTTTCTCTCTGCCCTTTCCCTGCTCGTACTCTGTCTCTCTGTCTCTTTCAAAAATAAACAAACATTAAAAATTTTTTAAAAAATAGGGGCGCCTGGGCGGCTCAGTTGGTTGAGTGGCCGACTTCAGCTCAGGTCATGATCTCGCCCTCTGCGAGTTCGAGCCCCACCTCAGGCTCTGTGCTGACAGCTCAGAGCCTGGAGCCTGCTTCACATTCTGTGTCTCCCTCTCTCTCTGCCCCTCCCCGACTCATGCTCTGTCTCTCTCTGTCTCAAAAGTGAATAAACATTAAAAAAAAATTTTTTTTAAATAAAGTCTATAGTTTACATTAGGGTTCACTCTTGGTGTTGCACATACTATAAGTTTGGACAAATATATAATCACTATTATAGTATCATACAAAGTATTTTCGCTGCCCTAAAAATCCTCTACATTCAACCTATTCATCTCTCCCTCCCCAATTCCTGGCAACCACTGATTTTTATTGTTTCCATAGTTTTGTTTTTTTCCAAAATGTCATATACAGTTGACCCTTGAACAATGTGAAGGTTAGTGGGATGGACACCCCATGCAGTCAAAAATCCATGTATAAGTTTTGACTTCCCCAAAACTTAACTACAAATAGCCTACTACTGACCAGAAGCCTTACTGATAAACAGTTGATTGACACACATTTTGTATATGTATAATATATTCTAGTCATAATAAAGTAAGTAGAGAAAAGAAAATATTATTTAAAAAATTATAAGAGAAAATACATTTATAGTACTGTACTGTATTTACTGAAAAAATCCACATATAAGTGGACCCATGCAGTTCAAACTTGTGCTGTTCAAGGGTCAACTGAAGTTTGAATCATACATTATGCAGACTTTTCAGACTGTCTTCTTTCACTTAGTAATATGTATTGAAGCTTTCTCCATGTCTTCATGGACCAATAGCTCTTTTATTAAATCTGAATAATATTCCATTGTCTGGATATATTGCAGTTTATCCATTTACCTACCTAATGACTTCTTGATTGCTTCCAATTGATAATCATGAATAAAACTAGTATAAACATTTGTGTACAGGTTTTGTGTGCAGATAAGTTTTCAACTCATTTGGGTAAATACCAACAAGTATGACTGCTAGATCATATGGTAAGAGGATATTTAGTTCGTAAGAAGTTGCCAAGCTGCCTTCCAAAGTGGCTGTACCATTTTACATTCCCACCTGTGATGAATGAGAATCCCTCTTGCTCCATACCTTCACCAGCATGCTGTCTACTTTATCCATAAGAACCCTTATCATATTAATCATAGTTGTTTTAAATTCTCGGTCTAATAATTCCAATATCCTTACCATGTCTACTCCTGATGCTTACTCTGTCTCTTCCAATTGTGTTTTCTGTTTTTTAGTAGGCCTTGTAATATTTTCTTGATAGCCAAACATGATGTACTGAGTAAAAGGAACTACTGTAAGTAAGCCTTTAGTAATGTGGTGGTAAGGTCTGGGATTAAATGTTCTATTGTCCTATGAGTATGTCTCACTCTTTTAGTGAGCCTATATCTGTGAACTGTGAACTTCACAAGTGTTTCTCATTTATCCCCATTTAGGTGGAACAGGATGACTAGAGTGGGATGGAGTTGAGTATACCCCTTATCCCATGTGGAAAGCTAGAGCTGACTGGAATTGGGTATTTCTCTTTCCCCTGGTCAGTTAGGCTGTGATGATACCCCACCAGGTTAGGCTCTGGTTAACTGGGTTCTCCTGAGGGTAGGTCTTAAGAATAGAGTGCTCTGGTATATTTCAAAACGATTCCTTTTCCCCTCCTTCTGCCAGAAGCCCAAGCGATTTTTTTCTCTGATATTTACTATGGAACCTGGTTGAGGTCCTGGAGGTAGATCTCACATTATTGTGCCTCTTACCCTATGACTGGTTCTCCCAGTAGTTTTTAATCCAGAGTTGTCCACACCAAACCTCCAGTAATACATCGATTATAGTTCAAGTTTTCTTATCCTGGCACTGGCCATAGTATGGTATATCCATATCAAGGAACACTACTTGGTGATAAAAAATGAACTATTGATACACACAACAACCTGGATGAATGTTCAGATAATTATGCTAAGTGAAAAAAAATCCCCAAATCTTACATACTGTTTTATTCAATTTATATAACATTCTTGAAAAGGTGAAATTATAAAAATAGGAACAGATTAGTAGTTGCCAGGGTAGGAAGTGGGTATGAGAGATATGTTAGCTCAAAGGGCTATAACAAAGTACCGATGGCTTTGTTAGCTATAGACTGAATGGCTTAACAGAAATTTCTTTCTCATAGTTCTGGAGGCTGGAAAGTCCAAGATTAAGGTGCCAATCATGGTGAGGGCCCTCTTCTGGTTTACAGACAGATGCCTCCTTGCTGCATTCTTACATGGCAGAGAGAGCAAACTCAGGTTTCTTCATCCTCTTATAAAAGCACCAATCCCATCATGGGGGCCACACTCCATGACCTCATCGAAACCTAATCCCCAAAGCCCCCCACCTCCAAATACCATCACATTGGAGATTAAGGCTTTAATATATGAATTTTAAGGGGATACATTCAGTCTATGTGTCCCCACAAGGAAAGTGAATATGTCTATAAAAGAGCAACATGAGGTTTCATTTGGTGATGGAAATGTGTATTTTGACTATATCAATCTTAACAGCTTGGTTTACACTTTTAGAAGGAAGATTTTACCATTGTGGAAAACTGGGTAGTGTACATGAGATCTATCTGCATTATTTATTATAATTGCATGTTAATCTACAATTATCTCAAAATAAAATGATTAATGAAAAAATGACTGCAAACAGTGCTCCCCTTTATTTCCTGCCTTAGGGATGAACCCACCCTCCCTCACATTTGGTAGCCAACTGTTTCATCCCAAATTTTATTAACAAGAAAGTAGCCTAATCACTGTTGGGTTTGTAACCTCCAAACAGTATTATTTCAGTCCTTGAGGGTGTTGTCATTCACTTTTATTAGGGTGAGATTTTTGGTTCTTTGGGGGTCTTTAGTTTCTGATAGCATAGGGAAGGATGCAACAAACAACACTATGAGGTAGACGGCCTAGTGGTAATGTATTTTATGTATTTGTCTGCCTTTTGAGGGGGGTGACAAACTTTACCCAATATAGGTTCCCGCAATCTTCACCCTGATGTTGCTTTCCCCAAACTCCCTGCAAACACATGCAGAAACACCAGACTTTTTTCCTCCTTGCCTGTAGGATAGTGTTGTGAAATTTGTCTTTAGTGCTCAGACCTTATCTAGTCCTTATTCCCAATATCTGTCTAATTGTGAACCTTCTGGTCTAACCCCCAGCCTGTAGAACTCCACCTCTCTTGCTTCTCACACACCTGCCTCTTCCCTTTGTCCTTCTCTACCATCAGAGAGCTCACAGAGACACACACGCAAATGTTCACAATGAGTTTTTATTTTATTCATCGCCATGCATTGTACCCTGTTTGTGCATGGTTTGGTCTCTATGTAGTTGGCCATTTCTTAGTGGCTAGACCCTGGAGAATTCACAGATACTTGAGGTCTCTGGCCCCACTCTAAAGTTATGGATGCCCTGGTCATCATTTGAAGTGGCAAATTTGTCTACACTCTCTTAGTCTTGCTCTGGCTCATTTTGATTCAGGTTTTCATTCAGTCTTGTGCCAGTCTGTGCCAGTTTGTGATAATGGTCAAATAAAGGAATGGGAACTTTGGGAGAGGTTTTGTTTCTTAAACTCCCTTGAAAGCATCTTTTAAGTTTCATAGTTATCTTGACCGTCTGCAAAGACAATAGGGTGAGCATGGAGGGGCATTAATATAGGGGGAAGAAGATGGAAGGTGGAAGAGAGCAGGGGCTTCAGAAGGGAGAGATTGAGGAGGGTGTGTGTGCCAGGCAAGGGAAAGTAAATAGGACAGGAAATAAAAAGAGATGAAGAGGAGCTTGGGTGGAGCCATCTCACCCTGCCACTGCCTCTGGACATGGGTTGACAGGTTTTCTTATTTTTCCTCCCTTTGGTGCTTGAAGTCAGTTGTTCTATAACTCTATTAGGAGCTTGTGGTTCACAGGTCACCTTCCCCATGCCTTCTCGGTTGTCTATGCCAAGCCTCATGACCTGTCTATATATGCCTCTCCATAGGATAATGAGGGGCTACGCTCTTCATCTTTGTTTCATCTACAAGGCTCCCCTCCAGCCAACAGTAGTGCCGGATGCTTAGACATCACAAAACACCATGGTGACAAAACTGTGGGGGAGGGAAGATGCTGGAAAGGCCAAGATGCTGGGGTGGCAGAAAGGGGGAATTTTCTTTTAGCACCCTTTAAGAGTCTTCTAAACTGACCTGTTACCCTCCTTATCTCTGTATGTCAATTTTGGTGGGTCATATGGCAAGGAGGGTGTGTCCTCCCAACTTTTCCCCACAGCCGCCCTATTCAGTGATACATTCTGTTCTCTCCCACCCATCACCATTGCCAAGTTTTTTCTTTTTTCTTTAAGTTTTATTTAAGTAATTCCTACACCCAACATAGGGCTCAAACTCAACACCTCGAGATTGCGAGTTGCATGGTCGTCTGAGACAGCCATGTGCCCCCCCCACCAAATTGTATTTTTTTATGTCTTACCTTCAATCCATCCATGATAATGTGGCCATATTTAAGTCTATGAAGAGATGTAAATGATCTCATTTCCTTCCTACAAATTCCTCTACACACCTTGAAGATCATTCAATTCTTGTTTTAAAAATGTTTTTAATGTTTTTATTATCTATTTTTAAGAGAGAGAGACAAAGTGTGAGTGGGGGAGGGGCAGAGAAAGAGGGAGACACAGAATCTGAAGCAGGTTCCAGGCTGTGAGCTGTCGGCACAGAGCCTGACTTGGGGCTTGAACTAACAAACCTCGAGATCATGACCTGAACTGAAGTCAAATGCTTAACAGACCAAGCCACCTAGGTACCCCAAAGATCATTTAATTCTTGCCTACTACCAGGATCTTTTTTTTTTTATCCCACCTCCTTTTACCAATGACCACATATCTCTCCTCAGTTTTCCTTTTTCCAATCTGAAATCACTGTCTTCAGGCTATCAATACTTCACTGAATAACCTTGTTCTGTTGGGTATCCTAGAGTCTGGTTTCAAATCTGGGAGTCTTGCTTATCTCAGTAGGGTACTACTCAGGCTTAGGTTTTAATAGTGTATGGGGGATGAGGCAGATACATAGATGATGCAAGTTGTAATGGATGTTTGCATGCAAAAAACTACAACCTAAAACAGGAATGCATCCAGGAAGGGGCTTGATTTAACCAGAGGCATGTGTGCCTTCTGTAAAAAAGCTCTTCTCAACAAGATCCTTATCCACAGGACATTTTTATTACTTTATTTTATTGCTGGCATTCTTAGCATCCTAACTCCTTTCCTTTTCCTATACCCTTCTGGAGAAATAGAACTTATGTGGAATTATTTTTTATGAACAACTGTAACAAGCTTTCAGCTTCTAGGTGGAGATAACTTGTGATCACTTTTAATTCATTTACCATCTTAGGCAGGTAGTCTCTTATTTGGGTTTTGTTCCTGTAGGAAAGAAATTATGGAGTTAACCATAGGCCAAAGTGGCTTTACTAATATCAGACAAAAGAGATTTCAGGGGAAAATATATTATCAAAGCTAAAGAAGTCATTTAATAATAATAAAGTCAGTTAATCAAGAGAACAATAAATCCTGAACATTTAGTTACTCATAGAAGACCTCTGAAATTACATGGAACAAAAACTGATAGAACTGCAAGGAGAAACAGACAAGTACACAATCATAGTCAGCAATTTCAATATTCTTCTCTCAATAAATGAAAAAAAAAACAAGTAGACAGGAAACCACTAAAGATAGAGAAAATTTGAACCAAACTATGAGTTAAATTAACCTAATGACATTTATAGAATAATTTAAATAACATCAGAATTCACATTCTCTTCAAGTGCACACGGGACATTTGCCAACCTAGATATAATATTCTGCTCATAAATCAAGTCTCAATAAATTCTGAAGGATTCAAATCATCTGGTTTATTCTCTGGCCACAATAGAATTAAATTTGAAATCAATAAGAGAAATATGTCTGGAGAATCCCCAAATATTTGGAAAGTAAATAATACACCTATAAGCAACTCATGGAACAAAGAAGAAGTCAAAGGAAAATTCAAATATATTTTAAGGAGAATTAAAATGAAAACACGACATAACAGAATTTATGTAATGCTGCCAAAGTAGTACTTACAGGGAAATTTATATTACTAAATGCCTATATTTGAAGAAATGTCTCAAATCAATGATCTCAGCTTCTTTCTTAAGAATCTACAAGAAGATGGGATGCCTGGGTAGCTCAGTCGGTTAAGTGTCCGACTTCTGCTCAGGTCATCATCTCACAGTTCATGAGTTCTAGCCCTGTACCCAGCTCTCTGCTGTCAGCTTTGGATCCTCTGTCCCTCTCTCTCTCTGCCCCTCTCCCACTCTCTCTTTGTCACGCACTCTCTCTTTCTATCTCTCTCTCTCTCAAAAATAAATAAACATTAAAAAAGGAATCTACAAAAAGAAAAGCACATTGAATCCAAATAAAGTAGATGAAAGAAAATAATAAAAACTAAAACAATATCAATGAAGTAGAGAAGAGAAAAACAATAGAGAAAACCTAAGAAACCAAAAGGGGACTCTTTGAGAAGGAAAATAAAACTGATAAACCTCTAGCCAGACAAATGAGAATAAAAGGAGAAAAGACACAAATAACCAATATCAGGAACAAGAAAGATGACATCACAACAGAGTCTACAAATAATAAGATGATAGAAAATAGTATGAACAATGTACACCAATAAATGTGACAACTTGCATAAAATGGATAAATTCTCTGAAAGATACAAACTACCAAAGCTCACTCAAGAAAAAATACTACACCTAACTTTGTGCTAATGAGGCAACTCTTGGTGGGCTCCCAGATAGCTTCAGGAAGGAGGCTGGTTGGCTGAGGAAACAACCATGTGATTAGAGGATTGGAATTTTTAGCCTCACCCTCAACTTTTGGAAAGGAGTGACTGACTGAAGATTGAGAAAGTCACCAATGACCAATGATTAACAATCATGCCTATGCAATGGAGCCTCCACAAAAACCCCTAAATTAAGTTGTTTGAAGACCTTCCAGGTTGACCAACACATCGAAGTTCTGGGAGGGTGGCATGTTTTGGAAGGGCATGTGTCCTTTTCTCCATACTTTGCCTTATTGCATCTCCTCTTTTTGGTTCTTTCTGAGCTGCATCCTTTATTATAAGCCAGTAATAGTAAGTAAAAGAAGGAGGAGGGGAAGGAGAGGTAGAAAGAGGAGAAGAGGAAGAAAAAAAGAGAAGAAATACATAACCCAAATAACCCTTTATACTTTAATTAAATTGAAATTGTATTTAAAAGATATCCCAGAGAGGGGCACCTGGATGGTTCAATTGGTTAAGTGACCAACTCTACTCTTGATTTCGGCTCAAGTCA
The DNA here is from genome assembly GCA_030068075.1 of Paguma larvata. Taxonomy (NCBI): domain Eukaryota; kingdom Metazoa; phylum Chordata; class Mammalia; order Carnivora; family Viverridae; genus Paguma; species Paguma larvata. The sequence goes on along the minus strand of CM057830.1, from coordinate 119,025,371 downwards.
TGATCTCATGGTTCATGAGTTCAAACCCCGCATCGAGCTCTGTGCTGACAGTGCAAAGCCTACTTGGGATCCTCTCTCCCCTTCTCTCTCTGCCTCTCCTCACTAATGCTCTCTATCTCTCTCTCCCTCAAAAAAAAAAAAAAAAAAAAAAAAAACTTAAAAGATATCCTAGAGAGAAAATTTGAGGCCCAGATGGGTTCACTAATGAATTTAACCAAATGTTTAAAGAAGAATTAACACCAATGCTTCACACACTCTTCCAAAAAACAGAAGAGGGAACACTTCCAAATTCATTCTCACAGGCCAATATTACCCTGAAATCAAAGCCAATCACATGAAAAGACAACTACAGACCAATAGCCCTTAATAATATAGGCACAGAAATCATCAACAAAATACTAGAAAAACAAGTCCAGAAACCTATAAAAAGAATTATACCACATGACCAAATGCAGTTTTTCCCAAAAATGCAACACTGGCTTAACATCCAAAAATCAGTCAATGTACTATCTCATATTAATTGATTAAAGGGAAAAACACATGATCATCTCAATAGACACAGAAAGAGCATTTGAAAAAGTGCCACATCCTTTACTGATTAAAAAACAAAACAAAACTCAACTAGGAACAGAAGGAAAGTTCCTCTTCCCAACGAAAGCAATGTACAAAAGCACCCCATCATACTTAATGAGTAAAGACTGACTAATTTTTGCCTAAGATGAGGAGCAAGATAAGAATGCCCACTCTCACCACTTCTATTTAAACCAGGCATTAGGCAAGAAAAATAAATAGAAGGCATCCACAGAGAAGGAGGAAGACATAACATAAGAGACTCTCAAAGACTAAGAACAAACTGAAGGGAGAGAGGGGTGTGGGAGGGGGGAGAGTGGGTGATGGGCACAGAGGAGGGCACTCGTTGGAATGAGCACTGGGTGTTGTATGGAAACCAATTTGACAATAAGTTATATTAAAAAATAAAAATAAAATAAAGAAATAAAATAAAAAAAGGAATAGAAGGCATCCAGATAGGAAAGGAGAAAGTAAAATTGCCTTTATTCACAGATGACATGCTATTAAAACTAATAAATGAGTTTGGCAATGTTGCATATTGTAAGGTCAGTATACAAAATTCAATTTTATTTCCATATATTATCAATGATCAATTGGACATGAAAATAAAAAAATTACAATAGCATCTAAAAATAAGATAAACTGAAAGAAAAAAATTTAATTTTTTTAATGTTTATTCATTTTTGAGAAACAGAGAGAGAGAGAGAGGTGGAGGGGCAGAGAGAGAGAGGGAAACACAGAATCCGAAACAGGCTCCAGGCTCTGAGCTGTCAGCATGGAGCCTGACACGGGGCTGGAACCCACGAACCGTAAGATCATGACCTGAGCCAAAGTTGGATGCTTAACCGACTGAGCCACCCAGGTGCCCCGGAAGAAAAATTTAACAAAATATATGAAGGATCAATGCACTGAAAATTATAAAATGTTAGCGAGATCATTAAAAGAGTTAAATAAGTGGAGAAATAGCCCCTGTTCATTAGTCAGAAAACTCAATATTGTTAAGGTGCCAATCTTCTCAAATTGGTCTACAGATTTAGTACAAGCCCAATCAATATCCCATTAGTTTTTTTGTAGAAATTGGCAACATGATTTAAAAATTCAAATGAAAACATAAAAGACCAAAATAACTTTAGAAAATAATAATGTTGCATGACAAACAGTGCCTGGTTTTGACTAATTATAGTTACACTAATCAAAGCAATGTGGTTTTGGCATAAAGGTAGAAAAATAGATGAATGGAACATAAGAGAGAATCCAGAAATAAAGTCATATATATAAACAACTGATTTTTGACAAAAGCGTAATTCATTGGAGCAAGTACAGTTTTATCGACAAAGGTGCTGGAGAAAAAAAAATGAACATCAATATACAAACAAACATAGAACTCTGATCATCCATAGCTCCTGTCACATGCAAACATTAACTCAAAATGGATGATAGACCTAAAAATAAAATCTAAAACTATAGAACTTCTATAAAAACTATAGGAGAAAACAGTTACAAGCTTAGGTTAGGCAAAGATTGTTTAGATATGACACCAAAATACAACCCATACAAGAACTATATGATAAATTCGACTTTACCAAAATAAAAAAAAAAATTCTGCTCTTCGAAAGTCACTGTTAAGGGAATTAAAAGAGAAGCAGCAAAGAGGGAGAGAATGCTGGCAAACCATATATATAGTAGGGAATTTGTATTCAAATATATGAAGCATCCTCAAAACTCAATAACAAGAAAGCAAAAAGCACAATTTTTAAAACTGGGCAAAAGATTTGAACAGACGCTTCACCAAAGAAGATATATGAATGGTTAAGAAGCACATAAAAAGATGTTCAAAATCACTGGTCACTGGGGAAATGCACATTAAATCCAAAATGACACAACAACCACATAGTTATTAAAAGGGCTAAAATCAGAAAGACTGACCATGCCATGTGTTGGCAAGGATGTGGAGAAACCGGACCTTTCATACGTAACTGGCATGAGCACCTTGGAGAAGAGTTTGGCAGTTGCTTAGGAAGTTAAAAACATACATCTAAAGTATTATTTCACCCTTTCACTCCTAGATATTTTATCAAAGAGAAATGAAAGCACATGTTCACATAAGGACTTGTATGTGAATTTCAAAACAGCTTTATGTGTAATCTCTCCAAACTGAAAACTGTACAGATGTCCATCAACAGATGTATGAGTGAATAAACTGTGGCATAGTCATACAATCAGCACACTCTACTACCGAGCTATGAAAAGAATAAACTGTTGAATCTCAAAATAATTACGTTGACTGAAAGAAGTCAGACCAAAAATTGTGCATGTTGAATGATTGCACTTACATAATATTCAAGAAAATACAAATGAATCTACAGTGACAGAAAGCAGGTAGTGGTTACCTGGGAACTGGGGGTGAAGAGAGGTAGGAATGAGGGATTACTAAGGAAGGTTTAGGGGTGATGGGTAGATTTACTATCTTTATTTTGATCATGGTTTTCTGGATATAGACATGTGTCTAAACTTATTAAATTGGACACTTTAAACATGTGCAGTTTACATGCGCAGTTATGTCAATTATCCCTCAACAAAACTATCAACAATATAAATAATATAATAATAACAAATGATAGACTTCAGTCAAAATAGATCACTCCCTCTGAGTCTGGCCTTAAACTTAGGGCCGTGGGTCTACTGTGGGAATTGTCTTACTGGCCAGGCTAATAGTGATGATAAGAAAAACTTCCTTTTATTGAGCATTCATCTTGTTCCTGGCACAGAGCTAGGTGCTTTCATAGGTACTATCTAATTTAAGCCTCATGGAAAACTTATGAGGAAAGTTAAGAGGGTACGTTGCCTAAGACTGAACAGATAAAAGAAATGAAGAGCATCAGTCTAGGTCCAAAGCCGGTACTCTTTACTTCCACCCCTAATCAAGGCCAACAGTGTCAGAGCATATAAAAAGCGGCCTAAGACTTCTCATATGACTCACTTGGCAGGGCCTAGCAAAGAAAATTCAATGAAGGGTCAAGTTTGGGGCATCATTTTAACTAGCATTCACTTCATAACGACACTGGAAAAATGAAGCCACTTTTGTTTTAGTGTGTCATAATTTTGAGAATCTTGCTAATCACCCTGATATACACAAACTTCTGAAACAGAGCAATTTGACATCTGAAATAGCTATAGAAGTTTTTCACGAGTGCTAGATGTATCTTTCTAAAATTATTTCCTTCATCTAAATCCTGCCTTAGTTCCCTACTACTCACCAAACCCAACATTCATGATAAGCCTAGGCTATGAAACCAGGATTATTTCTTACTAATACTTCATAATTGATAGGCACTTAACAGTTTTCTAAGTCCTTCCTTATAATGATTGATTTATAATTCTCATAAAAGTACAGGAATTAGAACCCCATTTACCCTCTTCATACCCACTAGGACGGATATAATCAGAAATGAGTGACAATAATAAGTGTTTATGAGAATGTGGAGAACTGCAACCCTCATACATTGGGGGTGGAAATGTAAAATGTTGCTTCCCTTTGAAAAAGTTTAGAAGTTCCTCAAAAAGTTGTACATCGAAACGAGTTACCACAAGATCCAGGCAAGTGCATTCCTAGATATATAATCAAGAGAATTGAAAACATGACAGCACAAAAGTTGTACATGAATGATCATAGCATTGTTATTCATAATAGCCAAAAAATGGAAACGACCCAAATGTCCATCAATGGGCATGGGTTTTGTTTTGGATTGATAAAAATATCCAAAAATTGATGATGGTCTCAAAACTATGACATATTATCAACACTGAATTATACTCTTCAAAAGGGTGGATTCTACTGTATGTGATTTATATCTTGATTTTTAAAAAGAATCTCCATTTAGCAGATGAGGAACCAGGTTAAGAGAGGTTAAATGTCTTGCCCAGGTTTTCTGCCTCCAGCTTTGTAAGCTATTTTGAGCCTCAAAATGTTCAGAGAGAACTTGGGTTAAATCCTCCTTTCCACCTGAGCTGTTTCTTCTTGGTCCCTTAGCTTACCTTGTCCTTGCTTATTTAAGCTACTAATTTGCTGAGCACTGGCTATGTGCTCAGCACTGTATTAAGCACTCAACATATATGACTCCGTACCTTCTCCCATAAGAAAGGGCTATTATTTTTCTTCGCTCACTTTGAAGAAAAGAAACGAGGCTCAGAGAACTTAAGAGACTGGTCCAAGGTTCTACAGTTACACAGTAATAAGAAGACCTAGATTTGAGTCTAGATCTGAGTTTGGGCTCATAGCCAATGTCATTGCAATATCCCCTCATGTTTCCACGCCCCCCACATATATTGATCCTTCCATGGAATGGCTTTCCCTCTCTTACATGCATCTAGGGTGTATGCACCCCTTCCATAAGAACTATTTCTTTCCCAGATTCCAGCAGCATGTGGAGACATTAGATAATTAGACGTTCTAATTTTTCTAAAAATTCAACCTGATTCATTTTGACATCCCAAGTCTTATCTTGAAAAGAAAGGGAGAAAACAAAGTTTTGCTTGCATAGGATGCACTTCAGAAATGATAACTCTCAAAACACACTGTTTCTTTGGAGAGAAAAATTGTTGCCCCCATTTAAAGAAGTGCCCTGACTCTGCACCTGTTTAATGGCGGCTCTGTGGAGATTCTGATGCAGGCAGACTGCAGTTTTCCCCAAAGCTGCCCAGCAGATTCTAAGATGTGGTTGGGGCCACATTTCACTGGTTGCAAAGGTGATGGCTTTGCTGAACCCCACTTGTAGAAGTTACCCCTCACTCTTTTGAATCTTCTTCTCTGACTCCCCAAATGATACTGAGTTCTACTATCACAGGTAGGACATGTTTTCACGTACTCACCCTTCTCCCCAACCAGACACAAGCTTTTTCCCAGTGGAGACTGTGCGTTGCTTGATTGTGTATGCCTTACTGTGGCTGACACAGTACGTCTTTGTCATATGTGTGACTGCACACTGAAGTTTAGATCAAACAAAAGAGAAATCAGATCTTTCTCAGCTTGGAAGAAGAAAATTCTCACCACTTTATAAAGGGTCAATTTCACCTTGGAACGTTTCCCTTTTATCCTCTGAAGACATGAAAACATTTCCTAAACTTAATTCTCCTGTGAAATGTTGCAACAACATAGTGCAAAAGGGAGACAAGAGTATTAGAACAAGGGAAGGAAATGAGGAACTGCACTCTGATTATCCCTGCTCAGGGATGACTGCTTTAGAATGAGAGGTGGGTGGCAGCAGAGAGTTGCTGCACGGGGCTAATGAATCTGTGAGTATCTGGGGAGCTGATGAGGCATTCATTTTGCCCCTGACATCTGGAGGCCAGAACAAGGGCCGACACGGGGTAGTGAGAAATTAGTCTGGTGGCATTAGAGTGGGAGAGAGCCACGGAGCCCCAGGACAGCTCTGGTAGGGGTCGGGCCAGAGCAAAGGAGGTCCTGAAAGGAAGGTGCTGAAATGCCAGCCAAGTTAGGACAGTAAAGGCAGGTCCTAAAAGATGAAGGAGAGACCAGCAGCCGGACCAACTAGCAGCTGAACAAGCTGAGATTCTGACCTAAGTTTGCTCCAGTCTTCCTAAGTAGCAGATCAGGTCACGGCATTGGGGAACCAGTGTTTTCAACTGGGAGGAGAGGAAAATTGTTCTTCAGACAGAACAGAAGAATTCTGCACTGTCACTGAAGCCTCTCTCTTCACCCAGAGTTATCCTGAGTGTGCTCATTGTGCTGATTGAGCTGCTATTATCCTTATTTTACTGATGCTCAGACAGGTGGAAAAAACCTGTCCATGACTCGCCTGAAGGTATGTCTGACCGCAAGGCCCAAGTCTGTTCGTTTCCCTCCACCTCATCAGTATAGGCCGCCTGAATGTTTGTCAGCTATTGTTGGAGAGAAAATTCAGTCATCACATAGAAGATTGCTGTAGATAATGTCTAGGGTAATCCAAACCAGAGACTTTCTGAGTCTTTAAAAAGGCTGGGAAGAGCAGCTGATGGAGACACTCAATGCCAAGGATTGAGAGAGCTATAAATTGAAGTGATAACCATCAAGGAGTTACAGCAGTTCTTGAAAAGAACAGTGACCTAGGTAATCTCTTCATTCCAAGTATGGTCTCGAGTAGCCATGTATTTTACATGCACGTCTTTTTGCATGAAGCATATTCCTGAAGGCAATGGCTTAATAAGCATTTGTTAAATTGTATTTGATTTTAAATGTTATTAGGACTATATTATTGGAAAAAGTCTACAGCAACTCATTGTGAGAGGCTCTTTCCATGAATAATACACTCAAGAAATATTTATTGTGTATCTACTAACTTCCAGGCACAGCTCAAGCACTAAACACAGCAGTGAACAGGGAAGAGACAGATGGAGCTGGCATTCCTTAAAGAGTAAAACCTCAAGGGGCACTTGGGCGGCTCAGTTGGTCGAGCATCCAACTTCGGCTCAGGTCATGATCTAACAGTTCGTGGGTTTGAGCCTGGCGTCGGGCTCTGTGTTGGATGCTTGCTCAGACCCTGGAGCCTGCTTCGGATTCTGTGTCTCCCCCTCTTTCTGTCCCTCCCCTGCTCGCACTGTTTCAGTCCGTCTCTCAAAATTAAATAAATGTAAAAAAATTAAAAAAAGTAAAATCTCATGTATGTTCATCTATTTATAAGGTCAGCTCTTCAGTGGGTAGGCTCTCTGAGAGTGTATCGTACAAGTGCTTTTGGGATATTTCTTTGGGACTTGCCATTTGGTAGGGTGTTTGTTCCACTTTCCAGAATCTTACCCTTTGCTTTTTACAACTGGGCTTCATAGAGCCTGCCTGCTTTCTAAGGCTGATACAGTAACAGATCTCTGAAAACACACAAGGTACCTGGTACCTTGCTAATTGTACAAATATTTGTTGAATTCAATGAAAAAAGAGTAATAGCACAAATAGTAATATCACTTTGGACTCAAATTTTGCAGTCAAAATTTCTAATACTGTCACTCTAAACTTGACTACTTAGCAGAGCAGTAACCAGGTTTAAAAGAAATCATTTCAGGGGCGCCTGGGTGGCTCAGTCGGTTAAGCGGCCGACTTCGGCTCAGGTCATGATCTCAGAGTCTGTGAGTTCGAGCCCCGCGTCGGGCTCTGTGCTGACAGCTCAGAGCCTGGAGCCTGCTTCAGATTCTGTATCTCCCTCTCTCTCTACCCTTCCCCTGCTCATACTCTGTCTCTATATCTCTCAAAAATAAATAAACGTTAAAAAATTAAAAAAAAATAATTTCATCTCCATTGCTCTTCCTGAAACAGGTAGGAATGCCACTAAAATGCCTGCAAATGTAATAATGTAAATTGCTTAGGAAGAGCAATAATAATGTAATATGCTTAGGAAGAGATGTATGTCTTTGAACGGCAAGGCTACCACATCAGACATGAAAGTTCTGTTTCCATAGGCCATATATACTGAGATTCCCAGCTGGATGGGACCTTGGACATCAGCTAGCTAGCTCAATACCCTCAATCCGTCAAAAAGTAACTGTCTCTTCATAGTCAACCAATGCACAGTGACAAAATTTCCCTTTCCAATTGAATAAACCCCACTTTAATAAGGCCCAGTACACGAACTCAAAACATCTGGATACAGAGTTTTGTTAAAGTTTATTTATTTTAAGAGAGCGGGTAGGGGAGGGACAGAGGAACAGAAAGTGGGAGAATCCCAAGCAAGCTCCTCACTGACACATGGAGGCTGATGCACCGTGAGATCATGACCCAAGCTGAAACCAAGAGTCAGACGCCTCACTGACGAAGACACCCAGGTGCCCCTCCCAGTATGTTTTGATGCCTGTACCTTCTTGACCCATAACTGCTGTAATGTGGTAGAGGCATGCATTAAACAGCGAATTCTAGGTACAAATAAAGAATGAGGAAGTTAAGCTAAAGGATGAAGCTTTAATACAATTCTTTCAGTGATGTTTCTCCACAGTAACCAATGCAAGTGAGGAAACTGACAGAGGTTTGACATTTTCTCTTTGACTTTAACATTGACTCATTGCAATGATGATAAGGTTAATGCATCCAGAGAGACAAAATGCCAGAGACTTTTTTTAAAAAATTGACACCATGTCAGTCTTTTAAGTTGTTAGCATTCTTAAACACTATAGGGCGTGGTTGCAAATAAACAAAATAATGAGCAGTAACATAAAAACAGTGAAAGAACAGCAATTTAACCATCTTTACTTCATTGCCCATGGTTCATTTAACAACAACAACAACAACAAAACCTATAATTCAATTATCTCTAGCTGTGGGAACCAAAGTCCAGAGAGAAGGGACTCGTCCAAGTCAGTAGCAGAAACCAGACTAGAATCCAGACCTTCCTGGGCGCTAAGTCAGTGATTTGTAAACCCCACTGCACCCATAAGTCAGCAAGGAGCACCTTCTCTTATTAAGGGTGCGTGAATTCTAGAGCATGGCTCATCAAAATTTATAGAGCCATCAACGTCTGCAATAAAAAGCTCAGCTAGATTTCCCTTTTAATGAAAGTATTAAAAACACCATTTGAGAGAACTTGTTTATTTGCAATATCTCCTGTTAACCTTGATTTAGCGTTTAAGCAGAGAAATCTATTCTCATATAAATCTCAACAGTAAATAATTTAGGTTTCAAATCAGATAAAGTATGAGTTTGACTTCCAGATTTGTGTTCCTTTCTCTAATTGACAATGCAGCCTTTTGCTGCCATTCACACAGGGGATAGTGTGTCTCGCCTGTAATCAGATGAACTCTTTGAATTAAATACTGCTCAGCTCCCTTCTGCTTTGACGTTTCCTTTAAACAATCAGAATCCACGGGTTTCTCAAATTCAAGCAGACATTCATTTCGATTTGCTGAAGTTATTTTCTTTAATTTATATGTGGAAGTAGAAGAAATCTACAGAGTTTTGAAGTCTTAATTATAACCAAGCTTTATGTATTGAAATTCGGAAGACACAGTATTAGACATTTGGATGCCATGTGGCGTATACTCAATACTTGTCTGATTTCCCATGGGCTAATACAGATAGCAGAATTTCAATCATTTGCTCATTCTGACTTCTGCTTCTCCATGTCAGCAAACATTTTCTGATTGTCTATTCTGAGCAGGAAGCTGTGGTAGATGCAGAGATGAGATGGGGAGTAGCGAGTGGAGGAGGGAAGGGATGGACAGGTACAGAGATGACTAAGCCCTGTCTCTATCCTCCCATCACTTGTGGTCTAGAAAAAGTATTAAGATAAGGACATATGCATCACTCAGGAGGGTCAATAGAAGGAGGAAATGTTTCAGGGCAGTTTCAGGAGGGCCTCCCAGAGGAGAGGGGATGGGAAATTAGCCTTGACGAATGGGAGAATTTCAACAGGCATATCTGGGGTGGGGGGCAGGAGCAAGACAGTATTCCAGGTGGAAATAAAAGCAACAGCAATGGCACAGAAGTGGGAGAGAGCAGATGAGACTGGGGACTGAATGGAAACAAGCCCATAAACTCTGATTGACTGTGTTTGGTAGGGCTCATGTATGCAGCAAAGCCATATGGTTGGCTAATTAAAGACACTAATTTCAATGCTCTTGTGGCATTAAGATTAGCTACAAGCAGCTCACAGTCCGATTTTTGTAACTGGAATCCATCTAATTGCAATGGTGTGTGGGCTACTGTCTAGCTAGGCCCCACTGAAGTTTCTATCAAAGCTAATACTGAGAACTAGGAGCTCCAAAGACTTGGGACAGATGTAGCGTCTTCCTCTATGTCTGAAAAGCTACCATAATTCTTGTGTTTGCTTGGCACTTTGCAAAATCAAGACAGAGCAGGAGAGCAGAGGCCTAGGGAAGCTGTTTCTTTCTGATGGGCCCCATAACAGCTCTGAGGGAGTCCACAAGCTGCAAGCCTTTACAATAACATTGATTTCAGAATGTGCCAAGATAGAATCTGTAAGTCTGAGGCTGGGAGCTGTAATTCCCAACAGCTGGTCTGCAAGCAAAAACCCATAGTGGAGCCTGGGTGACTTGGTCAGTTACGCGTCTGACTCTTGCTTTCGGCTCAGGTCATGATCTCACGGTGTGCGAGTTCTACACGTCAGGCTCCACACCGACAGTGTCCTTGGGATTCTCTCTCTCTCCTTCTCTCTCCTCTTCTTCACTGCTTGTGCTCTCTCTCTTTCTATCTCTCAAAAGAAATAAAATAAACTTTAAAAATGTTTTTAAAAACCCATAGATGCAAACTGGAGCAAACTATTTAGAAAAATCAAGAACTATTTGGCTAAATTTGTACAATAGGTAAAATTTTAAAAATCCTTCCAGAAATTTTCACTTTCCATTTCTCACTGATACACGGCTTAAAGCCTCCCTCTGATACACATGGAACAGAGCTACGAACCCCACAGCAAGAAGGAATGGACTCAAGAAACATTCATGCCACCTATACAACCAAATGGTGTGTGTGATTGTTTTAATCCATATGCTCTTTCCTCACTAAGATAATCAGAGTCTATGATGATTGCACATTGTGCATTTGACAATAGTGGCCAGGATTGGTCACCACTTTCAGGTACAAGCACTTGGAATCAATATGAACTGTACTTTATGACAGACCTAGGAGCAGAAACTTCATTCACAAAAGGTAATTGCCCTTCCCTACTACAAGCACTACCTCCTGTTTGCTGATTCAGTTATTTTAATTCAAATAATATATGTTTCACCCTAGCAACCTGAAGAATGGGCTATGCATTATTTTAACTTAGATTTATTGAAATATAATTTACATACAATTCACCATTTTTAGTGTATAGTTCTATGAGAGTTGACGAACACATAGAGTTGCGTAACTAACATTTCCAGTACGTCTAAAAATTCCCTTGTGCCCCTGTTTAGTCAAGCCTTTCTCGCATCTCTATTCCTTGAAAACTACTGATCTGTTTTCTGTTCCTTTAGTTTTGTTTCTTGCAGTATGTGATGTAAATGGAATGATGCAGTTTCTAGCCATTTGTGTCTGGCTTCTTTAACTTAGCAGAATGCATTTAAGATTCACAAATGTGGTTGTGTACATCAATAGTTTATTCCTTTTTATTGTATTGGTATTCCATTGCATGGATGTATCACAGTGTATTTATCCTTTCATCAGTCAGAGGCCATTTGAGTTGTTTCCATTTTTGAAAGTTATGGATAAAGTTTTTACAAACATTCACATCCAGGGCTTTTGTGTGAACAAAAGATATCTCAAGCTTAACATGTCTAAAAGTAAATTACTGATCTTTTTCTCCAACCTACCCACCAAAGACATTCCCTTTGTCATTGGACAGCAATTCTATCCTTTCTAGTTGGTCATGCCAGAAACAACTGCATCGAACTTGTTATTTCTCTCATGCCTCAACAATCTGTCAGCAAATTGTGATGGCTCTACCTTAAGAATATATCCAGAATCCTACTACTTTTTACCACCTCCACTGATACCACCTGGTCCAATCCACCATCATCTCTTACCTGGATTGCGCATTAGCCTTCTAAATGGTCTCCTTTCCTTTGTCCCTTGACCTCCATAGTATATTCTCAACACAGCAGCCAAAAGATTCTAACATGTTAAGTCAGATCATATCACTCCTTTGCTCTCCATTTCACTCAGAGGAAAACTCTAAATCTGTAAAATGTCCCATAAGGCCCTGTACCATCAGGTCCTTTTTCTTGTTACCTGCCTGATCTTCTGCCACTTACCTTGCTCTCTGTGTTCTACCCACACTGGTCTCTTTGCTGTTCCTCAAAATTATGTGTCTCACTCCTGCTCCAGGGCCTTTGCATTCATGGGTCCCTCTTCCTAGAATGCTCTTTCTCTGGAATTTCATAAAGCTAACTCTCTTACTTTCTTCAAGTCTTTGCTTAAATGTTATTTTCTCAATGAGGCCTAGCCAGACCATCGTATTCTGTATAGCATCCTGCCCTAACCTCACATACACCTCTCACATACACATACACATACACTACCTTTGATCCACCTTACCCTGCTCCTTTTTCATTTTTGTAAACATTTATCACCTTCCAATATACTATTGTTAAATTCATGTATGGATCATGTTTACTATCTCTCTTCCCCTGATAGAATGTAAGTTTCACAAGAGAAGGACCTTTGCTTTATCACTGAGATATTTCAATCACCTAATACATTACCTGACACAAAATAGTCACTCAACAAATATTTGCTGAATGAGGGACCACAAGAACTTATGCAACAACAATCCTCGGTGTGCAGATTCCTAACACTCATTGCCAAGTTGGTCTTTTTAAAGGTCTTCATGAGCTGCAGCAGCCTGAGTATTGTGTGCAATTTGGAGAGTTGCAGAAAGGCATTGCCAAGAATCCACGCCTATTAGAGAACATCAGAGAAGTCTCTGGGTGTCATGGTGCCAAACATTTGGCCATCTACATCAAGGTCTAACCTCTATGCTGCAAATAGCAGCTATCTTTAGTACCAGGAACTTTTATGGACTGCAACATCAAATGTGTTCCAAGTAGTTATTGTAAAGGAGGAAAACTCCTCAGCATGCACGGTGCCTCCAAGGGGACAAAGAAAATATCACACTGAGCCCAGAACTCAAAAATAACCAAATAACTATTTGCGTTGGGTTAATCTAGCTGATATATTAGTTGAGATGGCAAAAATATGGGGAACTTTCCACCAGACTGAAAGAACCCTGCTGAACATCTGCTGGTTAATATAAAATTGTTCTTTTTAAGAAAAATTGACACATGTGTTTGGTACTGCTGATAAATGCTGGGATGTTCCTTTTTTTAAAATTTTTAATGTTTATCTTTGGAGAGAGAGAGAGAGAGGGAAGGAGACACAGAACCTGAAGCAGGCTCTGAGCTGTCAGCACAGAGCCTGATGCGGGGCTCGAACTCACAAACCGAGAGATCATGACCTAAGCGGAAGTTGGAAGCTTAAGCGACTGAGCCATCCAGCTGCCCCTTTCTAAAAGAAAAGTTTTTTTTAATGCTGGGATGTTCTTAAAATAGCTGCCTCAAAAGCACAGACTCTGGAACGTATAATCAATTAGTATTGGTCGAGTGAACAAATGAAACTCTAGGATCCTGGAATTTAGTATATGAAATGGAAATAGCACTGGGTTTGGGGAAACAAAGCCTGAATTTGGGTCCAAATACTACTACTTATTCATCTTGTGATACCAAAACTTTGAGATTCAGTTTTGTCACCTATAAAATAGCATAATGACTCTTGCCCTGACTACCATGTGGAGTTATCAGGAAGACAAATAAATGACAAAATGGATATGAGATTTATTTGTAAATTGTGAAGCATGGGACATATGTATGTTACTATGAATTTTAGAGCTGAAGAGTCATCTAAAGTGATCCTCTTGTTAAACAGATCCTGAGGTTCATAGAGGGAGAGATGCAAGATCAAGGCCATAAAATGAGGCAACGGTTTTGCAGGGTCTACAAACCAGGCCTCTTTACTCACAACCCAGTTCTCTTTCCATTATACCACAATTGTTTTGTGCTTCTCTGACAATGAGGAAGGATGCTGAGAGTCTGAGGAGACCAAGGCACTTAGATTTAGCTAGGACAGAGAACCAAAAAGGAAATTCTGCACAGAGAGAAAATTAGAGATTCACAGAGGATCCCTCTCACGTATTCAGCAGAGTACTGATCAGCACATGCATGTGACAAAGCTAGCCAAGACTAAAGAAAGAACTTCCCCACAAATTCTTAGAGTACTTGGAGTTCTCGTAGAACTGAGAATACAGCCAGTTCTCACCAGCCACACTGGAAACCTCATGACTCACAACGCATAAGGTAGAGTATTCAAAACCGTCTTGCCTTAGTGGTAGGAAATAACTATAAAACAAATGCTGCTTTGTTTCCTCCTGAAGTTTTAAAGAAACGGAAGAAAAGATCAAACTATTCCAAGTAACCTAACTGCATACCAGAAATAAAGCTCAAGAAGAATGCAAAAAATATTAAGCACAATCAACAAAATCCAGGCAAACCCAACCCAGCAACATATACACACACGATGATGGAGTGGGGTTTATCCCAGGAATGCAAAGTTCGTTCAACATCTGAAAATCAATTAATGTAATAGGTCATATCAATAAAATAAAATAAGCAAAATCACATGATAATATCAATAGATGTATAGAAACATTTGACAAAACCCAACACCCTCTTGTGAAAAAAAACACTCAACAAACTTGTAATAGAAAAGAACTTCATCAACCCAATAAAGGAATTCTACAAAAAACCAATAGCTGAAAAGACAAGGCATAGACTGGGAGAAAATATTTGCAAAGATATATCCAATAGAGGACTGTTATCCAAAATATAGAAATAAAACTCTTAAAAAAAAGAAGAAATAAAACCCTTAAAACTCAGCAATAGGAAAACAAACAACCCAATTAAAAAATGGGTCATGGGCCTTGGGGTTCCTGGGTGGTTGAGTCAGTTAAGCATCAGACTTCAGCTCAGGTCATGATCTCATTGTTCGTGGGTTTGACCCCCGTGTTGGACTCTGTGCTGACAGCTCAGAGCCTAGAACCTGATTCAGATTCTGTGTCTCCCTCTCTCTCTGCCCCTCCCCCACCCACACTCTGTCTCTTTCCCTCTCAAAAATAAACATTAAAATAAATTAAAAAAAATTTTTTTAAATAAAAAATGGGGGGCACCTCGGTGGCTCAGTCGGTTAAGCGGGCAACTTCAGCTCGGGTCATGATCTCTCAGTTCATGAGTTTGAGCCCCGTGTTAGGCTCTGTGCTGACAGCTCAGAATCTGGAGCCTGCTTCGGATTCTGTGTCTCCCTCTCTCTGCCCCTCCCCTGCTCATGCTCTCTCAATAATAAATAAATGTTAATTTTAAAAAAAAATACCGTGCATGTGCTATGACCCAGAAATTACCCTGTTAGATATATACCGTAGATTCTGGTTCTCCAGACTGCTGGAGATTTCTGAGAGCCTTTAAAGGGTCTACTAGATCGACTATTTTCATAATAACACTAACACATTATTTGTTTTTGTTGTTGTTGTTGTTGTTGTTATGAGTGTATAGTGGAGTTTTCTTTCTTTTTTTTTTAAATAATTTATTTTCAAATTGGTTTCCATATAACACCCAGTGCTCATCCCAACAAGTGCCCTCCTCAATGCCTGTCACCCACTCTCTAGTGAAGTTTTCAAGAGGCTACATGATATATGATATGACAATAGATTGAATGGAGAAATAGATAGGAAAATTCAGATATTAAAAAGATTTTCAAAGATCTAAAACAATGGCAGTCTTGTAACATTTCTTTTTGTTCTGGAAAATAACAGGTGTTTTTTTTTTTTCATAAAAATGTTATTTCTAAATGAACAAAGAATTATTTAAATTTTCTCAGCTTTAATTTCCATTTCTGTTAAATAGCAATAGCTATAACTCACATAAACAAACGCTCTTTGGGGTCCTCAATAATCCATGAGTCTCCAACTGGACTCATTTACCAAATGTTTGTTAAGCATCTTCTCAGTGCCAGGCTCTGGACTGGGTTCTTTATGGCACAGAGGCACACAGCACATCCCAGCTCCATCTTCCCTGAGACTCTAGCTGAAGCTGGTTGATTCCTCCATAGACAGGTGACCCCACAGAAGCTTAAAGCTATTTTGTCTATAGCACTAGAAGCCTCAGCTACTTTACTCCCACCCCTGAGATTTTGCAATTTTCCAATTGTTCCACCATCATGTTACCAGTGTGGTCATCTACCAACCTCAGGACACAGAGCCTGGGAAGATTCCGATTAGTTCTAGTGACATCTGTGCTCCTAGCTTTAGTCTTATAAGTTGTCAATTCATAGGAGATAAATGGAAACAGACCACATCTGCACCTGTATTTGCCAGCCGAGTTCAACTAGTTACCACCACAGAATCTCTGGTTTGGATGTTATTCCCTCTTAGCAATATTCCCCACTCGTTTTGGGATCTTAAATGTGACCCCAGAGAACTATAGTTATTAAGATTATGGTATTCTTCACAAATACCAATATAATACCACCGTTCAACTCATCTGAGGACATAGGCATTATTGACCACTAAGAGGACTGTCTGATGCACTCAGAGTTTTCTTTAATTCCACACATGTTTGGCTCTCCACATTTTTTGAAGGTCACGTTTGTACCAGGCACTGGCACACAGACACTGTATCCAAATATATGCTAAGTACATCAATGCTATTTTCTTCACCTAATCCTTGTAACAGCCCTGACAGTTAATGACATCATCTTTATACAGACCCAGTACATACGTGCATTTCAGTACTAATGCTAATGCTGTTTGGTTACTGGTGCCATTTGAAAAATGGAGGATGGTGGTTAACAATGACAAGAGGAACGTGCTCTTATGATCTTTGTGGACTGCCCATTTATGGAGTAGGATATTGTTGGGAGCCGTTTTGGGCTCGCAGGTTGAGACCCCTCCCTATGTGGAAAAGGTTGAAGCAAAGCTCCCGCCATCCTAATTGGCGCCTAGTCTTACCTCCTTCTAAATAATCTTTCAGGCTTGGATTTCTTGAACTGCTCTCATTGGCCTAAGGGATATAATGCACTTTGGTTTTATGGCACATGGAAAAGGGGACCTGGAGTGTGATGTCTTGATGGATAAAATCTGAGTGAGAGTAATCTGGCCAGAAGTAACCTCGAAGTTGCCTCTTGGGGATAGGTTACACAAATTGATCATACAGAATAGCAGTTATGAGTTGGCTAGAAATTAGTAGACATTAGGCCCCAAGACTCCTTGAACCAAACTAGATTTTCCCTGCAGGTATCGCATTGTGTTAATCATCCTCTCAGCCCCACCATAAAACCTCAAGGCACATCTCCGTAAAGCTCCTCTCAGTATTAACAGACTGATGGGAAAGATTGTAAAGAGACTTAGGACCTTCCCTGGAGGTTAGCCTAGCCCAAAAGTTAGAAGCACTGTTTATAGATAAGGTACAAACTAAAGTAGCTACACATATCTTCATTGATCAGCAGGAAATATTGAGCACCTCCCTGAGGTTAACATTTCACAAATCCTTTTGTAATTCTCATCTCCACACTCCCTTATAATAAAAAGGCAATAACAAAATACTCTTGCAAAAGCTACCATAAAAGATAGATAGACATGAGCCCTTATGATTATGGATAGAATGACTCCTAATCTACCTATAGATGACTAACGTAGGTCTTGAGGCAACAATGTATGTTGTTAAGAATGCCTTGTCACTGATGTAATGTCGCTCGCTACTTTAAAAATAAAGACACTGAGACCAGCAGGGCAGAGATGCCAGAATTGCCAGGGCTGCCTGCTTGGTCATCAGAATACATCTCTCATGGCTCTCTCACTTCATTTTGCCTGACCGTCTGTCCTTCGTGGACCCCTAGATTCGCCGGAACACCCCAGCAGGATATCTCTCCATGGGTTCTCTAACATCTA
Source organism: Paguma larvata (assembly GCA_030068075.1). Lineage (NCBI taxonomy): Eukaryota > Metazoa > Chordata > Mammalia > Carnivora > Viverridae > Paguma > Paguma larvata. Next base: position 119,007,336 of record CM057830.1, on the reverse strand, counting down.
TCTACCAATATCTATTAATCTATTAGTGTGTTTTGATATACACATGTAGATCTCTCTCTCTCTCTCTCTCTCTCTCTCTCTCTCTCTCATATGTATGTTGTTCCCTCAATTGATATTCCCCAGAATGGTTATTATACCCATTTTATAGATAAGGGCTCAGAAGCAAAAAGTTTGATTAAGTCACTTGTCTAAAGTCATAGATCATATAAATGATGAGCCATGGCTTCCTGCTCAGTCTTATATGACTTCCATGAACTTTCTTGACAGACTCCTAACTCCATCCTATACCCTTCTCTGACTCCTTAGTAACCATCTCCCTTGCATGGCTCTAATCCAAAGAAGCCCAGAGTAAAAAATTAACAGAGTGGACAGGCTTCCTCACAGCCCACCCAAATTTGACATGGGTCCTACTCCCAAGCTTTCAAGATATACAGGGAAAATCTGCTCCCTCTACTACATGACAGCTCTTCTGAAATGGCCCCTGCAGATCATTTCTGCCATTAACTAGATGTATGGCCTTGACTGCTCCCTTCTGAGCCTTGGTTTCCTAGCCTATTGATTGAAAAAATTGGATTAATGGTCTAAATTACCTTCCAGCTCTGAGATTCTATAATTCTAGATATAAAAGAAGTCAGGTCTCCTTAGTGAAAACCAAAGTACTTTGATTTGAATTTTCAAGACTAGAGAGCACACTTGTGGATTACCTGACCTGTAGAAGGCATAGATATTTGACAGAACATAACCTCTTGAAGAGCTAAAAACCAAAGCAGTGCAATCCCACACCACTTGTGCAAAGTTGCAACATAGCAAAGCAAAACATCAAGCCCAATTAAGCTGCCATGCCTCTCCAACCTCATTCATGAATGTCACTTCCTAAGGGGCTTCATATGATCCCTTATAGGCAAAGTACCTGCTAGTGTGAGGTAATGAAAGAAATATTGACTTGGAAAGTAAACAATCTAAGTTCAGATCTCAGCCCAGCCACCTTTGGACTGTTTCATCTCCCTAAGCTTCAGCTTCTTCATCTATAAAGTGTGGTGACAATTCCTGCCCTGTGTGCCCTTCGCTGGATTGTCATGCAGTATTTTAATGTGATACTGGATATCAAAATGCTTTAAAACCTGTAGTGTGGTCAATGTGAATTTAATCTAATGAGTTACTTGAAAACAAGAACTAATATATCACCAGGCCCAAGGATTCACAGAATTCAGTATGACCAGCTAGACCAGGAGGTACCAGTCACACATTAAATTTCCCCTGTAAGTGTTTTGACAAAGCCAAACAATGGAATATTCCTAAAAGAATACTAAGACAGAAGCTAATAAACTCAGGCCAACGCTTGATTGAAGGGTAAGATTCAGTTTGATAATGATCACAAATGATGCACTTACCTTGTGGGCCCAGAACCAGAGGAGGGTGCCCATAAACCCAGCCAACACTGAAGTCTCCTGGAAGAACCAGGTCTTTCTGTTTTTTACTGCTCAATGACAAATGGTGGGAATATGTTTGGTGGGTAGAAAATACCTATCTCCTATAGAGAGGAGAGTGGCACTATCCAGCCTGGTCATCTTCCTTCTGAGCCAGGTTCCCTCATTTCTTTCCCAGAGTGGTCTTTGTAGAAGCCTCAGGGGAACAGGCTGTTACTCCTGGGCTCAAGCAGCTGGGTGATTCTTAAAATGTTTACATCTAAAACCTAAGGAACTACAAAAACAAAAAGGGCTAGTTGACAAGATCTTCTTCGTTGTATGATTCCTTCCCTATACTAGGAGACTCACAAGTAAATTGCCACAGAAAGAATTCTTTTTGTGAATATTCCTCTGTTCTAGGCAGCCAAAGACAAACAGAAATGAAGCAGCCTGGGGAATCTTGAAATCCTGGGAAGCCAGTTGGCCAGGTGGTTGGGGATACATACAGGCAGGTGAGCAGCTGGACAGGTGGGATGGCAGGCAAGGGCTCTGGCTTGGTACCCAAGGACGTGTTGGGAGTGGGAAGAAGAGTGACCAGAGAGAGCCAGCTGGCTAGGAGGGAAGAATACTGAACTTGATCATTTGCTCACGATCAGACTGGAATCTAGTCCAGATATTTGCAGTTGTTGAAAAATCTTCCCAAAGACATTGACTAGTCAAACTCCACATTATTCCCTGTTTTCCAAGCTCTAGCCAAAAAAAAAAACAAAAAACAAAACAAAAAAAAACAAAACAAAACAAAAAACCAACTCAGGTTACTCGATATATCAGCAAGAAACTTGCCTAGATTGCTCCATTAAGAGCCTCTCCCTGACCATAAGCTCCTGAAAATGACACTGTTCCATGCCCAAAGCAGACCCAAGTCTTTAGGACAATAGTGGCCTTTACATTTTTTCTGTTTGGGCCTGAGTTGCCTCATGGTAAAACTGAACACAGAGTACCTAAGGATTGTCTCCAGTGCCTCCTGGGTCATCACTGCCTATAATCTCATGACAGTTACTCAAAACTCAATGTCTCTGACTAATTTCATTATCTTCACTTCCACACTTAGCCATTTCCACATCTTCTTCTCTCTCAGTGGCTGTAGGTAAGTTCTCAGCACCAACATGTTCCTAGAACCCCAAGTCAGAAACTTGGGAAACAGCCTAGATTTCACCACTGATACTGTTTTCTTACCTCGTGCTAAGGCCAGTGCTATGTAGTTTATATGTATGTTGATTACCTTGTCTTGTTGATCGTATGTTCTTGATATCACATGAAACTTGTCACTATACAGTTCAACCTTGCACCATCTCTTCTGAACACTTGCTGTGACTTCATTCAATTATTCAACCAATAATTGAGGCTCTGTTGTGTGCTAGGGACTGTGCTGAGGATTCAATAAGCAAAACATACCACGTCCTTCCTCCCATGGAGCTTACATTCTAGAAGAGACAAGGGTTAAGCCAGTTCAATTAATTGTCACACTACGGCCAGCTTGCTCTTTTTTTTAAAAATTTTTTTAATGTTTATTTATTTTCGAGAGAGAGAGAGAGAGAGCGCGAGAGAGCAGAGGAGGGGTAGAGAGAGAGGGAGACACAGAATTTAAAGCCGGCTCCAGGCTCTGAGCTGTCAGCACAGAGCCTGATGCGGGGCTCGAACTCACAAGCCTTCAAGCTGTGAGATCATGACCTGAGCCGAAGTCGGCCACTTAACCCACTGAGCCCCCCAGGCGCCCCCCAGCTTGCTCTTTCTAAAACACAGATATAACCTTTCAGAGCACTACCATGCAACCTTCTGGTCCAGACTTGTTAACCTGGCATTTAAAGCTTCACAAGCTTTTCCCAATTTATTTTTTCAAACTCAAAATCCAGCCCCTTCCCTAAGACAGATGGGGACACCCATACACACACTCACATCCCTCCTTTCTGTATCTAACATGCTATCTACCAGCCAGACTTGACTGAATCCATGTTCTCCTAACTTTTCATGCACAATCACACCTAGATGGCTTCATAGTTCCTCTCTGAAAACTAGTCCCTGGGGGTTCTCTCCACCCACAAAGGCTAGCGTCTCATGAAACCAGATTGCCTATAATGGGGCTGAATGTTGGAAGAAAGCTTTGGAACCCCCTACTTCCTCTATCTGTAATGGCCTTCCACTCTTCACTTGGCTAACTCCTAGTTATCCCTCAGATCCCGGCTTGGATGGCTTTTTCTTTGGAGGCCTTCAAGATGCCCCCCTCCTGTCTTCTCCTATGGCTCTCTACTAGATGAGGTACCCATCATTTGTGTGTCCCTTCTCATCCCACTATCTTTGTGGGACCATATCTTTGGTTCCATATCTTTATCTTATATGTTTGCTGTCTGTCTCCCTTGAAAGCTAAGGTCTCATCTGCTGTAGTCACCATTCTATCCCCAGTGTCTGCCACAAAGTTGTCACTGAATGAATGGTCAAATGGATAAATAAATGAACAAATGAACCTTAAAAAAAAGGAAGAAATGAAAGAAGTCCTAACTGAATGGCTGATACACCATGTGCATGGTTTGAAAGACAATATTGTTAAGATACCAAGTCTTTCCAAATTGATCTATAGATTCAAATCAATCACAGTAATAATCCCAGAAAACCTTTTACTACATATAATAGATGTCAAAAAGCAAATTCTAAAGTTTATATAGATATATAAGGGAACAAGAAGAGCCAAAAATTTTTAGGTACAGAGAACAAAGTTGGAGGACTGAGATTATCTGATTTTAAGGGCCCATAGAACATACACATATATTCATTAAAATCATAGAGTATATTCTGTGATCAAAATAAAATCAAACTAGATATCAATAACAGAAAGATAGCAGGGAACTCTATGAACACATAGAAGCTAACTAACACACTTCTAAATAATGTATGACTCAAAGAGGAAGTCTCAGGAAAATAAATACATTAAACTGAATAAAAATGAAAATACAACATATCATAATGTGTGAGACACAGCTGAAGCAGTGCCGACAGAAGAATTTATAGCACTAAATGCATAAAGAAGAAAAGTCTCAAATAAGTAACCTAAGTTCACACCTCAAGAACCTAGAAATAGAAGAACAAAATAAACCCACAGCAAGCAGAAGGAATAAAGAAAAGGGTAGAAATAGATGAAATTGAAAACAGAAAAAAATATTCTTAATCAAAGAAAGAACTGGTTCTTTAAAGATCAATAAAATTGACAAACTTCTAGCAAGACTGACAAAAAATATAGAGACACAAAACACAAATGACCAATATCAGGAATGAAACTGGGGATAGCATAACAGACCCTGGAGACATCAAAATGATGACACATTTGGTAATTTAGATAAAATCGACCAGTCCTTTGAAAAACACAAAAAGAACTACAACTCATTCAATATGGAACATATAAATTTAAAAATCCTCTTTGACCTCAGTCACAACAACTTCTTACTTGACATGTCTCCGAAGGCAAGGGAAATAAAAGCAAAAAATGAACTATTGGGACCTCATCAAGATGAAGATATTTTGTACAGTGAAGGAAACAATCAACAAAACTAAAAGGCAACTGATGGAATGGGAGAAGATATTTGCAAATGACTTATCAGATAAAGGGTTAGTATCCAAAATCTATTAAGAACTTATCAAACTCAACACCTAAAAAACAAATAATCCAGTGAAGAAATGGACAGAAGATATGAATCGACGCTGTTCCAAAGAATACATCCAGATGGCTAACAGACACATGAAAAGATGCTCAACATCCCTCATCATCAAGGAAATACAAATCAAAATCACAATGAGATACCACCTCACACCTATCAGAATGGGTAAAATTAACAACTCAGGAAACAACAGATGTTGGCGAGGATGTGGAGAAAGGAGAACTCTTGCATTGTTGGCCGGAATGCAACCTGGTGCAGCCACTCTGGAAAATAGTATGGAGTTACCTCAAAAAATTAACAATAGAACTACCCTACAACGCAGCAACCATACTACTAGGTATTTATCCAAAGGATACAAAAATGCTGATTCGAAGGCACACACACACCCTAATGTTTATAGCAGCACTATTAACAAACAGTCAAATTATTGAAAGAGCCCAAATATCCACTGTCTGACGAATGGATAAAGAAAATATGGTATATGTGTGTGTGTGTGTGTGTGTGTGTGTGTGTGTGTGTGTGTACACAATGGAATACTACTCAGTGATCAAAAAGAATGAAATCTGGCCATTTGTAACAACATAGATGGAACTGGAGGGTATTATGCTAAGCAAAATAAGTCAGTCAGAGAAAGACAAATATCATATGATCTCACTCATATGTGGAATTTAAGAAACTCAACAGATGAACATAGAGGAAAAAATAAAAAATAAGATAAAAATAGAGAGAGAGACAAACCATAAGAGACTCTTAAAGACAAAGAACAAACTGAGGGCTGCTGGAAGGGAGGTGGGTAAGGGGTGGGTTAAATGGGGACAGGCATTAAGGAGGACACATTTTGGGATGAGCACTGGGTGTCATATGAAAGAGCTGAATCACTGGGTTCTACTCCTGAAGCCAAGACTACACTGTATGTTAACCAACTTAAATTTAAATTTAAAAAATTCTATAACTATCAGGGTGCCTGGGTGGCTCTGTCAGTTGAGCACCCAACTTCGGCTCAGGTTATGTTCTCACAGTTTGTGATTTTGAGTCTCATGTCAGGCTCTGTGCTGACAATTCAGAGCCTGGAGCCTGCGCTTTGGATTCTGTGTCTCCCTCTCTCTCTGCCCCTCCCCTGCTCTTGCTCTGTCTCTCTCTCAATCAAAATCAATAAACATTAAAAAATTTTTAATCCTATAACTATCAAATAAATCCATAATTTAAAATCTTCCAAAAAAGAAATGTCCAGACCCAGATAGCTTCCCTGGAAAATCTTACCAAACGCATAAGAGAGAATTAACATCAATTCTACACAATCTATTCCAGTAAATACCTGAACCGAAGTCCGATGCTTAATCGACTGGGCCACCCAGGCGCCCTATTCCAGTAAATAGAAGAGGATAAATACTTCTTGATTAACTTTATGAAGGTGGTGTTACCACGATACCAACACCAGACAAAAACATTATGAGAAAAGAAAACCACATACCAATATCCTTCATGAACAAACACAAGAGTCCTTTACAAAATAATAGCAGGTTGAATCCAGTAAACATATGAAAAGAATAATACAGTATAACTAAGTGGGGAGGCAGTGAATCTATAAAGAAGACAGGGAAGGAGAGAAAGAGATAGGAAAAACAAAGAAGAAGAACACTATGTCTTGAAGGTCAAGGTTAAAATACTCAGGAGAGGAGGTATTAGTCAAGTTTATTAACTGTTGTAGAGAAGTCAAGCAAGATAAGTAAAAATATATATTGCTTAGTGACAAGGATGTCATTAATGACTTTGGTAAGAGCAGTGTAGGAGAAGTGTTGGAGACAGAAGCCAGATTGCAGTAGGAGGGGAGTGAATGAGAGGTAAGGAAGTTAGGACACTGAGTGTAGACAACCCCTTCGAGAAGGATGGCTAAGAGAGTAGGAGAGAGTTCATTAGTTTGAGAGGCAGCTGGGATAAGGATAGGAGGAAGGATTTTTTTTTTTTTAATTCTTATTTTTTGAGAGAGAGAGAAAGAGTGTGTGAGTGGGGAAGAGGGCCGGGGGCAGGGATGGGGGTGGGGAGAGAGAGAGAGAGAGAGAGAGAGAGAGAGAGAGAGAGAGAGAGAGAGAATCCCAAGAAGGCTCCATGCTAAGCATGGAACCGAATGTGGGGATTGACCCCACAACCCTGGGATCATGACTTGAGCCAAAATCAAGAGTCAGATGCTCAACTGACTGAGCCGCCAGGGCACCCAGGAGGAAGGATTTATTTTTTTTTATTGTTTTTTCCTTAATGTTTATTTGTTTTTGAGAGAGAGAGAGAGAGAGAAAGAGAGAGGGAGAGCACATGAGCTGGGGAGGGGCAGAGAGAGAGGGAGACAGAGGATCCGAAGCGGGCTCCATGCTAACAGCATTGAGCCTGATGTGGGGCTCAAACCCATGAACTGTGAGATCATGACCTGAATTAAAGTCAGACGCTCAACTGAATGAGCCATCCAGGTGCCCCAGGAGGAAGAATTTCTAATGCAGGAAGATTCTGGGACATATTTAATTGCTTGGGTGAAAGAGACAGCCCAGAAGAGGTCATTCCCATAGATGACAGGGATTGATGAAAAAGTCAGATATCCCAAGAAGGAGAAAGAGATGGGATCCACTGCACCAGGTGAGAGGCCAGCCTTAGCCTGGGGAAGGAACCCTTATTCACCTATCATAAGAAAGAACAGTATGACTTTGAGTCTTGGACTATCTATATTGTGACTTTGGGCAAGTCATAGAACTTATTTAAACTTCAGTGTTTCCACTTGTAAAGTGTTAATGAATACATCTAATTTCTGTTTTTCTTTCTTTCAAAATGATACCCTCAGTCCTACTGGATTAAGATCCTATGTCACAAATGAAGCCTGCCTGAACTCTGTCCTTCAATCAATTGATGTGATGTGGTGGTTAAAGAGCCACCAAGAGTATGACCTTGGGCAAGCTACTTAACCTCTCCAAGCTTTAGTTTCCATGTTTGTAAAATGGAGATGATATTACTTCTTTCTTTTAAGTTTATTTATTTATTTTCAGATAGAGAGAAAGGGCAAGTCAGGGAGGGGCAGAGAGAGAGGTAGAGAGAGAATTCCAGGTGCATGCTGACAGCACAGAGCCTGACACAGGGCTCAAGCCCACCAACTGTGAGTTCACGACCTGAGGAAGTTGGATGGATGCTTAACTGACTGAGCCACCCAGGTGCTCCGGGGATGATATTACTTCTTATCTCACAAGGCCACCTGAGGATTAAAGGAAGTGTGACCCATAAAGTGCTCACCATAGCAGCTGACCTATTCTAAATGTTTAATAAATTGCAGGTATAACCTACAAGGGAGAAAGTAAATTGAGAGAGAGGTTTGCATTTTGCTCATCTCAGTATATCTCATAAGACTTGTCATGGGGTTGGCACTCAGAAGATATTGCTAAATGGAACAGCATTTCATAAAGCTGAAAGACATCCAGAGTGCAAAGGATGGTCTCAGGTCACAAAGTAGGTTAAAGGCGCAGCTGGGACTAGATGCCAGGTCCATTGTCTCCCAGTCTAGGAGGGCTCTTTCTAGGACATTATACAGTGGAAGGTGACATAATCACACATTTCTAAGAACACAACTACTGTGTGGGACAACATAACTCTTTATAAGTAAAGGCCCACCTAGTAGATAGAATAGAAAAAGACTTTTAGTTTCATCTGCCAGCAGAACCTCACAGCCAGGTCATGCCCACCTGCTATTAGGATCTAATAGCTTTGAAGCTTCCCCCTCTTAGTTCCGATTTATCTCACAATTCTCTATGGCTTCAGGCTACCATAATTGTTAGAATTAGTCCCTTGAAGAGTTCAGACTCACAACGATCAAGTTAAATTCATAGGGCATAATCAGTGTTTAATTCGATATTGTTGCAAAGTCCTTGTTAATTACAATGTTGGTATAATTACAAAATGATGATTCACTTTTTTATATCTCAGAGGAAATTAAGGCAATGTATATTGGGACCTGGAGCCAGCTAAAGCTCTGAAAAGTTTAAAAACGCAAGGAAGAGCACACAAATATGCTCAGTTGACTTTTGACAAATGTGCAAAATAAATCCAGTGGAGGAAATGGACTTTTCAACAAATGGTGCTGGAACAATTAGACACCCAGAGGCAAAAACGAACATAGACCAAAACCTCACAACTTATACAAAAATTAACTCAAAACGGATCATGAATTTAAATGTAAAACATAAAACTATAAAAGTTTTAGGGGAAAAAAAGGACAAAATCTTTGCAACTTAGGACTAGGCAAATAGTTCATAGCCTTGATAACAAAAGGATGACTTTTAAAAGGAAAAATCAATAAATTGGACTTGACAAAAATGTGAAAATTTTGCTCTTCAAAAGCCCATGTGGAGAGTGAAAAGACTAGCTGTTACTGAAAGAAAAATATTTGCAAAGCACATATCTGGCAAAGGACTTGTATGTAGCATAAAGTGCTCTTGGGGCGCCTGGGTGGCTCAATCAGCTGAGCATCTGACTTCAGTTCAGGTCATGATATCACGGTTCATGTGTTTGAGCCTCATATCAGGCTCTCTGCTGTCAGCATGGAGCCCACTTCAGAGCCTCTGTCCCCCTCTCTCTCCACCCTTCCTCTGCTCCTTCTCTCAAAATAAACAAACAAACAAACTTAAAAACTAAAGTGCTCTCAAATTTCAACAGTAAAAAATAACAAGCCAATTAGAAAATGGGCAAGAGACATGAAGATATATTTCACCAAAGAGGGTAAGTAGATTGCAAAAAGCACATGAAAAGATGCTCAACATCATCAGCCATCAAGGAATGCAAATTATAACAACAATGAGATCCCACTACACACTTATCAGAATGGCCAGAATAAAAATAGTGACACCATCAAATACTAAGGAGGATGTAGAGAAGCTGGATCACCCACACTTTGCTGGCAGGAACATAAAATGGTACAGCCACTCTGGAAAACTATTTGGCAGTTTCTCATTAAACTAAACATGCAACTTCCATACACCTCAGCAACTGCACTCTTGGACATTTATTCCAGAGACTTTAAAACTTGTGTTCATTCAAAACTGCCGGGGTCCTTGTTCCGGCAAATCTAGGGGTCCACGAAGGACGGACGGTCAGGCAAAATGAAGTGAGAGAGCCATGAGAGATGGAGTCTGATGACCAAGCAGGCAGCCCTGGCAATTCTGGCATCTCTGCCCTGCCGGTATCAGTGCCTTTATTTAACAGTAGTGAGTTACATTACAGCAATGAGTGACAGCCCATCAGTAAGCATAGTTTGAACAAGAATGTGTTTTATCAGTAAAGCAGAGATTTCCTCAATCTTGCAAGTTGTTTTCAAGTTAGTTAGCATACAAATTTAAGGCTGGGGGAGAGGACAGGAAGTTACCTAGGCCTGCCTATGTTAATTATCTATAAACAGGCCAGGAGTCATTGCCTATTCTTCCAATTACAACAGGGGAGGTACAACCCATCTGGCAAGGACAGAATTCCCAATGCTTGTCCTTTGCCCATGAATGAGCGAATTCACATAATAGGAGCCTAACATTTACACAAATCACACCAATATTCAGCCAGCTCATAACTGCTATCAATCTGTGCAACCCATCCCCAAGATGCAACTTTAAAGTGGCCAGGCTACTCTCATTCAGATGTAATCCAAAGCATCCTGCTCCAGGTCCTTCCCTTTTATCTAAATGCCATAAAACAGAAGAGCATTACATTCCTTAGGCCAAGGAGAGTAGTTCAAGAAATCCAGGCCTGAAAAATCGCTTAGGAGGTAAGATTAGGCGCCAGTTTTGCTGGCGAGCTTTTGCTTCAACCTTTTCCACACGGGGAGGGGTCTCAACCTGTGAGCCCAAAATGACTCCCAACACAAAACCCCATACATGAATGTTTATAAAAGCTTTATTTGTAACAGTCCCAAACTGGAAACAAACAAGATGTCTTCCAATGGGTGAATAGATAAACAAACCTAGGTTAGCAATTATAATATGGGATTCTATTCACCCATAGTGAGGAATGAACTAATCACACACATGAGAACCTGCATACTATATGATTCCATTTACATAACTATCTTGAAATGACAACATTACAGAGATAAAGAGTAGATTAGTGGTTGCCAGGGGTTAGAGATTGGACCAGAATGTGGACACTGGTGGAAAGTAGGTGCAGTGACGGAAGAACTGTTCAATGTTTTGGGAGTGGTGGTGGATACACGAGCCAGCCTGGGGACAATGTTGTGTAGAGTTTCCCACACCACACACACATGCACGTGCATAAGTAAAACTGAAAATATATGAAAAAGTGGATTGTATCCATGTTAATATCTTGGTTGTGAAATTATACTATAATTTTGCAAAGCATTGATATTAGGGAAACCAGACAGAGTTTCTGGACATATCCCCAATATGAGATCTCTGTATTATTTCTCAGAATTGTATGTGAATGTACAATGATTGCATTAAAACAATAAAGTGTAAGGAGGTGTCAGAAGTTCATCAAAACAGAAGCAAAACCAACAAACCACTGAAGTAGTAGTTAGTAAAAGTTTGTTGTGCACACATGAAAAAGAAAGTTTACAAACCAGGAGCACTCGAAACAAAACATGGAATGAGGTTCAGGGGTATATTGTTATAAAACGGCTTAGATAGTGAGAACAACATTAAATAAATGGAGAGATAGTGTGGCTAGAAAGAGTAGAAGAGATTCCAAAGATTGAGTTAACAAGGTTTGGCTACTGATATGGGGCTGAAGGGAAAGGCACTGAGGATGGGAATTAAAGGAGGAGTCGCCAAGTTTGGGCAAAGCCAGTCCCCGAGATGCTGGGTAGTGATGATGGTGATTTTCACTTTTTACTTGCCTATGCAGGATGAGTTTGAGGAATTTGGGGAACAACTGAGTGGAGGTATCCAAGAGGCATGTGGCTCTAAGGTCTGGCATTGAGAGGAGAGGTCTGGCCTAGAGAAATGTGTTTGGGCATTACCAGCATAAATATGCTAACGGGTATGGACAAGATGGCCTAGGACAGACTGTAAAGAGAGAAGAGGACTAACCCGTTGAGGACAGCACAACTTAGGAAACACAGAATTGGGTAACTTGTTCAATGTTCACCTTACTGCTTCCCTATAACAATTCCTCAGGGAAAAAACCCCACAAAGCAAAAACCTTTATGAAAAAATGTCAGGATCTCAGTATAAAATCAACACATTTGATTTAATTTCCAATAAGACATCTTTGCTGCCACAGCTGCTACGTGTTTTGCACAAATTCAGGCAGTGGAACTTACTGCAGAGAAATTAAACCAAAAAGGATTTGTTGAGCAAGACAGTGTACTTTGATGAAATGAAGTTTGTTCCCTTAACCACTTTGAACAGCTCTTCATCTCATTTTTTCAGGATCAATCTTTTTAGATAAAAAACCTATATTGGTCAAGTCTTCAGACACTGGGTTTAAAAAGTCTCCTTAACTTGATGGGGCTGGAGAGAATAATCGGATAGCAATTTCCTTGGTCTAGTGGAAAAATTGTGATGAGCTGAGTAGAGGCACTTTGACCAACTATATACACAGCATAATTTTATGTCTAAGCTGCTGATGACAGTACATATTTCCTATAATAGTCCCTCTAACTATATGAAATAATGAAATGAGAGGAGGTGAGAGTTGTTGAATGACTTACAAAAACCTTAGCGATGGCCAAGTGATACTGATTAGAGAATGTTGAGAGGCTATATGACTAATACTGCACGTCAGCAGTGAAGTTTTCTTAGGTTTGTAAGTGACAAGAACACATTAAGAGGGGCTGTATAAATCAGAAAAGTTTCCCTCTCCCAGGTAGGCTCTGGTGATGAGTCATTGAGGCGAGGACACTCGATTCAGTCCCTGTTCCAGGAGAGGTGCTTAAAGCGCTCTGATAAAGAAACCGTTTATCATCAGCCTTCTCTCTCCTTCCACTTCCCGAACCTGCCTGTTAGGAAGAGACAGCCATCATTGAGACAGTGGTTCACTCTCCCTGGAGCCTCTGGTACTTGCTCTGAGAGGTGAGGTGAGAGGAATTCTTGAGGGGGAATATGAATGGCCATATGTCACACTGTCACCTCCCAGTGAGGGAAATAGGGGGGAAATCTGCTTTTGCCGCTCTATTAAATTTTTTAGAGCTGTTGTAAAATAAAATAAAAGTACCAACAAACCAGATAGTTTAAACAGCAAAAAAAAATCAGTCTAGAGGCTACAAGTCTGAGATCTAGGTATCAACAGTGTTGCTTCCTTCTGAGTGCTGTGAGGGAAAGATGTATTCTAGGCTTCTCTCCATGGCTTGCAGACAGCCGTCTTCTCCCTGTGTCTTCATGTGGCATTCCCCCCATGTCATGTTTGTCTGTGTCCAGTTTTCCCTTTTTATTGCATTAAGGCCCACACTAGACTTCATTTTAACTTATTTCTATAAAAACACTATCTCCAAATAAAGTCACATTCTGAGGTACTTGGGGTTTGGATTTCAATATATCTTTTTCGTCAGGGAAGGGGAGGGGAGGCACATACAATTAAACTCATATTACCTGTCAAATATGTAATCCAGTCCCTGGGGAAAGCACAGTTCCTACATTGTGAGACATATTGCTGGTAAGAGACTTTGAGGCTTGGAACCATGCAGTCCCACAAGGGACTGGTCCCAATTCACAAGTCAGTGGCTCAGTTGAGGACACAACCCAGTTCTTAGAAAGTGCCACAATCCTCGGGCAGAAGCCATGGGAAAGACAGTATAAGGAGTATCTTTTCCCAAGGATTAACCCACAGAGCAGGATCCTCCCTAAGGTATTGCTCTGAGGGTGACTGAGTGACACTGCTGGCCACATTTCTCAATGGTTGTCTGCCCTCCCCCATGTCCTCCTCCCTGCTCTCATCCATTTCCTCTGTCCACGAGGCCTGACAGTGAGCTCAACTGAAAAGTGTTCTCTCACCTATCCAAGTTCTTTAAATCCATTTGAAAACTATAAGAGAGAAGACAGAAGGAGGAAATAAAGAGAAGTGACTCAGCTCATTACAAAATATGATTGAAAATTACGGTAAGTTGGACATAAGCTGAGCTTCCTCTTTTGATAATAAAAAGTTTGAATTTATGGCTCAAACTTCATGAAGTTTTCTCTTACTGAGGTCTGCACACCTGTCTGTTACCCTTTTTTTCCCTTTCTTTAACAAGTGTGGTAACACACAAACAACACAAAAGTTACCATTTTAACCATTTTTAAATGTGGCATTCAGTGGCATTAAGTACAGGGACACTGTTTTGCAGGCATCACCACTGTCCATCTCCAGAACTTTTTTATCTTTCAAAACTGAAATTCAGTTCCCATTAAACAACAATCCCTGCATCTCCCTTCCCAGCCCCTGGCAACCACCATTCTACTTTCTGTCTCTGGGAATCTTTCTTCTCTAGGCAACTCATAGAAGTGGAATCACACACAATTTGTCCCTTTGTGACTGAGCATAATTGTAGCAGGTGTCAGAATTTCCACGTTTTACTTCTTTTATATAAGGTCTGGCTTTGAAAACGTGGCCACTGGATTGTTTTTAGTTGGGGAAGGCTACTAGGACCAAGTATATCTGGAACTACAAAGTCATTATGTTTGGAAGTGAATCTTGGGCTCAGTGAACAAGGCCCAGAGACAAGGATAAAGGAGACCAGAGAGGCGATAAGCTCAGAGAGCCTCCCCTGCCATCACACTTGCATTTGTGCAGGGCATTAGCTCAGATACACAGGGCAGGGTCTTTGGCCCGCAGTCCTGTCTACTCAATCCAATTGAACAGATATGTATTGAGTGCTGATACACAAAGCACTACAGCCTATGCAGAGAGAACTTCGGTGGCCTAGAGCAAGCCAGTGCAATGAGGTAACCTACAGAAGGCAGGAAAGCAAGGAGAGGCCATCAAAGATACCCATCCATTTGACCCTTACTCTTTGTATACAAAGAGTATATACAAAGGCCTCCTCTCCTCACTCCGTGGCACTGCACCTCAGGAAACTTCCATTAGTGATCTTTGGCTGTCGCAAAGCCAAGTATAGGAGATTGACTGATTGAGGTCCCATTCATTCATTCTCTGCCTCATTCCAAAAAGGATTTAAGGGGGCTGGTGTACGTCATTGAACCTTTAAGGTCTCTATATCACAGCTTCCCAACTAGTGCACTACAAATTATTCACAGGCTTGCATGAATATTGACCTGCTCAGCCATTCCATTGGCTGGCAGAGCCTGGGGCAAGGGCTCAACCTGTGGGCAGGACATTTCGAGCTATGAAAAGCCTCCTTCATCCAACTCCAGTGTGCCATGCAACATTATCATTTTCCAAGTAGGTATTTATGTGAAAAGTGATTGGGACGCTCTGAACTATGACTTATCTTTACTTCCTCTAACTGTGTCAACCTTACCTATTCCTACCTCCTCTGTGCAGTCTCCTGTCACTTCCAGCCCAGCCCTCAAGACACACTGATTTACCCCTCCTCAGGTTTCAAATGAAAAGATACCCATTAACTGCCTTATTCTAAACGTCACTACTATACCATGCACAAAAGCTAAAGGAGAAAGGAAATAGCCAACATTTACTCAGTACACACTAAGTGCAGACATTTTAGGTACATAATCTCACATCATCTCCACCACAGTGGCCACAATTATTAACCCCAACTGACAGATGAGAGAAACAAGACTCAGACAAGTTAGAATAATTATCCAAGTTTATGGCTATGACATGGTAGAGGCAGGATTTGATATCAGGGCATCTCTCTTGCCCACACTCTGCCCATCTCAAACTTGACTGCAGACCAGGTCATGCCTCCTGGTTCACCTCCTCCTACCAGACTGAGCATGACTTCCACTTTGGCACCCCTACATTGTCTAACAGTGGTAGGATACATAGTAGGCACTTCCAGAATGCTTCTTGAGCTTGTCTGTACAACTGACCCTTGAACAACATGACAGTTTGGAGCACTGATACCCACACAATTGAAAATCTGAGTATAACTTTTGACTCCCTCAAAACTTAACTATTAATGGCTATTGTTGACTGGCAGCCTTAACAATAACATAAACGGTCAATTAACACATATTCTGTATATTATATGCATTATACAGTGTATTCTTACATTAAGGCAAACTAGAGACAAGAAAGTGTTATTAAGAAAATCGTAAGGAAGTGGGGCACCTGGGTGGCTCATCCGTCAAGCGTCCAACTCTTGATCTCGGCTCAGGTCATGATGTCACAATTCAAAAGATTGAGCCCCCCTTCATGCTGTCAGCACAAAGCCTGCCTGGGATTCTCTCTCTCTCTCTCTCTCTCTCTCTCTCTCTCTCCCTCAAAATAAATAAATAAAAGAAAGAAAATCATAAGAAAAAAACTACATTTACAGTACTATACTATATTTATTGAAAAATTCCATATGTAAGTGGATCCACACGGTAAAAACCCTTGTTGTCCAAGAGTCACCTGTAGTTTACCACCCTTAACTCTGTCCTCAGGTGTGAAGTGCAGTTTTGCTTTGCAGCATGACACCATCCAGATTCAATAGCAGCGCAGGCTTCTCACTGACATCAATGGATTGATGTGACCTGGTTCATTCAGGTCTGTAATTTTCTCACTGGGTTTGATGTCTCCCAAAATGCAGGATGAGTTTCAAAAACTAACAACTGAAAGTTCTATTTGAAAAGTTGAAAGGCAGTATACCATAATTAGATGTGTACAAGCAATTTTACCCCACTTAGTCTTGTGGATCCATAATCACTTTCAAGTTACTATTATGATTTTATTTTCTAATCCATTTTTGCATAAAGTTTTAAATGGTTTCTATCTCGCTCAAAATCTGTTGATCCATTAGGAGCTTTTAAACTTCCAATTACAGCAGAGCACACAGATACAGCCCTATGTTCTATTGGCACCAGATAAAATGCATTGATTTCAAAATACCACCTTGGCAGAAATCGACTGACAGGCCTTAAATCGAAACTTCTCACGAATCATACTGTAGATGACTAGAGCACTTACCCACTAAAATAAATAATTCAACTCCATGTGAAATTAGAAAAATGTGAACCCATCTTCAAGATCATTGATATTCAGAAAATCCTTCAGAGTACTTTACTGAGTCCTGAAAACACAATTACTGGGAGCCGTCATCACAATAGCCTATCAACACTGCTCAAAAGGAGGCAGGATGGGGCTGTGGGGCCTGGGTGATGCTGATTAAGGTAATTTCTCTTAGTCACCCCCCAATCTACAAAATGAGGGGCCAGTAGAGTAGTTAATCCCAGGTTCTATCAGAGTCTAAAATTGCCACTACTTTTTTTTTTTATTAAGTTCAAGAATATTGTAATCAAGACAAGTGGTCCTCTGATTTTTGTGTTCATAGCCTATATTTGATTAGTACAGTTTTCTGGCACATCGTAAGAAATCAAAGGACTCAAAACAATACCAAACAAGCAAGCAAAAATTACAACACACCCAAGCTCAGTATAACAATGCCTCTCTCTGTGCCCAAAGCCACTCTTTCTTTCATTCTTGTCTGATGTTACACTACATAGGCCTTACTTCTTTTGGAAGCAAATTGTTACCCCCTCTCCCAACCTTGTTCATTAAGTACAAGGTGTAAGAATAGGAGATGGGGATAGGGTGACTGGGAGGAAGATTATATGGGACTTTTTATTTTACTCTATGTCAGAGTGTGGGCAGAAGAGTGACATGATCTAAGTTTTACTTGTAGAACATCAATCTAGCAACTGCGTGGGGAATATGGTGAATGGGACAAGGGCAGAAGCAGAGAAAGCAGGTAGGGGGCTACTGTAGTGACTGACACCAGCAAGAGATGATGATGATGATGACGATGATCACAATGACGATGACAACGATGAAGGGTAGGACTGGGGTGGAAGACATGATGATAGTGAGAAGTGGCTATATTTGAAGGAAATATTGACAGATTTTGTTGATGAACTAGGGGTAGGAGAAAGCAATATCAAGTTAAATTCCAAGGTTTTGGCCTGAGAAACTGCCATTTACTGGGATTCAGAAGTCTGCAAGAATATCAAGTTAGGGGAGGAGATTGGGGGGTTTGGTTTGAGATGTCTATGCATACCCCAGGGGCTATGCAAAGTTCACAGTTGGGTGTACAAATTGGGTTCAAGGGAGAGGCTCAGGCTGGAAAAGTAAATCTGGAAGGAACTCATACATGGTTTTTAAAGCCATGATTCTGAGTAAGATCAGAAAGGCGATGAATGAGTTGGAGAGAAGGGAAATGAGGATAGTGAGGAAGAAGCCCTATGGCCCTCTGACCTTAAGAGTAGATGAGGAGGAACTGTCATAGGAGAGGAAGAAGAAGCAGCCAGTGCAGTAAGAGAAAAGCCAGGAGACTCTGGAGCCCTGGAAGCCAAGGAAGAAAATGCAACCTGCTTATTTCAAAGATTTGTCTGACATACACCATCATAACAGAGTATATGATAGAATTATAAGAAAACATCTTTCACGATGAACGAAAACGTGGTGGTGCTACTACTGATCCATGTATCATAAGCAAAAGAACTATCCTGCTCAACTACAACAATGCCTGCCAAGATCCAAGCCAACACTACTGTTGCCCCTGACTCTTCCTCACCACTGAGTGCTCATGGAAGTGCTCGAGCTGAAAAGTTGAGCAGGGATTGCAGATATCAGCCATAACTCGGCCCAAACCTCAGCTCTGCTGCAAACTGGCTGTGTGACTGCAAACATGCTCCTTCACTTCTTCTCTGACCCTTAGTTACTTCATTTTTAAAGTAGGCTATACCTCCCAGGGTTTGAGAAGAGTAAACATGAACATCTATAAGCAGACCACTTGGCACAGAGTAAAAGCTCGGAGTGTCTAATATTATTAGCTAATCTATTGCAAAATATAATAAAATTTAGTCTATTATCTGAGAAATTTGTCACACTGCCTTTATATTACCGAAGCTCAGAGAAAAATAAATCCTTAAATTCTAAGACACATGGAATCTCCCTCTTCCATTACCCAGCCACTGCTGGTTCTCAGATCTCCCCACCTCCCAAGCACCTCCTGTCTAGTGAAGGTCTCAAGCAGGCTTCTCTCCCCCTATTCCGTCTAAAACACCTGCCTCTCCCCTAGTCATTACCATTTCAGCTATCCACACCAGAAACCCAAAGTCCTCCCTTCCCTCACTCTCAGAGTACAATCAGTCTGGCAACAAACCTCATTAGCACCACCTTAAAAAAATATATACCAAGATATTTGTGCCTCTCTGTCCCCTTCAGGACAGTGGTTCAGCTGCTCAGTGTAACAGAGAGTTGTCTCTGAATCATGGGACTACTGGTGATTTTAACTTTTCCTTTTTTTCATTGTTGTTGCTATTTTCTAAGATTTCCTCCACAAATTATCTCTATAAATCCTAACTATCTCTATAAATCCTTGCTATTCAAAGTGCAGTCCCCATATCAGCAGCATCAGCATCACCTGGGAACTTCCAGCCTGACCCCAGGCCTACTGACTTGGCCTTTTAAGCAAATTTCCAAGCAATTATGAACACTCAGTTTGAGAAGCACAAGTCTAGTTTCCCAGCACTCCTGTCTCCCTCATTATTCTCATCTACCTCGTCTAGCTTCGCCACATGTCCCATGATACTCCTTTGCCTGCAATCCCGTGGCCTCTCCCCACCACCAAATCTTGCCTTGTGCCTTTGTACTTCATTTCAGGAAGATAAACGCTGAGGGGAAATATTAGGTTTATGACAGCCAAAAACTTAATATTCTTAATATATAAAGATCTTAAAATTGGGGTGCCTAGGTGGTTCAGTTGGTTGAGCACCTGACCCTTGATTTCAGCTCAGATCACGATCTCACAGTTCATGGGACTGGGCCCCATGTCAGGCTGTGAACTGACAGTGCAGAGCCTGCTTGGGATTCTTTGCCTCCCTCTGTGCTCCTCCCACATGTGTTCTCTCTCTCTCTCAAAAAATAAACAAATAAATATTATTAAAAGGATCTTAAAATCAATAGAAGAATCCAACAACGTAAAAATATGATTAAAAAAACAGAGAAGGAAAATAAAATGGTCAATAGGATTTTGAAAAAACAAACAGAAAGAGGGGAAAGAAAAAAAAGACACAGAGAGGGAGGGAGATAAAACATAAGAGACTCTCAAAGACTAAGAAAAAACTGAGGGTAAGGGGGATGAGGGAGGGGGGAGAGGGGGTGATGGGCATTAAAAAGGGCACATGTTGGGATGAACACTGGGTGTTATATGTAAACCAATTTGAAAATAAACTATTATAACAAAAAAAAAAGAAAAAAGAAAAAAAAAGGAAAAAAAAAAAAAGAAAAAACAAACACATAAATCTCACTAAAAAAATCAGAGAATTTTAAAAAATAACAGCAAAAGTGATATATATTGCATTTGCTACATATTGCTACATAACAAATTACTCCTAAACTGACCAGTTTACAGAAATAATAAATACTGAATATCTCACAGTTTTTGTGGGTCAGGAATTTGGGAGTGGCTCACCTGGGTGCTTGTGGCTCAGGGTCTCTTTGTCAAGATATCTGCAGGGACTCCAGTCATCTTAAGGCTTAAATGAAACTGAAGGACCTGCTTCCCAGGTGATTCACTGACATGGCTGGAAAGTTGGTGCTGGTGGTTGGCAGGAGGCTTTGGTTCTATACCATACTGACCCTAATAGCACTGCTTGAGTGGCCTCATGACAAGGTGTCGGCTTCCCCCAAAACAAGTAACCCAAGAAAGTAAGGCAGGGTGGCAATGTTGTTTATGATCTAGTCTCAGAAGTCTCTACCTTATATATACAGTGAAATATCATGCAGCCTTCAAGAAGGAAATCTTGCCATTTGTAACAACACGGATGAACCTGGAGGACTTTATACCACTTGAAATAATATAGACACAGAAAGACAAGTACTGCATGATCTCACTTATATGTAGAATCTAAAATAGTTAAACTTATAGAAGCAGACAGTAGAATGGTGGTTGCCAGGGGCTGGAGGGTTGGGGGGTGATGGTCAAAGGGTACAAACTCTGAGTTACGCAAGATAAATGGCTCTGGAGAGCTAATATACAGCAATGTGACTAGAGTTAACAATCTTTACTGTATATTTGGAATTTGCTAAGAGGGTAGATCTTTTTTTTTTTAATTTTTTTAATGTTTATTTATTTTTGAGAGAGAGAGACAGCGCAAGTGGGGGAGCGGCAGAGAGAGAGGGAGACACAGAATCCGAAGCAGGCTCCAGGCTCCAAGCTGTCAGCACAGAGTCGTACACGGGGCTCGAACCCATGAGCCGTGAGATCATGCCCTGAGCTGAAGTCAGACGCCTAACTGACTGAGCCAACCAGGTGCCCCAAGACAGTAGATCTTAAGTGATTCACCCCCTCACACACACACATATAAACACCCATGCACATGCACACACTAGGTAAGGTGACAGAGGTGTTAATTAGCTTGATTTTAGTGATCACACAATGATACATACAATGTATACATATATCAAAGCATCGAATTGTACACCTTAAATATATGCAGTTTTTAGTTGTTAATTATGCCTCAATACAGCTAGAAAGAAGAAACAGGAAAATATCTGAAAATTTCATTTAACTTTTAAACTTTTTTTAATGTTTTTATTTTTTTGAGAGAGAGAGCAAGCGGAGGAGGGGCAGAGACAGAGTGGGACAGAGGATCTGAAGCAGGCTCTGCACTGACAGAAGAGAGCCTGACATGCCGCTTGAACCCACAAACCGTGAAATCATGACCGAAGCCAAAGTTGGATACTTAACCAACTGAGCCACCCAGGTATCCCTTTAACGTTTAAAAAAGAAGCACATACCTCTCACTTCTTTAATATCCCATTGGTCTTATAGGACAGCCCTATTTATCATGAGAGGGGACCACACAAACATGTGAATAACGGACAGCAAGGATCACTGGGAATGTCTTGTAGGCTGGTTGGCATTTAGCCTCAAACGTGTACAACCTCTGACCCAGCAACTTTCATTCTAAGAATCTGTCCTAAGGAAACAATTATAGATGTGTAAAAAGATTTCAGTGTAAGGATGTTCTTCATAGTTAATAATAGTGAAAGTTTTGCCACAACTTTAATTCCCCAAACAGAGAATTAAGTAAATTAGGGTACCCCATGCAATGCAATATTATGTAGAAGAATATATCATGACAAGAGAAATATTCATCGTGTATTGTTAGGCTTTTTTTTTTTTTAAGGAAGTAACAAATCAGCTGCTCACAATGTGAGAACATCTTTAAAGCATTTGTATATATCCATAGATGATAGATAGATGGAAAGGATATACTTCAAGTCTAAGTGGTGGTTATCTCTGGTGGTGGTATTACAATGATTTCTGTTGTTTTTTGGAAGTAGTTAATTGTTTCCTACAACAAATATATAGCCTCTGATAATAAGAAAAAAAATGTTTTCATTTTTATAAAAGACTTAGCCCAGTCATCACCTCCTCCCAGAAGCTTCCCCTAGTACCTGATTGTGCTGCTCTCACCCTCCATTCTGAGTTAGCTGCTTCCTTTTCATTCACTCAAAGTACCCTGTCCAAACCTCCTTTGGTGCACCTTCTAAATAATACTGGCCTGCCTATGCCTCTGTCCTTTCACTGCCCACCACACTCAGGTGACACCAAGTTTTCCCTGTCTCCACATCCCTGTTGCCACCTACTGGGCCTGGTGAACCACACACTCTCAGTGTGGTTTGCTGAATGAAAGTGAACACACTACTCACCTATAGCCAAGTAAGCTGGTGTGTACAGGTTACGTCCCATTAGGACTCTGCGAAGCTGTCCTGGGAGGAGCAAGAGTGTTGGGAGCCGTTTTGGACTCACAGGTTGAGACCCCTCCCCGTGTGGAAAAGGTTGAAGCAAAAGCTCTCCAGCAACTGGCGCCTAATCTTACAACTACTCTCCTTGGCCTAAGGAATGTAATGTTCTTTTGTTTTATGGCATTTAGATAAAAGGGAAGGACCTGGAGCAGGATGCTTTGATGGATTACATCTGAATGAGAGTAGCCTGGACACCTTAAAGTTGCATCTTGGGGATGGGTTGCACAGATTGATAGCAGTTATGAGCTGGCTGAATATTGGTGTGGTTTGTGTAAATGTTAGGCTCCTATTATGTAAATTCACTCATTCACGGGCAAAGGACAAGCATTGGGAATTCTGTCCTTGCCAGAAGGGTTGTACCTCCCCCATTGTAATTGGAAGAATAGGCAATGACTCCTGGCCTGTTTATAGATAATTAACATAGGCAGGCCTAGGTAACTTCCCGCTCTCTCCCCCAGCCTTAAATTTATATGCTAACTAACTTGAAAACAACTTGCAAGATTGAGGAAATCTCAATAAAACTGATAAAACACATTATTGTTCAAACTATGCTTACTTACTGATGGGCTGTCACTCATTGCTGTAATGTCACTCACTACCTTTATTTTATTTTATTTTTTAGTATTTTTATTTTATTTTTATTTTTTTAAATAATTTATTGTCAAATTGGTTTCTATACAACACCCAGTGCTCAATCCAACGAGTGCCCTCCTCTGTGACCATCACCCACTCTCCCCCCTCCCACACCCATCTCTCCCCTCAGTTCTTTCTTATTCTTTGAGAGACTCTCATGTCATGTCTTCCTTCCTCTCTGTAGCTTTTTTTTTTTCCTCCTTCCCCTATTCCCCTCCCCCCTGGTTCTCTGCTAGGTCTTCTAAAGCCTACCTATGCGTGGGAACATATGGCATCTGTCTTTCTCTGCCTGACTTATTTCACTCAGCATAATATCCTCCAGTTCCATCCATGTTGCCACCCATGGCCGGATTTCATTCTTTCTCATTGCTGCATAGTATTCCATTGTATATATAGATCACATCTTCTTTATCCATTCATCAGTTGATGGACACTTAGTCTCTTTCCATTATTTGGCTATTGTCGAAAGTGCTGCTATGAACATTGGGGTATACGTGCCCCTATGCATCAGCAATCCTGGATCTCTTGGGTAGATTCCTAACAGGCTCACTACCTTTAAATAAACACACTGAGGCCGGCAGGGCAGAGACGCCAGAGACACCAGAATTGCCAGGGCTGCCTGCTTGGTCATCAGACTCCATCTTTCTCGTGGCTCTCTCACTTCCTTTCGCCTGACCGTCCGTCCTTCATGGACCCCTAGATTCACCGGGACAAGGACCCCAGCACAAGAGCATTATGGATGGTTTGGGGTAACTCTACTGTGCTTCTGGCCCAGACCCTGGCACTTTCCTCTGGAATGGTACTTATTTAGTAGTTCTTAGTGAGAGAACTGAACTGGAGAGATGTTATTAATTCTGCTGTTCAGTTTCAAGACAGTAGACTGATCCACAAACTTAACCTGTATTAGTTTGATAGCCTTTAGTTCTGTTCCATGTTTCATCAATTAAATGGCAACAGGCCACACACTTGAGTTGAAGCAGAGATCAACCAAATTCAATTAATAATTGTAAGGGCAAATCGGGACTGATTCCATTTTGCTTAAGGGCAAACTGGGACTGACTCCATTGTGTTTCCCTGTCCTCCACCCTGAGTCCCCAGTGCCTGCACAAAAGCTTAAAACCTGCAACTTCCCTTAAAACCTGCAACTTCCCAGTTCCAAAAGAACCACGCCCAGTGACCTATGGAACAGGACCCTTGACCCTTCCTCAGCCAATTGGCTAGGGTCAAGACCATCACCCCTCCCACTGCCCCTAGATCCCTTTAAAACTATTGTGTTTTTGGACTGGGCCCTCTCTCTCGACCCACCGCTGCATCGGTGCGGGTAGGAGATTGAGCTCCAGCTAGCTCGAATAAATGCTCTTTGTTCTTGCATCGGACTCTGGCTCCCTAGTGGTTTTTGGGGTCCCCGAATTCTGGACATAACATATAGGGGCTCGTCCGGGATACCCCAAAACCCCCGAGGGACTCCCGACCCGAAGAGCCTGACTGCCCATGGTCAATGTCTGTTTGTTGTCTGTCTGTTTTGTGTGAGCTCAACTTCTGGTAAGGCCCAATACGGTCTAAGTGGACACACGGGTGGACCAGGGCCGGAGGATTCGGAAGACGTTCCAATCCTCCGTCTGGAGGGACGTGGAATCCCCTCAAAGGTCTTGGACGAGGCGGGTCGCTCCCGCCCATCGGCCTGAGGCCGTCCTCTGGTTTTCGGTTTTGCTTCCGTGGAATTGGAAGATTGTTTCTAGGGGCCCTCTCTTTGTCTGTTTTTGTGTTTTGCTCCGTCATTTTGTGGACTTACTGGACGGACATTATGGGACAGACTCAAACTACTCTTTTTTTGTTTCTAGGGACACTCTGTTTCTCTGTTTTTGTGTTTTTTGTGTGTGTCATTTTGTGGACTTACTGGACGAGCATTGTGGGATGGACTCAAACTACTCCTTTAGATGACCCACCCTCTTGGCTTAAACCCTTTCTGCCCCTGCGTGGCCTGGAAATTAAACCCATTTTTGCTTTGCAGTGGACAGAGAAAAAAAAGGACGAGAAAAATCCTACCCAGCCTTCAGCAGCCCCATACCTTGTCGTACAAGGGGGGACTGAAGAAGAATTAATCTTTCTTCCTCCGTATCTGCCCTCCAGGGTGCCAGAGGAACTGGGGGGGTTGGGAGGCGGGCGCTGTTCCGAGAATGGGAAGCGGGAATGCTCCGGTGGGAAGCCCGCCCTTTACCAGACAAAGGGCTCGGAGGGAGCAGTCCTCCCCCACCGCCGACTCCACTATTCTGCCTCTGCGAGCCACCGGTCCCCCAGACGCAGAGGGAAATCAGCCCTATCACTATTGGCCCTTCGCCACTAGTGACCTCCGCAGTTGGAAAACTCAGAATCCCAAGTTTTCAGAAAAACTGGCAGGGCTTATTGATTTATTAGATTCTGTTCTTTTTACCCGTCAGCCCACGTGGGATGACTGTCAGCAGCTTTTGCAGGTCCTGTTCATGACCCAGGAGAGAGAGAGAATCCTCAGTGAGGCCCGAAGACTGGTTCCAGGCGTAGACGGGAATCCCGCCACCAACCAGGCTCAGATAGATACCTCCTTCCCCTTAACTCAGCCCGAGTGAGATTTTAACACGGCAGAAAGTAAGGAGAGGCTCCGGGTCTATCGCCAGACTCTAAATGGGAGGGGAAGCAGAGGCTGCAGAAAGATCAGTGTGCATGCTGCAAGGAGATAGGGCATTGGGCCCGAGAATGTCCAAAAAGGCTGCTGGGAAGGGAAGCAAGGCTAATCGAGTAAAAGTCTTAGAGCTAGGTGAACTGAGTGATTAGGAGAGTCGGGGTTCGGACACCCTCCCCGAGCCCAGGGTAACTCTTAAAGTGGAGGGGGCCCCTGTTGACTTCCTTATCGACACCAGAGCACAACATTCTGTCCTCCGCACCCCCACGAGGAAAGTTAGCCAGCGAGAAGTCCTGGGTACTTTCAGACAAGGGGGGCCTCAGGTCACCGGCGGCAAGGGCCACCCCATCCAGGTCCTAACCATGAAACTAGAGGACAGACTTTAAGACCATGTAAAGCTCTTTTCTCTGCCCTGTGTGCTTCAGTCTGCCTTCAGGCTGCTTTAATCTGCCTTCAAGCCTCTAGGCCTTTGCGCCCATTCTGTCCTCCCTTCCCCCTCTTCCCCTTTCTGCAGTTGCCTAAGGTGGGGTCTAGGCCTCTGGCTCTTCAGTACCTCAGGTAGCATTCAGCTCCCCACCCCCACACTGTTGAAAGGAAAAAAAAAAAAACCCCGCATCTTTAAATTTTAAGTTTCCTCACTGGTTCCTCGGGGAGAAACTTAACAATGGTAAACTTTTAAGGAGACACAGATAAAATATTATTAAGATAGATACTAAGTAGGGTTGAGATGAATGGGATTTCAAAAGTGTACACTGGTATAAAGTTGAAATTCTGCTTTTCTCTCCATTTAAAACACAAAGTTTTCTGGGACTACTCTGCTCTTGATAAGATAATGTGAACAAAGGTTTTTTTTTCTCTCTTTTCTACGGGGAAAACCAAAGCTTTAGTTATCAGGACTTTAATTGCTCAGTAAAAACATCTCAATGTTAAAGGAGCTAGGCTTTGCTAACAACCATATGATGCTATACATTGGCCCTTAGGATCCTTTACTGCCACCTTGGTCAAATAAATAAGAGTTTTAAGATTTGTAATGATCTGTAATCCTATTCAGGATGTGCTTTATAATAACTTCCTAAGGCTTAAACAAACTTCCCAGGATTGAAATAGTAAATGAAACATATTTGGTGTTTAAACGAATTTAAGTTTGATGGATCTGTCTTTAAAGTTATCAGCATTAAACATAAAACTTTATTTTACTAAGGTTTACTGAAGGTCAAACAAAGTTATGTTATCTCTGTTCCAATTTGTTAGCAAAAGGAAGCCTGAAAGTGATGGTTAACTTGGTCTGCCTCATAGTTTTTGTGGGTAAATGTTAAGATAGCTTTCAAAGTCCTCGGTAACCTAAAGTGTTGAGTTTGGCTTGCATGAGAACTTGAAATTGAATTCATTGGCTATCTAACGAGATAAGAAGCTGGAGCACTAATTACTAACTGTAGGTTTGTGCTTTGGACCTGTTGCAAAAATTAAGGATATTTGGAACTATTAAAACATGCCTCGTGCTTAATGGATTCATAAGTTTGCCATCTAACAAATTCTGATATAACATAGAGTTCACAATTGGTTACTACTTAGTTTTCACTGAAGACTAAGGTTTCTAGCAGTTAAAGTTCTGGGAAGTGTATTTAAGACTGATGGAAATAAGAAAAACAACTCTGTATGTAAGAAAGTAGGAGATATGAAAGAAAGATATAAGAAATAGAAATATACTTTCGCTGAGGGTAAAAGAAAGTAATATTGTCCTAAATGAAACTGGTTATTTGGAGAGAAATGGCTTGGGACAAAATTTAAATGCAAAGAAAAACTGTAAAAGGTTCATGAAGGAAAAACCTTTAAAAAGGAATATTATGTGTGGTCAGGACACACTAAGGTTAAAAGACATGGATTTTAAAAGTACACAGGATTATACTTTTATCAAGAGGTAAAAATTCCTCCTTTGATCCAAAGGCTGGAAAAAATGGTGGCAATATCATTATTCCCCTAGATCAGGAAGGTCACCCTAGATTTGCCTTTAGCCTGCCTTCTGAGAACCTTAGGTGGCCTTTTCGGAGGTATCGATGGAAAGGTTTGCTTCAGGGCATGAAAAATAGCCCCACCCTATGTCAAAAGGTTTGTGGATCAAGCTTTAAGACCAGTTCAGTTTCGCAGGCTTTTAATGAGGCTTAACAGGAGGCACCTTTAAATGGTTACATCTGCCCTCCACACCCAGAAAGGCACCTTTAAATGGTTACATCTGCCCTCCACACCCAGAAAGGCACCTTTAAATGGTTACATCTGCCCTCCACACCCAGAAAGGCACCTTTAAATGGTTACATCTGCCCTCCACACCCAGAAAGATAGTTACATCCCATCCTGCACTGCTGGCTACTTTACTAACAAAGGGGGCAAAGCTAGTAATTGCCTATAGCAAAGGTCAATTGGAACCCTAGAGGCCTGAGGCCTAATGATCTTTGGCAGATGGATGTTACTCATGTTCTATCTTTTGGTAAACTTTCCTGTGTGCATGTGTGTGTGGATACCTTTTCTCATGTTATTGCCTTGGCACATACAGGAGAGGCCTTTAAGGATGTGATCCAGGACCTTTGTCTATGCTTTTCCTACTTGGGAATTCCAGGGCAATCAAAACGGAAAAAGCCCCTGCTTATACACCAGCCGCCTTCAAAAGATTTAATAGGATGCAGTGTTAACCTGGGGGCGAGGGTATGCTTGTGTATTTCCACAGGACATGGACTCCCCTCTGTAGATTCCTGATAGATTGGTATGGCCCTATGTCCAGCCTCCCCAAGCCACCGCTGTCTCCTCTGGTTCCTCAAAGGATGACCCAAAGGGAGATGCAGAGACGCTCTTTGGAACATCACTCCGACACCTCCACTGCCCTCTACCTACCGGAGATGGAGGATAACGCTCTCCAGGGCCCTGAGCAAGCTCTCTTTGCAGAACAATCGGCCTTGTTGTTGAGAGTCAAGGGACCCCCTTGACCCCTGCAATGTTTTCTCTATGTTGTTTCAGCCTGTGTCCAGGCCTCATATGTTCTTTTGTACTTTAGTCTTACTTCTGGGAAATTCAGGGTAGAAATTAATGAGGTTATATTTCTTATTCCGATTGTGTTTTATCTAATTGCATTAGTACAAGTCATCCAGGAGATCAGTGATGCTCTCATGTGACCTAAAAGTGGGTTTATTACTCCTTTGTGTTTTAATAAGACTGAACATTCCTGGGATAAAGTATAGAAACACATACTGGGGGTCTGGATAATAATCTTTCTAACTTTGTTCATCACTTTTTTGTTTCCATGATGATCAATATTGGAGTTTCCATTCTAATTTTGTTATCTTTAGAATTTTAAGGGGCAGCATAAAATCTATTTCAACAGGAAAAGGGGAGATGCTGGAGACCAGAAGATACTGGCCCTGGTAACACTACCTAAGGAAAAGACTCAGGCCCATAAGGCAGTGCCCTAGACCAGGACCCTCATCGGTGGATGGGGGTGCCTTGAAGCAAATGCCAGGTTGTAATACGACAAGAACATAATGGCTGGTCTGACTCTGAAGGAGGGCCGGTTAGCCAATGACGGGTAAGACTCCTCATGGGAGGGGCAACCGAAGACAGGCACGGTCGGGTAAGAGTTACCAGGACACCTGGCTATATATAGGGTCACTGGGCCTCTGTGTTGATTTGTGATTTATCCTAATATTCTGAAAAAGACGGGTCATAGAAAAATAAGAGTGGCTCCAGAGCTTATTCCCCTATTAAACCAGCATATGCTGCCATACTTGAGAATCATGGAAATAAAATCTCTGAAGAGTTTAGAATGTATTTTGATCTATTTAGACTGATGCCAGACCCTCAGGAATGTGATTATTGCTGTGGGTTTCGAGTCAGGACTGTGGTAAGAAATTGAGGCTAGATAACTTCTTGTTGGCTTAACTATGATGATTGGAGCTAATTAACTGGCTAGCCTACCTCGGGATAAAGATGGCATCGAGACCTGGGTCCATCACATCCATGTTCTGCTGCCGGACCCCTCGTCATCCTACTTCTGTTACTAACCCTCGGGCCCTGTATCATCAACAGGCTGGTCTGGTTTGTCAGGGATCACGTGGGGGCCATCCAATTTGATGGTCCTCTGTGCGCAATGCAAGTCCCTAGTAATGGAAGAGGGCAAGATAGAAAAGCAGCTGGACCCATGATTGGGTCCATAAGCCACATGACAAGGGGGGAATGTAAGGGCAAATTGGGACTGATTCCATTTTGCTTAAGGGCAAACTGGGACTGACTCCATTGTGTTTCCCTGTCCTCCACCCTGAGTCCCCAGTGCCTGCGCAAAAGCTTAAAACCTGCAACTTCCCAGTTCCAAAAGAGCCACGCCCAGTGACCTATGGAACAGGACCCTTGACCCTTCCTCAGCCAATTGGCTAGGGTCACGACCATCACCCCTCCCACTGCCCCTAGACCCCTTTAAAACTATTGTGTTTTTGGACTGGGCCCTCTCTCTCGACCCACCGCTGCATCGGTGCGGGTAGGAGATTGAGCTCGAGCTAGCTCGAACAAATGCTCTTTGTTCTTGCATCGGACTCTGGCTCCCTGGTGGTTTTTGGGGTCCCCGTATTCTGGGCATAATAATATCTCAGAAATTCACTACAAAAAGCACATGATCCAGTATCTAAGTCAACTCCTTTACCACCATTCATGAGGACAGATCAGATCAGGCTCTGAATTATGGCTGCCCAACTCTGCCAAAGCTTCTACACTCCAAACAGTTATGAGCAATTTAATCGAGATGACAAGCACTTGGGACAAGAACATATGGCAAAGTTGAGTTATAAATGTTTTTTCCTTACTGAACAAAAATTGAGACATTTTAATCAGGTCTTGAATTACGTTCATATTACCAAAAGAAAAAGTATATTATTAATGAGCAAGGATGTTTCAAGCTTCCAAGCTTCCTTTCTAGAATGTCACTAAATTAATCAAGGATGAAAGGAATACAGATTTCCCATGCCTAAAACTCAGTTCTGACTGGATCCACATTAACATAGAGCAAGTAAGTTTCTTAACAACTGAAATATGAAGCTGGCTAATGATAGCAAAACTCTTTAGTGGCCAGGCAAATTTTCCCCAGGCAAAGGGGCCAAGAAAAATGTAAGCGTGAGGAGATTTCCACAGGTCAGCTCAGGCGCCCCACCTGGGGTGCGCAGGCCTGGCATGGAGAACTCAGCTCTCCTGTGTCCCTGGTCTGCCTGGGTGACTTTAGGCCTGCCTAAGGTCCAGCTCTGAGACTCTGAGCCCTCTATCACCAGAGGAGTGTAGGATGGACTGTTTTTTTCCAAGCTCCTCATGAGCTCCCTGGAAAGGTGCTTAGGGGCTGCACACATGTCTAGTGGATGTGAGAGAACATCCTTCAGGCCCCCAATGCATATGCATGCACACACGTGTGAACACATGCAATGCATGCCCTTCAACCAGGATAGCTGTGCTCACAAATCTTTCCCATAATGACCTTCCAGGTCAAATGTTAGTAAGAAAAGATGTTCTCTTTTTTAAACAAAACAAGAAGAGTGTTAAGAAACATCTGGATTCATTGAGTTCTAAGATTCTATGATCTCTTCTGCAACTTTGTTGGTTCCATACTAAGATAAGAAGTCGGTGAAAATGTGGGAGGCTACTAAATTTGAGTGACAACTTTTTGTTTCTTTTTATTTTGATATTTGGTCTTGTTTGTCTTTGTGTTCTTTTCCCAATTGCCAATTACCTCCAAGGCTGCCTTTTACAGAACCAAAACAAACTGCTCAGGTAAATGACAGCCTGACACTTTCATATTTCTGAATCACTTGATATTTGTCACATTTTTCCCTGTTGGGAAATCCATGTTTTCATGACAAGCGCTTCATATTAATTTTAAAAGTGGATTCAGTGATGTCATAATTTCTCATTTTGTTCGGTCCTGAAGCAAATAGTCATTCCCTGTAGAGAAGTGGGATGTGTTCCACCAGATAATTACTGTTGTTGTTACAGAGAAAGAAAGAGTGATATCTTCTTTTTCAGTATGTTCCCCTAATTCATAAGGGAGATTAATAAAATATTAAGGAATAACGAGTGGGTAGTAATTATATTATGAATCATTCTTTTATTTACCCTTTGTGGTACCTTGGTAAGAAAGAATGTTGAACTTTGAAAGATATGAAGGTCTTTCTGGAACTTTTGTAGCTAATCCCCAATATTTGGTAGTAGTTATATATCCTGACTTGGCCTGGTTTGGCAGTGAGGTTCACTGCTCAGTTTGCTAGTTAAAAAGACCAATGTGAGGCCCCCTGGACTCAGTAGTTACGTAGAAGAAAATCTGTGCAAGGCTAACAGGGGTGTTAGCTAGAAGCCACAGATCAGGGAGGAAAGATCTGAACACTCTCTTGGGAAGAAATGTTTTCTGTAGATACGTTTTTGCTCATCATCTGAGTGTTGGGCCTAGTAAAGTGTTCTGACTTGGACTTATCTGTCTGTTCCCAGGCCTGCAGTTAATAAATGTTGTTAGCAAACATCTCAGGGGGTAATTGTGCTATGGCTGTAAGAGCAATGAAATGGGCACAGGCTTGAAAGTGGTTATTTTCTGTGGAATGTAGTCTCTGAGTAGAATCTGTGACTTCACAAAGCAGATCATGCTATCAATGGGAGTGGACTGTTATTTTGTTTAGGTACTTCTTCCAGAATCAGTTTTAAAATAAGCACCATTAATCAGAAAATAGGAGTAATCATCTAAATATGCAGCATACAAAACAACAGGTATCATCTGGCTGGCCTTTGCATAAAGCCATACAATAGGCAGGTGTTTTTTCCACTCACCTATGAGGACATGAAGGCACAGAGTGATTGTGGAAATTAGCCAAAAGTGTCCCTCAAAACTCACAATATACTTTCCCTAATGTTATTACTTTTCCATGATACACACCTCTTGAGAATGGAAAAACTTTAAATGGACCCAAATAATTTCCATCTAGCTTTAGTCCCTGGGCACTATTCACCCTTGTATTTCTGAAAATCAGGGAGAAATACATCTCTAAGTAGGAGTTTATTATTACTTATTGTTTTATAAAACAAATTGAGCAACCTGTGCCACCTCTTTAAACCACCTGTCCACATTCTCTGAGGGTCCTCCTTCCCTTTCTATCAGCAAAATTCCTAGCAAATTCGCTGGAATAAGAACAAAGAATCTCTCAACAAAAAGCAAGAAAATGGGTGCATCTGGGAGATTCTGTTGGTTAAGCATCGGACCCTTGATTTAGGCTCAGGTCATGATCTCGGAATTCATGGGATCAAGCCCTGCATCAGGCTCTGTGCTGACGGTGCACACCCTGCTTGGGATTTTGTCTCCCTTCCTCTCTGCCCCTCCCCCACTTGTAAACGCATGCACAAGCATGTGCACGTGCACTCTCTCTCTCTCTCCCAAAATAAATAAACAAACAAACATTTTTTTAAAAGCAAGAAAATGAACTGGCTGCATTTCAGCTGTTGGCATTAAAACCAAATGTGTGTTGGTAGGGCCTTTGAGGGTGGTGGGACAGCTAGGAGGGGAATAGCAATATATTTCAAGGGATCTACTTTCCTGGCTTTCTTGAAAAATAAAAAAACCAAAAAACCAAAAATACTGCTTGGACAATCTCCCAATGCCCACTGCCACCAGCAGAAACATCAGGTGAAATGCTCACTTGGCCCATAATGTTCACGTTGAATGCAGGCTCTAAGTGCCCTTTAGTTCAAAGCCAGCCTTCAAAGTCCACATCAAGGTATCTCGAATCCCTCCTATTGCACTATTGCAGATCCTTCCACCATACTGGGTCATGCACGAGCCCATTCATTCAGCCATTCTTCCTCTTGCAATCCCTAGAGGCAAGCATTCAGCAAATGTTCATTACATGCCTATCATGTACTAAGTGCTGTTTCCAACTCTCGAAAAGTTTCTAATTATAAAATAAAAAAGTGACCATCAAAATAAGCGTTTACTTCAGGATATGCTCCATCATCATGCCACAACACACTATTCAAACACCTACCTTGCCCTAGTCTCCCATGGTTAATATTGACTGTTAAATAAAAGCTCCTCTGCCACCATGCTCTCCACCAAGTACCCTTCTCTTCTCGGACCATGCATCAAGAAATTCGCTGCCACCCAACCTAGAAGGTAGCAATGCTGGGCATCCCAGCAGATCAGAAAGTGTTCCCTTGTATTAAGCCCAAATCTACCTTCCTGGCCCCATTTACAACCCAGGACACATAGCTGCCAGTTAGCAATGCTGCTGTCAATAGGAATGTTTGGTATTGACAGAATGTGGCAGCTTTCACCCATGTAATTCCACATCCAGGATAACCAATAACTTGTCAAAGAGGTAAAAGCAAGGAATAGTTTTGTTTGTTTGTTCGTTTTCCTTGTTCCTTCTGTTCCTTTCTATAATTCACATTTAAATTACTTGCTGAAGAAGGAGGAATATAAATGCGACTCAATCAGACCTCATGAGTCATCATTTCAGGGGGAAACAAAGCAGCCCTGCTTCAAAAGGCAATTTAATTAATTTCATTATGTGCTGTGGAAATAAGCTTTTAGAGATGATTCAAAACACTTACATGCAACTGTCTAAAAATAAGCAAACAACACACGTTACTGTCTAGTTTTTTTGGTATGAAAATATTAAAATAGTAGGAAGACATTTTAAAACATAAAACAAAGTTTGCATGTAATATTAAAGAGGGAAAAATAGACTGTAGTCTTAGTCAGTTGTACGTCAAAGGTAAATAAAAGCAAACATGTTGCCCATGAAAGACAAGGGTCAGTTTTAACAGCCCCCTTCTGACCCAAGAAAGAACACGCCTCCTATTCTAGCCTTTAGACTTCCCCTCCCTGCATCCCAGTTCTCTCATCTGTAAAATGAGTAGGATTCCTGTGGTTCTGATTTCCACAGTTGAGGGTCAAATGAGAAAGTGGGTATAAAAACACTTTGTAAATTTGCAAAATGCTGGACTCATATATGACATTGTTCCCCTTACTCATAAAAGACTCTATTTCTTCATAGTAGAAAAATAACATTTTTGACTTATAGGACTTTTAAGCAGAAACACTGCCTCTGCTTTATTTCCTCACTTCTTATCACTTGGAAAAATGACAAAACAGCAAGGACACTGAGACTTGATCCTCACCTATACACCAAAATTGTCTTTCTTGTCTCCTAG
Organism: Paguma larvata; assembly: GCA_030068075.1. NCBI lineage: Eukaryota > Metazoa > Chordata > Mammalia > Carnivora > Viverridae > Paguma > Paguma larvata. Next base: position 118,971,838 of record CM057830.1, on the reverse strand, counting down.
AATGACAGACACCCAGTTGTCCAAGACAGAAACCTTGGAGTCCTGCTTGATTCAATTCTTTCCCCCAACATCCAGTCAACTGATTTGTCCTTCAAAATATACGCAGAATCCAACCACCTCCACTCCACGTAACATCCCCTGGTCCAAGCCCCTGTCACTTCATGTCTCTCCCAGATGCTGGCACTGACCGCTGGACTCTTAAGTGGTCTCCCCACATCCCTTCTTGCCTCTTCCAATCCAGTCTTTTCACTTTTAAGCTTATACTTTCTGGGAAATAATATCCTCCCTGTTAAAAAAGTCACACAAACAACACACACACACACACACACACACACACACACACACACACAGAACCCGAAAGAAAGAAAGAAAGAAAGAAGAAAGAAGAAAGAAAGAAAGAAAGAAAGAAAGAAAGAAAGAAAGGAAGGAAGGAAGGAAGGAAGGAAAGAAGGAAGGAAGGAAGAAGGAAGGAAGGAAGGAAGGAAAGAGACATATCAGGCAAGCCCCCCTACCCTGCCACAACCTTTGAACATCATCCTATGAGACATGATGCTTAGAGCTATGGCAGCCGTAGATGTGGCAGACATATGGAGAGCCATGCACATAGAGAACCACCTGGAGGCCCAACATCATCATACCACTAAATTAACCAATCCTAGAACCAATTACCTTTGGGCTCTTTTGTTAAATGGTAAGAGTCAGCAAACTCTCACTTAAAAGGGCAGATAGTAGATAGTTTAGGCTTTGTGGTTCATCTTTGTCTCAACTCAGCTCTGCCCCTGCAGTGCAAGAATAGCCGTAGCTGATACTCAAATGAATAGGCATGGATGTCTGCTAATTAAACTTTATTTATGGACATAGAAGTTGGAAATTCATATAACTTTCAAATACCTAGAATATTTTTCTTTTGAATTTTTTCAACCATTTAAAAATGTAAAAAAAGACATTCTCAGCTCGCAAGCCATATAAAAACAGGTAACAGGTTAGATATGGCCCACAACATTTTGTAGTTTATCCACCCTTGATGGAATAATAAAAACCCTAACCTTAGGCCTCTTTCTTAGTCTCTTACTTGCAGCCAAGAGTACGAGAACTGATACGAGATTCTTTTTCCTTTTTTTGACTTAAAATTTTTATTTTGAAATATTTCAAAAACACTAAAAAGTACACAAAACAATATAATGAACATATGAATGAACACATATGTCTCCACTATCCAGATTTAACTGATATTAATGTTTTACCAAACTTGCTTCAGATAACATTTTTTAAGTAAATAAAGTCTTCCCAAACAGCGGAAGGCCAAATCCTGCTCCTCCTGCAGAAATATCAAATACTCTGAGGTAGGTGTATGCTCTTCTATGCATTCTGGGTGTTTCCAGAGTGTATTTCCATGCACGTGTGTATCCATAAACAATATGCTCTATTGTTTTCTGTGTTTTTGAACTTTACACGAGTAGTATTGCATTGCATGTAGCCTATTTTCAACTTCCTTTCCCCACCTCAATATTATCCAAGTTGATACACACACAGTTGGTTCATTCACTTAGGCCACTGTGTGTATAAATCACAATTTATCCAGCTATTCTCCAATTTCGGGGTGCTTGGGTGGTTTTTTTTTTTTTTTTTATGGTTTCCCTTGTACCCAAAGAGACTTGCACAAGGGTGTATCCTGTCACTTCTTTCCACTGTTGGCAAGGGAATTTTCTGACAGCATAAGTTTCATCGTGTCCTTCTCCTGCTAAAAACCTTTTGCTAGCCCTCTGTTGCCCAATCTCCTGACCTTTATCCCTGTGCTTCTGCCTCTACTTTCTGCCCTTGAAGCTCTGCAGCTCTGCTATAGCCTTATTGAACTCCCTTCCACCTCTGGGCCTTGGCACATGCTTTTCTTTGGCCAAGCATAGTGCTCACTAGGCCGTCTTTGGTCTGAGCCTGCCACCTCCCCACCCCCAGACCCTCTTACTCTTCCCCACCTTGATATCACATGTGCTATGCTGCCCAGTGCCTGGCATGCTCTCCTCTCAGATCCAGCTCTACCCCACTGCCCCCTGTCAACCCTTTGCTTTCCACGCACAGCTAGGTGTCACCTAACCTAAGAAGCTTTTAGTGACCTTCCCCTGACCCTGGGGGGGGGGGTGACTCCTGTATGCCTCCAGCACACCACTAGCTGATATCTATTGGAGCACCTCCCGAAAGGGGGTGTCCCTACTTACTTGTCATTTCCCCTGTCCAGTCTGGGATCTATTTCTTTCCAGGCACCGTGTCCTTCATGCTTCTCTGTCCCTCTTGGGTGTGGCACATAGAAAATATTTACTAAATATTTAATGGGTTAATACCTGCATTAATGAATAAAAAATGCTCTACATGATCCATATAATGTTAGCCTCCAGAAAAATGAACATGAGAATGACATAGACTGGGATGTGACTGACAGAACCCAATCTAACCAGCTCTTCCCCATGGATATTTGAAACCAGTAAGGACTGCTATTTCTAGCCTCTGAAGCTCAACTTTAGCTTGATGATTCACCAATTATTGAATTGCCCTACATTTTCTTAAAACTATTCTGAAACATAAACAATTCAGTTATTTACTTTAGGTTCAGCCAGGCTTCTTGTGAAAGTATGTAAACTTTCAGAAGAAAATCTGTATCTACTAGGAAACGAATTTATAGAAAGGCCAACCAAACACTAATTACTTACCTAACCCAAAGATTTAAAAATAAACTAATAGTACCTCCAGAAGCTAATAATTGGCCCCTTATTCATCAGAAGGATCCATTCCAATAATTACACATGAGTGCTTTTATTTCTGTTACTCTTAGTACTTTATGCCAAAGCAGAAGTCCATACATCGTATTCCATGAAGTTGTAACACTAAATTTCTCTTACCTCTTGTGAGAATCAATCTTGCAACTTATAAGCACAACATGAATCTAAAAGCATTTTGTCTACTGAAGACCAAGAGGGGCCAGAGAAGAGAATCTTAAAAATATCTTAATTTACCTCGCTTTAAATTCTAGAGCTTATATACTGGGACTATTTGGGAAAGCAGTATTTCTAAATATACTATATACTTAAGCAATTGGCACAGAATCTATCATTTAACACTCTCTTGGACACTCAACATTATCCCCATGAACTCTGTGATAGTGAGGGGCTACTGAGATACCAAGGAGACTGGCCTGGAAGATGGAGAACTGAGGTGCTGTCTCAGCTTTTCCATGATTTGCTACGTGACCTTCAGCAAGCTACTTCCCCTTTCTGGGCCTCAAACGTGCAATGAAGAGTTAAACTAGATGACTGTGAGAGGGTTGCTTCCAGCTTCATAAGGTATTTATCAAGTTTTCAAGTACATGTAATTTTATGTTAGTATCTTGCAGAAGGAATACAAGCAATTACAGCCAGTGCCTTCCAGAATTTGGTAGGCTAGAGAAGTGTAGACTAAACATGTATGACATATAATTTAATAAGACCAGGGTATCTTGAATTAATAAGCAAACTCTGTCTGATTACTAGGCCTTATTTTTAATATCAAAACTCTATGATTTTTTTTTCTCCGTGGTGTGTTCATTTGGTAACTGGAAACAATAATTTCAACACCTCTATCACTTCTGAGTATCCACTTTACAAGTGCAGATATACAATTAATATATAGCAATAGGGGGATCTGGGTCCACAAATTATGTATGAAAACTATTCCAGACTGAAAAACAAGCCCCCAAAGCCCTTTCAAATTACAGAGGCAATGTTGATTAACAACTGATTCGGTGGAATATAATTTTTGCATCCAAAGCCTGAAGTACTGCCGGAAGGGGGGAGAATCAACAAAATAACATGGTTGAGCTAGAATGAATTCACAAAACATATTATAGAAGAGGCCCTTAACTGCCTGGGCAAAAAAAATGGGCTTGCTCACCTGGTGAATTTAATAAAAGACCCTTTGACCAAGATTTCCATGACAAAGCTCTGCTAATTTTCTCAAGAAGAATCTGTTCCAGTGATGAGTCACTGCCCTTTTACTGGCATTATTCTAATGATATGAGTTAGAAGAAAAGGTCACAATTTAGATCAATGCCATCTTCGGATGACAGAGTGGGTGAGTCACCAAATGAAATTAATGCTGAAGCGTGGTTACCATTTTTGCTGTATATACTCTCCTCTGATACACTCTATGTACAATACATTCAATGAGATATTTCAAGAGAGCTTGTTGCTAGGTTTCAGGCTCATTCAAAGCTCTTCATTTCAGTACAGAAAGAAATATGGAAAATTTTCAAGATGATAATATTAAATTTACCATAAAGCAATCAAAGAGTTCAGATGTCTGTATACTGACATGGGCCACTCTAGCGACAGACATTAAATACAAAAATCTTTATTAAAATATTTATTATGAAGATGGCCTTTAACACTCCACCAAAAAAGATACACAAATGGAAAATAAATGCATAAAAAACTCAAAATCACTCATTACTAGGGAACTGCAAATAAACATAATGAAATACAACTATATACCTAGTAGAATGGCCCAAATCCCAAAACTGACAACACCAAATGCTGGCAGGGATGTGGAGCGACAGTAACCATTGGTGGGAATGCTGGCGAGAATGTGAAATGGTACAACCATTTACAAAGACAGTTTGGCAGTTTCCTACAAAACTAAACATACTCATCATATCTTACAGAAGTCACACATCTTGGTATTTACCCAAATGAGCTGAAAACTTAAGTCAACACAAAACTTGCACATGGATGTTTATATATAGCAGCTTTATTAATTACTGCTAAAACTTGGAAGAAACCCAGAAGTCCTCCAATATGTGAATGGACAAACTGTGGTATATTCAGACAATGGAATGTTATTTAGCATTTTAAAAATGAGCTATCTCTCTAAACCTACTTTGTTGAGAATTTTTATCATGAATGGATGTTATACTTTGTCAATACAATAAAGGCCATTCAGGAAAATCCCACAGCCAACATCATACCCAATGGTGAAAACTGAGAGCTGTCAGAAACAAGATAAGGATGCCCACTCTCACCGCTGTTATTCAACATAGTACTGGAAGTTCTAGCAATCAGGTAAGAAAAAGAAATAAGAGGCATATAAATTGGTAAGGAAGAAGTAAAATTTTCACTATTTGCAGATGACATGATGTCATATATAGAAAAGACTCCACCAAAAACTATTAGAACTGAAGAAAGAATTCAATAAAGTCACAGGATACAAAAGCAATGTACAGAAATCTGTTGCATTTCGATACACTAATAATAAAGTAGCAGAAAGAGAAATTAAGAAAATAATCCCATTTGTAATTACACCAAAACCAATAAAATACCTAGGAATAAACTTAACCAAGGGGGTGAAAGATCTATATTCCAAAAACAATAAAAACACTCATGAAAGAAATTGAAGATGACACAAACAAATGGAAAGATATTCCATGCTCATGGATTGGAAAAACCAATACTGTTAAAATATCCATACAACTCAAAGCAATCCACAGATTCAATGCAATCCTTATCAAATACCAACAGCATTTTTCACACAACTAACACAAATAATACTAAAATTTGTATGTAATCACGAAAGACCCCAAACAGCCAAAGCAATCTTAAGAAAGAAGAACAAAGCTGAAGGCATCACAATCCCAGATTTCAAGATACACCACAGCTGTAGTAATCAAAGCAATATGGTACAGGGATGAAAAGAGACACAAAGATCAATGAAACAGAATAGAGATCCCAGAAATAAATCCATGCTTATATGATCAATTAATCTATGACAAAGGAGGCAAGAATATACAATGGAAGAAGACAGTCTCTTCAAAAAATGGTGTTGGGAAAACTGGACAGCTATATGTACAAGAATAAAACTGGACCACCTTATTACACCAAACATAAAAATAAACTCAAAACAGATAAAGACCAAAATCTGAGACCTGAAACCATAAAACTCCTAGAAGACAACATAGGCAGTAATCTCTTTGACATTGGCTATAGCAACATTTTCGAGATATGTCTCCTCAGACAAGGGAAACAAAAGCAAAAATAAACTATTAAGACTACACCAAAATAAAAAGCTTTTGCACAGTGAAGGAAACCATCAACAAAACAAAAAGGCAACCTACAGAATGGGAGAAGATATCTGCAAATAACATATCTTATTAAGGGTTAGTATCAAAAATATATAAAGAACTTATACAACTCAACCGAAAAAAGAAATGATCCAATCAAAAATGGGCAGAGGACCTGAATAGATATTTTTTACAAAGAAGACACACAGATGTCCAACAAACATAAGAAAAGATGCTCAACATCACTAATCATCAGAGAAACAAAAAATCAAAACCACAAGATATCACACCTGTCAGAATGCCTAGAATCAACACAACACGAAATAACAAGTGTTGGCAAGGATGCGGAGAAAAAGGAACTCTCGCGCACTGTTGGTGGGAATGCAAATAAGTGCAGCCACTGTGAAAATAGTATGGAGTTTCCTTAAAACATGAAAAATAGAAGTACTGTAAAATCTAGTAATTCCACTACTAGGTATTTACCAGTAGTAAATACAAACACTTAAACAAAACAAAAACAAAAACATAAATTAAAAAAGATACAGGCACTCCTATGTTTACTGGAGCATTATTTACAATAGCCAAATTATGGAAGCAGCCCAAGTGTCCATCCATAGATGAATGAATAGAGAAGATGTGGTGTATATATATGTATATATGAATATTACTCAGCCATAAAAAGGAATGATATCTTGCCATTTGCAACAACATGGAGGGACCTAGAGGGTAAAATGCTAAGTGAAATAAGTCAGATAGAGAAATACAAATACCATATAATTTCACTCATGTGTGAAATTTAAGAAATGAAACAAATGAACAAAGGAAAAAAAGACAAAAAACAGACTTAAATACAGAAAACAAACAGGTGGTTGCCAGAGTGGAGGTGGATGGGGGGATGGGTAAAATAGATAAAGGGGACCAAGAGTATGGTTATTGTGATGAGCACTGAGAAATGTATAGAATTGTTTAATCATTATATTCTATATCTGAATCTAATATAACACTGTACGTTAATTATGGTACTTCAATAAAAATTAAAAAAATAAATAATAAAAGTGAGGGAAATACAAATAAAATTCGTAAAATCAGCTATCAAGCCAGGAAAAGAGAGAGGATACTTCAATGCATATTATTAAGTGAAAGAAGTCAACCTGAAAATGCTGTGTACTCTATGACTCCAATTCTGTGTCACTCTGGAAAAGGCAAAACTATGGAGACAGTAAAAAGATCAGTGGTTGCCAGGGGTTGAGGTGGAAGAAGAATGAATAGGTAGAGTACAGGGGTGGTTTTAAGGCAGTGAAATTATTCCGTATGATACTACAATGGTGGATACATGTCATGATACATTTGCCCAAATACACAGAATGCATTCCATTAAGAGTGAACCCTAATGTAAACTAAGGACTTTGGGAGATGATGAACGTTCATTGATTATAACGAATATACGACTGTGGTTTGAGATGTTGACGGCAGGGGACGCCGTAGCGGGGGTTAAGGCAATATTTGGGAACTCTCTATACTTTCCACTTACTTTTGCTGTGGACTTAAAATTTCTCTAAAACAATAAAGTCTATTAAAAAATTTTTGATGCGCTATAGTTTTCACTGAGGAATTTTTACAACTCATAGATTTTGGAATAGGAGGTTCAACATACACATTGAGCCAGTTTACAAAATACAGTCTGATAGACTCTCAGAAAATCCACTAAAAATTCTCTAGAACATGAAAGATAATGACTTTACACCAAAGAAATCGAAGCTTCATACAGAGAGAAGATCCCTTTAAGCACAAAAACCCACACTGCATACTCATAATGAAGATAATTCAATATTCAACATACCAGTACTTATTTTGTGAAAAGAATAATGTGCATTTTAACACGTGATCAGAGTTCAGGAAGCTTGCTCCTTTAGTTCAATGTGACAGTTAAATCGTCTATTGTTTCTGGTTAGAGGGATCCTGCTCAGTCACCCCAATGGGCTGTGCTAAAACCTTCTGGACAAGAGATAATCATGAAGTTATCTGAAGGTTATTATAAGAAACAAATTATTAGTAAAATCAAAGCTAAAAAAACAGATAAGCGCAACATAAAAATTATCAATTATTATGGAATTGTTATAAATTAAACTTCCAAAACCCACTGTATTATCAAAAAAACCCACACCCCCTTCTAGAAAGAAAACTACATCTATTTCTGATATATGAAGAACCATGTGTAGAAATGATATCAAATATGAATAATGTGCATTCTTTAGAAAATATTGTGTTGAGGGCAGATATAGAGTCTAAGTCTGGAGATTTCCCTGCCACTAGTATGGGGTGAGCCCTTGGCAGGGCTGCCCCTGTCCCCCAGGACTCCCTCTTCATTGCAGGCACAACTGCCTCAGGGACTCAAGGAGACAGAAAACATAGGTTAATGTCAAACTCAAGAGAAAGAATTCTGAAAAGGGACATAATATGGAATGACATTCATTCACTCAACACATGCACTGGGCATACAGAATATGAGCAAAATTATCTGATATGATGCTTACCCGCATGGAAATGCATGGGCCACTAGTGCTCACCCAGGCAGAAATTGAGCAGGGGGTGGGGGGTGGTCAGGCCAGTTGAGAACCAAATTGTGAAGCTCACTCTGGAACCCTCTAAAGAACACCATTGGGCTCTGGTGTTCTGGTGACCTATCCAAGGAGCTGCAGTCATGGGCTTCCAGCTAGATGTCAGAAGTCCAAAATCAAGGCATAGGCTTGAGCCTCTGGAGGCTCTAGGGGAAGATCCTCCCTTGTCTCTTCCAGTTTCTGGTGGCCCCAGGCATTCCTTGGCATGTGGCCACATCACTCCAGTCTCTGCCTCTGTTTCAACATGGCCTTCTCCTCTGTGTGGGTCTCTTCCAAACTCCCTCTGCCTCCCTCTTATAAGGATATATGTGATTGTATGTAGGTTATGAGGGATTATAAATATTATCTATCAAGATAATCCAGGTAAACTCCTCTCATGGCCCTTAATTTAATCACATCTTTCTCCATATAAAGTGATATACATTCTTGGCATATAAGATCATATTCACAGGTTCTAGAAATTAGTAAGTGAATGTATCTTTGGAACTATTTTTTTAGTCGACATAAAACCCTTGTGATAATATTGAGCCCATCCAGATAATCCAAGATACTCTCCCTCTCTTAAAGTCAGTTAAATAGCAACCTTCAGTCTATCTACACCTTTAATTCCTTTCTCACAGGTTCCAAGGATTAAGATGTGATCTTCTTTGGGGAGTCATTATTCTGCCTACCAGACTACATACCATAATGTTATGGACTGAACAGTGTCTCCTCCCCAATTCCTATCTTGAAGTCCTAATCCCCAGCACTTCAAAACGTGACTGTATTTGGAGATGCAGTCTTTAAAGAGGTAATTAGTTAAAATGAGGTTATCAGAGTGAACTCTAATCCAATATGACTCATGTCCTTATATGAAAAGATTAGGACACAGGCATACAGAGGGAAGAGCATGGGAAGACACAGGGAGGAGACGGCCACGTACAAACCAAGGTTCCTCAGAGTGAACCAATTCTGCCAACCCCTGGATCTTAAACTTCTAGCCACCAGAAGAACTATGCAACAAACAGGGTTCTGTTGTTTAAGCCCCCCAGTCTGTGGTACTTGGTTATGGCAGCCTGAGCAAACTCATGCAGTGACTTAATCCAGAGAGCTACTATCCCATCACATCCACAGGTGGAGAGGATACAAGGCATGTAAACCAAGAAGTGGGACTCTTGGGGGCACCTTAGAATTCTGCCTACTACACATGGCCATTCTCACCAGACCCTTCTGCCCTTCTGCCAAATCAATTGGAAAAACTGGTTTAATTTCTCTTGCTTATTCCATTTTACTGAGCTTTCTATTCATTTCCCATTCAGCTTTCAATCCCAATTCTAGTTGGTCCAAGGTGGGTTGGGAGGGAAGACTGAGCAAAGAGTGAAGGTAGAGGCCTGTGTCTCTAAGTAGAAGGAGCAGAAATACTAGGGGGCAGAAAGGCATGGTGCCCTTGGTCTGTCCTACATCTAATTTTTAGGAAAGAAATGGAATGTGGAAGTATGAGCAGACTTCCATTTTCACAGCCCCCCAAAATTTGAATTTTTCTATTATGAATATTTTATTTTATTTTTAAATTTTTTACTTATTTTCGAGAGAGAGAGAGAGAGAGAGAGAGAGAGAGGGAGAGGGGGCAGAGAGAGGGAGACACAGAATCCGAAACAGGCTCTAGGCTCTGAGCTGTCAGCATAGAGCCTGACACGGGGACTCGAACTCAGGAATGGTGAGATCATGACCTAGGCCAAAGTCGGACGCTTAACCAACTGAGCCACCCAGGCGACCCGTATTATGAATATTTTAAAGCAATAGCAGCAGGCTATGCAATATACACTTTACTTTAAAACACATATCTCTATAGTTTACACATAGCTGAGAAAAATCAGATTACTTCGACTCTAATTTTTTTTGTTTGTTTTTGTGCCCATTAACAGGCAAGAGCTAAACTTGATGACATTGCTGATAATTGCAGAATCACACAGCAGAGCACTGGTCAGTGTTCCCAGACTCAGTTGCCAGGTTGCTCCTTGCCACTATTGCCTGTGGTACATATCTTAAGCAGGATCCTAGTTGAATGATTGCAACTGCTGCATTCTATGAAACCCAGTTACCCAGGAATGCCCAGGGTACCATACAGCTGCCCTGCTGCTTTGCTTGTATGCAGGCATAAAGTGTGCCGCCGATGTGTACCTGTGTTTATAAAGAACCACGGATGCGGTGGGGAGCAGTGAGGATGGGGAGCGGTGGAGAGGGGATATTTTAGGGCTTTAGAGAAGAGCACAGAGTCCTGGCAACAGAGAGCGACAGATACAGAAGGGAGAAAACTTGATGACTCTCCAATTGTTTCAGTTTTCTTCCTGAGGCAGAACCGACAAAATTTGGTACAGTAGGACTGTGTTGGCATATTGCCACTTAGTAGGGGCCCAGGCCTCACTCGACTTTAAGGTCCTCTGGAGGATGGCTTCACACCGGGTCCTGGCCTGTCCTGACATTGACACTGGTCCCATGCTCCAAAGTGCATGACTCCTATCCCTCTATTCATCTGTCTATATCCCTATGTATGTACATCCATATCTGTATCTACATATGTATGTATATACTGCATATCGCCATTTTCATCTAACAAATCGCCCCGTAGCGAACATGCTGGGAGCCTCACCAGCATCAGATCCCTTCCTCAGGAGTGAGCACTGAGCGGCCTAAGCTAATCATTATAATGTCCAAGTGATTGGTTTGGAACTGGGCACTTGTCCAGGTATAAACCCAACAATGCTTGGCATTGCCTTGCCAAAATGTGCCTAAATAAGGGCTAGGCACTGGGGAGGCAGTGGTGAATACGACAGTGTCTACTCTCCTGAGCATACGATATAGTGGAAGGAGGTAAACAAGCAGGATAGTTGTATCCAATATTATGTGAGTGACGGGGGAGGCCTCTCTGGAGAGGTGACAGGACAGTTGAGACCTGAAGGGTGAGAAAGAGACAGTCCTGGGAGGATCTGAGGGAGAGGGTACCAGGCAGCTGTGAGGTAGGAGTGAACATGGGCAAAACAGCAGGGTGTGCATGCAATGAAGTAGGAAGATATAAGCAGTGACAGAAAAAATATTTGGGGGCAGGGTAGTATACTATTAATTTAAACATACTATTAATGATACTATGAATTATTAATCATACTATTAATACAGCAGATACGCCTAGGACTATTTCTGGTCTTCTCCATTACCTCCTTTACTTTTGAAACCAGATTCTCTTAAGTGCCTGTGCTAGGTTTTCCCTGTCTTCAAAGACCACAACAATAAAGTAAGAGGAAAGCATCAGAGGAGCAGCAGTGGCCATTTTTTAAGATGCCTAAGCTGTTTCTAAGAGTGCTGTCTGTCCTCTGTACTAATTCTCATAGAATTCATTAACACTTAAGCAAAGTCAACATGATGGCCCAGGACTCAATAAAGCTCTTCTGATTTTAAACTGAGCCTTCATTTCACAGCATTACGCAGGATTCTACCTTTGGTTAATAAAGTGCCTGCTATTTCAGGCCTGCTTTATATGAACATCTCCGATTTCAGCAATAAAAACATACCTTAACAATTTCCAATCCCTAGCAGCAGTTTTCAAACTGGCTTCATCAGATATGGCCTGTTACAGATCTGTATTTCCAGATCTCAGCCCCAGAGGTTCTGACTCAGTAGGTCTGGGCAATAAATCCTATTAGGTGATACCAGTGTTTTCTGCAATGCTATTATATGTGTCTTGAGTTCCCTGGACATCCTATAATCTGTACTTTTGTATAAGAATACGATTGTATATAATCTGCATATTTTGATACTAAGATGTCTCAAAACTTTTTTAGAAGTGGACAGTATTTATTAAGAACTAGCCAGAGCCCTCAGAAGCACAGAAAGGAGCTAGAGTACAATCAACAGGTGGCTAAAGGGCCATGGACACAGGCAACTGGCACAATGGGGTGGCACGCTGGCTTCATGCAAGAAGTTGACTACCCCCATATTTAATTAATTAGCCACAACTATTTCTGGACCTCATTCCTTTACCAGGATTTAAAGCCCATTCACCGCCAAATGAATTTTCTTTAAAAAGCCACAGGGCGAGATGCTTTCTTTCCTCCGCTGCCACACCATTTCTGATGGGTCCACCACAGATGGGGTATTAACCAGCCCTTCCTGTCTCAGTACCCCTCGGAGCCCCCAGCAATTTGAGCATCTCTGATCTACAATTATTGCATAAAAGCTTACTCTTGACAAGTCTGTATATATTTTATATGGTACAAACAGAGGCAAAGGTTAAAAAAAAAACAAAGATGTTAATAAACTTACTATTCATTGAATCATGACACATTGAAGTGACATTACACTTTTTTAATGACAACAGATGGTAAATTTATTCAAATTACAGGCTGGAATATAATGGATACAAAATCCACCCAGGTAGCAGTTAGAAAAGCATCACTTACAATAGTAAATCTGATTCAAGTGGCTAAAGAACTCAAGCCCACCCATTTCGATCATTACACACATCTTTCAAAATAGTGCATCTAAACCCTGCCACTAGTCAGGGCACTATTCAAAGACCACAGCATATGCAATGAGTCTACTGAGTTAAAGATTCTAACATCTTCGGCATGGATGCCAAGAGACATCTCGTAACAGGTTCACTATGCAAAACTCAAACAAGAATATGTGAACGTTCTTTGCAAACTGTAAGGTGCTGTGCAGATGTTGTTAGCTATTGCTATTATTACCGTTCAGTGACATTTCACTGAACTTGAGAAAAAGGAAGACGAGTTTGTGTGACTGACAATATGACTTATAGAACATCTTAAAGAATGCAGATACTACCCTTAAGTAGCAATGAAACAGGAAAGGAAGGTGTGGCCAGGAGTGATGATAAGTTAAAGAGTTCCAGACTATTTTAATGAACATATAAAGAATTCAACTATTCATAAATTATATGTAATAGTTACCATTCGATTCCCAAAGTCCCTGAAAATAATTTCTTTTCTTGGGTGACCCTTTTCCCTCTGCAAAAAAGATCTTGTCAAGTTATTAATGTGTTGCTTTAGCCCAGCTCTCGCAAAACTTATCTTAAATGTAAGAGTAGAGTCTGAACTAATAAAGTTGTACTACTCTGTTGGAGGACACAGACTGCTTGACAGCACAGAGAATCTGCTGCTGACCTAAGTAAGACAAGTGACAAATTCTGTGGCATTGTTGAACCATTTATAAACTGGGCCCAACAATGCTCTGTGACTTCACTGGGGTCATAAATAAAACAATAAACGCAAACTTGTCTAGAGATGAGAAATACACGATTTTTAAATCAGGATTTAAATCCTTTGTTTCATGGACCCTTGGCTATCATCTTTCCTTGGGTACATCTTATTTAACTGTTTTTACTGGTCTCTTTGGGTACTCTAGATGTATATATAAAATTTATATGAAAATGGCAAATAAACAACAGATCAGTTCCCTCTTTTAGCAAAGGTGCTAAGATTTTTATGATGAAAATAGCCTAATTATTACAATATATTTGCTAGATTTCAATGAAACAGGAGGTCTTTTTTAATGGATGTTTAAATTCCTTCAGTAACAACTCAAAATTGAATTCTGCTGTTACACGTAAAATGCTATCTGTCCACTTGAAGAGCTAATGACATCAGATACATTTTACAACACACTTCAATTGTTAGCACAACAGGGAAGCAATGATTATATTCTGGGGAGCAAAATGGGAGGCGAGGTGAGGAAGATAATGTGTTTCTCAGTAGTTTGCGCTGACACTTCAAGTTATGCTTCCTAATTGAGGTTATTCTTACAATCCATTTTCAAATGATAGTGAATATATTCCTATCTTAAAACATTTATAAGGTCTCAATTGTAGCTTTCCTTTCTATATACCCTGAAGTATGTACATTGTGCAAGAGGAAATCCATGAGACATCTTGAAAAATAAATCTGTATGTCAAATACCATATGTTATTTCAAGAGCAGCAAAGTAGTGAGTTAACTTAAAACTCCAGGAAAAACTTAACTGGTTTGAAAACAAGTCTATACTGTAGCGATCCTAAATATCAACCCTAGCAAACATTTCTAACTTCCAAACACTGAGTACTTTTTCCAAGAAGAAATTACTACAGCTTTTGCATGAATCCCAGGTTTAAATACTTTCAGAAAAACATCCATATCATTTTCTACTCAGCAAACGTCTGAAAACAAAATAATCTAACATTGGACATTAATATTTTACAAATAGCATAAGATCCCAAAAGTACAAAACGTTGGCATTATAGAAAAGAAACTAAGTGGACGACAGTTCTAAGTATGATGAGGCATCTAAAGAAGGGATGACCATTTAGAAATCTACCACATAGTACCCCAGACTGAAACTGGGGTGTTCTACAATTTTATATTAAATTTGTACAATTTTACACTAAAACTGTGGTCTTTAAGAAAACATTTTACATTTAGAATAACTGCTTAAAGACATTTAAAGTGTAGACAATATTTAACTATAAGCAATAAAAAATAGTCCTACAATAATCCTTTTTCTCAACAAATACAAATGCCTATTTAACGTTTATGCCTAACCATCTCCCTATTCCTTTAGTCCAGTTCCACATCAATAATAGGGGTGAACAGACAAATCAGTAATGCCAAAAACAGCAAGGGTCATTGTATTAGGAATTACAAGTAACAAGAAATTTGAATAATGAGAGATCTAGTAAAAAAAGTAAAGGTAGAATGTACTTTATAAAGAAAATGGCCAATAATCATTCATCTGAAAAACTGCGAATAGGTGTCAGGTAACGCAGGCAGAATTTGAACTTAAACCAAACGTTCAGTGTATTGACCTAGCATTAGGAAATACATACGGGGTGTAAGCCAAAATAATGGTTATCTCCAGGTGGTAACATCACAGGGAATTTAAACTCTATTTCTGTTTCACTATGCATTTTTCCAGGTGTGTTTCTAGACTGCACACAAGTAGTACTAAGTAGGTAGAAAGAACAGACTAAGGATAGTGAAGTAAAACTACAGGGTCTTTTTCTATCAGGTAGGACCTCAGGGTTATCTAACTGTATATATGTGAGATCTAACAGTTTTGATTAAGAAAGACTTGACTACGGGAGCCTGGGTGGCTCAGTCAGTTGAGCATCCAATGCTTGATTTTGGCTCAGGTCATGATCTCAGGGTCGCGGGATGGAGCCCCGTGTCGGACTCTGCGCTGAGCATGAAGCCTGCTTGGTATTCTCTCTCCCTGTCTGCCCATCCCCGACTCACATACATGTTCACGTGTGGACTCTTGCTCTTAAAAAAAAAAAAGACTTGACTAGCGATCCCAAGAATACTTCGTGGATGACAAAATAGTCTACTCTCAGGATTGTTTATACTTCCTAAGTATGTGAAAATAAATACATTTAAACATACATTCCTACCATATACATTATTAAAAAGTAGGAAAAACAAATTGTACACAAACCTTGTAATTAAAGCATAACTCCACTGCTGAATGACACAGCAAAGCAAATCTTTTAAAAGTTAGTCTGAAAGCACAAGCTAGCCCACAAAGGCTGTGTACCCAACTAGCTACCTTTGCTTTGCTGTCTAGATCATCAGAAAACCAGTCCTTTTACAAGAATGGGTGTGGTTCAGCCTAGTTTCCCCATGAAATACTGTAATGAAAGATTCCTATGGACAACGGATTACACATTACACAAATTTTCTCACTGACATTCAGAGTAAGTCCCAAATCCACAATTCAAGCAATTCTGCATAGGAATTTACAACCTAAAATCCGACAACCCATGACTTTCATGACAGTCAGGGAAAGCGTTCCAGTAAAGAACAGTTTAGATTTCCTTCACTGTGTACATCTTAATATACCAGAGGAGTGAAACTTAAAACCAACCAAGAGACAAAATACTATAAAACATTTTTGGTCATGAGATAATCAAATTCTTCCCAGAATGTGTCACTAAGTTAACATACTTATGACCAACTTAACTTTTTCAAATTCTCATTTGCAAATGAGAGGTTCATACAGTTAAAACTGATGATACAAATCATTGTATTAGAAGGATCAAAATTTACACTAGTCAAATGTGACTCCTTCAGATTGATTTTAACATGTTCTCAACTTTATTGACATCATCAATAGTCCAGATGCATTTACCATTTTTAAAAAACAATTTAACGCTATCAAAAGGTGATGTTCAATTTAATCCTGTTTGCCTTCACGCCACTGTCGTGAGCCTTCATTCCAGGCCACATAAACAAAGAGGGCCAACACCACGTGGACGGCGACCACCGCAACAATAGCAGCATAAAAATAGCTGTCCCTATTGGACATCCCAAAGGCGCCTATCAAGAGAAAAAGAGTTTCCATTTTATTCCAAAATTTATCAAAGTGCAAAAAACAAAGCATACTAGTTTTTATTAGGTATATATTTATTTAGCTAGTCAGGCAATTAAAAATTAATACTTTGGGTGGTGCTAAATCAAGTATTCATTTAAAGATTTGAAAGCCTTCTATACACAAAGACATTATTCTGAATGAAAACTGTAATTATCACTTCACTTAAGGACTTCGACATAAAAAGGGGGACTTTATTTTCTCTTCCTACTAATGTTTGCCACCAAAAGGACATTCCCTGAAACAACTCCTCCCACATCAGCCGAGTCTTGCTCTCAGAGGTGTAGTAAAAGAAAAGGACCTGCAAGCTATTTCACAGAAAACCATCTACAAATACACTGTCAAGCTAAATAACTAAATGATGAAAAAGTTAATTTCATGAAGGAAGACTGATTTGAACAACATGATTTTTGAAAAGCAATACAGAAACAGATGGAAGAAACAAATGAAGAGTACCCAGCTTACAGATATAAGGAGATCACAAAAACACAGAGTCTTAAATATATTAAGGGGGGGAAAGGTCTTATTTTATCATCTAGGATTACCTTCAAAAACATAAGATTTAGTCGTGAAATACAACCCAATAGGTACAGTGATCATTAAAGCTGTGAAGAACAGGAGCGTCTTCAGGGTAGATGCTAATGAACTTTCATTTCTGGAATAAAGTAAACAAAGAGAAAATCAGATCCTACTAGGCTGTTTCCAACGGTTCTTGTGTCCATAAACACTACAAATACCCACAGAGAAGATGCAGGAAACCCTGCCCCTGCGTTGGAAGCAGTGGACAGTGGAAGAAGAGTCAACTCAGGGACTCAAAACTGGAAGATCCTAGAGACCCAGAGACCATTCAAGAGACTGCTGTTCAGATCCAGTGTGGGAGGAAGTGTCAAAGTATGAAACTGGTTTGTAGTCTTCAAAATGCTATGCAAGTGTACCCTAATTACCAACTTTATAATGGAGGTAGCAAAGGAAAACATACAAAGAAAACAACTAATGAATGTCCACAACTAATGAAATGTTCATTCACAAAGCATCCTATCGAGGGCTAGCTGGATACGGTACAAACAAGGTATGAGAATCTCCAAAGAAAAGGCAGCCTAGAACAACCTGGATGTGGCTAAAGGAAACTTACTTTAATTGTTTTGTAATTAAATAGCTATAGTACAACTTAGATGGTCTTCATGTAACATGGATGCATTAAAATTTTAATGTCAAAACACTTTATATTCAGTGAATTGTTTGTCCACGGCTATTTTTAAATCAAGGAAATGTTCCAATAGAGAAAGTTTTGTTCTAGAGTACAATAAAACTATTCTGAAGAATGTAATCAAGCTTTTCAAATTATATAAAGAAAAACAAATCTGATAACCTGCTACTTAAAAACATTAATATAAGGATTAACATAAAAGAACAGACAAAACTAGATAACATAAAAATGTCCATAATAAGAAAATGGTTTCGCAAATGATGTGTATCAATATATGGACACATTAAAAAGAATTCTGACTGGTGGCTCGGTCAGTTGAGTGTCCGACTTGAGCTTAGGCCATGATCTCACAGTCCGTGGGGTTCGAGCCCTTTGTCACACTCGGCGCTGTCAGCTCAGAGCCTGGAGCCTGCTTTGGATTCTGTGTCTCCCTCTCTCTCCCAAAAATAAATAAACATTAAAAACAAAAGAAAAACAATTCTGAGCATTACTCAGAAAGTATTCGTGTGACAAATGAACAAAGCAAACTATACTGTATCATGTATATCCGGGGTCTGCAAAACAAGCCATGAGGGCCCAATACCTATTTCTATAAAGAAAGTTTAGGTGGAACACAGACACACCCATTTGTTTATATATTATCTAAGATGGCTTTGGGGGCGCATGAGTGGCTCAGTTGCTTAAGTGTCGGACTTGGGCTCAGATCATGACCTCATAGTTCATGAGTTCCAGCCCGGCATCATGTGCTGACAGCTCAGAGCCTGGAGCCTTCTTTGCTTCTTCGGCTTCTGTGTCTCCCTCTCTCTGCCCCTCCCCTACTTGTGCACATGCACACGCGCTCTCGCTCTCTCTCTCTCTTTCTCTCAGAAATAAAAACATTAAAAAAAAATAAGATAGCTTTGGAGCTACAAAGGACAAGCTGAATAGTGGTGCCAGACTATATAGCCTTCAAAACCTAGTATTTACTATCTGGCCCTTTACAGAAAAACCTCACAAACACCTGACGTATGCTATTCCAATTACGTTAAAAATGTGTTTACATAAAAAAGGGCTCCAGATCAATATACAAAAATAAAGTTATTTTCCCATTTTAAAAATATTCCTTAATGCTATTTCACTGATTTTTCAATAAATAAGATATATGTCAGCATTTGTCCCATACATTGTTACAAATGGCCAACACTACTGAAAGCTGTAGTAAGTTTCCAGCAACCCTAGACACATCTGTACCTCACACATACTACCACCTATATTGTAAAAGCAGTAAACCCTATAGCTTTAATCATTTAGCTTAGGTCCTTTCTGTCCCTTAAATCTAACCATCCCCAGACCACTTTAACACACTTCAAACTTTATACTTATACTCAGCATTTGGACTTCTCTTTTTGGTAATCCTCAGAGGCTCTGGTTTTTATCTGTATCTTTAGGATGCAGACAGCCCAGCCTTCAATGTACCCCCCCCCCAAAACAGCCTCTCCTCCAAGTATCTTTCCTGATTACTCCAGCTGGAATGATTCATTGCACTGGAATTCAATCACACTTAGCTTATACCTGTTATTATAACACTTAATGTGCCAACTTGCTTCCTATATTAGTCTGCACATTTCTCTGGAGCCCTAAAAAATCCAGGCAAAGGGGTTCTCTGTGTAAATTATGAGCTAGGAGGTTTCTTCGTTTCCAGAAAGGAAAGGAACATCTCAAGTTTCTGGTCTACAAACTCTTTTTGACTATGAATCCTTCTTAAGTTTCCAGCACATACCCCATAAAGGCATATTGATTTTTTAAACAGATTTATCTACACAAATATTATCGCTACATTCCTTAAAATACAAACCATACGCAAAAATAGATACTAAAAAAGTATAAGGTTAAAAATAAATTCATGTAGAAGTTCTAATATTTTCTTTCCATACTTCAGTGGATCATCTTTTAACACATCCTATTATGGTGATTACTGAGGTATACCGTCCTCATGTAATATACTTATGCTCCCTTAAGCTGTACCCCAGTAGTAAACTTTTACAGAAATTTATTGTGTAATCTTCATGAAGAATGAGTAGTCCTACAGTAGTTCTACAACACTTCGCTGTCAGTATTTGACCCCTTCTTTTATGAACCGCAACAGAAAACATGACCTTGGTTGTTTCTATGATGAGTTAAAGCATGTGTTTTAGGTATGCAAAGTTAAGATATCTAACCTGATAAAGAAACAAAGTGTGAGAATCTAGAGAAAGGGAGTGTTAACTGGTTTTGTTCTTGAGATTATGTCTCTTGAATATGTAATATCTGATCTGGCTTTCAGAAAACATTATTATTGAAAAGATGATAGAATACCATATAAAAATGCGTTAAGGCAAACAAAACCATTTCCAATTCCACCACTCACATCTTTTCTTTTCTACACGTTAATTTCTAGCCCCACACACTCAACATCAACCTTGCCACAGAAGGGAACGTGATAAGCTATATCTGCTTAGTGCTTGCTGCAGAAGTTCGTATGAAGTGGGTAAACTCTAGGTGGTTTCAAAAGTATGGGAACAGTACGTTCATCCTGAATTATTTCTTCGAGGCCCACCTGAATTCTGGACTTTCCCATTCTTCATTTCTAACAAGTCTCAGTTAACACCCAATAAGAGATACACAGAAGAAATCAACTGAATGACATCGGTTGCTTTGTTTTCGAATAATTCACCTGTTAGACATAAGCTGGCTTGTGCTGGCAGAACTGCCAGGTGCAGCGGGGGTATGGCAGGAAGCCAAAGAGAAAACGTCCTGTAAACACTAAAGAAAGTTTGCCAGTTTTCAAAAGTTTGTGTGCTTAACTTTATATATACTCTGTCCCATATTTGTGAGGTCGTAACTCAGAATAAAAGTCAAATTTTTAGAGCTTAAAGTAAAACATGAAAAAGAGTTTGTTATGTTCCCTTCTGTGGCAAGCAAGACTTCCACTGCAAGTAGATTACACTGCAAATTCAATTAGGAAACACTAGAATCAGTCTAGGAGGGCTAACCTGTATTCTTAGGGTACCTGACAAAAGTATCTATTGGTATCCTCACTAGTAAACAATAATAATTAAAAGGGGCGCCTGGGTGGCTCAGTCGGTTAAGTGTCCAACTTCGGCTCAGGTCATGATCTCACCGTTCGTGGGTTCCGCCCGCATAGGGCTCTGTGCTGACAGCTCGGAGCCTGGAGCTTGCTTTGGATTCTGTGTCTCCCTCTCTCTCTCTGCCCCTCCCCAACTCCCACTCTGTCTCTCTCTGTCTCTCAAAAAATAAACAAAACATTAAAAAATAATAATAATAATTTAAAAAAACATTTAGAGTGACATCGTAAGAGTGAAAAATGTCACAGGGTTCCAAAGATCACGGGCTTTGGAATCAGTGGGATTGGACAAATGTCAGCTTCGACATTTACTAATTTAGTGTGGCCTAACTGTGTGATCTTGGGCAAGTGACTTACCCTGGGTCAACTTCGACTTAAGAAAAAAAAAACAAAGAGCAAACTAAGCACTTTCTTACTTTTGCTAACGTAGGTAATCAAAACCGTAAGTTGAGCCTGACACACAGTAGGTCATCCTCAAATGGCGGCCAAATTCCTCTCCGCCTTCTTGCCTACCGAGGTATCACTCGCTAGGCTAGCAAGCCAGAACTACCGCTCTACTCAGCCACCAAACCCCATCCTACTAACTCCTCCAAGTGAAGCAGTCTCAAACCAGGGACAGCCCCTACTCCCCTCCCTTCGTTCATTCATACAAGCAAACATTTAACCCCCGACGATGCAGGCCCCGTAGGGGACACGGAGATGAAGAAGGCCGGGTTCCTGTCCTCAGGTAGCTCACCCTGCAGTGGGGAGAGATTGCAGAGAGCAAGATCGCAAAAACAAGACGGCAGCGAGAGGAAGTGCTAGAACAGAAGCACTAGCTGAAGGCCCACCGAACTCTCCCCTATGACCCCGGGTCCCTGCTCCCGTGCGTGTAGACGCTGCAGGCCCCAACCTGCTTCCCTTCTCCCACATCCCGCAGCCCTCCCCCGAGGGTCCAGACCTCACGCCCACCGCAGGCCAGCTGGCTCAGCTCCGGCCTTCCCTCACACCCCACTCCAGGCCAGGGCCGGGTCGCCTTGCGCTCGGGGCCCCTGCCCGGCCTGGGCCCTGCTCGAGACTACCTGAAGTCGGGAGGCTGCAGCGCATTCAACGCCGCTTTATCAAGACGCTCCATGGTGCAGCCGAGTCCGCGGCAAGTGCTTGGAAGCAAGGTAGACTCAGCGACCTCGCTGGGACTGCTCGACTTAAAGCCGACAGAGGCGTGCCGCGCCGGAAGCGCCGGAAGCGCCGGAAGCGCCGTCCAGTGCCGGGCGCCCGGACGCATTGCGCAAGTGCGGCGCGCCACGGTGACGTTAAGCTGCGCCGGCGCGGGCGCGGGCGCAGGCGCAGGTGCTCACGTGACTTACCGGCCGGGGCTCCGAGGCGTGCGCCCTGCCAGGAGCTGTCTGCGCTCCAGGAACAGGCCGGGCGAGTAGCCCAGCCACTCCACGTTGAGCCGTGACTTGCCTCGCAGCATGATCCTCCGGAGTGGGCGGCGCTGTCGCCGCCCCCTGAGCGCGTGTGAGCCCTTCTGGTCCCTCTCAGGACCCCTGCCGCCGAGCTGCGGTTGCGAGGCTACGGGAGCAGACGAGTGGCAAAGAAGGACGACCAGGCGGAGAGGACTGTGGTGCTAGGCAACCAAACAGTTTCCGAAGACAACACAAAAAAGCAATGCACGTTATTCCCCAGCCCTCGTGAAATGCCTCATTGTTACCAACAGTGAAAGTCCAGTTATGGGAAAGTAGGAGGAGTTAGTTTGGCACTCACCGGAGTCTGTAAGCTAGTCAATGCCAGAGTTGAAAGAGCCCTTGCTGAGAGTGACTGTTCAGGCCTGACGACGCCGGTGACCCCAACTTCCACTTAAAGTTAAAAACATTTTGCAGCTGCTCAGAAAGCCGCCAATGAGACAACAGGGACTCAAATAGTAAGGGACAGATGGCCCTCCAGTGCCCGCGCAACCCGAGAGAGGTATAAACGAAAACAGTGCTGTAAGCCTAGGGTCAGGCTTGACAAAATAACGTTGCCACTGGCTGCTAATAAGAGGACAACCCTTACATGGCCAACTCCTGGAAAGGGCCGCTGACCGCACATCTATTTTCTGCACCACATGGATACAGAGACCACATCTGAAATCGTGACTAAACAGCAGTTTAGAGCAGTGTTAAGCACTGTGGACTAGCCAACATGAAGCCTGGGTCTGAGTTCAAACTTAATTCCTGTCTGGGCCTCATCTAGCCCCATAGGGTGACAAGAATCACCTAATGTCGGAATTAAGGCAGGGGCAGAATGAGAATCTAACTGTGGGGTTGGCAAACCGTGGCCAGCCGGCCAAATACACACAGCCTGCCTGCCACCTGTTTTCCTACAGCTCCTGAGTTAAGAATGGGTTTTCCATTTTAAATGCTTGAAAAAAATCAAAAGAAGAGTAATATTCTGCCACACGTGAAAATTATATCAAATTTAGATTTCAGTGTCCATAAATAAAATTTCATTAGAACTCAGCTCATTAATTTGTATCATCTATAGCTGCTTTCGCACTACAGTGGCAGTGTTGTATAGTTGTGACAGCGACTGTATAGTCCACAAAGCATAAAATGTTTACTATCTGGCCCTTTACAGGAAAAGTTTGCCACCCCTGCTCTAGCTAATCAGCCTATAATGAGGTCCTTGAACCCCTAGGGATCCATAAATGTAGTAATGAGGTTTCTGAGAGTAATTTTCAATGTTTTTTTAAAAAACCTAATGAATTTAATGTATTTACCTTCTATAAGGAATCAACAGCTACTTAGAACATGACTTTTCTTTGATTTTAGGCACTAATTATATTGGTGAGGTAATCCTTGTTATCTCATCAGAAAATAAACAAATTATTACTAACCTAAAGCCATAATATACTTGGCCGACTAAATCTTCTAAAACCTATAGAATGGACGCACGAGGAGGGAACTTTGTGACTTTGTGTATCTCCAAAGCCTAGAATAAGGGCCTGGTATATCATAGGTGCTCAATAAATATTTGTTAAATGAATCGGGTCTACAGGAGGACAAAGAACAAAAGGGTTCTTGGTAGTGAAAAGATTAGGAACCACTGATGTAATAGTATTAGCTTGCTGGGGCTACCTTAGCAAAGTACTGCAAATTGAATTGTTACCAGTGGGAGCATCTACACCGTGTGAATGGAAGCCTCTATTCTTGGATCCCCCGCGGGATATTTACATGAGGATCTGCCCTCAAGTGAAGACAGCAAGAAGGAAAGTAGCGAGCACAAAGCAGTTTATTAAGGACAGTGCACTCTCCAGGTGGCGGAGCGGGCGGGCCCAGAGGTGGCAGCTGCACCGGGGTTTGGGGTGTCTTTTCTTTTTATGTCTGCATAGGTTACAGATGGGTCACGGCTGGGGGGGGGGGTCTCCCACTGAGGGTGCTTCCCATCAGGTGAGGAACTCCTCCTACCAGTTGGGAGGGGGAGTTTTCTGGCCCCAGGGGGTTCTTGCCAAAAGTGTCCAAGGCCATCTTTCCCCAGGGGGAGGGGTTGAAGAAACAATGTAAATCTATTATAACGAAGCCGGAGGTTACCCCCCGGGGGGGGGGGGCAGAGGTTGAAGAGGAGAGCCCGTGTTCTGCACCTGTGGCCCTTGGTCTGTCAGCCTGGCGGTGTTGGAAGCCATAAGGCCAGGATGTTAACAGCCACAAAGTCAGGACATTTTGTCCTCAAGCTTCTAACACCTATTTAACACCTATTTAACACTGCCTTTGCCTCCCACTCATATCTAATTTACTCTATCAGAATGGCTTAAACAACAGAGATTATCACACAGTTCTGGAGCCTAGAAATCTGGGGTGAGGTGTCAGCAGAGTTGATTTCTTTTGAGAATGATGACAGAGAATCTGTTACATGCCTCTCACCTAGTTTTTGATAGTTTGTGGGCAATCTTTGGTGATTCTTGATTGGTAGAAGCATCCCCCAGATTTCCGCATTTCTCTTTATGTGGCATTTTCCATGTAGCTATATATCTGCATCAAAATATCTTCTTTTTATTAAGATGCCAGTCATATTGGATTAGGGACCTACCGTACTCCAGCGTGACCGCAAGTTAACTAATCACATCTACCACCCAATTTCTAAATAAGGCCCCATTCTGAGATACTAGGGGTTAGGAGATCAACATAGGAATTAGGCTGGGGGCAGGGGACACACAATTCATCCCATACAGGTAGTCTAACTCCTTCTTGTACAGATGAGGAACTTGTGTTCTAGAGAGGGAAAAGAATTGTCAGAAGTCACACATGTATACCTAGAGGGCCTAGCTCAAGTCCTGTCTCCAGACCAGCACTTTTACCCTCTTCCATTAGCAGCCTCTGTGGCAGTTGTGTGATAACTCAGACAAGAATCAGTTATAAAAGAGATCTGATATGGGACAAAATGCCTACTTAATCTCACATATTAATGTTTGCGGTTTTGGGGGTTGTTTATTTTTTTGTGAACTACAGCTGTTGGACCTCTTTTTGTTGCTTTGCTGACTCACACAGCACCAACATTTACTGTGAGCTCACTGAGGTGAAGATAGAACTTTTAGAATAAACTCAAGCTGTAAGAGAAAAAAAAAAATTAGACAGCACTCTGGTCCCTTAACAAAGTCCTGCAACCTCCTACCTGCAAGCAGCTGCTAAAGACCGGAGGTCAGTGGAGCCCAAACAGTCGTTGCCATGGGAATGAAATGGCATGTCAGGGGGCGTGGTCATGATGGAGGCAACCCTGGGGTACCTCCCTTATTCCCTAAGAATCAGAAAATGATTCTTAAAGGGCAAGAGCCCCAGTCTGACCCTTTGATTTCAGTTGAGAAAGCGGAGCTAAAGATGGACGATGATTTTCCCCGAACTCACTGGATTAGGGAAAAGATTGGAGAATTTATAATTCCTAACTCTCAGTCTAGTGTTTTGTCTATCATACATGTTGTTTTAAACCTCTGTTCTGTAAACCCAGTGACATGGAAATTGTACACCCAAAGTCGAGTTTGGCAATACCCCCCAACTTGCTTTGCTGACTCACACAGCACCCCCCACCCTGCAGTTCCCCTTTGGGTAGCTGGTGGTGGGGTTGGATGGGAATGGCCATACTTGAACCACCAACTGGCACTTTCTGAAGCAGATCCTTGCACAGCATGTCATTTTAAAATCTAAGCCATGAGGAAAATAGAAATAAGCTCCACCATACATCAATAAAAGTCATCGAGAGAGAAAAAGAAAGAGAGAGAGGGAGGGAGGAAGAGAGAGATAGAGACTCTGGCTTCTCTGTAATGTGGGGTGAGATGGGTTTTTTTTTTCCTAATACAAATTGGTAAAATATGCCCCCTGGTGAAAAAACTTAGTTCCACTTCTAGAAAAAATAAATAAGCAGTTTTGGCTGGGGGTTATTTTAGTAAAAACCTCTTCTGTCAGAAACCCCTAGGCAATGAAATGCAAGTTTCTGTTGTTTATTTTTTGTTGTCTCTTGAAACAGAAAATTAACTAATTTATTTAACACTTATTTTTTTCATGTTTATTTATTTAGAGAGAGGGTGTGCACGAATCTGATAGAAAGGGAGCAGGGGGAGGGGCAGAGAGAGAAAAGGAGAGAGAGAATCCCAAGAAGGCTCCATTTCATAGGTGGAAAAACTGAGGCTGAGGAAAATTCTGAAGTTGGGTGAAGGCCTCACAGCACCCCTTGTCTCTGACATTGATCATTTTCCTAAGATTTACATCAGGTTACCTCTCTCAGCTGTATCTGCTGAAGAACTAAGGTGGGATCTTAAATCCAGTGAAGGGACTTGCCAATGGAGTCAGGGAATATTTGGGGTCCATGGATGAGGACTATTCTCACCCACCTGGCCTCACAGGATCTGAAGCCCAGGAGCTGACAACTGTAGTGCACTAAATGGAGCCGGAGGGACCTTCTGACAAAGGGAAAAAGCAGGCACTGGGGTTCAGTGAAACAGGCCCCATCTGCCAAGGGTGGTGCAAGGTCAGCTTAGGGTCTTGTGTCCCTTGGCACATTGCGGGGTTTGTTACTACGAAAGGAACAGAGACCCAAGAGGAGCGTCAGAGCACCAGTTGCTAGCGCCAAGGTGAAGGGTCCTGGCCGAAGTGCTTTCCAGAAAGGCCAGCCACCACAAGAGTACCCTGAGAGCTAGGTTTGGAGGCGGTACTTATGATCTGTTGGTTGAACGAAGAAGTCAGTGCCCAGGGCAGAAAAAGTGAGGCCTGGGCTCGCCCAGACCCTGAGGTTCAGAAACACGGCATAGGGCGAGCTTGCAGGCCTGTAGCCTAGACCTCGGGGTCAGGTGCTCTGGAGCGCCGAGTGGCCTGGGCGAGGGCGGCGGTGCGGCTTGCCTCCATTTAGGGGGCTCTCATTGGTCCGAAGCTTCCTCGTGGGAGCAGCGCAGCAGTCTCACTGGCCGGGGCGGGGCCTGGGGCAGAAGGAAGCCCCGCCCACCTGCCCTGCGCGACATGGGTGGGAGCCTAAGGCCCGGGATGTTGGCGCTCCGCCACCAAGCGGGGTCTCTGGGTTGAAATCTGGGTCTCCACGCTCTTTCTTTTCCAGAGGCTGGCACAGCCAGCCCGAGCTGCACTCTTTATATCCGTTGAATAAAATTAATCCATAATTGATGAATGAGTGAGTGAGCTAGAGAAGTTAAGTGCCAGGGAAAACCTAAAGTTCTAGCAGGTTCACAAAGCCCAAGAGCAGTAAGTTTTGTTTGGGGTTATTTTTGTTTTTGTTTTCCTGTCCTCCGTATTTCGTTTTACTGAGGTATAATTGACATATGATATTATGTTCGTTTCAGGTGTACAATGAATGTAATGCTTAGTGTTCTCCGTTTTTACTTTCTTCATTTTCCATGAATGAGGTGAAAAAAGAAACATCCGAGAAAGGGAAAGCACAGCAGCAGCAGGTGAATAAAACCCAGGAGAACCAAGACTCGGAGGAGCTGGTGATTTGGGCACCATGTGAAAGACATGGAAAAGACCATAAAAGAGAAAGAAAGCTTGCCTGCGGGCCAGACACAGCCATAGCCATCCTGGTAGAGCAGTCCCAGGATGCTCCTTCCAAGCCTGTCCTGGGAAGAAGATACCAACAGTGTGCCAGGAAGTGTGCAGTGAGGGGGTGCGCTAGCGCCCCAGCGTGTGACTGTGCATGAGTGTAGGTGCCGCGTGTGTGTGAGTTTGTGTGTTTTGCTGCGGAAATAGTTTCCTCACGGCCCAGGAAACCTCTCCACAAAGGTGTAAGAGAAAGCAAACAACTATATTGTTCAATAAGCGTGAAAGCAAAATGTGCTGCACATCACAGGCAACCCTCTGAAGGGATGCAAAGACAGAAACCGCAAAGAGCTAACTGGATACAAGCCATTATATCTGGTAATTTGAATAATTTGCAGTCAAGTAAAAGCCATAGGTAAGCTCATCTCCTCCCAGGAAACTGAGAGAAGGGACATTATTTTCCTTGATGATGATATTGCAAAGGTCTGCCTCCCAGGCCCTGGAGGGAACTTTCTTGAGTTGTGAGACAGGCAAGAGACTTAGCCATTAAAAATTTTTACATACATTTGAAAAGGACAGAGAAACAGAGTCTGAAAGAAAAGAGAAGGAGGGAGTCTCTTCCCTTATTTTTCTACATGGAGAATTTAGCTTCATTTTTAATTTGCATTTGCCCTTATACTATCTAATTGCTCAGGCCAAGAAATGTGTGTGTGTGTGTGTGTGTCTGCCTGTGTACATGTATGTGCACCCCCTCACACACATGTGAATGCCTGCTGCCAAACAAAGTCCTTTGCTGGCTCCTTTGGCTCCCCGGTCAGACCCTGCCCTATGTGGCTCCACCATACTCATCTCCCCAGGGTGCTCTCCCCTCTCCCTATTGTCCTCATCGTACTCTCCAAAGTACTCCTTCCTCTCCCCCCAACCTCACACGCCAACTCCAGATGACTTTGTAGAGCATCTAAAACATGCTGGTTATGAAGCAGCTCCTGTGGTGTCCCCACCTGAAGTGCCACTGCCCCCATTTCTGCCACCTCCCAAGTGCCATCCCTCCTATCAATATCTCCTATGGCATTTCAGGCCTAAATGATAGTTTGTGATTTCTTCTGTATCCTGTGAATGTACTTGGAGCTTCCAGTCTTATCCACTAGACCATAGAGGGGGAGAGGAGGAGATGGCTGGTGGCTTTTTCAGGTCTGTACTGTCACAGGACAGGGCCTTGAACATGTGCCCTCAGTCAGCTGCACTGAGAATCCTGCTAGGGCCACTTCTCTGGCTTTGCCTCTCCCACCCTCTTTCTGTTTCTCAGCTAACTAAACTCTGCTGTAAGAATATTAAGCCAGAAGAATAAGGATTTACAAGATCTGTTCCCAAAGGGATTCCCCTAAGAGTCGTTGGAGTATAGAGCTGACCAAATGCACTTCAAATGCCTCAGGGCCAAACTTGGTGCCTTCCAACCTTGCCTCCCACCCTCTAGGCTCTGAGCACCCCGGAGCCTAGAGTAAATCTACGTTTTCTTGCAAGCAACTATGCCCAACACCCCCGGGGTGGTGAACGAGCTGATACTTCGGGCCTGAGGAAGTCAGAGTGGGCGAGAGACGAGCCAGCTTATTGGAGAGGCCCATCCAGGCAGGCCTGTCCATGGGCCTTTGTGAACCAAGAAGGCCAAAGTTTACACCACAAAGTAGCTTCTCTTTTGGAAATCTTGTTTTGGAGAAGTTGTGTACACGGTCCTCTGATTCCAGGTCAGGCTGAGATCCGACTGCAAGGGAAAAGTAGTTAAAAGATTTCCCCCTAGAAAGTTCTGCACCAAGAAGGCAGTCTGGCAGCTGCCTGCCACCCACTTTACATTGGGAGCATCTCTTTAACATCGGTGCCTCATGGTTTTTCTGGACACATGGTGCTGGCTTCTGCCCTTCCACGCGTCTCAGAGCCTGGCCAAGACAACCACTGTTCACTACCTCTTCTCTCAAAAAGGCCCATAAGCCCCAGTACACAAGGTGGAGCAAATATTGCCCATTTGGGAGTGTGTGCAGCAGTGGAGCTCACAGCATCACAAAAGGGTCACAAAAATACTTCCTAGAGTTGCGAACTGCCAAGAGGTTATCCAGCCTCTATTTCCTGGCTCAAAAATAAGAAACTCAGTGCTTCTTAAGACAATCGACTTGTTTTTTCAACTGCATAAGTAGCCTGCCAGTGGCAGCTTTGCGATCCGCTGCAGGAGAAAGATAAGAGTCAGTGTGGTGGACAGCAAGGCTCACATACAGGTATCACCTGGGGAACGGCTACAGGAACAGGCTGTGTAGTCTGAGGAAGAGAAGGGCAGGGAGAGCTCTGTCTTCACATGTTCGAAGGGCTTTCACAGAGAAGAAGGGAGATGAAATTAGTAGTGAGCGCAAAGCAGAAGGGAGTGGAGCATCAGGATCCAAAGGCAGAAGCCATGGGAAGTTTGCTTCTTTTCATTCTAAAGAATCATTTTCTACCTGTTCCCCTATTAGGGCTGCTGTCCAAAGGCCTCTGCCCCCTTGGTGGGTTCTTGCCTGCCCCGGGGTGGAGATGGAGGTGGGGGTGGAGTGCTCTCGGATGATTAGTGCCTTCCTCCCCAAATTGGATAATTTTGTGTTCTCTGAGCCCATAGTAAGATCAGGCATATTTTTTATAGCACCTAGTACAGATTTGTGTACAAAATTGGCCTGAGCTGAATGAGTGAATGAATCTTTCTTTCTCTATATAACAGGGAAGGCCTGTGATGGGATGTTATCCTTGGCCCCTGACACTAGGGTAGTGATGGTATCCCACAGGAAAGCATTTTTGCATGTAAATATCACTTAAGTCTGCACAGTGGTTGTCAAACAGTGAGGCCCTGAGAGAAGCCAGTGCACCAATGTGGAAACATTTTTATGGTAATCATTTTCCTACAGAACTTGGAGCTTCAAAAGGAGGGCATTCAAATACCCCCCTAAAATGTTGCAGCTAGAAGGAACTTTCAAGATCACAGAATCCAACCCTTTCATTTCCCAGATGGCAAAGCCAAGGCACCATCTCTGGGGCTGAGGGAAGGAGAATGCCTTTTCTGGCCCAAGGCCTCGCACATGGAAAGAACCTACCAGAGACTTGGTGCCTGCCTGCTTGACAGTGGGCCAAGCAATAGCAGGGTGGAGTGAGAAATCAGCCTTCTCCCTCACCTAGGCAAGGCAGCAGGGCTTAAAGCAGACCCAGGAGTGGTTGGAGGTAACACAGAAATATAGACAGGAGCTGGAAATGAGACCAGTACATGACATGACTAGGAGCACCAGCCCACATCTCCCTCGCAGATAACATGAAAGCTGAAGGAAAGTCCCACTCGTTCGTAACTTGGAGAAGACCCTAGACACCCCTTCCTTAGCTAACAAGCAGGGCACACAAAGCCTAGCCTAGCCTCCGCCCCGCATGGAGAGCACCCCTTCTGGAGATGCTGTGTCCCAAATTTACAAATTCAACAGTCTTCAGGGCTCCCTGTGTCTCCCTTCACTTGGAATGCACTTCTCACCGTTACCTTTTGAAATCCTTAATAGTTCGGCTAAAATGCCACCTCTTCTGAGAAGCATTTTTAAATGTCCAAGTCCTAGCTCTTTATCCCCAAGACCCTAGTTGTCCTCCTCCTTCAGCTCACCTCCATCTGCTTTGTACCAATGGTGGTGTGCCAGGTCTCTCTCCCTGGCCCAGACCACCCTTCCCACTGTTCGCCTACCAAGCTCAGAGAACTCATCTCATGCGTACTTACTGTTCCTCTAGTCCTGGGCCCCATAGGTGCTCAGAGAGCTCAGCTGAACACCTAGAGGAAAGGATGACTGAAGAAGAGGCCTGCTACCTGGACGCACCCCTTTCACAAAGCAACACTCAGTCTCTGACAAGGCCCAGAGGAAGGAGAAAGCAAGGTGGGGAGGAAGGGAGAAGAAATGAAGGTAGGGAAGAAGGAGGGGTGGAGGAAGAATTATGGAGAATATACATAGACTTTGATGGTCCTGAGAGTCTCCTAGAGAGAGAGACACACACACAGGGTGGTGGTGGTGTGGTGGTGGTGGTGGAATACAAGACCAGATTGCCCACATGAGGGAGAAGACTTCACAGCCCCATTCACTAAATCAATCATTTATTCACTCATGGAGGACCTACTGTGGGCAAGGCACTGTCTTGTTTTGGTTTTTTGTTGGTATACCCTTGTGATTAAGGGTACACATGTGTTCAAACCCCAACGCTCTCATTTACTAGTTATGTGATCTTGGACAAGTTACTTAACTTCTCTTAAACGGGATAATACTACCTTCTTTATAGGATCTCGTGAGAATTAAATGATTTCATACCAAGTAATTAAAACAGTGCTCCAGCACAGAGCAAACTCTGTATAAGCACTGGAGATTATTTTAGACATTGTGAATATATACATCAGTGAGCGAAAGTGACAGAAATCTTTGCCCTCATTGAGCTGAAACCCTAGCGAAGGAAGATGGACAATGAACAGCAACAACAAAGGAAGTCAATCATGTTAGGAGGTAATAAATGATGTGTGGAAATAGAGAGCAGGTCAGGGAAGTTTGGAGTAGGCAGGTGGGGTTGTGATTTTAGTTGCTATGGTCGTTGTGTGCCTCACAGAGAGGCTTGTTTGTCAACTGCATCAACTTAAACTTGCAACTTGGAGAGGATCATCTCACAGTCTTTCCAACTCACTAAAGGCACCTAAAGTTGCTTGTGCTCAGGAATGTCTTTTGGGAACAGGAAGAGATCTTTCGAGAGAATGCTCAGAGACCAAATGCCTTTAGGGTGACAAGCTGTTTGCTTTTGATGTAGCAGAGGCTCAGAGGTCTGTGAGGAACTGGGGCTTTGGCCAGCACAGCAAAGTAAACACTTGTGGCCAAGTCTGGCAGCTGCTGGGCCTCTGCGGAGCAAACACGACCCTTGCAGCTGGCACAGAAGCAGCTGGGGGAGCCAAAGCCCTTCAATGAGCTTAGCTAATGAGGGCCTACAGTATAAAGCTTGGCTCAGCCTTGCAGCTTCTCTGGGCCTGCATTGCTTTTTTTCCCTAAGCCGGGCTTCCTCTTACCTGGGAAGACTGGCGGAACAGATGGGAGTGCCCTGAATTTTTAATGATGCATGAAGTACAGAAGGTTTTGCTGTGGGCGATTCAGACACAGTCCTTTCTGGTTTTCTTAGGGGAATGACTCCAAAAAGAGCTATAAGATCGAAGTGTCTACTGAGGGTAAGGTTTCTTCTTCTTTATTTTTTTAATGTTTACTTATTTTTGAGAGAGAGACATAGAGTGTGAGCTGGGGAGCAGCAGAGGGAGAGGGAGACACAGAATCCGAAGCAGGCTCCAGGCTCTGAGCTGTCAGCACAGAGCCTGATGCGGGGCTCGAACTCACGAGCTGTGAGATCACGACCTGAGCTGAAGTCAGATGCTTAACCAACTTGAGCCACCCAGGTGCTCCATGAGGGCAAGGTTTCTTGTGAGAATCCTGACAGTCTGTGCCCCCACAACCCATGTCACACAAAGGCCATCTTCAAAAGGCACTCTGCCAGCCCTAAGCCACCTCTTCACTTCCTGACTCAACAACTGCCCCTCAGTCTGTCCCAGTGCTGCTTGCAGGGGCTCAGGTGGTAGCTATTTCACTTTTGGGTTGTGTTCCTACAGTTGGATTCTAAATTCCTCAAGATCATGAATGTTTTTGAAGACATGACAAATTCCAGAAGCATCACACTGTAAGCTGTATTCAACTATTTATCCAATAAATACTTATTGAGTACCTACCAAATGTTATGCACTGTTCTCAGTGCTCGGGAAACAGCAGTGAAGAGAACAGACGTAAGTTCTCTCCTCAAAGAGCTGAAATTCTGGTGGGACAAACAGACAATAAGCATAACACATATATAAATGTCAGCACAGGAAACAATACCATGAAGAAAAAGGAACAGAGTAAGGGGACCAAGAGTGATCCTGGCCTTTTCAGTCATGGTGGACAGGGAAGACTTCTCAGGTGGCAACATTTAAGCCCGATATAAATGAAGCTGTGGGCCAACCCATGTCCCAGGCAAAGGAACAGTGAGGGAAAAGCAAGCACAAAGGCCCTGCACCAAAAATATGCTAGTACAGTTTTGTCACTCCACTAATACAGAAATTTAGGTCAAAAGAGAGAAAATGTCTTTTCCAAACTATACATCAAGGAGGGAATGAATGAATGAGAGATCTCACCTATGTATGACCACTTTTAATATTTTTATGTGTTTCCTTCCAGATATATTAGCATATATACATGTGTATGTATGTACATATGTATGTATGTATGCATATATAAACACAGAATTTTTCTTTTCTTTTTTTTAAATGTTCATTTGTTTTTGAGAGAGAGAGAGAGCAAGTGGGGGCGGGGCAGAGAGAAACGGGGACAGAGGATCTGAAGCAGGCTCTGCGCTGACAGCAGTGAGCCTGATGTAGGGCTTGAACTCACAAACCGAACCGAGACATCATGACCTCATGACTTGACCTGAAGTCAGACACTCAACCCACTGAGCCACCCAGGTGCCAACACTGTTTTTAATTGTTGTTTTTCAAACATTTTTTTCACTAACCATATGCAAGTACAATCTCCAATATCCATAAACATTGATCTACATTGTCATTTTTTCACCTTACCATTCATACCAATTTGAAGTGTCTTTTTGTTTATTGAGGTATAATTTACTTACAGTAAAATTGATCATTTTTAGGTATAGAGTTCTATGGATTTTTACAAACTTATGCAGTTGTATAGTTATCGTCATCGAGAGAGTGGATTCCCCCATTATCCCAACTAGTCCTTGCCTGTACCCTTGTAGTCAAATTGCCTTCTCCCACCTGCAGATCAGATCCCTGGCAAGTAGTGGTCTGTTCTGTCCCCATAGTTTTAAGTTTTTCAGAATGTCATATAAAAGGAATCATATAGTATGGAGACTTTTTGTCTAGCTTAGTTCACTTAGAATAATGCTTTTTGAGGGATGCCTGGGTGGCTTAGTTGGTTAAGCATCTGACTTCAGTTCAGGTCATGATCTCACTGTTCGTGAGTTCAAGCGCCACGTCAGGCCCTGTGTTAACTGCTCAGAACCCGGAGCCTGCTTCAGATTCTGTGTCTCCCTCTCTCGCAGCCCCGTCCCTGCTTGCACTCTGTCTCTCTCTTTCTGTTTCTCTCTCAAAAATAAATAAACATTAAAAAATTTTAAAAAAGGATTAATGCTTTTTGAGATTCATCCAGATTCTTGCATATCAGTAATTTATTATTTTTATTGCCAAATAACATTTCGTTGTATGGATGTACAATGATTTATTTATTCATTCACTATTGGGGGGACACTTGGATTGCTTCTAACGTTTAATGGTCACAAATAAAGCTGTTAAACACATCCACATACAGATTGTTTTTAATGGGCATGTTTTTATTTCTCTTGGGGATATACTTAGGGGTGGTATTGCTTTCTTTAGAAGAAACTGCCAAACTTTGGTCCAAAGTGTCTGTACCATTTTGTATTTCCACCAGCAAAGTATGAGAGGTCTAGTTGCTCCAAATGTTTATTTCTTTTTAAATCTTTATCCACTCTAATAGGAGTGTAGGGGTATCTCATTGTTGATTTTTAAAAAAATTAAATTTTATTTTATTTTTTTTATCAAAGTATAATTAACATACAGTGTTCTATTAGTTTCATGTTGTACGATATAACATTTCAACGTTTGTATGCATTATTCAGTGCTCATCAGGATAAGTCTACTCTTAATCCCCTTTCCGTATTTTACCCATTCGACCCCTCACTTCCCCTCTGGCAACCACTAGTTTGTCTATTGTTTTAATTTGCTTTTTCTCTAATGACTAATGATGTTGAGCGTCTATCATGTGCTTATTTGCCATTCTTAATTCCTCTTTGGTGAACTGTAAGTTCAAATCTTTGCCCATTTTCTAATTAGACTGTTTGCTTACTGCCGAGCTGTATTAATTTTCTAGGGCTGCTGTAACAAATTATCACACACTTAATAGCTCAGAACAATGAAAATAAATTCTCTTACAGTTCTGGAAGCCAGAAGTCAAAACTGAATCTTATGTGTGTCAATCAAAATATCGGTAGAGTTGGTTCCCTGCGGAGGCTCCAGGAGAGAATCTGTTCTTTGCCTCTTCCAGCCTCTGGTGGCTTTTGATATTCCATGTCTTGTAGCCACGTCACTCCACTCTGTGCCTCTTGATCCCATTGCCTTCTTTTCTGTAGCCAAACCTTCCTCTGCCTCCCTCTTATCAGGATACTCGTGATGGCATTTAGGGTCCATCCATCCAGATAGGCCAGGGTGATCTCTCATCTCAAGGTCCTTAACTTCATTGCATCAGCAAAGTCCCTTTTTGTCATATAAGGTAACATTCATAGGCTCCAGGGGTTAGGACCTGGATAACTTTGGGGGACAGTGGCCAGCCTACCACACAACCTTAGAGAGTTCTTCAGATTTTGATTCAGTGTCCTTTATCAGATACGTGCTTTGCAAATATTTTTTCCCTGTCTGTGACTCATCTCTTCACGTCCTTTATTTTTAAGTTATTTATTTATTTATTTTGAGAAAGAGAGAGA
Organism: Paguma larvata; assembly: GCA_030068075.1. Taxonomy (NCBI): domain Eukaryota; kingdom Metazoa; phylum Chordata; class Mammalia; order Carnivora; family Viverridae; genus Paguma; species Paguma larvata. The sequence goes on along the minus strand of CM057830.1, from coordinate 118,934,841 downwards.
GAGAATGAGCAGGAGAGGGGCAGAGAGAGAGGATTACAGAGGATCTGAAGCATAGTCAGTGCTGACAGCATAGAGCCCCATGCAAGGCTCGGACTCACAAACTGTGAGATCATGACCTGAGCTGAAGTCGGACACTTAACCGACTGAGCCACCCAGGTGTCCCATATCTCTTCACTTTCTTAACAGTATCTCTTGAAGAATACAATTTTATAATTTTTATTTTGATGAAGTCCAACTTATAAATTTTGTCAATTTTTATTATGGCTTATACTTTGTTTATCTTATCTAAATATTCTTTGCATAAGCAAGGTCACGAAGTTTTTCCCCTATTTTGACTTCCAGATATTTTATAGTTTTAAGTTTTACTTTTAAGCCTATGAACAGTTTTGAGTTAACTTTTGCAAGTGGTGCAAGATATAGGTCCAAATTCATTACTTTGCATGTGGATGGCCAATTGTTCCAGCACCATTTGGTAAAAAAATGTACTTTCTTTCTCCTCCTCCTCCTCCTCCCCATTCTCCTCCTCCATCACCCTGACATCATGACCTGAGCTGAAATCAAGTCAGATGTTCAACTGACTGAGCCACCTAGGCTCCCCAAAAGACTACTTTCTTTGTTGAATTGCCTTTATACCTTGTAAAAAACCAGACCAGTTGGCTATGCTTATTTCTGAACTCTGCTACATTCAATAGACCTATGTGTCAGTCCTCTCGTACCACATTATCTTGATTACCATAGTTTCATAATAAATCTTGAAATAATAGTGTGAATACTCCAACTTTGTTCTTTTTTTTAACTTATACTTTTGCTGATTTTTTTTGCTATGTATAGAAATACGATTGACCTTTTGTATATTGGCCTTGTATCCCGTTCCAGTAGCTTTTCTGTAGAGTCACTGGAATTGTCTACGTACACAATCATGTTGCCTGTGAATATAGACAGTTCTATTTCTTTCGTTCCAATCTGAAACCCCCTATGTCTTCTCCTTGGCAAACTGCATCGACCAAGGCCTTGGGTATAATGTTGACTAAGAGTGATGAGAGTGCACATCCTTGCACTTCCAATCTTATTGGGGAAGCATTTGGTGTTTCACAGTTAATTATGATGTTAAGAGTGTATTGTTTGGGGTTATTTTTTGTAGATGTCCTTTTTCAAGAAGATAAGGTTCCCTTTTATTCCTAGTTTGCTGAGAGTTTTATTACAAATGGATGTGTAATCGTGTGATTTTGCTTCTTTAGACTATGAATATGATAGATTACATTGCTTTCTTTTTTTAATGTTTATTTTTTGAGAGAGAGAGTGTGTGTAAGAGTACACTTGCACAAGTGGGGGAGGGGCAGAGAGAGAGGGGAACCAAGGATCTAAAGGGGGCTCCACTCTGACAGCAGAGAGCCTGATGCAGGGCTCGAACTCACAAACCACGAGATCATGATCTGAGCTGAAGTCAGATGCTTACCTGCTTAACCAACTGAGCCATCCAGGCACCCCTGCATTGATTTCTTTTTGAATGTTGAACCAACTTTGCATTGCCAGAGTAAACATCACTTGTTTTTTTTATATATTATTTGATCAATTTGCTAATGTTTGTTAAGGGTTTTTACATTCTGTTCATGAGGGATATTGGCTTTTAGTTTACTTTAGTTTTTTGTTTGTTTGTTTTCATCACACCATATTGTCTGGATTTGCTGGCAGGGTACTTCCGGCATCATATCAAATTTAAGAAGTATCCCCTCATCTTCTCTTTACTGGAATAGTTTTGTAAAATTGGTATTATATATTACTTAAGTGTTTGGTAGAAGGTGAAAATGAATTCTTGTGGCTTTAATTTGTGGAAAGATTTGAACTCAGAATTCTCTTCAATTCATTTACTAGACTTCCAATTATCTATTTCTTTTCGAGTGAATGTTGGTAGGTTGTGTCTTTTCAACTCCTATTTCATTGAAATTGTGAAATTTATGGGCACAGTGTGTTTGTGGTCCCTTATTATCCTGTTAATGCCTGTAGTATATTGTCATTGTTAATGGTTGCCTGATATCCCATTATATAAAGCAACATAATTGATTTATCATTCTGTTGTTGAACTTTTAGGTTACATTTGTGTTTTCACCATTATAAATATGATTGATTTATATGTATATACATCTTTGTAGAGATGTCTCATTTCTTTAGATAAATCCTACAAGCAAACTTTATATTTGTGTCTATTGCTCCTTAAAAAATTGGTCCCAAATTAAGTGGTTTAAAACAACAAACATTTATTATCTCATAGTTTGTGTAGGTCTGGAATCTACACATGGCTTGACAGGATCCTTTGGCTTAGGGTCTCTCACAAGGCTACAGTCAAATATTTGCTGGAACTACAGTTATCTCAAGGCCTGACTGGGCCTTCCCAGCTCACATACATGATTGTAGGCAGGATTTAGTTCCTTCCAGGCTATTGGACAGAGGGCCTCAGCTCCTCACTGGCTGGCCATCGATGAGGGCCATTGCCACACGAACATCCTTGTGCGGCAGCTCGCAACATAGCAGATGACTTTCCTCACAGAAGCAAGGGACTGAGAGACCAGGAGACGGCCAGCAAAACAGAAGCCACAGACCTTTTGTACCTACTCTAGGAAGTAACATCCCACCACTTGTGCCATATTCTATTTATTAGAAACGAGGGGTGCCTGGGTGGTTCAGTCAGTAGAGCGTCTGACTTCGGCTCAGGACATGATCTTACAGTTTGTGAGTTTGAGCCCCACATCGGGCTCTGTGCTGACAGCTCAGAGCCTGGAGCTTGCTTCAGATTCTGTGTCTCCCTCTCTCTCTGTCCCTCCCCCAACCACACTCTGTCTCTCTGTCAAAAATAAATAAACATTAAAAAAAAAAAGAAATGAGTCACTAGGTCTGACCCACACTCAAGGAGAGGGGATTACACAGGCTACAAAATAAGCAGGTGAAGGTGTTTAGGGGGCATTTTAGAGGCTGCCTAGCAAAGAATACTGGTAAAAGTATGTAGAATCTTTTCATTGTTTCTTGTAAAGAATTGTGATTATGATTTCAATCCCAGTTCTTTTTTTCCTGTTCTTGAAATGATTAGTTTTTACATAGGGAGCCTGTATGGCTCAGTCAATTGTGCATCTGACTTCAGCTCAGGTCATGATCTCCTGGTTCACGGGTGTTAGCTCCACATCAGGATCTCTTCTGTCAGTGAGGAGGCTGCTTTGGATACTCTGGCCCCCACCATCTCTCTGCCCTCCCCAACTCTCTGTCTCTCAAAAATAGACAAACATTAAATAAATAAATACGTAAATAAATAAATAAAAAAATAAAATAATGAGTAAGTGGAAAATATTTATAATATACATATATATATAAAGAATAATAATTCAATGAATTACATAATTACCATTCAGTTTATTTTTAAAACATATTATCTCCTTCCTTTCCCTTTCAGGACAAACCATAATTCTACTTTTTCTTTGAAAATGTACCATGTGCAGTTGAGAAGAATGTAAATTCCTTTGCTTCTGGATGAAGGACCCTGAAGATGTCGGTTAGGCCCATCTGTTCCACTGTGTCATTCAGGGCCATTGTTTCTGTAGTGATTTTCTGTTTAGTGGATCTATCCAATGCTGAGAGTGGAGTGTTAAGGTCTCCTACAATTAGGACATTTTTATCGATGTTTGTAATTAGTTTTATTTATGTTTGTAATTAGTTGTTTTACATATTTGTTTGCCCCCAAATTCAGCGCATAGATACTTAAAATTGTTAGCTCTTCCTGCTGGATGGTCCCTGAGACTATTATATAATGTCCTTCTTCATCTCTTATTACATCCTTTACTTTAAAGTCTAATTTGTCTGATATAAGTGTGGCTACTCCAGCTTTCTTCTGAGTTCCAGTAGCCTGGTAGATAGTTCTCCATCCCCTCACTTTCAATCTGAAGGTGTCCTCAGATCTAAAATGAGTCTCTTGTAGACAGAAAATAGATGGGTCTTGTTTTTAAATCCATTCTGTTACCCTATATCTTTTGATTGGAGCACTTAGTCCATTTACATTCATTGTTAATATTGAAAAATATGGGTTTAGAGTCACTGTGTTATCTGTAGATTTCATGCTTGTAAGGATGTCTCTGGTAGTTTGTGTTCCTTGCAAACTTTCCTTCATAGAGTCCCCCTCAGGATCTCTTGTAAGGCTGTTTTATTTGTGATGAATTCTTTCAGTTTTTGTTTGTTTGGGAAAATCTTTATCTCTCCTTCCATTCTGAAGGACAGCCTGGCCAGATAAAGAATTCTTGGCTGCATATCCTTCCTGTTCATCACATTGAAGATTTCCTGCCATTCCTTTCTGGCTTGCCAAGTTTCTGTAGATAAGTATGCTACTACCCTTATGTGTCTATCTACCTTTGTATGTTAAGGCCCATTTTCCCTAGCTGCTTTCAGAATTTTCTCTTTGTCCTTGTATTTTGCCTGTTTCACTATGATGTGTTTTGCAGAAGGTCTATTCAAGTTACCTCTGAGGGGAGTTCTCTGTGCCTCTTGGATTTCAATGTCCATTTCCTTCCTCATGTTGGGGAAGTTCTCAGCAATGATTTGTTCAAGTACCCCTTCAGCTCATTTCTCTCTCTCTTCTTCCTTTGGAATTCCTAAGATACGGATATTGTTCCATTTGATTGCATCACTCAGCTCTCAAATTCTCCTTTCCTGTTCCTGAATCAGCTTCTCTCTCTTTTTCTCTGCTTCCTCTTTTTCCATAATTTTATCTTCTAATTCACCTATTCTCTCTTCTGCCTCTTTGATCCGTGCTGTGGCCTCCTCCAATTTGTTTTGCACCTCATTTAAAGCATTTTTAAATTCCTCCAGACCGTTTTTAAGGTCCTCGATCTCTGCAGCGAGGGACCCCCTACATTCTTCTATGCTTTTTTCAAGCCCAGCGATTAGTTATGTTTATCATTCTATATTCATGTTTTGTTATGTCGCTTATATCTGTTTTCATCAATTCTTAAGCTGTCACTAATTCCTGTAATTTCTTTTGAGGAGAATTCTTCTGTTTCTTCATTTTGGCTAGGTGTTTTTTGGTTTGTTTCCTGAGGTCACCATCTCCTTGGGGTGCTTTCTGGATTTTGCGTTCTTTTCCTTGTAGACTCCAACACCTTTCCTCCCAGACTCTTGGGGTTGAGAGTCCTTTGGTTTTGTTCCTTCTTAGTTTAAAAGACATGGGGAATACCGGGTCACTTTACTCCTCTGCCATGTTTGGCCCCTCCCTCCCATTATTCTATTTTTTTTATCATTTCTTATTATTCCCTTGATTTTATTTAAATTAATGCCTGTATTTGTTTTATTTATTTATTTATTTATTTATTTATTTATTTATTTATTTATTTATTTATTAAATTCACATCCAAGTTAGTTATCATATAGTGCAACAATGATTTCTGGAGTAGATTCCTTAATGCCCCTTACCCATTTAGCCCATCCCCCCTCCCACAACCCCTCCAGTAGCCCTCTGTTTGTTCTCCATATTTACGAGTAACCTGTATTTATTTTTAAACAACATACTGTTTAGTTATGTTTGTTTTGAAACTTTGTACTGTACTGCATGTATTATTGCGACTTGCTTTTTTTTTTTTTTGCCAAAAGCGATGCTCCTGAGATTCATCTATTTTGTTGCATCTAACTGCATTTCATTTATTTTAACTCCTATATGGGATCCCATTGTTATGCATCCTACTGATAGTGGATATTTGCTATCAGCAACATGTGTTTAGGAATATTCCAATACATGCATATGTCTCCTGGTGCACATGTGTATGGGCCTCTCTTGAAGAAAAACATTGCTATTCTGATAGGTGTATGTTATGGACTGAATTATGCCCCACCATTCCTATGTTGATGTCCTAATCCCCAGTACCCACAATGTGCCTGTATTTGGAGATTAGGTCTTTAAAGAAGTAATTAAGGTAAAATGAGGTCATTAGGGTAGGCCATAATCCAATATGACTGGTGAACTTATAAAAAGAGGAGATTAGGACACAGACAACATTTAAGGGCAACCATGTAGGGCACAGTCAGAAAGTGGTCATCTGCAAGCCAAGGAGAGAGGCCTCAGCAGAAGCTGACCCTGTCATAACCTTGACCTTAAACTTCCAGCCTCCAGGACTGTGAAACAACAAATTTCTGTTGTTGAAGCCACAATATCTGTGCTATTTTGCTATTTTGTTATGGCAACTGTAGACAACCAGTAAAGTGTGGGTATTTTGCTGTGATTGTAATTTGCATTTACTGAGTTTGAGCATATTTTCAAATGTGTATGGACTATTCGGCTTCCTGCCCTATGAAATGCCTAGTAATGCCATTTGCCCATTTGTTGTATGTTATTGTTGTTGGGTTATGTGTCTTTTCATTGTTAGTCGAACACCTTTCTTTTTTTATTTTTTTTTCTTTATTTTAGAGAGAGAGCAGCACGTGAACAGAGGAAGGGAAAGAGGGAGAATGAGAAAGAATCTGCTCAGCGCAGAGACCGACCTGGGGCTCAATCCCATGACCCTGGTATTATGACCTGAGCTGAAATCAAGAGTTGTCTAACCCTCAACTGACTGAGACACCCAGGCGCCCCTTGACCACTTTTGTTCATGTATTCTAGACTTGAATCATTTGGCGATGTATGTATTGCAACCTATGCCTTCTGCAATATGTGGCTTCTCTTTTCACTCTCTTGATTTTTTTTTTTAACATCTTCACTGGTCTATGCTGGAATATGTTGTGTTTTATTTTAATAATATAGGGAATACTTGTGAACCCACTGCCAATCCCCAAATTAGAACATTAGCGATAACTTAAATTCTCCTATGGCCTTATCACCTATTCTCTCCCTATGTCATTCATTTCCTCAAAATAATAGTAGCTAACATTTATCTGGCTCTCACTACATGCCAGGGCTTGTTTTATACACTTTCTATGTATTAACTCTTTCAAACCTTACCATAATCCTGTGAATTATCTATGTTTTACACATGAGGCCACCGAAACACTGAGGTGTTAAGTTACTTGCTTAGGTCATACCAGCATCGGGTGACAAAGCCAGAATTTGAAGCTAGGGAGTTTGTTCCTTAACCATTTTGCCGCACTGCTCATTGTTACTCACTATACAAAATTTGATGTATCTCACTTAACTGCCTTTTAAATTTTGTAGTACCTATTTACATATGTCTAAATAACATACTCTCTAGTCCCGCTTGTTTTATTAACTTTATTAAGAAGGCAGCATACCATATGCTGTCCCAGGAGACAACATATGGGGTTGTATTAATGAACAGAAGTTCTTTGTCACATATTTAAAATTATCAGTTAATTCTCTTATGGTTTGTACTTTTTTGTATCCCACTTAAGAAATATTACCCTACCCCAAAGTTTTAAAGATCTGGTCTTGTATCACCTTCTAAAAATCTATAACTTTGCTTTTCACTTTAGTGATTTAACAATAAAATTATCTTGAAGTAATTGCAGATTCATGACAACTGAAACATATAGTACAATTATCAAAACTAGGAAATTGACATTGGTGTGATGCTAGTAACTGAACTCCAGAGCTTATTCAGATTTCAGTGCTTTTTATGTGTAGGCTTTTTAAATTTGAGGGAACAGTTCTATGAAATTTTACCCCATGTATGCACTCATATAACCACCATCACAATCAGTATACCCCCTTGAACCACCTTCCTCTCACCTCTACCCCCTGAAATCATTGATCCTCATCACGACATGTCTGTTATTTTGAGAGTGTGATATAAATGCAATCGTACAACATGTGACATTTAAGACTGGCATTTTTCCTCAGCATAATGCCTTTGAGATCCATCCAAGTAGGTATGTGTACCAATAGTTCGTTCATTTTTTTGGTGAATAGCTGTCTGAATGTTGTATGTATGTATGTACCACATTTTCTTTATCCATTCACCCACTAAGTGACATTTGGGTTGGTATATTTCATTGGTACAAACAAAGCTGCTGCGAACATTCATATGCAGATTTACGTGTGACCATAAGGTTTCATCTCCCTGGAATAAACGTACAAAAGTGGGATTGCTCAGTCATATAGAAAGTGAATGTTTAACTTTATAAGAAACTGCCAAAATGGTTCCCAAAGTGACCATACCATTTTACATTCCCACCGGCAGTGTAGTAGTGCTCTCACAATATTTTATTGATTTAATATTTTTTATTTTTATTTAAGCCATTCTAGTGAGTGTACCGATGTTTCATTGTGGTTTTGCCTTCTGTTCTCCTAATGACTAATGGCAATGAGCATTTTGCTCATGTGCTTATTTGCCATCTGTATTTCCTCTTTGGTCAAGTGTCAGTTTGAGTCCCTTGTCCAATTGAATTGTTTGCTTTCTTACTGCTCAGTTTAGAGAATTCTTTATATATCCTGCATACGAGTCCTTTGTCAGATCAGTGATTTAAAAATATTTTCTCCTAGTCTGTGGCTTGTCTTTTTATTCTTTTATCAGTATCTTTCATAGAGAAAACATTTTTAATTTTGAAGAAGTCCACTTTATTGATTTTTTAATGGTTATGTTTCTAATGTCATGTCTAAAAATCTTAAGGCAAAATGATTTTCTCCTGTGTTTTCTTCTCAACATTGTATAGTTTTATGCTTTGCATTTAGGTTTATGATTCATCTTGAGTTAATTTTTGAATAAAGTGGGGCCTGGTGGGGAGGAAAAGGGGCATCTCCTTATTCAGATAAGGCAGGAAAGCCAATAGGTGTCCACCTCACAGTGTCTGCATACCAGCTAGGGAGGAGTCATGCCCAGGGCTTTTGGGTTGTGGACTATTCTAGTACCTAGGTTATGAGGCAAAAAAACAAACAAAACAAATCAAAAACAACACCACCCAGAGGATTTACTGATAAGCAACCCATTGAGTCCTGGGGTCCCTAGTCCTTCTCTCCCTCCCAGTTTTCTGATAATTATGTATTTTGTCCTGGGTTTTCAATTATAATTAGTGGGAAGAATACGGTGGAATACAAGTACTTCAACTGGCATAGACCTGGAGACCCACATATAAGTCATATGAAATTTATTTTTGTGTATGGTAAGAGGTAGAGATACAATTTCATGTTTTAAACATACATGATCGGTTGTTTCTTTACTATTTTTCAAATAGTACACTCCCTCCATTTCAATGATCTATAAAGATGGCTCTGATATCTGGTAAGGTCAGGCCCCTCATCTCGTCCTCCTTCTTCAGAAATGCCTCTGTTTTTCTTGGCCATTTGTTCTCTATCATATAAAGTTTTGAATCCACTTGTTAAGTACCACGAAAAAAATGTGTTGTGATTTTTGTTAGAAATGCATTGATTCTACAGATTAATATGGAACTGAATAGCCATCTTTATCTGGTTGAGACTTCTAAACCATGAACGTGGTATATTTCTTAATGACACCTTATTTAATACTCTTGCCTAGATCTTGTTAAATTATCTCTACCTACTTTACCTTTTTAAAGTTTATTTATCTTAAGAAAGGAGAGAGAGAGAGAGAGAGAGAGAGAGAGAGAGAGAGAGCGCACACATGTACAAGCTGGGGAGGGGCAGAGAGAAAGAGGGAGAGGGAGACAGAGAATCCCAAGCAAGATCTGTGCTGTCAGCACAGAACCGACATGGGGCTCAATCTCGTGAACTGTGAGATCATGACCTGAGCTGAAATCAAGAGTCAGAGGCTTAACTGACTGAGCCACCCAGGCACCCTGCTACTTACTTTATATTTTCGATGCCAGGAAACTCTGAAGAGCCCACCAGAAAATTATTGGCACCAATGAAAGAGTTCAATAAAGTGACTGGCACAGTGACCGGGCATATGCAAAAAGTCAAAGCTGGCAATATTTAGTTGAACACATGATAGAAAAATGCTCCTATTCACAATTGCAATATAAAATGTATAAAACATCCAGCAATGAACCTAACCTGAGAGATATAGTTGGCAGTAAACACTTCCAACAAACATTATAGACCATGGAATAATACTCTTAACATAAAACATTATCGCTAGGCAACAAGAAAAATACTGACCTCCCAGGAGGAAAGTGGGTAAAAGACTTGAATGGAATAATCACACAAGAAGTAATGCAAATGAATAGTAAATACTTTTAAAAGTTCACTTCACTAGCAAAGAAAGAGATGAAAACAACGAGCTATGTTTCAACCATAAGTCTGGGCAGTATTTCAAAGATTGTTTCTTTGCAATATGACAAGGGAAGGGAAACATCTGTCTCCTATAGCACTGGTGGGAGTATAAATACACATTTTTGTATATCAACTCTTCTACTTCTAGACATTTGTTCTAAGGAAGTCATCAGACTAGCATGCTTCACTTTCCTCGCCCGCAAAATGGGGATGATAGTGGTTTCCTCATAGAACTGTAATGAACATAATGAGAAAAATCCCCTTAGTGTTGCTAGGCTATATGATTCTTTGGCAAAACAGGGGAAAGTTGCTCCCACTCTGTGGATAAACTGTCCTTTTTCCCAGGCAGATGTCCAGGACTTGGCAAGTGGAATACTACTTGGTGATCAAAAAGTATGAAATCTTGCCATTTGCAACAACGTGGATGGAACTAGAGTATATTATGCTAAGTGAAATAAGGCAGAGAAAGATAGATATCATATGATTTAACTCATATGTGGAAATCAAGAAATACAACAGATGAACACAGGGGAAGGGAATGAAATGTAAGATAAAAACAGAGAGGGGGCAAACCATAGGAGACTTTTAAATAGAACAAACTGAGGGTTGCTGGAAGGGAGGTGGGTGTGGGGATGGGGTAGATGAACAATGGGCATTAAGGAGGGCACTTGTTGGGATGGGCACTGAGTGTCATATGTAAGAGATGAATCACTGGATTCTACTCCTGAAGGCAAGGCTACGCTGTATGTTAACTAACTTGAACTAAAAAAAGAGATGGTGAACTGCACAGCAATGTGCTCCTGCCTGCACTAAATCCAGCCAGGTGAGAGACCAAAGAGAAAAATGCACACACACATACATAGGAAATAAGAAAGAAAACTCTCAGTGTGCCCCAAACTGAAAAATCATGGAAATACAGGTAACAGACAGGAGCTACAGAGACAGTCTGGAACTTTCTGCCCCAGAAAGTTGGTGGAATTGTGTCTTTTTCTTACTTCTGCTTTTATGTTTGCTGTCCACATTTTATGTGATTAGTATATGTATGTTTATGATAGAAAAATAAGTTTTAGGGACGCCTGGGTGGCTCAGTTGGTTGGGCATCCAACTTCAGCTCAGGTCATGATCTCACAGTTCATGGGTTTGAGCCCCGCGTCAGGCTCTGTGCTCATAGCTCAGAGCCTGGAGCCTGCTTCGGATTCTGTGTCTTCCTCTCTCTCTCTGCCCCTCCCCTACTCACGCTCTGTCTCTCTGTCTCTCAAAAATAAATTTAAAAAGATTTTTTAAAAAAGAAAAATAAGGGGAGCCTGGGTGGCTTAGTCGGATAAGCGTCCGACTTCGACTCAGGTCATGATCTCGTAGTTCAAAAGTTCAAGCCCTGCATCGGGCTCTGTACTGACAGCTCAGAGCCCGAAGCCTACTTTGCATTCTGTGTCTCACTCTCTCTCTCCGTCCCCCACTTGTGCTCTGTTTCTCTCTCAAAAATAAATTTAAAAATCTTTCAAAAAATGAAAAATAAGTTTTATTATTGAAATAGTCTTGGTAAATGGAAAAAGAAAAAAAGGAAGGAAAGGAAAGATGCTAGTGAATCAGGATGAGATTTGCTGAGTCTTTGGCTCATCTCTGTTACCCACTTCCTACAAACCTTAGTGTTGTCCCGTCCTTTCTCTGGAAGTTAAGGCAAACTTCCAGTGCTCATATCCAGAGGCAGGCCGTTTGGGTGTGGGCGGTGGGAGAGTTCCAGGGGACTTTTGTCCTGCTTCTAGACCAGAGATTAAAAGGTGGTTTGTTTTGCTGCTCTGTCATTGTTATGCTGGGTTTTGTTTCTAGTTTTATTGTTATTTTCTTCTATCAGCATCACTGGAGTCCCAGCTAGAACCTCTGTTCTAACACTGACCTCCCCTCTAAGCCTGGGACCCTGGACTTAATAAGGCCATCAGAAATTCCAGAATCCCTCGACCTCTTTTCTTTCATCATTGAGTAAGTGGCTTTTTTCATCTGGACCTAATCGAGCCCTGAAAGGTCTCCAGAACCAAAGGTATCTCCCAAGTAAAACAGACCCCAAATCCACATGAAAGTGAACAAACTAGATCTTCTCCCACTTTCCCTCATTTCTCCCTCTTTTATTATCTGGGTTTTTTTTTCCAAAAAATATTGTATTGTATTTCTATCACACAAGCAATACATACTTGTAGAGCTGTCAGAAAAAAGAGATTTGAGTATATCTGTCCATAGTAACAGCTGTTGAAAGTCAGATATGTTTTTGTTTTCAGTATAGGTATATCTATATGTATTGACATGGAACAACGTCCATGTCATACTGTTTAGTGGAAAATAGCAAATGACAGCACAGTGTATATATTGTGATCCCATTTGTATTCAATTATACATGTATATGTTTATATGTGCATAAAAATGTGTCGAAAAATATATACCAACCAGTCCACAGTGGTCTTCTATGGGAAACAGACTGGTAAAAGGGAAAGCCTCTATATACTGCTGTCTGGTTTGAACTTTTTAGAAGCCTGTATTACTCTCGTAATTTTATTTTAAAATTAAGAAAGTAAAGAAAAATAAAGGCAACAAAAGAGCTACTACAGATATTTCTATGCTGAAATAAAAAGAAAATATCACCTATTCTGGTGAGCATTGAGTAATATATACAATTGTTGAATCAATATGTTATATACCTGAAACTAACGTAACATTGTATGTTAATTATACTTCAATAAAAATATAATTAAGTGGAAAAAAGAAAATATCAAAAAGCCAAAAGAAAAAATATTCATGTATAATCCTTACTCTTCCTTTCTCGCCTTGAGGCAATCACTGTTAATATTGTTTTGCATAACCCAATCTATTTTTTAAACATGTGATGCATATATTATTTTCATTTACATAAAAGGAATAAATTATGCATACTCTTTCCATTTAACCTGCTTTTCTCACCTAATATAGTAACATGAACATCTTTCCAGGTTGATGAAAATGCATGTCTCTTATCATTTTAAATGGTTGTATACATATTTTGATAATTGGATAGCAGAAAAATATGAACAAAAATTTCAAAGAGTAGGACTAACTTGTGGAAGGAATGAATGATATGGACCAGGCTGGTCCACATGCTGGTCCAGAGGGAGCATTGGCAAGGCCTTTCTGGAAAGCACTTTGGTGTCCTAGGCTAAAATCCTTAACAAACATTGTGCATCCTTATACCAAGCTGTCTCACTTTTAGGAATTTATCCTAAGGAGATAATACTGCATATGTGCAAAGATTTAACTGTCCAGAGATGTTGACAGTACACTTTAAAAAAAATAGGGGCATAAAAATAAAATTATCTGTGTCTTTTTAATGATCATTCCCTTGATTATTACTAGGTTCAGGCATTTTTTAATGGTGCTCGGTCCACTGTCTTTAGAGAGTTGTTTGTGCATGTAGTGTTCCAATTTTCCCACTAGGGTATTTGTCTTTTTCCTGTTGATTTGTAAAAGCTCTTTATATATTAAGGGTATTGATCATTATTTTTCATATATATAATTGTTCCAAGTATACTTTTTCTGGTTTTTAATTTTATCTATGATGTTTTTTTAATGCACAGAAGTTTTTAATTTTTAATTTATCAATATTTTCCTTTCTAGTTTCTGTTTGGTGTTACATGCAGAATATCCTCCTGCTCCAACTATATGAAAATATTTACCATTACTTTCTTCTAGTGTGACATTAAACTCTTTGATCCCTCTGAATGTTATGGGAATGCAGGGTGTGACGTGGAAATTTATATGTCCTTTTTGAAATGGCTAGATATCTATCCCAACATCCACACTGGGGGTCCTCCACTTCAGTTTCTGGGAATGCTATCTTTGGCTCATCTACTTAACAACTCTTGCACATGGGTGTATTGCTCTCTTGTTTCTTCTATTTGGTCCAGACTAGAGGTTTAGAGGCAGCTCCTGGGTTTCTCGAAGGCTTTCCATGTCACAGTAACCATAAGTGTGTGCACCAAGAGTGGGGGCAGGGGAGCAGCTACAGGATCCAGGCTCCAAGGAGACTGAATGTACATCCATACACTAAGAAATTACCTTCTACAAATTATGACTCAGCCTGGCACACTTTCAAACATCCAAAGTACCAGCCACTGTCCAGCAAGCACTCGAATCCCATACTTACGACAAAAACTCTCTCTGCCGGCTGGCGCTATTGGCCTCTGGGTGGCACTGCAGAGCCGTTCTATGCCTTCTAGAGGGCATAGGATGGAGGAAGTTGCTCTTGCACTCTCAGGACACCCTGGTCCCCATTGGGCTCCAAGAGCCTGGAGAGGGGGGTACAGGGAGAGCCTGCTGCTCTCCAAGGCCGCCAGCTTGGCTTCACCACTGTCCTTGGCATGGAACTACATGCCGCTTCTTCAAAAAGGCATGACTGAGGTTCCAGGGGCAAGGCCATTACAGCCAGGGCTCTTTATAAATCACACAATTTTGTGTTACTTTAGAAGGTCTTTCACAGCCAGGATGTCCTATAAGTAAGGTAGCTCCAAGAACAATCATCTCTGCTTTCTTAATATCTCAGGAACCAGTGGAAAAACCCCTTGTGAGAACTTGAACAAGTTCTTATCCATCTCTGATGGACACTTTTCTTCAGTGTGGCTAGCAGTCTAGGGAGAAGGCTAGAGATTGACCATTGTGCTGGATGAGAAGGGTTAACAGCAGACAAGAGAGCAGATTAGTGTTTACTTTGAAAGTGCTCTGAAAAGTTCCTGAGCTGCAGCAAGGAGCTCTGTTGGGTGGCAAAGGACTGGATGACTTGTGAGCTGTCCAGGTAGGGGTAAGATAGACTTGCTAGTATTTGAGATATACTTTGGAAGTAGTCCTAGGAATTATTGATGGATGGAATTTGTAGGGTGAGGAAAAGATGATGATCAAGGATAGGATGTAGGTTTTGTCTTAAATATGGCCAAAGAATGACTGGGGAGGAGTGGATTTGGAGGTAGAAATGGGAACACTTACAGTACTTCCTCTGTGCTGGGCATTGTTTATTTTGTGTACAATAGCAGATTTTATCCTCCTAACAACTGCATGAGGTAGGTACCACGATTATCATGCCCGCCTTACAGATAGGAAATTAAGGCACAAAAAATACTTTGACAAGGTCATGTGGTAAGTTAGCAGAGATGAGACACAAACTCAAGTGATCTTCTCCAAAGTCATTATTCTTTTTGTTTTGTTTTGTTTTGTTTTATTTGTTTACTGAATTCTTTAAAATTTTTTTAATGTTTATTTATTTATTTTTTATTATAATAGTTTATTTTCAAATTGGTTTACATATAACACCCAGTGTTCATCCCAACACATGCCCTCTTTAATGCCCATCACCCCCTCTCCTCCCTCCTTCACCCCTCTCACCCTCAGTTTGTTCTTAGTCTTTGAGAGTCTCTTATGTTTTATCTCCCTCCCTCTCTGTGTCTTTTTTTCCTTTCCCCTCTTCCCCTGCCCCTGGTTTTTGTTTAGTCTCACAAAGTCCACCTATTCGTGGAAACATATGGTATCTGTCTTTTTCTGACTGACTCCAAAGTCATTATTCTTAACTCCCATACTGCCTTTCCAGACTAATGTACTTTGAGATGAGGACTTAGGTTTGGGCCACTTTAAATCTGGGATACCTGTTAGATATCCAAGTAGAGAGTTCCAGAACACCAATGGATAATAGGTTTACTTGAGATGGTGGCTTTAATGGGTATGTTTGGCTTCTGGAGCCATAAGTGGCCTCAGTAAATGTCTGTGGTGATGATGATGATGATGATGATAATGATGATGATGATATGTAAAGGGCACAGGACATATATAATAGGCCTAAACATAACAGCTATCATCATCACTGGGATGTTCTACAGATACCTCAAACACAACTTGTCCAAATGGAACACATTATCCTTCTCAAAAATAGGCTCTATATCCTCTTCCTCCTTTAGTTGATCAAACTGGAAATGTGGAGTCAACCTCTACTCTTCCATCTTTCTCAACTGCCACATCTTATTATCCCCAAGTCCTGTCCACATGGACTCTAAAATGAGTCCTGAATCCTTTTTCTCCTCCTCTCTGTTCCCACTACAATTTCACCCAACAGATCCTCATCTCTTACTGCCTAGGTCATGGCCACAGCCTGCTGACTGGTCTGTTACCTTTCATCTTTGGTCCCACTAGTCCTTCTTCTACACATGGGCCCAAGGTCTATATCTAAAACAGAATTTCAATCATGACATCATCTGCATATGATCAAGGAAGCAGAGGGAGTTGTGGGAACAGAGAGGAGGGTTACTTGTCCCAGCCACGTGTGAAAATGGAGAAGAATTGGGAATGGCCTTCTGGAATAGGTGACATATAAAGTGAGTCTTGAAGAATCAGTGGGAGTCAGCAAAGAAAATGGAAGAAAAGAATTCCAACATGTGAAAAGGCACAAGGGAAGGGGAAGACAAGGTATGTTCAGGGGGCCTGATGCACAAAGGATCAGTGGTGTGAGGCTTGGGAAGCCTACAGGGCAAGGTTGTACCCATCCTATAGCCCTTGGTGAGGAATTTGGATTTTATTCTCAGAGCCACAGAAAGCCCAACAGAAAATATCAGACAGTGGGGAGATATGGTCATATTTGTGCTTCTAGAAGTTTCATTTTAAATACATAACCTCTAGGGAGAAGAATTTGGCAATATTTAGCAGAATTGCATATTCATTTATCCTTTGAACCAATAATCCTACATTTACGAGTCTATCCCAAAGATAAATCAACAAAAATATTAAATTGTATATGTACAGGGTCTTTGTTGCAGCAGTATTTGCCATAGCAAATGTTTGGCAACAACCTAATGCCCATCAGTAGGGGACTGGTTGAGTAAACTAAAGTCCCATCTAAATAAAGCTGCAATTAAAAAGAACTGAGGATACACTGCTATACACTACATATACCCTAGTAAAGAAAGCAATGTGCATAAGAATGTATATAGAATGCAATCTTTTGTGTAAACAAAATGGGGATTTGGATGTGTATATATATATATATATGTGTGTGTGTGTGTGTGTGTGTGTGTGTGTGTGTGTGTATTAGTGAAAAACATAAGTGAAAAAGCAACAAAAGTAGTTGCCTGTAGGGAGAGAATGGAGTGAGGAGACAGTGACGCAACTTAAATCTCTCTAACTCTAACTTGTTTTTACAGTTTTGGATTAAGAAGCATTTAATATTTCATACAATTTAAAAGCAAAATTAAATCAATGAGAAAAAATCAATCTCTGAAAATTGAAAACAAATTCAAATAAATAAAGGTATCTGTGTATCAAGTTGATGGCATAATCATACAAAGCAGAATAATCTGAAGATTTTGAAACACAGTATTTTGACTGCAAGTCCCTAGTGGAATATATACTGAAGACAAATAAAGAGAAAGAAGTACTAAATTGCATTTTGTCTTTTCTTAGCAGTTATGATGGCATTGTTATTTTAACACACACATATTAGAATAAAACAAAGTGTATATATGTGTATGTACATACCTCTTGGAAAAAGCCAAGTAATAATGTTAATGTTACTAAGAACCATAATTTTCAGCATAAAAAAGATATTATAAAATCAAAGAAGTTAAGTAAAATACACTATAATTTTTTTCATAAACTGAAATCATCAGTGTGAACTCTTCAGCTTTGCTGTCTAAGAGGTGCATATTTCCTAACCCTATCCACTGAAAAGTCTAGGTAACAGTGTAACCAAGTAGTAAAGAATATTAATGTCCACCTTGTAGTCTTTAGGTACTATTTCAGACAGAAACAAGCCACAGTTCCTTAGAAAAATGCTTGATTGCGGATCTCTGACAAGAGCTGAAAACTTCTGATGGTTTTAGCAAAGATTACTGAAGGCAAATAAAAATGACATAGGAACATATTTACTTCTGATAATACCAAAATAGCTTGTTGCAGACCAAACTTTCTACTGAGAACTAGAATAGGCCAAAATATGGGGGAAAAAACAATTTTGAGATAATGAGGAACTACCAGCGCAGTGAGTACTTTGGAAACCAAGATATCAAAAAGAAGGGAGACATGGAGAGGTGAGCCTGACACTGGGCACCACTTTTCCCCTCAAAGCATTTGAGAGATGGAGGAGCTAAGGAAAATTCCCATAGTCTATTGGGGTTGAAGCATCAAACATTGGCAGTCAGGGCCCACCGAAGAGGACAAATCTGGTAAATAGGCTCTAAATTGGTGTCCCCAAAGGGCTACAACTAGGACTGGGAGTGAACAACAAACATCAATCCTCAGTAAGATTGAAGCCCAGCTTTGAATTGACTCAATCCCTTCTTAGACCTAAGTAATCTGCTCCTACTCACACTAACTGCAAGAAGTCAAAGTAAATTCTTTCTTTAGGAAGATGACATCATCTAGCTCCTCAGATTTTCTCTTTTTATATTTTCATATAATGTCTAACATTCAATAAAAATTATTAAGCATACCAGCAGATTAAATCATATGACCAAAAACCAAAAGAAAAAATAAAAAATAGATACTGACCCACAGAAGATACAGATTTCAGAGCTACCAAATGTTGACTTTAAAATAATTGTGTTTAATAGTTCCAAGAAATTACATGGCTGAATAGAGATGACAGGCAGAGAACTGAGAATCATATATAAGAATTAAATGGAAATTCTAGTATTAAAAAGAGAGTAACTGAAAATAAACAGTTTAATATATGAATTTAGCAACAGATTAGACATAGCTGAAGGAAGGCCAGTAAGCTGAAAGAGAAGTTAGAAGAAAAATGGTTAAAACGTTATATGTATTATTTTTCCAGAAGGAGAGAGATAATAGAACATAAAAACTGTTTGAGGGAATAATGTCTAAGAATTTTCCAAAACTAACATAAAGCTTTAAGGTACAAATTCAAGAAGCCTCACTGATCCCAGGGAAAACACACACACACACACACACACACACACACACACACCTAGGCACATCATAATAAAACTGTTGAAAACCAAAGACTAACTGAAATGTTGAAAACAATTTAAAAAGTCATGTTGCCTCAAATAAACAATATAAGGTTAATAGCTAACTTCTCAACAGAAACAGTGGAAGCCAGAAGAAAAGGAAGTGACATCTTCAAAGCCTTGAAAGAAAAACTGTCCACCTCAAATTTTTTTATTTTTTTAAATTTTTTAAAACTTTTTATTGTCAAATTGGTTTCCATACAACACCTGTGCACCTCAAATTTGATATCAAACAAAAGTTTTCTTCAAAAGTGAAGGTAAAAGACATTAAAAAAATAAAAACTAAGAATATTTATCACTACCAAAGATACACTAAACAAATATATAAAAAGATTTTTTTCAAGCAGTAAGAAACCGATCACAGATGGAAGTATGGAGATATAAGAAGAAATGAAGAGGAACAGGAATGGTAAATATATGGGTAAATCAAAATTAAAATGGGCTCCTCTTTAAAACAATAATAGTAAAATCCTACAGTATTTAAAATACATAATATATGACAGCAGTAGCACAAAAAGATTGGTTAAGGGTAAACAAAATGTGTATGTTTTAACAAAATTTTTTGTTCAAAAAATAGTAAAAGTAGTACACAATGCTAGTCTTTTTTTTTTTTACTTACTATGCCAGTTTATTATAAAAAGATATAACTCAGGAATAACCAGATGTTAGAGATATATGGGGAAAAGAATGGGGAAAGGGTGGAGAGATTTCATTCCTTTTCCAAGTGTACAACTCTCCTTAAAACTTGTTCACCAACCAGAAAGCTCTCTGAATAGTCCTCTTGGGTTTTTATGAAGACTTCACTTCTTGGCATGATTGCTAAATCATTGGCCATTGATTGATCCAAATTCCAGACCCTCTTCCATCTTTTTTTAAAATTTATAATAGTTTATTTTCAAATTGGTTTACATATAACACCCAGTGTTCATCCCAACACATGCTCTCTTTAATGTCCGTCACCCCCTCTCCCCGCTCCCTCACCCGCCTCACCCTTAGTTTGTTCTTAGTCTTTGAGAGTCTCTTATGTTTTATCTCCTTCCCTCTCTGTGTCATTTTTTCCTTTCCCCTCTTCCCCTCCTCCTGGTTTTTGTTTAGTCTCACAAAGTCCACTATTCGTGGAAACATATGGTATCTGTTTTTTTCTGACTGACTTATTTCACTTAATATAATACCCTCCAGTTCCATCCATGTTGCTACACATGGCCAGATTTCATTTTTTCTCATTGCCACGTAGTAGTCCATTGTATATATGTGCCACATCTTCTTTATCCACTCGTCAGTTGATGGGCACTTGGTCTTTTTCCATGATTTGGCTATTGTCGAAAGTGCTGCTGTGAACATTGGGGTACACGTGCCCCTATGCATCAGCATTCCTGTGTCTCTTGGGTAGATTCTTAGCAGTGCTATTGCTGGGTCATAGGGTAGCTCTATTTTCATTTTTCTGAGGAAACTCCACACCCACAATGCTAGTCTTTGATGTTTCAAATGACAAATAGATAAAGAAGATGTGATTTATATATACGATGGAATTCTTCATGGCAATGAGAAAGAATGAAATCTGGCCATTTGTAGCAACATGGATGGAACCGGAGGGTATTATGTTAAGTGAAATAAGTTAGTCAGAGAAAGACAGACACCACATGTTTCCACGCATAGGTGGATTTTGAGAGACTTAGCAGAAAACCATGGGGGAGGGGAAGAGGGGAAAGGAAAAAAAAAGACACAGAGAGGGAGGAAGACAAAACGTAAGAGACTCTCAAAGACTAAAACCAAACTGAGGGGTGAGGGGGGTGTGGGAGGGGGGAGAGTGGGTGATGGGCACAGAGGAGGGCACTTGTTGGGATGAGCACTGGGTGTTGTATGGAAACCAATTTAACAATAAATTATTAAAAAATATATTTGCAACTAGATTATGCATGTACTGTTACGATTAATGGTCTATCATCAAACTTGAGATAATACCTGTCACTGAAAAAGACAGGGCTGCTTTGGTACTCAATTAGACAAATGGCAGATAATTGTGGTTACCACTCAGGCTGTCTGTCCTTTGCTTTATACACGAGATTCATGGAAATAGAACCCAACTTCCATATTTATTTATTCCAAAATGGCGTACTCACATCAGCCAGGGTTATTGATTGCTATTCATGGATGGTGTTGCATAGTGATTCAGTTATTCCAGGGCCCCCGATGTGAATCAGCACCATGCACAGTTCTCAGTGAGTAGAAGTCTTTCTTCTGTTCATCTTGATAGAACAGGGATGGGGACGATGACAATGCAGCCCGTAGCTGAACATGAAGCTTCCCATGATGTCCTTAGACTGTAATTTATAGTTGGTGAAGAGCTGGTTCATTCTAGTCTGGCCCCAGACATCCCAGTACCAGTCTATGATTTTCTGCAGTTTTTGGATGTCCGTATATGGAGAAAGTTATCAGGAGCTAGGTATTTACTAAGGAAAGAAGTAGAACATTAAGAAGGAAGATTTGAAGATGCATAACCAAACCTGGCTCCTCACTGTACACTGTGAAGTTTTCTTGCTTCTGTGTACTTGTCTCTCACTTGAATGTTCTCCCTCTCCTCTTACTGAGCCTACATTAAATCATGCCCTTATTTGAAGGTTCAACTCATAAGCCACTTCTTTTTGAAGTCTCTCTTAATTGTCTTAGTAAAAGTGTTTAAGTGAAAGGTTTCCCCTAGTGACTGAAAACTCCTTCAGTAGGGCTCATCTCGAGTACATGAGCTTGAGGTGCTTAAGGGACATGTGAGTTAAGGGTATTGATCTGGATTCTCAAAAGAGGTCTGCCCTGAAATTAAAGATCTGAGAATCAGCAGCATGTAAATGGTAGTTGAAATCATGAGAGTAAGTAAAAGATATTGCTCAGGGAGATCAAGAAGAGAAGTACGTGTCATGTAACACTTGTTTTCACAGTGCAGAAAAAGTCTGTTGATTAGCTCTGAATGGCATGATAATTGAGTGAGTAGAAACTCAGGCAGCTGCACCCCAGATCTTGAATGATTACTAATGACAACACTAACTTGTGTATACACAAGTATAATATGTATCGGGCACTCTGCTAAGGATTTGCATGCGTATGTCATTGAATTTTCTGACCATGGTCTAGGGTCGAATTTTCTGACCATGGTCTAGGGTAGATACTAACATCCCCATTTGATGGATGAGGAAACTGAGGCACATACAGATCAAGCAACATATCCAGCAAGGTCACACCACAAGCTAGAGATGAAGCTGGGAGGTGAGCTCAGGTCTGTGGGACCCAGAAGTCTGATCTCTTAACAAAAAATGGGGCACCTGGGTGGCTCAGTCGGTTAAGCACTGACTTTGGCTCAGGTCATAATATCACAATTTGTAAGTTTGAACACCATGTCAGCTGTGCTGACAGCTCAGAGTCTAGAGTCTACTTCGGCTTCTGTGTCTCCCTCTCTCTTTTCTCCTCCCTCGCTCTCTCTCTCTCAAAAATAAACATTAAAGGGGTGCCTGGGTGGCTCAGTTGGTTAAGCGGCCGACTTCAGCTCAGGTCATGATCTCATGGTCTTTGAGTTCGAGCCCCACGTCGGGCTCTGTGCTGATGGCTCATCAGAGCCTGGAGCCTGCTTCAGTTTCTGTATCTCCCTCTCTCTCTGTCCTTCTCCTGCTCACGCTCTGTCTCTCTCTATGTCTCTCAAAAATAAATAAATGTTAAAAAAAATAAAAAATAATAAACATTAAAAATTTTTTAAAAATAATTTTGTTTCTTGACAGCTTACACCATACTGCTTCTCACTATGCTATGGCCAGTTGCCATGCTAATTATATTATTTTGCATCTAATCTAGACAGGCATCTGTCAGTGAAGTCCATCTCAGAGAGAAGACAAGGACAAGAAAACAAGAAATGCTACTTGACAGATGAGTAATACAGAGAGAATTCCCATTCTCAAGATTCTCCCGATAACAAGATTTCAACCACCCTGAGATTCACCTCCAGTCTCCCCAGCCCCCACACATGGACCACTGTGGAGAAGTGGCTCTCAGTCTTCCTCAATGCTCACAGTTTGTCTGCCTCCTATGTGTAGATGTCGGCAGGAGATAAAGTGTAGAATAGAGTTGCAGTAATGTGACCAATAGAGGTTTTCTCAGATAAAGTACATTTTTTCATTTCCTCAAATCTTTGATGAATCTTGGGAAAAAGAAGTGCATTTCAATATCCAAAGAGAAAACTTAAATATCTTATGGGCTACAGACTTCCTGTATTCTCCCACTAGGAACGAACCTCTGCTTTCCCTGAATTCCCACAGTACATCGTTCATTTGTGTCCCTGCTAATGGCCCTTCTCACTACTTTCCACGGACCCCAGTTACTTGTGGCCCTGGTGGTCTCCCTCAATAGATTATGACCCCCAAGAGGGAAGAACTCTTCCTTATTCCTTATTCACCTTAGCAGCTCCCACAGAATCTATTGCTATTCCCTTTATGTGGTGGACAGAGGGAGGCACTAATCAATGCTTGTTGAAGTGGGGAAAGTGTGATTGATGGCTGTAGTGCTTGCTCTTCCTCAGAGGAGTCAATGGACTGCCTATCCTGACCTGTGGAGACCCATATCTCCATCTCTCCTTGACCCTTCCTCCTCTCTCCACCAGCTTCTTCTGCTTTCCCAATCACAGCATTACCA
The DNA here is from genome assembly GCA_030068075.1 of Paguma larvata. Classification (NCBI taxonomy): domain Eukaryota; kingdom Metazoa; phylum Chordata; class Mammalia; order Carnivora; family Viverridae; genus Paguma; species Paguma larvata. Next base: position 118,910,985 of record CM057830.1, on the reverse strand, counting down.
TAACATATTGTCACTGTCTAGTTGTTTGTCTATCCTGTAGACTGAAAGTAAATTAAGGGTAGGTACCCTGTCTGATCCACCTCTGTGCCCCTAGTACCTCGGACATAGTGCCTAATGAGTGTGTGATGACTGAATGAACCAAAGGAAGGAGGGAAAGAGGGAGGGATATAATAAGGAGGGAGGGAGAGAAGGAGATGGGAAGAAAGGATGGAGAAAAAAAGATGGTCTGAGGATTGTCTTTTGGAAACTAACAAAAGAAACTAGTGTGGATTGAGGAGGGAGAAGTAACCAATTCTTCTGCAAGAAGAAATATTCCTGAACTTTGTAAAACATAAATAAATAAAAGTACTTGTTTATAAGTAGAAGTGACTGGATCCTTGATTTTACAGTAGGAAAACCATCTAGCATGATTTGCTGCTCCATTTATGTAACACCTATGATCCAATTTTGTCTAACTTAGGGTCTCCAATTTGATAAGACACTTTCACTTACTCAGACCACCTGGAATTGATCTAGGGTGTGTAGTGGCACATACATTACCTGTTATCATAAATCTAAAACATACTGCCACTTACCAATAAGTAAATTGCTGCTTTTAGGAATGTGAAGTGTTAACCATAGCGTCGATGTTTTGGAAATATGTAATGACTGATTCATGTGCAAAATTTGCTCCAAGAAAGAACATATCAAATCCCAAACCTAGATAAAGATAACAAGTGGCAAGAGCGCTCGGAAAGTGAGTTTAAAAAAATAGTCAATGAGATAACAAAAGAAGTTGTTTACTTGAGAGCATCTATGCTCCATTTTCCCTGCAACGAGTGGGATATTAGAAGGAGGATACTGACCAAGATAGTCCCTTTGTTCATGAAAAATCAAATAAGAGAAAATGAGCTTTCACTGAGACAGTCTTCATTTTGGTTAGACATAAGGGAGGACTTTTTGACCACCAGTAACACTAAAAAGATCCACTAAAGAGGTCATGAATTGTTCAGCTATGAACATCTCCAAAACAGAAACAGACCTTTACACATTGTTGATAGTTTAGCCTGTCAATTTTCTGGAGTAAGTATTGTGCTGGGGGTGGGGGAAAGGTTAATATAGGAATAGTGCACTGCACTGGAGGGTCTAAAATGCCAGACTCTAGGCATTTTACCTCACCTACTTACAAGTTATATACCCTTGACCTAAGCCTCTGATTATGCTGAATCTCTGTTTATTCAGGGTGAAAATGAAGACTATCCCTCAAAGATTTGCTGCAAAGATCAAGTAAGAGACTGTGTATATGGTGCTTTGTAAAGTGTACAGCAATGCGTGTGTGTTCCTTATTATTTTGAATTCTAGAGGTTAAAATAATAAACACCAAACTCTACACCTGAAAAACGAATAATCCAGTGAAGAAATGGGTGGAAGATATGAATAGACACTTCTCCAAACAAGACATCCAGATGGCCAACAGACACATGAAACGATGCTCAATGTCACTCAGCATCAGGGAAATACAAATCAAAACCACACTGAGATACTACCCCACACCAGTCGGAGTGGCTAAAATGAACAAATTAAGAAATTATTGATGCTGGCGAGGATGTGGAGAAACAGGCACCCTCTTGCACTGTTGGTGGGAATGCAAACTGGTGCAGCCACTCTGGAGAATTGTGTGGAAGTTCATAAAAAAAAAAAAAAGAAAATAGAGCTACCCTATTACCCAGCAATAGCACTGCTAGGAATCTACCCCAGAGATACAGGACTGCTGATGCATAGAGGCACGTGTACCCCTATGTTCATAGCAGCACTTTCGACAATAGCCAAATCATGGAAAGAGACTAAGTGTCCATCAACTGATGAGTGGATAAAGAAGACGTGGTATATATACACACAATGGAATACTACGCAGCAATGAGAAAGAATGAAATCTGGCCATGTGTGGCAACATGGATGGACCTGTAGGGTATTATGCTAAGTGAAATAAATCAGTCAGAGAAAGACAGATACCGTATGTTTCCACGCATAGGTGGACTTTGAGAGACTTAACAGAAAACAAAGGGGGAGGGGAAGAGGGGAAAGAAAAAAGACACAGAGAGGGAAGAAGACAAAGCATAAGAGACTCTTAAATACTAAGAACAAACCGAGGGTTGAGGCGGGTATGGGAGGGGGGAGAGTGGGTGACGGGCACGGGTTGGGATGAATCCTGGGTGTTATTGCATAGAAACCAGTTTGACAATTAAAATATTATTAAAAAAACTGTATTTGAAAGAAAAAAAACGATATTTGAAAGAAAAATAAATAAATAAACGTTAAACAAATTAAAAAATAATAATAATCGCCACCCTTATCTCAAATTCACAAAGCAGGCAGCCAAGGCAGTCTTTTCAGGCTAAAGGGTAAAGTCCAAACACACAGGTGGGTGCACACATTCATGCACACACACACACACAAACACACACTCACAAACACGTACGCACACACATATTATCTATATCTTCTCCTCCCAGATCAAGTATTTTCTGGTCTATGAAGAAGAGGGTCACTTCAGGGCCATAGGCTTTATGCAAAGGTCTCAGTCCTAACTCTCCAGCCCAGTAAGAGCATGCCTTCTTGCACACGCCTCTTTTCTATGGCTGGGTCCCCACGTCCAGCTCCTGGGTCCTATATCAGGTCAAATTCCCTAAAGGCTATTCCAGAATTAGTTCATCCTTACTGTGCTGGCTTTGACATTTCTTTATTTGGGGGGCTCCTAGAGATTTCTCAGTATTATTTTTGCAGTTTGGCAATATAGTTTTAAGAATTTTTTTTTTTTTTTTTTTTTTTACAAGAGTGGTAAACATTTTATTTTATTTTTTTTTTATTTACTTATTTATTTATTTATTTATTTATTTATTTATTTTTTTTTTCTTTTTTTTTTCTTTTAATGTTTATTTTTTTTTTTGTTATAATAGTTTATTTTCAAATTGGTTTACATATAACACCCAGTGTTCATCCCAACATGTGCCCTTTTTAATGCCCATCACCCCCTCTCCCCCCTCCCTCATCCCCCTTACCCTCAGTTTTTTCTTAGTCTTTGAGAGTCTCTTATGTTTTATCTCCCTCCCTCTCTGTGTCTTTTTTTTCTTTCCCCTCTTCCCCTCCCCCTGGTTTTTGCTTAGTTTCACAAAGTCCACCTATTCGTGGAAACATATGGTATCTGTCTTTTTCTGACTGACTTATTTCACTTAACATAATACCCTCCAGTTCCATCCATCTTGCTACACATGGCCAGATTTCATTTTTTCTCATTGCCACGTAGTAGTCCATTGTATATAAGTACCATAACTTCTTTATCCATTCGTCAGTTGATGGGCACTTGGTCTCTTTCCATGATTTGGCTATTGTCGAAAGTGCTGCTATGAACATTGGGGTACACGTGCTCCTATGCATCAGCATTCCTGTGTCTCTTGGGTAGATTCCTAGCAGGGCTATTGCTGGGTCATAGGGTAGCTCTATTTTCATTTTTTTGAGGAACCTCCACACCGTTTTCCAGAGTGGCTGCACCAGTTTGCATTCCCACCAACAGTGTAGGAGGGTGCCTACTTCTCCACATCCTCGCCAGCATCTATAGTTTCCTGATTTGTTCATTTTAGCCACTCTGACTGGTGTGAGGTGGTATCTCAGTGTAGTTTTGATTTGTATTTCCCTGATGCTGAGTGACATTGAGCATCGTTTCATGTGTCTGTTGGCCATCTGAATGTCCCCTTTGGAGAAGTGTCTATTCATATCTTCCGCCCATTTCTTCACTGGGTTGTTTGTTTTTCGGGTTTGGAGTTTGGTAAGTTCTTTATAAATTTTAGATATTAGTCCTTTATCCGATATGTCATTTGCGATGATCTTTTCCCATTCCGTTGGTTGCCTATTCGTTTTGTTGGTTGTTTCTTTTGCCGTGCAGAAGCTTTTTATCTTGATGAGGTCCCAATAGTTCATCTTTGCTTTTAATTCTCTTGCCTTTGGAGACGTGTCGAGTAAGAAATTGGTGCGTCTTAGGTCAAAGAGGCTTTTTCCTGTTTTCTCCTCTAGGATTTTGACGGTTTCCTGCCTCACATTCAGATCTTTTATCCATTTAGAATTTATTTTTGTGAGTGGTGTAAGAAAGTGGTCTAGTTTCATTCTTTTGCATGTTGCTGTCCAATTCTCCCAGCACCATTTGTTAAAAAGGCTGTCTTTTTTCCATTGGATACATTTTCCCGCTTTGTCAAAGATTAGTTGGCCATATACTTGCGGGTCCATTTCTGAGTTTTCTATTCTATTCCATTGGTCTATGCGTCTGTTTTTGTGCCAATACCATACAGTCTTGATGACCACCGCTTTGTAGTAGAGGTTAAAGTCTGGGATTGTGATGCCTCCCGCCTTGGTTTTATTCTTCAGTATTATTTTGGCTATTCGAGGTCTTTTGTGGTTCCATACAAATTTTAGGATTGTTTGCTCTAGCTTTGAGAAGAATGCTGGTGCAATTTTGATTGGGATTGCATTGAATGTGTAGATTGCTTTGGGTAGTATTGCCATTTTGACGATATTTATTCTTCCAATCCATGAGCATGGGATGTTTTTCCATTTCCTTGTGTCTTCCTCAATTTCCTTCATAAGTTTTTTATAGTTTTCAGTGTAGAGGTCTTTCACATCTTTGGTTAGGTTTATTCCTAAGTATTTTATGGTTTTTGGTGCAATTGTGAAAGGGATTAGCTTCTTTATTTCTCTTTCTGCTGCTTCATTGTTGGTGTATAGAAATGCCACCGATTTCTGTACATTGATTTTGTATCCTGCAACTTTGCTGAAATCATGAATCAGTTCTAGTAGGCTTTTGGTGGATTCTGTCGGGTTTTCCATGTAAAGTATCATGTCATCTGCAAAAAGTGAAAGTTTGACTTCCTCCTTGCCAATCTTGATGCCTTTTATTTTGTTTTGTTGTCTGATTGCTGATGCTAAGACTTCCAGCACTATGTTAAATAGCAGTGGCGAGAGTGGACACCCCTGTCGTGTTCCTGATCTCAGGGGGAAGGCTTTCAATTTTTCCCCATTGAGGATGATATTAGCTGTGGGTTTTTCATATATGGCTTTTATGATGTTTAAGTATGTTCCTTCTATCCCGACTTTCTCGAGAGTTTTTATTAAGAAAGGATGCTGTATTTTGTCAAATGCTTTTTCTGCATCTATTGACAGGATCATATGGTTCTTATCTTTTCTTTTGTTGATGTGATGTATCACGTTGATTGATTTGCGAATATTGAACCAGCCCTGCAACCCAGGGATGAATCCTACTTGATCATGGTGGATAATTCTCTTTATATGCTGTTGGATTCGATTTGCTAGTATCTTGTTGAGAATTTTTGCATCCATATTCATCAGGGATATTGGCCTGTAATTTTCTTTCTTTGCTGGGTCTCTATCTGGTTTGGGAATCAAAGTGATGCTGGCTTCATAGAATGAGTCGGGGAGTTTTCCTTCCGTTTCAATTTTTTGGAACAGCTTGAGGAGGATAGGAATTAACTCTGTTTTAAATGTCTGGTAAAATTCCGCAGGAAAGCCATCTGGTCCAGGGCTTTTATTTGCTGGGAGGTTTTTAATAACTGATTCTATTTCTTCACTAGTTATGGGTCTGTTCAAATTTTCTATTTCTTCCCGTTTGAGTTTTGGTAGCGTGTGGCTATTTAGGAAGCTGTCCATTTCTTCCAGATTGCCAAGTTTGGTGGCATATAATTTTTCATAGTATTCTCTGATGATTGCTTGTATCTCTGAGGGATTGGTTGTAATTTCTCCCTTTTCATTCACGATTTTATTTATTTGAGTTCTTTCTCTTTTCTTTTTGAGAAGCCTGGCTAGAGGTTTGTCTATTTTGTTTATTTTTTCAAAGAACCAGCTTTTGGTTTCATTGATCTGTTCCACTACCTTTTCTGTCTCCATATGGTTAATTTGAGCTCTGATCTTTGTTATTTCTCTCTTTCTGCTGGGCTTGGGTTGTTTTAGTTGATCTGCTTCTAGTTCCTTTAGGCGTGCTGTTAGAATTTGTGTTATTGATTTTTCTTGTTTCTTGAGATGGGCCTGGATTGCAATATATTTCCCTCTCAGGACTGCCTTTGCTGCATCCCAGAGCGTTTGGATTGTTGTATTTTCATTTTCATTTGTTTCCATGTATTTTTTAATTTCTTCTCTGATGGCTTGGTTGACCCAGTCATCTTTTAGTAGGTTATTTCTTAGCCGCCATGTTCTTGGATATTTTCCAGGCTTTCTCCTGTGGTTGATTTCAAGTTTCAAAGCATTGTGGTCTGACACTGTACACGGTATGATCTCAATTCTTTTATATTTATTCAGAGCTTCCCTGTGCCCCAGAATGTGGTCTATCTTGGAAAATGTACCGTGTGCAGATGAGAAGAATGTAAATTCCTTTGCTTCTGGATGAAGGACCCTAAAGATGTCTGTGAGGCCCATCTGTCCTAATGTGTCATTCAGGGCTATTGTTTCTGCGGAGATTTTCTGTTTTGTTGATCTATCCAATGCTGAGAGTGGAGTGTTGAGATCCCCTACTATTAGGACATTTTTATCGATGAGGTTGCTAATGTTTGTAATTAGTTGTTTTACAAATTTGGGTGCCCCTGAATTCGGTGCGTAGATATTTACAATTGTTAGCTCTTCCTGCTGGATGGTCCCTGAGACTATTATATAATGTCCTTCCTCATCTCTTATTACATCGTTCATTTTAAAGTCTAATTTGTCTGATATAAGTGTGGCTACTCCGGCTTTCTTCTGACTTCCAGTAGCATGGTAGATAGTTCTCCATCCCCTCACTTTCAATCTGAAGGTGTCTTCAGGTTTAAGATGAGTTTCTTGAAGACAGCAAATAGATGGGTCTTGTTTTTTAATCCATTCTGTTATCCTTTGTCTTTTGATTGGCGCATTTAGTCCATTTACATTCAGTGTTAATATTGAAAAATATGGGCTTACAGTCACTGTATTATCTGTAAGTTTCATGTTTGTAAGGCTGTGTCTGGTAGTTTGTATTCTTTGCCTCCTTGTTTTCATAGAATGCCCCTCAGGATCTCTTGCAGTGCTGGCTTATTTGTGATAAATTCTTTCAGTTTTTGTTTGTTGGGAAAAACCTTGATCTCTCCTTCTATTCTGAATGACAGGCTAGCCGGATACAGAATTCTTGGTTGCATGTCCTTCTTGCTCATCACATTGAAGATGTCCTGCCATTCCCTTCTGGCTTGCCAAGTTTCCGTAGATAAGTCTGCTACTACCCTTATAGGTCTCCCTTTGTATGTTAGGGTTCTTTTGTCCCTAGCTGCTTTCAGGATTCTCTCCCTATCTTTGTATTTTGCCAGCTTCACTATGATGTGCCGTGCAGAAGGTCTATTCAAGTTACGTCTGAGGGGAGTTCTCTGTGCCTCTTGGATTTCCATGCCCGTTTCCTTTCTCATGTTGAGGAAGTTCTCAGCAATGATTTGTTCCAGAACCCCTTCGACTCCTTTCTCTCTCTCTTCTTCCTCTGGAACTCCTATGATACGGATATTGTTTCTTTTGACTGCATCGCTCAGCTCTCGAATTCTCCTTTCCTGTTCCTGGATCAGCTTCTCTCTCTTTTTATCTGCTTCCTCTTTTTCAATGATTTTGTCTTCTAATGCACTAACTCTTTCCTCTACCTCTTCAATCCGTGCTGTGGTTGCTTCCAGTTTCCCCTGTATTTCTTCCAATGTCTTCTTTAATTCTTCCTGACCGTTTTTAAGGTCTTTGAACTTTGCCTCGTAGGACCCCTTGCATTCATCTAAGCTTTTTTCAAGGCCAGCAATTAGTTTTATGATTAACATTCTATATTCAAGTTCTGTTATGTTGCTTATATCTGTTTTCATTAATTCTTGAGCTGTCACTGCTTCTTGTAGACTCTTTTGAGGAGAATTCTTCCGTCTCGTCATTTTGGCTGGATGTGTTATGGGTTGTTTCTTGAAGTTGCCCTGGAAAGGAAAACTGGAAGTTGAGGGCACAGTGGGGCTAGGTCCTTTCAGAACCATACTTCCATGGCTTTTCTGAATGGGGATGAGAATCAGGAATCCTCTTGGGAGTTAAAAAGCTTCAAGATATCCTGATGAGATCTCCTCAGGATCACTGTGCTCTGCTAAGTCTTGGAGTTTCTGACCAAACTCTTTTGCCTCCTGCTTTGCTTGGATCAGAGGCGGTTTTCTTATTTCCTTGCCGTGCTCTTTTCCTCCGCAGACTTTGGCCGCGTCCCCAGTACCAAAAGCGGCAGCGGGAGGAGCTCAAGAATTTTTTTAAAGTAGAAAGAATAATATGATAAATACCCAAATACCATACCCTGGACTTAAAAGTGGTGGTGTTTTTTTGTTTTGTTTTGTTTTGTTTTTGCCACATTTACTTCATCTATTAGGTCTCTGAACCATTTCAAAATAATTTGAGGTCATCATGGCATCTGGCTCCCAATTACTTTAGTTTGGTACTTCCTAACAGTAAAGATAGTGCAATACATAACCGTAATATCATTATCTTACTTAAGAAAATCAATCTATTATCAAATAATGTTCATATTTCGCAAACTATTTCCAAACCACATCTTATAGCTACTTTCGAAAAAAATCAGAATCCAAATACCACACGTTGCACTCGTTGTTATATCTTTTTATTGTTTTAATCTGGAACCATCCCAATGACACTGAGTTTTGGAAGAAATCTGATTATTTCCTTGTGATTGTTTAACTTAATCTTGTTTCCATATTTTCTGTAAGTCATTTTAATGACTTGATTTTTTGCAAAAGTATTTCATAGGGGATGTTGTGTCTTTCCTTTCATATCACATTAGGAGGCACATATACTAGTTGTCCCATTATTAGGGATCTGGGTTAAGGTGATGACAGCCTAATCACACTATCTTTCCCCTTGTGGCAAAAAGGTAATTTGTGAGGTGTTGACCATGTATTAAAAGCAGATTTTGGTTGTATCTGAGCCATGCTTCTCTGAATTTGTGGGGAGAGAAGAAATCCAATTAGCTCAGTACTCCATGTTGGTGAGATCCTGACCTGGATGGGCACAGGGCTGGGCGCATGGGGAATGTGGAGACAAGAGGGGCGCAGTTCTCACTGAAGGAGCTCACAGTCCAGTCGGACAGAAGACACAAGGGCACACAATACTTCCAACTTCTGCTTCTCTTGCTGGAATGACTCACGTCCCTCCTTTTAGAGAAAACCAAAGTGCTGCTCTTTCAGAAGAAGCTTTCCTTTTCTCACTCAGTTCAGCAAAGATTTCCTGAGGCCCTTCTGTGTGGGGGGACTACGGCTGGCCCTGGGAATAGGGATTTGAACAAAGCGTGGCCCTTGCCCTCTCAGGGCTCGAGGTCTAATTGGAGAGACAGACACATAAACAGACAATTGGAGTCCAGCATGCTGAGCGCTCAACTGGAGGAGTAAACAATGTGCTGTGGGAGGTCAGGGGAGAGCAATCACCAAAGCCCCTTCTCCCCGGAGCTGCCAGGCCCCCGGGCCCCACCACTCCAGGTGGGAGCAACCGTTCCTATTTGAATGCCTGTAACGCTTTCTCTGGGCCTCCCTGGGACTACTCAGCATTAACTATGTCTTATTACTGTAACTTATTTATAAACTCTGAGCTCCTTAGGTAGAAAGATGGCTAACAATCATGTTTCCCAAAGAAACTCGTACTCTTTCCAGTACTCTCAGTAACACTTTCTTGGACTTTGCTATAATCTGCATGCCCCTCTGTCCTGGAAGGATAGCCCATAGAACACTCCACGACATTCCAAAGGGCATTTGGCCAGTGCAGAGGGTGGAGTGATTGGACACCTCACACCATCAATAACCAAGCAGCCAAAAAGTGCATCCATTTTGGGATGACCACCTGACCTTGTTGCTTCAGGTTAAAGTGGTTGTGAACTGAGTCCCTCCAGTGGTTTTGTTGTTTACATTGCAGCTGCCTGGACTAACCCTCACTGTCGCAGCTCTGGTCTTTACTCCCAAACCTCCAGAGCCATCCAATCCATTTCTGATTAAGAATTAAGCATTTTCTGCTTCGGCCAGGCTCTGCTAATCCAAGGCAGTATTTAGTTTATTGCCTTTCAGACTTCATGGCTTTCTGACTGACTGAGTGAACAGACATGGCTGTTCACTGTGGGGAATTTCCTGGAATTAGCAGTACAGTAAAGAAAAACCTTGGCATAAAGGCATTAAGGCGACTATAGCTAAAAAATAAATTTTAACCATGGTATAAAAGCAAATGGTTAATCCCAGTTTGCAATTAATTTCAGCTTCTAATCAATTCCTTCTGTGAGTAAAGCACATGAGAAATATGATCTCCAAACGATTAATTCATAGCAAAAGGTCACTTCTTTGAGGTATGAGCAGTGTCTGGAATCTTTCCCTCCTTACAGGTCTTGACAAGGCTAACTTGAGCACATTGTCCTTCTGCTACTTGCCCCGCTTTCCTGCTTGGGTCTCAACTTTAATCAGGGAATCACAATATATTATTTATTCTTCACACAGAAGGAAAGGGAGAATAAATATAGAAGTCTGGTGTCACCCATAGAACAATTAGGGAAAAAAAACCAGCAATAGATTTCTCCATGCTGAGTAGCCTTCCTATGGTTTATGCCAACTTCAACACACCCAAATGTTTATTTAATCATAAATGAGCACTTGTAGAACAAGTGCTCCTGGCTAACGAGAAAGGCAGCACTCCAGCAACCACGTTCTGTGCCAATTTCAGAATAAAATAGATGAAGCAAATAAATGCTCTGATAATGCCTCTGCCCTCTCCACCTTCCTTGTGCATCTAATCCCAGGCACAGATGGGGCAGACAGAGGGAAAAAATGAAAAGGTAGAGTGGCCTCTAAGACACAGAGGTGCAGAAGCCATGTGGCTGAGAGCACCCCCTTTCCATGTGGATAGATGCCCCTGAAAGTGGAGCAAGCTTTGGGCCATTTTGAGGACTCCATCTGGGGACAGTGGCTGCACCAGTGCAGCCGTGCTGGGTGCCAGGTCGCCAGTGGAAACCAAGAAGTTTGAGGTGGTTCCTGCACATGACTCAGGCCCAGGTGCTCTTTAGTGAATGGCTAGCTCCAAAGCTCATGCCCCATTGTCCAGCCCTTCAGGATGCTCACATTTAGAACCATTACTTCCCATCACAGAAAAGCATTCTGAGAATGTCCCACTGTCATCTCCTAAACACTATTAAAGCTCCTCATCTACACCTCCACCACCAAACAGAAAAATAGAAAAATATTCTCTGTAGCTGAACTAACATTAAGGATATATTTTGTTTGGGGGATTGATGTGTGGATGGTTTATGTTTTGTTTTGTTCTGCAGGGGAGAGGGGAACAGAAGACAGACATCCTCGGTCTGTGCTTTGCTATGCATGAGAAACATGCTTCCTGTTGATGCCAGACAATGGGAATGCACCTATAAGTTCCCATTTTACAGTTCACCTTCAGTACCTCATGAACTTTTAAGAAGCCTTTAGTTGAGGACCCATGAGAAGTTGACAAATGCTAATTCTAAAGCAAGAATGTATCCTATCTCTATGAAAGTGGAGCGCAGAGCCACTCAGTGTCTTGGGGTGGAGGCTGCAGAGGGGATGAGGGCACATGATAGACCAGGGACTGTTTGCTCAAATTGATGTTTCCCTAAGATGTCATGAGGAGACGCTTACTGAATGCCTTACTGCAAACTTGTTGCCGACCTAGAATCAGGCCTCAGCCCTGCAGACTCCTGCTTCACTGTTCTCCCTGGCACCATGGCCAACCTTCCCTTTCAGTATGGGATCACTGCTGTTCAGATGCAAACTTACTCTTTTTCACCTACATTCTGCACACACCCCCACCCCGCTGCCAAAGAAAATCCACACACATCTTAAACATGCTGAAATAGGAGAAGAGTGGTATATTTCTCATAAACACCTTTTTAAAAAATCTCCCATTAATTTCCAGTGCAGGTATCTCCATGGTCTATAACAGGAAACAATTCTTTGTAAGGAAACTTTAATTAAACTTTTCATAGAGACATAGTAAAAACTTGGCCCTCTGCAGCCTGAGACTACCAAAGTGCCATATGATATAAAACATGACATTTGTGAATAAACCAAGTTACTTTTAACTATTTCCCCTGAAGACTGACTGGGTATCATCTCTGAGCACAGAACACAATTACTGTCTTAGCAACAGTGAACTCTGATACGATGGCATGATAAAGAGGGGAAGAAGATATTTGACTTTGTTCTAGAATAACTGGGGTGAAGAAGCTGCCATCCTGAATGGTAAAACCTTAGGAGTGATATAGTCCAATGAGTCCCAAATGGCAACTGGTGACCCAGAGCCCAGGTGATAGGAATCACCCAGAGGACTTGTTAAAATTACAGCTCTCTGTCCATATCGCCAGAGAGTTGGAATCAGTAGAACCTGGGCTTTGCTCAGTTATCTCTAGTTTTATGCATGTACTCCTGGAGATTCTGACATGCAGCCAATTTTGGGAATCACAGACCGCTCTATCAGCCTCCCCCAACTGTGCCACTTGGGCCAGAGGTGGAGGTCAGGAAAATGGAATGGGTCCTACGAGGGAGACACCCTGAGTCTATGGGGTTGATGTGTTCAGTAGTTTGGGAGCTGTTCTCTCTCTGAAGTAGAGACATGGCCACCTCAGAAGAGAGTCCCAGTCTCCTCCAGAATGCTCAGTGCATGTGCAAAGAGCTTTTGCAACCACTAGAAAAGGAGACATGGATTCATATTGGTAGAGGAAAACACAAAAGAGCTGCTGGAAGCAGCCACAGGGCCATGGGATGCCGGAAATGGGGAAAGTGAGGCCCAGAGTGGGAGATAGGCTTGGCTCCAAGTCACGCAGACTTGCATGAGCATCAGCTAAACTCTCTGTTTCCCAGCCAGGGATCTCTGTCTCACACCATGGTTTAGGTTTATGAAGTACATCCTCCACTTTGCTCATTCTTCATTTGTGCCACAAATATTGATCAAGTGCTGTAGGAGACAACGTAAAGGCAAAGGCAGGAATCAGGCCCATCCCTTACCATCAGGGTACTCCTGGGTTGCTAAAGATGTCTGGAACACAAGATTACACAATGGCTGAGGAGTGATACAGATAAAGGGGTGGGGAACCCACTGATGCGAGTGATTACTTTGGTCTGGCAGGAAACCCTGGAGTGAGTCCTCATGGGAGACATCTTCTTCCCAGATGGTAACTTAGATATCCTGGTCACTAAAGTCTCCAACATAAGAGCTAAGCATAAGCCCTAAACTCTACAAAAGAGGTAGCGCAGAGATGCAGAGACTGGAGGTGATTTGCCAAAGGTCACACAGCCAGCAGGTGGTGGAGCCAGGACTTGACCCCAAATTATCTCCCTCCTGGGTGGTCTAGTGCCCGTACCTTTTTACCACACGGGTGATGGAGTCAAGAGAAAGAAATCATGCTGAGAAATGTGCTGAGACTTACAAATCTGGATGAAAGAAAAGAGTTGTGTCTCCTTCTATTAAGTTGTGGCCTTAACCAAGGGAATACAGGCACACTGGAAGCAGGGAGGACAAGGTGAGTTGTTATATCCCCCTCTGCGCTGCATATATCAAAAGCAGTTCCTTCTGATGGTTTCTTCTCTAACTGGATGTGTTTTATTTTCAGTGACTAGAGAATGAAAAGCAAGACAGACAAAAGGCATCTGTTTCCAGGGGATCTGTTGCTGTTTGCTGTGGAGGTTGAGATACTTGCAGATACATTAATGGGCTGCCTATGTCTAATCACACCAGTTTACTTCACTTCTCACTTGCCCTGAATTTTTCCTGAGAATTTCCATGTTTCTTTCCCACTTTCTCATGATGAGGGTGATAATGGTAATAATGGCAAATACTCGCATAGCACTTATCGTGGGTCAGGCATTGTATTAACCACTTTGCAAATACTAACTCATTAAATTTTCCCACAACCCTATGAGGTGAGTATTGATATAAACCTCATTTTACACATTAAAAAACAGCAGCAGGGAGAGGGTAAGTAACCTGCTTAAGATCATCAGCTAGAAAGTAGTGGAGTTGAAATTTAAACTCAGACAATTTTGGTCTAGAATCTGTGCTCTTAATCACTCTGAGGACAGCCTCTCTAGATAGAAAAGGAAAGGGGTGAAAAATTAGAAGAAAATTATTTCCTTGCAAACAGATGGTGATATCATCCTAGAACAAAGTCCTGAAATTCTGACTACATGTTTATATGCTGGATGAAAGGGGGGAAAAGCAAACCCGACATCTTATATGATTGACCCCAATTTTAAACAAAGAACATGAAGAGCCTGGTGCTGTACCTGGCACAGCAGAAGCCTCTAGTTAATATTTTCTGAATAGATATTAGATGAATAAATGAATGGATGAATTTTCCCCTAAGTTTACATGTAAAAAACTGCATTGTCCACACCCTCTGTCCTTGATAACCTCAAACTCAAAACTTATTTGGATCATGAGAAGACCTTCCACAAGCCTGAACAAATACTTAGTATAAGCCCCACACCTGTCTCTTAGGAGCTATAGACTTTAGACAAGTCATTCAATCTCTCTCATCCTTACTTTCCTCTTCTAGAAAATGGACATAATAAGCTCTGCCTCACAGAATGCTTGGATGTATAAAATAATCTATTTGGAACTACTTTACAGACAGCCAAATGTTATCCAAGTATAAGAGTTAGTTAGGACCCCCCTCCAAAGACCAATCATGTTATTTCTTCTTCCACACAACCATGATCTACAGAAGCAGCTCTATCCACATCAAATTGTGATACAGACCAGGCCTCCTCCCAGTGGTATAGCTCCAGGGGGCATTGTTCATACTATTTTAAGTATTAATGATATCCTCAGAGGCCCTGCCAAGTGCCCTCCCTTTGAGGATAGCAGGATGGAGTGGTCAGTGATGCACAGTTGACGTAGTGATTTCCCAGTGGTGGCATTACCCTCTGATGGTCCTGGTGAGTTGAGCAGGTAGCCAGGCCAGGTATGCCATGACCCTGACTTCAAAGAAGAGAAATGAAGGTCATACATGAGAAATGACTTAGTCAAGCTCACGAAGCTAGTAAGTGGCGGTAAGTGTGGGAGGTGGATATAGAACCCAGGTGTCACTTCCTACTCATCCCAGAGCTTTCTGGATTTCTGGAAAAGGATACACCCTCCACATGCAAAGGTTCATGGGAAGGGGACTGTCAAGCTTTGAAGGATACATTTCATGCTCTTATTATATGGAAAATATTGACAGAATGTTGATTCTCTCATCTGCATTAACTGATGTAATTTGTAGGAGTTTGTAAAAGATAAAACTTATTTCCCTCTTTGATGAACATATGTCATTAATTTCAATTTAAAGAACATGCATAGAAAATGAGCCACAAGAATACATCTATTTATTTGAAAAGAGATGAAGTAAACTCAGATAACTGAACAAATAATTATAAAGCATCTCCAGGAACTGACTTCAGAGAGATGCATGTATGTGGTATGTATATGGATGTGTGTGAAGATTGGAGTGTGGGGAGGACCACTGGAGTCATGCACATGGCTCTTCTGGCTTCAATCTCTCCTATTTCTCTCCCAGAGGAAAGGTCTGTCCATGGGTCCTGAGTTTCTTGGGAAGCAAGGCTATTGGAGGTCTTGGAGTGGGACTTGTAGTGATTAGTTGTTCATTGCAAATGACTGTTACTTTGTCAGGGACCAGAATCAGGAAGTGAAGTGAGGTCAATGATTTCTGGTGTAGGAGACATTGACACTCATATCTTTTTCTAAATTCAGCTTGGTTTTGACCTGTGCAAAGCAGTTTCTCCAGAAACATCACCAATGGAGAGGTAAAAAGACTAAGTTGTAGACCACTTGGTCTAATCCTTTCACATTAAAAAAAAAACTGCACCTAGGGAGAGAAAAGGTTGTGGTCAAGGTCACACACCTTGATAGTAACCCAACTGAGACTAGAACATAGATATGCAGACTCCCAAGCCAGAAGATCTTTGTACCACACGTAACCTCTAATTTAGAAGGAATAGAAATGGAGATGTGGAGCTAGATGCTCTACTCCCGAATAAAGCACTCCTTTAGTTATGAATGGAGGAAAAATTGTTCTTTCAGAAAAAGATTGTAAAGCCATCTGAAGAGCAGTCAGCATGATTCACATCCATTAGAGCAGACATGCCAGTTGCAGTGTGGTAAGACTGCTATGCTGGAGACCAGTACTAGGAAGGACTTGAAGGATTAAAGGTTGGATGAACAAATGGACTCTGTCTGTCTTCTCATCTGTCTTTTCCTTCCTCCCTTTTTTCCGTTCTTCCTTACATCATCCACAAACAATTGTTAGTGCTTGATCTATGCCAAGTGCCATGAGCATGGCTAAAAAACACTAATCTGTGGGGGTCAATCTCCTTCAACTAATTCCCCAGGGAAAAATCTGCTAAATCTTGGAGAGGCTTGACTTTGCTAAAATTGAGTAAATTCTA
This sequence comes from Paguma larvata, assembly GCA_030068075.1. NCBI lineage: Eukaryota > Metazoa > Chordata > Mammalia > Carnivora > Viverridae > Paguma > Paguma larvata. The sequence goes on along the minus strand of CM057830.1, from coordinate 118,894,489 downwards.
AGCAGCTGATTTATAGAAACTCAGAGATAAAGACCAATGGAAGGAAGGGAGATTCACTGATCTGAACCTAAAAGTCAATTGTCTTATCACATCATGGCCCGCTGAGCAGTACTCTTGGTTCTCCATAGGCTTTTGAACACTTGGAAAGGTCTGTGTAGACTAACAACCTGACTGACGATAGGGGGACTTAAAATCCAGGGTGTACTGGGTTGAATGGTGGCCCTGCAAAAGATATGTCCACCCCAAATCCGTGGCTGTGAACTTATTCCAAAAAGCATGTTTGCAGATGTAAATAAAAATCTCAAGGGTGCCTGGGTGGCTCAGTCAGTTAAGTGTCCAACTCTTGATTTTGGCTCAGGTTTGATCTCACAGTGGGTGGAATGTGAACATGGAGAGATGCAGCCACAAGCCAACAGACATCAGGGGCCACCAGAAACAGGAAGAGGCAGGGAAGGATTGTCCCCTAGAGCCCTCAGAGGGAGCATGGTTCTGCTGACACCTTGATACCAGACTTCTAGCTCCAGAACTATGAGACAATAAAGTTCTGTGGCTTTAAGTCACCAAGTTTATGGTACTTTGTTACAGCAGCTCTAGGAAATGAACACAGAAGTAGGTGCCTGAGTGGTCCACTCAGAAGCTATTCTCTGCCCAGAGCTGGGCCATACCTGGTAATGGGATCCCTGTGTCCTGAGGCAGGAGTGGTGGCAGCAGCTAGATGTAGTGTCCAGTTCCTTGCCCCCACTCCAGCTCTATCCCACCTTACTCCCAAGCCTCAAGCTTGGGACCAGTGGAGAGCAAGTCCTGCTTCCTGTTCTAGCTGTTACAGCTGAATCTTATGCCCAGAGCTGAGGCCGTGTCTTAGAATGTGATAACTTCCTGTAAAGCAGGAGCCAAACCATACTCTTGCCCAGCCCTCCCCCATGGCTTGAGTACTTCTTTAAAAGCCAACATGATGAGTGACCCCGTCTATCTGCTGACAAATTGACCAGATGCATTTTGTTTGGTGAGTCAAGAATTAATTATACTATGATTTTCCTAAACTCTAATTCCATTTAACAGTTAGAAGAATAGTGAGCCCTCTTTGTTTTATTAGCTACCTGGATATATAGTTTTGTTTTTGACATCCTCTAAAACATCAGAGTAGATAATTTCAGGTAACAAATCTCAAATCCCAACCTGTTTTTTTCTCTCCCCACAAACCTTTTCCCCAGATCTTAGCTTCAAACATATTTTTTAAAAATATTAATTCTAGTATACTTAACAACAAATATAACTGTTAAGGAAAATTGATCAATTTGTCCTGAGACCCTGAGCTTTCTGTTCCTAAATGTCCTGTAGCCAGGCCATGCTTCCCTGGGATCTGCCTCTTTAGCGTGGTTGCCTTGATGTTCTCCTGGTACCATGCTCCGCCTTTCTATTTCTGGAGCTGGCCCCTGAGCCCAGCTCATGCATGGATGAGGCTTGTCCTCATTCCTCTTTTATGGAGTCTGAAACTCCAGTAAACCTCATTGGCCCTGGTTGGGGAGCCATCAGAAGGCATGACAGTGCCCGCCTGATATCACTATACCCAGTGTGCAGTTAGTCCATTCTAAGGAAGGACAAAGACTTAAATGAGGTTATGGGGGTGGGGCTGCCAACAATTCAACTGGTAAGTTTTCTTCTGCTAGTATAATTGTAATCGTATGCTGTGTTTTCACAGTGCCCAGCCAACTGTGCTCATTAGATAAATTGTTTTTTTATACAAAAATGCTCATCTACTTAGGAGACTACAGTGGTACTAAGGAAGTCAGTGGAGGTGAGAAAGCAGCTGTGTGATTTTGGTAAAGGATGTAGGCCCATCACCACAAATATTATTAGCTTCAAATTTTAAATACATGCCCAGATGTCTTAGGAGACCCATCAACTCTTCCGTGTATGGGATGTGATTATGCCCCCAGTCAGTTATGCCTGAGTTCTAAAAGCAGGGGGTGCAAAAATCCTTTATTTAACTGTGGCCCTGAAGTCTCATTTTAGCACAATATAGGCTAATAAAATTGAGCTGTATGGAGGTGAAAGTAGATTTCTATTGCTAAAACCATACTTTCAAGAGGTCCAATCTCTTTAGAAAATAATCAAATACTATAAATTAAAATGTTTTGAAATCGATATCAGATTTCACCCGAGTCTAAGATAGTTTATGCCAAACAGCAAAGGTGGGGACACATTTGTATATATGCACGTTCTACTCAAATTGCCCCATTTGTCTATCTCTCAAGTTTATATTTAATGTGTACAGTGTAATTAAATTAGGCTTTGATCTTCATATTTAATGCTTTGAAAATCCAAATTTTAATTTCAGCTGGGACTTGGCTACAACAAAGGAAAAAGGAAAAACTGATGGGTATTAAAAGGACCATATACAGGCAAGATTCATAATCTGATATTCTACTCCCCTACCTGTTTCTGAGGAGAGATTAACTTGTTCCTTTGAGTTACTGGTTGGGGAAAGCCCATGGTTTTAACTGAGAAGGGCCCATGCTCCTTATGGTCTCTTTCTACACTTGGGGTCCTGTGGCCTTAGGGTCAGGGATGGAAACTTTTGGTGGAGAACAGATTCCAATTATGTTTGACCAAGTAGGACCAGGAGTAAGATGAAGTGAGGGAGGCACTCGCCTTGGGTGCAAAATTTAAGGTGGGGCCCAAAACCTCAGTAATAAAGATATATAATATTTTAATGCAATATATTAAAAGTCAAAATTAGTGCAAAGAAATTGAGGGTGATGTCTCTTAAAGACATGATCCAATCTTGCACTTGCACAGTCATGCCTGGCTTTCCTCAGCCTACTCCTCGCTCTGTGTCAAACTCCATTAATGCTCATGGGTATAGTTTTCTAAGTTGAATTTTTAAAAATATTGCATTACAATATTATTTATCCTGACACACCCCCCTTTTTAAGTTGTGCCTCCCCTCTTACTGTGTAGGTGGGAATGCAAACTGGTGCAGCTGCTCTGGAGAACGGTGTGGAGGTTTGGGGGGAGAGCGGGTGGTGGGCACAGAGGAGGGCGCTCGTTGGATTGAGCACTGGGTGTTGTATAGAAACCAATTTGACAATAAACTATTAAAAAAATAAATAAAAACTTTACCAAAAAAAATGGAAATAGAACTACACTATGACCCAGCAATAGCACTGCTAGGAATTTACCCAAGAGACACAGGAGTGCTGATGCATAGGGGCACGTGTACCCCGATGTTTACAGCAGCACTTTCGACAATAGCCAAATCATGGAAAGAGACTAAGTGTCCATCAACTGACGAATGGATAAAGAAGATGTGGTTTATATATGCAATGGAATACTCTGTGGCAATGAGAAAGAATGAAATCTGGCCATGTGTGGCAACGTGGATGGAAATGGAGGGTATTAAGCTCAGTGAAATAAGTCAGTCAGAGAAAGATACCATATGTTTCCACACATAGGTGGATTTTGAGAGACTTACTAGAAAGCCATGGGGGAGAGGAAGGGGGTGGGAAGCCACAGAGAGGGAGGGAAGTAAAACAGAAGAGATTCTTAAACACTAAGAACAAACTGAGGGTTGAGGGGGATATGGGAGTGGGGAGAGAGTGTGACAAGTACTGAGGAGGGCACCTGTTGGGACGAGCACTGGGTGTTGTATGGAAACCAATTTGACAAGAAATTGATTAAAAAATAAACAAATAAAATAAATATAAAAGAAAAAATTTGTGCCTCATTCAGCTCGCCTTGATCTCAACCCTGCAACCAGGCAGACAATTTTTTTTTCTACCGATCTCTACCACTGGATGGTTAAACTTTATGTTGGTCACGTCCGAAATGCTGTGTTAGTTAGGTTAGGTTAGGTTAGTTAATGCCACAAAGCTTAGAAGTTAAAAAGGAACTAAAAGAGCCTTTTCAAATAACCACTGCTGATGCCCTGTAGTTGCATTTACACTTTTTTTTTATGGCAGAGTGGTGGGAGCCCTAAAGACAAGGTACAACATATGTATCTTTTTCGGTGCATATTTTAACCATTTAAATTCTTTCATGGCTTTTTGTTCATCAAAGCTATTCTAATTGAGATATTATTGGAAAAAAACCTTTAAATGTCAAATTGCAAGTAAGTGAGGGAGTCAGCCAATTGCTTGATTAATTCAACCAGGCCAAACAAAGCAGGCAGAAGCCCCTGCTATGGAACTGGTAGTCTAGCTCACACTGTTCTGATTGGAGCTCAAGCCATACCAGTGACTCGTGCTTCTTGGCCACTCAGACAGCAGTAGAACATGTGCTGCAGAGCATGGTCCAGGCCTGGTCTGCACCAGCCATTATCCCAGTTTTCCAAGCCCTTTCCTTCAAAGGATTGTCACCCTAGGGCACTGAGAAGAGCATGGGCCCTCCAAAACCTAGTTCTCCTGCACACACCACCCTGCTTTATAGCTCCAAGGCCTTACTAATGCTGTTCCTTCTATCTGAAATGTTTTCCTTCTGACTTATTCTGGCTGCTTCTATTAGTCATTTTCGACTCAGCTCAAGCTTCCGATAAAGATGCTGGAATGGTCATGTACATCAAATTTCATTCCCTCCCAAAACCACAGTATAAGATTACCTTTAAACACAAACCCACAAATGTCAGGAAGAATGGAAAGGGAGACAAGCATAGCAACATTTGAGAAACCGAAAGATGGACCAAGGTTTGCTGATTTAGTAAACCCAAGGAAGCTGAACCCAGGTCAGCAGTGAGGACAATTGAGAACCAACCCAACTTCATCACAGAACTCTGAACAAGCTCAAGAACAGGCACCGCTGGGTACCTCTGAAACTGGGGTGTGGCGGGGTTAACCTCTGAAGATGTTTAAACAGGATACCTGGACTGGAGGACACCAGGAACATGTGAGGACAATAGCAGCTACCCCAAACAGATATTTCTGCAATCCCAATACTGAATGTATGCAATCCCAATACTGAAAACAAAGGCCCCCACCACCTTTGACCCTCTTGGTTCCCAGAACATTGGCACATAAACCCTTATCTTTCCAGGTAGAGGACTGGAAAAAGTCAGATTGGTTGGAGTCTGACATGCACAAAAGCTGAGAGGTGGTGTGGCCTTTACTCTCCATGAAGTGAGTTGGCACTACAGGTCTTGAGCAGGGAGTGATATCATGAGAGGAAGAGAAAAGTGATGTGCACACTCAAAGTGCATTTTAAGTTCAGTGGCATTAAGCACATTCACACTTTTGTGTAGTCATCACCACCAACCATGTCCAGAATTCTTCTTATCTTCCTCAACCAAAATCCATCTTCGTTAAACACTAACTCCCCACTCCCCTTTTCCTCAGACCCTGACAACTTTCTATCTCTGTGAATTTGACTACTTTAGGTATTTCATGTAAGTGGAACCATATACATAGCATTTTTCTTTTTGTGTCTGACTTCTTTCACTGAGCATGTTTTCAAGGTTCACTCATATTGTAGCATATGTCAGTATTTTCTTCTTTTTAAAAACTGAATGATATTCCATTGTATGGAAAGATTACATTTGTCTGTCCATTCACCTGTCAATGGACAGTTGGGTTGCTTCCACATTCCAGCAATTGTGAATAAAGCTGCTACGATCATGACTGTGAAAATATCAAAGTATTTTTTTTTAACATTCAGCATTTGTACACTGTGATTCCTAGGAAGCCTTGACTACAGCAGCAACAACAAAAAAAGAGAAGTCTTTTGGAAATTCTAGGTTGTCCTAACATTGCCAAGGATACAGGATGCAGCTAGGTGACCAAGGATCTGGTGTTGAGTTTTAACTCCTCTGTGAGTGTAGTTTTGCTGCTATTACACGCTTTTCTAAGTTTCAGTTTCCTCTTCTGTAAACTAGGTCCCTCTCTGCCACCTACCCAGAGGTTTTGAGGCCTCACATGGGCTAATACCTGCAAAAGCCTTGTAAATTCAAAGTGTGGCATTCATGTGGATGCTGTTGCTTCCTAAGGGAGGTAGAAAGAGAGTCCTAGTGCAAGGATGGAGGAGCTGGGATTGGGTATGGGCAGGTGACTGAGGCCTGATAAAGAACTGTGGGAATCTTTCTGGGAGCAGGACCCTGGGGCACAAAGAGCTTTGAGGTCTACAAAAGAAATTGAAGAAGCTGTGCAGATTGAAATGTCAAAAGCAATCAATTATCTTAATTGTTCCATAGCTAGCTTGTTCCTTTATTTCTTAAGTAAAATAACCTGATGAATATGCACTTATGATAATTGGGACAAAATCCAATAGTATCCAGAGGACAAATGGAATTAGGAGCCTCGTAGAGGAGGCTTTGCATGACGTGATGATGTTTTCCTTTTAGGAAATAAGGGCTTTGCAGCTGAGTGGCCTTTGCCTGTGCTCTGCCACAGAATTCTGTCATCTGGGAGATGTCCCCTCTCCTCAATGAAGGGTGTGGAGTCGAAGCTATGTGTCTGGAAGGAATAGGATGCGTACTTGGCCTTGGCCTGCACTCTTTTCTGTTTCCTTTCCTTAAATTAAAAAAAATTAGCTGCTCCTTTACTGCCTAAAGACCGTTGGAGGTTTTGGAAACTGAAATAGGTAAACGAAGCCCAGTTCTCTCATTTCCTTCCCTGGCAGGGAACAGAAGGGTGTTGGCAGAGGCTGTTTATTTCTTGCAAGCAGCTCCCTAGCCCAGTCCTGGATATACACTCTCAGTGTGATGATGTAGCTTCACCAGGTGCTGAACGTCCAGCCTGGGCTCATGGGTCATGTGTCCATGTCCAGAGCTAGCCTCTGGCTTTCTTGGTGAATTTGGGCAAGTGTTTGCCTCTCAGGGCCTCACTTTCTCTATCTCCCTGGAGCTAGGGAGTTCTGAGACCATGCTGCACACCTTTCCCAACAGCCTTTCAGCCTAAAGGGTCTGCAACCTGTTTTCTCCTGCCCTCATATTTATAATAACCCTAAGGGGTAGGCATGACTATCCCATTTGAAGAGGGGGAAAAGGGAGCTTAGAGGTCTAAGGTCATAGATAGTGTCATCCAAAGGCTAAGTCACTACACTAGGATTGGACTGCAGGGCTCTAATCCTCCTCTCCTGACTTGGGTCCCTCTTGTCCCACTCTGTCCCTTCTCTGAATAAGAAAATGGCAGATAATGGCTGTTGAGGCAGAGCTACAATGCACATGTGTTTAAACAAAAATACGAAAAGAACTTGTTTTCTTCTTCTCTGCAAAGCCCTCTGTCCAATATGTTCAGTTTCTTTATACTCTCCAAGAATGGATGCTCAGTCAGTGGAAACCGGTCCTGCCTTCTCCTCACATTTACCTTATATGTGACATCTCTGTGGTCTGCATCTCTGAACAAAGCTTTTCCTTTCCCTATGACTTGGCGAAAGGTTTAAGCCTGCAGTCAGTGCTTTCCTCCCCTAGTACACAGAGGAGAGACTTTGAAGTCCTGTCCCAGGCCTCTGCTCAGACTAGGTTGTCCCTATGTTCTGTATGGTCCTGTGCCCACAGTTATCCCCAACGCAGGGAGCTCAGAGCAGTGCTGATGTTTTTGTGATATGCCTCCTGGGCTCTGTCAGTCCCTAGGGCATTGTGCTTTCTATCTGAGGGACATACATGATAACCTAAACCTTAGTTCCATCATAGCCTAGGAGAGCTCTAAGTTGGGCCTAGGTCCATTTTCCCTTAATGTGTGCATGAGTGGAGGGTTAAAGTGCGGTAGTTGAAGAGTGAGGGGATCCCTCACTGTGTTGTTCTGTGGTGAGTGGTTAATTACTCCGTGTATATATAGCCCTTCTTAAGGTCAATTCATTTTGAGATGAATGAGTGTGCAGGGAAGGGCTTCCACCCTAAAAGATGGACTTTCATCTAGTCCAGTCATTGAATGATTGTGGGGAAGCCATATTAATCCTCTCAGTTTGTCCACCTGTAAAAATGGAGGCAGGTAGTATCCTAACCACCTCATGGAGACTTAAGAATGATCTAATAAGCCACTGATGTAGTGGGTGGGAACTGGTAATGCAACTCCTAGACCTGATTCCAAAATGCAGCCTTCCCCCTGGTGCCTTGAGTGGTGGCTTCAACTTCTCATCCCTGGACTCAATGACACCTGATTCTCCCAACCCAGGCTCATCCTTATCTTCAGGTGCCAAGCATGGGGCACTGCTGTGCCTCAATGCTTCAATGCACTGCCTTGGAGCACATCTCTTTTGCTTTAGGTTCTTGATCTTTCCTGATTTCTTACAAAACTTTAAAGGTAGCTAATTGACATTTATCCTTCTTGCTTTCACATTAAACACGTACTCTGACACAACTGTCAATCCTCCAGGGTCCTAACATGCCTGTTTGCAAGCCTTTCTCCTATGTATTTCTGAATGTTAAATATCTCTTAGCTCATCTTTGCCCTCCTGTCTCCTTCCCTCCTTGCTCTTTCTCTCTTTATTTGTTTTCCTTTTATTTAGAGATTTTTGCTTCCTCTATGCAATGATTTCTTTTCATTTTTTTCTCTTATATTCTTTACCATTCCCCTTTCTAAAATAATTATAATGATTAGCTTTCTTCTAATTCTTTTCTTGTTGGGGAAAAGAGACGAAATATTTTTCTTGTACATTTGATAGTTGGGTGTTTTTCATACCATCTTTCTGAACTTTTCTTTTTCATGAGTTGTGCACAGGATTTCCATATTTCCATACAATTTTAAAGGTATATTTATAATTGCCTTGTACTCTCCATGGTGACTAAAAACCACAGACTGGAAACTGGAAATTTATGAATGGTATTGGCTCAGTCTAAAACAACAAATCAAGCTTCTCAGATTAATTTGAAAAATGACCTTTTTGGCATGCAGTTGCAAAAGGTATGGGTTGCTCTTTTTCCTCTTTTGTTTTTTAAATAGTTAAAGTAACAAGTGCTTATTACAGAGCACTGGAAAAACAGGGAAGCATAGAACCAAAAACAGCTGTAGTTTTACCTCTCAAAAGTAACGAGTTATTAATACTTTGTGTTTCTCTCATGAGTCACTATTTAAAAGAATCTGTGACAAATCCACAAGATTGTAAACTCAGTGGTGTAGAAATCGTGTTTTATTCATCTAGAATACTTCGTAGTACAAAAAGAGAACTCCATAAATGTCTATTGAATAGTAAGGCTTATTGTTTTATATCTGGGTATGTAGCTTGTGGTGACTGCTCCTGGTATCATGATTAGTGCCATGTGGGACTGACTAATCAGGCTCTTTGGTACAGATGGTCTCAGAAAGGCCACCTTACCCTCTGCTGAGTGGGCTGGGAGAACATCAAGGTATTCCCCTCACTGTGCTCCTCTTTTCACACTTCTCATCAGTGAAAAGCAGATTGACATGAGGAAATGTTGAATTCAATTTTGGATATATTGAGTCTAAGAAATCTATGGTACATCCAAGCAGAGATTCCAGTAGGTAATGGAATCGATGAGCCTAGATCTCAAGATGGAGATTCACTGCATAGATAGGGTCGTTGATGCCATGGGATGCTTAGGTCTCCCATAATCAGGGAAAGAAGAGTCAACAGCACCTTGGGAGACAGCTATTTAGAAAGAAGTGTAAGGGCTTATAAAGGAGACTGATAAGAAGTTGTAGGAAAACGAGGAACATAGTTTTATGAAGACAAAGGAGGAAAGAATTGTCTCAAGAATAAGGAAGTGGTCAAGAATATTAAATGCCACAAAATTTAAGGTCTTCATATGTTCATTTGACTTTTTTAGTTGGGAACTATACATGAGAGTAATGTTAACAGAATAATAAAAGAGAGTCATATTACAACGGGTTAGAAAGTGAATGATGGCAACACACAGTTAGAAAGTATAATTTAAAAATATGCCATTTACAATAGCAACAGAAATTATAAGGTACTTAGATATAAGTCTATGAGAGTGTTTACAAGATACTTATAGATAAAATTCTACAACATTGTTTAAAGAACCATAAAACATGACCTAAGTAATGGGAAGATACACTATGATAATGGATGCAAAAATTAATATCATAAAGATGATAATTTTCCAGATTTACTCTATATATTCAATGCACTTTCAATTGTTTGTGGTACGTAAGGGGCTAAGTTTTAAAATTCATACAGAAGAGCAAAGGGTCAAAAATAAACAACAAAATGTTGAAGAAAAAAATAAGGTGGGAGATTTCCCTACCAAATATCAAGGCATATTATTAAGTTATATGACAATGTGATATTACACAGGGATAGACAAACAGAACAATGGAACAGTATAATGAGCTCAGACATTAATCCACACACATATGAAATTTGACATACAACAGAGATAGCACTACCAGTCATTGAGGAAATGAATAACTATTTAATAAATGATACTGGGAAAATTAGTTATGTACATAGAAACAAATACAAGTATAAATGTAGACATCTCTACCTCAAACCAAGTATAAAAATAAATCCTGGTGGGCTAGAGTCATAAATATGAAAAGTAAATTTTAAACTTTTATGAGAAAGTATAGGGGAATATCATGAGAGGTCTCAAATTAAAGAAGGGATTCTCAATCATGTTGCAAAAACACAAACCATAAAAGGGAAAGGTTGATCATTTTTTACCATGTTAAAAGTATGATAAAATATCTACTCAACAAAAGGCATGATAAACAGAATGAAAAGAAAAGCCACAAATAGGAAGAAAATATGTATAATGCATATAGCTTGTAAATATTTATATCCGGAATCAATAAAGACCTTATAATATCAATAAGAAAATGATAAATAACTAAAAAAGGGATACGAATGTTAACAGGCATGTACCAATAGTAGAAACTTAATGGCTACTGAGATTATAAAAATATGTTCAACCGTATTAGTTATCAGAGAAACGCAAACCAAAATAACAATAAAAGACCATTTCCCACTTGTATAATGGACACAAACTTAAAAGTCTGGTAATACTAAGTATCTCAAGGAGGTGGAGGAATAGAAATTCTCATGGACAGAGCTGGTCAGAGCAGAAAAAGGCACCACCTAAGAAAGCAGTGTGGCAATAGCTGGTGAAGCTGAAAACAAACACATTGTAATTCCAGGTCTAGGAAAGAAATATCCTAGAAAATCACTTTCCCACAGTGCACAAGGAGACATTGTACACGAATTTTAATTGCAACCTTTTCTCTTATAACAAAGTATTGAAAAGAAGAAACAGAGCAATAGATCAATACATTGAGGCATATTCATAAAACAATAAACGTGAATGGAAAACAGGCTGTATATGTCGACATGAAAAATCGGAAGAACACTTGCAAAGGCTAGAGTGTATTGCCATTTACATAAAGTTTAAAGGCATACAACAAACTATTATATATAGTTTATAGACATGTAATCTTGTAGCAAAATGAGAAAAACATACATGGGAATAGTGAAAAACAACTAGATCTTAATTATTCCCACCACACACAAAAAAGGAAATTATAAATATGATTGTGTGACATCATACAGGCACTAACTATGGCTACATTGGCAACCATATTACAATATATAAATGTATCATATCAACATGCTGTACACCTTAAATTTATGCAATATTATATGTCAAATACATTTCAATTTTAAAAACTAAGATTGTGGTTAAGGCTCGGGAGGGAGAAGAATTGGAGTGAGGAGGGAATTCCCAATGTTTCAACTGTATCTTCAATATTTTGTGTCTTAAAGAAGGGTCTGAAGCAAATATATTAAAAACTTAGGATTTGAAAAAGTCAAGTGGTGGGTACGTGGATGTTTTCAGTGTATTTCTCCCTATTTTTCTCCATGCCTAAAATATTTTATGTTTTAAAAAGTTAAGAAAGACAAGGGGAACTTAGGTGGCTCAGTTGGTTCAGCCTTGGTTTTGGCTCAGGTCAGGATCTTACGGTTTGTGAGGTCGTGCTCTGCACTGGGCTCTGTGCTGACGACAGTGAGGAGCCTACTGGGGATTCTCTCTCTCTCTCTCTCTCTCTCTCTCTCTCTCTCTCTTTCTCTGCCACTCTCCTGCACATTCACTCTCTCTCTTCTTCTCCCTCAAAGAAGAAAGTTGAGTAGTGAGAGATAATTTATGGAAATAATTGGGAATTAAAAATAGAAGAATTTAGATTTAGTTCTATAGGAAATGGGAAGTCATGGAAGATTTCTAAGGTGCTAAGATCAGAGTTCTTCTTTAGAAAGAGTCTCATAAGAAGAGACTACTGCAATGGTTTTGATATGGGATGATAAAGGCATGAGCATGAGCAGAACCATTGAGATTGCAGAAGAGAGTATGATGAATTTGGGAGACACCGCAGAGATATAAGAAATGGGACTTGGCTTCCAAATCAGAACTAAGAGAGCCTGCCAAAACTTTTTATATCTTGAAAACCTTAGCAGACAGTGAGAGAGAAAACATTGTCATAAATTATAGAACCAAGCCCTGTGTCTCTGGTAGTTGCAGTAATAAAAAAGGAATATTTATTGAATAGTTCAGTTTCAGTCTCGCAATTTATTATACAGAAGCAGGAAGAAGAAAAACACATGCTTCTTCTGCTGCACAGGTAAGAGGACCTGCAAACAGCCTAGGAAGACAGAGAGCTACCCATCTTCTCCTGAGTAAGGTTCCAGGCTGAACACACTCAGAAGTCACTTTCATGTGGGGAGGAATACCTGAAAGCAAGCATCAACCAAAACAACTGGTTCTTCTTCTTGCTACTTACCTACCAGGGAATGACATTGGTTGTAATTCGTCTTTTCAGATGCTTTAGATTTCAGTATTTCGTAATTACTAGGTTTCTGTACTAGTCGAAGCTAGCATCAACCTAGAAGGCAGTGCAGCCGCTTTCTAGGGCCAGTGCTGCATGACATGATTTGTAAGCATTCTTCACAATTTTGTGATGGGCTAGGGTTTGGTGAATACTTTTGTGACCAAGCATCAGATTAGCTTATTTGAAGCGACCTGTCTTTATTTGCCAGATTTGCCGATTCCCATTTTTACACCCTGCCACCATTGTCCTGATGGAGATGCCAAGGCCTAGAGATACGCTATGGTCTCTCCTAGGTCACAGAGTGAGTTATTGGCTATACCAATATTAGAAACTAGGCATCCCAACTCCCCATCCAATCCTCAGTTCATCAAGCACACTATCGCCCCCTCACGCCCTTCATCATAACTCTTCAAGGGAAGACAACAAAGTATTACAATTATAGGGCATAACTTATCCAATACTAAGTCATAAATTAAACAATGACAGGAAGTAATGGCAAGGCAAAAGGGGCCCTGTAGCCAGGCAGTTCTCCTGGTGGTGGAGACAGGTAGGTTTGGGACAGAAAGGAGGTCTAGAAATAACATTGTCTCCCTTGGAAAGGACCTTTAAGGAATATCTGAAACTCAAACACAATTAAAATTCTAAGTGGCTTTTTCTATTCCTTTCTTCATTCCTTGCTTCTTCTGACCATATACTGATGGTTTGGTAGGCACCTACAGGAAGTAACTTTTGTATGACTTGGAATGTGCTGTCCTTGGAAGATCTAAATCTGAATCACTTCTTTCATCACACCTATTAACAAATGGCAATTATTTTGTTATTTGAATGGTTACTTGCTTTTGTGCATCTCCTCATGGCCATCCTCACCCCACCTTCATAGCTGTCCTGCATTATATACACCCTTGGCTGTAAGCTTCATAAAGACAGGTAGTATGATAAGTCTTGTCTGCCACTGTAGACTCAGAACATAGAACAGGTCTGGCACATGATAAGTGCTCATTACGTGATGTTACTAAATTTTAGAAATGACTCCCAAAATTATATTTTAAATGTTTTATCTTGAAGTAAAGACTTACTAGTGTCCAGTGTGAATTAAGAGAAGTCACATAAGGACCCCCGAGATTTAAGTTTTCTGACTGAGTACCTGTACTGAAATCAAATGGGTTCTGCTATAACTAAACAGTATTTTACAGATGCATTTTATTTTTTAATGTTTATTTATTTATTTTGAAAGAGAGAGAGAGAGAGCATGAGAAGGGGAGAGGAGCAGAGGGAGAGAGAGAGAATCCAAAGCATGCCCTGCACTGTCAGTGCAGGACCCGATACAGGGCTCGATCCCACGAACCTTGAGATCATGACCTGAACCGAAACAAGAGTTGGATGCTTAACCAAGTGAGTCACCCAGGTGTCCCAGATGCATTTTATATAAAACCTCACTTCTATTTTCTGTTAGCAGTAGCAATCTTATAGAAGGTTCAAAATGTTAGGCAAAACACTGTGATGGGCTGAGATGTGCAGAAAAAAGTGAGAGAGGTGTCTGTAAGAGAGAAAAAGAACAACAAAAACCTCTTGGCAACAAGTTAGAAGATAAGGGAATAAAAGATCATCATTCCACAGTGTGATGGTGATATAAACTTGAGACTCTGAGACCCACAAGTGGGGTTACTGGCTCTTTGAGCATCAGATCTAAGGGTCAATTTTCTTCAGAGTTCTTCATCCCTAGTCGATGGGACACTGCTGAGATTATATGGGCCAGTTTCACCAGACCACATTTATAGCCACCTCCATGTGAGCTGAGAAGAAGTGGAGAGCAAAGGTGAAGGCTTAGTAACTTGGCTAACAAACAACAGAGTAACAGCACATGAACACACATACCTATACTGACACCCCAAACTCTCCTGGAACACCCAAGATAAGAGAGGATTGAGAGGCAGTTATTTAGTGTTATGGTGGTTAAATTCATCAGCCAGCTCATTCAGTTATGCGTGCATTCATTCACTCCAAACTGTATATTGAACATTGAAGGTGCAGAGATAAATTAAATCTATTTATTAGCTCTCTCCATAGATGGGACATGGGGGAACTTTACAGAAACAAGTAAACTAACATGATATGATAGAGATTTTTAGACGGTTGGAAGAAAAAAAATTATTTATACAGAGAAGGTGATATTCAATCAAGACCTTGAAAGGTGAACAAGAGGTAAGCAGGAAGGGTGTAAAGGGCATTATAATCACAGGCACCAGCATGAGCAAAGACACAGAATCATGAAAGTAACTTGACAATTCCATTCAGAGAAAGGGAGTGGCCACAACAAGCAAAACTCGGTGTTTGTAGGGGAGAGCAATGGGAGGCAAAACTAGAATGTTTGGGTGGAAGAGATCCATTTGGAAGACCTTTGAATAGAAGGCTAAGAACTTTGAATTTATTCTGGAGGAAAGTGGGGAAACCATCAAAGCTTTAAAGTATCCATATTCTAAGAATAGCCTGGTGTTATGTAATTGGTGATAACCGGTGGATAGTTGATATACAGAAGAGTATGGAGATGCTATACCAGTGGGAAGCACTGCAGCAATACAAGAGAGAGGTAATGAGGCTATGATTATGTGCTAGTGATGATGGAAAGAAGAGGCAAATCCAGGCTGTATTTAGAAATTAACACTAGAAGAACTTGGTGAAAGGTTAGATGTAGAGAGTGAGAAAAACTTGGATGTAGGGTTCTGGTTTGGTAGGTTGGATCTTGTCTAATCCTGTTTGGATTTCAAGTACCCACCTCAGTGCCAAGCACTGAGTAGGGCCTTACTAAATATTTGTCTAATGGATGAATGAGTTAGTACATATTGGTGGCCTTTTCTAGAACAATCTGAGAATGGAAGAGATGAAAGTCAGAGTGCATGAATGAAAACAAGAGGGGGAAGTGAAGAAGTGAAGCTCATTCCTCCTGCCTCAACCCTGACTTTGCATTGCCCTGTTGTTTCTATAAGAATCCTTACATAGGACTGATTTTTTCCATTTGAGTACAGACAGATTTGCGGTTCAGTTTTACTTCCTCCTCTTCTCTCCAATATGCTTGGCCTTATTGTCCATTTCACCTGCTGATACATTTAGACATTTCTGAAGTTCAGTATTTGAGATCATTTTCACAAATAACCCAATTCTTCTACATTTTGTATTTTTTAAATTGAGATAAAATTGACATAAAACATTTTCATTTCATTTCAGGTATACAATATTCAAACATTCAATATTTTTACATATTGGGAAATGATCACCACAATATGTCTAGTTAAATTCTGTCACCTTACATAGATACAAAAAATTTTTGTCTTGTGATGAGAACTTTTAAGATCTACTTTCTTAGCAATTTTCAAATATGCAACATAGTATTATTAACTATAGCCACTATGCTGTACTTTATATCCCTGGGACTTGCTTGTTTTATAACTGGAAGTTTGTACCTTTTGACCACCTTCACCATTTCACCCACTGCCACCACCAGCACCCCTCTCCATCCCCCAACCACCAATGCTTTTTTATCATTTTAATTCTCTTCAATAAGCTCTTTCTTCACACTGAGGACTTAACACCTTTTCTATTGTATAAACTTCATCCATTGCCTCCAAAGCCTCTGAGAGAGCAAGAGTTGAGGCATCTTTCGGGTATCCTTCTTTTGGGGGAAGTCTTATTTCTTCTATTGGACAACTTCAGATTGCAACTAATAATTGAGTCTGCAAGATATTTCACGGAGTATTTCTGCTTTGTCCTGGTGCTGATTCTATGGAACTACTTTCAAGTTCACCAATTTCCAACTCCCCTTTTTTATTTCAATTCCCTTTCCCATTTTATCGTATAATCTTTCATGGTTTTCCATTTCTATGTCCTCATCCTTCTCCACTCTGTCAAGTTTCCCACCACATCTTTACTGAGAGTTGCTGTCAGTCCTAGACTGGAAAGCTCCACTCAGCCATAGAATTGAAGACTTTTCACTCTAAGGTTGGATCTTATTCAGTCTCTGAACCATAGAGCCAAGCCAGGTAACAGGGATAGGAGCATTAACCATCTATCCACCCTACATTCTGCAGTAAGTGGGCTCTGGAACTAGTCTTATTGACCCATTCACTAGGCCCCTCAGGCATCCATATGCCTGGGTTAAGAACTTCATCAACTCTACTCCCAGCAGCACAACTACTGTTTGAGGTCCCACTTCCATAGTATAAAAATCAACATCTTATACAACTGTGGTCCTACATCATCGCTTTTACTTACCTTTTGAAACAATCTCTTTGGAGTGTTCAAAATAATAAGGCAGGGAAGACTGTGCTCCCAAGTATGTGAAAGTCATGAAATATACAAAACAAGTAACTCTTCCTCTAAGTCTGAATTTTAACTTTTTAAAAGATATGAAAAATAGAACAATTTTCCTAATGAGATCATTTTTTACACTTAATCAACCTTCATGAAAAATGATAAAATGATAGAATATTAAATATTATTTTACTATACCCATTTGCTTAATCGAATTCACCTAGACTGGCCTGTGAATCTTCAGGGCCACAGTCTGCCATAACCATCGTTCCCAAGTTCCCAGAAAATGTCCATATTTGACAGGACATTGATATTGCCCAGGATCTGGTGTGGTTGTGAGTATTTGAGCTGCACCGATTGAACTCCTGCCAAAGTCTGTATGTATATATATATTCCCAGAAAAGGCTATTCCAGACCCAAAGCTGGTTTTGATAACTAACAGATCTGAGTTTTTCATGGCAAGCAGGGCGTGTATATATGTGGGTGTGGTGTGTGGTGGGAGTGGGGAAGAGGAGGTTCTGGTAGTGGTAGTAGTGATATTTTTGTATTAATTCAATTGATTAATAACTATGGCATAAGAGCTTTGGTTTTACCACTTTTTCTTTAAAAAGAAACATAGATGTATCTTTCTTTTTACCTTTCTCTTCCACTGAGGTATTGTCACACTTTTAGCATCTGAATGTAAATAAGCGATACAAGGTACCGCGCGCACGCCAGAGAGAGAGAGAGAGAGAGAGAGAGAGAGCCTGGACTGGGAATGGGGAGGCCAAGGTTCTCTAACTAGAGAACTTCCTCTGCTAACTTTCTGTGAGACTTTGGGCAAATCACTTTATCTCTGTATACTTCAGTTTCCATGTGTGTAAAATTAAGGTGTTAGACTAAATGATCTTTAAGGGTTCTTCCAGATAAAAAAATATATATATAAATAGGTGGAATACACAAACTGGTTTCTTTTTCAAAGATGGTATTGTTTAAGTTTGGGGTGACCTAATTAAGAGAGAAAGTGCAATAATAAAATCTATAAATTCAAGATGTCTTCATAAATATTGTGTTGATAAAACCCAATTCTTTAAAAAAAATCTGCTTCTATGAGCTGAACTGAGAATCTCAGTGTTCAATTTTATTCCATTTTCCCCCCGTTATTTTCATTGCCCCTGGAATTGTCTGACAGAATGAGATCCAGAGCTATCTCCTTCCAAAGAACACCCACTGACTAGGTGCATTCTCCTCATAATTCATCTATTATTCATTTGATAGAAAAGGAAACTGAGGCCCAGAAAGGGCAAAGGATATGTGTAGGATAATCATCACAACAAGTGCTTTTGCTCTCTTTCTTCCACACAGATGATGATTACAGTGTGGAGGAAGGACAGTCTGGAGTAAATATGGCTTTGGCCTTGCCTCCCCCAGCTGCAGTCTCTGGCAGAGCAGAGGGGTGTAAGCAAACGTTGACAGCTCTGAATACTTAGATGAAATTATCACTGGAAACTCTCCCTTTACATGACAGAGAGGGAGAGAAAGCCAGAGGTACAGATAAACAAAAGCTTGGCAAAGAGCTCTATTCCATAAATAAAAATACTGAAGGGACACTAGAATACCAAGAATATCCCTTCCTCCTCATAGCTGAAATTATCCTGTGATATATTACACCTCAAAATCCAGAGGACAAATATAACCTTCCAAAAGTCTGCCTCATTCATTCAGAGTTCAACAAATGCTTACTGCACGCTCACTGTATTGGGTGCTGTGCCAGGTGCTAGGATGGGATAGAGGTACAAATAAATACTTACAGTGCAAGTAAGCAAGCGGCAAAAATTATGTATGAACAAAAGTGCCTATGGGAGTAGAAAGGAGAGAAGGACCAGACTACAGCACCATTAGCCAAGTAAAGCTTCACAGAGGAGATGATATTTCACCTGTCTTAGATGGGCACTCACTCACTAGAGAAAGCAGGGACTGATAATAAGTGCATCATAGATACTATCTCCTTTATTCCCACACATTAGGTGTCTGTTATCTCCAAGTCAGAGATGAGAAAAGTGGAATTCATAGAGATTAGGTAACTTAACACAGCTAGTTCAAGTAGAAGGCAGAGCTAGGATTTGAACGTAGATAAAACTGATTCCAAGGCCTGCTATATTAACTACTACTGGACTATATTGGGAATTTTGTTAGAAAGTCCAAAAACACAGAGGTCTGAAAAAACCAAGATGATTTTTTCCAGAAATAAGAAGTCTCCCAGTGGCGGGAGGGGAGACAAGGCTGGACTTGATTCTATAATTAGTGTGAAAGCAATGCATGTTTTTATAAATAGGTAGTGATATGATCAGATTGTGTGGTTTTTTGTTTTCTGTTTTTTTGTGAGTTTTTTTTTTTTAGCAACACCATTCTGAGTGCAATATGGAGAATAGCTTGTAAGGGTGTGAGAGGAAAGTAGAAGTCAAGGCAAGATAGAATGCTTTGGACTAAAGGTAGTAGCAGTAAAGAAATAGAGACATTAACAGAGAGGGCACTTAGAAGATGGAATCAATGAGTTGATGATAGATTATATATGTGACTGGGGGAAAAGAGGAGTCTAGGATGACTTCCAGGTTTCTGGCTTGGGCTATTAGCAGAAGATGTAATTAATCAGAATCAGAAATTCAAAAAGGATTTAGGGGAAAGGCATGCTGAATATGAAGGACATTCAGATAAAGATTACCAGTTGGCGCTTGGGGATACAAGTTCAGTTACTAACTGAAGCCACAAAAATGATCGAACTTGTCCTGTAGAATCTAGAGTCTGGATAAATAAGAGAGTTCAGGGCAGAATAACCCTGGAAAACATTTACATTTAAGAAAAGAAAAGCAGGGGCGCCTGGGTGGCTCAGTCGGTTGGGCGGCCGACTTTGGCTCAGGTCATGATCTCGAGGTCTGTGAGTTCGAGCCCCCCATCAGGCTCTGTGCTGACAGCTCAGAGCCTGGAGCCTGCTTCCGATTCTGTGTCTCCCTCTCTCTCTGTCCTTCCTCTGCTCATGCTCTGTCTCTATGTCTCTCGAAAATAAAAAAATTAAGAAAAGAAAAGCAGAGGCAAAGAAGTCTGCAAAGGAGACATTTACCATGAGAATCCTTCCATCACTTACCTCCACACCCAATGGCAGGAGCTTGGCATATGTTCTGAGGTCAACAGTAGAGAACCACTGAGTGCTAGAGCAAACCACAGAGGAGTACATAACATAAGCTCAGGAACTGTAGGGCCAGTAAAGTACCCCCATTCCACATACTTATTCCAAGATATACTGCAAACGATGTAGATATTATTACCAAAACATATTTTACATTCATCTAATAATGTTTCCATTGTTGACTCACCAGGGAAGGTTTGATTAAAACTTTGATTAAACGTTTGATTTAAAAGTTTCATCCCTTCTGTTGACCCAAATGGTCTTGCTGGCTCTCCCAAATATTGTCTCTGTACAATTCCAAGATTCTATCTTAGTAAACTGGAAAACAAAAAGTGATTTCATCTAATGGATCTGAGATTTCATTTACCTTCATCAATTTTCTACATTTTAAAAGTCAACATAGATTTCTCTTTTAAAAATCACCAGTTAAATTTGGAACATTAATTAAATATAAATACATTGGCTGTTCACTATATAGCATCCTCCATCTATTCTAAGAACAAAAGTCTTCTCTTCAGAAAAAAAAAATGAATGCAATGTAAAGGTTAAGCAAGTCAAAAGAATCAATGTTGGAATTGCACTCACATATTGCCAAAGGGGATGGATTTGGGGTTTATTTGTCATTCTTTCAGACAACTAGCTCTGTTGCAAGACAAATCGATGTTGAACCACAGTTAGGCATCATTGATCAATTGTTCCATGATCAATTTAGGTTTGTTCTCCCGAGAGTTTTTAAATAAGTTTAGCTAAAAGGGAACTTGCTGCCTGCCTGTATTAGGTTTGCAGAACAATCTTTGTTCCTCTCTCTGTGACATGGTGTTGATATATGACAATAACCAGAGACTTGCTTATTTTGAAATCAGAAACCCTAGACACTAGATTTTAATTTCAGCAACTTTGTTATTATAAACTCATTTCAACAGAAACATTCTTGGCCATGTCAAACTTTTCATCACCTCCGGGAAAAGACTTTCTTTCCTTTGAGCTCACTGAGGGGGTGGGGGATAGGAGCAGCACATCAGAGACCTGGAGCACCAGGTGCTCATCACCAATTCCACCTTTCCAGATCTTGAATGATGTTGGGTCAACTTCTGGGCCTGTCAGCCTATGTTGGGTCAACGAGGTCAAGGTTAAGCATGGTTTTTATCTCCATGGGGGTTCTCTGTATGTAAACTAGAGACTATCTCTCTCCCTCAGTCTTGTGTGTGTGCATGTATGTGTATGTGTGTGTGTGTGTTGCAAGAGAAAAGGAGAAAAGATGAGGATATGACAGATGAATCACACCAAATCTAGTCCCTGCTTTACAAATGATCATCTTGATGCCTTCCTACTCCATCTTCGCCTCTGCACCCTAGCTGGAGCCCCATTTAGCTGTGGTAGAAATAACTTGATGCTCTCTTAAAGCATGTAAGTTTGGCAGGACAGCAAAGAGGAGCACCCAGAGAGTGAATGAAAGGGTGAGTTGAGCTACCTACTTTTTAGTTCCATTTTCAAGATGAGGGTAAGGTCTCCTTTTCTTTCTACTCCCTGAGAGGAACTTCCTGTTTCCATTATAGAACTTCCGATGGTGCTCTCTAGGGTGGGTGTTTGCCCCATTGTGGTTTCTGATGGATTAGTCCAGCAATAATGTAATACAGTATCTCCATGGACAAATGTCTTCAGAGTTCCAAATATGGGATTTACAGCCTATTTATTAGTAAATTGGCAAAGAGTTAATGTTATTCAGACGCTGTTAATTAGGAAAAATGCTCTAATTTTTCTTGTCTACCTCTTTAAGCTGTGAACAATTAAAAAGGAGGGCATTCATTACCTCAGAATGTGATAAGAGAAAAAAAAATATATATATATACATATATATATAGGCTTTGACTGCTATATGTATGACATAAAAACAATGCCAGACCCATGTAGAGTAGTTCTGGAGTCTCAAGCTCTGTTGTAGGTGCTTTACAAACATTAACTTATTTAGTCTTTGTAAAAACCTCATAAGGAAGATACCATTATATCCCAATTTTACAGATTAATTAATGTGGCACATAGAGGCTAGGCAACTGCTAAAATTTATAGCTACTAGGTGGCCAAGCTAGGATTCAAATCCAGTGTGCCTGGTTCCAACTTGGCATTACTATGCCTCATTTTTCTGTCCCAAAGTCTCTGCTCATACTGCTCCTTATTCCTCTAATACTTTCTCCCAATTTGTCAGAATTTTTCCCATCCCTTGAGGCCAAGGGATGCCACCTCCTTCATGATGACTTTCCAGATCCCCCTCATTGGAATAAACCTCTATTATTACACTCCCAGTGTTTTGCAAGCTTCTCTCACGGCACTGTTCACACTTTGCCTTGGATTCATGCTATTCGTAAACTTTTTATCAACTGTGCTAACCCCCTTCCCTCATAGGCCATAGTGTCTTTAAGGAGGCTGGATTTTGCTCACCTTTATATATTCTTGAAGTGGCCAGTAGAGTATCTTACATAAAGTAGGTGAATAAGACATGGTCCCTCCCCTCAAACAATTAACAATCATCAACTCAAACACATCATTCCTATTCAAGAAGAACTGAGGCCCAATGTACACAGAACACAAAATTTGCCATTTGAGGGACCAGTTCCATATCTTGGAATCCTCATAATGATCTTTTCCCAAGTAGTCCCTGGTACACAGGATAAACTGGTGTGGCTCAGTAATCATAGCAACCTTAGAATACTTGATGAAATGGAACTTACTTGAGTCTCCTACCTGAACTAGGAGTTTCCTTTCCACAGTCCTTGCCAGAGGAGCTCACCATAAGCATTGTCCAGTACATAGAAGGTGCCTCTTCTCTCACAAAGTCAGTCTGTACCCATGTCTATAGCTTTGTCAGTAGGAAAGTCTTTCTGGGATTGACATAGAATCTTCCTTCCTCACATCTGTGGAACCTTATTCCTCCTTCTTCCCCTCAAAGTCATATCACAACAAATCTGTATTTTTCAGTCAATTATTTTGGCAAAATGGTCATGATCAACTTTTCAGTGCACGAAGCAAATGACCCAGACAACTGTACTTCATCATCACACTCAGTAGATTTGATTACCCTTTTAGATATTTGATGGATTACTTAGCAAACAACCCCAAAGAGCTTGAAATGATTGATTCTTGTTTCTATGTATAGATATTGTCAAGGGGAGAGCACTGATTTGTTAAATGCCTAAATGGTAAGATAACATCTATCCACTCACATTGCAGAACTGTGGCCACCAACTTCTAACACTCCATGAGTCTTGGTGTGAGCAGTGCCTTCTCCCCTTCATACCACACAGTGTCCTGGGAGCATATGCTTCTTGGCCCTCTGTGTTTCTCTGAGGTTTTCCATGAATTGGACCAGCCCATGCTTTAGGGATATGGGGCAGGAGCTGGCCTGGAGGCTCTGACCAGGCTCAGGTTGCTACCAAGAAAGCTGACCTGGTTCCCCAGATCTTCTAGACCTCATACACCTAGGTCTTCCCACCTTGCCCCCATGAAACACAGAGGGACTTACGTAGGTCTGGCCTGCTCACCAGCCCTGAGATTCCAGAGGTCTCCCAGGCCCAGCCAGCTCCCAGTGTAACCTGAGATTATAAATGGATCAACAAAATTTACAGAATGTTGGTGATTTTTATGAATATTGATGAAGTCTTAAGTGTCAGAAAAATGATTCCACATCTAATATTAAAGTCTAGAAGGGAAATATCTAGTTTTAAGTTTTGAATCAAAAGTTATAAGCGGTTCATCTGGACAGTTTATAAATGTACTCAATAAGAGTTATCTTAACATATGTTCTAATTCCATTGATTCTTTTTTATTTGCTTCTCAATTTTGTTTCTGAGGTCAAAGATGAAAGAGATTAATTCAGGAAAATGGGTCTATTGCGTGAGCTTTTGTCAAGGAAAGATTGAAATCAGAGTCAGTTTCAAACTTGACTTTCACTATTGACTGTTTTGACTTGGGGAAGTTGCTTAACCTCTCTGAGCCTCAATTATGTCACGTGAAAAATCAGGACAGTAATCTCTGCCCTATCTCAGGGCTGGACTGAGGATGCTGTGAGACAAAATATGTGAAGATTCTGACTTGTTTTTCTTGAGTAATGTCTGAAATAACAGAGGGACTGCTTTCTGGGTCTGCCATGAATTAAGGCTGATCAGTAAGAATGTCTAGGTCCCAATTTCCCCAACCCATCCCTGAAGAAAGTACTTACTATGAGGCGGGGGGAAAAAAGTCCTCAGCATCTGCAGACTGTCTTTCTTCATAGCCATTTACATAAAGTGTTTATATCTGTCTTCATGAGTAGTACTTTTATCCTTAATACTAGACTTGATCTAATGTCATGTGGCAGGAGTCACTAACTTGTCATCCAGCCAACATCTGCAGTTCCTATTGTCCATCCTAAGGGGCAGGGGCAGGTAGGAGAAGGCTGCAGAAAGACATATATTTCTATGAGTTTTTGTTTTACTTGTATGAAGGAACAGCAATCTATTTGATAGAGTTTCTATTCTGTTTGAAGTGTTTTGTTGGGATTCACTAAAGTCTTCCCAAATCACATCTTCTCCTATTCTCTCACTCTCTGCCTTCAATTGTTTCCTCTATATCTCATGGTGGATTAACCCATTAGCAGTCTCATCCTGTCCTTATTCCCTGCCTCCCAGGAACCTCCCTCAGTTTTATATCATTCTTTCATGTGGCAATTGCCAACACGCTTTAAATTTAATGAAGCTTCTGGACAATTCCAGAACATCTCTTCCCTTCAAAGTTTGTGCTGCCCAATAACAACTCAAGCATAAATCCTAATGCTTTGACTTTCGTGCTCCTTCTGAAATAATATCACTAATGACTTTTTGTGACTACTGGAGACCTTTAAATAGAGATCGAATTAAAACACTGGCAACAAATATCCGTGAGTCATGTAAAAAAGCCCAAAAGTAAATGTCCATTTTACATATAGGAATAATTTTATTAACATTTCTTTGATTGATACCGCTGATATTGTCATAAAGAGTTATGTTAAGGGAAAATTGTTTATAGAATTATATCATATTATATTATATCATACTTTCCCATTGTCTAACACTACAAAAAATAAATAAGTGATCCTGATGGGAAAGAAACAATTTAGTCTCAAAAGCACATTTTAGAATATAACATGATTTTTTAAAGATTGTGTATTCAATAGGTTTCCTAACTCTATTAGCAATAAATTCTATAATGACACTGAAGAAAATGTGCTAAATATTATGACCTCATTCTGTGAATCACTGATGGGCATTTGGGATGGATTTTTCCTCCTTCAAACAGGTCCCCAAGTGAGCTATTCAGAATGTTTTCTGGTTCATCTGGGAAATCTCCCAGGGCTTCTGGAGTGTTAAACAAGATGCTTTTAAGAAGGATTGAGAAACCAAACTTCAACCAGGAGTGTTTTTAGAGAGGATGCAACTTTGGTGCTAAATTGACTCCTTAAAAATTAGAATGTTCACTCACAACATTAAATGAATACTTCAATACACTTTAAAACAAGAATACCTACATCGAGCAAGGTGGATAGAAAGCAGTACATGTCTGAAGCAGCAAAAGTAATTATCAATAGACTCACAGTCCTGTTGTCTTATGACAAAACTAGATGAAAATCCCCAAAGGATGGATCAATGGTCCTGGGATACTCATCAATTATTTCTAAGTCCTCCCCTTGGTGAAAAGTGGTTTTCTTAGTTTTATGTCAGAGGGGACACCTTTGATTCAAACAGTATAAAATGTTGGCATTGGAAAGGCCTTCAAAGCCAGACAGCAGATCATGAGCATCTACGATGTGCCAAGACTTGTGCTAAGTGCTGGAAAAGCAAAAGATCAATGAAGCACAGGCTTGTCCTCAGGAATATCTCTATCTAGCTTGACTTCCTAACTATATACATGAAAAACTGGTCCACAGAGTACAAAAGATTTGTCCAAGGTCATCCACTACTCAGAAGCAAGAGCTTCAGTTGAAACAGGATTCAGGTGCTCTTTCTTCCTCATCATGTTGTTGCCTTATAACACTGTCTTATGTTACCTTTATTTTGGGATTTGTGTTTTTTTCAGGATCAAAATAGCTGGAAAACACCAAAAATAGTTTTGAACCACTCTTTAGCCTTAACCTCACATTGGGCTGCAACATCAGTGAGGAAAAGGAAGACCCTCTGTCTACATCTCCAATCACTCTTTTGAAAGTCATGGGTTCAGGGAACAGAGAAACAGTCCAAAAGCAACAGAAGAAAGGAGAGAGCACATGATTCTTTCATGCTCCCATGTCATTCTCTGTAGTTATTTCTGGCCAATCCTTGGAGATGAAAATAAGGAATTTGAGGAGAAGCTCAAGAATTTTTCTTGAAAGAGCACTAAATGTGCCCAAATACCTTCACCACTAGGATCTCCAAAGAGCAGAAAGAGAGTCCTCCCATCCAGCCTTCTCCTCAGAGGGATCCAAAATGGTGAGAGGCATGGAGAAAGGCACAAGGAGCTGTTGGGGAGATTTCAGACAGAACTAACACTTGGGAGGAGATAAACCCAAAATATCAACAAAATCATCACCAGATAGTAACACAAAGGGAAGGAGTGGGAAGAGGTGAAGGAATTGTTTGCTATAGGGCAAAGAGAATGACAGACATCAATCATTTCCACCTCAAAACATGGGAGAATGCAATGAGATGCATTTAGGAGGAGTCATAAAAATGAAACCTGTTTGAAGATCTAAGAGTTTCATTTTGCTCTCTCCAATTGGATGTGTCTCCCTTCTGCTTAGGAAGTATCTTAACTCTGCAAAGCTAAGAGGGGCAGAAAAGGCTTCATGTATGAAGGCTGCTGGCAGCTGGGTCCTATAGTGGTTAGAATTTATTGAGTGCTTATCATGTGTTTTACATGCATTATCTCTTATCATCCCCATCTTGATCTTTTACAGGAGGGACTTGGGTACAGAGAGGTTTTCTTGCCTCCAAAGACTATCCTTTTAACTACTGTGCTCTACTAGCACTGACCAAGGGCCAAGGGAGCAAGATGAGGAAACCCTCAAGTTTCTTCTTAGTTACTATCGAGTCTGGTTTCCTGGGCTAGTAACGGAGCAGGGAGACAGAGAAGAAGCTCTGGGCAGTAATAAACAGCTGCATTAGGTGATTATCCATGGAAAACCCAAAACAGTAAGAAAGGCACAAGGGAAGTCAGGACCTTGTTGCTTTTTTTAATGCAAATTTATTAATGGTGGAAGCCAAGTCACTACATTTAAAAGTGGAACACAACAAAAGTTGGAACATTTCTTCCCAAGTGATTGAACAGTAAACATACTTCAGCTTTAGTGAGCATTGGATGTGTCAAACTAAGCAGAGATTAAAGATGCTGATTTGTGTTTTGGAGCCTTCAAGAAAAATTTCTACTCAAACCAAGAATGTGGATTCCTTGTCACAAATGTAAGACCACATTAGACAGAATTTTTTGAAATGCTACACTAGAAAAGCATCAAACTTGGAGTCAAGAGACCAGAGTTTTTATTTCAGTTTTGCTACTCACTTGTTCTGTGACCTTTGGCAAATCTGTTACCGTCTCTGGGCCTTAGCTACATCCTCTATAAAGTGAGGAGGTCTATTGATAGTTTCTGGGGGTCTTTTCTGCTTGAACACTCTGGGAGTTAGTGATTCCAAGAGAAATTACCAGAATCGCAGAAAAAGTGATAGTGTTGGCTGAGAAACTGATAATAAGGTGGTTAAGGAAAAAGAATAATGCATGGAGGTTGCGATCTTGGAGCATGGTGTCTGGGAGCACATCTGAGGACTGCATTAGTTCAGGTCCTCTGGGAAACAGATACTGAGGTTAGGAGTATAAATCTTATGGAAGATAAAGGTGGGGGAGACAGATGGGCATAAAGAGTCTTCAGAGAGTAATGCAATGGAAAGCTGACCTCTAAGAAAGGAGTGGGGAAAGGAAGTAGAACTGAGAAGGATGAACCATAAAGTGCGATGCAGAGATAATAAACTCTTGGCCAACCCAATATAGAGCTCCAGAGCCAAGGTTAGCCCTTAGAGAAGTCCCACATTGAATGCAAATTGGTGCAGCCACTCTGGAGAACAGTACTGAGATTCCTCAAAAAACTAAAAATAGAACTACCGTATGATCCAGCAATTGCACTATTAGGTATTTATCCAAAGGATAAAAAATACAGATTCAAAGTGGTACATGCATCTCAATGTTTATAGCAGAGCTATCAACAATAGCCAAACTATGGAGAGAGCCCAAACATCCATCAACTTATGGATGGATAAAGAAGAGGTGGCATATATATCTATATCTATATCTATATATCTATATCTATATCTATATATATATCTATATCTATCTATCTATCTATCTATCTATCTATCTATCTATCTATATATATATATATATATATGATATTACTCAGCCAGCAAAAAGAAATCTTACCATTTGCAACAACATGCAAGGAGCTAGTATGTATTATGCTAAGTAAAATCAGTTAATCAGAGAAAGACAAATACTATATCATACCACTCATATGTGGTATTTTAAGAAACAAAACAGAAGAAAATATGGGAAGGGAGAAAAAGGAGGAGAGAGGGAAACAAGCCACAAGAGACTCTTAATGATAGAGAACAAACTGAGTGTTGATGAGGAAAGAGGTGGGTGAGGAATGGGCTAGATGGATGATGGATATTAAAGAGGCCACTTATTATGATGGGCACTGGGTGTTGTATGTAAGTGATGAATCACTGAAGTCTATTCCTGAAACCAATATTTCGCTGTATGTTAACTAACTAAAATTAAGGAATAAAAGAAGTCCCACATTGAGCAGAAATGACCTCACTGTGCATAGTCACTGCCTGGGAGTTGCCCAGGAAGAACAAGGCCTTGGCACACAAGCTATCAACTCACTGCACACATTGCAGCTTAAAGGCAATTGTTCCTTGAAGGGAGATCCAGAGGACACAAAGATAGTGGAACTTGTCAAAGAACAGAAAAGACAGTGAGTGAGGTATCTAGATTTCAGTTACCAAACGCTCCTACGGAACTTCACTTTACCAAAATATTATTTTAGGTTCAGATCTTGATCAGTTCTAAACCATTAGAATTATATAGATTCGATTCAGTAAAAATAAGATTAGGTGAATTACCCTGAAAAAAAATCATAGGCTATTTTCACCATACAAAGTATCTAATAATTTGCTGAGTTTTCTTTCCTGCATAGATATGCCATTAGAGAAAAGCAAAATCCTAGGCTCTTAAGACTGCTTGAAACTTTTAATAGCCATTGACTTCAAATCTCCCATCACTCCAAACCTCTGACAGCATTCCAAACAAGAGGTCATTCAGCCCCTGCTTAATATCCCCAGATATCCTTAGGAACTCACTACTTTTTGAAATAGCCCCCTCAGTTGGAGTCCAAAGGCTCTGAGTGCTACTGAGATCCTCATTGCAAGGAGCTGGACTCTATAATCCGTGCTGATTGAAATAGTTCTCCCAGGGGCACCTGGGTGGCTCAGTTGGTTGAGAGTTCGACTCCAGCTCAGGTCATGATCTCACGGTTCATGAGTCCAAGCTCCACATCGGGCTCTGTGCTGATGGCTCAGAGCCTGGAGCCTTCTTCAGATTCTGTGTCTCTCTCTCTCTGCCCCCACCTCACTCATGCTCTGTCTCTCTCTGTCTCTCAAAAATAAATAAAAGTGTTGAAAGAGTTCTTCCAAACCATGATTTGTGGATCAATGGAGCTTTGATACTCTGCTACTGGAGCATTTTTCTTTAACAGGAAAAAAAAAAGACTGAATTTCCCTAATAAAGCTACAAACTGGGCAACCTTGTTCATGAAGTCTCCACACAGATCTTTGAGAACCTTTCTGTTTTCAGGTTAGGGTTCAAAAGCTCATTTTGAGTCATCTCCACAACTTGCAGCTTCCTTGGATAAACTCACCGAGCCAGGAGAGAATTAATGGAACCAAAATGCTTCCCATACCTGCTCTGAATAGGCACAGGAAGGAATAAAGCACAATCTCACACCTCAAATAACTTACCTTAGAAGGCTAAGATATTCCCTGAATAAAATGCAGTGAGTTATTTTAATGTCTTAATGATGCAGTGGCCTAAGGGTATGTTCTGAAAGATTTGAGAGACTGTGACTGATTAATTTTCACTGTCTAAGTATTAACTAGAGATTCTCCACTACCCTGCCTTAGACATATGATTCCCAGGGCTTTGCTTTTTCCACTCAAATTTCAAGTTGTATTTGAAAACTCCCACTTTGTAGACATCAAGAAGCAAATACAAAACCAGAGGGAAAGAAGAAATGGCACTGGAAATCCAAATATATGCAGGTGGTCTTTGGGGACCTGCAAAACAAGAAACAACACCAAATCAGTTCTTTGATAGATGGAAACTTTTACCATTAGGATGTGACATGGGTAAAATATCAGTATCTTCATTAGCAGAGTCTTTACATCTTATTAATACTCAGGTATCTTTTACCGAATGCCAAGTCTCTCACAAATAAACACACTGTGGGTATCAGTACAACATGGTTACAGGCATGTCTAAAATGAATTATCAAGATGACTATATCTTTAATATCCTTAGGATATTTGGTTGGATTCGTTCATATTAAAAACAGATTCTTTACTGGGGACCTGTGAAATCATTCAATGAGCATTCAGTAGTCTGATATCAGAAAGGATTAGTTGTATTAATTTAGAATTCTCTGAGAAACCAACTGTTGAAATGCCAAATGAAACCCTGGTTTTTCTAAAAGATTTTCATCAGTTGTAACTTTATGTTTTAGGCATTTATCCTTAAAATGAAAGCAAAGGCAGGACAATGAAGTAGGGGAAGGGGATTACCAATAGGCATGATTAGTTCACATAAAGATGCAGTGATGATATGCAGTAGAAAGAGATATGGCTGGAATTTAGGTAATATCTATCATTGACTAGCTGAATAATATTAACTAAGATATTTAAGCTATTTTACTCAGCTGGTAAAAATGTGTCAGATGTGAGGTTTATATGAGATAATAATTAAGGAAATATTCTGCAAGCTATAGAAGTATTCTTCACATGTGCAGGGCTCTCATCACATATTACTGTGGCCCAGCAAGCCCTATAGAGCAGACGATTAAGTTCACAGGCTAGGAGGTAGGCCACCTGGATTCAGTCCCAGATCTGACCTACGGTGAACTGCTTACCTTCTATGTGCCTCAGTTTCCTTATTTGTAAAATATGGATAATGCAAGTACTTATTTCATAAGATTGTTATGAGGATTATACGAGAAGAAACATATAAAGCACTTAACAGAGTGTCTGGTACACACAGTAAAAGTTTATCAAATGTTAAGTGTTGTTATTGCTGTTGTTATGCTTTGAATTGTTGGTATGTCTACAAATGGCCTTGGAAGACTTTCTCCCCATTTAATACCTGGGCAATAATAATAGTGCTGGTAGTGCTGGCAGTGGTGACAATGGCACTAATAATAGTATCAAGATGCTTCCTCTTACAATGTGTTCCATGGCTCACACTAAACCTCTGAAGTAGCCAGGGCAAGACTCCATATCCCTGCTTTACAGATGAGAAAACTGAGATAAAGAGAGCTGAAGGATTTACCAGAGGCCACACAGTTAATGCCATGGGCTTTGGATTCTGAATCCAGTGCTCTTGTTGTCATCCTATCTATAAGACAAATATACCTTCCTATCAAAGTCTTAACTCCTTTGCTCACTAACAGAGTATAATGCTTTTAAAAGCAAGAAAATAACCCCTGTGCTTCCCTGAGGACATCAAATTGGTCACTGACATCATTAGAGCAACAAAAATGAATATGATTTACAAACCCCTGTACCTGCAAGAGATGCAAATTAAATTTGTAAAAAGATATAATTATCTACTAATATCCTTTTCAGTAATAAGAGAAAATACCAGCAACAAATTCTGGAAAGCATAAAGGTGAGGAAGGACCTTCTCAGCTAGAAGACATGTAAAACAGCAGGACCCTTCTGAAAAAGTATATGGACAGACTTTGTGAAGATCGCAGAGCCCCATTGCAATTTTCCTATAGAAAAATAAAGCAAATAATATTAAGAATTACTTCAGTAGCCAAAACTTTTACTGTGGCACATTGAAAGTAAGGAGGGGCATCCTCTTTTATATGGCTTAATAAAGTCTATTTTTAATAAGCATGGAAAATGCATTTCAATCAAATTTCATATATATGAAACTGCACCAACTTGCAGAATCCCATGTACAATGAAAAAGAAGA
Source organism: Paguma larvata (assembly GCA_030068075.1). Classification (NCBI taxonomy): domain Eukaryota; kingdom Metazoa; phylum Chordata; class Mammalia; order Carnivora; family Viverridae; genus Paguma; species Paguma larvata. The sequence goes on along the minus strand of CM057830.1, from coordinate 118,862,013 downwards.
TTAGTGCTAAGAGAAATGAGAGATTCACAATTTAACTCTCAAAGGCATAATACATAAAATAAATAAAAAGTTATAAAATAAAACGTATTTCTCAAGATGCAAAAAAAAACAAACAGAAAATTTTACAGTAGGAAAATAAGAAAATAGACAGATTAAGTTCTTTAGAAGCAGAAAGAAAGAGAAAGGCTAAGATGAAAAGAAAAAGACAGTAGAACAGTGCTAGAATAATGCTGAGGACATGAGAAATAATCAGGCTATGAGCCTCAATTGACAAGGCCATCCTCGCTTAAGTGTATATGTTCTAGAAGTTTAATAAAGCAATACCACACTTTACACACTCTATGTTAGCCAATTTTGCAATATATTGTATCAAAAACAAATAATAATAATAGTAATAATAATAATAATAAAATATAAGCAATGGGCTTTGGTGGAATCTGAAGGAATTCTGTATCAATCTCTCCCAACCGTAACTGCAACCATCCTCTGACACTCTGTCCCTCAATCTCTCAGTCATTAACACTTTTTTTTATCCAGTCGAATACTGGAAGATATATAGATATATATGCATAGTTATTAAGAAGTACATAGGTCTATAATGATATATAGGTCTATATTAAAGATATAGAGATGTTCTTCAACTATCGTGACCAGACTTGCAAACAAGATTGGAAGTGGTGGGTCAGCCAAGCTGGGCTAAAGGCCCTAATAATAATCCCAGCTCTTCCTTACTCAAGCAGACCATGTATGCTGGGTCTTCAACTGGGTCTTTTACATCTGTCTTCTCATTCATTCTTCTCCTTAGATCAACCTAGGTGTGGAAAAGTCTACTTTTCTTAGCTTAGTTAGAACAGAGTAGACATTCTCAGGGAAAAGTTTTTACTAGGAGACTTAGGGGAAATAAACAAATTCAAAAGAATAGGTATGAAGGCATTCAATACTGTTCAATAGCTAGAGTGCAAAAAAAAAAAAAAAGAAAAGAAAAGAAAAGAAAAGAAAGAAAATTGAGTCTCTACCCCACACCATACAGAAAAACTAACACCAGATGGATTCGATACTTTAAAGTCCAAAATAAAACTCTAAGAATTTTAGATGAAAACAGAGGGGAAAGTTTTTCTGACCTACGGCGAGGAAAAATTTCTTAAACAAGACACACACAAAAAAGCACTAACCATTAAAGAAAAGATTGATAAATTTGACCACACTAACATTAAGACTAAGAGAATTTCTTATAAATTAGTGGTGTACATGAGTCTACCACTTTGAGAAACAATTTGGTATTTACTGATAAATTGCAAAATTTGTATATCTAAGACTCAAAAAAAAATTGTCGCATGTGCTCACAGAGACATATATAAGAATATTTACAGCAGCACTGTTTGTTATAGCAAAACAAAACAAAAACAAAAACAAAATTGGAAACAACCCAAATATCCAGCAACAGAAGAAAAGATAAATAATTATTCTTGGATTGGAATATTCTGTAACAGTGAAAAATTGTGAGCTTCAGTTTCCAAAAACAATATAGATGAATATAGCATAAATTTGAGTAATAAAAACCAAGTCCCAGAATACTATTTGATACTGATATCTTCATTAAAATGCAGTAAGTCAAACTAAACAATATATTGTTTCTAAGTACGTATATATGGAATTAAACTATTTAAAAAGCAAGAGAAAAAGTAGAAAAGCATGGAGGTGATAAACAGAAAATTCAGAATAGTGATTTTTTTCTTGAAGGGGAGTGGGAAGGCAGGGTGATGGGATAAGGGAGGATCACATAGGTAGATGTAAGTTTTTGGTAGTTCGCCAAGGTTGGGTGATGGGTTCATGGATATTTATTATATTTTTAATAAATAAATAAATAAAACCCTATATGATCTAAGGATGATGAAGTGCCATAAAAGGAAATTTATGATTAACACAGATAATACAACTTGTGTACCTGAGGCCCAGAAAGAAGAAAGAAAGGTCAACATTTCGAGTTCTGATTTCTGATCCTTAACCAAAATACAATCAGAATATCGTTGTTTTTTTAATCCATCATATTTCCAGTAATACGTCCCTTCGTGAGTAATATCAAACTAGATCAACTTTCTGCAGTTAGAAATTGTTGACATCGTTCCAAGAAGTAATCACATTTCTGCCTAGAGGGGGAAAGTTGATGGACAACAGTCCTGACAGATAGGCTGAGGACGCTGTCCTGTGGCTACCTGGGTAATGGTTTGACATTTAATTAGAGGTTTAAAAAAGCATCTTTCTCAGAATGAAATCTGGCCATGTGTGGCAACATGGATGGAACTGGAAGGTATTATGCTGAGTGAAATAAGTCAGTCAAAGACAGATACCATATGTTTCCATGCATAGGTGGACTTTGCGAGACTTAACAGAAAACAAGGGGGGAGGGGAAGAGGGGAAAGAAAAAAGACACAGAGAGGGAAGAAGATAAAGCATAAGAGATACTTAAATACTAAGAACAAACCGAGGGTTGAGGGGGGTATGGGAGGGGGGAGAGTGGGTGACGGGCACTGAGCAGGGCATGGGTTGGGATGAGCACTGGGTATTGTATTGAAACCAAATTGACGATAAAAAATTTAAAAAAATAAAAATATATTTGTTCACAGATTCTAAAAAAAGAAAAAGCATCTTTCTCTTTTTCCTTCACTATGCAGAACATACTGAGGAGGGAAGGGAATGGAAAGAAATATTAGATATACAAAATATGTGGTTTAATCTATTAGAGTAATGCTTCATTTACCCACCAGTATTGCTGGAAATGAGGTATTCCTCAGACATGAACTTTGCACATAACTTAATAAACCCCTTTTAAACCCAGGAACACTTTAAAAATCATTGTAATCATTTTTGATGAAATCCTGCAAGATGCTTTATAAATGTGCCTGTTATCTAAAGAGAATAATATTCAAAGTCCCACTTTCTGCAATGCCCAAGCTTCATCATTCTAAAATAAAATTTTTGCATTGGGCATTACACAGGGCCGTCCTCAATGGCCCCAAACTAGTTTTTGAGTATTTCTGCCAGGTTTGTGTAGGTTTTCTGTAACTTTTCTACTAACTAATCTATCAACCACCCCAACTCTCAGCATAGTTGCCTCCTCAAGCACCACACTCTGCTTCTAATGTGGGAAAACAGAGAAGCAAGCCTCAAGCTTCACTCATTCATTTATTTATTTATTAACCGTTTATTGAATGGCCAATATGTGAAAAGTGGGGACCACAGAGGGAATCAGACACTGATTCCATTCCATTCAGAGTAATAGACTCTGTAAGAGCAGGACAGATAATGTGTCATGGGTATTCTGAGGAAGAATAAATCACTTATGGCTAGGGTATCGTAAAAGACTCTTGGAGGAAGAAGCATTTAAACTGGGTCTTGAAACTGATAAGGTTGGAAACATAGAGATTTAGAGGAAGGCATTTGAGGTAGAGAGAGAACTATGAGCAAAACATCAAGAGCTAATACATAACAGGTGTTCAATAAATATTAGTTTAAAAAAATTGAATGTAGATATGTAAGCAATAAGTCTCAAGGTGTATTGAAAGAAATGCAAGGAATTCATCTTAGTTAGAATATAAACAGGAAGTAAAGTCAGAAAGGAAAGTAGGGCTAGACTGTGGACGCCCTTGATTGGCCAACTGAAGAATTAAAACTCCTTTTTTTAAATCAATAATTACTTTATTTTTTTAATTTTCTAATAATTTATTGTCAAATTGGTTCCCATACAACACCCAATGCTCATTCCAATAAGTGCCCTCCTGTGTGCCCATCACCCACTCTCCCCCCCCCACACCCTCCTCTCCCCTCAGTTTGTTCTTAGTCTTTGAGAGTCTCTTATGTTATATCTTCCTCCCTCTCTGTGGCTTTTTTTTTCCTACCCCTCTTCCCTTCCCCCCTGGTTTTCTGTTAGGTCTCCCAAAGCCTACCTATGCGTGGAACCATATGGCATCTGTATTTCTCTGCCTGACCTATTTCATTCAGCATAATCCTCTCCAGTTCCATCCATGTTGCCACGCATGGCCAGATTTCATTCTTTCTCATTGCTGCGTAGTATTCCATTGTGTATATATACCACTTCTTCTTTATCCATTCATCAGTTGATGGACATTTAGTCTCTTTCCATGATTTGGCTATTGTCGAAAGTGCTGCTCTGAACATCAGGGTACACGTGCCCCTATGCATCAGCAGTCCTATATCTCTTGGGTAGATTCCTAGCAGTGCTATTGCTGGGTCACAGGGTAATTCTATTTTCATTTTTTTGAGAAACCTCCACACAGTTCTCCAGAGTGGTTGCCCAGTTTGCATTCCCACCAACCGTGCAAGAGGGTGCCTGTTTTTCCACATCCTCACCAGCATCTATAGTTTCCTGATTTGTTCATTTTAGCCACTCTGACTGGTGTGAGGTGGTATCTTGGTGTGGTTTTGATTTGTATTTCCCTGATGATGAGTAACTAATCTTTGACAAAGCGGGAAAGAGTATCCAGCGGAAAAAAGACAGCCTCTTTAATAAATGGTGCTGGGAGAACTGGACAGCAACATGCAAAAGAATGAAACTAGACTACTTCCTTACACCACTCACAAAAATAAACTCTAAATGGATAAAGGACCTGAATGTGAGACAGGAAACCATCAAAATCCTAGAGGAGAAAGCAGGAAAAAAAGCCTTTTTTGACCTAAGACACACCAGTCTCTTAGTCGACGCGTCTCCAAAGGCAAGGGAATTAAAAGCAAAAATGAACTACTGGGACCTCATCAAGATAAAGAGCTTCTGCACGGCAAAAGAAACAACCAACAAAACTGATAGACAACCAACGGATGGGAAAAGATAATCGCAAATGACATATCGAATAAAGGATTAGTATCTAAAATCTGTAAAGAATTTACCAAACTCCACACCCGAAAAAAGAACAACCAAGTGAAGAAATGGGTGGAAGATATGAATAAACACTTCTCCAAATAAGACATCCAAATGGCAAACAGACACATAAAACTCTTTTTGTAAAATAGGAAACAACCATTGAAGATTTCAAGTAAAGAGTTGGTAATTAAAATTATTATTTCACATGATTGGAAATGAGACCTGAACAAAGAATTGAGAGGAAAGATATTAGAGAAGTAGAATTGACAGAAGCCCACCAATTATATGTAGGAAACAAGGCATAGAGAGTAGTCAGAGATAGCATTTGACCTTGAGCCTTCAGGCTGATTCAACTATAACAAAAATAGAGATATTAAGTAGGGGGCAGTTTGGAGGGAGGAGGTGTAAGAGAAAGGAGATGAATGAGTTTCAATTCAGATATACTGAGTTTGAGAGTTCAAAGTGAACACTTGGGTGGCATTCTCTGACCAGGAAGCAGTTGGAGCTCTTTGGAGATACTGGGGCTACCAAAAAGATTTTGGAATGAATATCATAGAGATAATAATTGAAGCCATGTGAGATTTTTAAAGTAAAGCATGTAAAGAGGTAAAAAAAAAAAAAAGAATACCAAGAACAGAATATTAAGGGAAAATAAATCTATATTTAGGGAATGGGAGGAGGAGGAACCAACAAGCCCAGAGAAAGTACTATTAACTTTTTAGAACCGTGTCTTAAGTAAAAATCCAGAGAATCCAAATCTATGAGTAAAATGTAGACATGCTCACATATGTGAACATTGTGACAACACTTTCAGCTATGGTACAACTTTTTTAAAGTTTGTTCCTGGATTTCACATGTATTTTCAGATTCTTATTATCAAAATTATCACTAAGTACTTTCACTTTAAGAAGGAATAAAGTGTTGCTCTGAGATTTCCTTGTCTATTTGTCCAAGGCAAGCAAAGAAAAAAGAGTTGTGGAGACACTGATTATGTCAGTGATAACAATGGAGTTGGTGAAGGCATTGACATTAGTGACAAAAGTGGTGACAAGAACTCAGTAATGGGACAATGTCCACTTATTCATGCATGCACACATCAGTGCATCAAGCCTACGCTGAGAAGCTGCTATGTCCCACTATTCTAGGGATAGAGGTTGAGAAATGAACAAGACAAACAGAGTCCCTACTGCTATGGAGCTGCCATTAGAGTTGGAGTAGACAGTCCCAAGACACACAAAGATAATCAAAGAAGATAATTTCACATAGCTGTATGTGCTGTGCAGTGTGCAAAAACAAGATAATAAAGCTGGAATTGACTGGGTAATCAGAAAAGGCTTCTCTCCAGAGATGACATTTGACTTGAGATCTGAATGACAAAAAGGCACAAATTAAGCAAAAAGTACTGGAAAATCACTCCAGACAGAGGGCACAACATATGCAGGGGTAAAAATAAGCTTGGCATGTTTGAGGAATGGCAAGGCCAATGAGGTTGGCATGTAATGAGAGTGTCAGGATATGAGGTTGCCAGATCATGAAGAGCTTTATGGGCCAGGGGAGTTAGCATAGAGTTTGATCTCAGTTATGGGACCCATTTGAAAGGTTTTAAGCAGAAAATGATGCAGGCATGACGTAATAAAAGGTTTTGTTTTTAACTGAGTTATATTAAGTTTTACTTTCAGAGAGCAATACCAAGCAAAGAAACAGTCAAGAAGATCACCAAGGATGGGAATAATAGGAGAGAGTTAAGGGAATCTTAACTGGAGTTATAGAGGGATTTCCTTGAGGCTCAACATTCTGGAAGCACTTGACTCCTGCCCATGAAGGACAAAAAGATCACATTTGTATGAAGACTCTTGAGACCAGTCACTGTTAAGTCTCTGTCCTTGAGTAACTGGACATCATGTGATTGTTAAATTGACAGGAGGAAAGCAATAGGCTGTACTTGTGCCCCCACTAGACTGTGTACTTCTTGACGGTAGAAGTCCTGTCTGATTCATTAGCAAATTCCCATTGCCTATCTTAGAGTAGAAGCTCAATAAATGTTTTTTTTTAATGGGCAAATAAATAAATGTTGGGAAAAATACAGATTGGGGAGACTGAGGCAGAGGTGGTTAGGTAGCTATTTGTGTTCCCATTCCACAACAGAATGGAAATTAGTTTCCCAGCCAATGGCTACATTTCTCCATCATCTTTTGCATCTAGATGCTTTTTTTCTTTTCGCAATGGAATGTGAGCAAAAGTCGTGTGTATCACTCCCAGGCCAAAGTAGTTAAGCATTGGGTGTGTCATCCATCACGTTTTTCTTCCCCTTCCAGTTTTTTTTCCCTCAGAGGCATTTAAAATGCCGTCATCATGAAATGGAAGGATCTTAAGAGTTTCTGAGTCTTCATTTGAAGAAGAGCTACTCAGGAGAGCCACCCTATCAGAAACATTTGCATTACAGTTTTGAGCGTCTAGAAAAAAAACTTCTATCATTTTAAGCTATTGAAATCTGAGAATAACCACAACATTAACCTGGTCTATTCTAATACCCCATAGGAGGGTAAAACATAGGGCTGAACAGGAATATTCATAGAGAGTACGAGTAAAGCATCTACCTTGGGGAACATTTGAAAAGAGCCTCTGGCCCACAAGAGGCCAATATTCTTCATGAAGGGCATGAAGGGCATGAAGGGCTGAAGAGATCTAGCCTGTCTTTGAAGGAACCAAGAAAAAGGGCCAAGAACTACTATGGTTTCTTTGAGGAAAAAGGAAAGTGAGTCTTGCCACAGTAAGAGCAAGTGTTGGGTTTACAAGTTGCTGCAAGGAAGATGCATTGATGACTAGCTCCAGGAATAAGTAGCAATGGGCATTTGGTTTTTGCCTTTACTTTTACAATCTTATTTATTAATTAAGTGAAGTTTGAGGTACTTATGTAGCAGAATATTTTATCTTGATCCTTATAACTCATGTTTTGTGTGGTCCTGGGTATAATCATATTTAATATAAACCCTGTTAAATTTGCAGAGTCAAATGAATTTAAATATGCCACCAATATGTTTATTCCCATTTTTTTCAGTTGATTTTATTATATGCTATAAATCTGCATAAGGGGAACCCTTTTGTCCCAGAGACCTATTCACTGTTGCAAGCAATTGTAAAACTGTAGTAACTGCTGACACTTGGACTGGTCATGATTAGAAAAAAAAAAAAAACAGCATCCACAAAACCAGGTTTTTAAAAATTAATTTTGTTGTTGTTGTTATTTTTCTTATAGATGCCATCGTGGTGCCTCCCATTTTCTCCCAAACATGGAACTTAATAAGTTTCAGAGTATAAAAGGTTACAGATTTTTCTAGTTAGATTGTTATAATATGGTTCTAATACCATGTCAAAATAGGCTTGATGAAAGAGACAGTCATTAGGACAGTGGCTTCAGTCTATCTGTAGGGGAACTTACTGAAAGCAGGAGGCACACATTTGTGAGCATATTTGTCTTCTGCAAAGCTTTTCTTGACCCTGTTGCCTCCGCTCCCATCTCGAGGCCCGAAGGATGCGGAGGGGATCATGAACAGAGTTGGTTAAGCCACTCTCACAGAAAAAGTCACAGGAAGAAACAACACTTTTGAGATGACACACGCTGACCTGAGGAAGAAGTCTGAGGGCCTTATTTTCCATCTCTTTCTGCTCTTCTAACATTTCAGAAATATCACATTTTATCTTGTTTTGTTTAACCTGGTCTACTTCAGTCTGATCTCAACTCATCTTACTTATACATTTTTTTCATGCATGCATTCTTTAAACAGTATCTCCTGAGTGACCACTCTACATTAAGCCCTCTGCTAGGTGAATGTTTCAGAGGATACTGGCAGAACATTGGATACTGAGATCAGGTTGTCTTCAAGTTTTTCACCCTCTATGATGAAAGAAAAGTAGAGAAAGGAAAAGACTACCACTAAACTCATTGGAAGAAGAGGAAGTATGCCATGGGCCCACAGAGAAGAATACACATTCCACAGTGAGAGTCAGAGAAAGATTCATAGAAAAGAAGACTTAGAGCAAAAAAGGGAGACAGACAAGAGGAAACACTGGCATCCAGGCAGGAGATAGATCATTGAAAAAATTCAGAAAATGGAAAGTCACCTGTCTGTATTAGAACTGCAAGTAGCTCAGTAAGGCCAGATAATTTATCAGGCCATACAGAGAGAGAAACAGTGGAAGGAGATGAGGACTAATATGTAGAAGGGACCATACTGTATAGTGTATTATAAGCAAAGATACAGGTATTGATCCTTATTCTGTAGTAGGATCTACAGGTATAGATCCTTATTCATGATCAATGACAGAGACAAGTGTAACCTAACACTGGTGACTTCAAATGCTGGCAACTTCACTGCCTCAAAACATGTCCCTCTTCCAATCCTGTTTCATCCTGGCTTTTGACACTAGGGCTCCATCTTCTATATATAATCCTAATTCTGGCATCTTCAGCTCATCATCTTGGCTTTAGACTCTCAGCTTTCCCATAAAGTCTGTGTCTCAGATTTGACCGTCTGGCCTGACATCAGAATCTTATTATTTAGGCTAGGATATTAGGCTCTAGCTAGCTCTGGTCCATTGACCATTCATCTGAAAGTGTTAGGAAAACTGGATTAAAGGTCAAAGCAGTACACCTGAAATAAGACTTCCCAGAGTTTGCTAAAGATGATGAGTTCTCTGGGGCAAGTACATTGTAGTGTCTAGCAACGCAGGGAACTGTGGAGTAGCAGGAACTTGCAGATTTTTAAAACTCTGATAGTGAAAATGCCATAGTGCAGGATCACAAATTCAGAAATACTTCCAAGTAACTCTAAAGCCAGTAGCCCCAGGGCCACACTTTGTGAAACAGTGAACTAGAGCATAGGGTGCATGTGAGAAGGGAATGCCTTCAATAGCAGTCTCAGTAACCTAGACATTGGGCTTTCTGCTCTAGGTGATTGATGGAAAGCCATAGGAGACTGTGTGACCCAGGGGAGAGCCACTATCAGAACTTGGGTCTGGTGGGAGCACCTGCTTTGACAAAGAGGGGAAAAGGACGTAGTGTGAGACTAGGGAGCCCAACAAGGGCACTGGTACAAGAGTCCCAGGGAGGGAGTGGTGATGATGAGTGAGGGCCTGGACTGGGACACTCCATCCAAATGCATTCCTGCTGGAGACACGTGGAAAGGAGAGAGTTGTTTCCAAAACCTGGGCCAGGAAGGAAGAAAAGAAGCTGCTCTTCCCCAATGGCATGTGGAATTTTGTTGATGATTTATTGGAATTCTTCCCAAAGCTGGAGTTACCCAAACAACTCATTTAAGTCATTCAGAAGAGATCTGATACTCTAGTTTGCTCTAAGAAGTCAACTTTGCAGAGATATACGTGGAGGCAATTTGTTGTAGTTGGAAACACAAAGAGATTTTCCAAAATCGTTTTCTTGGAAGCAGAACATATTAGTGCTGAGCAAGACCTTAAAACTCACTTAGATCAGTTTTCTAGTTGACAACTGGGAAAATGAATTGCTGTCCCACTGAGCCATCAACTAAATAATACTTAGAACATCTAACCCAACAATCCTCAGACTGCAGGATGCATTCAAATCATCTAGGGTACCTGTTAAAAATGCAGACTACTGCTCTTCTTCTCCCAAGATTCTGATTCACATAGGTGGGGAGGAGGCTTTAGATCTATATTTCCAAATAGTTTCCCCAGGCGACTGTAATGCAGGTGGTCAAAATCCATAGAATCTTTGCCGTACAGAATTCCTCAAACACAGCGCTATGTTGGTCTTTGTCTTTTCAAGGCTCTGTGTTAAGAACTCTGAGGAGTTTCCAGGGAAAGACCCTGAGTCCCCATCCTAAAGTTGTTCCCAGTCTCCCAGGCAAACTGCGTAAGAACAAAACTAAATTTCAAAGGAGAAAGTGACAAGCATCCTAAAATGAACAGAAAAATACCAGGATGGTCCATGCAAGGGAAAGAGCTTATTTACTAATCCAATGAGACCAGCTGAAGAGGTGGTGTGGAGATAGAGAAATAACAAGACTTAATTGTTGAAAGCCATGAAGACTATGTCTTAGTATTGTCTTTCACAGGCATCCTTTGAAAAGCACCAAATTATGTAAGAGAGAATTCATCAAATAAGAAAGAACAAGAATGGTCCCCCTGGGGAACTTAAAGAGTAAATCTATGTGATAGTAGTTTCTTCCATAGTATTTTAACACTAGGCTGTGATAATTCTTTCTGACTAAGCTGGCAATAATAACAGAGGTTACCCAGCTATACTTCTTTCCATCACAGTCATGGCAACTGAATGAAGCCTAAAAGATGAAAACACTTGACCAGGTCATCTAGGATGTGGATCCAATGCTGAAGCCCTTTCCAAATTCCTATATTCCAGGGAAAAAGGGTCTTGGATGGGTTCTCTTCCTTCTAGTCCCTTGCTCTCCACCATCTTCTGATGGCTCCAGTTAAGGTGCTGAACACCTACTTTGAGGACGCAAAGTGGATTTCTTAGCACTTTCTCCATGTGGTTTCATAGAGATGATAACTGTAGTAGCTAATAGTTTTGATCACTTACTGTGTGGCAGGCATTGATGCAACTGATTTATTTGAAAAACCTTGTTAATACATCCACTATAGAGATGAGGAAACCATCTCAGTTGCAGAGAAGTTAAGGAAACTGCCTATTTGCACAGCTATTAAGTGGCAGAAGGATGATCAGAAGACACTGGGCAGAGCAGCTCTAGAGACTGTGCCTCTACCTACCATGCTGTACTACATCTTCTAACTTTTCTGGGGCTCAAGTTAGTCTCGCCTACCATACCATAAGCACCATAGGTTCATAGGATTGTAGGGACAGGAACCATGTCTATTTCGTTACTGCTATATACTGAATACTAGATACAAGGTAAACATTCAATAAATATTTGTTGAAAGAATGAATGAATAGAGTTGGATGAGCTGACACTGATAACATTATTTTGTTGTCTTTAGAACCAGTCCTGTTTCCACCAATAACTCCCATGACCTTTTAAGACCCTGCCCCTTTCTGGAGCTCAGTCTTACCATCTGTAGAATGAAGATGATGTTCTCTAAAGGACCTGTCATATGAAACAGTCTAAAAGCCTCCCCCATTATTAAATCCAAGCCTCCACGTAGGGCCAGGCCAAACCCATGGCCTGACCTTACCCATGGCTCTAAGCCTTGTCTGTTAGGTTCCACATCGTGATATTATATTCAAAAGTATGAGATAATAAATTTGAAGGAAGGGAAGAGGTTAAATATTTGAGGAGTTGGGGAGAAAAAGAGATTCTTGGACAGTTTAAGGCTGAAATGGAGAAGACCAAGAGAGAGTTTGTTGGTAATTTGCAAAAGGAATCCATCCTTAGAAGTGTTTCTGGGGGCACCTGGGTGGCTCAGTTGGTTAAACATCCGACTTCGGCTCAGGTCATGATCTCACAGTTCGTGAGTTCAAGCCCCGCCTCAGGCTCTGTGCTGACAGCTCAGAGCCTGGGGCCTGCTTTGGATTCTGTGTCTCTCTCTCTCTCTGCCCCTTTCCTGCTCACGCTGTCTCTCAAAAATGAATAAACGTTAAAAAAATTTTAAAAAAGAAGTGTTTCTGGCCAGAGAATAAGTGTATCAAGCAGACTATCCATGTGGTAATCAAACACTCTGTTTGTTGATAATTCTTGGGGGCAGGTTTAACAAAAAGGACAACAAACGCATTTGAAAATGCAAAATATTTAGAACTCTAAGGATAGTGAACAGTAACTCCATATCCCAGCAGATAAGTTTGCCTTCACAGCTTGTTCTGGAGGTAAGCTAGCCATTAAATGGATGTAAGACTTTCTGAAGTCCCGGTGGCCCAGACCAGAGAGTGCTGAAATGATCTTCCTAGCTCTTTAAAGAAGAGGGAAAAGTGAGGGAGTTCGGATTTGGGAAACAAACAGTCTGATATAAAAATTCTAGCTCTGCCCCCTCACCTTACAGATGAGGAAACTGAAATTTGGAAAATGAAGCTATTTGCCTCATATCACACAGCTCCTAAGTAATGTGGCCCATAATCAAAGCAGGGCCTGTGTGACTGGAAGCCCCCCTCTCTTGGCTCCAGCATGCTCTTCTGCTTAAGCCCTCTTTAGCTAATCCTTAATGGCTAATTAGTTGTCTCATCATTAAAAAGAATGAGAGAAAGGCAAAGGAATGGGGCTCCCATGACCTGCTGACCTCATTGTGTCATTAAAAGGAGATGGCTTTGAGTCAAAACATGGTGGATTTCTTCTATAAGAGTCTCATATTATCCAGCATCCTCTCGCTTCTGAGATGCACCCCTCCACTCTACCTCCCACATCGAAATGCTTTATTACTTACATTTTTCTGTTCTGGGAAAATGAGTAAATATTACTAAAGTTCTTAGAACAGTGCTTGACATATATAAACACTATTATAATGTTGAATGAATAAAATAGAGTGTTATTATCATTGAAATATTTTTAGACAACTCAAAAAATATAAAGAGGACAATGAAAATCACATAAGTAAAATTTTGATGTAGGTGCAGGCTTTTGTAATGGACAAATAATTTTTTCACAGAAAAGAAAGATTATTTTATGCATATTGTTTTTGTAACCGGATTTTTTTCACTTAGTAGTATGTTGAGTGCATTGTTGAGTGTCAATGCGTTGAGATTTACATGATCATTTTAATACATCTATAACATCCCTTTGTATTGGTGCACCAATAATTTAGTTAACTAAATCCTACTAATAGACATTTTAATTTTTTCTTATATGTTGTTTTTGTAAACAAGGCTCTTGAATTCTTGTCTGATTCACACATTTCTCCAGATCACCCTGCAGAAAATTTGTAGAATCTACACTCATACCAGCAATACACTTTTCTGATTAATAGTTTGATTGAACACCTTTTCAAATCTTTATTAACTTTGGTAACTTTTTCATTCCTGTTGTTTGCTCATTTTTTCTGTTGAGTTGTTTATTCTTATCTTATACGGTTTTTAGGCTTTTAAAATATTAAGACTGTAACTCTTCTGTCATGTATGTTGCAATTTTGCTTGCAAGTATTGTTTCTGTGTTCTGTGCAAAAGCCATAAGTTTATGTGTAATGGAATATCTCAATCTCTTACGTTATGGCTTCTGTCTTTAAAATCATGCTAGATAAAATCATGCTAGAAAATGTTGCCTTCTTTACTTCAAGAGTATAAAAATATAAAAATATTCACCTACATTATCTTCTACATATTTATGGTTTTATTTTTCACATTTAAATCTCTGGCCAACCTGGAATTTGCTCTGGTGTATTTCCAGGGGATTTAAGCCAGTCCTTCAAATGTTTGGCATTAAATTTCTAACATACTCATTTCTTGAATGAGTAAAAATGCATATTTCTGTATGCCTGAAGGAAATGCGTAATATAGACATTGACTAGCATCTTAGTCTACCTTCCAAACACCTGTAGTACTTTTCCCAGAACGGCACACTAAATGCTACCAGTGATTGTAAAGCCTGCCCACCCCTCTTTACACATAATTTCATCAACTTGAAGCCTTTTTTTTTTTTTTTTTACTTTGCTGAGTATTCCAACTGAAGATACTGAGACTTTTTATTAAAGGAAAATATTCTGGGGTCAGGGAGTGGGTAGAGAGAAAGAGGGCAGGGGACAAATAAGATGGGTAAGGAGAATCTATTAATAATTGGACATGTATAGTACAAAGGAAGAAGGAGGAAATGAGTGACAAGGGAAAGAGCTCTTTAAAATGTAGCTTGAAGGAGCTGAAGTCAAAGTAAATAGAGATCAGCAATTGTCAAAGACAATGACTTAGAAATGGTGAAAAGTACTTATCCACGAGTTGGGAACCTGGGACTCTGGTCCCAGCTTTTTCACCATGGAACTTAAACAAGTGTCCTCCATTTTCTAGGCCTTGATTTCTTCCTCTATAATATGTGAGTGTGGGAGGGCTTTGGGTGAGGGGAATGGATTACATGCAATTCAGCGAACATTTATTGAATGGCGGTTAGGGGCTAGATACAATTCTAGGTGCTTAGCCCTAAAATTTTCAAAAGCTGGACCTTCTGGAACTTTCTAGCATAAGGATTCATTAGGAAGGTAGCCAAGAGGGTAGCTGAAGCACATGTGAGGAGGAACTTGGTGGGATGAGAAAGAAGCAACCAGCTGAATTAAGTACTGCAGAGTCACCAGCCACTTATCACGGGCAGCCCTTCCCTCTAAGTCTGCTTTGAAATCCACATAATGACTATGACCTCCCAACACCCAATAGGGTAGGTGTTTTGTGCTCTGCTCCCACAAGAGGATTTCATCACTTATTCACTCATTCATTCATGAAGTAAACTCTGAGGCAGCATGTGAAAAGCACTGTTTGCCTTTTGTCCCTGCCCACTGGCCTTTCTTTGAGCTTTGGCAGTAGGGCTGTGAACATCTGCTTGCTTTAAATGCTATCTTGCCTCCTTATCTACCAGAGCTGCTCCTTGTGGACAAATTATGCATTCCTAAAGTCACTTCCCACTGTGAGTCACATCCCTGCAAATCTTGGTGACACCTATGACATTGTATTTACCTTTTTGTGTTTAAATTATCAATGCTGCTAACATCTTTGAACTCGGCTGCAGCAACTTCTTTTTTTTCTTTAAAAACGTATTATTTATTTATTTTAATATAATTTATTTTCAAATTGGTTTCCATACAACACCCAATGCTTATCCCAACAAGTGTCCTCCTCAATGCCCATCACCCACTTTCCCCTCTCCCCTACTGCCCCATCGACCCTCAATTTGTTCTCAGTATTTAAGAGTCTCTATGGTTTGCCTCCTTCCCTCTCTGTAACTTTTTTTTCCCCTTCCCCTCCCCCATGGTTTTCTGTTAAGTTTCTCAAGATCCAATGAGAAAAAAATGAAATCTGGCCATGTGTAGCAACATGGATGGAACTGGAGGGTATTATGTTAAGTGAAATAAGTCAGTCAGAAAAAGACAGATACCATATGTTTCCACGAATAGGTGGACTTTGTGAGACTAAGCAAAAACCAGGGGGAGGGGAAGAGGGGGAAGGAAAAAAAGACACAGAGAGGGAGGGAGATAAAGCATAAGAGACTCTCAAAGACTAAGAACAATCTGAGGGTGAGGGAGGTGAGGGAGGTGAGGGGGGGGGAAGGGGTGACGGACATTAAAGAGGGCACGTGTTGGGATGAACACTGGGTGTTATATGTAAACCAATTTGAAAATAAACTATTATAAAAAAAAGATCCACATATGAGTGAAAACATATCGTATCTTTCTTTCTCTGCCTGACTTATTTCACTTAGCATAATACCCTCCAGTTCCATCCATGTTGCTACAAATGGCCAGATTTCATTCTTTCTCATTGCCAAGTAGTATTCCATTGTATATATAAACCACATCTTCTTTATCCATTCGCCAGTTGATGGACATTTAGGCTTTTTCCATCATTTTGCTATTGTTGAAAGTGTGCAACAATTTCTTACTAGACATGTCTCTGGAGGCAAGAGAAATAAAAACAAAAATGAACTATTGAGACCTCATCAAGATAAAAAGCTTCTGCACAGCAAAGGAAACAATCAACTAAAATAAAAGGCAACTGACAGAATGGGAGAAGATATTTGCAAATGATATATCAGATAAAGGATTAGTATCCAAAATGTATGAAGAATTTATCAAGCTCAACACACAAAAAAACAAATAATCCAGCGAAGAAATAGGCAGAAGATATGAATCGACGCTGTTCCAAAGAAGACATCCAAATAGTTAACAGACACATGAAAAGATGCTCAACACCACTCATCACCAGGGAAATACAAATCAAAACCACAATGAGATACCACTTCACACCTGTCAGAATGGCTAAAATTAACAACTCAGGAAACAACAGATGTTGGTGAGGATGCAGAGAAAGAAGAATACTTTTACACTGTTAGTGGGAATGCAAACTGGTGCAGCCGCTCTGGAAAACAGTGTTCAGGTTCCTCAAAAAATTAAAAATAGAACTACCCTGTGACCCAGCAATAACACTACTAGAAATTTATCCAGAGATTACGAGAGTGCTGGTTCACAGGGGCACATGTACGCCAATGTTTATAGCAGTGCTATTAACAATAGCCAAAGTATGGACAGAGCCCAAATAATCCATCAACTGATGAATGGATAAAGATGTAGTATATATATAATGGAATACTTCTCAGCTATCAAAAAAATGAAATCTTGCCGTTTCCAATAAAGTGGATGGAACTAGAGTGTATTATGCTGAACAAAATAGGTCAGTCGGAGAAAGGCAAATCATATGATTTCACTCGTAGATGGAATTTAAGAAACACAACAGATGAACATAGGGGAAGGGAAGGAAAAATAATATAAAAACAGAGGGAGGCAAACCATAAGAGACTCTTAAATACAGAGAACAAACCGAGGGTTTCTTGAGGGGAGGTAGGTGGGGGAATGGGTAAGATGGATGATGGGCATTAAGGAGGGCACTTGTTGGGATGAGCACTGGGTATCATATGTGAGAGATAAATCACTGGGTTCTACTCCTGAAACCAATACTACATGGTATGTTAACTAAGTTGAATTTAAATGAATAAATTTAAAAATTAATTAATTTTAAAAATACCAGTGCTGCTATCTTCATGCCCCATGCTCCATTGGTATATTGACATCTCGAGACCATATGTTTTGTTCTCTTCCCCCTGTACAATTACTTTCTCCTAAGAATTATGGGCGTCTTTGCAGTTGTTTTTCTTTTTCTCTTCCATTTTCAAAGTCCTCCAAGGTGCCCATATTTATGGAACAATTCGAGCATTCCATCTTTATCCTTTGTTACTTTTTTATTTAGACATTTATAGGTGCCCAGGCCCACTGCGTGCAAGCACTGTCATAAGTACAACAAATATAGCAATAAGAAGACTCACAATGAGAAGACTCCCTTGTGGGACTCCATTCTAGTAAGGGAAACTGATAGTTAACAAGTAACTGAATAACATTAATTTATCGCCACTTAAATAGATTGTCATGGAGGAGAATGGGGTTGTCTCTAAGCATTCAAATATGTAGCCACAGTAGAGAAATAAAATTTTACTTTCACACTATCCAATACATTTCCATACCTGTTTCTCTTCTTATAAGCTTGAAGAAATAATAAAGGAGCGCCCATGTCCCTAGTCCTCCAAATGAAGCTCAGATTGTACTGCTCCCTAAAGTTCTTGTTGATGTTGTGGCAATTAAGATGTCAAATAGAAGAAAATTCATTCTGAAGCAATGAAAGCCCTTGCCCAAAGTTTAGCCAGACCTTTTCCAGGAGTTCTCCAGAAAGTTTGTCTTCATGGGTTGGCCTCCCTTCCTTCCACTGGTATGTACATTTACCCCTTCTGCCATGACTCAGTCTCTCCTCCTCCCTGCGCCCTGTGCCCTGTTCTGGGCCCTTATGGTGGCCTCATCTCCCCTTACCTTCCAGTCCATCATCCTTTGAGATGTACAGGCCCTTTTGCCATTTTCCCTTGGCCTCCCATAAATGCAGGTCCCCCCACCAAGACCTTCACACCTCCAAACTATTTTATGCTCCCAAGAGCTATAGGCCAGAAACACAACCTCTCCCCTCTCCCAGCACCCAAAAGCCTTCCTTCCCCACTTCCATGGTCCCTCTGGGCTCTCAAGGCCTTAGGGTTCTTCCAGTCCAACTCCCCACCTCCACTAGTGCTTCTGTCTCCAGCTGGGGCCCCAAGCACAGACTTTTCCATTAGCACAAGGAAGCCACCTACAAGGCCTTGGCTCCTGGCCTTTCCATGTTCTTGTCTTTCCAATCCTGTGTTCTGAGAAATGCCTATCCATACTCTTGGCAGCTACTCCTTGTCCCTCTGATATCTAACACTATCTGAGAAAGCCATTGTTTCATCCAAAATGCACCCATTTTACATTCAGACTGTGGAACCTAGGCTGAGTCCTCACAACTTTTCAATAATCCTTGTCTTCATTACCTGCATTCTGGCCTTGGAACCACCTTGCACACAGCTATTGTTTCTCATTCCTCAAGTTCTTTCTCAGTCCTGCCATAGAAACCAAAACAAATTTTCTAGGAAGGAAAAAAAGAGGACAGTGATGGTCAATGTCACTTGGAGGTTAAAGAAAATAGACATGAAAGAGGCCTTTGAATTTTGTGCCATGGAGGTCAATGGTGATGTTGTCTAGAACAACTCCATGGGGTGATGGGGGTTGAAATGTCATTGCACAAGGCTGAGAAGTTGGAAGTGAGACAGTAGAGAATGTTACTGATGATAACTATCTTGAAAAGCTTGTGAATGGGGAGTAGAGAGCTTTGATAGTTTAAAAAATGAGATTGAAGTTAAATGGAGGGAATTTTAAGATAAGAGAGTCTTGAGCATATTTAAATGCTGTTTGGAAGGACCTGGTAGATAGAAAAGATAGAAAATACAGGAGTACAAAGATAATTCAGTGAGTAAATCCTTGAGGACTTGGAGCCAGGGAAAGAGTCTCAGGATTGGATTAGACCGGAGAAGGGACATTTTTCCATTGGAAGTGAAGGAAAGGAAGTGCATGAATATGCTTGTAGGCATAGTAGCTAGAAATTCTCAGCTGGTAGCATCAATTTTCTCCGTGAGGCAGGAGGCTAGGTCATCTAAAGTGAAGGGAAAGTAGAGGAGAGTGATTTAAGGCTTGTAAAAGGTGGGTATTTAAAGAAATAATTATGAAGAATGGAAAAATAAGCATATTAGAACAGCAGGCCTGGGTGAAGTCAGTGAACATATAGAAGCATCCATCTGTGTATGATGTGGGTTCTTCTGCCAGTATCACTCAGCTGTTTAAAGGCAATGTAAGAAGCTTATAGTTGGAATAATTTAAGTCTAGAAATTTTCAATGTGTTGCTGCAGATGGACAATGAGTGAGGAGGCTGAGAAGGTTGGCAGTCAAGGCTGTCCCTAGGATGTGCAGGGCACCAGGCAAATATTTTCTGTGGGCCCCTATAAACAAATTAATTTGTTGCCTAAAGTTTAGCACAATGTGGAGAAATGAGGGATTTCCCTGTTTGTTTACTGCATCATCAGTGCATGTGAAGGTTCACATAGGATTCAGGTTCCCTGCCTTCCTGTTCAGGTCCAGGAACTACCTTTACATGTTCCTTACTGTCCAGTGAACTGTGCATGGATACTCTTGTATCTCCCCTCAGAGAAGAAAAGAAAGTATTGCTATTGCTACTCACATCCCATGGCCCTTCAGAACCTGCTGGTTTTGGAACAATCTAGATATACTTGGCTTTGCAGATCCCTGACACCATTAACTTAATGCTGGCTATTCCATTACTCATGACACTACCTTTGTCCGTTGGGCCATGTGTGGACACTGGCTTGAGATGCAACTTGGGACGGCATATAATCATACTAACTGTGGGTAAGAGATAAAATTAATTGGAAAATTCTATTGCTGGTGCAGAGCAATGGTCTCAAAAGTCCTCAGGGGAGATAGGCAGAGACACTTCTGTCTTGTCAAGACAGCTTGACAACTGGCAGAAAGCCTACAGAATAGGTGCAGTGATGCTCTGGGTGCCAGCAGTGTTTAGTGGGGTGGGTGGAGGAGATATGCAGAATAAATGACACCTGCCACCACCTTCCCCCATCATTGACTGCCATAGACAGAAAGTGCCACTATGGCTTGAAAGTGCACACATGGCACAAATCCAAGGGTCAGTAGTGGGCCATCAGGAATCCAAAGACCTCAACTCATCCTATGCCAATTGCGAATGAGTATCACACCAAATCACCCTATCAACACCATTCTGGCTGCCTAATCTTTTCCACTGCTATGAAAGTAATGCCACACCAGTCAGTGGGAAGCGTCTTCACACCAGGCCTCCTTTCCAGAACCAGGACCCAACCCTGTAGGTATGATACTTGGGGCTCCTTGTGGCATCTTAACAACTTCATGTGTGGGTCAGAGAGTGCCCTTAAGAGAAGAAATGGGGATTGAGGCTCATGAGGGTCTTGGTTCAGGCTTAGGGCACTCTGACTAGATAGCACTGCTGGCACTGACTAGTCTCCAGCACTGGAAGAAGACTTAGAAAACATCATGAAGGTGTTCCAAAGCATAGAACTTTCTGAGGCATGGAACCAGAGCAGGACCCTGCTTGCCATGAAGTAAGAACAATACTGGACAAAGTGATAGAGCATGCAGGGGCCTAAGTTAGGGAAGGGGGAATGAAGACATGAGGAGAGAGAGCCAATTGGGTAAGAAAACTGAATTGTCATTGGTTGCAAGTACTGAGATATTGAACAACTGATACACAGGAAATTAATTATTAGTGAGCTGGAAGTTAAAGGTCAGGTAGCAAGCCATATGAATTTGATTTCAAAGGTGGAGCAGATGGGAGTGAGATAACTTCCAGAGTCATCACAGCCTTGATGGAGTAGATATGGGACTGGAGATTAGGAGATCAGGAAGATGAGGCCTGGGTGCTGGGTGGATTATTCTCATAGATTCCAAGATCACTCCAGATTATGACAATATTTGGAATGGAGGGAAAGATTATAAGAAAAGGGCCAGAACTGTTACAATATGAGAGGAGGTGCTAAGGAGAGCTGAGGGCTCCCTCCAGAGGGAGGTAAGTCCCATATCTCCAGGTTAATGGTTGTAAAGAGAAAATACCATCTTCCATTCACTCATTTTACAAGCACTTATGAAATGCCTATGATATGTAGACAAAGCATTATCATTTCTCTCTCATTTGATTTTGTACTCATTAAGTGCAGGGAGGTAATTAAATGTTTGTTGAATGACTAAATCAATGTCAGGCACACTATTGGTGCTGGCAATTAAAACAAATGAATAAGATGCAAATTGCTCACAGTTTAGTAGGGGAGAAAAAAGATAAGTCATGTTTATGAAAACCTTAGCATAAGCAGAGCATGTGCCCCTACATTATGTCTTTGGGTACGTACCAATCATTCTGAGCTGTAGACAAGGAAGGGATTAATCTCTAAATTTTGCATGTAAGAAATAGGCTCAGAAGCATGAAGTGACTTGCATGAGGCCACAAGAGTTCATAAGCATCAGAGGCAAGATTCCAAGTTTTCTTCCTGCCATTTACCTAATTGGTCTCACATTGTCACCTTATAAAATAACCCCTTTTTTAATGCCACGAACATCACACTTTTGGGAGACCTGTCTGGATTCGGGGTCCCTCTCCTCTTTTCCTCTATAAAACACTTCCCTTGAACATTCCCCACAGTCACTTTACCCAGTAAACAAATGAGTACAGCACGGTCTGTTTAAGAGTAACTCCAGCATCCATTCAGAAATCTAGAAAACACATGGCAAAACTTCTCTGAACTCTCTTGCTTTGAGTTTCATTTTTCTTAGAGTTTTTTTTTCTGCTAAATCGCTCCAGTTAACTACACATGGTGCATTTAGCAAAATGCTGCCCACAGAACAGGCATTGAAAGCACAAGCTTTACAGGTTGCGAAGCAACGTATGGTATTTAAAAAAAAAAATTCATGTCCATAGGAAAGTTTGCCTTTCACTGAACCAAGTGTTTCCTCTTGCATTCTCTTGGACCTGCTTTCAAATTCTGTTCTTTGTTGCTTTACAAAAAGATTGTTTCTTCATTAGCCTTTAAACCATGCTGATAATAGACTCTGAAATTCCTTAAGGATTGTGTGGTGGGGAGGGGAATGAGGCTGGTGGGCCACTGAACTATTAGCATCTTACTAAGCAATCTCATTCTTGTTCTGTGTTTTCCAATAATTAATATCCTACAAAAGCAAATGCTATCCCTCAAATTTGTGGTTGTCAGTCCAAATAGGTTAACTCTTTTTCTAAGCTTCAGAGTTATACTCCAGTGTCACTTCCCAAGTGGATTTACAAAGAATTCTCCAAGGATGATGTTGGCTTATTTGAATAAACAGAATCTTGACAGTCTTTAATAAAGCATTCAGCTGGCCTGCTGTGGTGGCCTCCTAAATGGACTACTCTTCTCGATTCTTGGCCCTTTCTCCTGCCCCTATCTACCAGATGTCCCTGCCTGAGCTACTTCCAGAAGGTAATTTTTGAAGGCTCTCCATGGCCTAGACAGTGACCTATAAGTTTTAACCTGGCACACGGGGGTCTCCCCAAACTCATTCACATCTACCTTCCCACCTTGCCTCATATCACATCCTGTCATGTATAAAACCACTATCTTACTTCATGGATCTAGTCTCCGACCCTCTGAGAGAGTCAAGCCTGAATTTCCTTATGTCTAACTAAAAGAACCCTGGACTTTGACTAAGGAATGATTCGATCCATTGCCAGCACCTCAGCAATGGACTGATTTCTCTTTCCATTCTGACTGATAGTCATTTGAGGGAAGCTTGGCATTTTTCAGAGAAGGATGCAAACTTAGAGAAACTTAAAATTAATGCAGACACAAATCTAAGAACAGAGAATCAGTGGCATTCACAGAAGGCACTGTCCAATCCTAATGCTGTTGACTGATCCCCAGTCATTTTGTCTGGAAGAGCTTATGAGGGAACACAACCTCCTGTGCACTTTTCTTTGGGTTGTGCCTTGAACAGATTCAGGTGTGGTGGGATCGTCAACCTTCTCTGAACTTGCATGGAAATTTGCTCTTAGAATATATGTCTCTGGCTCCAGATTACTCTTCACTTCCTTTCTACAAGCACCAGATTCTCCAAGCTTCCTCTCATATCTGGACCCATGAGAGAAAGTTTCTTCTCTAGCTGATTAACCAAAGCCTTCCATTGTGAACAGATAGATGAGTGCTTTGCTGTGGTCCTGCTGACTGAGGGACCCACTAGTACTAAACAGGAAGTTACGGGATCAGTGTGTGTGTGTGTGTGTGTGTGTGTGTGTGTGTGTGTGTGTGTGTGTAATTAGTTTGCCTTTCTACCAGACCTTCAGTTGGTATTTTGGGCCCTGCCATGCAGCCTCCATTGTAGGCTTCTGAGTGGCCCCCAGTGAGGTTGTCCCTGGCTTTTGGTTTGGTCCCACAGCCTGGGAGTCTGGACCTGTTTGTGGGGTGTGTACACAGACTGGAAAGTGCCATGCCATTACCCATAGCCTCTGAGGTACTCCTGGAAGGAAACTACAAGCATCTTTGTAATTTAGTAGTTCAACATCCATTTTAATTCCTGGGAGACATTTGATTTTGAAAGGTGCAAGTTGGAAAGTATTTTTCTTTGCTTTTGCCTATGTTCTGGAAAATTAAAGTTATTGGATTAGGGATTAAGTGAGGTGTCATCCAGATAATTAAGGCTTGCTTCAACAAGTCCTTACCTTGCTTCATTCCATCTCAAGAATGATTTTTGAATTCAAATAATTTAAAAAACAAATATTTTTCTATATGCTACTCTTTACTCCACCATAGGAAGTCTTTCTCACATGATTGCAGAAAGACAGAGTAGACAGAATTAAGCTGTTACTATTCTCTATGAATAGTAATGTGTTCAAATTTCTTCTCTATAAGATGCTTCAAAACAGATGGAAAAGATTCATTTCATTGTGTAACATTAGGTATATGCCACAGGGCATGTGTTTCTGGAATCTCCTTTTTCTTATATAGAAAGGTAGTCCTTCTTTAAGAGGTATATTTAATAATGATAATTACCTTACAAATCTAGAAATAGGAAAAATAATAACCAGGGACTTCCAGAAGCAAGAACAAGTGGGAATATCAGACTTATCTAACCCGACCCTCATTTTACAGAAAAGGAAAACTGAGGCTCCAAGAGAGTTCTCTCTGTCCAATATTATACACCTAGTTGACGGCTAAGCCAGGATTCACAAAATCTAATACAATCTTATCTGCCTAACATGTGAACAGAAGTATTTACCAAGGAAATAATATAGTGCCTAGGGTTAGCTTCAGAACAATCTAAAGTAAGTGGAAGGGGCAAAAGGTGAGATGAGGGTAGAGATGAAGCAAGTTTGGCATGCACACGTATTGTTGTTCTTTCTACTTATGTACATGTTGGAAATTTTCCACAATAAGAAGTATTTTAAATGATGGGTAATTTCCTTCTACCAGGAAACTCCATACTGTGCTCTCTGTATTATCTTCTACGAAGTAAGTACTCAAACACAGGTGTTGGTCGACTGGGCTGGTGAAGGATACAAAAGAGAAATATATCATGGAGATTACAGACTGCTAAGCTCTGCAGACAACTCTCTTCTATGAAGAAGAGATAATGCTATTGCACAATAGCCAGTGACTTTTAATTCTGACATTGCACTTCAGCTCTGAACTAAAATTACACCCCCTAATATTTCTACCTCTAATCTCTGGGACCTGGGATACTATGGTGTCAGATCCCTTCCGAACGGCTTCAGTGAGTTATTTGGGTAATTTCAGCTTTGGAAAGAATTCCAATAAATCATCAGCAAAATTCCACATGCCATTGGGGAAGAGCAGCTTCTTTTCTTCCTTCCTGGCCCAGGTTTTGGAAACAACTCTCTCCTTTCCACGTGTCTCCAGCAGGAATGCATTTGGATGGAGTGTCCCAGTCCAGGCCCTCACTCATCATCACCACTCCCTCCCTGGGACTCTTGTACCAGTGCCCTTGTTGGGCTCCCTAGTCTCACACTACGTCCTTTTCCCCTCTTTGTCAAAGCAGGTGCTCCCACCAGACCCAAGTTCTGATAGTGGCTCTCCCCTGGGTCACACAGTCTCCTATGGCTTTCCATCAATCACCTAGAGAGCAGAATGTACATCACTAGAAAATGCAAAGAGCCATATGAGAGGTATAAAGAAGAGTTATGGAAATTCAGAGGATGTGGAGTGTTTACAGTTGTTGAGGGATGGGGAAAAACTCTCAGGGAGAACTTTTTGGAGGATCCAGTGGAGCTACACTTGAGGATGAATAACATTTGGACAGGGAGAAAAGGAATGGGAAAGAATAATCCTTTCATTTATAAAGGCCTTCAGTAAGAGATTCCTTTAAATAACTAGCTCTTTTATTATATTAAAAATGAAACAAGATAAAAATGGCAAAATCTTCTTAAGTGTTGAAGCTGGATGGTAAACATATGGGGTTCATTATATTATTCTCTTTATTTTTATGCATACTTCAGGATTTTCATATGAAAATGAATATGTATGTGTATGTGTGTATGTATTTCAGACTGATCAAAATTTTTGTTAATACCCTCTAATGCAGGAGAAGAGCTTTTAAACCAAAAACTAATTGGGTATTAAACGCAAATGTTTTCTACTCTGGGTACTAAAAGGAAAATATTTTCTTCTAATAAGTCAGGAGTGAATGTGTCCTCAGAGGAGGAATAGTACATGCACCAGCTCCTTAAATTGAAATCGTTAAGACACTAAATCCATTGGGAATTTGAGGGCTTGGCAGTATGGGACTATTGGCATCCTACATTTTGAGCCTTAGACCCTAGTTTCCATACTATTATATGCTTGGCCTTCTTTGGATGTTTCTAATTTTCATAATGGCTTCTACTTTGGTTGCTTTTCAACCAAAGGACCATAATATTTCACTGATTATCTCTAAAGACACTTGGAGAGTCTTGAGGGGGAAATTTGCCTTAACTCTGAAGCATTGATGCCTTGTTTTCTGCTTGTTTCCATGGAATCTACATCTATTAAGCAGAATGAGGATAAAGAAAGACAAGATTTTGACTTTGTAATCTAGAAATTGAGTTTTAAGATTCAGATAACCACAGAAATACTTTTTCTTATAATAATGGTATGCTAGTATGTGTATATATATATATATGTATATAATTATATATACATAATTAAAAGTTCTATTGATACAAAGGATGTGTAGCACACAATTTACAAATAAAATATACAATACTGTTTTTTCCATAAATTTCATACATTCAGTTGATTCAGAAAACATTTGTTGATTTTTTCCATGCTCTTCTATCCATAACCAGTCTATGGCTGTAATTGAGAAATGTAACCATATCCCAATCTGCTCTTTTTCCGATAAATTTATTGTCATTAAATTTGATATATGATTACAAACAAACTATATTTCACTGCCATACAAATTACATTCATTAACCTGCAACATCTTTTAGTTTCAGCAGTATGTAGAAATTCACTTGTTTATCAATGATGCAAGTGATGTTTTACTGAATCAGATGATAGTTTTCAAATATTGGAAGAATATTTCTTTAATTTTTTGTGTTTTTCACTAAATTTAATGGGTACAGACCCAACACTTTTTAAAGTTTCATTTGAATTATTAATATTCTCACCATCAAATTCTTCAGTCTTGACAATATGTCAAGTCTTGATTTATAGTGTTTCTTTTATTTTTTTAACATTTATTTTTGAGAGAGAGTGCATGCATGAACAGGGGAGAGGCAGAGAGAGAGGGAGACAGAAAATCTCAAGCAGGCCCCACACTGTCAGCACAGAGCCTTATGTGGGGTGTGAACCCTGAGATCATGACCTGAGCCAAAATCAAGAGTCCCACGCTTAACTGGATGAGACACCCAGGTGACCCTATAGCGTTTCTTTTATTGTGGGGCTTGAACTCAGGACCCTGAGATCAAGACCTGAGCTGAGATCAAGAGTCAGAAGCTTAGCCAACTGAGCCCCCCAAGCACTGCTTTAGTGTTTTCTGATTCCCATAGCATGAATACTATTGTTAATTGCTGGTTTCAATCTACCAACAAGGGGCGCCTAGGTGGCTCAGTCGCCTAAGTGTCCAAAATCCGCTCAGGTCATGATCTCACGGTTCATGGATTTGAGCCCTGTGTCAGGTTCTGTGGGGACAGCTCAGAACCTGGAGACTGCTCTGGGTTCTGTGTCTTCTCTCTCTTTTCCCCTCCCCACTCACGCTCTCTCTGTCTCTCAAAAATGAACAAATGTTAAAAAAATCAAGCTGCCAACAAGATGTCCCTGAATGTGAAGTTGGAAAGAGATGTATCATGGCATGCTACTAGAGAGCGTTTCCATCATATATCAATATCAAGACCATACATAGTAACAAAATGTAGTCAAATAAATAGGCGATTTTGAGTTTTGGATATCTAATCTCTTTGCTTTTAATATAATTGATTTAATTATATTTTTGTATAGTTGAATTTTGAATAATGACAGTGTTTAACAACCAGCTCACACATGCTTGAAAATTTAACATTCGACTCTCATCAGTGAGAATGAGCTGGCTCCAGCACATCAATTTCTTACAGTCCTGTAAACTCCATATCTAGGAAGTAAGAATTCTAGGTGGATTACCTGACTTTTTTTTTAATAATTAAAACTTACAAATAAATGCAAAAGTAGATATAGAATAGTATAATGAACCTCCATGTACCTACCACTCAGCTTTGACAACCACCAATATTTTGCCAAACTTATTTCTTCTATCCTCTCTCTCCTTCATTTAAAGCAAAGATGATCTCTGGGTCCACTGTAGTATATAATGTCAAGAGAATATAACCCAACTATTGGGGACAGGGCAGGTGTTTGGGGGTTTAACAGTTACAAATGAAGGTGGTGGTTGTTGAAATGGATGAGGATGAGTGGCCAGTGGCCAAGAAGAATAGCAAGAGAAAATGAAATCTGAATAAATATTTGGCCCCAAGTGCAAGATGAAGTACTTGGATGTCTCAGCAGGGGGAAGTGGTATCGGAATTAAGGCATCTTGGGGAAGGTGTTCCTTGACAAAACTGGCAGATACGTTTCAGTGCTTAGTAGGACCCCAGTGCCCATTTTGAGAAGGTTAAGCCTTCAATATAGGAGAGACCACTCCCACGAGAAGCAGAGTTGCAAAAACTAATACATGCCCCAAAGCAGCTATTCTGACCTGAGTGTACAGAAAATCACCCGAGGAACTTCCTAATGCAGATTCTTGGCATGCATCTCAGGGAGTCTCCTTCCATAAGTTTGGAGGGGGCTCAGGAGACTTCACTTTGAAGCAGGGACCCTGGTCATTGTGAGGCAGGTGGTTCTAGTGCCATTTGAGAAAAATTTGCTAATCTCAAGAGAGTGGAGGGCTTTCCCTCTTAAAATCACCACCCCCCTTATCATATGATTGATTTCAATTCTTCCCATAACATGACTGGAAAAAGTGTTGTCTTTCACTTGACATAACTGATGAGAAAATGAATCTGATATACTTCATAAACTGAAAAGCTGAAAGAAAACTAAATGTTAATGAGCATCTATTTTGTCCAAGGCATGGTGTTTTGCATGAATTGATCCCCAAGCTAAGAACTTATTATTGAAAAGCAGCTGTGGGGAAGTGCTAGAAGCAGCCCATTTCTGCAGAGTAGCTACAGTGGAAACCTTCTTTTAGTCCTGTATTTCTCCTTATTTGGGGAGAAAGTGTGGTTTGCTTAAATCACATTTCCCTTTCATTTTTATCTTGCTTTCTGAATTCACAATGCTGCTTTTCCCTCCCTAATTCACCTTCACCTTCACAACCATGCGAGTCTTGAAACTCGCATCTTATGGGTCTTAGAAAATGCTAACTGTGTGAAAAACCTAGCTTCCCCTTCTGCCTCCCCTCCTGCTGCCCATTGTGAAGAGCCCCCAGCCCCCTTGGCCTCCCCCACAATACACTGTCCTCTTTGTATTCAGCTTTGTCCTTATAGTAAAGTGACATCCCTTTTCTCTCTTCCCAGGGCCCCAGCAGCTACATCCCTGGCCTTCTGCATTCTTAGTCCACTTGTTGTACACGTCCCTGTGCTAAGTTGTGATTTGTGTTTGTGTCATTTTAATGAGTTCTTCAAGGCTTCCTTTGAACTTCCTGCACTCCCCTTCCCTCCCCTCAGCTCTTTTGCTTTGCCCTACCTCAGGCTGGGGGCCAACCTCCCTTATGCTGATTCCATCTGGGCTGAGTCTGCTGAGCTCATTCTCTTTCCTCTTTACCGTCCATGGATCCTGGAGGGCCCCCTACCTACCTCTGCCATCCCCTCCATCCTAACCTTTATTGCTTAGTGGATTCCTGCAAAGCAGTCTCTTCTTGAGGATGCGAGGCCCCTACATTTGGCACAATCTATCATTTCCTGGGATCCCTCTAGCGATCCTTGCTCTTTTACTAATTGAGTTCAGTTTCTGTCCCCCTGAAATTTGAAATGCAACCTCTTCTTCGTTAGTCTCCCCCTTCCCAGAGATATCTGAGCCACTCTGCTTTTCCTTTTCTCCTTCCCCTCTGGCACTCAAGGCTGCTCTTATGGTCCTGCCTCTCTTCCAAGACAAGGCTTATGCCCAATGCCCTTTTGCCAATAGCACGAGTGCATCACCCGAGCCCCATGTCCCACCACCAAATTCTTGCACAACACTCATGTCATGTCTTTGGGTCTCCTTAATACCTGCATGGAAAAGAATTTCCAAACCAAAATTGCAATGTAGACCACTTTTTTCTCACTTAGGCTTGGCAATTATGAAGTGTCTTCAAATGGTAGAGACTAAATCCCTCTAAGTTCTCATAATGTGCTCCATGTGTATGTTTTGGGAAATAAAAAGCAGCAGGGCTCCTTCCCCAGAGTCAACCTGAACTCTAGCTGGACAGCCCCCACCTGCCCCATCCAGCACTTTGGGTCATGCTTACACACTCAGGCTAACTCCCAGAGCTGTCTGCTTCTTGTCCTACAACTGTGAATGTGTCTACAATAGCTCCCTAATCAGGTCAGTGCTTCATTCCTGCAGAGAATGAACAGATTCCCTGGCTATGGGCTGCCAAGTGGAATCATCCTGCCGCCACTCTGGTCCCTTTTCTCCTGATATGATTTCCACCACAAATCAAATTTCTCTATTCGGACAAGCTCCCATCAAACCTCTTACTCCCCAGGACGTGGGGAGTGCATTCACATACTGTTAATCGTTCTCGTGGGTCAGTTGCAATCAAATTAATCAGCACGGTCCCCACCAGATTGTCTCTGGTTGAGCAGCTGCCCTGTTCTCCCATCGAATCTTCCCTTGCAGATGTCTCCTGCTTGTCTTGCCCACCCTGAGGAAACTGGAGAACTACTTCTCACTTGGCCTTGCTCTTCCCTTCTCTTAACACCTTTAGTCAAGCAATATTATCCTCCTTTTCTTTCATACTTCATCCTCGTATTTCTTCACATTTACCTCCCTGCAATCTGCCCCAGTTCTTTGCCTTACCTCTTCTAAGGGTCGTTGCTGGCAGCTGGTTCCCAAGTGGGTGCTGCAACAGAGTTTGCCTCCCCAACATGATTTATGCCTATCTTGTCTGTCATCCTCTTCCAGCTCTGAGTCTGGCAGCCTAAGCTGCTAATACTCCTTGTGGTGATGGCCATGCTGTCTCCCACCTCCACCATCCCTCCTCTCCCCGTATGCCCCCTTCCCTCAGCTGCACTCACCATTTACTTACAACTGACACTTGTTCTAACTTTCCAGTGTCCCTTTAGGTAAATAGGGCAGGAATCCGGTAGCATCTCAATTTTGCATTTTAGAAACGTGAAGCCCAGAGAGATTTCATGACTGGCTCAAAATCCCTTGGTGAGTTGGTGTTAGGGGCATAACTATGACTCAGGCTTTCCGACTTAGAGCTGGGTATTCCGTCTAGTAGATACTGCCATGATGCATTATCCAATAACTTTTGACTTAGACCAACCATCTGTGAATAACCCTCATTTCCCGGTCCATACCTGCCACTGAGTAATTGATGGTCTGGCTACAGTTAAGAGTTTCTAAATGACTTGAACTTTTAATAACAGACCTGCTGCAGATAATTGCGTGTTAACAAAGCACCCCATCCATGCTCTGTGCCCCCTTCACAGTAATTTCTGTGAGTAGAAGAAAGGCTTTGGGGCATAATAGTCCCCGTCACCACTCTTTCCACCCACTTTGCTGGTTATCACCATTTCTTCCCTTTGCAAAGGTTGTTTACCTTCTGCTCAAAATATCCTTGTTTTCTCCCTCTTTCCCTCTCTCTGCCCTACCATAGCCCTATCCTTGTCATTAATTTGCTATATGACCCCAAGATAATCATTCCATCTCCCTGTTCCTGTCTGCACATCACATTCCTCATTAAGAAAATAATGTTTTCTATTTTATCTGGAAAAGTGCAAACACTAGACCTTTCTGGTCAAGCAGAGGCTTTATGAAAAACAAACCTAGAAGGATTGAGAAAGGAATCCACATTTTCTCAAAGGATGCACAAGATCTGAATGAATGGAATGACATACCTGGTTCCTGGAAATAAATACTTAATATAACCTACATGCAGATATTTTGCAAATTAATATAAAAATGTGATTCCAATCAAAAACTCAATAATGATTTTTTGAACTTCGCAAATTAATTCTGAATTTCTTCTGAGAGATTTAATGTAATTATGAATAAGATATTTTTGAAAAAGAAGAACAATAAGGGAGGACATATGTACTAGATATCAAAATCTATTATAAAGTCTCAGTAATTAAAACAGCATGACACTAGCACAGAAATAATCAAGTAGATCAATGAAACAAAATAAGCATTCTAGAAACAAACATATATCTATGAACATAATATATGATAGAGTTGATATTTCAAATCTGTGAGGAAAGTAAGGGTTAGTCAATAAATAAAATGCAAGGATCAGGTGACTTAACAATATATAAAAACAACGGAGTCTTAGGAGAAAATACAAAATAATATTTTTTCTGAAGTTTTTACTCCAGAGGCCATTAAGTGAAATATTGACAGTATAACTACATAAAAGATTGAAAATGACTATGTATATGGTAAAATACACATAAACAAAGTTAACAGACAAGGAATAGACTAGGAAAAATATTGGTAACACATCAATTCAATTTTGGGGTTTTTGTTTTTGTTTTTGTTTTTAAGTAAAGTCTACCCTCAATGTGGAGCTCGAACTCACAACCCCACCGAAATCCGGAGTCACATGCTCTACCGACTGAGGTAGCCAGGTGGCCCAGCTCCCTTCCTGCTTTACCATGAAATGCTATACCGACTTAAAAAAAATCTATTTCAAGACACTTCTCCAAAGAGGACATTCAGATGGCCAATAGACACTTGAAACGATGCTCAAAGTCACTCATCATCAGGGAAACACAAATCAAAACCACCCTGAGATACCACCTTACACTGGTTCGAGTGGCTAAAATGAATAAATCAGGAAACTATAGATGCTGGCAGGGATGTGGAGAAGCAGGCACCCTCCTACACTGTTGGTGGGAATGCAAACTGGCGCAGCCACTCTGGAAAACGGTGTGGAGGTTCCTCAAAAAAATGAAAATAGATTTACCCTGTGACCCAGCAATAGCACTGTTAGGAATCTACCCAAGAGACACAGGAATGCTGATGCATAGGGGCACGTGTACCCCAATGTTCATAGCAGCACTTTCAACAATAGCCAAATCATGGAAAGAGACCAAGTGCCCATCAACTGATGAATGGATAAAGAAGATGTGGTACATATATACAATGGAATACTATGCAGCTATGAGAAAGAATGAAATCTGGCCATGTGTGGCAACATGGATGGAACTGGAGGGTATTATGTTAAGTGAAATAAGTCAGTCAGAAAAAGACAGATACCATATGTTTCCACGAATAGGTGGACTTTGTGAGACTAAGCAAAAACCAGGGGGAGGGGAAGAGGGGACAGGAAAAAAAGACACAGAGAGGGAGGGAGATAAAACATAAGAGATTCTCAAAGACTAAGAACAAACTGAGGGTGAGGCAGGTGAGGGAGGGGAGAGAGCGGGTGACGGGCATTAAAGAGGGCACTTGTTGGGATGAACACTGGGTGTTATATGGAAACCAATTTGAAAATAAACTATTTAAATAAAAAAAAACATGTTCAGCTTCACTAAATTAAAACATAAAAATTAAAGTATAAATCATTTTCCCAGTCCGATTAATAAGCATTAAAAATATTGCTAATATCAAGTATTATTGAGTGTAAAAGGGACTGGATATTCATGGAGTATTAAACAGAGTGTATGTTGTTTGCATCTGTGTGTTTATTTATATATGAGGGAAACTAAATAGTGTCTACTAAAATTTTAGATCTATATGCTCAACAGCACTAAAATTCCATTTCCAGTAATCCATAATTCATTCTACAAAAACATTTTCACAAATCTGTATAAAATATGTGTAAGAAGATGTTTGTTTCAGCCTTGTTTTTAATAGTTTAAAAAGGGAGGTGAACAGTAAGAAATGCTTCTGTTTATTATAATGCATCCATATGTTGGAGTCTAACCAGTCATAAAAAAGCAGGCATTAGATTGACATGTCCTATAGAAACACTTATGATGACTTGTTAGGTGAAAGCAGTCTCATACATGTACTTATAAGCCCCAAAATGTTTTAGGGCTTAGTCTTACCCCTTTGGAGTTATTAGGGGGGTAAAGTTGATATTCTCAATTTTCACTTTATATTATTTCCTCAAAATGTGGCAGAATGAATGCAATATTTATATTTTTCTGAGTGTTTTAAAAATAAAAACAAAATCATTGAAAGAGTCAAAAGAATTAATATGAATAATGAGTCAAATTGGGACGCCTGGGTGGCTCAGTCGGTCAAGAATCCGACTTTGGCCTGGGTCATGATCTCACAGTTCGTGAGTTTTAGCCCCGCATCGGGCTCTGTGCTGACAGCTCGGAGCCTGGAGCCTGCTTTGGATTCTGTGTCTCCCATTGTCTCTACTCCTCCCTCACTCATGCTCTGTCTCTCTCTCTCTGTCTCTCAAAAATAAAAATAAAGAGTCAATAATTTCATCTATTCGTTTAATTATGATCTAAACACCTACTTAAGTAGCAGGCACAATACAAGTCACCATGGTGTCTGCCCTTGAGGAGGTTACATATGCATGCAGCACTTGAGCAGGGAGGGAGGGGAGAGAGAGAGAGAGAGAGAGAGAGAGAGAAAGAAAGTATGAAAGAGGGAAATAAGTACACAGTGACAATCCTACTGGGAGAGCAGTAACGCCATCTCCTGAAACATCAAATATGGAGGCAGATTTTAGGGGCTGGAGGTAATGATAAATTTGGTTTTGAACATATGGAGTTGGGAGGTGCCTGTGGGACATCCAGGTAGAAATATCCAACAGACTGATAGATGATCCTGGGGTGTGAAGGGAGAGATTGGGGCTAAAGAGACAACTGAGAGTTCTATGCCAGAGATAATAATGGAACTCATGGGAGTGTGCAAGCTTATTTAATAAGGGCGAAAAGTGCTCCATTTAGGAACCTAATCTTGAAAGGGCACGCAGAGAGGAAGAATGACCAGCCCTGATGAGTGTGAAGACCTGCGGTGAACCTTCTACACTTAGTAACAGAGATGTAATTAGTGGTGTTGATGAGAGCAGGTCCTGGGGTAAAATCCAGATTGTGATGCATTAGGAGTGGAAGAGGAGTGAGTTTGTGGATTACTCTTGTGAAAAGTTTGGATGAGAATGAAAGGAAAGGAAGCTCAGACAGAAGGGTCAAAAGAGATTTTTTTTTTCTTTTTAATGTTTATTTATTTATTTGTTTAATAATTTATTGTCAGATTGGTTTCCATACCACATCCAGTGCTCTTCCCAACAAATGCCCTCCTCTGTGCCCATCACCCACTCTCCACCCTCCCACACCCCCCTCTCCCCTCAGTTTGTTCTTGGTCTTTAAGAGTCTCTTACATTTTGTCTCCCTCCCTCTCTGTGTCTTTTTTTCTTTCCCCTCTTCTCCTCCCCCATGGTTTTTTTAAGATGTGGCTACCCAGAAAACAGACTAACCTTGATTCTTATTTTGTATCCTGTTTTTTTTTCCCTTTGCTTTCTATAGGTGAGCATTTCCTCACATCAGTAATGTTTCAAAATATTATTTCTTTAGAGAGAGAGTGCACATATGAGCAGGGGAGAGGCCAAGGGAGAGGGAGAGACAGAATCTTAAGCAGGCTCCATGCCCAGTGGGGAGCCCGAACCAAACTGAGGCTTGATCTCACCACCATGAGATCATGACCTGAGCTGAAATTAAGAGTCAGACGCTTAAACAACTGAGCACACAGGTGCCCCTCAAAATATTTTTTTAAATTTTATGTAGCATTTATGTAACAATATCATAATTACTTAACTAATAATATATTTAACGAATATTTTGAATGAAATGGCAATTGGTGGACATTTAGGTTACTCTCAATTTGAGGCTATTATTAATAATACCTTTATACATAAATCTTTGAACTTATCTGTGAACCAGCTTAGAATGTGTGCCAATGAAACTAGAATTCCTGGGCCAAAGTCTTTGAAATATATTAAACCTCTTGATAAATATTGCCAGTTGCCTTCCAGCAGTGTAGGTAAATGCCCTTCTCCTCACACGTCTACCACAAGGGCATTCTCACTTAAAGAAAGCTTCCATTCGGTAGACGATAATTATAGTATTTTTAAATTTGTGGTTTTTACTAATAATAAGGTTTTCATGTTTATTAGTCTTTGTATTTTTTCATTTTATAAATGGCTATTTATTTTTGAGAGAGAGAAAAAGAGAGAGAATGGGGGAGAGGAGCAGAGAGAGAGGAGGACAGAAAATCTGAAGTAGGCTTTGTGCTGACAGCAGAGAGCCTGATGCGGGGCTGAACTCACAAACTCTGAAATCATGACCTGACCCAAAGTCAGATGATTAATCAACTGAGCCACCCAGTCGTCCCTGTATGTTTTTCTTTTGAATTGTCTGCTACCTATGTTTCTATTGAGTTCATTATTTCTTAAGGAATTGTCAAAATACTTGATATATATGTACTGCAAATATTGCTCTGAGTCTGTCATTTGCCTTTCGATTTTATTTCTTGGCAGGTACTTCTTTTTTAATAATCATGTTTATCAAACTTTCTCTTTATGGTTTCTTCCTTTGCCTTCATGCTGAAAATGTTCGATTTATCCACAAATCACATTATTATTCACCTTCGCTTTCTCCTCCCTTCCTTATTTCTTTGTGTACACAAAGGAATTCTTTTTGCTTTTATTTCTTGAATTAAAAGTGCATTGCATGCTTCTTCCAAAACATACAGTCCTATGAGATTTTTTTTGTT
Organism: Paguma larvata; assembly: GCA_030068075.1. Taxonomy (NCBI): domain Eukaryota; kingdom Metazoa; phylum Chordata; class Mammalia; order Carnivora; family Viverridae; genus Paguma; species Paguma larvata. The sequence continues at coordinate 118,825,125 of CM057830.1, read as the reverse complement.
TTTATGAACATATGTCACAATGTCATTGCAATATGTAATAGGGAAAAAGACCTCAATAAACTAATCAATTATTTTTAACAAGGATGTTTTATGTAGAGTTTTCTCAAAAGAGATCTTACTAGACATATTACTGTATAACAGTGTCTTTTCTTTTTTTGACTTGGAATTTATGTTTATTTTGGGGTTTTGTGTTTTTGTTTGTTTTAAGATATAAGTGTTTTTATTTTTCTTCTTTTCATTTTTATTTAAATTCCAGTTAGTTAACATACGATGTTATATAGTTTCAGATGTACAATATAGTGATTCAACACTGCTACACATTACCTGTGTGCAACAGTATCTTAAGATGAGTATTCCATGTTTACGTATACATACTTATCTCATTTTTTTAATGGTCACATTGAACTCCTTAAACAATCCGAATTTGTTTTGGAGAATCCTGTGAGGTCTACTTTTAATAAGAAATTTTTGTACCAAAGAGTTAACCAATTATCTAGTGCCATTTATGGAATAAGCAATTCTTTTTCCGGATCAAAAATGGCACCTTTAATGCATAATAAATTCTTCTATACTCGGGCCTGTTTCTAGACTTTTTAGTTTATTCCATTAATCTATGTCTATCTGCTATAGTGATACTGTACTGTTTTGTTGTATCTTTATAATACCTTTTAACGTCTAGTAGCACAGATAATAGAGACAGGGAGAATAGAGGAGGGAAATGAAATCCTTACCCTAAGCACAACTCAATGAATCTCTGAATGTTCCAGTGATATAGCAATATCAGCCCAGCTACTTTTAACCTTGCAGGGATTTGTTTCTTGTTTGTTGTTTTGGTTTGGTTTGTGGTTTTGAACTAATGGACTTCCTGGTAGGGTTTAAAGCCAAAGATGTATGCTTATTCAGTATCCAAATGTCAGCTCTGCCAAGACAGAGCTGGCTGGCTCCCCACTGCCCTGTGTAGGGAGGGAACAGGTGTATTTAGTTTGGTTGCACTGCCTAAGGCCCTAACACTGACTTCTGTAAAGTAGTGACTCTTCTTGCATGAGCAAGAATTAACCACAACAATCATTGAGTTTTACTGTATTAGGGAAAGGTGGGGTGTGGTAATCCCCAGACATAGAAGCACACACTTGCTCATGTCCAACACTCACCACATGACATGTTCAAGAAGGCACCAGTGGGGTTTTCAAGGACTTCAGATCAAAGAAGCTTAAACTGGGTTTTGTAAAACCCAGAGAAAATTTCACTTCCCACAAATTCAAATCAGGGCTCTTCTCTTCTCAATACGCCAAATCTACATCATGCTTCCCAGGCTCCCCATCATTATTAGTTTATAAAGATTCATTGATATTCAATTAAGTAGTTCTAATGTTCTCAATGCAGCCCTAGACAGCACTTTATAAAAGAATACATCCGCCCTCTGGAGACAGCTGGGGAAGCCAATTAGTCGGGGTAAATTTGCATATCAATCCAGCTGTGGAATGAAGTCAGCCTTGTTCACCAGTCACAATGTGAAGAGCAAAGGGGGGAATCCAAGTGCTCCCTTGTCCTTTATTCCCTCACCTCAAGTGAGCCACAGCTTTCATTAAAATGCTGTGAATAGTGGGAGAGAAAACCCATAAATGCTCCCATTCCCTGCCAAGTATGCACTATCACTTAGAAGCAATTTTTAATGGGGACTGTTTAATGCTCTCCCAAAGGTTGGTACTAATTCACATAAACATTGTATCACTTAACAAAGGATTTTTGTTTGAGAGTTTGAAAAATTGGGTAGTAATTCTATTGTCGAGTTAAACTTCAATATAATGAGGTTCCATTTTCTAATGATTCCATTATATAGCAAGGATTCAATTCAATTCAACAAACATTTAATGAGCCGCTACTATGCTAAGACCCTGCACAAAGTGCTAGAATATGAGGAAGCATCTTGCTAAGGCACAAACAGAAATTTGCAATGATCATAAGTTCATGGACTATGCATCCATAGACTATGGAAGGGTCCCTAAGCCCACTAAGACCAACATCAGACATTTTCACAAGTTCTGTCACTAGAAGTCTACCAAGACAGCCTTGCAGATCTCTGAGGCCATTGAATATTTCTCCCCTCTTTTCCCCTCTCTCAGGCTAAACTGAAGCTCTTCCACATTTGGCAGAGCCCTGGTACCATCTACACCAGTCTGGTCCTCCGCCGAACACAGGGAAGTTTATCCTTTAAGAGCATATGTCCCAGAACTGAACACTACCTGACAATTGTCTAGCCAGGCTCTCATTCTTCTCTTTCTAGAGAACATATCAATTAATGCAGCTTTTTAAAAAATGTTTATTTATGTATTTATTTTGAGAAGGACTGACAGAACGCGAGCACAGGAGGGGCAGAGAAAAAGGGAGACACAGAATCCCAAACAGGCTCTGCGCTGCCAGTGCAGAACTCAACGAGGGGCTTGAACTCACAAACTGTGAGATCATGACCTGAGGTGAAATCAAGAGCAGGACACTTAACTGACGGAGCCACCCAAGTGCCCCTAATGAAGCAGCATATGATCAAGATCACCTTTAGCGGCCACAAGACACGGCTGAGTCACACTGGATTTCCAATGAAAATCCTAAAATCAGCGATATAATGTAAGAGAAAACACATAGGCTTATGAATCAGTCAGAGCTAGGTTTGAGGCACACCTGCAATAGTAATCATAATCTGGTACAAGTTAATTAAGCTCTCTAAACCTCAGTTTCCCCAGTTGTGCATAATAGTCTTTACTTAGCATCTTTTGAGAAGGATTATTAGACATTAGTAAGAGTATTTTTAAGATCAAGGTGAGTTCAGGTGGAGTGTTGGATAAATTTAACACATTTTTTCCTATTAATTTCATAACTTAGCCTGGTTGACTTGAGGTTTATGGTATAAGGAGCTTATTTAATGAAATACTGATAAACTCTGCGAATGTTGGTAATTATATATTTTTAAATGCTTATTTATTTTTGAGAGAGGGGAAGGCAGAGAGAGAGGGAGACAGAGGATCTGAAGCAGGCTGTGTGCCAACAGCAGGGAGCCCAATGTGGGGCTCCAATCACCTAAGCTGAAGATGGACGCCCAACCAACTGAGCCATGCAGATGCCCTGGTCATTATATTTTTATACAAGGGTCCATCCTGGACACAGGACAAGAAGGAAAGACAGCAGCCTCTATTGACTGGGTTGTTTTTATGCTAGGGCAGGCCCTGGACCAAGCACCTTTAATCTTCTGAACTATTTCATCTTCTTTACTATCTCATTTAATCTCCTAAACAAACTTGTTATCCATATTTCATAGATGAGGAACTTCAGAGAGAGTTTAGCTGATATCCTAAAAGCACAGGCAAAGAAAATTTCAAGAAGAGAATATTGTCTTTCACTTAAATTTAAACTTTTGATTTTTTCTTTCTTGCATCAACATTGTTGAGATATAATTTATATATAATAATAAATGTACTTACCCCTTTGGGTGTGCAGTTCAATGAGATTTACAAAAGTATACACTGATGTAATCATCACTACAATTAGTACATACAATCTTTCCGTCACTTTCAGATATTCCCTCTTGTTCCATTGCAGTAAATCTGCCTATCCATACCAGACAACGCAAGATTGTTCTGATTCCCTTCACCATAAATTAGATTCACCTGCTCTAGAGTTTCACATAAATGAAATCATATGGTATATACTCTTTCATGTCTGACTTCTGTCACTCAACAGAATGTTTTGGAGATTCATTCATATTGTGTGTATACCAGTAGCACATTTGTTTTTAATGAATAGTAGCCTACTGTAATGATATACCAGTTTATTTACCCAGTCACCTTTTGATAGACAGATACATTTTTCCCAGATTTTGGCTACTATGAATAAAGTTGCCATTTTCCTCTATTGTAGTCTTGCTCTAAATGGAGTAGGAGAGGGTTTAGGCCAGAGAGGGTTTGGTGCACAGTCTGGATAGTGGGAGTCTAAGATTTTCAAGGGCCAAGATGATGCCCTTCTCCACCAATCCTATACCAACATAACTTCATCCATTGAAATAGCTATATTCATTGTCTCAGATTCAGGATTAAATGAACTCTCTGGCCAGATAAGAATGATAAGAGGCCCAAAAGCCCATGGTAAATGGAGTTCAAACAACAAATCCAAAGAATACTACTCGTCTTGGGTTTGACTCACGAACAGACAGAAACGGGGTGTTAAGATGAAAATATCTATAATTTTATCTTCAATTCATTTCATTTTTTTCTCAATTATATGTTTTTTTGCTGACTACTTAGGTTTTTTTCTAGTTCATACCAACAGATGACCATCGCATCTTCATAGAAGATTTAAGCAAAGTTAAAAGTTTTTTTTCACATCCTCTGTAATTTCATGACTATTGAAAGAGTGGCAAGTTTCATAAAACAAAGCTAGAAAAACTAACTATAAAAAGGCAACTGTAAGTCACACATGAGTTTGAGAATATCATCCCTGAGAGAAAGATTATCTTTCTTCTCCCAAAGGCATCAAAGTCTGGAACCCAGCAGAAGTCCCATATAAGGGCTAATGACAAGGAATAGAGCAAAGATTCTGAAATGGTGTGATTTTGTCTCCCAGGGGACAACTAGCAATATCTGGAGACATGTTTAGTGGTTATAACTTGGGGGGGATGCTACTGGCATCTAGTGGGTACAGGCCAGAGATGCTACTAAACATTTTACAATTCACAAGGCAGCCCTCAATAACACACACACAAAATTACCCAGGCCCAATATGTCATTAGTGCCAAGGTCAAGAAACCCTGTTTTAGAGGGATGACTGTTCACTCAGCAAATCTTTAGTGAGTACCTTACTGTGAATCTCAGCTTGTCACTCACTAGCAGAGCACCCTGGGCAGATCCCTAAGCAAATGTTTGGCATCTGTAAAATGAGGGAGATGGTAATAACAGCTATGTTACAGTGAAAGTGTTTAAGAAATGGCTGCCACCCTCTCACCCTTCAGCTGTGTTGCTTACTAGGTCTGGGATTTTGAGCAAGTTACTTAACCTTTCAGGGCCTTCATTTCTTTATTTATAAAACAGAGCTGCATAGGTCCAACTTCAACTCAGGTCATGGTTTAATGGCTTGGCTTGTGAGTTCGAATCCTGTGTCAGACTTTGTGCTGACAGCTCAGAGGCTGGAGCCTGCTTCAGATTCTGCCTCTCTCTGCCCTCCCCTGCTTGCGCTCTGTCTCACTCTCTTTCTCTCTCTCAAATATAAATAAACATTAAAAATTTTTTAAAAAACAGACCTGTATAAAGTCCTGTGAAAGCTCATAGCCTAGCTCAAGTGCAGGTTTTTGACACTATAAGATGAAGCAAAGTAGTGCCAAGATGAAAGAAATTATCCTTGTGTGGACTGGGGGCTTAGAGGAAGGCAAAGCTGATCTGGCAGTTTTGATCTCACTCCTACTCCCTTCTGGCTTCCTCTACTCTGCAGTGGTCTGGTGTCAGATGAGTGTGCCAAGGAGCAGGTATGCCAGTGTTTTTGTTTTGTTTTGTTTTTGTTTTTAATTTTTTTAATGTTCACTTATTTTTGAGAGAGAGAGAAAGAGTGTGAGTAGGGGAGGGGCAGAGAGAGAGGAGACACAGAATCCGAAGCAGTCTCCAAGCTCTGAGCTGTCAGCACAGAGCCCGACATGGGGCTCGAACTCACAAACTGTGAGATCGTGACCTGAGCCAAAGTCAGAAGCTTAACTGACTGAGCCACCCAGGCACCCCTTCCAGTGTTTTGACAGTTGACTTGTCCAACTCGTACAGGAGCTTAGATGGGGGAAAGTTGTGAAAAGTCATGTGCACCTACAAATTTCTGCTAAAAGATGGGACATCTTCTAGAAAGGATAACTGATCCTAAAGCATTGTGTGGCATCAGGGTGACAGCCAATTCCAATCACCAAATATTATAAAGTTTGTATTATGTACTAGCCATCTTCTCAAAAAAGAAAACAAAGGAAAAGGAATTTATATGCACTAAGCACCCAGTCTGTCCCAGATGCTAGAATAGGGCTATGGTATCCCATTTGTTCTTCACAAAGAAAAAAATTCCCTATGAATAAGTTTGAATTAATGTGTGTATGACTATACCCAATTTTCAGGTGATGATATATGTTTAGTGAAATAAACCCTTTGCCAAATTCACTCAGTGCAAAATCAGAACATACTGCAATTTCTGTGACTCTGGAGCAAGACATGCTCCACTCAGGCATTCTCCCTACTCAAACCATTATGATGTACAGATGTGACCCTGAGCAAATGCCTTCCCCTCTCTGGGCCTCAGCTTTCACACATGGAAGGTGATGGTTTGGAACTAGATCATCTCAAAGGGTCCTTCTATCTCTGACTTTTTCTCACTTACTTAAATTGAGTTAAAAGAAAAATCTCTGGCATGGTATTCTTTCAGAAATTTGTCAAGAGGTCACTCTGACAAAATTCCTCCTTTGGATTTGGAAAATTGGGTTCATTTGTAAGTGAAAGTGCTTTATCCAAGGTGAAGTGGAAAACCAGGAAATTTGTCAATTAGCTAATGGCAATGGGAAGAACTGTGTGAGTTTGTGAGAATTCATTCAAGGCATGCTTGTATATGAATAGAGAAGGATCTTAATAGCAAAATTAAAGAATTATTTATTTGAACCCTTTTCCAAAAATTTATTAGCTTATGATGTTTTGTCTGCAGTTTGTTTAATAGGAATGAATACCTTCTTTGACATCTGATTTTACTTAGGAGTCTGGGGGATCCAAGACATCACTAAGAGAACCAAGAAAGGACTTAGCTTTGGGATGTGTGTGTGCATAAGCCTGTGGGGGGGGAGGTGTAGAGAATGGGCACATATGGGTCCACTAATGACAATTCATATTGGGTACACTAACCACCATTCAGCTTTACCCCATCCACAAGACACACTTGCCACCAGCTGCCTAATGAGAGCTTGTGTTATAGGTAGGTCAATCTACCCCGACCCCTACCCCACTCCTCTGTCCCATAACTTACGTACTCATTTCCTTGTTGATGGATATCTGGGTGAATTTTAATTTTTCACTATTATAAATGATGTAACTGAGCTTTTAAAAATCTGATATGGATCAACCTGTATAATCCTTTGGATTATGTTATTCCAAGCTCTATCTTCCATAATCCATTTTATTGCATGAAGACTAGGCAAGTTTACCTGTTTTTTCAACCTGGAGTCTCTAAGAGACAGAGATGAAATACTCATGGAGAAGCCTATGATGATGTAGGCATCTCTGCCTCAGGATTTTGGCTCTTTGAACCCACTCCTGCAGCAGCAATTTGGTGTACTGTGGCCTCACTAAGCGCCCTCCTATTCTCCATCCAGGAATTTTAAACCTCAGCTTATGTTCTCTTACAGTTGCTGTGCTAAGAGGCCTTATGTTTTTTTTCTGAGACTTTATCTTTTGATTTGACAACATTTAACACTTTTTAGAATCAATTGGGTTTAGTTTAGACAATTTGGTTCCTGTGTTTTTAGTCTATTTATTCTCCCAAGGAAAAAAAAAAGTAAAACATGTTCCTCTTGCCCTGTCTTTCTCCCTATCTAATTCTTCACCCTTCTCTTCTACCCTACTGTTCCCAGTGCCTACACTGTAAAAGTGGACAGTTAGCACACTTGTTCATTTCTGTTTGCTGAGATATGGAATCCCAATGGTGTGTGAATTTTAGAGACTTTTGTGCTACAATACCTTTTACAAATGAAGGAACTCAGGCTAAGGGAGCTATAGAGACTTGTCTATACTACACAGCTGATCACTGATTTGAGAAATCAATAATCATTTTTTTAGATTCTTTCCTCATTCTCAAATACCTCGGTGTCTCCCAATCCCATGATCATTTATACCACTAGTGTAGAGTGCTGAATTCTTGAGTCAAGAACCAAAGAATGTTGTCCTGGTTTTGCCACTTGCTCGGTAGCATCCGAGATACTTAATTTCTAATGAACTTCAGTTTCCTCATCTGTAACGTGAGTGTCTTCCCTATCTACCTTACAGGGCAATTGATACCATCAAAGTGAGGTGATGAATGTGAACGTGCTGGGAAAACTCTAAAACACTGGATACCAGGATAAATTAGCTGGCATCCCTAGCAGGAAAATGCTTGACTTGCTCTGTTCCCATACCGGAGTAGGTCAGTACACCATGAGCTCCTGAGAGTGGAAGAGCATCTTTTATCCCTGGAGCACCTAGAACAGTGCCTGGCATACAGTTTGTCTATGTCCAGTCATTCACTGGATGCTTCCTTCAAAATCTCTCTGATTTGTTTCTTCTTTTCTATTCCCTATCTTTTTATTCTACAAGCTGATCATGGTAATCTCCTTTCAACTACTCATTCTGCTTCCAACTTTCCTTTCTTTCCAGTACAGCCTCTGCATACCTATTTTAAACAAATCTTCTTAAAGCACTACATTCGTAATGTCACTTTTATGCTCAAGAATGTCCAGTGCTTGCCACTGTCCCCAGGATTAATTACAGACTCTTTAACCTCGGTTTCAAGGCCTTCCCTAGCTAGTCCATTTGCCTAACCTCCCCCTCTCCTTCCTCTGCCAAACTGTGCAACTATGTTGTAAAAACAGGGGAAGCATGATTTATGAAAAGAGAGGCCCTGACTAGAGATTGTGTCTGATTTGTACCAAAACCAGTTAAAGTACACAGTGTTCTCACTCTGGCCTTATCCCACTTGCTTTCAGAAGAAAGAAGGAAGTCTGAACAACAAACAACATTCATGCTGTGCTCCAGGGTTTATGATATCATTTGCATATACCATCATATTTGGAATTGCAACGATTTTATTAGTAGGTGTTACTATCTCTATTTCAGAGATGAGCAAACTGAGTCCCAAAGAGAGGAAGTGACTTGCCCAAGGTCACACAACTAAAAAATCGTAAAAGTAGGTCCATCTCTTTAATAATCTCTTGCCAACATTCATCCTTCCTCACTAGTCATACTCTGCCTCATATCATCCCCCAAAGTACTCACACACGGATTTATTTTACTGCCTCCTTACTCCTACAGAAGCACCATAGAGTGCGTCTAGCAAGTCACCTGGCCATGCAGATTCTTCCACTAGTAATTTGTCTTATTCATTTTCAGGCACTTCCATCTGTCAGAAATTATGGTCTCTTGTCTGGCTCTGTCTTCATAGCATTACAAACATATTCACCAACCCACATGCCCCACGTCAAAAAACCCTTCTCTGAACCCTTTATTTTGTTCTAGCCACTGTCATATCTCTCTCCCTTGTCAACAAAATTTCTTGGAAAAAAAATAGCTCCTCATCATTGCTTCCTTTCTCTTACCTCCTATTCATGATTCAGTCCATTGATATTTTGGGTACAACCCCTACTCTTTTCCCTGAAATTGTTCTTAAGGCCAAATTCAATGAATATATTGAATATATGTTGGTTTTTATCTTATTGAACATGACAGCAATGTTGAGTTGAGTCAATGATCCCTTCATACTTGAAACTTTCTTTTCTCTTTGTCTCTAAGACACTACTCTCTTTGTTATCCTTCTACTGGTCCAGTAGCCCCTTCTTAGTTTCCTGCTCAGATTTGTCCTCCATGTGTTCCAAGAAAATATCTAGCTATCCAACTGTGGATAAGCCTTAAACAATAAAGAGTTCTAGAAGTGTTGCTAGAAGTGTTCAGTCAGAGGCTAGGTAAATATCTGCAAGAGACATGATGTAAGAAATCCCCACAGTGAGCATTAAGTTCAATTAGATGACTTTAAAATAAATTTCTTTCCAATTACAAAATTTTATGAATCTACCAAGTGCCAAATAAAAGATCCAGTCAAAAAAATGCTATAGGAATTCAGAGGCAGGAGAAAGACTCCCTAGTTTAAGCTAATTGAGTCTGAGGGAAGGTTGATGAATCCTAAAAGACATACTAATTAAATGAAGTAGATCAATTTCAGCCTATTCCAACATAAAATCTCTCCAAAACTATTGGCTATGACTTTTACAATTGCTTTATATGATGAGCCAAAGAATGGATTGGATGTTACAGTTGAATTATATAAGTGATAAAATACCTGTCTAGGCAGCCCCTTTGTCAGTAGCTCTGGACAGACTGCAGGATGGGAAGAGTGGATCGAATGAGCCCTAGAATGCAGGACTCTCTCTCTACTTTTCTGCCATCTTTATGCCTCATGCAAACTGCACAACTCAGGATTCTACAATCCGCCATGCATCTTTCTACCTCTTAGCATTTGCCCATGCTGTGCTCTCTCCCTGGAATACCTCTTTCCTTTGCCGAGTAATAAAATCTTGCCTATTAATTCCAAAAGTATCTGTTTAAATGTGAACTACCTTCTTTTAACATGTTTGGATAACACTGTTGCCATAAACTATCACCCATTATAGCCAAGGGCTATAATGCTGCTCATTTTTTTAATCCGAGGATTGATTGATTGACTAATTGATTTTGCTACTGAGGTAGCACTAACTCAGTGTAGGTCTGTCTGAAGAAAAAGAGGGAAGGAATAGAGAGAATTATCCTGTCCTCTAACCTAAATTCTCAATTCTCAAGTCTCTCCAACATTACCCTTCCCCTCCCCTCCATCATCACACAAGATTCTTTTGTTTCTGGGGACCCTTGAAGGAACTACACATTCTGTATAGAACCTAAATCTCTATCTTCTATAATTTAAGGATAAAATTCTCTTTGATGTCAAATAGTTTTTTGCTATTATTTAGGGGTTCAGGTAGAGTTTATAATAAAAAATTTGGTCATATACCCTCAGAACTTTTCTTGATAGCAGGATTGCCATTTAAAAGAAAAAAAATTGCCATTTTAAATTTTCAATCATGCTTCTGGAATTTCTCCTTTAAGTTTCAAGCTGTTTCTGCATCACCAAACTCTATACTCTGGCACCTTGAGATGGTAAGACAGTCTATGTCCACCATTATTTTCAGTAGTCATAGTTGTGGGGCTTGGAAACCAGTCTCAGGCCAGAAGCAACAAAATCACAATCTTATAGCTTCAAGTTTTAGAGTAAATTATTGTCTGTATTCTGGGTGCTCTCACAGGGATTTCAGTGCCCTTAAATAATTGTTTTTAACCATATTATCCCATTTGCATCATTATTATGTCTGGGATGGTTTATATTACCACTTTACTCTTTTGACATTACAATTCCTAATTCTTTTAGGACTGAGGAAATAGGGACTTACATGGTTCTCAATTAAACGCATACGAGAGCCAGGCCCAAGGAAGAGGGATGAACCAGAGTTAAGCAGCGAGGTGATCAACACCTCACCCTATCAGTCTACAAGAGAAAACAAGAAAGATTACACTAGTACATTTCACGTACTAGAAATGAGAAGAGGTAGAAATTGTGGCTTAAAATCAATTAAAAACAGATAAAGCAAGTAGACATACCATTGCATAAAAGGGAGAGGCCTCCTACTCTATTTCCAGTTAAAACTTGGATTTATACCAAAATGATGATCACTGGAAATGAAGAATCTGAAAAATAAGAAGCACGATAAGTCTAAACTTTCATGGGAAAAGACAGCAAATGTCAACACCAAGGTAAAAAAGGTGTGAAAGTTATCTGAGAAAGCATTGAAAGTAGCTGCTATTAAGTTCCAAGAAGTAAGTGCAAACATTCTAGCAAAAGGTAGGCAATTAGAAAGACTCAGAAAAAGTAGACACCACAAAGAACAACCACATGGAAAGTATAGAACTTAAAAATGGAATAACCAAATACACACACACACACGCACACACACACACACACACAAAACAACTTTGCACAAGATGGGCCCAGTGAAGATTGGAGATGATAGACTAGAGAGTTAGTAAACTTGCAGATAAATCAATAGAATTTATTCAATATAAATGACAGAATAGAGCAATTTTAAAAAATGAACAGAGACTCAGGGACCTGTGGGACAAGACTAAAAGTTCTAATTTTCATGTCATTGGAGTCCCAGAAGGAGAGGAGAAAGAGTGTGCAGAACAAATATTTGAAGACATACTGACTTAACACTCCCCAAATTTGGCTAAAGATGTAAACCTACATATTCCAGAAACTCAGGAAATCCTAAACAACATAAACCTAAGGAAAATCATGCTTTGACAAATCATAATCAAACTGCTCAAAACTGAACATGAAAAAAAAGTATTGAAAGTAGCCAGAGAGAAAGTACACATTACTTAGAGAGGAATAATAATTTGAATGATGTGGGTTTTTTTCTCAACAAAAATCACAGGAGCCGAAAGAACATGGCTTGACATTTTTCACGTGCTAAAAGAAAAGAACTTTAAATCCACAATTCTATGTTCAGTGCAATTATTATTCAGGGATAAAAATTAAATAAAGACATTCACAGATGAGGAAAAAGTAAGAGAATTTCCTACCAGCACTTCTGCTCTAAAAGAATTGCTAAATTAATTTCTTCAGACAGAAGGGAAATAAAATCAGAAGGAAACTTAGAACATCAGAAATGAAGGAAAAATAACAGAAATATTAAACATCTAGGTAAATATAATAGATTTTTTGTCATTCAAGATCTTTAAAATATGTCTAATGGTTGAAAGCAAATATGACATTTAGGGATGACGTTTTCAATGTATGCAAGTATAATACATGACACAACTACAATAGAAAGAGGAAAGGGGAAAGAAACATGTATGGTTGAGGGTTTTATATATTCTATTTGATATATTTATAGTTAGAAATAGATATAGGTTGACAGATAGATAAACTACACTAATAAAGGTATACAAAAATATCGAATAAAAGACACATAGATAAAATAAAATGAAAGACTCCTAACTATAGAGAATAAACTGATGGTTACCAGAGGGGAAGTGGGTGGGGGATGGGGGAAACAGGGGATGGGGATGAAGGAGTGCACTTGTCCTGATGAGCACTGGATGATGTATGGAAGGGTTGGATCACTATATTGTACACCTGAAACTAATATAACACTGTATGTTAACTAACTGGAATTTAAATAAAATCTTAAAAAATAAAAATAAAATGAATGCTTAAGAAGTTCAAATAACTCAAAATAATTTAGCAGAGGCAAAACGGTGGAATAAAAAACACAGAGGGAATAGAAAGCAATTAAATGGTAGACTTAAATCCAATTCCATCACTAATTGCATTGAATGTGAAAGATCTAAGCACATCAATTAAAAGGCCAAGATTGTCAGAATGGATGAAAAAAATACTACCCAATTATTTGCACCCTAAAAGAAACTCGCTTCAAATATAATGATATAATAGATTAAAAAGAAAACAATGGAAAAAACATAAACCATGCAAATTTATTACTGATCCCAAAATGTGAAAATTTTGAGAAAATTACAGACTAGTATTATTCATGAAATAGTTGTTTTAAAAAATCCTAAAAAAGTTAATATACGGAATCTAACAAATATATAAAAAGGATAACGCACTATGGCCAAGTAGGATTTGTTCCAATAATGTAAAGTAGGAAAAGAAACTTTGGTATTCAGTATTCAGTACAGTGTGGTATCGGCATAATAACAAAGATATAGATCAAAGGAACAGATAAAGTCTATAAATAAACCCTTATGATTTTTGACAAAGTTATGAAGGTAATTCAATAGAGTAAAAATATTTTCACAAATGGTACTGAGACAATTGTATATTAACATGCAAAAAGATGAAATCAGACTCTTACCTCACACTATACAAAACATTAACTCAAAATGGGGGCACTTGGGTGGCTCAGTTGGTTGAGCATCCAATTCTTGATTCTTGGCTCATGTCATGACCTCACAGTTTTTGAGTCCAAGCCCTGTGTTGGGTTCTGGGCTGACAGTGCAGAGCCAGCTTGGAATTCTCTCTCTCTCAAAATAAAGAAATAAACTTAAAAAAAGTAACACAAAATGCAACATAGACCTAAATGTAAGAGCTAAAACTATAAACTCTTGGAAGAAAGTATAGGCATTAATCTTTGTGACTTGGGTTTAGGCAAAGCCTTCTTAGATGTAACACCAAAAACACAAGTGACAAAAAAGTAAACAAATAGAGTTCATCAAACTGAAAACTTTTGTGCTTTAAAGGACACCATCATGTTTTAAGGGAACCTGGCATTTGTTTTAATCAGGTATAGTAAGACACACAGACACAGAGAATACTGTCATGAAAGAAGAAGTTTACATTCACAGACTCCCAGAAATTGGAGGCATATCGTGGCATGCAGGGGGGTCACATGAGGAAGTATGAGATTCCTCAGTCAGGCAAGTGGAAAAACACATGGGTAAGAGCCCTTATTGTGGTTTCCATAAGAAAGAATGGGCAAATCATGGAAACAGGTTTAGGACTGGCTAGTTTGAATAATTTCAGTGGGCCCTGGGGCATAGACACTTCCCTAGTTTTCTGGAACCTGGCCCTGAAGTGATTAGGGTAGGAAAATATTGCCTCCTGGAGTGTAGGAGCCAAATAGAGGAGGTGGTTGGAGGTGTGGGCTCTGGAGTAGTTGGTTTATATATGAAAGGCATACTCACAGGCATGTCATTTACTTCTTCAAGAATTGGCTAGCCTTGGGAAGGACAGTCCCTCTAGTCAGCAAGGCCTCAAGATGCCAAAGCATCAAAAATAGAGAAAATAATACACACCAACAAAGTGAAAAGCAACCCATGGAATGGAAGAAATATTTGCAAATCATGTATCTTATAAGGGATTTATATCTAGACTATTTAAAGAATTCTTACAAGTTATTAAGAAAAATGAACAAAAGCTCCATTTCAAAATGGACAGAATTTGAATAGACATTTCACCAATGACATAAGAAAGGCAAATAAGTACATGAAGAAATGTTCAACCTCATTGGTCTTTAGGAAAATGCAAAATAAATATGAGATATGAAAAATGAGATATCACTACATAGACATTTGAATGTTTCTAATGAAAAATAAGTGTTATAATGGAAATAAACTGGAACTTTCATATCATCAAAAATTTAAACATAGAGTTAGCGTATCACCTAGAAGTTCCACTTCTAGGGATATATACTCGAGATAATTGAAAGCATATGTCTACACGAAAAGTTGTGCACAACAGTTTATAAGAGAAGTATTCATAATAACCAAAGGTAGAAACAATCCAAATGTCCATCAACTGATGAATGAATAAATAAAATGTGGTCTATGCATATAATGGAAGATTACTCAATAGTAAAAAGAATGAAGCTACAAGGATAAACCTCAGAAACCAGATCAGAAAGAAACAGATATTGTACAAATTCATTTATATAAATTTCCATTAAAAAGGTGAATGTTTTGAGATGGAAAATACATCCATGATTTCCTTGACCTGGGGAAAGAAATGGAGAGTAACGCTAATCTCTGTGAGTCATCTTTCTGATTAAATGACAACTATATACTGTATATAAGATACACACCCACAACAAAGTGATTCAGAAAGATTAAAAATCAAGGAATAGACAAAATTTCACCAGGCAAATAGAAACCAAAACAGAGAAAGGATAGTGATTCTGATATCAAACAAAGTAGAATTCAAGCCCAAAAGTATTAAATATGACAGTAAAGGACAATTTTAATGCCAAAGTTATAGTCCACAATAAACAGATAATATTTATATACCAAATAACGCAATGACTGCCTCCTTTTTGAAACAAAAACTGCAGAGGATTAAATCCCAAGCACATAAAACTAGAAAAAGAATAAAAAGTAAACCAAAAAGGAAGAAATAACAAAGATAAAAGCAGAAAATAATGCAGAGAAAAACAGTAGCTCAAGAAATAAAAGTATAATTTTGTAAAGATTAACAATATAGACAAAGTACTAGCTAACTTTATCAAAAAGGGAAATGGAGAAAGGAAGCACAAATATACAAAATAAGAACTGACAAGGGGAAAATACCTTTGAAACAAATGAAATTTTAAAATTCATATGAGGTCACTGCAAACAAATTTGAAAACCTAGAGAAAATGGATACTTTCCTAAGAAAATTCAAATTACCAAAATTGACATTAGAGTTAAAAAGCTTAAATGGACTGATTTCTATAGAAGGGGCTACTCCACAAGAAAGTACAGACCCAAATGACTTCATAGGGAAAAAGATGAAATTACATCCATCTCTTACAGCATATACAAAAAAAAAATAGACTCCAAATGGATTTGAGAGCTAAATGTAAACAATGAAACCATGCAAGTACCAGAAGAAAACATAAGGGAATTCCTCTTTAACCTTGGTGTAGAGAAAGGCTTTCTAGATTCAAAATCTAGAAGGAATAAAAGAAATTTTAAAAATTCGATTAACTCTTAAAAATGTGCATGGCAAATGCACAATGAACAAAGTCAAAACACAACTGTCAAATGGGTAGAAGATATATCCAATGTATACCACAGGCAAAAGTCATAAACCAAAAAATGAAGAACTCTCAGAAATTGAGGGACGTAGAGATGGGACCAGGGAAGAGCAAGGCAGTTAGATACAATTGATGTACAGAGTGAGTCAAGGAAGGGTGCTGACAAGTTAAGGTTAGGAGGCGAACTGGAGTAACAGTGTGTTTGGATCTGGAATTTACAAAGAGTGCGTTCGAAAGTTAGGAGGATGGAGGGCACCCAGGTGGCTCAGTCGGTTAAGCTTCCGACTCCATTTCAGCTCAGGTCATGACCTCATGGTCTTGAGATCAAGCCTCGAGTCAGGCTTTGCACTGAGCATGGAGTCTGCTTAAGATAAGAAAGAAAGAAAGAAAGAAAGGGAAGAAAGAAAGAAAGAAAGAAAGAAAGAAAGAAAGAAAGAAAGAAAGAAAGAAAGAAAGAAAGAAAGAAGAAGAAGGAAGGAAGGAAGGAAGGAAGGAAGGAAGGAAGGAAGGAAGGAAGGAAGGAAGGAAGGAGGAAGGAAGGAAGGAAGGAAGGAAGGAAGGAAGGAAGGAAAGAAGGAAGGAAGGAAGGAAGGAAGGAAGGAAGGAAGGAAGGAAGGAAGGAAGAAAGAAAGAAAGAAGGAAGGAAGGAAGGAAGGAAGGAAGGAAGGAAAGAAAGAAAGAAAGAAAGAAAGAAAGGGAAGAAAGAAAGAAAGAAGGAAGGAAGGAAGGAAGGAAGGAAGGAAGGAAAGAAAAAGAAAGAAAGAAAGAAAGAAAGAAGGAAGGAAGGAAGGAAGGAAGGAAGGAAGGAGTTCAAACTAAGGATTAAGAACAAAATATTAATTAAATTGCTATTGAAGGGCAAAATATATTGGATTTATCAACCAAATGGATGTGGGTGATATAGGAGTCTAGGATGAAACCCGGGGTTTCAATATAGACAGTGAAGTAGACGGTAGTGTCGGAAAGAGTGTAGAGAATGTGAACATTTATTTTTGTTTTCAGTATAGTTGACAAAATGTTTTATTACTTTCAGGTGTACAACAGAGAATCCAAACATTTACATTCCATCTCAGGATTAAATATGACCCATGTAAATTGTTAAGTGCCATGTTTGGCGTATAGAAATTATGAAATAATTAGCTATTGTTATCTTAGGCTACCCCGGTTTCATTAATCCTAACAGAATTCACTATGAAGTATTATTCAAAATTGGTATTTGGCATTTTCTAAGCAGATGTGAGTTCAAATTTTTCAAATTTCCAGCTGACAAGTTTCTTAACCTTTCTTGGCCTCAATCTCCTTTTCTTGAAAATAAGAGTAACAATATTAACCTGGCAGCATTTTTTAATGTTTTTTAATCTGTATTATTACTAGTTTCACTATCAGAAAAACGTTAAAGCCCAGATTTTTTAGCATTTGCTGATTTCTGTGGTATACATATTTTCATATGGTCAATTTCAATGCACCAATATGAATCACTGAACATGGGAAGAAGTATGATGTTAGTTGTAGAATTCTCACAGATGCCCTATTTAGGTTGAGGAAGTTTCCTTCTATTCCTCCTTTTCGAGTATTACATACTTGAACTTTTACTAATGGTTGTTATTTAACAAGTAACTTAGAGAATTCCTAACAATGTAACAATTGGCACTCTCCAGCCAATGTAAGTTAGTTCTAGCACACTACCATAATTAACCCTTTTTCTCTTACTTTTTAAAAAAATTATCTATTTAAATTCAAGTTAACACGCAGTGTAGTATTGATTTCAGGAGTAGGACCCAGTGATTCATTACCTATATAAAACACCCTGTGCTCATCCCAAGTGCCCTTCTTAATACCTATCACCCATTTAGCCCATCTCCCCCTCCACCTCCCCTCCAGCAACTGGAGAACAGTTTATTCTCTGTATTTAAGAGTCTCTTATGATTTGCCTCCCACTCTGTTTTTATCTTATTTTTCCTTCACTTCCCCTATGTTCATCTGTGGTGTTTCTTAAATTCCACATATGAGTGAAATCATATCTGATTTGTCCTCTGATTTATTTCGGTTAGCATAATACCCTCTAGTTCCATCTATGTAGTTGCAAATGGCAAGATTTCATTCTTTTTGATCTCCAAGTACTATTCCACTGTATATATATACCACATATTCTTTATCCATTCGTCAGTCAATGGGCATTTGAGCTCTTTCCATAATTTAGCTATTGTTGATAGCCCTGCTCTAAATATTGAGGTGCATGTGCCCCTTAGAGTCAGCATTTTTGTATCCTTTATATAAATACCTAGTAGTGCAATTGCCGAGAAATAGGGTAGTTCTATTTTTAACTTTTTGAGGAACCTCCATACTGTTTTCCAGAGTGACTGTACCAGTTTGCATTCCCACCAACAGTGCAAGAGGGTTCCCCTTTCTCCACATCCTCGCCAACATCTGTTGTTTCCTGAATTGTTAATGTTAGCCATTCTGGCAGGCGTGAGGTGGTGTATCTCTTAGTGGTTTTGATTAGTATTTCCCTGATGATGAGTGATGTTGAGCATCTCTTTGTGTGTCCGTTAGCCTGGATGTCTTCTTTGGAACAGTGTCGATTCATGTCATCTGCCCATTTCTTCAATGGATTATTTGTTTTTTGGGTATTGAGTTTGATAAATTCTTTATAGATTTTGAAACTAACCCTTTATCCAATTTGTCATTTGCAAATATCTTTTTCCATTCCATCAGTTGAACTTCGCAGCATTTTTATGAGAATTAGAGATAAGAGAATTAGAGTGCCTTGAGTGGTGCCTATCACATAGTAGAGGCTTAGTAAGTGGTGGCTTAAACAAAAGACCATATTGTCTATTTAAGGCCTTTAGATTAGGAAGGGGATTCTCCCTTGTTTACGTTGGTAATTCCCATAGACTCTAGTGGCCTAGAAGAGAGTCTTGCACATAATAGATACTTAATAAATATGTATCAAATCTATTATAATTGTTTTTTGCTTGCCGTTTTACTGTTTGTCCTGCTAATCTAAGACTGTAAGCCCTCATTTTAAAAGGATTCTTCCTAAAGTTATAAGTCTTTCTTCCTTAATTTTTTTGTTTAATCTCTCCTTTTTTACTTACCAATGATGACTCATGCTTCATAATTTTACACCTTCTTAGAAAACTTATTACCAACTTCCCCCCCCCATCCCCACTCCTAACTCCACACAGGAGTTTAATTCAAATAGTAAAAACAGTCCCTGTATGGCTTAACTATAATGAAAATTAGTCAGGTTATTGAACCTTTTCTGGAACTGTTGCTGGTCTCCAGAACTTCTGCAGTTAATTAATGAGATTCTCAAACAACTTGAATTTAATCACAGTGAATCATAGCCAATGAAATAGTCATCTAATTTGACCCGAAATATTTGCACAAGAAAAAATATCAAATCTCAAGAATGACTTGTGATTCTATAAAAATAAACTCTATAACTCTATAAAAATAAAGAACAATTCAAAGTTTTATAATATTGAAGGGCAAAGGACCAAAAGCCTAAAACTTTTCAACCCAGAAATTTCAATCTATTCTTGAAGATGAACCTCCAGCAGTCCAAAAATACATATGCACAACGATGTTCATTGCAGCATAGTTTGTAATTGCTAAGTATTGGAAACAACCTAAATGTCCATACATAGGACAGTGCTT
The DNA here is from genome assembly GCA_030068075.1 of Paguma larvata. Lineage (NCBI taxonomy): Eukaryota > Metazoa > Chordata > Mammalia > Carnivora > Viverridae > Paguma > Paguma larvata. Next base: position 118,805,102 of record CM057830.1, on the reverse strand, counting down.
GAATAAATGATACAACATTGGCACAATGGAGTCCTACAGGGCTGTAAAAAAAAAAAAAGAAAGGATGAAGAAGGATGAAGAACCTCTCTATAAACTGATGTGGAGTGATTCCTATGACATACTATCCAAGTTTAAAAAAATGTAGGAGGATACTTTCAGAATGGCAGTGTAACAGCTTCCAAAAATGTGCTTCTCTATAAAACCAGGAACACCACAAAAACTGTGGAAATCAACTTTTCCAGAACTCTGGAAGTTAAGCTAAGTCTTACAACAATTCAAAGAGAGCTTACCACACAAATGACCGAACCTTGGTAAGAACAGTGAGTTTGGTGGTACTTTAACTTTCCCTAATTCCATTCCCCTCCCTTAACTCCACTGTAGCTTTGGAAATCAATGGCTTCAACAATTATAATAGTTGTGAAAAACGGAAACCTAGCAGCCACAGAAAAGGACATAACAGCTTTTGAGTCACTCAGAACTCTTTGTGTAGATGTTAATAGGTTGTGTCTTTCAAGGAATTGGTCCATTTCATCTAGCTATCAAATTTATAGGCATAGAAGTGTTCATAGTATTAATTTATAATCCTGTTTATGCCCACAGGATCAGTATTGATGACTGATCTTTCATTTCCAATGTTACCAATTTGTGTCCTCTATTTCTTGATTAGCTTGGCTAGAGGTTTATCAGTTTCATTCATCTTTTCAAAGAACCGGCTTTCAGTTTTATTGATTTTATCTATCAATTTCCAATTTTCAACATCATTGATTTCTGCTATAATCTTTAATGTTTGTTTTCTTGTTTCTTTTAGGCCCATATTATTTTTCTATCTCTAATTTCCCATATCCAGAAACATGAATTTTTATGCCAATGTTCATAGCAGTATTACTCACAATAAGCAAAAGGTGGAAACGATCCAAATTTTCATTGACAGATGAATAGATAAACAGCATGTGATGTATATGTACAAAAGAATATTATTCAGCATTACAAATAAAAAAGTTCTGGGGGTGCCTGGGTGGCTCAGTCGGTTAAGCATCTGGCTTTGGCTCAGGTCATGATCTCACGGCTTGTGAGTTCGAGCCCCGCATTGGGCTCTGTGCTGACAGCTCAGAGCCTGGAGCCTGCTTCGGATTCTGTCTCCCTCTCTCTGTCCCTCCCCTGCTCATGCTCTGTCTCTCTCTCTCTCTCTATCTCTCAGGAAAAAAAACCAGAGAGAGGAAGAGAGACAAAACATAAGAGACTCTCAAAGACTAAGAACAAACTGAGGGTGGGTGGGAGGAGGGAGAGTGGGTGATGGCACAGAGGAGGGCCATCTGGGGTTGGGATGAGCACTGGGTGTTGTATGGGAACTAATCTGACAATAAATTATTTAAAAAAAAGAATAAATAAACATTAAAAATTTTTTTAAAAGGTTCTGATACATGCTGCAACATGAATGCACCTTGAAAATTATGCTAAATGAAAGAAACCAAACACCAAAGGCCACATATTGTATAATTCCATTTATATGAAATGCCCAGAGTGGATAAACTCATAGACACAAAAAGTAGATTAGTGGTTGTCATGAGGCCTTAAGGAGGTAATAGGGACTGACTACAATGGTACAGATTTTCTTTTCAGGAGATAAAAATATTCAAGAATCTGATTATGGTAATGGTGGCACACCTGTGTGAATCCACTAAAAAATACTGCATTGAATACTTTTAAATGATGGATTATATCTCAATAAATATATATATATATATATACTATATAAAACATTAAAATATGTGTCTTTTCTTATACTTATTTTGGTTTCGTTAACAAAATTTCATATCATTTTATGATCTACTTTTTCAGCATAATATGGATTTGAGGTATTTCACTTCATTAAATCTTTCTACGAAAAAATTTTAAAAGAATTGCTGATACATCCAACAACATGTATGCCTCTCAAAAGCATAATGCTTACCAAAATTTGCCAGATACAAAGATGTACATATTGTGTTACTACTTTTAAAGAAATTTAAAAATAGGCAAAACTGATCTGTGATAATAGAGGAGGTATTGAATGAGTTTGGGGCATGAAAGAGTCTTTTGGGATAATAGAAGTGTTCTGTATATACAGATATATAAAAATGCGCATACAAGTGAAAATCCATTTATCCACTCAATAACTTAGTATGTGTGCATATCATTGTATATAACCTATAGTTTAATTAAAATTTAAAAACCACAGTGTGGCATTGGTGCAAGGCTAAGCTAATAGACTGATGAAACAGACTAGACAGTCCAGAAAGAGACAGATATGTAGATGATAGAGAGATAATTTTAATTTTATATGATTAACTAATTTACAACAAAGTGTCCACTGCAATTCATTGGACAAAGGTTGGTCTTTTCACAAAATGGTGATAAAATGGAAATACGAACCATGACTATATTAAAAAAATGAACCTTGACCTCACACCAAACATGAAATATTAACTCAAGATGAAGCATAGACTTAAATGTTAAAGGCAAAATAATAATGTTTCTCAAAGAAAAGCTAGGAGAATATTCATTATATTAATCAGAAATTTCTTAAACACAAAGCATAGTCATAAAAGAAAAAATTGATTAAATTGGACTTCATAATATTAATGACTTTTGCCCTCAAAGAATAAAATTAAGAGAGAGAGAAAAGGCAAACCACAGACTGAGAAAAGATATTTGTGAAATATGTATATATATCCAGACTATATACATATATATGTGTGTGTATATATATATATATATATATATATATATCCAGAATATATAAAGAACTTCTACTGCCAATAAGAGGACAGAAGCCTCAAATTTAAAACAATCAAAATATTTGTTCAAACCTTTCACTAAAGAAGATATCCAAACGGTCAATGATCATGTGAAAGATGGTCAACATCATTAATTGTTAAAGAAATGCAAATTGAAAATACAATGAAATAGCACTAGACTTGGAATACCTAAAATTAAAGGGCCGAAATTATTGAATGTTGGTAAATGCAGAGCACTCAAGCATACACAGTACTGGTGCCAATATAAATTAGGTCAACCACTCTGGCTTAACCGACTGAGCCACCCAGGCACTCTAGGTCAACCACTTTGGAAAAACATTTGGCAGTGCCCACTAAAACTAAATACACATATACTCATGACTCAGCAATTCCAATCTGAGGTCTATTTCCAAGAGCAATGAATCCATATGTGTATCAAAAGGCATGTACAAGAATGTTCATAACAACTTTCTTTGTAACAACCCCAAACTAAAAAAATAGCCCAAATGTCCATCTATAGTAGAATGGATAAAAATTTGTTATATTCAATACAATGGAATTATACACAGCAATAAAAAAGAATGTACTACTTCTACCCAAAGGAATGTATAAATATCACAGACAAAATGATAAGCAAAAGAATACAGATACAAAGAGTACATTCTAGGAGCAACTGGTTGACTCAGTCAGTAGAGCATGTGACTCTTCATCTCACAGTTGTAAGTTCAAGCCCCACATTCGGCATGCAGTCTACTTAAAAACGAACAAACAGGGGCGTCTGGGTGGCTCAGTCGGTTGGGCGGCCGACTTCAACTCAGGTCATGCTCTCACGGTCTGTGAGTTCGAGCCCCGCGTCGGGCTCTGTGTTGATGGCTTGGAGCCTGGAGCCTGCTTCCGATTCTGCGTCTGCCTCTCTCTCTCTCTGCCCTTTCCCTGCTCACGCTCAGTCTCTCGAAAATAAATAAACGTTAAAAAAAAATTTTTAAAAAAACGAACAAAATAAAACAAAACGTGCACATTCTATATGCTTCCATTTAAATGAAGTTGAAGATCTAGCAAAATTAATCTGGCACTTTCTAAGTGCTGGAAATGTTTTATATCTTGATTTCTGTAGTGGCTACACAGGTGCAAACATACATAAAGATTCACTGAGCTCTACACTGAAGATTTGTGCAGTTCACTGTATGTAAAATTATATGTCAATATAAAATAAAATTGAGACGTACAAAAATGTTGATACAAGCATTTTTCATAGTAGCCCCAAATTGGAAACAACCCAAAAGTCCATCAACAGTCCATCAACAGAATCAATAAATAAATTGTGGTATATTCATCCTGTAGGGTACTAAATTAAAATGAAAAAAAAGCTGATATACACAAAAACATGAATGAAGCTAAAAGACATAATATTAAGCAAAAGAAGCCAGACTAATGTATGATTTGTCAATTCTATTCCTAGATACATATCCCAAATAATTGAAAGCAGTAAATCAAATACTTGGAAATCAAGTATAGCAGCACAATTCATGACAGCCAAAAAATGGAAACAATCCACCAATGGATGAATAGATGAACAAGATGTGATTTATCCATACAACGGAATACTATTCAGCCATAAAAAGAATGAAGTATTGACACCTGCTGTAACATGAATGAACCTCAAAGACATTATGCTCAGTGAAAGAAGCCAGTCAAAAAAGGACATATATTGTGTGATTTTACTTATTAGAGGTTCCTAGAATAGGCAAATTCATAGAGATGGAGAGTAGAATAGAGACTACCAGGGGCTGGGGAGAGGGGAATGGTCAGTTATTATTTAATGACTATAGAGTTTGTTTGGGGTGATAAAGAAATTCTGGAAATGAGTAGAGGTGATAGTCGCACAATGCTATGAATGTACTTAATGTCCCTGAATTGCAAACTTAAAATTGTTAAGTGGTAAATTTTATGTTATGTATATTTTATCATAACATGAAAAAAATAAATCGGATATAATAGAATACATACTATATACTTCTATTTATATGAAGTTCTAGAACAGACAAAATTAACGCATGGAAATAGAGGTCCGGATAGTGGTTGCTTTTGGATAAAGTATTGACCAGAAGGAGGCAAAATGGAGCCTTCTGAGAGCATCTACACCTTGATCAGTCAGAGGGGTAGTTACATGGATGTATGCAGACATAAAAATTTGTCAAGCTGTCACTTGTAGGTACATAAAAATTTGCCAAGTTGTCAATTTACAGCATATACATTATATTTCCATTTAAAAAGGGGAAAAAAAGAGTAGAAGCTGGGGAAACTGTCATTTAAAAGTTGCTTGCGTTTTTTTAATCCCTGAACTATGGAGACTTATGCTCACCTGGAAACAGATTCTCTCTTTAGGGAAGTCAGCAAAACTGGTCCTTCTGTTCTCACTGCTGTAAAACTAGAAACCCAGCATTGCCCCGGGGAGAGCAACAAAACCCCTGAAACCTAACCACAGAGATTCAGAGTCCTGTCTTGGTTGAGCACAGTGTGCATGATAAATCAGAGATGTGTTTACGTAGCTTCTAGACTTTTGGGAGTGGAGAGGGACAGTACAAGGGAAGGAGGGGCCGAGAGAAATGTCTCTTGACTATGTGCTTGAACTGCAGCTTGTTCTTGTGATGGGGGGGGGGGCACGGTTGTGAGGGTGGAGATCAGCAGGCAGGTGAGCAGAATGGCTGAAGTGACATTTTGTGAGACTCTGGGCATAAGCAGGGTTGCTTCAGGCACTTGAGAGCAGAGTATAGAACAAAGTCGTAAAAAGTATGGATTTTTTTTTTCTCTCCCCTCCCATCTTCTCTCAGAAGCCCGTACCGTTGAGCCCCAGGAGAATAGCAGTTTGGAGCACTGGCACACAGCACCCTTGGTCTGAACACTTGTAATGTCACCCAAAGCAAAGCTCCTTGGGTGGTGGCAGAGAGAGAGAGATGGAAAACATGGCAGGGCATACTGGCTGTAGACCAGTTTATAAGCACACGAGGAAATATCCTTTTTTGATGTTCCGGAATATTTGACAGAAATTTTGCACAGGGAGTCAGCCTAAAGTCCAGTAGTCATTCTGGTAGGGCTCAAACCACTGTAAGTTAAGTACGAAAAGTTAAGATCATCTAAGGTTATACTCACAGTCTGGCTAAACCTGGATAGAACAACTACATGTGTATACCTCTGTGTCTATGTATATGTGCATGTTTATGTGTACATATTTTCTTAACGAAATTGATATTCTACTGTATATTATTTTCTTAACAAAATCGATATCCTACTGTATATCATTTTGAATCCATTTTTATTTTCACGGAGCACTTTATTTGGGGCATTTTTTTGTCATTAGCGATTCTTTTGAGACTGTGTTCCTGAGGTCAGGGAGCCTTCCCCAGTGGCTGAGTCTTGCCAGCTATCTTCCAATTGGAAAGGAAAACTCCTGTCTTCCTGCCTTCCACTTCTGTGCCTCCTCCCACTGGCTTATGAGCTCTGTTACTTGGTCCCAGCAGCCTCTGAGGTTGTGACATTATTGGAGTCTCACTTTATCCCTTCCATGGGGGTAAAAAAAAGGGATCTGTTTTCAGAAGCCATGACAGGCAAGGTCCAGAAGTCTAAGAGTAGGCAGGTCAGGCCATTCGTTGTCACCACACACCAAACCCAGGGAGCCCTTCTCTACCCCCACCCCACTCCAACAGTTTGCTGAGTCAAGACACTGGGGAGTCAAGAAACTGAGCTTTCTATAGCAAGCTCATTGAAAGGATGGAACCTGTACCCAAATGTTCTGATTCCCCAAAGTCAATGCTTTTCCACCCACCCGCTAACCCTCCTCACAAGAAAGTCAGGAGGAGTAAGTGAATTTACCAAAAAATCACACACCAAAGCCACAAAAACACTTTTATTTAATTGCTACCACAAATACAGAATCTAATTAAGGCAGTATAATACATTTCCTCTTATCCTTACAAGCTTTTATACAGTAATCTTTGCTTTCTGCATCCATTTGAATCAATAGTTGAAATTTTTATTACAAACTTTCTTGAATTTTAGAGAAAAATCATTCTCTGGGTTGTCAGGTGTGCTGGATACAAGACAGAACCTCAGCCAAAGGCAGCGGGATTGGCTGGCGAGGCATCTTTTCCTCTGGCCTCCCTCCCCATCTGGGAGGCTGAGGGACAAGGCAGGAGACAAATGCTCTGGTAACTAGTTATTACCTTGAGTTCCATTCTGGATGAAAAAGAAAAATGTAAAAACTGATTATGCAAACACATCAGGCAGTCTAAAAAAATCTCTGAGGTAAAGAGTAGTTGTGAATTATAGTATTAAATGCATGACTATAATTGGTCCTAGTAACTGTAAATTTGGATTTCAGGAGAAGAAACTAATTTATGAATGGATTTGTTTCTATAGAACTAAATGAAAGAAAATTCTGGCAAATGTTTAAAAAGGTTAAGTGACTGCAAACGAGGTGACTATAAAAATCAGCAACGATGTTTGAATTTTCATAATGTAGAAGTAATTCAGTTTGGCCATATCTTTTCTTTTGCCATTTGAACTCAAGGCATAAAATTTTATTTCATTAAGAGCTTATCAAATTGTGTTTTTCAGATATGGGTTATTTCTTGTTGCTGAAATTCAGAAAAGAAACTCTCAACTACTTGCACTTTGTCGAAACCGCCTTTCTGACTGCCATTAAAAGTACAATATAGAGTTACACACTTAAAAACATAAAGCTTCGCAGTCACTTACAGAAACACTTCTCCCCCACCCCTGGATGGGGGGGGTGGTTGAGAGAAGAAAGCAGGAACTGAAAGGAGGAAATGAGGAGAAGGGAGAAAGGGGGATACGGGAGTAAGAGAAAAATCAAGTCTAAAATTTTAAGGATCACTGTAGGCTCAAGGTCAACTACAGGACGAAAGGGAGGCTCAGAAGAACAGATGTCAAACTTGGGGGGAAATTTTGTCTCTAAAACAGCAAGCACACACATGCACACACACACACACACTTTTTCAAAGTGTGTTATGTAAAGAAGGAGTATGCCTACAAGGTGAATGCAGCTTACATCACGTCTGTGAGTCCATGTCTGTGTGTGTCTGTGTGTAGGTGCAGTAATTTATCACACTTTGAATTACATATTCTAGACAAACTTGAAAGTGGACCATTTCCTGGCCACCCCTAAAAGCATCATTCACATGGCCATTTCATCAGAATCAGCATCAACATCAATAATCACAATCTTATGGTAATCGTTGGTGGTAGTGGTGATCACAGTGGGGTCAGGAATGTGGAAGACAGCAGCAAGCTCCAGTGGGCTGGCAGCAGGCTCGGGGGACCCACTGGCAGGGCTGCAGACATGCTCAGGGAGGTCAGTGACGTCACACTCCAAGTGGCTGGTAGCAGTGGTCTCAGGGTGACAGGACGCAGTGAGCTCAGGGTGGCTGGCAATTGCTGGCTCAGGGTGGCTGGTGGCAGCAGGCTCAGGATTATCAGCAATAGTGGGCTCAGGGTGGGTGGTAGCAGGCTTGATGTAGCAAGTCGTGGCTTTAGGGTAGTTGGTGGCAGGGCTGAAGGCAGCCTTGGAGTGGCTGCCACCAGGAACGTGGTGGCCAGTGATAGGCTTAGGGTGACTGGAGGCAGGCTTGAAATGGACAGAGTCAGCCTTGAAGTGGACAGAGGCAGGTTTAGGATAAACAGTGGCAGACTTGGGGTGACCAGACACAGACTTGGAGTGGCCAGAAGCAGGCTTGGAGTAGCTAAAGACAGACTTACGGTGGCCAGAGGCAGATTTGCGGTACACAGAGGCAGATTTGGAGTGGCTAGAGGCTGGTCTGGGTGAGCCAGAGGCACGCTCGGGTTGACCAGCTGCAGCATCACCAGGTAGTGGAACATTCCGGGCAATCATTGGTATTTCCTCCACAGCAGGAGAGGCACTGGCACGATCTTGTTCATGGGCTTGTTCACAGGCTTGGTCACGGATTCGAGCACGGGCACGGGCCAAGGCCCGGGCTTCCCGAGTCTCACGAACATCAGTGATGAGGCCAGAGAGGAACAGGATAGGGTGCCGCAGAGCATGGAAGATGGTCCAGTATTCTCTTCGGAAATTCTCATTGAGGAGCCCATAGATCACAGCGTTGAGGCAGCTATTGAAATAGGCTATGAAGTAGGCTGCAAGATAAAGCCAGTTGGGGATCTTGCCTGCCATCTCCTTCGGACTGACAGCCACCAAGACAGTGAGCACATTGATAGGGCACCAGCACACTGCAAAGAGGAGGAAGATCACAAACATGGTTAGAAAATTGCGCACCTCAGCAAGCTGGTTGTCAGGATTCTGCGCAGCCGGGTCACGGGCTGCCAGCACTTTGCTCCAGATCCTCACGTAGCAGAAACCCACTATGAGCAGAGGGAGGACGAAGTGGATGCAGACGATGGTCACAGCAAAGACAGGGTTGTTGAGATAGTTGAAGATGCAGGTGTAGGTGCGAGGATCATACTCGATGGTGCCAATGTACATGTTGGGCAGGACCGCCAGCACGGTCATGACCCAGGTGATGAGCAGGTAAATGCAGGTGTTGCGCACGCTGAAGATCCGCTCGTACTGGAGGCTGTGGCAGATGTAGCAGTAACGATTGATGGCGATTGCCACGATGTTGAAGATAGAGCCGACCACACTCAGCCCTGTGATGAATCCAACCATCTGACACTGGATCTGGCTCAGATCCCAGCCCCCAATGGCCATGGCATGCAGCATCAGAGGGTAGGGGTAGATGGCCACCAGCATATCAGCCACGGAGAGGCTAACGACGAAGATGTTGCCTGAAAAACATACCGGGGAAGGAAGGGGGGGGGGAAACAGAGAAAAATAAATGGTTAAGTATCAGGATGTATAAATTTAAGCCAGAGGAAAAGGTCAGCTGAAGTGGTGACAATTAAGAATTCTAAAATTCTTTTAAAGAAATACTCTTGTACTTTTGTTTTTATCTGCAAGCATGCCCCAGATTATTCTGATGCGCAAACAGATTTGGGAGACTTGTCCTTTGAGCACCTTTTTCCTTTCAAACGATATCATCTCTGCTTTGGGGGGAAAAAAACGAACTTATGTCAGAAAGCAGTAAACACAGAGGCCCTTTGTAGAATCCTTCATACACACGGACGTGCTGCCACCATTTTAGATAAAAATAAAATGCAAACTTTTTCCTTAAATGGGGATAGGGAGAGAAGGGAGAGAGGTGTAGAGGCCAGCTAGGAGAAGCTGTGGATAGGAAGTAGGTTGGAGATGTGGGGGAAAGGGAAGGGTTTGGAGGAGTGTCAGGAACTCTCACCACCACCCGCACCACCACCCCCAACCCAAAAAAATGAATGAGCCCTCTGCTTTTTCTAGCCTAGCCGTTGCTTTTAAAATGCAAACATGTCTAAGAGAACAGTCTGAGAAAGGGCATTAAAGGCCATCCTCTTCTTAAGAAAACGAGATCAGATAATAATCTACAACCAAGCCCAGGGAGTACTTACCATTTCCAAGGTAGCCTAAGAGTGAAAACTGAGGGGAGGGAGGGCGACCCTGGAAAATTTAGTCTGAGACCAAAAACAGAGAGTAGGGAGAAAAACCATCAGGAAAATGCCGGCAAGGATTAGCAGAAGCGCCTGCTTCCTTGGGGTCCAGCGCAGAGCTGCGAACCCGCTTGTTCAACGCCCTGTGTAAAGAGTTCCCGACCCTGCACTGGACTTTAGGAGAGCCTGCAGCTAAAGAGGAAAGTGAAGAGGGGGAGTCGGCCCCCACTCCTGTTTTGTACCGCAGTGGTACGAACGTTTTTGTCAAATCCATCCCCCCCAAAAAAAAAGGATGAAGAGGCCAAGAGCAGGCGCAAAGCCCTCTTTTTTTTCCCCCCGAAACACTTCGTTCGTTTGGCAAAATATTGCACTTCATCTTGGACTAGGAGAAAATGGGCGCTTTTTAAAAGAGCAAAGGAATAGTCCCTTCTGCCCTCCTGCCAGCGCTGAACGCCGGCCTCAGCGCTTTCTACCCAGAGGTTCTTTCTAGGGTTTTTCCCTCAAATAAACGGATTGGGAAAAGAAAAGTGGAAACGACAGAGGGAAAAGCCTTAAAAACAAAAACACAACAACCATAAAAACCTTTATTTGAATTATAGAAGGAAAGAAAGGAGAAGGAAAAAAGGAAAGTGCAGAAGAAGAGAAGTAAGAAAGAAAATGGGCTTCGCAGGTGGTCCCCGGGGGCTCTCTGATTCCTTGGGACTGCACTACTGGAGGAAGGTGAGGTCCAAGCCTGCAGGCCCCACGTCTCCAGGGGACCAAAGTGAAATCAGACACACCCACCAGAGTGTAAAAGAAAACTTTTAATGACTCTGTGCCCGTGAGTGCATTTTGAAACTTGTGCGGTAGTTGTGATTTCTCATTCCCTCAAAGTAATCCTCCGAAGACCGGCTGCTTCCTTTCCCCCGCGCCCCGGGCGCCCGGTCCTGTGGGCACCCGACTCTCTCACCCGCCCTCTCTCTCCCCTCCGTTCCCCGACTCCCGCCGGCGGAGATCCCGCGACCGAGACCCCCGGGCGCCGCCCCCTCCCACCCCGGACCCGCTCGAGGCGTCCGGGGCCCCTTTGCCCCTCCCCTCCAGTCCTCCGCCCTCTCCCGCCCAACCGGCAAGAGCCGCTCACCGCTTGGCGTAGTGCGCCGCCCCCGCCCCCCGCACAGGTTGCCGAGCCCAGCCGCCTCCCGCGCCTCCCCCAGCCCAGCTCGCGGCCAGTCCCTCCCCTCCGCACCCGCTCGCAGCGAGGGGATTCCTGCTCGCCGCCAAACTCCCTCCCGGCTCCCGGCGCTTTGCAGTCTCTGCGACTCCGGCCGCCCCCTCCGAGCGCTCCCGGGCTCTCCCTCCATCCTCGCTCAGTTCTCTCTTCTATCCGCCACCCCCCTCCCATGCCAAGCTCCGGTACGTCTCCGCCACCCCTCCCTGAGACCCCCAGCACCTCGCTTACGGACTTTGCGATCTCCGCTGCCGCTGCCGTCGCTGCCACCGCCAGCTGCGCCCAGACCTCCGCTCTGCTCTCTCCGCCCTGCGCCCTGGGACGGGCGGACGGAGCTCGGCTCCGGCGGACTCAGACCACCCCGCTGCGTACTCCGGCGCGAGGGTCTGCGCTCCGCCGCCCGGGAGCCGCCTGGGTGCCGCCGTGGAGCCCCCGAGCTGCGGCAGCTGGGGCTCGGCCGGCTCCTGTAAGCGCCGACACAGCCGCTGCGGCCGCTGTGAACTTAACTTTCTCGGAGCGGGTCGCAACCTCGCGGCTCTCTCCGCAACAATTCGGCCCGCGCTATCTCTGCGCCACCACGTCGGTGGCCTCTAGCTCGGCGTGCTGTCCCCAGGCGGTGGCCGCAGTCTCCGCTCGGGTGCCGGATCCCTCTGCATCGGGTCTCCAACGGGGCAGGGCTGAGCGATGTGCCGCGCACCGCGGGACCCGGACTTTGCACTTGGATGCCAAAAGCTTATTTCCCCGAGCTCCCTCAGCCTTGAGAAGCTCTAAATTTACGGGGCCCCGGCAGAACATCACCGCCCAGTTTCTCAGGGAATTGGAGGGTAGGGACGTTCATTGTGAGGGCACTGTCTGAGCGTTCCCTATTTCAGGTGCTCGAACTAATGACCTAGGGTTTGCAAGTGGCTGCACGCTAGGTAGCAAGAAGGAAGGGTGGCTTACCAGAGTTTCGAAGCTTCTTGTTCTTTGTCACAGCTAAGATGACCATGGAGTTGCCGATTAGGTCTACGACGATGGTGATAACCATTGCGCAGAACATAAAGATGATGAGACCTGGTGGGTAGTCTGGCTGTGGCAGCTTACAGCCAATGCAGCCGTATGGGGTGGGAACCGCCAGGGTAGGCCCCATGTTGCTGCCGGAGATCGTTAGGCTCTCCCAGCCCGTCAGCACAGCGAACACCGGCTCTGTTCACCAGGAGCTTCGAGAAAGCTGCCTCCTCTCCGAGGATCAGAGCGCAAATGACAGCAACCCGCCCCTCTCCGATGAGCTTTTAAAGCCTCAAGAGGTGGCTAGCCCCACCCCAAATCCCTCCCCCCGACCAATCAGAGCTCCCCAAACACCCCCGCTTTGGTCTCCAACGCTTCTTGGACAAATCCACAATGAGGTGTCGTCTTGCTTCCGACTGCCTTGTTTGTGCTTCCCCTCTAGCCGCCCCCGCCATCCCCTAGGCACCTTGCTTCGTGACAAGCTCGGAATCCACCTCCCGCCCCCAGCCACTGCACTTCCGTTTCTAGCAAGTTCTCCTTTCCCTTACAACGCAAACACTTAGCAAAGCGCTGTAAAATGCAGAGCAGGGGCATGGGGTCACTCTTGCAGTCTATTTCCAACCCAAACCAGTCTGTAGCCCCCAGCAGAGTGTGAGAGAGAGTGCCAGTGGCCCTTGAACCCCGGATATGTACCGCTACACTCTCCTTGAAAGGTTCATCCCACTCCAGGTGTTTTTGCCCATTCAGAGCCTTTTGCACCTCATAGGGAGCAAGGGACAGCTGCCCAAAGCTTGCACTCCCAGTCTGGGTGCCCAGCCTCTAGGGAACTTATCTCTGCTAGGGGGCAGGTGGCTCTGTTAATGGCAGCGAGCGATCGATCGTTCAGTGGGTCACGGACTTAACGCTCTCCATAAGGAGATGTCCCCTGCGCCAGGGTCGGGGAGTAGGGAGTGACTCTATGCTCAGGGTGCGAGGGGAGGTATCTGGTGGCTATTCGTCCCCAACTTTGGGGCAAGCGAGAGCACCGTGACTGCGGGCGCTCAGAGGCTCCTTTGGTAAAAAGTAAAGCGGGAGACAGTTTCAGCTCTTGTCCCCTCTTGACGTGCTCCGCATGCTCTTCAAGGTAGCGCGGGGCTCTCGGGCAGGCTCGGGGAGCTGCTCAGCCGCGGCAGGACGGTCGCGGAGGTGCTGGGAAGTGCAGCAAAGAAGACAGGGGCAAACCAGCGCCTCCGTCCCAGGCACATAACTCATCTCGGTCCTTCTCCCTTGCCAGCCCCTGCCAGGGGTCCCATTCCCACCTCGTTCGGTCGGACCACTCCCATCCCTGTAAATTTCCCTCCGGAGGCGTCACGGTTCCCTGCGGTGCGCCAGGCCCGTGAAGTGCGCGGGCCATGGGAAATCCGAACGGTTGGGGCTAAAATTAAAGGGGCGCTATTCTGTACTCGCTCCCTCCATAACCTCGGTCCCGGGAATGGATTTCCACCCGCTATGCAAAGTTGTGGCTCTTGCTGAGAATCTTCGCAGTAAATGTCAGTGAACACTTTGAAACTTGTCCCAGACGAGCCTTCTTGCTGCGGTGGGGGAGAGGGGGTTGCAACTGTCTGGGAGCGCCACCATCTGGACACCGCAGCCCCCTCCTACCCTGTGGGGACAGGTTCTAACAGAGGGGTAGGGGGGCTGAGGGCGGATTCCGCGCGGGACCGCGACGTTCAGAGACCCTTAACGGAAAGACAGACCTGGCTGAAAACAAAATTGCACGCACTTACCCTAGCTGAAAAGCCCAGAGTAGGAATGTCTGAAGATGAATACCCCCACCCCCATCCCCCGCGGTTGCTACTGAGAAGGGAATCCGCACAAATGACAATCTCCCGCTTTGAGCCTTTTCAACATTCATTATCTCACTGCTTCTGGCTGGCTAGCTGGAAGCCGGGAGGCGCACTCTCCCGTCTGGATGTAGCCAGGATTTACCCATAAACGCAGCCGGAGAACCGGCTCGAGCCCTGAAAAGAGGCGAGCGGCCAAAAGCCCATCCACGCCGTGGAATAGTTCGTCCACATCGGGCTGCTCACGCTGGTTCCCTGAGGGTATGGATTTCTCTACATGTGGCAGGGAGCAGTTTTTAATTCCAATAAACAAAAATTTGAAGGAAAAGGGAAAAACGCATTCTATTGACTGAAGATACTGGCATTTCCCCTGCACCGCCTCCTCCAGCAACAATTAGCAAAGCAACAGTTAGCAAACTGTCCTTTCAGGCATTGTTATATTCTGTACTTCTGAGATGAGGTGGCTCCAGAGCTGGTGGAAACCCGGGCACTGGGAAGTCTCAGGGGATGTGGCCCGGGCTTGCCTGGGACTGAGGAGTGAGCCGGAGAAAGGTTGGGCTGATCTCTGGCCCCTGGCCCTGCCTCTGTTTGGACTCTGCTTGACCATGACCTCCTGGGACTTGGATTTTTCAGTACCGGACAAGTGGGAGACGCAGCCCTTTTCATAATGGGAGGGGTGCTGCATCTGGTTAAATTAAATTTGTTCTTTTTATGAACTATCTTAATAAGGAATCTGAACATTTCCCAGTCCTGAGAAAAACAGATGGATCTTGAATCTGCTGTGTGGATACATATGAGGAGGAAAGCCAGGTCACAATTTGCAAGGGTAAGACGAGACTCACGTGCAGTAACTTCAATTGCTTTGTAATAGTTAAGGGGGGAGCTCTTTATTGGGTAGAGTGCAGTGTGTATTGTTTATTTAGCCTCCAAAGAATTTCTAAGCATCTTTCTAAAAGTTCTGCTAGGAAGCCCTAATAACTGCGGCTGGAGAAAAACAATTTATTTGGGATTTGAAACCTATAAGATATAGAATCAAAATAGAGGACACCTAGGACATTTCCCGGGGGATCCCAGGAAAACCTTGTAAACCCATACCGAGATTGGGACAGAGAATAAAATAATGAATAGTGGACAGGGAATTGTGTAGAGAGTTTGCAATCCTGGAGCCCAGCCAGGTCCCAGCATGGTCCCTTCCCCTAGATCACTTATCATGAGATAAGGCAGAGTACCTGGTCACCCAGAGGACTCCCAGCACTGAAAACTCACCAAGGGGTATTCTGTGTAAAAGGTAGGTATTAATATTCCCTCTTCTTGTTGATACAGAGAACTTTCTTCCATCTCAGCCTCCAGTTTCTCACGTTCTGCAAGATTGGGGTGAGGCGCCGGCAGGCAGAGTTGCAGCCAGCACTTGGCCCTCTTTTCAAAGTTGAGAGAGAGCAAACAGTTTCTGCTGGCGAATGGGCAAATTTTCTGTGCATAGAAAGATAACACCTTGCCTGTAATTAATGCATTGTCATTTTAAATAAGCATTTTATAGGTTTCAAAATCCCATCAGGGATATATTTTCTCACAACAATGCCACTTAACAGATGGGGAAACAGGCTCAGAGAGGTGACAGGACTTGCCCAAGGTCATGCCAAGGCTACTTGAGGAGCCCAATATCCTCTCAGCCTGAGGATTTTCTCCCAAAGCCCAGCTTTCTAAGATAGTGTTTTGCTCTGGCACTTGATAGGATGGACTCTGTGTTCTCTTTTCTGTTGTTATTGTTTGGATTTTTCATTTGGTTGTTTTTATTGACATATATTCACATATCATAGTCACCTTTGTAAAGTGCCCAATTCGGTGGTTTTCTGTACATTCACTAAGTTCTGCAATTATCACTACTATGTAATTTCAGAACATTCCCAACAATCCAAAAAGAAACCTTGTGCCCCTTAGCAGTCATTCCCCCTTCCCTCCAAGCCCCCAGCTTCTAGAAACCACTAATCTGATTTGTGTCTCTACGGATTTGTCCATTCTGGACATTCTATATAAATGGAATCATATAATATGTGGCCTTTTGTGTCTGGTTTCTTTCCCTTAGCATGTCTTCAAGGTTTGTCCATGGGGTAGCATGTATTAGTACCCCCATTCCCTTTTATGGTCATATAGTATTCCATTGCATGGATAAACCACATTTTGTGTATCTATTCATCCATCAGTGGACCTTTGGGTTGTTTCCACTTTGAGGCTATTATGAGTAATGCCACTGTGAACATTTTGGGTTCTTTTTTAGCCACAAGCAGCCCCCGGTCCAACATAGCCAAGCAGAGAGCCTCTTAGTGCCAACTCACATCTCCGCCAATCCCAGCAAGAGCTGGACAGCCAAGGACATCCCCAAGCACTCCGGACTTCTTCAGCCAACGCTCTTCTGGATGGAGACTGCATTTGGCTCAGTTCTTAAAAATAAAAATAGGGGCGCCTGGGTGGTTCAGTTGGTTAAGCGGCCGACGTCAGCTCAGGTCATGATCTTGCAGTTCGTGAGTTCGAGCCTCGCGTTGGGCTCTGTGCTGACAGCTCGGAGCCTGGAGCCTGTTTCAGATTCTGTGTGTGTCTCTCTCTCTGCCCCTCCTCCACTCACACTCTGTCTCTCAAAAATAAATAAACATTTAAAAATTAAAAAATAAATAAATAAATAAAAACAAGCTTGAACCTAGATAATCATAGTGCCTTATCAGAGGGTTGATGGGAGACTTGAATGAGATAATACATGCAAGCACTTAGAACATTATTCAGAACAGAGTAAACACTTAACAACCACTAGCTATTATTACTGTTCTCTTTTTAATGTTTATTTTTATTTATTTATTTTGAGAGAGCAAGAGAGCACGTTTGCGGTGCTCACGGGCAGAGGAAAGGCAGATAAAGAGAGAGGGAGGGAGAGAATCCCAAGCAGGCTCTGCATGTCAGTGCAGAGCCCAATGCGGGGCTCAATCTCACAAATGGTGAGATCACGACCTGAGCCGCAATCAAGAGTTGGATGCCCAACTGACCGAGTCACCCAGGTGCCCCTATTATTATTATTCTTATTCTGAAAGTGTCTAATACTGTGTCTAAACTCTATTGGGTTACACTTTCATGGAGGACAGAGGCTCTCTGAGACATCAGAGACTCTGCCTCCAGCTGCCACACAATGAACACTCATCAACATCCCAGGCCTCCATGACGTGTGGCAGTGTGTCAGATGGAAAGGAACACAGTGACTTGGTTTTTCACTAGCACCCAACATGCTTCACTGACGTAGTCTGTACAGTTTCCATGAGAAGGAACAATCAGATTTTTTGGCATTGGTCAGAATGGAAGCATACAGGATGGTTGGTCTACACACAGCTCAGACTTAAAGTCCACAGGCAGCTAGGTGAGCTCAGGCAGCAGAACCTGACTTTCTCAGCAAAGCATGGTGCCAGCCCAGGCTGAGGAAGGTCTAGTTCCAGGTGGAAGGTGGAGGGGGGGGTAGGACTCCTGGGGTAAGGCTGTAGCCTCAAAAGAACTGAGCAGGGGTTTAGGCAGCAATTGAGCCACTGGGACTGTGAGCATCAACCAACTGGGTTGTTTTCCTAAACAGACTATGTCTGGTCACATTTACTTTACCAACGTGGAAACACTGTTCACATTTGTTAAATGAACAAAGAGAATGATTGCCCTCTCCAAATCTCCTGGGCATTATTCATCATAGCTAGAACCACTTTATCTTCTCCTGGTGCTTGAGTCATTAGGAAGAGTGGGACACATCCATTTCCTTTAGTGCAATCAGGGGCTCACCAAAATAATTAGCAGCCAGTATTCCCAGGATCTTAATGCCTGATAAAGACTACAGGTTAGACAGTTCAAATCAAAGGGTTACCAGGGAGAGAAGCAGCACATTAATTACTTGTAGTAACACTTGGACTCCCTTCCCCTTGTACAATTTACCTGCTAATTAGAGCTTAATGAACAATATCTATTTTCCTAGCTTCTCGTTCTAGCCAAGCACGATCACCTGTGCATTTTAAAACTGTCCCTCTTATTAATCATCCTCATGACTTCTGGTGCAACAGATCCCTTGCCCAGGGAGCTCTGCTTCAGCCTACTCTATTGCAACACATAGGACCTGAGTATCCAATGGGTCTTCTCAGCCCCTAATAATGGCTAACATGTATGTGTCTTCCTAGATGCCAGACACTGCTCTCAGAGCTTTATCCATATATTCTCATTTAATCCTAACAATAGCCCTATATGATAGGCACAATTATTATCATTTTTTGACCAATGAAGAAGCCGAGGCCCAGAGAAGCTATATCCCTTGGGCCAGGCTGCACAGATAATGAATGGTAAAGGCAGAATTCTAACTTGGGTGGTCTGGCTCCAGAGTCAGTGTATTAACTGTTATGCCTGATTATTTGCATATATTTTTCCTGACTCTAGGACACTGATTAGCAATTTTAGTGCCTGTCAGAGCCATGAGGAGTGCTTAGAGAAAACACAACTTTCTAGGCCTGTCCCTAAAGATTCCAATTTGGTAGATCTGGGGTGAGGCCCTGAAATCTGCATGTTTTTCAAATGCCCGGGTGATTCTGAAGCAAGTGGCCCAGGGACCCCTCTTAGAGAAACCCTATTCTTAACTGAATCCTGCAACTAGCCACTGGCAATTTAAGGAATTCTAGATGTGGAAGTCAGTGACTCAGTGGCCAGTGTGCTCCTGAGGGTGTGGTCCTACTGACACTTTATATACCTGCTCTAGTTTGTAAAACTTGCTTTGGTCCTCAGACTCAATCCTACCCTCTACTTCAGTTGTAGTGATGGGGTTCTTGGCTCAAAGCCTGATAGTAACCTGCCTAGCTCCCTGAAAACAGGGCTGCTTTGCTCTCCCAAGGACTGGAGGTCTGACCATACTCCCTTTCTACTGCTAGACTCACCCTGATGGCCTACCTGACTAGAGTGGCCTTCTTTAGCAAATGAAAATATAGGCTTCCCAGTTAAAATTGAATTTCAAATAAGTATGAGTAGAATCTAAGCATGTTCCATGCAATATTACTAATACTACAAACTATCCATTATTTACTGGAAATTTAAATTTAACCGGCTCCTTTATATTTTACCTGGAAACCCTATGACTGAGCTACAACCTCTGGCTAATCCTAAATTAGTCAAATATAAGGACTTGGCATTGGTTGGTAAAGGGTCTGTCTTCCCCAACAAGGAGCTTGGTCCACTCTGGGAACAGAGACTATTGATTCAAGATTGGAGGATCCCAGGAGCACTGGGTGTTGTATGGAAACCAACTGGACAATAAATTATAAAAAATAAATAAATAAATAAATAAAAATAAAACTTTGACCATAGGGGGAAAAAAAAAGATTGGAGGATCCCAGTTTGCTCTGTGGCTTTCACCCTGCTACCTTGCCCCTTCTACATATTGGCCTGTGCATATTTCCCACTCGCTTTACCCAGTATTCTCTATTTACTCGGGAGATTCATGACCCGTTCTTAAAGAAATACTTGACTTCCCTTTGCCTAAGATACACAGCACTGTAAAGTGAGTAGCAATTAGACTGTAAATCAACCCCTGTCATTTGAGACATTTACACTTCTGTGTTTTGACTTAGGATCATATTTTAAACCATTGTAGTTTTCAAAAAAGTTTTTTTTAATATCCATTTATTTTTGAGAGACAGAGAGGCAGATCATGAGCAGGGGAAGGGCAGAGAGAGAGGGAGACACAGAGCCCAAAGCAGGGTCCAGGCTCTGAGCTGTCAGCACAGAGCCCGATGCGGGGCTTGAACTCACAAACCGTGAGATCATGACCCAAGCCAAAGTCGGATGCTCAACCAACTGAGGCACCCAGGTGCCCCCATTGTGGGTTTTTTTTAATTTTTAATTTTTATTTAAATCCAAGTTAGTTAACATATATAGTGTAATAATGGTTTCAGGAATACAACCCAGTGATCGCTTACATATGATACTCCGTGTTCATCACAACAAGTGCCCTCCTTAATGCCCACCCCCCATTTAGCCCGTCCCCCTACCCATCTCTCCTCCAGCAACCCTCAGTTTGGTCTCTATATTTAAGAGTCTCTTATGGTTTGCCTCCCTCTCTGTTTTTATTTTATTTTTCATTCCCTTCTCCTATGTTCATCTGTTCTGTTTCTTAAATTCCACATATGAGTAAAATCATATGATATTTATCTTTCTCTGACTGACTTATTTCTCTTAGCATAATACCCTCTAGTTCCATCCACGTTGTTGCAAATAGCAAGATTCCATTCTTTTTGATTGCTGAGTAATATTCCATTGTGTGTGTGTGTGTGGTATATATATACCACATCTTCTTTATCCATTCAACAGTCGATGGACATTTGGGCTCTTTCCATAATTTGGCTCTTGTTGATGGTGTTGCTGCAAACATTGAGGTGCATGTGCTGCTTCTAATCAGCATTCGTGTTTTCTATCAGTGGCATCTTAAAGGTTATGACAAGTCTCTCTGAAAACTCATGCTCAGTTTCAGCTGCCCAGCAAGACAACTTTTGGGAGTCCTTTCCAGCAGTCCCCCAAAGGCATTTCGTATATCCCATGTAACCTATATTCCAAGTCAGATCATCTCAAAGCTACCTGCGTCTAGCTATACTTACATGATGATATAATCAGCAAAAAGTCCAAAAAGATGTTACATTTATTTAAATAGTTTTGTCATCTTAACTACCTGTTCAGGTCAGTACTGTCTAATGTTACCTCTATATCCAGGCAGAGAGAGGTCCATGAGTGAAAGGCAAGATTATGTACAGGTACCATCTCCTCAAACTAGGAGAAAAGACTGTGTGGAGAACCAGAGGAGGAAATGTGGCTGTCTGGAATATTAAGGAAGCAAAAGGATGAGCTGCAATGAAACATCCTACAGGGCCATTCATTTGCCTAAAGAGCCACTAAAGAAAATCATTGAAACTTTCTGTAGAAGGAGGAAAATGAGGAAACAACTTCACACTAGCCCAATTCAGAAAGACTGCAGGACTTCACAGGTGCTTCTCTTCTAGCTTTTCTTCATTGAGGCCAGGGGTATCGGTTTCCAGGACTTAAAGCCCTAGCAAATTAGACTGAAGCCCCAGCAACACTTGTCCCCACTGAGCTCCCATTTGGAATAGAAACCGTAGGCATTTTCTGGGGCTCCCCCTTCTGCCTGGCCTACAAGGCTCTGATCTAGGGAACACCTGATGAGTGGGTGTCAAAAAGAAGCCCTTTCCCGCCCCCCCCCCTGCATCTTCAGAATGCCTACTGACAATTACCTATAAGTTCTGGTGCTCTGTTCTCTCCTAAACAGGTATTTCATTTGATTTTGTATCTTGCAACTTTACTGAATTTGTTTATTAGTTCTAATAGTTTTGTTGTGGAATCTTGAAGATTTTCTACTTATAAGATCATGTCATCTACAAAGATAATTTTACTTCTTTCTTCCTAGTTTGGATGCCTCTTATTTCTTTTTCTCGACAAGTTGCTCTGGCTAGGATTTCCAGTACTATGTTGAATAGAAGTGGTGAAGGTGGGCATCCTTGCTTTGTTCTTGGTCTTAGAGGAAAAGCTCTCAGTCTTTCCCAATTGAGTATAATGTTAGCTGTGGACTTTAACATATGGCCTTTATTATGTTGAGGTAGTTTCCTTCTCTTCCTAGTTTATTAAGTGTGTTTGTCATTAAAGGGTCTTGGATTTTTGTCAAATGTTTTTTCTGCATCAATTGAGAGGACTATGTGGTTTTTTCCCTTCATCCTGTTACTGTGGTGTCTTACATTGATTGATTTGCATGTGTTGAACCATCCTTGCATCCCAAGAATAACTCCCTCTTGGTCGTAAAATTATTTTTAAAGTGATGTGGAATTTGGTTTGCTAGTATTTTTGTTCAGCATTTTTACATCAATATTCATAAGGGATATTGGTTTGTAGGGTGTTTTTAATATCGTCTTTGGTTTGGGATCAGGTTAATGCTGGCCTCACAAAATGAGTTTCTAAGTGTTCTATCCTCTTCAACTTTTGTAAGACTTTGAGGAGTATTGGTGTTCATTCTTCTTTAGATGTTTACTTGAATTCACCAAGTTAGGCAAATAGAGACCAATCCCTCAAGCAGCTTGCGGTGGGTTAGAAAGTCACAAATTTGGCCACTCTGTTCTCTCCATTTCATGGAAGGGCACTGGAACTTAGATGTGGCTCCCCTAATCTGCAGGGAAAGAGTGAGTAAAAGTGCCATGAAATTTCCTACCATTTTATTTTATTTGGTTACTATTATTTTATTGTTAACATTATTTTTTAAATTTATTTATTTAAATTCAAGGTAGTTAACCAACAGTGTAGTATTGGTTTCGGGAGAAGAACCCGGTGATTCATCACTTCCATATAACACCCCATGCTCATCCCAACAAGTGCCCTCCTTGATGCCCATCACCCACTTAGCCCATCCCCCCACCCCCCTCCTCTCCAGCAACCCTCAGTTTGTTCTCTGTCTTTAAGAGTCTCTTATGGTTTGCCTCCCTCTCTGTTTTATTTTTTTAAGTTTATTTATTTATTTTTATATAGAGCGAGTGCACATGATCAGGGGAGGAACAGAGAGAGAGAATCGCAAGCAGGCTCCCCACTGTCAGTGCAGAGCCTGATACAGGGCTCAAAATCACAAACCCTGCGAGATCATGACCTGAACCAAAATCAAGAGTCAGATGCTTAATCAACTGAGTCACCCCTTCTCTGTTTTAAATGTGGCTTTTTCCTGGTTTTGCATTTGTTTAGTTGCTATAGACCTTTAAAGGATTTCCAGACCTCCTGTAAAATTATTATAGTCAGTAAAATAGTTTAGTCAGTTGTTTAGTTGGTGTTTCCATGGGGGTATAAGAAACTAGAGCTTTCTAGATTTATGTTTGATAGTTACTATTTTCTAAGAATTTATACATTTTAACTATATTTTCAAAAATATTAACAAAGTCATTTATAATATCCTTACTATATTTTTAATTTCTGCACAACCATAGCAATAGAGTTTTATTCATTCCTAATATCAGTTATATATGCATTCTTACTTTTATTCTTCATCAAACCCACCAAAAGTTTGATTTTTCTTTTTGTTCCTTTTAAAGAACCCACCTTTGGGGGTGCCTGGGTGGCTCAGCCAGTTAAGTGTCTGACTTCAACTCAGGTCATGATCTCAGTGTTCGTGAGTTCGAGCCCCGCGTTTGGCTCTGTGCCTGGAGCCTGCTTCGGATTCTATGTCTCCCTCTCTCTCTGCCCTCCCCCACTTGAGCACTCTCCCTCTCTCTCTCTCTCTCTCTTTCTCTCAAAAATAAATAAACATTAAAAAAGTTTTAAAAAAGAAACAAATAAAGAACCCACTTTTGGCTTGGTTGACCTCTCCATTGTATGCTTGATTTCTAATTCACTAACTTCTGTTCATATCTTTATTATTTCCTCCCTTCTAATTTCTTTGGGATTAATTTACTGGTCTTTTACTAACTGTTTAAATGGATGCATAGATTGTTCATTTTAGTCTTTTTTCTTTCTCTTTCTCTAATATATCCATTTAAGTCTATAAACTTCACGTTAAGCATTTCTTTCTTTGTATTTCATACTTTTAAGATGCAGCATTTTCATTGTTAAAATCTCAATATCTTTTTTCCTTAAAATATCTTTTGTGACTGATGGGTTATTTAAAAATTGTATTTCTTAATTTCCAAACATATAGAGGCACACTAGAAATCATTTTGTTGCTGATTTCTAGTTTAATTCCATTGTGATAAAGGAACATACTGTATATGATTTAATTTTTTTAATTTGTTGAGACCTAAATATGGTCAATGTTTGTAACTGTGTGCTTTAAGATAGTTTGTATTCTGCAGCTTCTGAATGCATTGTTCCCTATATATGCCTGTTAGATCAAGTTGCTAAAGCATTAATCTTCTGTATCATTGACTTTTTGTCTTTTCTTCATCAGCTTCTGAGAGGCATATTTAAAAGCTCTCACCATGATTGTGAACTTATCTATTTCTATTTATACTTCTAGAAATTATTGCTTTATATATTTTGACCCTGTGTTATTAAGCCCACATACGTTTACAACTGTTATAACGTTTTCATCAATTGAAGTTTCTATTATTATGAAATAACACTCTATACCTAACAATGCTTTTTGGCTATAAGTCTGCTTTGTCTGATATTAATGTAGCTGCACAAGCTTTTCTTGAGTTAGTAATTTCATGCTATTTCTTTTATATTCTTTTAAAATGTCAGCCTTTCTGTATCTTTCTCTTACAGGATTTAGGTGAACTGTTTTTTGTCCAGACTGATATTCATGGTCTTTTAAGGGAAACGTTTAGTTTACCTACATCAATGGTGTTAACTGCTATATTGTTTTGGACATTCCAGTTGTATCAGGTGTCTGATGTTTTCCTTCTTTGTAGTCACCTAAGAAAGGGGCAGGTTTACCTCAATTTTATCCTTACCTTGAGGTTATAGTCCTTCGAGTCCTTAGTTTATTGTGAGGACCATGTCCTCTTAGACTTCTCACCATGGTCCAGTCCTGGTCTTTGACTCCTGTCCCCCTTGCCCTTTGAGGCTGTCAAATCCTAAGTTCAAGTTTGCCAGGATCTGCAGATACCCTCAGAGCAAAGGATTTATTCCATTAATCTTTCTGAGTTATCATGCTTCTTTAGATGTTATACTGGTAATTCCTTTCTCTGTTGTCATATCTTTTATATTTTAAGATTTTAAAAATATATATTGAATCTAACTTCTCCTGTTTTTTTTCAGCAGATAAGTTGGTCCAATTAACCTAGACTGTCACATCCCTGGAATTGGAAGTTCTCATTTTCTGCGAAGAGAGTTTTCCTTCCCAGAAATATATACCTGTATTCTGGAGTGTAATAGTCCAGCCACTGTGCACAGGCTTTCAGATAGTCCCCTTCTCCATTTTGTTTTTCAGTCTTGAACTTCTCTCTTGTCCTTTAGCATCTCCAAATCCTGATGGTCTCTTGGGTTCTCCCTCTTTGACAACACTCTTCAGCCCATGGTAACCTGATTTTGCCTCCACCATACTCCTAAAACTACCTTTGGCAAGGTCACCCAACAATGACATTCATGCTGCTCAATGCAATGGATATTTTTCATCTATCATTTTCCTTGACACCTGCAGTATATTTGACCACTCCATCCTTCTTGAAATACTCTCTTCTCTTTTGTTATATGACAGAATACTCCCTTGAGTCTCTCTGGACACTTGTTTGCTGAGGTTTTTTTTTCCCTTTAAACCTAAACCTTTTCAACACTAAACCTAGGCCCAAAGGACCTGATTTCTATTTCTGACTCAACTCAGTTTGAACAAATGACTTCTACTTTCTGGATTTTTACTTATTTATGATTTCTAGAAGCATTTACAATTCTAAGTTTTTATAATTCCACATTTTTGAAGACCCTTTCAGTAATGGAAATGATAATAAGTAATTTCTATGAAAGCTTAATAGGACCACACCAGTTCCAGCTAACAATATTTACTGCTGCATTCCCGGGAAGGAAACCGACTTAGAGGAACAAATGCCCTTTTAATGCTCAGTAGCTTTCATTTAGCTATATATGTGTGGCCAAATGTTTTTTCCTGGAACCCTATCCTGTGTGGGACCATGTGTTTTGACAGAGATATTTAGTAACCTTACCTGAGGCTATGTCAAAAAGAGGATTAGCAAAAGAATCACAGCATCATTCCCTTTCTTGAATCATGTGGGATATCTTGTTTGACACAGAGATATATTTAGAAGACAATCTTGAATAATTAATCTCCAGCAGATGAATGGTATATCTTCAGTACTCTGTAGGAATTATGGGATTTTTCCTTTTACAATTAGTCTCTTACATTTGATCCCAAATGAAATCACCATGAAACTTCGATGGTGAGAAAAAGTAGGTTTTTCTTCCAGTATTTTTATTTCTCCGGTAGTGTCTGAAGTTCCCAAATATGTTGGCATTTTCCACTAACTGAATTTTCTTCTATGGTGAGATTATTTGAGAAAAGTAAAAAAAGTAAATATTAATTTTATGTTCAAATGGGGGAAGAGGACATCTTACTCATCTCGTAATACTTGTTCAGAATTGAGAGATGGCGTATCTGTAGCACCCTCAAATGGTTTAAAGTCAACACTGTGCAATAGAATTTACTGTGATAATGGAAATATTCTCCATCTGTGATTTGGTAGCCACCAGCTACACGCGACTACTAAACTTAAAATGTGACTGGAACAACTGAGGAAATGATATTTAATTGTATTTAATTAATTAATTAATTTTAATTCTTAATTTATATTTATATTTAAATCACCATTGTGGCTGCTGACTACAGTAGTGGACTGCACAGTTCTAGAGAATAGACTTTAGTTTTTCTGTCTGTACAATCTTGGGGTCAGGGTGCATGTGAAAATGAATCAGATGACCTCCAAGTGCCCTCTTGATTCTAAATATTCTGCCCCTCTTTCTGGCTTGACAATTAGATCTTCCTAATGACCGGAAGGGTAGGTTCAAATGTAAACTTTTTAGATCCCTCAGAATGCTATGTTTGAACTTGGCGCCTGGAGAGTCAGTCCCCAAGCACCTGGCTTGAGGTTTTTCTTCTCTTCACACTCCCACTGCATCCAGCATTTACATCTTGTGGATGCCTGAGCGTGAATGTCTACACTTTGTCATGTCCCTCACCAGTCTTAGCATACTGCCTGGTCTATTATGGCTACAAAGACTACATTCAGATAGGCATTCCTGCCTTGGTACAAGGCCTGACACGGAGCAGGAAACAGTTTGGGCTGATTTATGGTGAGGTTTGTCATAACTCTTTATAGTCTTATGCTTCAAAGCCCAGTCAATACTTTTTTAATGAATGAAGAACCACCATTGGATGCTCCTAGATCTCCAATTAGCACATGCATTGCACAACCTTGCCCTACCTGTGGGGATTGGATGCTACTAGGTCTTCTAACCAAGAAGTGGGTAATCCCCCTCATTCTCCTCTCTGTTTATCTGGATCCTCTTCTGGACTCCTGTTAGAGTTGGACATGGGAAGGAGCAGTGGAAGGAGCTCTTACATAAACAGAAAAGTACACCCAGAGATATCAGAGCAGAACCATAGATTACGGTGCATTTGAGAATGGTGGGCACGGAATGTCCAGGAAGAAGAGGCAATATATGAAGTCAGTTAAAGCTGAGATACTGAGGGTAATGAGGACTGAGGATTTGCCATTGGATCTGACAGTTAGGGAGTTACAAATAACTATTCAAAGGAAGAAAAACCAGAAGCTAGATTTCCAGGATTTATGAATAAGGGATCAGTGAGGAATCGGAAAGAGAGTGTGAAGACCACTCTGTTGAGAAGATATGCAGTGGAATAAAGAATAAAGAGGGCAGTAGCCTGAGGAGGAGAGGATGGACAAAGGCAGTTGTGGGCAAGATTGTTCCAAGACCAGAATGCAGGTAATGAAGGCAAGGATTATTAAAAAGCTGTGAGGAGCCAGCCTAGGCTCTGCCAAGTGAATTTATAATGGGTGCAGTCTTGGCAGTGCTAGGCAAAAGAGGGATAGGAGGAAGCTGCCAGGAGCAGGGTATTGGGCACCACAGAGGGGGATTTCTCAGAACCACATATTAGAAAAATAAGAACCTGGAAAGGGCAGGAGCCAGGGCCTTGCAAATGCCTTCCCTGTGCTAATCGAAAACACTATGCTTGAGCCCCAGCTAGGTAGGTAGGTTGAGTAATTTATGAGGATCACACAGCTACTGCTGGGTTGAATAGTGTTATAGACTGAATTGTGTTCCCACCCAAATTCTGTTGAAGCCCTAACCCCTAATGTGATCGCATTTGGAGAGAGGTCCCCCTTACAGAGATAACTAAATACTGTTGGTTATATTGTTATGTATAGGCAGTGTTCTTCCTTTCTTTTGCTAAATACCTGTCATAATTGGTTCATGTATTCCATGATTATTTGCAATGGCATGGTGACAACTGTCCTAGAGTGCCCTCTTTCATGATTGGTTTTCACAAGCCATGTAACAGTTGTTCAAAGGCCATCATGAGAACATCTGGTCACAGCAGGCACCAGGGATGTGTGAACCCAGAGGATTCTGCTAGCAGTCTGTCCTGGCTCAATGTACGTTGGAGTGGAAATTACCTGTGCTCCCTTCAGACAAGAAGTGATTTGCAACCTGTCATGCTTGGTATTAAGCTAATGGAGCCCATTCTATTTTCAGGTGCACCGGACTGCCTGAACCCTTGTTGAATTTGCAGTGTGGGTCATATGCACACAGGGCAGCTTGCCAGGGATCAGGACAAGAACAAGTTTCATGTTGTAGAGTAGCTTCCTGCCTCCCTGTATTATTATCACTCAGGGGCTCAGTTCTAGCAGCATAGAGCATGAACAACCAAATTAGCCATTTGTCATCTTTCAAACTCCTGAACAGATGACCCTTGCTAAGATGGGAAAGCAACCTTTGTAAAATGGAGATAAGATGCCTGTTAAGAAAGGAGAGAGGGCGTAATTGTTAGGTTGGTTTGTTTGGGGTTGTGTGTTGTTGTTCCTTCCTCTGTACTAGGAAGAAGAAAATAATGAGTAAGAAACAAATTTATAAAGCTACAAAATATTCATAGAATTAATAACTCCTCTTCTAAAAAAAAGACTTCAGGTTTGGTGTTCTGTTCGTGCTATTCTCCCAGCTCTTGCCTCACTGTTCTGTCCAGGCCTCCTTCTGCCCAATCTAGAGTGGAGCCTGTGGAGCCAGGGGCCTTGCTGCATTCCTCCCTGGGTTTCTAGCCCTCAGCATAGGGCCTGAAGCACCTTAGGGGCTTGGGTTGTGTATTACTGTAGAGTACGGGGGTCCCTATGAAGAGATATGCTGGTGGGCTGGCTCCATTTAATGGGCCAGGAAAAGTGGGAATCCTCTGGAAGCTGGAATGTTCCCATCCAAATTTTGCAGAATGAGATTATCACTTCCTAAAAGCTCAATATCTCACCTCTCTTCCTTAGGCACTGTTAGAATTTAAAGAACGATGAAGCTTAAAAAAAGAGTGATAAAGATGTGCATTTCTCAACACTACAGGCCAGC
The DNA here is from genome assembly GCA_030068075.1 of Paguma larvata. Taxonomy (NCBI): domain Eukaryota; kingdom Metazoa; phylum Chordata; class Mammalia; order Carnivora; family Viverridae; genus Paguma; species Paguma larvata. Next base: position 118,775,646 of record CM057830.1, on the reverse strand, counting down.
AAAGGGCTCAAGAGTCTAAGGGATTGGGGAGATTCCCTGGAGTTGGGAGAAGGGCACAGACACCACACACACACACACACACACACACACACACACACATATGCACACACCAAGCAGAGATAATATTACATCTCAGGCATTCCCTCAGGCTGTTTGAATTACAGATGCTTGCTGAATAAGAATGAGAACTCTGTGCATGCTTTAATTGTAAAGCAGCGGGAGATAGATTGTCCCTCAGCTCAGCGAAAGAGGCTTGCAAACAAACCAAATCGTCTTAACAGGTGAAGTCCCTGGAACTGGCCACTGCCTGGGAGGATGGCAAGGAGACTTTCTGAAAGATCTTTCTAACTTGGGAATGAACAAATTTGAAAGTCACGTCAAATGCAATGTGGTTACTTCTATGTTGGCTGACTCATCTGTGCTGGCAAGAATATAATGACACAGTCACGACTGTCTGAGCTGTGTGTCACCAGCACTCTCCCCAAAGAACAGAGGGGACCTCTGGGAAAAGACTTTCTTTGGGGCATTTAAATACCTCACCTCCCACCCCCAATCCTACCCCACTCCTTGGGGGCCAGTTTTGTTGCCCCCCCCCAAATTTAGTAACTCAGGTGTGTCAAGGGTTCCTAACATGGTTTATATGTTCACATTTTCTTAGAGAAAAAATGTCCAAAAAAAGCAGAGACTTTTAATCAATGACCCACAAGCTGCTTAGCAGCCTTGAGTGGTGTGCCGCATTTTGTGCATATGTATCATTTTCTGATTCTCAAGAGTCCATCATTCCCAAATGTTTAAGAGTCAATGCTTTAAGTGATCTGAGAAGGTCCCCAAGAGACTGGTGGCCTATTACTATGGCAGAAGCCCAGGTTAGAGGGAGGGGGGCGGGCACCAGTGGCCAGAAGGTTAGAGGTCAAGCTTACACATACCTGAAAACATTTGAACAGCCCCTTATCTACATCTGTGCACCCAAAAGACACGAGTGGAAAATAACTACACAAATAAGCCCACTGATTAAGCAACAGCACCCCCAGTGTGCAGCATGTGTGGCAAAGAACAATTCTTGAGCAAGCAATCAGGGTGGATGCCTAGAGATGCTGGCACCAAGTAAAAGTACTGGTTCCCAGCCAGTACTAGCACTGACTCATCTTGAGAAACCCAATTATATCTGTCTGCTACCAACTTCCCAGGGACATGAATATCCAAGGGCTTTGTGCTGCATATTGGAGTTGGGAGAACTATAGATCATCAATCAGAACTCTGGGTTCAAGTCCTGGTTCTGCTACTAACTAGCTCGTGACTCTGGGCTTTACCCCTTAGGGACTTTATTTATTCTGATAGAAAAGTTTCACCTATGCAAGACGAAGGAGTTCTAAGGACCTGCTGTACAACACCATGCCTAGAGTTAATAATACAGTATTATGTAACTTCAAAATTTGTTAAGCAGGTAGATCTCATGTTAGGTGTTCTTACTACTACAAAAGTAAAAAAAAACAACAACAAAGGATACCAGGACATTTTTGGGATGTGATGGTTATGTGTATTACTTTGTGGTTATGGTATTGGGGTGAATGCATATGTCCAGACTCATCAAATTGTGTACATTAAATATAAATAGTTCTTTGTATATAAATTATACTTCAATAAAGCTGTTTTTTAAAAGGAAAGGAGATTTTTTTAAAGATGTAATGGATGCCCTTTAGTTTTCTTACTCTGTTATCCATTCACTCCCTCATTTTTTTCTCTTATTTAATAAGTATTAATTCCTTGATATATGCCAAGAATTAGGTGCCTAACATTAAAGAGGGCACGTGTTGGCATGAACACTGGGTGTTATATGTAAACCAATTTGAAAATAAACTATGTAAATAAAAAAAAAAAAAAAGAATTAGGTGCCCAAGGCCTTGTTTACTGTCTTCATGCTTGTGCCGAATTTATAGATTCCATTTTTTGTTACCCCCTTCCAGACATCTTTCGAGGCAGGAGAGATCCAATTTAGGGCTGACCTCTTATATAGAAAACCTTGTCGGAGTTCAGGAGTGCCACCAGAGAAACTTTGTAGCATATGGCATTATTGTGGAATCCATTTCTCTGTTTTTAAATCTGTATAATGGGCCTTCAAGAAAGTCTCAGCATGAAGAGGAATACCTCGATCCAGAACTTCTATCCCACCGGCCACTATCTAAAAGGTAAAAACTAGGGTCACTCTGGTGCTAGGAGGTCTGCTGGGAGGCCAGGCTATCATTCTGAGACAAGAGAGAGCCTTTGAAAGTAATATATCTGGTACTATGTGGATGGGGAACAAGCCACCTGGGGCATTGTGGCCACACAAGTCCTGAGTACCCTCAAAGAACTAGGATCTAGCAAGGCCTGATGTGCAGAGAACTGGTGAAAAGTGACGCAGCAGGTGCGGATGAGCAGGTCATTCTTGGTGCAGGCACGCCCTCTACTGTCCAGAAGAGATTTTGGCAACACTTGAGAATTTAAAGCAAGTGTGAAGCAGACCACCGCAGGAACCGCATAAGATTCTGCTTGCTACTCTTCCTTGATTCTGGCCAAATTGTCCCTCCAAAGCATACATCCTTGTAAGTAAAGAAATGCAGATGATCGGAAGTTGATTTTGTGGATTTCTAGGACTTTTGGGCAGAGGTCCGAGTCTGAATCCTGAAGAAGTGGGACCAACAGCACAGACATCGCCCATCGGTCAAGGCTATGCCCTGGAAATATGACCACTATTCTTTGTAATAAACTTTGTTTCATATATTTTGTTTGAAAATTGATTTATAATTATTTCTGAAAGTCTGGAAAACAGAGAAAAGTAAAGTTCCTGGAAATGAAGACGTAACAGAATCTGGAATTAATCATCCACCATGAACTAGAATCTAGGCGAATAAATATGAAACAAGCAATTTTAGACAATTAGACAAGAAGACAATGAGATGAACCCAAAACATGGAGCAGGTAGGAGGGAATCCAAGCATACCGAAGGAGGTTCCTGAGGTGAAGACCTGGAGGTCAGATTTCACAGAGACGGAGGCAGCTGGAATGTGTGGGACAGAGTACCAATGAGAGGGAACCGCATGGAGAAAGAGCTCCAGAAATTGGAGAAGGACTTTCCTACAATCTGTACGAGAATGCTACACTAAGCAAAGAACACCTGGGAAGTTTTAAATACAACTGTTTTCAGAGCTCACACAGGATTGAGAGATGTTCGACTTCTGGCCTAGAAGAGTGGAGAATCCTCAGTGATAACCTAAAGCATTTGGTGGAAACTCCAGAAAGATCACACCTCGTAATAGATCTGACCTGTCCCTGAAGTTAAGGCATTTTCTTAAGTTCTTAAAGAAGTTTTCTTACTACTTCATCTAATTATACAGGCTTGTGTGCAGGTGGTGTGTGTCCAATGATACAACAGACAACTGTTTTACCAAAAGTTTTATAATTGTATCACAATGGTCACCATCTTCCCTGCCTGCGATCATGTGATCCTCAATGCTCTCTATCCCACCTCCTCCACTGGGCCAGCTCTACATTTTAGCTCTATTGCTCTGAGTTACCCTAGTTTTGCTACTATATTCTGCATTAATCAGGATTCTTATATGAAAGCAATGAAAACTGGATCTTGCTTAATAAAGCACAAGATTAATTTAGCGAAAGGATATTTGGTAAATCAGTAAGTCACTGGAGAAATTGGAGAACTGGACTTAAGCTATAAGGCCAGAAACAATGAATCACATAATACCACAGAGCTGATGCTGATGACCCTACTGCTGACACCCAAATGATTGGCAGTGGATACTAGACATTCTTGCTACTGCTGTGACTAGAAACTTGGTCTTGTTGCAACCACCATCTTCAGAGTGAGAATTTTCTGCTGCCCCAATCCTTTATGTTATTAATGCCAGGTTCAAAGACCTAAAAGGGAGCTTTGATTGGCTGAGCCTACATCATATGCCACATCATAGCTGCAAATAGTACTCAGACATGCGGCATTTTCATCTTGTGTAGTGGGAGGTGGGCTCTGCTTCCTACACCAAGAGCCAAGAGGCAAAAATCCCCTAAACATGGCAAAAGGTTCAGATGCTGGGTTATACTCCAAGGTGAAAAATATCCACTTCACAACTATAATTTCAGCCACCACCTGGAACATAGTAGACAGTTAATAAATATTCATTGGTGGAGTGATTGAAAAGCATCAAAGACCAAAAGTGACTAAGATTAGTCTACAAAAGATGATCAGGTGAATGAAAAGGAATTTGAAAAGTATCCTCTCCAGTACAGAATACAAAATGGGAGTCATGTCAGAGATCTGAGTATGGCTGTATGTGGAGGTAGAGAGCTCATGCTTGGACAAAGCAACTGTAGCTAGACGATCTAGGGTATCAGTGTAGGAAAAAATTGGACCATTTCTGTGCAACATAGTGTGGAGACCGGGGAGGGTGGGGTTTCACTGAAGGCATAATTCTTTACGTGTGTAGGAATTTGAAACTCAGGTAGTATTGCCCCAAGTCACACAGGTTGGTTCTTGACCTTGCACGTTTGAAACAAAGTCAGAATTAGTAAGTGGTACATGAGATTAAGGGTGTCATGTCATATGTGGGGCCAGCTCACAAGCCTTTGGGGTCCTGCGGCTACATCTAAGGATCTTTCAAGAACTCCAGTGATGAGTAGCTGGAACAATTTGAGGATGTTAGCTCTGTACAGTCCTAGCTTCTTTTCCTGGTCAGGGGTTAGTGATGTCAGCCACTCTAGAAGAGTACCCCAACTTCTTCAGTGCAGTTTAGCTATTAGAACAGAGCATGAAAATGAGGGCTGAGAGTCACAAAAATTGAACATTGGTGATTGACCTTGGACCTCTCCACTCTGGGAAAGCTATCCTTTGAAGATGACTCGGCTGAACAGAAAGCCACCCAGGCTTTTCACCTCAAGGCTTTCAAATGTTAATTTTTTGGCTTTCCTGGCTGCTGCAGGTAGTTCAGAAGTCCAGAAACAACAGGTCCAAAAGTCAGGTTAAAGAGTAAATTACAATGCCATCTAGATATAAACTATATCAAGAAATGGAGAAGGATGGCACATATTCTAAGCACTGGAAGACAACTCAAGCACTGTATAGGACCAACAACTTAAGGTGTAATTTTTGCAAAATGGATATGATGGTTAGTTGTGTCAACTTGACGAGGCCACGTGATGCCCAGAGAACTGGTTAAACATTGTTTCTGGGTATGTTTGTGAAGATGTTTTCAGAAGAGATTAGCATTTGAACTGGTGGACTCAGTAAAGCAGATGGCCTTCCCCAGTGTAGGTGGGCATCATCCAGTCTGGTAAGGGTCAGAATAGAACAAAACAATGGAGGAAGTTTGAATTTGTTCTCTGTCTGCTTGAGCTGAAACATCTATCTTCTGACCTCAGGGCTTCTGGTTCTCAGGCCTTCAGATCCATACTGGGATCTTTACCATTGGCTCTTTGAACTAAACCACTGACTTTCCTGGGTCTCCGGCTTCCAGATGGCAATTCATGGGACTTCTCAGACTCCAGAATTGTGAGAAATAAATTTCTGTTGTCCAAGCCCCCTCCTCCATGCTCTGTTTTAACAGCCCAAATGGACAAAGACAGTGAGGATAATATAATAATAGAACCTAACCTATAATGCCATTGCCAGGATTAGATAAGTTAGTGTACAGTATGTAAAATGCCTGACGGATAGTTGATGAGCAATGAATGACAGCTATCATTGTCACTATTATTACATCTCCGTGAAATTTTAAAAGAGTTATTTACCTAAAGGATACAGAAATGCTGATTCGATGGGGTATATGCACCCCAATGTTTATAGCAGCACCATCAACAATAGGCAAATTATGGAAAGAGCTCAAATGTCCATCAACTGATGAATGGATAAAGAAGATGTGGTACACACACACACACATACATACACACACACACACACACACACACACACACACACACACACTGCAATACTACTCAGCAATGAAAAAGAATGAAATCTTGCCAATTGCCATTTCTATACACCAACAATGAAGCGGCAGAAAGAGAAATAAAGAAGCTAATCCCTTTCACATTTGCACCAAAAACCATAAAATACTTAGGAATAAACCTAACCAAAAATGTAAAAGACCTCTTCGCTGAAAACTATAAAAAACTTATGAAGTAAATCAAGGAAGACACAAGGAAATGGAAAAACATCCCATGCTCATGGATTGGAAGAATTAATATCGTCAAAATGGCAATACTACCCAAAGCAATCTACACATTCAATGCAATCCCAATCAAAATTGCACCAGCATTCTTCTCAAAGCTAGAGCAAACAATCCTAAAATTCGTATGGAACCACAAAAGACCCCGAATAGCCAAAGTAATACTGAAGAATAAGACCAAGGTGGGAGGCATCACAATCCCAGACTTTAACCTCTACTACAAAGCGGTGGTCATCAAGACTGTATGGTATTGGCACAAAAACAGACACATAGACCAATGGAATAGAATAGAAAACTCAGAAATGGACCTGCAAATATATGGCCAACTAATCTTTGACAAAGGGGGAAAATGTATCCAATGGAAAAAAGACAGCCTCTTTAATAAATGGTGCTGGGAGAACTGGACAGCAACATGCAAAAGAATGAAACTAGACCACTTCCTTACACCACTCACAAAAATAAACTCTAAATGGATAAAAGATCTGAATGTGAGATAGGAACATCAAAATCCTAGAGGAGAAAGCAGGAAAAAGCCTCTTTGACCTAAGACGCACCAATTTCTTTCTTAACACGTCTCCAAAGGCAAGGGAATTAAAAGCAAAAATGAACTACTTGGACCTCATCAAGATAAAAAGCTTCTGCACGGCAAAAGAAACAACCAACAAAACTGATAGGCAACCAACCGAATGGGAAAAGATCATCGCAAATGACATATCGGATAAAGGACTAGCATCTAAAATCTATAAAGAACTTACCCAACTCCACACCTGAAAAACGAATAATCCAGTGAAGAAATGAGCGGAAGATATGAATAGACACTTCTCCAACGAAGACATCCAGATGGCAAACAGACACATGAAACGATGCTCAATGTCACTCATCATCAGGGAAATACAAATCAAAACCACACTGAGATACCACCTCACACCAGCCAGAGTGGCCAAAATGAACAAATCAGGAAACTATAGATGCGGCGAGGATGCGGAGAAGCAGGCACCCTCTTGCACTGTTGGTGGGAATGCAAACTGGTGCAGCCGCTCTGGAGAAGGGTGTGGAGGTTCCTCAAAAAAATGAAAATAGAACTACCCTATGACCCAGCAATAGCACTGCTAGGAATCTACCCAAGAGATACAGGAGTGCTGATGCATAGGGGCACGTGTACCCCGATGTTCATAGCAGCACTTTCGACAATAGCCAAATCATGGAAAGAGACTAAGTGTCCATCAACTGATGAATGGATAAAGATGTGGTATATATATGCAATGGAATACTATGCAGCAATGAGAAAGAATGAAATCCGGCCATGTGTGGCAACATGGATGGAACTGGAGGATATTATGCTGAGTGAAATAAGTCAGGCAGAGAAAGACAGATGCCATATGTTCCCACGCATAAGTAGGCTTTGGGAGACCTAACAGAAAACCCGGAGGGAGGGGAAGAGGAGAAGGAAGGGGGGAAAAAAGCCACAGAGAGGAAGGAAGACATAACATGGGAGACTCTGAAAGACTAAGAACAAACTGAGGGGAGAGGGTGGTGTGGGAGGGGGGAGAGTGGGTGATGGGCACAGAGGAGGGCCCTTGTTGGGATTATCACGAGGTGTTGTATGGAAACCAAATTGACAATAAATTATTCAAAAAAAAAGAAATCTTGCCACTTGCGATGACGTGGATGGAACTAGAATTTATTATGCTAAACAAAATAAGTCAGTCAGAGAAAGAAAAACACCATATGACTTCATTCATACGTGGAATTTGAGAAACACAACAGATGAACATGTGGGAAAGGAAGGAAAAATAAGATAAAAACTTACATGAAAGCAAACCATAAGAGACTCTTAAATACAGACAGCAAACTTAGGGTTGCTGGAAGGGGGGGTGGGAGTGGGTGAAATGGGTGATGGGCATTAAGGAGGGCACTTGTTGGGATGAGCACTGGGTGTCATACGTAAGAGATGAATCACTGGGCTCTACTCCTAAAGCCAAGATTACACTGTATGTTAACTAACTTGAATTTAAACAAAAAATAAAACAAAATAAAACTTAAAAAATAAAACAAAAGAGTTACTGCATAATAGAACTTCTTTCGCCCTACAGACAAATACAGTTAATAAGTATTTCCAGTCCTGGGCTCAGTCAGTGTTATTAATTGGACTCCAACCAGGGGAGAGACAAAAAATACAGTAATTTATATAAGGCATATTTACTACTAAAAGATGATTGACTATTTATAGAGAATTAGCTACTAAGAGGGAATAAAAGAGTGCTTTAAAGAATATACTAGGGCTAAGAGAGAATACCCAAGGAGGGAACAAACAGGGAAGAGGGCAGGGACTTCCCCAAGGCTGGAAGTCAGACCTCATTGAAGAGGGTGTGGTTCCAGCCTACTACATGGTGGAGAAGGGCATTGGGCTGGAAGCCTCCCACTGGACTGCCAGCAGGCTGATGCTGGCAAGCAAGAAACCATTCCCTGGATTTTCAATAAGTCCTTTGGGAAGCTGCCCAAGAGGAGGTGTTGAATCTGCTGGAAAGCCAGCTAGGACATCTTCAGAACTTGCCAGGAAACTGCCCTTTTCAAGTGCTGCTGAATGTGCCTAGAAACTAGGTGACATGTCCACAAAACTCATGGGGAATCGTCCCATGAGGGAGGGCAGTACTGCCAGGATGAGGAGAGGGAGAGTAAGCCCCCCTGGGTGTCCTGTACTCCAGTCCAGTACCCTGGAAGCAAGAAGAAGCAAAGTACACCAGACCCAGGAAAAGAAGCCCTCTCATCCTCTGGCATCACTCCAAGGCCCTGCACTGGAGAAGCTTCTGAGCATGCCTGCTGGCAAGGGTCGGTGTTCCAGGATCACAGACAAGCAAAGAAGATTGGTTTGGGATCTTAGAGTCTGGCACAGCGAGGGAGGCAGTCAAATGTGAAGTTGAAATTCCAATTCTGCCACTTACTGTGTGATTCAGCCTTTCTGTGTGTCAGTTCCCTCAGTCTGTCAAGCAAGGAGAATCACAGGATCTACTTCACTGGGTGGTTGTGAACATTAAATGAGACAGTGTATATAAATCTGTCGATCTGGGTTCATCTTTGTGCACGGTGACTGGCATGTAGTAAGTGCTCAATGCAAGGCAGCTGTCAGTATCATGATTATCATTATTTTCCAACTGGCTTAGATGCATACAGAAGACTGTCTTGTACTTGCCCGTCTTCTCAGAGATGACAGTGGGGCCCCCCAGTCATTTTGCTTCATAAAGACTGCCGGCTTGCAGAGCTTTTCCCTGACCAAAATCTTCAGGGTCAGTGGGAGTGAGGAGGCTCTACACGGGTGTCTACATTCAGGCTCTATCCCCAGGAGTTCTGTCCAAAGGGAGTTCCACATGTTTTTTCATAAAAAGCACTGACCCCTGATACAGTGGTGAATGAGTTGATGACCCCTCGAGAGTCATATATGCAGCAAAATAAAACTATCCATTAGATATTTAATTTTTAACGGTTTTATTTATTTTTTAGAGAGAGAGAGAGAGAGGACGAGTGGGGAAAAGGCACAGAGAGAGGGACCCAGGATCCAAAGCAGGCTCTGCACTGACAGAAGAGAGCCCGATGTGGGACTCAAACTCTCTAATTGTGAGATCATGACCTGAGCCAAAGTCGGATGCTCAAGCAAATGAGCCACTCAGGCACCACTCCATTAGATACTTATAAGTGTTCCCTTCCCTCTAAAAAGATCAGCTATGTCACCTGGAATAGCCATTGGGTGGAGAGTCTGGGAGAGAAGACACTGATCTTTGATGGAGTGCTCTAGGATGTGTGATATGAAGCCCTCTCCCATCTTCCCTGTGAAATCTTCGGTAAAACCAACATTGTTCGTTAATACTTTGATGTATGTGGCTTCCTTCTGGAGAATGTGAAAAGGGGCTGGGGCTGGTGCAGGAGAATTCTAGGGTTGCAAGGTCCTGGGGTCTATGACTCTGATGGGGAGTGCACATGCTAGGTGGTACACAGGCCCTGCACACCCGTTAGTTGTGTGATATTGCATCTACCGAGTCATGGTGTCATAGCCATCTTTCTGCCTTTGTGACTTCAAATGTCTCCTAGTTTGTGAGTGATGTGTTTCTCTGAAACATAAGCAGAAGGATTGCAGAAGGTGTCTCAGTCATGGGCTTTCAGTAAGAAATGAGCAACAAAGGCATGCTTCTGTGGGACCCTGGTACCCACAACAATAGGTACTTGTATTAGTCTTCTAACAAATTACCATAAAACAGTGACATAAGACAACATAAATGTATTCTCTTACAGTTCTAGAGGTCAGAAATTTAAACTGGGTCAGCAGGGCTACATTTCTTCTGAAGGTTCTAGGGGAGAGTATGTTTCTTTCTCTTTTCTAGCTTTAGAAGCCACCTGCATGCTTTGGCTCAAAGGCCCCTCTTCTATCTCCAAAGCTGGTGGTGGACCATCTTCCAATCTCTTGATCTCACTCTTGTCTCGCTCTGACTCTCCTTCCATCATCATAACTCCTTCTCTGACTCTGACCTTACTGCCTCTCTCTTATAAGGACCCCCATGATTACATGTAGAGCCCACCTGAATAATCCAGAACAATCTTCCCAGCTCAAGATCCCTAATACAATCACATCTGCAAAGTCCCTTTTGCCATGGAAGGTACTGTCTTCATGGGGTTTGGGAATTAGGACATGGATATCTCAGGGAGCCATTATTCTGCCAAACACAGTACTTGTCTCCAATGTCTCTGTATGTCAGCTTGAAATTGGTTGGTTCAGATGGCATCTGGATCTGGCATTTGGAGCTTTCTAAGGTACCATGATTGAGCACCAGATTCTACTCCAAATAGTTCTGCCGAGATAGTAATAGCAGGCACTAATAGAAGTCTTCATTTTATGGATGAGGCACAAGTCAGTTGAGTAACTTGCTCTGGTTAATGACAGGCACAAATACACCCCTGCCTCACCAGCACTGATGGACCAGGTGGGTCACAGAGGCAGAGTCGGGACCCTGTGAGGTGTGCGGTGCCGGATGAAATGATTGGCACCATGGCAGTGCAAGCCTAGTTTGGTGACACATCCACTCTTCTGGCATTAATTTCCCCAGTCCCTCTGGTATTGACAGGAGCCAGACAGCTGCTCTGTGCATATGTCCAGAGTTACTACATGTTCCTCTCTGTACATCAATATTCTGTGGGTCTTAAAGGGCTAGAGGGGTTCAGGGTATAGATGTATGTTCCTGAGGCCTTCCTAGCATGAGCCCGGTAGTGTGGTGAATGGTGGCTTCCAAAAGATATGTCCACCAGGAACCTGTGAACACGACCTTATTTGGAAAAAGAATATTTATACAAGTCAGTAGGTTAAGAGTCTCGAGGTGAGAATATCCTGGTTTCAGGTGAGCCCTACATCCAATTACAAGTGTCTTTATAAGAGGAAAGGAGAGTGGGGTGCTTGGGTGGCTCAGTCGGTTAAGCGTCCGACTTCGGCTCAGGTCATGATCTCACGGTTTGTGGGTTTGAGCCCTGTGTCGGGCTCTATGCTGACAGCTCAGAGCCTGGAGCCTGCTTTGGATTCTGTGTCTCCCTCACTCTCTGCCCCTCCCCCACTCGTTCCTGTTCTCTTTTTCTCTCAAAAATAAATAAACATTTAAAAAATTTAAATAAGAGTAAAGGAGAGAACACCATGTGAAGACAGAGGTGGAGCTTGGAGTGATGCATCTATAAGTCATGGAATACCAATGGTTGTCAGCCAACCACCAGCAACTAGGAGAGAGGTGGAGAACAGATTGACCTTCAGTTCCCAGAGGGAACCAACCATGCCAACACCTTGATTTCAGACTTCTGGCCTCCGGAACTGGGAAACAATACATTTATGTTGTTTTAAGCCACCTAGTCTTTGGTATTTTATTGTAGTACCCACAGGAAACAAACTCAAAGGCTGGAGTCTGTGTGTGAGCCCATAGGCGGGATGTAGAATTTCTGTGGTGTAACAATTCCTTCATCCTGCCTCCTACAGGTTAAGGGCTGGTCTTCTTAGACCATTCTCGAAGAGCAGGACCACTACATGTTCTGCTTTCAGAATGGCACTAGGAATGGAGCCTGGCTGTGGAAGGAGCCAGGTCCTAGTACCCCAAAGAACTAGAGCTGCGCTCATAAGACAACCCGCCTGGAGCTGACTGCCACAGGTGTCTATAGATGTGGCTTGCCTATTGCCACAGAAGTGGCGAAGGGGACACCACCTGACCAGAGCATGCACCCTCAAACCCAGCTGAGCACAGCTTTCCTGAGCACTGGACTCAGTCCTGCAGAAATGTGTGGCATGCTGACCACCAGGGGGCACCACTGCACCAATAGAGGTTAAGGAAGAAGCAGTCTGAGGCTTCTGTCCAACTCAGAGTGGAGCTGAGGAGGGCTCGGGGAGTGTTGCCTCATCACTTCATAGAACCAGGAGAGTGAAGCACAGGCTGAGTACGGAGGCCTGGTAGTGAGGCCCTTGGAGCTTGAGCTGTTCGTAAGCGCCCCTCCTATGTGGAGATAGGATTCTAGGTCAGCCCTGAGGCAAACAGCCTGACACCAGGTTACAAATGGGAGGTTAGGGCTTTGGCAGAATAAAAGCGAGCAGGAGTGAACTGCGGATTAGTAAAGTTGGAAGACAGAAGGATTGGCTGAGAGGAAGCTGGGAGGTGTTAGCCAGGACTTCTCCTCCCTGCCTATGGCCCTTGGCCTGGGTGCTGGGAGCAGGCAAATTTGCCACCGTAGTTCCCGTTTTCCACCCCAATCAGCCCCAAAGCACATCACCTCCAGAGGTTGAAGGGGACTGTCTGCACCCTTCCCTTGGACTGTGTTTCAGGAGCTAAACAATGTTTCCTTCCACCTTGACCCAACTCACCATAAGGTCATGAAAACCAGCTCTTCAGAGCCACACTGGAGGCTATGTACCTGAGCTGGCTTCTCACGGAAACTAGGCCTGGTTGAGGCTAGTGACCCTGCCTGGCACCAGGAAAGAGAGGCCCTTCTCTTCTCCATAGGTGGAGGCAGAAGCAGTGAGACAAACCCCAAAGCTCAGCTTATTCCAGGTTGCTGGGCAGTTATCCAAGTCATCATTTCAAGGACAGCAGTAGCCTCCACAGCCCATGAATCAAATAGTCTAAGAGCATTGAGGCCACTCAGCCAATATGGTAGATGTCTGAGACAATGCAGCACGATGAACACCATGCCTGGCCAAGATGCCAATCGCTCTGGGGCAGTCCCTGAAGGGGCAAAGTGATGGCATCATGCTCTCTTCCAAAAGAGCCAATTGTAAGTTCTGGCCAGGAAAGGGAGTACTCAATATTGTTTCCACCGTAGCAGGCCATCCAGGGCTATTTGATACTCAAAACATAGCCCTGGGGACCTCTGGAGACCCTGTATCTGATACAGTGTCCTCCAATGATGCCAGCATCCCCCAGGATGCCACCACTAGAGATACCAGAATGCAGTCCAAAGGCAGAACTGAGGAACCCCAAGGACTTCACTACCTAGTCCCAACCCGCATTGCCCAGAACAATACCATTGACATCATCACAGACACACCCCCTTTCCAAGGTCACAGCACCATCTTGGATGGGCAGATGTCCTTGCCATGATTACATACTCTATCCTAGGCACTGGGCCTCTATATGTTACAGCTACCACCCTTCTTTCCACCAGAAAAGTATTCTGTCTAAAGGGGAAGTCTCCCAGCCCTTGAATCATATCCCCATTCTCAAAAGTCCTCTTCACAGGCCTTCACATTCACACCTGTTACCCCTTAGTCCCTGGCCAGATCAAAGACAGTACAGTCAGATATATCTGGATTAGATATCTAGTCCTTCCATAAGTATGGGTCTATACCTTACAGAAAATAATTTCTATCAGACTAACTAGTCAATAGATATATCATGTATCCAGCCCTGATTAGCTGTGTGATGCTGAGCAAAATATTCCTGTCTGTATTTCAGTTTTCTCTTCAGTAAAACAGGGGTGATAAGAGTACCTATTTCACAGGGTCATTGCAAGAAGTGTGTGTGTGTGTGTGTGTGTGTGTGTGCATGCGTGCACACACATACATACACATGTTCACACAGTGGAATCCCAGAATATGACCACCACCACCACCCATAGCACCGTATCTCCTGGGTGACACAACTGGCCTGCCCATATATCTCATCACCCAAATTGGTGTGAAATGGGTCATTACCTCATTCACCCATAATACAGTGTCCTATACCAATAATGGCTTCCCTGAAAACCTGAGTACCCCTTCCCTAGTGGCCAACTGATACTTGGAAAGGCTATGGTATCCTCTCCAAGGAAGACCCCAAGGATCCTCTTCACACCTGAAACCAAAGCAGAGCATGCACCTATAGGCATCAAGGACCTGAGGCACTGAGGATCTCAGGAACAAGCAGCCAGGTTCTCTGTTCTCCACCTCCAAGCACGGGTGCAGACTCTCCGTGCTGCAGCTGTCCTGTCGGCTCCGCCCTCCACCCCACAGCCTGAACAGATTGAAGGGAATGTTTTCATTAATGTATAATTTAGTTTGATTGAGTCACTATAACAGAATACCATAGACTGGGTGGCTTATACATAGCAGAAGTGTATTCGTCGTAGTTCTGGAAGCTGAGAATTCTAAGATCAGGGTGGTATTAGATTTGGTGTTTGGCAAGAGCCTGCTTCCTGATCCATAGACAACTGTTATTCTGCTGTGTCCTCACATGGTGGAAGGGGTAAGGGAGCCCTCTGGGGCCTCTTTTATAATGGCACTAATGTCATTCATGGGGGCCCCACCCTTATGACCTAATCGCCTTCTAAAGACCTCGCCTCCTAATACCATCACCCTGAGGATTAGGTTTCAACATATGAATTGAGGAGGGATACAAACATTTAGTTTATAGTAATGTATAGTAGTTACCATAACGAATAAAGCTCAATATTTCATTGGCTTAATTCATTGTAATAGTCCAACATAGGTGTTCCTGGTTTTTCAAAGGCCTTCCATACAATTATTTGGGAACTCAAGCTCATTCGATTTTGTGGTTCTTCTTAACTATAAAATGGAGCAAATAATGGTACTCTTCTCTAGGGTTATTGTGACAATTAAATGAATGAACGCATGGAAAGAACTGAGCCCCATGTTGGACAGATCCTAAACACTAAATAAATAGTAGCAAATATCACCATCACCATCATCATCACTTCCAATATTACTATTACTGTCATTGACACAAAGTTTCTGGTTCCTTCTCCTTCCCCAGCTACCCTAGAACTCATGGTCCACTCTCTCACTAATAATCCTCATTCTGTCGACCCCTTAGCCCCCACGGCATTCACCTTGTCAAACCTCAACCCTGAATTGAGCCAACCTCCTTCATGCTCATCCCCAGCTGGGGCCCTCTGCTGGGGGCAACAATCACACCGCCGGTAAACTAGGAACACCGTGAGGTGACAATTTTCTGTCTAGGCTGGGTCATTCCTGATACCTGGATCACAGCCATCTTTCTCCTTGTCCCTGGCACAGTTTTTTCCAATGTTCCACATCAATATTTCTGAACTTTTGCCATCTTTGTAAGCTCCCACTCTTCTTCTTCCTCACTCTGAGCAGATAAGGAAATTTCCCCAGTTTCCCCCAAAAAAGAGCCTAAATGGGAAAAGTCCCATGAACCTTTCTTTCCTCTTCATCCCTCCGGGCTCACATAGAGAGAGGTGTTCCCCCTCTCTGTCCCAGGCTGACCTCTGGGTTCTGGATCCCCTGGCCTCTACTTTTACATTTCCTTCCCTGTCTTCCCACCCTCTCTCTCTTCTTTGGGAGCCAATGTCTTTGGGCTAGGAGCAGTCTCTAGTGTCATCTACCTGGGATCAGAACCAGTTCTGTCACTTATTAGCTGAGCAATCTAGGAAGGTCTAGAGTTTCCATTTCCTCAGCCATAAACCTGGGCTAATTATAGCACCTACCAGCCTCACAGGATTGTGCTGAGGCTCAAATTAAGTAATGCATGAATGGTATTTTTTAATGTTTATTCATTTATTTTAAGAAAGAGAGAGAGAAAGAGAGTGAGTGAGCACAAGTGGTGGAGGGGCAGAGAGCGGGAGAGAGAGAGAATCCGAAGCAGGCTCCGTGCTGTCAGCACAGAGCCCCATGTGGAGCTTGAACTCACGAACCATGAGATCATAACCTGAGCCAAAATCAAGAGTTGGATGCTTAACCAACTAAGCTACCAAGGTGCCCCTGCACGAATGTTTTTTTTTAGTAAAGTCTGCAACATAATTAGTTATAGTCACTAACCTCTTCACATTAACAAAATGACCTCAGTGCTCATATCTGTACCAAAAAATCCTTCTCTTCACTCCACATGCCTCTCCAGCAACCATTCTTTGTTTCTGCTCCCTTTTACAGCAAAACTCCTCTAAAAGAATAGTGTATGCTCCTTGAGCCCACTTCTCTCCTACCTTTCTCCCCCCAGATCTGTGCAATCAGGCTGACAAAAACCCATTGCTCCACCAAAAAACACTTTTGTCAAAGACCATCAATGATCTCCACTTTGCCAAATCCAACAGACATATGTCAGTCCTCATCCTCCTCACTCTCAGCAGCATTTGGCACCTGATGACTCTCCTCTCAAAATACTTTCTTCTCTTAACTTACATTGCTCCCATATGTTCCTGATTTGCCTCCTCTTGCTACTCCTTCTTTCCTTTGTAGGTTCTCCTCTCCTCGTGGGAACATGTTGGTGTTTCTTAGGACCTCAACCCTCTTCTCTTATTTGACATTTTTTCCTTTGGTGATTTCATTAAGAAATAGGTTCAAAACATGGGCAAAGCTCAAGAAGTAATGCCTAGCTTTATATGGGATAAGAATGGTAAGGTTGTAAGTGGACCCAGCATGGGGTTATACAGTCAGGAGATGGGTGGATTGGGAACAAGTTGGGGAATAGAGTCACCTGAGGGTTGAAGTGCTGGAGATTAAGGATAAGGGTCCTAAACAATGTGAGGGCCTTGGTGCCAGCTGCATAGTAGGCCAGCTGGCTTCTGTGACCTGGGCACTGCTGAACACTCCCTCTTATATCAGGGCCTTTTTTTAAAAATTTTTTTTATTAATAAATAATTGGGACTGTGAGTATGTGGCATTTGATTTTTCTTTGCACTTCTAAAAACCAAAAAACATGAAGATTTTAAAAATGTGATTCACTAAAAGCAGGTTTTGCCAGCAGTGGCACATAGAATAAACCCAATAGTAAAACCCTCGCTAGCCTCCTGCCCATCTAATTCAGCCTAGGTCGCCAGTGCTTTTGCCGCAGCTTTGAATTACCAGGGCCTTTTACCTAGGAAACCTTGCTCTCCTCCTCTGCTCATAGGGGCTGCTCATAAGGCCATGGTGTACAGGCCAGTTCTAAGCAAGCCGGCCTTATAATGAGCAATACAGCAGCAGAAAACCTGAGTCCATGGGAAGAATGGAGTAAGTTTAGAAAACAGAGACAATGCCAAAGAACAGTGTAAGCTGGAGCCAGAGGGCAACTTACCTGATTTGAAATGAGCTCAGAAACTCATTCTGGAGTCTTCACCAAGGCCAGTGGAAGCAGCTGTGTAGAGTGGTGAGACCAACTTGCCCAGCCTTCCACTTGAATGTCTCATCTAGTATGCAGTGCCTGGGACTGAGGACCCTAGGACAATGGTTGGCACCCCAGAAGTTGCCCTGAATGATGTGGTGTTCTCCAGATGCAAGGTGATGTTTTAGGTATTGCTGAGTGTTATCAGTAAAAGGCAGACTTCCCGTAATGGAGTGATCATCTGTGGACAATTTCAGGGTATTTGCCCACATTCAGTTGTTGGGAAATATGGATACAACCATTTTGAGTGTGGCCTTTTGTTTCTGGGAAAAGAACAGGATAGTAACCATAACTAAGCCAGGTAGTCTCCCACCATTTTATGAAAGTACCTGTTGGTCTAGATACTCACCCAAACTTCGCGTTGTGGAGCTTTTTCATTTTCATCATGCTGGTGGGTATGCGGAGGTGTCACAACGATGTTTTAATTTGTATTTTTCTGATGATCACTCAAGATGTTCCCATTTCATATATTCTCTGGCCATTTTGATATTTTTCTTTTTTAATGTTTATTTATTCATTTTCTAGAGAGAGAGTGAGAGAGGGAGAACAGGGGAGGGGCAGAAAGAGAGGGAGAGAGAGAGAGTCCCAAGCAGGCTCCACACTCTCAGTACAGAGCTCAACTCAGGGCTTGAACTCACAAACTATTAAATCATGACTTGAACCCAAATCAAGAGTCAGACGCTTAACCAACTGAGCCATCCAGGCACCCCATTTTGATATCTACTTTGTGAAGTTTCTCTTCAAGTATTCCACTGTTTTCTGTTAGGTTGTCTTTTTCTTTTTTTTTTTTTTTAATTTATTTTTATGTTTTTATTTTATTTTTGAGAGAGAGACAGAGTCAGAGATAGAGAGGGAGACACAGAATCTGAAGCAGGCTCCAGGCTCAGAACTGGCAGCACAGAGCCCGACGTGGGGTTCGAACCCACAGATTGTGAGATCATGACCTGAGCCGAAGTCGGACGCTTAACCGACTGAGCCACCCAGGCGCCCCCTATCTTTTTCTTTTTATTTGTATATATGTCACTATATTTCTTTTGACATGACTCCTTTGTCATGTCTGTATATTGCAAATATCTCCTCCTCTGTAGCATGCATTGTCACTTGCACTTTCTCTTTATTATGTCTTTTAGCCAACAAAATTCTTAGTTTTAGTTTTGTCCATTTCACTGATTTTTTCCCATTGTAGTTAGTGCCTTTTGTGGCCTAGTTAAGAAATCATTACCTACTCCAAAGTCATGAAGATGTTCTTTTATTTTATTTCCTGTAAGTGTATTGGGTTTACCTTTCGTGTTTGGATATTAATGCATCTGGAGTCAATTTTTGTATACAGTGTGAGATGGGGTCCACACACATTTTCCCCCATGCAGATATCCAGATGGCTAACACCATTTCCCAAAAAGGCCATCCTTTCTCCACTGAACTGCAGTATGGATCTTTGACATTAATCAATTGACATAAGTTGGATCGGTTTCTAGATTCTATTCTGCTCCATTGCTCGGTTGTTTTTCCTGTCCTTGTGACAATAATACACTGACATAATTACTGAGGCTTTACAAATCTTGATATATGGTGGCATAAGTGCCCTTGGCTTCGTTCTTCCTCAGGATTATCTTAGCTATTCTCAGTCCTCTGCATTTCCATATAAATTTCACAATCAAATTGTCAATTCATGCACACACACACACACACGGACCTGTAATTTTTTATTGGAATCACAGTGGGTCTGTAGATCAATTTGGGGAGAATTAACATCTTAATAATATTGATCCTTCCAATCCATGAACATGATATATATCTCCATTTCTCTAGATCTTCTGTAATTTATCAGCAATGTTCTGTAGTATTCAGTGTAGAGATCTTGTACATCTTTTGTTATACTGATCCTGTGTAATTGATTTTTGTTGTTGCTTTTGTAAATGACATCATTAAATTTTTTCTATGTGTTTGTTGCTAGTATATATAAAGGCTTTGCTCATTTTTTTAAAGATTTTTTTTAAGTTTATTTATTTTTGAGAGAGAGAGAGAGAGAGAGAACACAGGTAAGGGAGGGGCAGAGAGAGAGAGGGAGACACAGAATCCAAAGCAGGCTGCAGGCTCCGAGTTCTCAGCGCAGAGTCCGACGCGGGGCTCAAACCCACCAACCGTGAGATAATGACCCGAGCCTAAGTCGGACACTTAACCGACTGAGTCACCCAGGTGCCCCAAGGCTTTGTTCATTAATTCTAGTAGTTTATCAGTAGATTTAAATTTTTTTAATGTCTGCTCCATATTTTAAGTCCAAATGTTACCAAAAACACTGCATTGGTCCTGGAGGCTCTGCTACCTAGTATATTCCAATCTGCTCTGTGCAGATGATTGCATTGATGAGAAGTCCTCATGGGATGAAACCTGAGGTTCATGGGACCTTCCTGGGCTTCTCGTGTCAGGAGCCTGAGATTTTAAGCAAATGAAATTTAGAAATAAATACATAAAACCTTTAGTGAGAGTGTATTACTTGTCAAGCACACTCTAAGGGACTAGTGCTCTTAGTTCTTCGTATGTATTAACTCATTTAATTTCCTTAAGAGCCCTATAAGGTAGGTACTGTCATAATCTCATTGAACAGATAAGGAAACTGAGGCACAGAGAAAGTAAACATTATCCCAAGGTTAGACAGCATATTGGTGGTTAAGCATTTCACCATTGCACTATTTGACCACTCCTAGTCTATAGACTTAAAGTCTTCAGTTTGGGGGCACCTGGATGGCTCAGTCAGTTAAGCATCTGACTCCTGATTTCAGCTCAAGTCATGATCTTGTGGGCTCTGTGCTGAACATAGAGACTGTTTAGGATTCTCTCTGTCTCTACCTCTTCCCCTCCCCGCTGCTTGTACTCTCGCTTGGTCACTCACTCTCTCTGTCATATATAGTATATATCACACACACGTATGTATAGATATGTGTGTGTGTGTGTGTGTGTGTGTGTGTGTGTAGTCTCCCATCTGGACATCTGGAGACTCTACCTCCTCATCCTAAACCCTGGGCTCCTCCAAGTCATTGTTC
Organism: Paguma larvata; assembly: GCA_030068075.1. Classification (NCBI taxonomy): domain Eukaryota; kingdom Metazoa; phylum Chordata; class Mammalia; order Carnivora; family Viverridae; genus Paguma; species Paguma larvata. The sequence continues at coordinate 118,754,784 of CM057830.1, read as the reverse complement.
AATCTGCAATTGACTAGTGCCCTTCACCTCAGGCTACATCCGAAGGTTAAGAATGGGGGAAATCAGGGAAAGCTTCATGACAGAGGTAAGCTGGGCTTTAAAAGTCACTTATACGTGGAATTTAGGAAACAAAACAAATGAGCAGGGGGAAGTGGAAAGAGAGAGAGATGGAAACCAGGAAACTGACTCTTGACTATAGAGAACAGTCTGATGATTGCCAGAAGGGAGATGGGGGGGAGGGGCAGTGAAATAGGTGATGGGGATTAAGGAGTGCACTTGCTGAGATGAGCACTGGGTGATGTATGGAAGTGTTGAATCACTAAATTGTATACCTGAAACTAATATTACACTGTGTTAACTAATTGGAATTAAATAACAACTAATTTAAAAAGCAGGAAAAAAAGTCAAGTAGGTTTGGGCATGTAAAGATGAAGTGCAGGACAGTCTTAAAGACACGGGGCAGAAACATGGAGGAGTATAGAGTCTAGGTTCTCAATCTAGGACTGGTCTTGGTGGGAAACAGAGAGTTCATATCAATTATTATTACTACCCATATTATTTTTGCTGTTAGTGCTTTCATCAGAGCAATCACATTTATTGAGGTCAATACTAGGGTCATTTGAAAAGGCCAAAGGTCTTTGTATCGTTCAACCACTGTGAAGGTCACATTTCTTCTACAGTTTATTACAACCTTCAATTACTAATGGGAATACTGGAGGTATTAATGGGAATATTTGAGTGTGTTTGTGTTGCAAAGGAAGTACAATTTGCTACAGCCTCCCTCCATCCATTGTAATTGGGTCTAAGCTCATAACTTCCTATAAATTAGCAATATGACAACATAATATCCGTAAGCATATCAATGTGTTCTCATAAAAAAAGTAAGTTTTTAGTTTCTTTGTTTGGGACCAAGGACCTTCAATACAATGATTGGGGATAGAGCTGGGGTGGTCATAAGATAGAAAATATCAGAACTACTGCCTTAAAAGCAGTCAAATGACACCAAAAACCCAAGATACAAAAGAAAAAAAGAAGTTGGACTTCATCGAAATTAAAGATTTTGTGCATCAAAGGATGCTATCAAGAAAGGGAAGATAACCCACAGAAAGGGAGAAAATATTTGAAAATAATGTATCTGATAAGGGTCTACTATCCAGAATATATAGAGAACACTTGTAACTCAACCATGAAAAAACAAATAATCTAATTAAAAATGCAGCAAAGTATCTGCAGAGACATTTCTCCAAAGAAGATCTACAGGTGGCCAATAAGCCCTTGAAAACGTGCTTCACCATCTTTAGTCATTGGGGAAATGCCAGTCAGAGCCACAGTGGGATCCCACTTCGTACTCACTAAGATGGCTATAATTTTTAAAAAATGGAAAATAACAAGTACTGTTAAGGATGTGAAAAATTGGAATTCTTATACATTGCTGGTAGGAATAGAAAATGGTGCAGCCACTGTGGAAAAGAATTTGGAAGTTTCTTTAAAATAGGTCAATTGAATTGACCTATCAATTCGATTCTAAGATATATATCCACAGGAAATTACGTATGTTCACACAAAAACATGTACATAAAGGTCCATAGGATAATTATGATAATACACCCAAGTGGAAACAACCCAGATGCCCATCAATGTGTGGATGGATATACAAATGGAATGCAATGGAATATTATTCAGCCAGAAAAAGAATAAAGTACTAATACATTGATAAGCCTTGAAAACATACAAAGTGAAAGAAACCAGACTCACAAACCCATATATTGTATGATTCCTTTTATATGACATGTTTGGAATAAGCAAATCCATAGAGACCGAAAGCAGATTAGTGGTTGCTAATGGCTCAGGGGAGGGAAGAATGGGGAGTGACTGCTAAAGAGCACACAGTTTATTTTTGGGGTGATGAAACATTCTTAAATTGATTGTGGTGATTGTTGTAACACTGTGAATATACTTTAGAAGGACCCTGGATCGTACACTTTAAAATGAATTTTATGGTATGCGACTTACATCCCAATAATACTGTTGTTAAAAAAAATGCAACCAGGGGAGCCTGGGTGGCTCAGTGGGTTAAGCGCCCAACTATGCCTCAGGTCATGATCTCGCAGCTCGTGAGTTCAAGCCCCGCGTCGGGCTGTGTGCTGACAGCTCAGAGCCTGGAGCCTGCTTCAGATTCGGTGTCTCCCTCTCTCCCTCTCTCTCCACCCCTTCCTGACTTGCATTCTGTCTCGCTCTCTCAAAAATAAATAAACATTATTTAAAAAAAATGCAACCAGACCTTTGCAGCCAGGTGATAGTGCAGAGTTCTGAACCCAGCTGTAATTACTTTTTCAGATTAGTTTCAGATTGTTTAGATATTATCACCATATTATCATCAATCTCATTGAGCCGTGCTCTTTCCCCTAGGTCTCACTAACTAGGCTTGTGGGTCAAGCACTTTCACCACCAGTGTTTGCTAGGTGCCCACAATCCTGCTTTCACTTGCTAAAAGGCTCTCATTCTGCTCTGCTCCTCTCATAAAATTCCCAGAAGGTTCTGCTTCTGCTTGTGCACCCCCCATTTTGGTCACTGCAACCGATGGCAAAGAAAAGCCCACAGTTACTAGTTATAGGAATATTTCAGAGATATTTGCTCTCAGAGTCTGCTGGTTTGGGAGTTTCTCATTCTTCAATTTATTACCTTCTTATCAGCAGCTCTAGCTACAAGGGCCTTCATTACATCCTAATTGCCAGTGCCAATTGCCCTCATTTTTTATATTAAAAATCCATTTGTAAACACATTTCAGCAGCTCCCCCATCTCAGCGTCATTGCTAATTTAATCTCCCTCCCCTTCTATTAGCGCCGCAGGGGGCCGACCAGAGCAGGAGCCGCCTGGGCTAATCAGATCAATAGTTTGTCTGAACATTACGCTCAGCAGGAACTCAGTGGGATGTACTGGGTCAGACTGAGGGCAGATTAAATCTTCACCAGCTAGCTCCCAGGATCAAGCAGGGGAGGGACCTGAAATCAGCCACAGTGAAAAGGGGCTGGTGGTGAACAGTCTGGGTGACTGTTAGGCAGGGTTGCTGTAACTGAGGGGTCTGCCAAGGTGTGATTTTATGAGAAGGAGAATTTCCTGGCCAACGAAACACTGCTTATCATCTGGTCTGCCTCTCACCACTTTTCAGAAGCCCTTAACGTAGTGTGCTATGGTGGAAAATGCGTTGACCAGCAAGTCAGGAAACTGGAGATTGTCAGAACTCTTATCCTAACTGGGTGTTTTGGTAACCTCCTTAATCTCTCAGCGTTATCGCATTCTTCAGCTGGGGAGTAATAATCCCTACCCTACTGACCCTTTAGAATTTTGAGAAAGGCCAAGTGAAATTTTTAAAAAACCCTTTAGTGAGCATGTATTATTTGTCAAGCACTACTCTAAGAGAGTACTGTTCTTCCCAGTATTAATGCATTAATTCATTTAATTTCCTCCACAGCCCTACCAGGCTGAGGTAGTACTATCATAATTTCATTGAGCAGATAGAGAAACTAAGGCAGAGAGGGTTAAAATTTTCCCCAAGGTCACACAACCTGTTAGATGCTGAGCATTCACGTTGCACTAATCGGCCACTCCTTGTCTATAAAATCAAACTCTTCAGCCTGAATCTCTCAACTGGAAGTCTTTCAACCTCCTTATCCTGAGGCTTGGTTCTCACCTAAGGGTGAGACATGGGTGAACATTATTAACATTCCACAGTGCTCTCCTCAGGCCATTGTTCGGCCATCTGCATAAGTCTCCTGCACTTTACTTACTTTCTCCACCCATTGACTCTACTACCCTCCTTCCCTCCTGGTTGCTGTCATCTAATGACCTTCTACTCCTGGTGCCTCAGTCACTGGAGACTTAGCTTACAGGATCATGGTCTTCTTCCTCCCCTAAAGCCACACCATCTTCTTGGGTGGCTTCAATGTCCAAGAGGTCAAGTCAGCCATAACTGCACCAGTCACAGTTCAGTCAGGGCAACAGACTCATTATGGGCATTATGGGAAATTAAGCCTCACAAAATGGTGGGAATAGCTGGGAAGCAAAGGTCCAGAAGGGAGATTAGATCACAGGTTACTGATGAGTTCTCCTGAAGCACCGGTGCGATGGACAAGTGAGAGTTTACAGGAAAATCCAAGATGCTATGTACACTTAGCTGCTTAAGTCAGCAAAGAGGAAGAGTTTGTAACGAAGTCTATGGAGAGTTGCTGCCTCTGTGTGGCTAGTACCTCTGGTAGGTCCACAACCAAGTGTCTGGTGGTAGGCCCGAAACCCCAGGCCACTGCTAATAAGAAAAGCTGGGTGTAAAACAGACAAAAGCAAGGACAAACTGGAACATCTACACGCACAGATGATCGCCATATATGATCACAGAGACTTTGAAGGAATAATAGGCTCTTCACACATCAGCCTTCTCATCACCAACGACCCTCCCCTCCAGCCCTCTTCAGCTACCCCTTCCATAGTGAAAATGCAAATGCACCCATTTTTCAAAATTCCTCATGTAGTAGTCATCACATGATCTGACCAGTCCTTTATTTTAACTATCTGGCCCCTTATGTTGTTCTCATTAAGGCCGCCAACCACCTCCTCCTTATCATTTATTCATTCAACAAACATTTATCGAACGAAAGGATAACTACAAATCAAAAACCAGTAATAAATATGCAAAAAAATAAAGAGAAAGGAATCCAAGTATGTCACTAAAGAAAGCCAACTAACCATGAAAGAAGAGAGCAAGAAGAAAGGAACAGAAAACTACAAAAATGACCATAAAACAAATAACAAAATGCCATAAGTACATACCTATCAATAATTACCTTGAATGTAGGCTTATTTTTTTTAGAGAGAGAATGTGAGTGGGGTAAAGAGAGGGAGAGAGAAGAGAGTCTTAAGCAGGCTCCATGCTCACGGTGGAGCCCAATGCAGGGCTCAATCCCACAATCCTGGGATCACGACTTGAGCCGGAATCAAGAGTCGGACGCTCAACCAACTGAGCCACCAGGTGCCTCCCCTTTTTTTTACGGAAAGAGAGAGAGAATGCAATTATGGGGAGTGGCAAAATAGGCTTTAAAACAAAGACTGTAAAAAGAGAGAAAGAAAGACACTATATAATCATAAAAGGAACAATCCAGCAAGAAGATATATCAATTGTAAATATTTATGCACTCCATATGGGAGCACCCAAATACATAAAGCAGCTATTTACAGACATAAAGGAAGTAATTGACAGTAATACAATAATAGTAGGAGACTTAACACCCAATTTACATCAATGGGTAGATCACCCAAACAGAAAATTAACAAAGAAACAGTGGCTTTGAATGACACATTGGACCAGATAGATCTAACAGATATATGCAGAAGATTCCATTCTAAAACAGCAGAATACACATTTCTTTTCAAGTGCACATGGAACATTCTCCAGAATAGATCACATATTAGGCCACAAAAAAGTCTCAACTGTTATGCCCAGAATTCAGGAACCCCAAAAACCACCAGGGAGCTGAGTCTGATGCAAGAACAAAGAGCCTTTATTCGAGCTAGCTCGAGCTCAATCTCATACCTGCACCAACACAGCGGTGGATCGAGAGAGAGAGAGAGAGAGAGAGAGAGAGAGAGAGCATGTTCCAAAGGCCCAAGAGTTTCAAAGGGGTCTAGGGTAGTGGGAGTGGTGATGGTCATGACCCTAGCCGATTGGCTGAGGAAGGGTCAGGGTCCTGTCACATAGGTCACTGGGCGTGGTTCTTTTGGAACCGGGAAGTTGCAGGTTTTAAGCTTCTGCGCAGGCACGGGGGACTCAAAATGGAGTCAGTACCGATTTGCCCTTACATTCCCCCCTCGTCATGTGGCTTATGGACCCAATCATGGGTCCGGCTGCTTTTCTATCTCGCCCTCTTCTGTTACTAGGGGCTTGTATTGAGCACGGAGGACCATCAATTGGATGGCCCTCATGTGATCCCTGACGAACTGGACCAGCCTGTTGATGATACAGGGCCCGAGGGTTAGTAACAGAAGTAGGATGATGAGGGGTCCGGCAGCCGAACATGGGTGTGATGGACCCAGGTCGCGATGCCGTCTACTTTGAGAGCGGTGGGGGTTGTCAGCACCACGATGTAGGGTCCCTACTAGAGGGTCTCTCAGAGGTGCCTCTTGACGTAGACCCGGTCTCACAACCTGTGCTGAGGAGGTGTCGGGGTCGGGCCAGAGACGACAGGTAAGTTCCCCGAAACGAAAGGAGTTTTGGCAGCTGCTTGGGAATATTCCTTAAAATCTCTATCCCGAGGTAGGCTAGCCAGAGTTAATTAGCTCCAATCATCATAGTTAAGCCAACAAGAAGTTATCTAGCCTCAATTTCTTACCACAGTCCTGACTTGAAACCCAAAGCAATAATCACATTCCTGAGGGTCTGGTATCAGTCTAAATAGATCTAAACTCTTAAGAGATTTTATTTCCATGATTCTCAAGTATGGCAGCATATGCTGGTTTAATAGGGGAAGAAGCTCCAGAGCCACTCCTGTTTTCTGTGCCCGTCTTCTTCAGAAGGATGTTAGGATAAATCACAAATTAACACAGGGGCCCAGTGACCCTATAGCCAGGTGTCATGGTGACTCTTACTGCGACTGTGCCTGTCTTAGGTCGCCCCTCCCGTGAGGAGTCTTACCCATCATTGGCTAACCAGCCCTCCTTCAGAGTCAAACCAGCCATTATGTTCTTGTCGTATTACAACCTGGCATTTGCTTCAAGGCACCCCCATTCACCGATGAGGGCCCCAGTCTAGGGCACTGCCTTATGGGCCTGAGTTTTTCCTTAGGTAGTGTCACCAGGGCCAGTATCTTCTGGTCTCCAACATCTTTCTCTTTGAAATAGATTTTATGCTGCCGCTTAAAATTCTAAAGATAACAGGAAGTAACAATATTAGAATGGAAACTCCGATATTGATCATCATGGAAACAAAAGAGTGATGAACAAAGTTAGAAAGATTATTATCCAGACCCCCAGTATGTGTTTCTATACTTTATCCCAGGAATGTTCAGTCTTATTAAAACACAAAGGAGTAACAAACCCACTTTTAGGTCACATGAGAGCATCACTGATCTCCTGGATGACTTGTACTAATGCAATTAGACAGAACACAATCGGAATAAGAAATATAACCTCGTTAATTTCTACCCTAAATTTCCCAGAAGTAAGACTAAAGTACAAAAGTACATATAAGGCCTGGACGCAGGCTGAAACAACATAGAGAAAACATTGCAGGGGCCAAGGGGGTCCCTTGACTCTCAACAACAAGGCCGATTGTTCTGCAAAGAGAGCTTGCTCAGGGTCCTGGAGAGCGTTATCCTCCATCTCCGGTAGGTAGAGGGCAGTGGAGGCGTCGGAGTGATGTTTCAAAGAGCATCTCTGCATCTCCCTTTGGGTCATCCTTTGAGGAACCGGAGGAGATGGTGGTGGCTTGGGGAGGCTGGACATAGGGCTGTACCAATCTATCAGGAATCTACAGAGGGGAGTCCACGTCCTGTGGAAATGCACAAGCATACCCTCGCCCCCAGGTTAACATTACATCCTATTAAAACTTTTGAAGGCGGCTGGTGTATAAGCAGGGGCATTGTTCATTTTGATTGCCCTGGGAATTCCCAAGTAGGAAAAGCATAGACAAAGGTGCTGGATCACATCCTTAAAGGCCTCTCCTGTATGTGCCAAGGCAATAACATGAGAAAAGGTCTCCACACACACACATGCACATAGGAAAGTTTACCAAAAGATAGAACATGAGTAACATCCATCTGCCAAAGATCATTAGGCCTCAGGCCTCTGGGGTTCCGATTGACCTTTGCTATAGGGAGTTACTATGTTTGCGTCCCTTTGTTAGTAAAGTAGCCAGCAGTGCCGGATAGGATGTAACTATCTTTCTGGGTGTAGAGGGCAGATGTAACCATTTAAAGGTGCCTCGTGTTAAACCTCATTAAAAGCCTGCAAAACCGAACTGGTCTTAAAGCTTGATCCATAAACCTTTTGACATTGGGTGGGGCTATTTTGCATGCCCTGAGGCAAAACTTTCCATTTATACCTCTGAAAAGGCCACCTAAGGTTCTCAGAAGGCAGGCTAAAGGCAAATCTAGGGCCACCTTCCCGATATAGGGGAATAGTGAAGAAACAATCTTGTAAGTCTATTACAACAATTTGAAAATCATTTGAAACAGCCACAGGAGAGGGGAGGCTGGCATTAAGGGTATTGCCACCATTTTCCCAGCCTCTGGATCAAAGGAGGAGGAATTTTTACCTCTTGATAAAAGTATAATCCTGTGTATGTTTAAAATCCATGTCTTTTAAACTTAGTCTGTCCTGACCACACATAATATTCCTTTTTAAAGGTTTTTCCTTCATGAACCTTCTACAATTTTTCTTTGCATTTAAATTTTTTCCCAAGCCATTTCTCTCCAAATAACCAGTCTGATTTAGGACAATATTACTTTCTTTTACCCTCAGCGAAAGATGTATTCTCACTCCTTATATCTTTCTTACATATCTCTTTCCTACATACAGAGTTGCTTTCCTTATTTCCATCAGTCTTAAGTACACTTCGTAGAACTTTAACTGCTAGAAACCTTAGTCTCTAGTGAAAATTAAGTAGTAACCAATTGTGAACTGTTATATCAGAATTTTTGTTAGATGGCAAACTTAGGAATCGATTAAGCACAAAGCATGTTTTTCAACAGTTCCAAATATCCTTAGTTTTTGCAACAGGTCCAAAGCACAAACCTACAGTTAGTAATTAGTGCTTCAGCTTTTCATCTCATTAGATAGTCAATGAATTTAATCTCAACTTCTCATGCAAGCCAAACTTTTAACACTTTAGGTTACCAAGGACTTCGAAAGCTGACTTAACCTTTACCCACAAAAACTATGAAGCTACCTATGAAACAGATGAAGTTGACCATCACTTTCAAGCTTCCTTTTGCTAACAAATTGGAACAGAGATAACATGAGTTTGTTTGACCTTCAGTAAACCTTAGTAAAATAAAGTTTTATGTTTAATGCTGATAACTTTAAAGACAGATCCATCAAACTTAAATTCGTTTAAACACCAAATATGTTTCATTTACTATTTCAATTCTGGGGAGTTTGTTAAAACCTTAGGAAGTCATTATAAAGCACATCCTAATAGGATTACAGATCATTACAAATCTTAACACTCTTATTTATTTGACCAAGGCGGCAGTAAAAGATCCTAACGGCCAATGTATAGCATCATATAGCTGTTAGCTAAACCTAGCTCCTTTAACATTGAGAAGTTTTCACTGAGCAATCAAAGACCTGATAAAGATGAAACCTAAAGCTTTGATTTTCCCTTAGAAAAGAGAGAAAAAACCTTTGTTTATATTATCTTATCAAGAGCAGAGTAGTCCAAGAAAACTTTGTATTTTGAATGGAGAGAAAAGCAGAATTTTAACCTTATACCAGTGTACTTTTGAAATCCCATTCATCTTAACCTTAGTAGAATAAAGAGGCGTTTTTTTGCCTTACGACAGTGTGGGGGTGGGGAGCGGAATGCTATGTGAGGCATTGAAGAGCCAGAGACCTAGGCTGCACCCCAGGCGGTTGCAGAAATGGGAGGAGGGGGAAGGGAAGACAGAATGGGCACAGCGGCCTAGAGGCTTGAAGGCAGACTGAAGCACACAGGGTAGAGAAAAAAGTTCGATCAGTCTTGCTTCCCTTCCTAGCGGCCTTTTTTTGGACATTCTCAGGCCCAGTGCCCTACCTCCTTGCAGCATGCACACTGATCTTTCTGCCGCCTCTGCCTCCCCCCACCTCTGGTGGTTCTTTTATTTCCTTTTGAGTCATCAGCCAGTTGCCAGAGTCGGCGGTCTCGTTCCTCCGGGGAGTTGGCGGTGGTAGCTAGTAGTATTCTGGCCAGGTCTCTGTTTGCTGCTGGCAGCCGCCATGGCGCGAGCCTGCCTATCCTCAGGAGGCTCTCGGTTGTTGTATACCTTTTCGGCTATTACCAGCAAATCCTGCAGACTTCTTCTCAGTCTATCTATTTTCTGTAATTTCCTTCTAATGTCTGTGGCCGATTGGTTTACAAAGGCCATGATAACAGCTGCCTTGCTTTCCAGAGCCTCTGGATCCATATGGGTATAGGTACGGAATGCCTCCATGATTCGTTCTAAAAAAGGCTGCTGGGGACTCATCTTTTTCCTGTTGTACGTTTCCTACCTTGGCCAGATTGGTTGGCTTTCTCGCAGCCATTCAGAGACCGCCCCCCCATTAGAGTCTGGTGATAGACCCGGAGCCTCTCCTTACCTCCTGCCGTGTTAAAATCCCACTCGGGCTGAGTTAAGGGGAAGGAGTTATCTAACCCGACTCCCCTAATCACACAGTTCACCTAGCTCTAAGACTTTTACTCGATTAGCCTTGCTTCTCTTCCCAGCGGCCTTTTCCGGACATTCTCGGGCCCAGTGCCCTATCTCCTTGCAGCATGCACACTGATCTTTCTGCAGCCTCTGCTTCCCCTCCCATTTAGAGTCTGGCGATAGACCCGGAGCCTCTCCTTACCTTCTGCCGTGTTAAAATCTCACTCTGGCCGAGTTAAGGGGAAGGAGTTATTTATCTGAGCCTGGTTGGTGGTGGGATTCCTGTCTGCACCCGGAACTAGTCTTTGGGCCTCATTGAGGATTCTTTCTCTCTCCTCGGTCGTGAACAGGACCTGCAAAAGCTGCTGACAGTCATCCCACGTGGGCTGGCGGGTAAAAAGAACTGAATCTAATAAATCAATAAGCCCTGCCGGTTTTTCTGAAAACTTAAGATTCTGAGTTTTCCAATTGTAGAGGTCACTAGTGGCGAAGGGCCAATAGTGAAGGGGCTGATTTCCCTCTGCGTCTGGGGGACCGGTGGCTCGCAGAGGCGGAATAGTGGAGTCGGCGGCGGGGGACCCTCCGAGCCCTTTGTCTGGTAAAGGGCGGGCTTCCCACCGGAGCCTTCCTGCTTCCCATTCTCAGAGCAGCGCCGGCCTCCCCCCGAGGGGGAGGCTGGTGTTCCTCTGGCACCCTGGAGGGCAGATACGGAGGAGGAAAGATTAATTCTTCTTCAGTCCCCCCTTGTAGGACAGGGTAGGGGGCTCCTGAAGGCTGGGTAGGATTTTTCTCGTCCTCTTCTCTCTCTGTCCCCTGCAAAGCAAAAATGGGTTTAATTTCCGGAAGGCGCAGGGGCAGAAAGGGTTTAAGCCAAGAAGGTGGGTTCTCTACAAGGTTCTGCCAAGTAATGATGTACTGGAGTTGACCAGGATGACCCGCCTTATGTCAGATGATGACACCTCTGTCTCGGTGGATAGTAGGGAGGTCGAAGGCAAAAACCACCAGGGAGCCGAGTCTGATGTAAGAACAAAGAGTCTTTATTCGAGCTAGCTCGAGCTCAATCTCATATCTGCACCAACGCAGCGGTGGGTCAAGAGCGTGTTCCAAAGGCCCAAGAGTTTTAAAGGGGTCTAGGGTAGTAGGAGGGGTGATGGTCATGACCCTAGCCAATTGGCTGAGGAAGGGTCAGGGTCTTGTTACATAGGTCACTGGGCGTAGTTCTTTTGGAACCGGGAAGTTGCAGGTTTTAAGCTTCCGCACAGGCACTGGGGACTCAAGGTGGAGGACACAGAATAAAATGGAGTCAGTCCGGATTTGCCCTTACAAACTCAACACACACACACACACACACACACACACACACACAAACCCAAAGAATCCAATTAAAAATGGATAGAAGACATGAGCAAACATTTCTCCAAAGAAGACATACCAATGGTCCACAGGCATGTGAAAAGATGCTCAACATTGCTAATCATCAGGGAAATGAAAACCACAATGTGATATCACCTCGCACCTGTCAGAATGGCAAAAATCAAAAACACAACAAGTGTTGGTGAGCATGTGGAGAAAAAGGAACCCTCTTACATTGGTGGGAATGCAAACTGGTGCAGCCACTCTGGAAAACAGTATGGAGGTTCCTCAAAAAGTTAAAAATAGAACTACCATAGTAGTAGTAATTCTACTACTGGGCATTTACCCAAAGAATATGAAAACACTAACTTAAAAAGATACATGTACTATTATGATTACCATAGCATTATTTACAATAGCTAAATTATTCAGCTAGAGTATAATACTATGCAAAATAAGTCAGTCAGAGAGAGACAAATACGATAGGATTTCCCAAACAAAGGGAAAAAAGAGACAATCCAAAAACAAACTGTTAACCATAGAGAAGAAACTGATGGTTGCCAGAGGGGAGGGGGAAGTGGGTGGGGAATGGGTGAAATAGGGGAAGGGGATCAAGAGTACACTTACAATGATGAGCACTGAGTAATGTCTAGAGTTGTTGAATCACTAGATTGTACACCTGAAACTAATATAACACTGTATGTTAACTACACTGGCATTAAAATTAGAAAAAATAATTTACTGAGCCCCCACTCTGTGTCAGGCACTGTGGTAGATGCTGGGATGCAGTGGTGAACAAAAACAGATCCGAACCTGCTCTCATGGGCCTCTAGTCTGATGGAGGAGATAGGTATTGATTCTATAATCTCACAAATAAGTGAAGAATTGCAACAGAGAAAGCATTCTGAATGACGAAGAAATATGTGGTATAATGAAAGAGTAGGAAGGCAGAACGTATCTGAATCTGGGAAGTGTGGGAAAGCTTCCCTTATAAAGTGATGGCTAAACTAAAATACTGTGCTCGACATTAACTAGGCACCTTGAGAGAGAAAGGATTTCCCAGAAAGGGAACAATGTCTGCAAAGGCCCTGGAGCAAGAGAAAATGGGATTCATTGGGATCCCAGTTACCTCTCAATTCACTTCAGTCTTATTTCCTTCTCTGTTGTATTAGCAAAACAATTCTTGTTAAGTTTACCAGGGCCCTCCTTATCACGAAATCCATGGATCATTTTCGATCCTTATCTTACTTGATTTACACTTCCTCCTTCACGACATTTCCTGTCTCCCCGAGTCTCTCTACTGCTCCCATTGCTCTTTTGCAGGCCCTTTTGTTCTTTTTCTCAATCTCTAAACATAAAGATTTCCTCCTATTTCAGCCCTAGACCCTCTCCTCTTTCCACGCTTCACACTGGGCCTTCCCAATTGCAGCCACCCCCATGGCTTCCATGATCCATGTACACAGATGGCTTCTAAGCCTATGTCCTCAGCCCAGACCTTTCCCATGAGCTCCAAGTCTGTAAATGCACTGATTGATGAAACTTGTCTCCTCTTACAGACATCTTAAAGGCCCTTCGCACTCAACATGCTCAAAACAAAACTCTGCTCTCCCCCTCTTCCGATGGAGAATTTATTCCACTCAAAATTGTATGTCAGTGGTACTTCTTGGAGGAGTTACATTGCAAGAGAAGGTGGATGGCTAATTAGCATCCTCAAGGTAGATGTGGCAGCAGGGTTTGGTGGTGGGGAGTGTGAAGGTGCTCGTACTGAAAGTTTTGGAAGACAGGAATTGAAATGATGCATGATGGGGCCAAGATAAATTGGGAAGACAGAGAGCCAAAAGAGGTTGATGAATTAGTGAGAGGTGTAGAGGGAATAGCATGGACAAAGAGTGTGTATGGCTTATGAGAGGGCTTGAGCGGCTGTAGTGTGGATGGGAGCCTGAGGAGAGAGGGAAAGGGCAGGACCTGGATCATGAGTGACCTTATGACCTTGTAGGTCACAGTAAGGAGTTTGAACTATGTCTTGACAGCCATGGACCTCATGGAGGGTGGGGGAGATCATGAAGTTAGACGAGCATGGTGAGTGGGTTTTGGTTGTGAGATGCCCACAACCAAAGGTGGACATGGCCACCTTGCAGTAGGTTATATGAGTCTGGAGTTCCAGGGAAAAGTCAGGCTACAGGTAGAGCCATTGGTAATTCAGGTCCTCAGTGTGGATGACCTTGGTGGGGAGGGCATATGGGCAGATAAAGGGCCAGGAGCCTAGAATGGAGCCCTGAAGGACAGATTCAGAATTTTGCACCGAAGATTTGGAGTGGACAGAGAGGTCACAGGAAAGTGGGGAGAGGGTGGTATTCCTGGAAGCCTGTGGAAGACAGTCTTTCAGAAATCCTAAAGAAGCGATGGGTCAGAACTGCCAAGAAGTCCCAGGAGAACTCCTCTGAGTGTAGATGGCAGGCCCAGCGCCCAGCAACGTGTCTGGCACAGAAGCAGCATTCAAGGTTTGTGGAAGGAGGGAATTTGGGCATTTAATGTCTCCCTGTTAATAAACAGCACAGGCGGTAGTCCTTGACATACGTGTTTGCCATAGGACGCCCCTAGGGCAGGCTGGGTTCCTGTCTATACAATTTGAGTCACTAAAATCAGCATGTTGGCACCGGTCTGGCAGCCCAAACTTTCTCCCTCTGAGAGAGAATGACCTCCCTGTCCTGTGGGAGCGATCTGTTTTCCAGACAGACCCCCTTCCCAGCCCCCACCCTCCAGGGCCTGGCCTTGGGGCCCTGCAGTGACTCCCATAGGCGGGAGCCCAGAGCTTCTCAGGGCATCTGATCCACCCCGTGGGTGGAGGTAGAAGATCCAAGGGACTGTAGACGAGTGAAACCGGAACCCACGCAGGTCCACAGCCGAGGTCTGGGCTTGAGATTCCCAGGAACTAACTGCTGGGGTACTTCCTTCAAGAAAGGGACTGCAAAGAAGGGGACCCCTGAGACACTGGGCCCAGGGCAGAGGCCTGGCTTGCTCATTCTGAGGGCGACAGCCACAACAACCGGATGCTTTTGCCTCCGTGTGCAGTCCCCAAAGCCGAGACTCCGAAAGGGAAAGTCGTTCTGTGACTGTGCATAGATGGATCCTCAAGAGCTGCTCAGGAAGGGACGCGGGGACAAGCAAGCAGTTGGGACCGGAAGAGATGCGCTGCGGAAGCAGCTGCTCACTCTGGGAGGCTGGCTGTTCACCGCCACCGCATGCCCGCAAAAGAATCCATTAAGCCGAAGCGCCTCTTGCAGTGCGCCGGCCGACCGCAGAGTGGCGCGGGCGTCCAGCGTGGCCGCGGTCCCCGTGCTCCCGCCCTGGGGGCCGCCTCGGCCGCAGCATTTGTATTCCCTGCGAGCCTCAGCATAAATTATTAAAGCCCTGACTCAGAGCGCGCTCTCCTGCGTCGCCCTCTGCGGAGCTGGCTCAGCGCGGCGGCAGAGGCCGGCCTCTGGCTAAGCCGCAGTCCCTCGGGTTCCAGCAGGAAGACCTTGGAGATCACTTGGACCCACCCTCTACTTCAAAGATGACATCCGGAGGGGGCAGGGTCTTGCTCAAGCTCCACGGTGGTACACCCAGGAGCAGAAACCTGGCCTCCTGAACACGAGCCTGTCCGGGACCTTTTGCAAAATTCTCAATGTCCCTGGGACTCTAGAGTGGACTGAAGATCCCATTGCAAAAATCCCCCTCTAGCCCTTTCCCTGGGGTCTTGCTGTCACTCGCGTTCCAAGCTTCCAAAGTACACTGCTTCTTCCCCTTTCCAAAAAGGCTCCTTCCCAGTTGTACCTAGGGATCCCTTCCTTAAACATCTTCATGGCACAGCCAACAGACTGAGAGCATAGGAGGGAAGAGGCAAGGTCTTTCCAGATTTCTGCTGAGGGCACACCAGGAAAGACCAGTGGGGTCATTCGATAAGGTAGATGGAAGTGACTTCTCCTCTCTCCCTCTGTGTCCTGAAGTCTTCCAGAAACTGCCACCAGCTGCAAACACCTGCTGAAGGGGAAACTGAAGTAGCTAATCAGTTAAAGAGCAGGCAGCCTTCCTTCCCACTTGCCTGCCAGGCCTGGAATCTGGTCCTCCCACCAAGTACCAAGGTCCTTGGATCCAGATTCCCCCAGACCCCTAAAGGAATTCTCAAGTTCATGCGGTCAGTCCTGAAGCAGCAGCCTCCCCCCTGGGGGTCTGCTTTTTGAGAAAAACCTGAAGGACTAGGTGTCTCTCTCTCTCTCTCTCTCTCTCTGTGAGTGTGTGTGTGTGTGTGTGTGTCTGTCTGTCTGTCTCTCTCTGTCTGTCTCTCTCCTAGAATGGAACATACATGGCCAGCTCCAAGGGAGTTTGAAGCAGAATTGAACCACGACTAGTCAAAAAATTGTCCCCTCCCACCTTTTAAAACCTACCCTGCTCAATTCCTGCCATGATCCTACAGACAAGTTTCTTAATTCAGCAGTTCAACGCAGTGGATGGGATAAGCCACCAGCATGTCTCGCCTGGACGATTACATTAGCCTGTCTCCAGACAGAGCGATCCTATTAAAACGCAAGCCAGGTCCCATCCCTCCTGTGCTCAAAACCCCACACCAGCTCCCATCTCACACAAAGAGCCCATGTCCTCATGGCCTGCAAGGCCACATCTGTTTCCTGGCCCCGACCACCTCTCTCACCTCCTCGCCTCTTACCACTCCCCCCCTCCAGCTCTGTCTCTGAATAAGCCACACTGGCCTCTTTGCTGTTTTGCAGGCACTCTCCTTGGGGGAGTTTGCTCCAGCTGTCCCCTCTGCTGGAGTGTTCTTCCTCTGAATTCATCTTCATCTTTCCGGTCTGCTTGAATATCACTTTCTCGTCCAGGCCTTCCCTGACCACTCTACGTAATATTTGGGACCCCCTCCCCATCTTGTTCTTTTTTCCCTGACACCTGCTAACCTGCTATATTACTTCCTTTTCATGATGCCTGCTGTATGTCTCTACTGCTATCCTATAAACCAGGAGGCCAGGGATCTTTGTCTGTTTGCTTCACCCATGTATTTCAAGTGTCCAAACCAGTGTTGAATAAATGAATGAATGGCCATGTACTGATGTGAGCAGTCCTTAGAAGCCCTAAGGAGTTATATAACTATAACGCCCTTACCTCATGACTCTGGATGCAGCATGAGAACACCAGAGCCGGAAGAGAGAAGCATACACCCAAGGGGCTCACAACCAGGCCCCCAAATGCTCTTAATCACAAGCTACCTCTCATCCTTGTCACAAATAAATGTGGATTCACGGGGCTGGGGGGTGTTCATGTTGACAGGAGACTCCAAACACAATTCAGGGATCAAAAGCAGGTCTTTCAGCCAGATGTTCTTGGAAATTCACCACCCTTGCTCAAATTGTTTTTCTGTGAACATGGCCTCTGAGGTTTAAAGAAAGATGAAAAGAATTTTGCAAACACAGTCCCAAATTCCTTATTCAGGATGGCCTGAACTGAAAACACGATGATGGCCCCACTAGAGGGACTTGCGACCAATCTGACACATCATCCAATTACGTACGGGAAGCTGCACTCTGGCAGGACAACTTCATCCTGAGTAATGTCCGAAGGACAGTTTGTAGACCGATTGATCAGCCCATGTGCAATGCTTCATCGGGAACAGATGTGCTCGTTGTTTTTCTCATTACCATGATTTACTGTCTTCTGAGCTTATTAAAGATGAAGGCTTGAGCCCACTTTGGTGTGTGTGTCCTGGGGGAATGGGGGATGGAGGAGGGGAGGGAAGGAGAGAGGAAGG
Organism: Paguma larvata; assembly: GCA_030068075.1. Classification (NCBI taxonomy): domain Eukaryota; kingdom Metazoa; phylum Chordata; class Mammalia; order Carnivora; family Viverridae; genus Paguma; species Paguma larvata. The sequence continues at coordinate 118,737,260 of CM057830.1, read as the reverse complement.
CAGGCCCAGCCAAGGAGCTTGGGAGATTTCCACTCTACACTGGTGGCTGGGCTCCCAATGCTGCCACCCACAGCTGTTCTCTTCCCCCAGGGCATCCAGTTGGCTGAACCTGGCCTGGAGGGTTGGTCCACTTTGTGGAGTGCTCCTCACCAGGCCCCCTTCAACAACCACACAGCATCTGCCACTATCAAAGTCACACAGCCTCATTCTGTTACATGACCAAGCACCCGATGAGCAGAGAAAGAGATGACTGACATGATGGAGACCAGGAATCTATTTCATTTAGTTTAATAAGCTTGTATGTTTCAGAATGTTCTCATTCCACAGCCCTAAAAACCCAGATTCTCCTCCTCAGTGCTTGGGCTATTTTGCACACCCATGTATGCTCACTTGCACAATCACACATGCACACATTTACACCTACACTCTCAAATGGTCACTGACACAGATATATACATATACTCATGCATTCATAGACATACTCACATACTCATACACACATATAGGAAATCACTCACAACCACGTACATTCACATGCATCCCCACAGATGCACTGACACTCTCATGTTCATACACTGGCACTGACACATTCACACTCCCCAGGATGCATGTCACCATTGGCAACACTATTTCTTCCACACTGTTGTGTGGGATGGGAACTGAAAATGGAAGGGGAGAGTGGGAAAGAGCTGGAGAAACCTCCACCCTGGCACATCTCAATTTTTTTTGCTTATAATCTTCTTTCATAATCAGAATACAAATAATATAATACCATTCATAACAAATAGACAAATTTAGACTTTTCCCATCTTCAAAAGTGACATGTACTCTTCATTTTAATTTCTATGGCGTATGAAATGCAAAGAATGGTTTGTCAACAGATACCTTCTAACTGACATTGAGCATGATTAGCTTGAAGATCAAATGTATATTAAGATGTGGGTTACATTCAATCACATATTATAGGATCAAAAACATGCAACCACTACTTTTATGATCTAATGTTGGGAATATTCTATTTGAACTTTAAAAGTCATGTAATTATTATATTTAATTTACAGATCTTGTATCTAAATGATTAGTTAAGAAATCATATTTAAGACTGCTAGTTGTAATGACTTTACTTCAAAAGTAATTTGCGTGGCACCTGGATGGCCCAGTCGGTTAAGCATCCAACTTGGGCTCAGGTCATGATCTCACGGTTTGAGAGTTTGAGCCCCACATGAGGCTCTCTGCTGTGAGCACAGAGCCTACTTCAGATCCTCTGTCTCCCTTTCTCTCTGTCCCTTCCCTGCTTGTGCTTGCATGTGTGCATACACACTCTGTCTCTAAAATAAATAAACATTAAACAAAAAACCCCTAAAAACAATTTGCTAGTCTTTATTCCAAATAAATGAAAAGGCAAATTGGCTATAAATGCCACTCTATTATCTGTTCTGAACATTGTTTTTTGAAGCAATAGAAACTTCTTGGTGTGTTTTATAGGAGTTTTGGTGAGATGAATATAATTTACATATCTGGTGAAAGCCATCCTGAGGTAAATTTGCAAAATTATTACTATTTTTATCCTCCTCACCACCTTGTATTTGAATATCAGATATTCCCTATTCTTATGTCTTTAAGCAATAGCCCTTTACAAATATAAACAATGTTTTATTTACATAAGAATAAAATCAATTTACAACTGTATAATGAGTCAAATTATACACAGGGGATAGTAGTATTTAGCTGAATTATAAACCGACATTAATTATATCTACACTAAACCCACACATGTTCGCTTAATACTCAGTGTGGTACTTTCAAAGTACTCTGGCTTTAAAGAGGAAAACGTTTACATAATTTTTAATGAAGTAACTTTTAATTGAAATCGAACTAGGAGTTTCACCATCTTCAAGTCTATAAAGCCCATGGAATGTCATCACAAACCCTAGTTGGGACAGGTTGATTAAGGCCATGACCCTCATTTCAAGTGAGAACATGGAAGTCCAGGATTAAAGGACAAGGCATGGGAGGGCCATGGCTGAAAGGCAGGGCAGCAGGGTAGGAAGATCAGAAAACCTGGCTGTGAGTTCTGGCTCCCCTACTAACATCCCATGTGAGCCCGAGTTAGATTATTGCTTCTCTTGGCTTTCGTTTCCTCAGGACTAAAATGGGAATAATATCAAACACTGCCCTACTTATTTTATATTATTTGTCAGAATTTGGAGCCATCAGAAATCCTACCAACTTTGCTGAGGGGTCTGAGTGGAGTCCAGAGCTAGCAAGGGTGACATCGTAGAACAGACGAAGTACTTGGGTGTAGGTATCACTGGCAGCAAGGAATAGCCATCTTGTTAAGTACACGGGGTTCTGACTGCAGCTAGACTAGTTCATATCCAAGGATCTCTGCATGATCTTCCAACCTCTGCTGGAGTAGGCTTGAAGAATGCAACTGAATTGCTTGTGTGTTTTGCTGGAGCAACGGTCTAGATGGGTTAAACAGGTGATGGGCATTATGGAGGGCACTTGTTGGGATGAGCACTGGGTGTCATATGTAAGAGATGAATCACTGGGTTCTACTCCTAAAGCCAAGACTGCACCATATGTTAACTAACTTGAATTTAAATTAAAAAAAGGAGGGGCACCTGGGGGGCTCATTTAAGTGTCCAACTCTTGATTTCAGCTCAGCTCATGATCTCATGGTTCGTGAGCTTGAGTCCCACTTTGGGCTCTGCGTTGACAGCACAGAACCTGCTTGGGCTTCTGCCTTCCTCCCTCTCTGCCCCTCCCCTGCTTGCTCTCACTCTATGTCTCAAAATAAATAAAAAATAAAAATAAATAAATAAGGAAAAGAGAAAAGGAAAAAAAAAAAGAAACTACTTTGGACACGGGAGCTAGAGAGAGGAGCAGTTTCTGGATGTTCACTCCTAAACCACCCACCAGTTACAGACTGTGGAAGAAAATGGACTTTTGGGACTCCTGCATTACAGACTGTGGAAGAAAATGGACTTTTGGGACTCCTGCATTACAAGGCCCAAGTGGCACTTGAGACATGTCCTATAAGCAGCCCGAAGAGTCACAAGCATGTGTCACGTCTTCCCTTGTCACCAGCAAAGCAATACAACAGTGCTCACTTCAGCAGCACATATCCTAGAAAAGCAATACAACAGTATGAAGACAATTTTGAAATTAAAGGAAAATATACATAATCTCCTATTCTAGCAGAGTGTTACGTTTCTCCCTTCCAGGCCTCCCCAGAAGCAATCCTGTGCTCATACTATGATTATCGTCAGGCACAAAGGATTTTACATTCTGCTTTTTCTTGCCCAAAATTGAATAATCAATATTTCCAAGTTGCTACAGTTTCTCTCATTGTTTTTTTATTTTTATTTATTTATTTAAATGTTTGTTTATTTTTGAGAGAGACAGAGCACAAGTGGGGGAGGGGCAGAGAGAGAGGGGGAGAGAGAGAGAGTCCCACGGCAGGTTCAATGCTGTCAACACAGAGCCTGACACAGGGTTTGAACCCACAAAAAATGAGATCATGACCTGAGCTGAAACCAAGAGTCAGACACTTAATTGACTGATCCACCAGGTGCCCCTCTGTGATTGTCTTTTAAAGATAACTTTTTCTGTAATAAAAGTAACATATATGCATTTTAGAAAAGTGAAGAAGCACAAAAGAAAGAAAAACATAAGTATCGAAAGAAAAACATAAGTATCTCTGTAACCCACCTCTGTTGTCATGTGATGTTTGCTTTGCCCCTGGTGGAAGCTTCAGTTCTGTAAAGCAGCACCCACATTTTGTCCGCTGCCGCTGCCCCCAAAAGGGACTAGGGAAAGAGAGGGCCTTGACAGCAAGCAGCACCCAGGCTGGGAGTGAGGGTTACTCCCACTTGGGACGGGCAGGAGGGACTCCCTCCCTACAGAGGCTGCCAGAGGCGCATCACTGCCTTGGCCAACAAGGCCTCACCTGATCCGGTGTCCCTAACTTCTCTGAAGTCACCTTCTCCCACTCCCCTGACCCCTTAGTTCTAATGCCACTGGTCTCCTTGCTGTACCTTGAACCTGTACCTCTGCCTCAGGACCTTTGAGTTTGCTCTCCCCTCTGCCTAAGACATTCTTTCCCCAGATATCCAAAAGGCTAGCTAGCTTCCCCACCTCCCACAAACGGCACTCTTTAGAGAGGCTTTCCTTGGTCATTGAATCGAAAATAGCACCCTTTATCCCTTGTTCCACCTTGATTGTTCTTAGTAACACATGTCCCTTTGCAGATGTGGTCTCTATGTATCTGTGTGTTTGTTTTAATGTCTCACCGTATAGAATGTCCACTCCATGACAGCAGGGGCTCAGAGTCTGTCATTCACTGCTATATTCCCATCCACGGCACAGGGCCTAATTGTTGAATGAACAAACACAGGTAATCCCACCTCTAATGCCAGGTAAGAGAGAAGAAAACACTCACCTTATTTCCAAAGTGAAAATAATTTTATTGCATTCTCTGATTATAAGGGTAATAGTACCTGATCATTATAAAACCTTCAGAAAATAGAGCAACATGGTCAGAAGGAAACAAAACATTACCTGTAATGTGTTCTCAGAAAACGAATGTTACTATTTTGATATATTTCTTTTCTCTCTCTCTCTCCTTCCCTCTCTATCTTCCCCTCTCCTTCTCTCTTTCCATAGATAGGTAGATGATAAATTGACAAAAAATGGAACTCACGCTGCGCAAGCTATTTTGTAAGATTACTCTGCACCGAATATCCTTGTAATTCAATCTTTGCCCACATCCTGAATTATTCCCTGAGGATAAATTACTAGAAGCAGAACTGTTGGGTCAAAGAAAATGAAGAGTCACATGGCTTAAGCTATGCACTGACAATTGCCTTCCAAGAAAGGCTGAACCAGTTTTGCTCTGCTACCATCTTGTACTCTCACCAACACTGGTTGTCCTACCTTTCTACAAACACTTGCCCATTTTATAGTTATTATTGCTTTCGTTTGCACTTCTCTGTTTATTAGTGAGGAGGAACTACTTTTCAAGTCTGTGGACTCTTTGAAGTTCATTATTCCGAGACTCATTATCATTGTGGGGCACAATTGAGTCAGATCCTCCCACTCCATCGGCCCTGGCTTTGCATCCTTGCCTCCTGTACTCACTGAGTGACTTGGGATTACCTGCAAAGGGTTACCTTGGCAGAGCCACCATTTCACTGACTGTAAGCAGAGGATACTGCAGCCTTCATAGGATTGGCATGAGGATTAATGATAAGATATGTGTAAGGAATTTATCACAGGATCTGGTGCTCAGTAAATCCCAGTAAAAGTACAAGAAGAAAAACTAAATTGGTGTTACGTACTCTCAGGAGAAAGGACTTCCCACTCTGTCCAGAGTTTTATGGGAATGCCTGTAGGGGTTCACAATTAGCTATAATGTGGGCTATTAGTTTGAAATTTAGTTTTTAAATTCAGGAAGTTTCCAAATCTTTTAGTAGAAATAAGTATTCAATTTTATCCAATGTCTGTTTGGCACATATTGAAATTATCATGCGCTTAGTCACCTTTGAACTCTTGGCTGAAGTGATTGATTCTAACAGTGAATTTCCTAATGTTGAATTACCTAACACTCACATATTCATTCAGTCAGAAAATATTCATCAAGGGGCACCTGAGTGCCTCAGTTGGCTAAGCATCTGACTCTTGGTTTCAGCTCAGGTCATGATTTCACAGTTTCATGGGTTCGAGCTCCACATTCCCGCATGCTTGGAATTCTGTCTCTCTTCATCTCTCTCTGCCCCTCTCCAACTCATGCTGTCTCTGTGTCTCTCGAAATAAGTAAATAAACTTTATTAAAAAAAGAAAAATATTTGTTAAGCATCTGATGTGCCAAGCATTGTCCTAGGCTCCAGGAATATAACAATAAACAAGACAAACAAGCCTCCACTCTCGTGAAGCTCACATTCTACTGGTAGAGAGAGTCAATAAAGAAACAAATGTAGAATGTCCATGCAAAAGACAGGAATATACTTGGCATGTTTGAAGAATGGCAAGATGACTTGGGTGACTAGGAAGTCTTTGAAGAGTATTAAATGGGGGATTAACAATCTGACTTATGTGTGAAAAATATCACTGCTGTGTTGGGAAATGGATTGGAGAAGAGTAAAAGTGGAAGCAGGAAGACCAATCTAAGTGCGAGCTGAAGGAGGACTTTGGCTTTGACTGTGGAGCTAGCAGTGGAGGTGCATTTGGTACACATTTTGATATATTTTGAAGATAAAAGCCCATAAGATTCAGTGACACATGGGCTGTAGGGCATGAGAGAAGTAGAGGAGTCACAGGTAGTAGAATGGAGTTGCCATATATTGAAATGAGGAAAACTGCATGAACAGCATGTTTTGAACGGAAGATTAAGAGTGGTTTCTTAGATGTTAAATTAGAGATGCCTGTTACACATGCAGAAGGAGATGTCAAGTGGTCATTTGGAACAATATTGGCTAGATGCGGTTCATCTTCTATTTCATATCATGCTGAAGTCTATTGCTAGCATTTTCTTTATGAATGTTTATTATATTGGTCTACATCTTTTTCTTTTCCTTTTGGGTTGTTATTATCAACCTTTAAAACCCAAATTATGCTGAAGATTCTGATCTAATTGGTCTGAGTTGAAGCCCAGGTATCTGCACTGCAAAAGCACTCCACAAGATTTTGATACAGGTGGTCCAGGGACCATTGTTCATGAAACAGTTTGCTTCTACCTCTTCAATTTCTTTCAATATTATTCATCCATTCAACTCTATTTAGCTTTCAGTCCATTTTGGTCACTTATATTTCTCTACAAAACCATCCATGACATCCCAGATTTTCAAAATTTATAATTTATATAATAATACCTCAAAATCTAAAAGAATCTCCGCATCTTGGCTGGAGATATCTTTTTGGCAGTCTGAGTCATATAAACTTGTCTGATAGTTTTTTTTTTTTACTGATTATTGGTCAGAATTTAGCTAATTTTATTTTATTTCTTCAAAGAACCAGCTCTTCAATTTATTTTTCAATTGTTCTTTTAACTTCGCTAATTTATCGTATCTTTATTCATTGCTTCCTTTTGTTTTCTTTAGGTTTTTCATTATTGATGTCATTATTGTTTAACTTTTTGAATGCAATAATCAATTTTTCCTTTTGTTCTTTCTCATTCATTTAACAAAGGGGTTGACTTCTGAGAAAGATTTCAGTAAATTATGCCTCGACAGAAATCTCCCGCCGAAATGAACAAACGGGCCCAAAGAGAGAAGAAAACCTTCTCTCTAGTGAATACATATGCAACTACAATATAACTTCTACCAAAGCGAAAGAGGATTTTAGGAGACAAAACCCAACCTCTCAGCTCTAGGTCATAGAGCAGTGAAGATAATTCTAATTGGTATCACCAGTGCTCTCTGGTTTTGAGGAACAATACCTAAAAAGTACTTCAGAAAAGACAAGAAACACTTTACTTAAGCCCTGTTCTCCCCTGAAGATTACTGGTGAGTGGAGTAAAAATCTTAATAGATAATTGTGATATTTGTCTGCTAAAACCAGGTTGTGATGCTGAAAAAAATTAAGGGAGGTAAGGCTTTGCTACCTAAGACAGGGGGTGGGTGGGAGTGGAATCAAACACAACTCAAGCTACCAATAAAAAAGAGAGCAGAAAACAGTCGATCATTGGCTATATCAGGAATATTAGCAGCAAAAACCATCAGGTCAATCTATCTGAGAAATGAGTTCAAAACAGTGAGACAGAGTCAATCTACTGAACGAGAACTTTCTAAAATCAATTGATATGTTCTGTGATATTTTAGAGAATATGCAAACATAAAACAGGAGCAAGCCGCTATAAAAATAATAAAAAATACTACAGAACAAAAAAGAATCTTTTGAAATGTTCAACATAATTGACAAAATAAAAATACAACTGGGGTATGAACTAACAAACTGAATGCATAGACATAGTGTAGTGTGACTGCAGAATGCCGAAAACAAAGACAAGATCTTGGACACATGGGAATGCAAACTGGCGCAGCCACTCTGGAAAACAGTATGGCAATTCCTCAAAAAGTTAAAAATAGAACTACCCTATGACCCAGCAACTCCAAGGGGTACAAATGTGTTGTCTCGAAGGGACACATGCACCCCAATGTTTATAGCAGCACTATCAACAATAGCCAAAATATGGAAAGAGCCCAAATGTCCATCCACAGATGAGTAGATAAAGAAGATGTGGTATACACACACAAAATGGAGTATTACTCGGCAATCAAAAAAAAAATGAAATCTTGCCATTTGCAACTACGTGGATGGAACTAGAGGGTATTATGTTAAGCAAAATTAGTTAGTCAGAGAAAGACAAATATATGATTTCACTCATATGAGGACTTTAAGATACAAAACAGATGAACATAAGGGAAGGGAAGCAAAAATAATATAAAAACAAGGAGGGGGATAAAACACAAGAAATTCTTAAATACAGAAAACAGTCTGAGGGTTTCTGGAGGGATTATGAATGAGGGCTGGGCTAAATGGGCAAGGGGCATTAAGGAGGACACTTGATGGGATGAGCACTGGGTGTTATACATAGGGATGAACCACTGGATTCTACTCCTGAAATTATTATTGCACTATATGCTAACTAACTTGGATGTAAATTAAAAATAAATAAATAATAATTAGCAAAAAATTTAATGTATATCTTTATTAAACATAACAAAAGACAATAAAAGAGGAACAGCAGCACCAAAAAAAGAAAAAGACATGACATATAGAAAACAAACAGCAAAATGCCAGACATGAATCCAACCATATTCATAACTATATTATAAATAAGAATGAGCTATTTCCTTTGTTTTAATATTATAGATTGTATTGATTGATTTTTTATGTTGAATCATCCTTACCTTTCAGAAGTAAATCCCACTTGGTCTTGGTGTATAAAAAAAAAATCTTGAAAACAACTCAGGAAAAAGGAAAACTTACTTACAAAATAATGGCAGTTGGAATTACAGCAGGCTTTTCAACAGCAACTGGGCAACTCGGAAGACCAAAAAATAATATCTATAGAGTTAAGATTAAATATATGTTAATCTAAAATCAGTATGCAGTGCTCGTCTTTCCAGAATGAGAATAAAATAAGTACATTTACAGATAAATAAAAACTGAGAAAGTTTAACACAAAAAGATTTTCCTTATCTGAACTTATAAAAAATGTAATTCAACAAAAGGAAAAATAATCCTCAGAAGGACAATCTGAGATGTAAGAAGGGATCATGAATAATTACAATGGTAAATAAACAGGTAGATCTAAACAAATACTGTTCACATAAAATAATTATAATAATGTTTCATTCATGGAATTAAAAAATACAAAACTGAAATACTGAACAATAATATATCACATTACAAAGTGATGATTAGCACTAAAATGTTTTAAAGATTTTGTGTCATTTGTGAGAAGGGTCAAAATATTGTTTAATTTTAGCCTTTAGGTTAAACATAGATGGTAGGAAATCAAGAATACTCATAAATGATAGAAATAAAAGACATACATTACAAATCAGTAGGGAGGAAAAGGTGAATAAAGACACATGGAGAGGAATAAAAATATTTAAAATGAGGGGGGGAAAGAAGAAAATAAAACATAGAGGAAAAACCAGAACTAATAGAAATCCAAAAGTTAGATAATGGAAATAAGTTTAAACATATCAAGAACACAATAAATGTAAAAGAGATTAAACTTGACCTTGAAAATATAAAGACTTTCATGTTGGATAACAGAAAAGAAAATCCAGATATGTGCTCTTTACAAAAGGCAGACATAAGGTATATATAAGGACATAGATTGAAAATAAAAGGATGGTAAAAGATATGTCAGACGAATACTAACCAAAGAAGGATAGAGCACCTATATTAACCTCAAGAAAAACAGGTATTGACAAAGAATGTTGTTACGGATAGAGAGGTTCACTACACAGTAATAAAATTCTTGATTTGCTAGAAAGTAATGCAATTCAAAACAATATATGCATAATAAAATAACCTCAAATACAAAAAGGAAAATTGATAGAACTGCATGATGAAAATAGTAAATCAACCCTCATAAAGAGTAGACATGCCTTTCTCAATTGTTGATAGTCAAGCCATCAAAAAAAATAGCACATGTATAAAAGATTTGAACGCAAGTAACAAACTTGACCTAACGGATGTATAGAGAGTTATAAACTCAATAATTAGAGTATTGTAGTCTTTCAAATACACATTAAAATTTATAAAAAATTAGCCATAATGATAGCCTCATCAAAATTTCAAAGAATAGATATTATACAGACCTGTTTTCACTAACCAAAAGAAATCCTAAGAGGATATTTGCTTTTATGAAAAAAGTCATTACTGTACTAATGTAGGTCTTTTGTAAAAGTAAAGTGGCATAATGCAAAATTTCAGAAGGCAGGAGATACCTATATGTGTCTGTAAGGTCCATTTGGTCTATAGTGTTGTTTAAATCTGCTGTTTCCTTATTGCTTTTCTGTGTGCATGATATATCAATTGTTGGGAGTTGGACACTAAAGTTCTCTATAGGGACAATTGGAACAGACCAATGGAACTAGAGAGACCAAGAACTAATTTGGTATATGAGAGAGGGGGCTTGACATTCTAGTAGAGAAAAAGGCATTATTCAATAACTAGGGTTGGAAAAAAAAAATGACGTCCATATGAAAAGATGAAATTTAATCACTACTTTCTATCACAATGAAATGAACTGCCTTACACAACAATTAATTCCAGATGGATTAGAATTTGGATATCGAAAAATAAAACCTTCAAACTTTTAGTTCAAACTACAGATGAACATATTTTTCACCTTAGAGTGGGGAAGTATTTGTATCCATCAAGATCCACTTACAAAAAGTAAGTCCACGCTAGGTAGATCACGAAAGAGCAATTAAGACAGCGAACTAGTTGCAAAGGTGTTGGAAAGATAAATAGGCAAATAAAATACAACGAAGCAACCCAGAGGTTAACAACTGTAGAAAGTCACTTTTACCCCTAGGAACAGAAGGAAAAAGGGAAGAACTAATATCACCAGAGCTTAGTAACTGGGGTCACCGCTTAGGAGCTGGAATAGTAGAGCCTATTCAGTAGGAGCAGAAACAGAGTTGGCCTAGCAGGAACTGTAACTATAGAAGACACTTGGCCACTGCCCGGGGATGCCACCTAAAGCAAATTTGCGTTACATTAAAAGCTACAAATTGGCAATTCATATGATTTTAAAGAATTGGTACATACAAGACTGCGAATCAATAATAATATAAAAACAAATAATTCGACAGGCAAATAGGCAGAAGACATGAACAGACATTTCATAGAAGAGGAAACACATATGGCCAATATCCATATGAGCAGATGCTCAACCTCATTAGCAACCCAGGAAATGGAAACCAAAACTATAGTGAGATGCCATTTTATACTCATTCAATTGGCAAAAATTAAGAAGTCTGACAAGTGTTGGAGAGGATGAGGGACAACAGAATATCCTATACTTTGCTGATGGGAGTGACAATTAGTACTACAACTTAGCCAAAACATTTGACATGATATTGCAAAGTTGGATGTTTGCACACACAATGCAGCAATTCCACGTTGGGATACAATCATGGACATGTGTAAGAATGTCCACAGAAGCACTGTTCGCTGTAACGTGAAACAAGGACGTTTCAAGAACTTAGATGACAATCAACAGGAGAATGATCAAGTTAGGATATATTCAGTAGCAAAAATGAATGAACTAAAATCTTAAATAATAATATGGAAATTTTTCAGTAATGATGTTGAGCAAAAAAAGGCAAGCCCAAGAAGATTATATATATATAGTATGATCCTCTTTTTATAAAGTTCAAAAAGGAGTGAAAATGATGAAAATCTATTGCATAGGTGTATATATATATATATACATACATATATATATACATACGTACATATATACATATATACATACATATATATATATATATATGTTACCAGAGGGGAGGTGGGTGGGGCATGTGTGAAATAGGTGATAGGGATTAAGAGTGCACTTGTTCAGGCACCCGTGTGGCTCAGTTGGTTGAGTGTCTGAGTTTGGTTCAGGTCATGAGCTCATGGTTTGTGAGTTGGTTCGTGAATTCTGAGTTTGAGCCCCACATCAGGCTTGCTGCCGTCAGCCTGTCAGCGCAGAGCCTGCTGGGGATATTCTGTCCCTCCCTCTCTGCCCCTCCCCCAAGTTGCACTCTCTCAAAAATAAATATTGAAAAAAAAGAGTGCATTTGTTGTGATGAGCACTGAGTTATGTATAGAATTGTTGAATCATTACACTGTACACCTGAAATTAATATAACACTGTATGTTAATTATACTTGAATAAATAATTAATGAATAAATAAATAATAGAAACGATTAAAAATCTTAAAAGGATTTCTATCCCAGGCAGCTTTTACACCTCTCGTCAGGGGACAGGAGATTTAATCTCTGGGAAATGGGGAACACCAGACACTGGGAAGGATGGGAGGGTAAGTCTCCCCCTCCCCCAGTCCGAACCCTGGAAGCCAAGACTACCAAGAAAGGAACCTACATATGCGTGCGCACACACACACACACACACACACACAATGAGAGAGAGAAGAAAAAAATTTTTAATACTTATTTTTGAGAAAGAGAGTGTGCAAGCAGGGCACAGGCAGAGAGAGAGGGAGACACAGAATTCATAGCAGACTCCAGGCTCTGAGCTGTCAGCACAGAGCCCATCTCAGGGTTTGAACTCACAAACTGTGAGATCATGACCTGAGCCGAAGTTGGATTCTTAACCCACCGAGCCACCCAGGCTCCCTGAGAAGGAAATACTTTTTAACATTAAAGTATCAATCTAAGAGGTCTAACATTCAACTAATATGAGTTCCAGTAAAAGAGAACAGACTAAATAGAGATAAATTTTTTAAATAAATGATACAATAAAATTTCTCAAAACTAAATGACATGAGTCGTCATGAAGGGCATGAGATTGATGGGGCCCCAACAAGTACTCATCAAAATAAGTGAAAACAATACCCACATGGAATCTAAGATATCATGAAAGTTTAGAATACTGTGGGTAAGTAGGAGATCCTAAAATCTTCAGGAAAGGAAAAGTGGATCAAAAGATTGGTAATCAGAATGGTAGAAGGCTTACCAACTGCAATCATGGAAGTTAGAAGATAATAAAGGCATGCCTTAAAATTTTTTAGAGAAGATAATTTCCAACTTAGAATTCTAAATTTAGCAAAGTATCAATCCCACATGAGGGGAGAATAAAGCTATTTTCAAACACATATGATCCCCCACACATGTAAATCTCATGCACCCTTTCTCAGTAAGATACTGGAGGATGTGCCCCCCCCAAGGAAGAATTAATACATAAAAAGAGGGTAATATGGGATCTAGGAAAATGGGAGAGAAAGAGGAAGGAGAGGAGAACTTCCAGGATGAGATCTGGGCAACATGTCTAAAGAAAAATAAGTCCAATTTGGAGCAGGAGAATGAAGAAGTCATTATAGGAAAGGGATATTCAAAGGCAAAAAAAAAAAAAAAAAGGAACCCAACCCGATGTGTTTGGCTTTATTAAGAAAAATTTTACATCACTGGTTAGAAAATCTTAAAGAAAACTTAATCGTAAGTGAAGAGAAAGCAAAAGCAAATGGACTAAATGAAGCAAGTATTGACTTCAGGAAAAATCAAAAGGCTTGTAATGGGAAAGAAAAGGCAATCATATTTCACTCTGTGGCTCAACTGTGAGCAATGTCTACATAGTTATAATGTAAACACCGAACATTTCTTTCACCAAACATTATGACAGAACTATATGGAAGCATGGGGAAGAGGGAGTTTAGGGGAATAGCACTAGTGTAAGAGAGATAACTCCTCATCTTAAATGGTAGGGCCTTAATAAATAATGTCTAAAATTGAAAAATCAAGAAATATTAGCACAAGAACATTGTTTTAAATGTAGGGGGTTAATAACAGTGACAACAAACCTGATATCTGGAGAGTGACACTCAGGAATGGGGAGGATGAGGCCAGTAGTTTTTCAATATACTGAGAGTGCTATGACTTGTATATCAATGTAATTGACATATCAATGTAATTGATAAAACATATTTTTATGAAACTGAAAGTCCTCCCTCACCTTCTCTACCTCCCAGAGCTCACCGATGTTAACTGTTGAGTACGTACAGTTCCAGATTTTTTGCTCCATCTCACACCACATACAGTTAACTCCAGATGGATCAAATGCTTAAATGTCAAAAGAAAAACATAGAAACTTTTAGTGGACAATAGTTTTCTGACATGGGGGTAGAGAAGAATTTCTTAAACAAGACACAAAATGCACTGAGAGAAAATTGATAAATTAGGAAGACCTATTCATTAAAAGGCATCATAACCAAAACGAAAAGGCAAGACCCAGATTGGAAGAAGAGTTTTGTCACACATGTAAACAATATCATATCAAAGGGAAAGAACTACAAATCATTAAGAAATGCATAAGCATTGCAATGAAAACAGGCAAAAGACATAAGTAGGTATTTCACAGGAAAAAGAAATACATATAATCTCTCTCTGTGTCTCTCATGGAATCTGTCTTTCTCTGTCTCTGTCTCTGTCTCTGTCTCTGTCTCTCTCTCTCTCTCTACATATATACATATATATATATATATATATATACATATACATATATATACATATAATCTCTCTGTGTGTATATCTATATATATAATCTCTGTATGTGTGCATATGTATACATAATAAATATTATATATATAATATACATAATAAATATATACAGAGAGAGTGAGAGAGGGATGCTCTACCTCATTATTGAACAGGGATCAAAAAGAAGCTGGTCTAACATTCAACTAATATGCCATTCTCAAATGTCACCTTCTGCTTGAGGCCTTCCCTCACCACCTTATTTACAATTCTAGCCCCACAGGGGCACCTGGGTGGCTCAGTCCGTTAAGCTTCTGACTTTGGCTCAGGTCATGATCTGACGGTTTGTGAGTTCGAGCCCCATGTTGAGCTCTGTGCTGACAGCACAGAACCAGAAACCTGTTTCGGATTCTGTGTCTCCCTCTCTCTACCCCTCTCCTGCTCATGCTCTGTCTCTCTCTCAAAAATAAACATTTTCCTTAATTTTAATAATAAAAAAACAATTCTAACCCCACAAATTCTTTGATTTATATAGCACTTGTCACCATCTAATATACTACTGTACAGGGTTTTTTTTATTATGTCTTGTTTCCTTCATCCCCCTTAAATGCCAACTGCAGGAAGGCATGGATTTTTGTCTGGCACAATGCCTGGCACTTCGTAGGCCCTTAATAAATATTTGTTGACTGAGTGGATGAATGGATTTAATAAAACAAGAGCTCAGAGAAAACACAACAAATAAAACAAAAATATTCAGAGGTTTATTGTGAGTAAATTTCCTCAAAATAAAGCAAGAACTGAATTACCAGATCATAAGAGCATATCGCATATGAAGAAAAAATAGATATAGAATCATTAACTTGGAGGAATGTCCTGATTAAATTATTTAACTTCTAGTATAAAAAGAGTTCTTCAGATAGTCAAGCAGAAAGAGCAAATCAGCAAAGGGACTAAAAACCAGACTTCCCTGTACTTCTCCATAGAAATTATCAGTGTCAAAAGACAGTGGAGCAATGTTCTACAAAGTTCTGAAGGAAAGAAAGTATGACTCAAGAATATTACGCCCAGTCAGCCAATTTATTATTCAAAGATGAATGCTATCTGGAGTCAGGAAAGACTCAGGAAATTGAGTATTCATTAGCTCTTCTTGAAAAACATACCCAAAGAGAAACATCCTACCAACCAAGGGATAGGTCAGAATTCATAAATAGATAGCTATGAGCAAAGAACCCATTAAAATATAAAACCGAGACTACCTATAGAATCTCCACTAAATGACTGGGGACTCACAGCCTTGCTGAATAGAATGCATTATAGCAATTCACAAAGTAAAGCCAATATAACCAACAAAAACTAGGATGTAGAAGAACAAGAAAACAGAGGTCCCACCCTCTGTTGATAGTGGTTGCATAGATTTTTAAAAGGAAGGAAAGGGAAGGGAAGAGATAAAGAGAGGAGGCAGGGTAAAGAGAGAAGAGGTGGAAGGGGAGAGCAGGGGAGGGGAGGAAAGAAAAAGAAATTTCTGATCACTTCACTCTGTAACTAGTAGACCTTGTGGAGAGAAGCAGTTACATCAAGTTCTCCAGTTACTCTATTTTCAGACTAGGTCCTTTTTTATCATTTATATTCAAATAAAACCAAATTTCATACTTTTCACTGAAACTAACATGACCGGTATGATCCCAGTGTTATAAAATTATTTCTAAATAGCTTGCTGTCTTCTATCTGGATGTGTGCATAAAGAGATGTTTGGGATGCTGTTCAACAGAAGTCAACTGTATTTTTTTTTCCTCTGGGTGATGAAATTCTTGGCAATTTATTTGTTTCTTCATTGTAAATCTTAAATTGCTTCAATTTTATAACATGCAATACCTACTTTATAAAAACAATGCAGGCATCATTCTTTTCAAAATACTAGGAACGAAGAAACATTCTCGCTTGTATGTTAACCAAACCATAGGAAGCTGTTTATTGCTGCATTTTTTATAATAGGGAAAAATGAAAACAACATAAATGTTCATGTTGGAGGAATGGTTACAAAAATGCTGTGGTATTTCCAACAAAAGCTACGATGCAGTAACTTAAAAGAATGAAGTAGAATTCTACATGGAAAGATTGCCCGGACAGATAGGTGGAGAAAGCAAGTTACAGAATGATGTTTATAGTAAGATGCCATTTGTAGTTGTTTTCCAAACATACACCCCAAAATCCTACGTTTCTGCAGATGGGTTATTGCAGAGGAAAAGGTCAGGAGAAAGATGCACCAAGCAGATAACTGGGATTCATCAGAGAGCAGCCAGGGATGGGACTGAGTCCAGGAAGCTGGCCTTATCTGTAAAGGATGGCATTTTTTAAAGGAGGATTTATCAAGTATTAATTGCATAATTTAAATCCCTTTGTTTTTAAGACAAAATGTTCAGCTTGGTAGTTTGAAGCTCATAGAAGGGTCAGCTTTGACAGCAGAAGAATTATGCTGTAGTCTAGACCCAGTGGCAAAGAGCCAGAAGAATCTGCCCCCTCTCTCCCCAAGATGGGAGGCAGTGGAGGAGGTGGCTCCCTAATGGAGCGATGTATTTTCCAGTTAAGGTTGCAAGGGGATGAATAAAGACTTCTGGGAAGAGATTGAGGAGGTGTTGGCATTTGTTTGCGGTGGAATGGGGAGTTCAAAAGAGCCTTTGAGAAGAGCTTGGTGGGATAGGGCAGTAGCTGGGAGGATGCAGGGTAAGACTGCTCCCAACAATACTGGCATGGGGATACTGAGTGGGGAAGGGGCTTGTCTTCCATGAAGTGCCTGAAGATTGCAGTGATGAGAGGTCTGGTTGGAAATGACTTGCCTCGGACATGCCCAGATTGGCTTATGGTCCCACTTATGCCTGAAAGCCCCAAATTGGCAGCTGGGGAGCAAGAAACCTGTTCTTGGTGAGAACTGCCAAGAAATTTGTGGAGTGCTGGCAAAAGCCCTGCTTATCTGGTGAGTGGAGTGGCAATCAGGTGCTTGGGATGGTGGCAAAGGCCATTATTTATCCTCTACTTATGTATGCAATGGATATAATATTTGTTAAAAATAAAAATAACAAAGATATAGTGCTTACTCTGTGTCAGGCACTACTGAAATGCTTTACACATATATTCAGTCCTCGCAACAACTCTAGGAAGTAGGTCTGTCTCCATTACACAGTCATGGAAACTAAGGCACAGTGATGGTAAATGTGACTGGCCCAAGACCCCCATAGCTTGTACATGGCAGAGCTGGAATTCAAACTCAAGCAGCCTGGCTCTAGTATCTGAGCTCTTAACCATCATGCTAATTGTAAAATACCATATTTTAACAATTTCGAGATGCCCTTTTTTCATCTCTGAAATTGAGATGCATCTTACGATCAGTAGTATTTTATGTTTTAGCTGGTAATGTTTTCCCTTTCTTAAGGGTATGCAAATTTATCTCCTGAAATCACGGTGCCTTGGGACTTCCCATACACTAGTACTTGGGGGAAGATCTTCAGTACCAGCAAGATCTGAGATGGGGTTCAGGTGGCATGATGAGCGCTTCACAGTCCACCTCCCAAGTTTCATTAGGTCACCCTTCAGCAGCATATGCTAGCAACACAGTGACCAGGTAGGACAAAGGGCATGGCCACAGTTGCCAGCAGGAAAAGCCAGAGGGCAGCACAGATACCCCATGTGGATCTGAGACCCCCTCTCCCTGAGGAAAGATGAGAATCTCCCCCATGGCATCTGGCAGCTGTACATCCTTTTGTCTCCCAGTGGCCTCTTCACTCATCACTAACAAGCTGCACATTCTGGAACTCATTCCATGCCCTGGCACATGATTCTGCCTCTTCAAGCACAGTGCCAAAATACCTAGCTCTTCCAGGGAGCCCACATGTCCCCTTCTGTCCACAAAACAAATCCATGGGTAAGAGGTTTCAGGAGCTCCATACCCTCAGCCCCAGACCTGGTATGTCTAGGAACAAGAGGATGTCCCAGGACACTGTCATATAAGATAGAGAATTGGAAAACCAGAGCCCTTTTCATGAGGAGTTCTGTCTCAGAAATGGCATGATGTGTCAAGCCCAAAAGGGAGCACAGGCAAAAGTAGTGGGAGATTGAGGCTGAATTGTTAGCTAGGGAAGCCTACTGGAGTTTGGGCAGTTAAAAACTAATACAACCCTTTCCCTGTCTGTGCTCAGAATCATTTGAAAGATACAAACTTCAGGGCTTCCCTGAACCCCAAGGATGTGCCCACCTTTTTCAAGTTTGAGCTAATAGAGACTCAAATCTTTTTGCCATTTCTCCTTAGCATGCTACACAGAACTTCCCTAAACACCAAGAAAACCAAAATCAAAGGAGGGAAATGACAAGCAGCACTTGTTCTAGGGAGGGCCTCATAGTTCCAGAAAGAGGTTTCTCCCAGCTTCCTCCAGTGGGGGAGAAGGGAGGTCATGCAGTGAACATGCATGTTTTGGTAGGGCTATAAGCCTTTTTCCATCATCTAATAACACTCAGTTTCTCCTTTAGGGAACTACTTCTCCTTAATTAATATGGTCCTGGAGGGAGGAGGCTATCAATCATATCTCTAACTAGCCAGTGAGAGTATTCCATCCCCCTAGCCAGAGGAATTGGTCTGGGGTGAACACATGACTGAGCCTGGGCCAATGAGAGTCTTCCCAGAAAAGTACATGCTGAGAGAAGCTCTATTGCTGCTAGATCACAAACTGTAGGAACCAACTAACTTTGAGTCATTAGTTACCATCTACAGAAGAAACAAATTGTCTAAAGAATGAAGTCAAAATTTGAGAAGAAAACCAAGAGATGGAAGAGAAGAAAGTAGAGGCAAAGGCCTAGAAATATTGATCCCTAAAGCCAGTTCAACCCCTGAACTTCCCAGCTTAGTGAGCCAATAAATGTCTTTTTGTACACAAGCTGAGTTGGGTTTTCCATCACCTGTCACCTGAATTGGCAATCCACACACATGGAAACCCAGAAGCCTGTGGACTTCACTCAGGACACCAATGTGGCACAGCTACTCTGCATTGTTTGCTTATAGCTACAATCACAAACTGGCTTCTTCACCCTCAACTGTCCACTTCTTTTCTATTCATGGCTTCTACACTCCTGTGGTTCATGCTCCCTGCTAACCAGCCTCCATATCTCATCCCATGGCTCATCTCATCTCTCCTGACCTAATAATCTTTCAATTTCTTCTCCCACTGCTCACACCTTATCCTTCAGAAGTTCCCAGCTATAAGTTCCTTCAAGGACCTGACAGGCCAAGGTAATTTTTTGTGTGTGCTGGGCCATATCATAGAGTAGCACATGGCTACCCTGTAAGCTCCTTGAAGGCATCTAATAAGTATTTAATATTTTTTGAAATTTTATGAATATTTTTTATTTTAAAGAGCATGCAGAAGCAGAGGAGGGGGGCAGAGGGAGAGAGAGAGAGAGAGAGAGAGAGAGAGAGAGAGAGAGAGAGAATCCCAAGAAGAATCCACGCTCAGCATGGAACCCAATGTGGGGCTTGATCCCATGATCCTGGGATCACAACATGAGCTGAAATCAAGAGTTGGATGCTCTACTGACTGGCCACCCAGACATCCTGTGAAATTTTCAATAGTAGTGTAATTTTTAATTTTCCATTTCCACATGTTCATTGCTAGTATATAGAAATACAATTGATGTCTGTATGTTGATCTTGTATCCTGAAACATTGTTCAACTCACTTATTAGTCCTAAAAGAGTTTTTTTTTAAATATATTCCCTGAGGTTTTCTACATAGAAAATCATGCCATCTGCAAATAAGGACAGTTCTATTTCATAAGGCCAAAATTAATAGAGCTGAAAAACAAACACACAAATCCATAATTATAGTTGGAGACATCAACCCCCTTCTGTCAGTAATTGATATATCCTGCAGGCAAAAGAAAATCAGTAGGGATATAGATGACCCGAACAACACTATCAATCAATCTGATCTAATAGACACGTTTAAAATACTCCATGCAGTTCCTAGTGCAGCCTTGGCCTATGATCCTAAGAAGCATCGGTAGTCTGTAGCAGCTCCAAAGCATTTGATACTAGATAAGCTAAACAATGTGTCTGCTCCTGGTCCATATGCCAATACTCACAAGCTGAGAGAATGTCTCTCCCTCATCCTTTTCCTAAGGAACAGACGTAAGTATGCTCTAACAGGAGATGAAGTAAAGGCAATCTGCACGCAGTGGTCCATTGAGATTAATAGCAAAGTCTGAACTGATATAACCTACTCTGCTGTGTTGATGGATGTCATCAGCATTGACAAGACCAGAGAGGAGGCCACGGACAAGTGGTGCAAAGTGAGAAAGATCTTTGTGAGCACAAAAGGAATCCCTCATCTGGTGACTCATGATGCTCACACCATCTGCTACTCTGATTCTTTCATCAAGGTGAATGACATCATTCAGATCAATTTGGAGACTGTATGGTGGTGACCAGATGTGCTAACTTGGGAAAAGTTGATGTGATCACCAACAGAGTAAGACATCCTGGCTATTTTGATGTGGTTCATGTGAAAGATGCCAAAAACAACAGCTTTCCCACCCAGCTCTCCAACATTTTTGTTATTGGCAAAGGTAAAAACAAAAACAAAACCAAAAACAACATGGCTTTATCTTCCCTGAGGAAAAGATATCTATCTCATTATTGCTGAAGAGACTGGCTGCCAAACAGAGTAGTAGGTAAAATAATCTGTAGGTAAGGTGATTGGAAATGTCTTTTACTTAATTAAAGATAATATGGCACGAAAATAAAATACTCCATCCAGGGCACCTAGGTGGCTCAATCAGTTAAGCGTCAGACTCTTGATTTTGGCTCGTCATGATCTCACGATTTGTGGGATCAAGCCCAGTGTCGAGCTCTGTGCTGATGGTGCAGATGCTACTTGGGATTCTCTTGCTCTCTCTCTGCCTCTTCCTGGTGCGCTCACTCTCTCTCTCTCTCTCTCTCAAAATAAATACATAAAGTTAAAAAAATACTCCATCCAACAACCACAGAATACACAAACTTCTCAACCTCACATGGAACATTTACCAATATATACCACATTGTGGACCATAAAATACACCTTATAATTTTAAAGGATAAGAAATCATATAAAGTATGTTCCCATACCACAATGGAATTAAATTAGAAATCAGAAACAGAAAGAAAGTTAAAAAACTGCCAAATATTTGGAGATTAAACAGCATGCTTATAAATAACACATGGGTCAAAGGAGGAGGTTAAAAGAAGTCTAAAAATAATTTTAACTAAATGAAAATGAAAATACATTTATCAAATTCTGTAGGATGCAACAAAAACAATGCTTAGAGGGAATTTTATAGCATTAAATGCATACATTAGAAAAGAAGAAAGACCTAAAATCAATCATCTAAGCTTCTCTGTTGGGAAAATAGAAAAGGAAGAGAAATTTAAGCCTTAAGGAAAGAGAAGAAAAGAAATCATAAAAATTGAAGCAGAAATCAATGAAATTGAAAACAGGAAAACAAGAGAAAAAAAATCGATGAAACCAAAAACTAATTCCTAGAAAAGATCAATAAATTTGATAGATCTTTAGCCAGGATAACCAAGAAAAAAAGAGAAAAGACACAGATTACTAAGCTCGGAAATGAAAGAATATCCATCATTATTAATCCCATGGACTCTAGGATATTGAACACTATGAACAACTTTAAGCCCACACATTTGATAACTTAGATGAAATAGATCAATTCCTGAAAATACAAACTACCAAATTCACACAGGAAGAAATATATATGAGGAAGTCTGTATCAAAGAAATTGAATCAATAATTATAAATCTTCCAAAACAGAAAGCATGAGGCCCAGATGCTTTACCCAGTGAACTGTACCAAACATTTAAGGAAAAATGATTCCAATACTCCACGGTCTCTTCCAGAAACTAGAAGCAGAGAGAATACTTCTAACTCATTTTATGAGGCCAGAATTACACTAATACCAAAGCCAGGCAAAGGCATGACAATAAAGGAAAACGACAGATCAATATCTCTCATAAACATAGATGCAAAAATTTACAAAAAATATTAGCAAATCAAATCAAACAATAGATAAAAATAATTATATACAATGACAAAGCAGGATTTATTCCAGGTATGCAAGACTGGTTCAAACTTCAAAATCAATTAATGTAAGCCACCACATCAACAAACTAAAGAAGAAAAATAATATGATCATATAAACTGATGTAGAAAACACATTTAACAAAATCTAGTAGCCATTCATGATTTCTTTTAAAAAACTGTAAGAAAACTAGGAATAAAGAGTTGGTTTTGATTGTCCATTTTTTCCTTTAGGTTTTGATCTAAATCTTGTCTTCTCGCATCACTAGTAGTCTTTTACTAAGTGCCAAATACTGTTTATAAAAAATTTTAAAGATTCCATGATATTGTGAAGCTGTGGTTAATGATATATTACGCTCTAATTTTGTTTCGGGCAGACAACTAGTCTAGGAATAAATTAGATTAATCCAATTAGGGATTCAGATGACTCTAAACTGACATTCTGTCCTTTTTAGGGCTAATATAGTTCTGGCTAAAGCTTACTCTTAGAATGTGAGATTCCTTCAGGATCCCACCTCAAAACCTGGGGAATGGGAAGGAGGTACCAAGGCTCTCCTTTAGTGGGTCCTGGACTCTAATTTTGTCCCCCGACACCCTGAATCTGCACAACTTTTCATCCTCTCAGCTGTGGCTTTTTAGCCTTGACACTTTCCCCTCAAGAGGAAAAAAGCCAAATTCCAGACTCTGCTCCCTGGGCTTCCCTTCTCTTCCAGATGGTGGCCCTGTAAATTCTTTCTGCCTTGGTAGTTTTCTGTTGTTTTCAGGCAGGGTACCTTGATACTTTTTAGGTTTTCTAACTGTTCTCAGCTAGGGGATTTGAAACCAACATTCTATTTCTACATTTTAGAATATACTGATGTTTTCTTTATGGCCCAATAGGTGTTCTACTCTTGTGATTATGTAGGGGTACTCACAAGCTGAATTTTATGATTACACAGTATAGAATATGATATACACCGACCAGATATTGTGATAGATTGCAATATTGTTTCCAGCTTTCTGCTGCCAGTCCTGTAA
The DNA here is from genome assembly GCA_030068075.1 of Paguma larvata. Taxonomy (NCBI): domain Eukaryota; kingdom Metazoa; phylum Chordata; class Mammalia; order Carnivora; family Viverridae; genus Paguma; species Paguma larvata. The sequence goes on along the minus strand of CM057830.1, from coordinate 118,713,400 downwards.
AAAGACTATGAAATCCCTGCCCACTACCATGTGACTTGTAGTGCCATCTTGTGGATGGAATATACTTCCCCATCATCTCGGTGACACTAGGCTTGGCCATACGACTTTGGTCAGAGGAATATGAATGGAAACGATCTGAGGCCACAGGGACCAGAGCTTCAAGAGCCGTCACTGGCTGTGCCATTGCTCTTTTCCTTCTGCCACAGTGCTGACATGTCCCGGAGACGGGCTCCTCCTTCACTTTAGATTTCAGAATAAAGAAAACGGATGGATCAGAACCAGAGCCTATGCCAACCAATATGTAATGTGATCAAGAAATAAGTGTTTAGGGGCACCTGGGTGGCTCAGTCGGTTAAGTGTCCGACTTCGGCTCAGGTCACGATCTCGCGGTTTGTGAGTTCAAGCTCCACATCTGGCTCCGTGTTGACAGCTCAGAGCCTAGAGCCTGCTTCAGATTCTGTGTCTCCCTCTCTCTCTGCTTCTCCCCCACTCGAGCTTTCTCTCTCTTTCAAAAATAAACATTAAAAAATTTATTTGAAAAAAAAAAGAAATAAGTGTTTGCTGTTGCAAACCACTGGTCCTTGGAGGTTGTTTCTTACCACACCATAACCTAGCAAAAGATGATAAACATAGATCGATTTCATCATATTGTTTAGATTTTCTATAGATTTGTTTATCTTTTGTCTGTTCTACTATGTGCCGAGAGAGATAAATTTCTTAACTACAATGTGTTTCTATTTCTTCTTGCATTTTCTATCCTTTTTCTGCATGAATATTGACACTCTATTATAACTTGGTTCAAAGGAAGGTGTCAACTAAAAAAGCATATATCCATTACAGTTAGTAAAATTGTGTTAATGCTAATTCACCTGTAGCTATAAGGAAGAGACCCTGGGTTCTGACTCCTAGCAAGGTAAATTCTCAGAGTTCTGTTGTCCAACTAGGAGAATTTATCAAGATTTGCCCCCAGCCAGAGGCAAAGTATCTTTCAAGATCAGCCAACTCTACTTGTTTTTGAGACACCTGTAGTCACTAACTGGATTTTCCAAGTGTTCTGAGACTGAGATGGGAATACTGTATAACTAGAAGGCTCCCATCACTGTACAGCCATTTCCCACAAAGGGATGAATCTGCTGGCTTCCAGTCCAACAACTTGAGAGTTTAGGTAGAGTGAGCTACTGCCCCACCTTACTCCCACTGTGAACCTCAAGCTTCAGGATGAAGCGACAATACAAATATGTGGGGTCTGCAAACCTAAGGGGAAAAATAGTGGGTTTTATCTCCCCTGTAATAACTGATAATGTTATTATTACTATCATAATTATTATATGACATCCCTGCCCATTCCCTGTGGCTCAGAGAGGTTAAAAATCCCCACTCTGCTTGAGACCCAGTAGTGGTGCTTACATGGCTATGCCCCTAACCTCCAGAGGCACAGAGGCATAGACAGTTTGCTCACACTTTCTTTTTCTCCTTCTCTTCTTTTTGTCTCTCTCTCTTCCCCTCCTCTTCCCCCTCGCCTTCTCCCTCCCCCTCCCCTCTTCCTCCGCCTCCCCCCCCTCCCACTCCAGGCTCTCTCCTCTCATTGCTGGGAGTGGAGATGCACCAATCTCATGAAGGCAGCTGGGGAATGAGTCAGGCTATTCCAGATACCACTGCCTAGCACAAGGCCCATTTACCCTCAGGTTCCTCTGTGCCAATCTGGCATAGCTGTCCCTGGCAACTGCAGAGTGTGGCCAGTTGCCCGGGGCAGTGATCCAGGCCCATGATGAGCCACTTATGTGTGCTTTTCCATTTTTTCTGGAAATGAGTTAGGTATGTGGTCATATCCATTACAGTCCGGGTTCCTTTTGTGTTACAAGATGCTCTGATTAAGTGCTTAGGATTAGGACGACAAAGGTTGTCTTTCCTTGGATCCTCCAACAGTTCCCATCAGGCCCTTGAAAGTGTCAACACAGTGCCTAGACACTGCAATGGCCCTTAGGAAGGAAGTGCTCTTCATTTCTTCCTATTTCCAGATGGGAACATAGAAGCTCAGCTTGGTTAAGGGCTAGTTCAAAGTTACTTCACTGGATAGAAGAGAAGAAAGGCCTCAGATTTTTTGACTCCAAGGCTAGTACTCCTGGCCCTACACCAAGCTAAGTTTCAATGAACAATGCCAAGCCATAATGATTAGTGCTGAGGGAAGAGCATGGGCCTGCAAGTCAGGAGACCTGATGTATGAGTTTTCTTACCATACACCATGCTGCCATAACAAAATTTCGTAGACTGGATGGATTAAACAACTAACATCTATTTTCTCATAATCTAGATGCTAGAAACCTGATCTCAAAGTCACGTAATCTCTCTGTACATATCTGTGTCCTAATCTCCTTGCATTATAAAGACACCAGTCATATTGGATTACGGCCCACCCTAAGGGCCTCATTTTATCTTAATTACCTCATTAAAGACCTTATCTCCAAATACAGTCACATTTTGAGATACTGGGAGTCAGAACATCAACCTATGATTTTGAAAGGATTCAACTCAGTCTGATTCCACCCTGTCACTTCTGGCTGTCAACTTTGGGCCAGTCTCCGACCACAAATTTGTACCCTATGAAAACAGAATTGGGACAGATCTCTGAGGCTCTGTTCATTCCTGATATCTTCAATGTCGTAAACCGTCTCATCAGAGATCTATGGCTGGGCAAGTTTCCAAGGCACCCAAACAGACTGGAGCAAGGGTTGACTCTGAGGAGAAAAAGCTGCACAGGAGGTACTAGGGACCCTGCATCAGGGCCCAGAAATTCAATAGCATCAGGACAGAACAAAGAGATGAGCCAGGAAGATGGGGGGAGTAGTCAATCACTTGATGTGAGTCAGTGTAGTGAAGTGGTGGCCCTGTCCCTTGGGATGTATCAACAGAGGTGTGGAGTCCAGAACAAGGGAGGTAAATGCAGCAGTCAGGAGCCTTTGCCTTAGGGTTGGATACATGTGCATTGGAAACTCCACCTAGAAACATAGGTGGAGGACCTTGAAGAGGATACTCAATCTCCCTGGGTATCTTCTATAAAAATGAAGCTAATAATAACATATAATTCATAGGTTTTGTGTGAGGACTAAGTGAGATAATTCTTATAAAGTTCTTAGTAGAATGTGTGTCTATAGTAAGTCCTTGGTGATAGCTAAGGTAGTGGATGCGGCGGTGCACCACCCTAATCCCCCTTCATGACTAAAGCACTTGTTTTCTAGCTGCTGGGAATGCTGCTTCAATAGTGTCAACTTCCTTGAGTGTCTGCTCAGTCAGCTTATCAGCATTTGCAGGAAATGCCCACAGGTAAATAGAAAAATATAGCCCCAGGTCAAAGCACCTCTGAGGGGCAGACTCAACCAATGACTGGTAGATGTTAGGGAGGGGACTAATGACTGAGTCCTTTCTCCACCATTCAGAAAGATAGCTCCATGCACCAGCATTCTTCTCAAAGCTAGAGCAAACAATCCTAAAATTTGTATGGAACCACAAAAGATCCCAAATAGCCAAAGTAATACTGAAGAATAAAACCAAGGCAGGAGGCATCACAATCCCAGATTTTAACCTCTACTACAAAGCGATAGTCATCAAGACAGCATGGTATTGGCACAAGAACAGACACACAGACCAATGGAATAGAATAGAGAACCCAGAGATGGACCCACAAGCATATGGCCATCTAAACTTTGACAACGCAGGAAAGAGTATCCAATGGAAAAAAGACAGCCTCTTTAGCAAATGGTGCTGGGAGAACTGAACAGCAACATGCAGAAGAATGAAACTAGACCACTTCCTTACACCACTCACAAAAATAAACTCTAAATGGATGAAGCACCTGAATGTGAGACAGGAAACCATCAAAATCCTAGAGGAGAAAGCAGGAAAAAGCCTCTTTGACCTGAGCCACACCAATTTCCTACATGACACATCTCCAAAGGTGAGGGAATTTAAAGCAAAAATGAACTATTGGGACCTCATCAAGATGAAAAGCTTCTGCACGGCAAAGGAAACAACCAACAAAACTAATAGACAGCCGACGGAATGGAAAAGGATAATTGCAAATGACATATCAGATGAAGGACTAGTATCTAAAATGTATAAAGAACTTTCCAAACTCCACACCAGAAAAACAAATAATCCAGTGAAGAAATGGGCGGAAGATAGGAATAGACACTTCTCCAAAGAGGACATCCAGATGGCCAACAGACACATGAAACGATGCTCAATGTCACTCATCATCAGGGAAATACAAATCAAAACCACACTGAGATACCACCTCACACCAGTCAGAGTGGCTAAAATGAACAAATCAGGAAACTATAGATGCTGGCGAGGATGTGGAGATGTAGGCACCCTCCTACACTGTTGGTGGGAATGCAAACTAGTGCAGCCGCTCTGGAAAACGGTGTGGAGGTTCCTCAAAAAAATGAAAATAGAGCTACCCTATGACCCAGCAATAGCACTGCTAGGAATCAACCCAAGAGACACAGGAATGCTGATGCATAGGGACACGTGTACCCCAATGTTCATAGCAGCACTTTCAACAATAGGCAAATCATGGAAAGAGACTAAGTGTCCATAAACTGACTGAATGGATAAAGAAGATGTGGTGTATATATACAATGGACTACAACGTGGCAATGAGAAAGAATGAAATCTGGCCATGCGTAGCAACATGAATGGAACTGGAGGGTATTATGTTAAGTGAAATAAGTCAGTCAGAAAAAGACAAATACCATATGTTTCCATGCATAGGTGGATTTTGAGAGACTTAGCAAAAACCTGGGGGAGGGGAAGAGAGGAAAAGAAAAAAGACACAGAGAGGGAGGGAGACAAAACGTAAGAGACTCTCAAAGACTAAGAGCAAACTGAGGGAGAGAGTGGTGTGGGAGGGGGGAGAGTGGGTGACAGGCACAGAGGAGGGCAATTGTTGGGATGAACACTGGGTGTTATATGGAAACCAATTTGAAAATAAATTATTTTTAAAAATAATAAAAAATAAAAAAAAATTTAAAAAAAGAAAGATAGCTCCAAAGTTCCCCATAAGGTTGGGTGTGTCCTTGTCATGACTTCACCACAGCTCAACCTGTCCCTCTGCTCCATGCTGCTTCCTGCCCTTCTCTCGCCCAAGTATTGATCCTGAGGGAACACTGAGCTCCACCTCAGAGTCTGTTTCCCAGGGAAGCCAACTAATAACAGCAAGAAAAATGATAAAGTATGGGAGTACTGCAAGAGGAGCATTTTCATGGTACAATGGAGGGAATCACTTTGTGATCTCATTCTTTTCAGCTCTACTCTCACACACTCCGTTCCAGGCCCATGCATCTCCTTGCTTTTCCTCATATACACCAAGCACCCTCCTCCTTACAGTGTTTGCCCATGCCATCCCCCCTGCCTGGAACACACACCATCTCCACTATCTGGTACCTGCTGGCCTTTTTTATGCTTTATTTTTATCCATAGCACTTACTGATGGATGTACTATGGGATACAATCTTTTATCTTATGTATTGTCATTATCCCCCAACTAGAATGGCAGCCCTGTGAGGGCAGGGAATTGTGTCTGCACTTTGATCAGGCCTGGCATATAGTGGATTCTCAATAAGTAGTTATTGAATAAACAAATGGATGAATGACTAACTCATATGGGAATGGGAAGTGCCACCTAAGCTGAATGTGTTAAGTGAATCATGACCGGGAGGGCTATTATTCTGAAGAACCTCCAGGAAGCAGTGCACAGAAGTTTGACTTGTGATTTTTCCACCTTGTACTTCTGGGTACTTTAAGGTTATAGGTTTTTTCCATGCAATTTATTTTACAGCCCCTCAAAAGTCAATCAGAAACAAACTTTTTTAAAAAAAAAAGAAACGCATTTTTTTTTCCCTTTACAGAAGTGAGCATTTGAGGAATGTGGTGCAGGCAGAGGGCCCTGGAGCCAGGTTTCTTGGCACACACCCATATGTAAAACCCATTCATTAAACAGGTTTTATAGTAAAGAGAAGTCTTTGCTTTTAACTCTTTTGGAGGTAGCCCTTTTCAAAGTGGGCAAGCCCTTTGAGTGGTGGGTAGAATTCAAGCCTAGAGTCCTATCTGAGTGGCCCACAGGTGAGAAAGGTTTGAGAAAGACAGTGAATGTATTTTCAATAAAATCTCTGCAGTGGCCTGGGAGATAAGGTGGTATGTTTTGGTTAATACATGTGTCTGCCAAACGGAATTGATGCGAATCCCCAGACCTCGACGATCTCGTTCCAGAGGACTAGGGCATACCAAGTATGCAGCATATCAACACTCCACCGAAGAGAACTGCCTTTTCCTTTTATCATTCAGGAAGCACTTCAGATACTAGCAAGCCTCATAGCCACTTTGAGGATTCTTAATTCTCAGTGATCATGTGAGTTTGAGAAATGTAGGTATAACTGGCCTCTAGTTGGGAACATGTTCAGTGGTTTGTTTTTTTTTTTTAAACATTTATTTATTTTTGAGAGACATAGAGACAGAGCACAAGCAGGGGAAGGGCAGAGAGAGAGGGAGACACAGAATCCGAAGCAGGCTCCAGGCTCTGATGAGCCATCAGCACAGAGCCCGATGCGGGGCTCGAACTCACAGACCGTAAGATCATGACCTGAGCTGAAGTCGGCCACTCAACCAACTGAGCCACCCAGGCACCCCATGGTTTTTATAGTGAACTTATTAAATGAAAGTCAGTTCCTTGAGAATTGTTTTCAATCTACCTTCTAATGTAACAGCTCTCAGTGCATTAATGTGTTGGGAGAAGCCGCCTTGAAAGGAGAAAAGTCTCTAAATTATCTGGGGACCTTTTTCAATGTAAGTACTCTTACTCACGAGTCAGAACAGAGATTCGGACCCTCCCTTGGTTGATGGCAAAGCAGGTACACCTCTATCTGCCTCACCGATGAGAGTACTGCTCAAACACAAACCTTGGGCTCCACTCCCCACTCTCCAGCTAATGAAAGTCCAGCAGTGGGTCAGTGGAAGGTTGCAGTCGGTCTGCCTGCTCTATGTACTTGCAGTATGACCTTAGACAATGAACATAATACATTTGAGCCTTAGTTTCCTTTTTTGAAAAATGGGGCTAATCATCCCTGTACTGAGCGTCTCTGCATATTTTCTACATGGAGGAAGGACGTCTCTTTGCCACGAAGCCACCTGAAAACAGTCTCATCTCTGCATGTGTCTATGTGAGTATGCACATGCACACACCAAATGGAGGCATACATACCGCATTTCTGTCTGACCAAGAGAGATTTTCAGCACTTTGTATCTCTTCCTTGAGCTATCACATTCCCATAGACAGATACACTTCCTTCCATATAGTGCCATCTCTGGTTGGACTCACACATGTCACCCCTGTGTTGGCACCATCTTCATGGCCACAGAACTTGCCACCAATGAGGAATGAGTATTCCTGAAAAGATCAGTAAATACGCCAAAGGGCCTGTTGCCTTTCTCAGATAAAGATTACCCTTTGATATATTCCAATAATGTTTCTGTATATTTTTTGAGTTCTACTCTCACCTTCAGATCATTTTCAGTTTTGTGTGTCTGACCTGCTAGGAATGGCCATTTTTACCTACAATTCGAGTATGATTTTTCATGGTGCTTCTCATCTTCCTACATCTTTCAAAGCCAGAAAATGTGCATATCCTTTGAAACTGAGTTGAAATGCATACAATCACTCATCTATTTAATCATTCATTTGTTTGTTTTGCAAATATATGCTGAGGGTCTACTAAGTACCAAGCATTCTGTTAGGCTTCGGGATACAAGTATAGTTTCTACCTTTATGGAGTTTATAGTCTAAAGTGAAAACAAAACTGAACAAAGAAATAGTTATTCAAATACTGTGACAATTTCATTAATGGAGTGCCATGAGAGACAATGGAAGGAAAGGGTAATCTACTGAGATAGGATAATACCAGGCAGTGTCTCCAGGGAGCGAACATTTTAGCTAAATCCAAAAGAATGAGGAACCAGACATGAGGAGAGTAGGGGGAGGGCATTTCCAGCAAAGGAAAGAAGTACAAAGGCCCTGAGGCAGGAAGATGTGAGGGGGAGGGGAAAGACAACCTCCTGGTGAGCAGGAGGTTGGGCTGGCACCCCTGCCTTTCACAGGGAACAGGATTCTCCCTTTTCTTTCCTGGCACAAGATGGCAAGGGGCTTCCTGCCCACCCTTGCTTCTCTGTACTGAGATACCACCTCTGGCATGGAAATGGCTTCCCCCTTAGGCTGGAAAAACCAAATGGAGGAGTAAAGGGTGTCAGCAATGAAGGTATGTTTGCAAAAGTGCTGTCTCAGAAACCCCAGAACCGCCATAGTCATCACTAGAAGACTTCTGGGGTAGGAGAGAACAACACAGACCCGTTATGCTCACCCTCATAATTGGCCTACCATGGAAGCCCCTTGCTTGTCACCACTGCCACAACCATGCTGGCCTCTGAAAGATGCTGCTCTTCTTCAGTTTTCTGAACCCATGCCCTTTTCCTCACCCCAGGACACAACTGTTAGGTGAATCTAAAGATTCACCTGAGTGCTAAAGGGTAATAAAATGTAAATAAACTCAGAAAGTAACATGTAACCAGAAGTGACTTTATTACTTTAGCGTATGGTCCCTTTCTAATAGCATCTACATCCCTGCAAACAGACTGTCTTTATCTCTTGCCAGCAAAGAGGAGTAGAATCATAGGATCTTGGTCCAAGAGGGACTCTTTAAAGACTGAAAGAGTACTACTAACATTTAGGCTGGAGCAGTATGTAGAAATTGCCTTGGCTAACCAGGACATACGGTTACCCTCGCAAGAGAGATGTGGGGGAGAGAGAGAGGCAGAAGCCCTTCCCAGGCTTCCAAAGGCCTGCCATTTTCCAAATATTTCCTGTTCTTTTTGCAGGCACATGGTAGAATTGAATTTCTCTGATCCCTTGAGATTAGGTGCAACTAAGTGACCTGCTCCAGCTAATGGTTTATGAACAAAGTGTGGTGTTTCAATTCTGAGCAGAAACATCCCAAACCAGTATATAATAGGCCATGTTTCCTTTTTTTTTCTGCTTCGGGGATAGTGTGATCATGAGGACAGAGCCTCCCTTCAGCCTGGGTTCTGAGAATGATACGGAGCTAACCACCAACTGACCTGCAATCAGCAGAAATGACTGAGAAATAAATCTTTGTTAAGCTCTGAGATTTTGTGGTTGCTTCTGACTGCAGCATCACCCAACCTAACCTGATTGATTCTGCTCACAGGTTTCAGTTCCAGGTCCCCAAGATTGAGCACCTCTGTGCAGAGATCCACCCTTCCTCTAGACCCTTGTCCCACTGGCCTGTCTTCTGTGTTGCCCTGGAGCTACATTCCCCAAATGATGACAGCGGCCTTCTCAACTAGCTATTCCAAGCCCAAATAAGAGCCCAGAGAAGAGTCAGACTAAAAGATGGAGTCAAGAACTTCTAAAGGTGTGGGCTTAGCAGTGAAATGAAGGGAAAAAATGATTGTTATGTGTTGAATTGTGTTCCAAAAAAAATTCATATGAATTCCCAACCACCAGACTCCGGAATATGGCTTTATTTGGAAATAAGGTTAATACAGATGTCATTAGTTAAGATGAAGTCATTAGGGTGGATCCTAAATTAATGTGACTGGTGTCCTTATAAAAAGGGGAAATTTGGACACAATGGCACGCACACAGGAAGAACACCGTGTGACAATGGAGGCAGACATCAGAGTGATGATTCCACAAGCAAAGGAATTGCAAAGATTTCCAGCAAACCACCAGAAGCTAAGGGAGAGGCATGGAACAGATTCTCCCTCACAGCCCTCAGAAGGAATTATCCCTGCCAAAACATTGACCTCAGATTTTAATCATCAGAACATTAGGGCAACAAATTTCACTTGTTTAAGCCACCTACCTTGTGGTAGTTTCTTACGGCAGTCTCAGGAAACTAATATAATACAAAACAATGGTGAATCTAGTAGCAGAGCTAACAGGCAGATTTTATAATCCCTCCTGCAAGTCTCAGAGCATCTTCAATGTCCCTTGACACAGATATACAGGGACAAATAGGCACACAGATACAGGTATAGATACACAAACAGATACAGGTACATATAGGGACACAGATAAAGGGTGGGGGAGAGAGAGAGAGAGAGAGAGAGAGAGAGAGAGAGAGAGAGAGGGGGATACAGGTACAGATAGACACCGAGCTATAGAAACAGATAGAGACACATATGCAGGTGCAAACAGAGACACAGGCAAAGGTACTTTATAGAGGTAGATACAGGTACACATGGAGACACAGATAGGAGTGGAGATGAAGATGAAGACAAAGAAACAGGTGCAGATAGTGCAGATAGAGATACAGATACAATGTAGAGAGACACAGATACAGATAAAGATAGAAACACAGATCACAATAAAGATCAGTTGAGATACATACGGATAAACATAGACACTGAAAAAGAGGTAGAGATACATAACCAGATACAGGCACAAAGAAAGAGAGTCCTAGAAAGAATTATATATAGAGACACAGATTCAGGAACAGGTAGAGATCTGTACATAGGTCCAGATAGAGACACAGATAAAGATTCAAATAGAGACCAGACACGTACATATTCACATGTATGATTAAAGACACTGATATACATAGAGACACAAATATAAATAGGTAAAAATATAGTAATACAGACACTGACAGATACAGATAAAGATACAGATATAGATATAGATAAAGGCAAAAATACAGATACAGGTACAGGTAGACACAAGGACAGATCAAGATCCAGATACATTTCCAGATAGAGATATCGATTCAGATATAGTCACAGATGTACATATAGATAGAGATAGTGACCCAGATCCAAGGATAAGTAGAGACAAAAAAATGTATAGAATGAGATCCAGATATCAGTACAGATAAATGCCTTGAAACAGGTTCTGGTTGAGACATAGATAGAGGTATAGAGAGAGGCAAGATACAAGTACATACAGAGTCAAAAATATAGGAACACATATAGACAATAGTACAGGTATAGACAGAGACACAGATACAGGTACAGACAGAGCCAGAAACAGGTACAGATATAGATATACATAGAGGTACAGAGACCCAGATAGGTATACAGACAGAGAAAAAGTATAGAAACAAAAGTCTAGTTGTAGGTAGAGATACAGATCCAGAAAGCATTACGGATAGAGACACAGATTAGGTTACAGTATAGGCAAAGATACATATTTGCAAATAGAGGCACAAAAACAAGGACAGATGAAGATACTGGTACAGGCTGATAGAGACCCAGCTTCAGGAACAGATGGAGACATGGATACAGAAACAGAGACCCCAATATAGGAAAAGACAGATACGATACAGGTACATATGGCGACATAGATTTAGGAAAAGATAGATATTGACCCAGATACCTAGAAAGATGCAGATACTGGTTCTTATAGAAATACAGATAAGTGAATGGATAGACACCAGATACAGGTACAAATAGATACGCCTTTACAGATACAATTAGAGACACAGATACTGGTATAGCTGGAGACTAACATACAGACACAGTTGGAGATCCATGTACAGATACCTACTGAAAACCATATACTGGTACTTGTAGAGATATGAATACTAGTACAGATAGACAGTGACTCATTACATAGAGAAACAAGTACAGATAGACAAACAGACACAAGTACAGATAGAGACATACTGAAGTATGGAGAAAAGCACAGATACAGGCATAGATAGAGACATAGTTACACATACAATTACAGATACAGATGTAAGTACAGATAGAGACACAAATACAAATACAAATAGAGAAACAGGTATTGATATAAATGGAAAGACATAGGTACTTATGGGCAAAGATATAGGTAGTTAAAAAGACAGACACAGATACAATTAGACTCACATATACAGATACAGGTACAGGTAGAAATCCTGCTACAGGTATGACCAGAGAGCCAGATACAGGTATGATATAGAAACAGATACACACACAGAGACATAGATACAGGTACATACATAGACACAGATTCGGGTACAGATAGAAACCCAGATATAGGTACAGGTAGAAACATAGATTCATGAATAGAGAGAGACCAAGTACCAGTTAAAGATAAAGATACAGTTTGAGGCACAGATAGAGACAGGGGAAAGTCTATCAAATAGAAAGATTCAATTTCACATAGGGACACAAATCCATGTACAAACACAAATACAGGTACAGATAAAGACACATAGCATCATGTATACAGAGAGATACAGACACAGGTACAGTTGCAGACACAGATGCAGGAATATGTAGAGACACAGGTAGAAATAAAGACAGTAGTACAAGTAGAGACTTATTTACCATTACAGATAGAGACCAAGATACAATTACTTATAGGAGAAAGATACTGGTACAAACAAAGACAAAATTATTGTTACAGAATTTGATACGGATACAGACAAAGTAACATTACAAATAGAGACACAGATACAGATACAAATAGAGACAAATACAGGTACAGATGGGGACACAGATGCAGGTACAGAAAGAAACACTGATACTTGTACAAGGAGAGTCAAATAAAAGTATACATATAGAGGTATTTATAAAGACTCAGATACAGGTACAGATTGAAACAGGGATACAGGTACCTCTATGTGTACAGATACAAGTACAGATGAAAACACAGATCCAGATACATTAATGACAGAGATACAAGTACATATATAGTCCAGACAGAAGTAAAGATAAACCCAGATACAGGTATTCGTGAAAACAAAAATATAAGTACAGATAGAGACTCAGATACAGTGACAGAGACATGATACAACTAAAGATGGAGACCCAATTATAGGTACAGGTGGACACACAGATATAGGTACAGATAGAAGCACGATACAGGTACACACTGAGACATGAATATATGTACAGTAAGAAACACTGATTCTTATACAGATACAGACCCAGATACAGTTACAAATAGAGACAGAGATACAGGTAAAGATAGAGACCAAGACACCAATACTTATGAGACCCAAATACAGGTATAGAGAGAAATAGAGAGAGAGGCTCAGATATAGACAAAGATACTGCATACACATGCAGGTACAGATAGAAATACAGATTCAGATACAAATAGAGTCATATGCACAGGTACATATAGATATTCAGATACAGGTATAGACAGAGCTCTAGATACGGGTACAGATAGAGACACAGATGTAGGTACAGATTGAGACACAGATACAGGTACTTATTAGACATAGATACAAGTGCTTTTTTTTTTTTTTTTTTAAGCACGAACGCAGTCCCCCACAACCACAAATTATGCAGTCGAGTTTCCCACATTTGGTGAAATCACAGGGGTCAGCACATCTGGAGTGCAATGGATAAGCCTCGCCCTGGGAAAACCACCATCATGATCATGGTATCTCCCCTGCCAGGTAAGTATTAGATACAAGCATATTACAGATACAGATACAGGTGCAGACAGAGATACAGATACTGATATTCATGAAGACATAGATATGTAAGATAGAAATAGAGATACAGTTACAGATTGAGACACAGAAAGAAATACAAGTAGAGACACATTTACAAGTACTCATAGAGACACAGATACTGATAGAGCTCAGATACAGGTACAAACAGACACACATATACAGGTACAGAGAAAGATACAGATACAGAAAGTGCCATAGATGCAAACATAGATAGAGACAGAAACAGCTACAGGTATACTCCTTCCCCATCACGGACATCAGAACTCAAAGGTGGCTTTAACGGCAACTGGGAAGTGTCAAGTGCTAACAGTTGCCAGTATCATCAAACAGCATTTATAAATGCCTTTTAGAATTCTTTGACAACTATGTTTCCTCTAAAGAAGTTCTCACTGGTAATGAGAATTAAAAGGATAATTGGCTTTCCCTTTTCACTTTGGCAGCCTGGCAATTCAGAGCCTATGACAACCCCTACTGTCAATGGTAGCCCTAATGTTCTGCATATTCATACATTTCTTTGCTTTCTTTTGATTTTCTACTGTTGTTTGTGTTTTCTCAAGGCCTGCTTCTCTATTTCTATTATATTAGATTATAGATATTTTAACCTGTCTCAAATTTCTTGTCAAATGTAGCCAAGGTGTCCATCAATGAAATAGAGACAGCTATACAATATAGTGGTTTGAACAGACAGATTAGAGTCAAACCCCAGCTCTGCCACATCCTAGGGGGAATGTTTAGCTCATTTGGGATTCCCAGGGGGGATGAATTTCCTGTTGGTCACTATAACATGAAGTGGGTGCCCCTGAGAGTAGTAAGCCCCCACCGTGGAAGGGCCGTGGCAAGAAGGGCAGAGGATGGCGACCTTTAAGGGAGTGGAGTGAAGGGAGCTCCTGCTGGAGAGATAATGTCCCAGGTTCCCTCCAAAGATAAGACCCCACCCCCATGCCCCCAGAGATGATTCAATTTGAAGGGAAAGGCAGCCATCTGGGTAGTCGACTCCTCCATGTGTATGAGACCGCCAGCCTGGGCTACCTCTCCCACACTTGCCCTTGATCCTTTGCCTGAGAAGGATTGAAGCCAACAGTTCCTATGGGGAACAATAGGCAATGATTAACAAGGCTCTGGGCAAGCCGACCCGAAGCATGAACCCAGCTCTGCAGCCATCCACCCAACATAGAAGCCTCAGCTCTTGGCCTCAACCTCCTTTTGCCTTGCCCAGAGCTTGTGTGAACTTGACCTGAGCCACAGGCCATGAGGCCAAATCTCAGGCTAATGGGGGTCTGGCTCCAGGTCCCAACTATGCTCTTCTCTCTTCCCAGCTCAGGTTCCTCACCTAGTCAGCATTGCTCACATATTTATAAAAAGGAGATAGTTTCCTTTTGTTTTTTCCTTCGTACTACAGTAAGTACAGTAAGAAGTATGTGTTCAATGTATGAGAGTTACAAAATACAGATGACCTTGGGACGCCTGGGTGGCTCAGTGAGTTAAGTGTCTAACTCTTGATTTTGGCTCAGATCATGATCTCATCGTTCGTGGGGTCGAGCTTCACATTAGGCTCTGCGCTGACAGCACGGAGCCTGCTTGGGATTCTCTGTCTCCCTCTCTCTCTGACCCTCCGTTACTCACTCTCTCTCTCAAAATAAATGAATAAACTTAAAAAAAATACAGATGGCCTTGTGATGAGCACTGGGTGTTGAATGTAAGTGACGAATCATTGAATTGTACTCCTGAAAGCAATATTGCACTGTATGTTAACTAAAATTTAAATTAAACCCCTCAAAAAAATACAGATTACCAAAAAGAAAATGGTGCCCATTACTCACCACCAAAACAGTGCCACAGTTAGTATTTTGCTGCGGGGACTTCCAGTCTTGATTTTACCAATAGATATTAGTTGAATCATAGACAATGGTTTGGGTTGCGCAAAAATGGTTGACTATCAGCTATTGCATATGGCTTATTCTAATAATACATTTAATATTTTTTTATTTGAGTATAGTTGACACACAATGTTACATTACTTTCTGGTGTACAACATAGTGATTCGACAACTTTATATGTTGTGCTATGCTCAGCACAAGTGTAGCTACCATCTGTCACCATACAACACTGTTACAATACCATTGACTATGTTCTCTATGCTGTGTCTTTTATTTTTGTAACTTATTCAATCCATAACTGGAACCCTCTATGTACATAAATACATACATGTTAATTTTTTACAAAATAGGATTATATTATACATATTTATTTCTAACATTTCATTTCTTGAAATATGCAGTGAACACAGTTCCATCTAATATGTTTAGAATTCATATCAGCATTTTAGAGAACATCTTAGTATTTCAATGTACAGATATATGATAATTTCTTTAACCACTTGCCTATTTTTTATTATTTACTATGTCAGCTACCTGTGAGTACTAATGAATCACCCCAAACCTTGGTGCCTTAAAATAACAATGATGTGTTTTTTCTCATGATTTTGCAGGTAGGCCGGCCGGCCTTCTGCTGGGCTTTCCCAGGCTCACTCATGAAGCTGCAGACATCCAATAGCTTGACTAGGGCTTGAAGGCCCCAGATGTTGTCACTCAGATGTTTGCCAATTAGTGATGGCTGTTGATTGGCTCCCCACTTCTTCTCCGTGAATCTTCTGTGTCAGGGGTCTCCCAAGACTACCCTTAGGCTTGATGACTCACTAGAAAGACTCACAGGACTCAGGAAAGCTGCTATATTCATGCTTATGGTTTATTATGGGGACAGGATGCTAATCAAAATCAGCAAAGAGAAAAGGCACATGGGACAAAGTCCAACAGAAACCAGTGAGAGAAGCTCACTGAGCCTTAGTGCCCAAGGTCTTTATCACAGGTCAGGCAGGGAAACATGTAGCACCCATGAAACTGACCTTGGCTACTCAGACTCCAGCCCCGCTAGAGGTCAAACTATTATAGCGTGGCCCAAAGCCCCAGACCCACAGAAACACACTCAGGCAGGAAGGTCCAAAGGCTCACAGGTCATCTCTCAGGAGTCAGTGGAAGGCTAGTCTTTTCTTTGGAATATGCAGCTTTTGGGCACCCCAAGCCTGCAGGGTAAACCTTTTACTGCATGCGTCTCCCCCTCCAACCCTGGAGGGTGCCATAGTGGCCTGAGGATTCCACGAGGATGAAAATGGAAACTGCAAGATTTCTTAAGGCCCAGCCTTGGTAGTCGCACAGTATCACTTCCGATGCATTGCACTGGCCAAGGCAAGTCACAAGTCCAGCCCAGGGTCAAATGGGTGGGAAAATTCACCCAAAGTCCTGATGAAGGGAGCATCAATATTACATTGCAAAGGAGGATGGACAGAGGGAGGTATAATTCATTGGGTACATGATTATAACAACATACCAAGCAAAAATTTTTTTACCATTATAAGCAAAACCATGATAGTCATCTGTATCTAATAATTTTCTATTTATAATGCATTTTCTCCTTAAAAATATCTTGTGAAATATTCCACATATATAAAAAGTATAAAAATAATGTAAAAAGCATGTAGATGTTCTAAGTTTAAAGATTTGTAGACTTAAACTTGTGTAGACTTTTCCTTTGCAGTTGTAGTTTTCACATCTGTAGGATACAGTGCAAATGCATCTACTTCCTAATAGGGTGTCAATTTCTGACACTTAAATATATTTAATATGTAATTTGGGTATTTCTGGATTCTACAGTAAAGGAATACAAATGAAAAATCTGTCAACTTTGTGAAGTTTTTGACTTGAATAAATAGTGAGAAGAGAAATTAGAAAGAAAATGTTTTTTACCTTAATACAGACCTGTTTTTGAACTGGCTATATTTTTTAAGCACTGTGGAAGTTTGTTTTTAATTTAAAAAATTCCATTTTGAATAATTATAAATATATTTAGAATATGATGGGATGCACTTATTATATTTTTGCATGCATGTCAATGGCTTTCTTAGGGTACACCCCAAGACTAGAGTACAAGCACTTTGCACAAATGTTATATGTGTTGCTGAGTTGCCTGCCACACATGCTGTCCTAATTACTGTCTCATCCTTCTTTGGCACCCCAATAAGTGAAAATAACTTTTTGTTTCGTTTTGTATTTTTATTAGTTTGAAGTTTTTTATATATTTAATTATTATTTGCTTTCTTTATTTTTGTGGACTTTCTCTTTGTTTGCATTTATTTTTAATTTTTTTAACTGATGAACAGATTTTTTAATTAAAAAATTTTAATTTAAATTAAAATTATTTAACATACAGTGTAGTACTGGTTTCAGGAGTAGAACCCCGTGATTCATCACTTACATATGACACCCAGTGCTCATCCTAACAACTGCCCTCATTAATGCCCATCACCCATTTAGCCCATCCCCCCACCTCCCCTCCAGCATCCCTCGGTTTGTTCTTTTATAGTTTGCCTCCCTCTCTGTTTTTTATCTTATGTTTCCATCCCTTCCCCTATGTTCATCTGTTGTGTTTCTTAAATTCCACATATGAGTGAAATCATATATTTGTCTTTCTCTGACTGACTTATTTCTTTTCATAATTTTGTAATTGTGGGGTTTGTCTTTTGCCTATCACTACTGGTAGCTCTTTTATGTTAAGGTTATTAACTGGCTATCTGTCCATTTTGGACTTAAGAAATATGTCAAGATGCATGATCTGATTTGATCTTCATAAGGCTCCAGTGAGGTATGATGGAGTTATTCTTAACTCCATTTTATAGATGACAAAGGTGAGGCTCAGAAA
Organism: Paguma larvata; assembly: GCA_030068075.1. Taxonomy (NCBI): domain Eukaryota; kingdom Metazoa; phylum Chordata; class Mammalia; order Carnivora; family Viverridae; genus Paguma; species Paguma larvata. The sequence goes on along the minus strand of CM057830.1, from coordinate 118,695,125 downwards.
AGAGAATGCCCATAGTGAGCATTCGTGCAGAAGCTGAGGGTGGAATCCAGGCTTCTGTCTCTCAGCCCAGATCACCACAGGCCTTTTTACAGCACCGGCATTCCAGAAGGAGAGATGACCTTCATGGGACTCTGAACTGAAGCTTGGAGCTTAGCCCCAACAGCCCAATCCTCAAAGGGGAACAGGATTACTAGGGGGGGGGGGATGGTCCCAGCAGACACTGGGCTTTCCACTCCCACTGGCCACAGTGAGACTGTGGGTTTAAGGAAACAAGTGGACTGGCTGAAGGTCAAAGCTTGTGAAACTGAAAAAGAAAAGACCTATTATTTCTCCTCTCCCCCTGGCAAGCCCAATGGGGCTAAGCATACTTTGCACTTGGTTTGCAGAGGTTAAAGAGTTTGGAGGAGAAATCCATTTATCTTTACTTTTCTCAAGTGACTGTGGTTAACCTGTCACCAGGGCAGAAGACCTTGCTCTACCAGATCAGGGCACCTGCTACCGCAGGTCAAATCCAGCTTTCGGCAGCCGCACCCTGTTTATCCATCAACATGAACCTCTGACTTGCTTGTTCTTTGCTAAGCAGCTGCCAGCGGGTGCTTGCCCTTCCCCCTCAAAACGGTCCTTGCTGCACACTCCTTTGCTTGAGAAGAGTGCAAAGGGAAGAATGTTCTATTTTTTCCATCATGTGTACAACTGTAAGGATCCTGCCTGGCCCACAGCTCCAGCACTAACATCTGTGAGACTTCAGACAGCTCCCCACCCGCTTGGAACCTCAGCCTCTCCCTCTGAATGATAAGGATTTGGACTTGATGCCCTCACAGGCCCTGCTCAGCCTCCCATCTGGGAGCTCTCTGCTCACTATGCCAGGATGTTTGAGTACCCATTTGGGGTAAAGCCAAGACCCCCTTTGTAGTAAAGTCCTTGGCATCAAGAAGGCCTTCAATGGAACAGGCAGAGGGCAGGTGCTGTAAGGTGATGTGAGAGGGTTCGGTGGCAGCAACAGAAACTGACCCAGACAAACCAAGAGCCCCAGACTAGGGCCAAGGCCAGCTCCTCAGAAGTAGGACTGACTTTCACACTTCTCTGCTGGGAGAACTCTGCCTTCCATGGAGGTGGTAGAGATGAAAAAGGAGCCTTGGACTGCATGACTTGGAACAAGTCGCCTAACCTCCGTCTCCTCTTTGGGAAAGTGATAAGTACATGAAAAGATGTTCGATATCATTAGTCATCAGAGAAGTACAAGTCAAAACCACAAAGAGAGACCACTTCCCATCTACTAAGATGACTATAATGAAAAAGGTAGAGCATAGTAAGTGCTGGCGAGGGTGTGGAGAAATGAGAACACTCATGCATTGCTGAGGGGGGTGTAAAATGGGGTACCCACTGTGGGAAACAGTTCCATGTTTCCTCAATAAGTTAAACATAGAGTTATTATATGGCCCAACAATTCCACTCCCAGGTATAGACCCAAAGACAACTGAAAACATATGTGCACAAAACTTGTACACATGTATTTGTAGTCGCATTTTTGATTAATAGCCAAAAAGTGCAAACAGCCCAAATGTCCATCAACTGACAAGCAGATAAACATGATGTGGTGTACCCATCATTCATAAAAAGGGATGAAGTGCTGACACACACTGAAAACATGCTAAATGAAAGAAGCCAGACATAAAAGACCACACACTACACGATTCAGCTTGTATGAAAGAAGAGGCCTATAGAGAGACACAGAAAGTCACTTAGTGGTTTCTAGAGGCTGGTGTGGATGGGAGACAACAGTTAAAGGGAACAGGGTTTCTTTCAGAGGTGATGAAAATGTTCTAAAATTAACTCTGTTGAGCACAACTCTGCAAATACACTAAACTCCATTGAATTATACACTTTAAATGGGTGAATTGTGGGGTGTGTGAACTACATGTCAATAAAGACGTTTACAAAAAGGAAAGAGGCCTTTCCAGGTCTTTCCTCACAGGGTTGGTGTGAGAATCTAATGAGAACAAAATCTTTTTTCCCTGCCCAGGCCAGGCCATTGTTTTCTGGTTTGCTGCTCATTATAAAATATAACACATGTACAGAAAAATAAATAAAGTTTAAATACACAACCTAACAATTTATGGTAAAGAAAATTCCTGTGCAGTTACCATTGTAGTCAAGAAATAGAAAATTGGATGCACCCAGAAGCCCTTGTAGGAGTTTGTGAGGGCCGCCATAACAAAGTACCACAGACTGCTGACTTAAACAACAGAAATTTCTTCCTCACAGTTCTAGAGGTTGGAAGTCCAAGATCAAGGTGTCGGCAGCTTCGGTTTCTTCTGTGGCCTCTTTCCTTGGCTTGTAGACAGTCTTCTTCTCCCTGGGGCCTCACATGGTCCCCCCTCCCTTGTACATGTCTGTGTTTTAATCTCTTCTCACGATAAGGACACCAGTCATATTGGATTAGGGCCCATCCTAATGACCTCATTTTAATGTAATCACCTCTTAAAGACCCTAGCTCCAAATATGGTCACAATCTGAGGTACTATGGGTAGGGTTTTCAACATATGAATGGGTGGGGGCTGGGGAGCACAACTCAGCTCTTAACAGCCCTCATGGTAACAACCTTCTTCATCCTCTACCAGAGGTAAACTATTTTGAGTTTAAGAGTATCAACTACTTGCTTTTCTTTATAATTGAGTCATCTGTGTGCATCTCTAAACAGAGTTTAGTTTTTCCTGTTTATGAATTTTGTATAAATTGAATCATACAGCTTCTTTCATTCAGACAATGTCTATGAGATTCATCCATGTTGCCGTGGATATCTCTGAAGTTCATTCATTTCCACCGTATGAGGATATCACAAATCATTTATCCATTCTGCTGTAGATGGACGTTTGGGTTGTTTCCACTTTCGTGAATTGTGATTGAATTGCAATTGTTTCCACTTTGTGCTCATTACAAACAATGTGGCTTGGAATCCATCTCCTGGCCCTCATGTGCCTGCCCTTCTGTAGAATACACATGTAATTTGCTAAATGATATTAAATTGTGTTTCAAAGTGGTCATACCAACATAAACTCCCATGAGCAGCTCATGAGTTCCCCTTCCTCCACATCTTCCTAAATGCTTAGAATTGTCAGACTTGTTCCTTTTAGCCAATCTGCTGACTGTCTGATGGTATCTCATTGTGATTACAAGTTTTGTGAAGTAATTGTTCCAATCTTTTGCCCATTCGTCTGACTTTTTCTTATTAATTTGTAGGCATACTTTGTATATTCTGGATGCAAGCCCTTTGCATTTATTTATTTATTTATTCTTAATTCTCTTAATGTTATTTTTGAGAGAGAGACAGAGCATGAGCAGGGGAGGGGCAGAGACAGAGAGGGAGACACAGAATCCGAAATAGGCTACAGGGTCCGAGCTGTCAGCACAGAGCCTGATGTGGGGTTCGAACTCAGGATCATGACCTGAGCCAAAGTCAGTTGCTTAACCGACTGAGCCACCCAGGCGTCCCCCTTTGCATTTATATGTATTGCAAATATCTTCTCCCACTCGGTGGTTTGCCTTTTTGTGTCTTTTGATGATGTTGTCTTTTGATGAGCGGAAGTTCTTGATTCTATTGCAATTTATCAGTCTTCTATGGTTAGTGGTTGTTACGTGTGTCTTGATTACAAAGTATTTCCCTATCTTATTTTATGAAGACATTTTCCAATATTACATTCTAAACATGTTATTGTTTTAACTTTTAGCCTTAGGTCTACAATCCACCCCGAATTGGTTTTTGTGTGTGGTGCCAGACAGGGCTTTAATTTCGTCTTTTCTTATGGACCTCTCATTGTCTTAGCACTCTTACACATTTGTCCTAGCACAGTGACACATTTGTCATAGATCAAGTATCCATGTATGCTCTTGGTGGAGCCTGTACTATGACTCTTTGTCTTAAGCTCTCGGCTTCTTCTTCTAGGCCAGCCAACCCCAAACAACCCAGGGCAAAAACAGTTCCAAGTGTCAAACTCACCTCTCTCGATTCCCCTGTCTCCCAGATCTTGGCTCAGTATTCTATTTCACTATCTAGTTAGCTCATTGATGCTTCTTTTAAATTATTCTTTTAATGTTTATTTATTAATTTTTTGAGAGTGAGCACGTGAGCAGGGGTGGTACAGAGACAGGGAGAGAGAGAATGAATCCCAAGCAGGCTCCATACTGCCAGCACGAAACCCTGACTCGGGACTTAAACCCACAAACTGTGAGATCATGACCTGAGCCGAAACCAAGAGTGAGCCGCTTAATCAACTGAGCCGCCCAGGTGCCCAAGCTCATTGATGCTTTTAAAGTGATATTTTAAAATATTTTGTCCAGTTTTTTCCACAGGAAGGTTGGCTCAAGTTACCTGGTCTTAAATGATTAGAAATCAAATTCCAGAACACATCTTTTTCCTTGATTAAAAAAAATAACTTTTTAAAGTAAGGAATAATGAACAAAGAATAACATGTATAAAGTCTTCTAACCTTAACTATACACCTAGATGCATTTTTATGTATGTATGCACCTGTATATCCACCATTCACATCAAGACACAGTGTTTGCAGCACCCCAAAAGATGTCCTCATGCCCCTTCCCAGTACCCCACTCCCAAGAATTCCACTATTACTATCCACTATTTTTGCCTATTTTGAGTTTCATATAAATGGAATCATTTGATATGTATTCTTTTTGTGTCTGAGTGTTTTCTTTCAACATTATGTCTGCAAGATTCGCCCATATTGTTGTGTATACCTCCATTTCATTAGCTTTCATTATTGCATGATATTCTACAGTATGCATATATCAAGTTAATTTTCACTTTCTTCTGTTGATGAGCATGTGTGTTGTTTCTAGTTTAGGGCTGTTACAAATAATGCCATTATGAACATCTTATTCACGGCTTGTGGGTCTGGAGCCATTTCTACTGGTACACACACGAGGGAGTGGAATTACTGCATTGTAGGGTATGCCAATGTTTCAAGTTATTTTATAATTAGTATATTTCTCAGTTTTATTTACATCACATTGGCAGACAGCAGTGGATAAGTATAAGGGGTGCAGCATAGGGGCACCTGGATGGTTCAGATGGTTAGGCATCCAACTCTTGGTTTCGGCTCAGGTCATGATCTCACAGTTTCATGGGTCCAAGCCCAATGTCAGGCTCTGCACTAGCAGTGCAGAGACTGCTTGGGATTCTCTGTCTCCCTCTCTGTCTGCCCTTCCCCTGCTCTCTCGCTGTATTTTAAACATAAACATTAAAAAAAGATAAGAAACATTAAAAAAAAAAGGTGTGCAGCATCGTGTCTTGACTGACATATATTGTGAAATGACCACACACAGTGAGTTTATTTAACATCCATTATGTCACACAGATACCAAAACGGGGGTGGGGGTGGCATGGGGAGGATGCTTCTTTCCCCGTGATGACAACTTTTAGGATCTACTCTCTTAATAACTTTCAAATATAGCAAATGTTTCATTTTCATGAACACTACCAAGCAGCTTTTCACAATGAATCTACCAATTTATACCCTCACCAGCAATGTTTGAGCACTTGCTCCATAGCCTCACCATGTGGTGTTGTCTGTCTTTTTTATTTTAGCCATTCTGCTGGGTGTGCAGTGGTAACTCACCGTAATTTTACCTTGTTGGCTAATGAGCATCTTTTCATGTGCTTATTGGCCACCCTGACTTTTTTTTATGGTAACCCTTTAATTTCCTTTATATAATCTGTTAGTGATTATTCCTGTCTTTAAGCTTTTTAACTTTTCTTGGGTCGATATTGGTACTTTATATCTTTCTAGGAAATCACCTTTTTCCCCCCTCTACTTTTTCAAATGTATCGTCATAGAGTTTCTGTGACAGCTTTATTGAGATATAATGCATGTGCCATAGTTTAAGTGCATAGTTTGAGGCACCTGGGTGGCTCAGTCGGTTAAGTGTCCAACTCTGCATCTCAGTTCAGGTCTTGATCTCTGGGTGGTGAGTTTGGGCCCTGCACTGGGCTCTGAGCTGGGCATGATGCCTACTTAAAAAAATAAAAAATAGGGGCACCTGAGTGGCTCAGTCAGTTAAGCGTCTAACTTTGGCTCAGGTCATGATCTTGCGGTTTGTGGGTTCAAGCCCCGTGTCAGGCTTTGCGCTGACAGTGTGGAGCCTGCTTGTGATTGTCTCTTTCCCTCTCTCTCTGTACCCTCCACTTGTATGCTCTCTCTCTCTCTCTCAAATAAATAAATAAACTTAAAAAATGGGCCAACTGGCTACAAATATTCAAAACGGCCTTAAAAAATAAAAATAAAAAATGAAAATGAAAAATAAATAAAGTGCACAGTCTGATGGGTTTTAGTATACAGAGTTGTGCAACCATCAGCATTATCTAATTTTAGAATGTTTTAATTACTCCTCCCCTAAAAACCCATTAGCAATCACTCCCCATTTCCACCAAACCCCCCTTTCTCAGACCTAGGACTTTCAAATCCCTATCCATGGAGAAAATAAAATAATCTATAGTATATATACACAATGAAATACAGTATTCAAAATGAATGAGCTAAAGCAACATAATGTGCGTGACTCCTTGCGATGTAATTTTGTGTGAAAAAAATAAGCCTTAAAAAATGCATATAGAGGGGCGCCTGGGTGGCTCAGTTGGTTAAGCGACCGACTTCGGCTCAGGTCATGATCTTGTGGTTTGTGGGTTTTAGCCCTGTGTCGGGTTCTGTGCTGACAGCTCAGAGCCTGGAGCCTGCTTTGGACTCTGTGTCTCCCTCTCTGCCCCTCCCCTGCTCATGCTCTCTCTCCCTCTCTCTCAAAAATAAATAAACATTTTCTCTTAAAAAAAAAAGATATATTTAGAATAGTAGTACCTCTTTATAAATTTAAATACCACTGACATTTTCTGACATGGCTTTCAATGATTTCCACCTCCTGGTATTCACGCCCTTGTGTAATTTCCTCCCTTTGAGCGAGGGCTGGGCCTACTAACTTGTTTCTAATAAATCTAATGTGTAATAGGATTTCACTGCCAAGATTAGGTTCCAAAGAAACTGTGACCTCCGTGTTGCTCGCACACACTCTCTCTCTGGCCCTTCTCACTTGCTCTTCCTGAGTGAATCAAGCTTCCATGCTGCAATCTGCCCCATGAAGAGGCCCATGTGACAATGAACTGAGTGCAGCTTCCAACCAACAGTGAGAAAGTAACCACTGCTTAGAATCATGTGAGTGAGCTTGGAAGCTATCCTCCTCTATTCACCCTAGCCGAGACCTTGCACCAGAGCATCCAGCCAAGTGGTCTGGATTCCTGACCCAAAGAGCTATGAGATGATAAATGTTATATTTCAAGCCACTGAAGTTTGGGGTAACTTGTTATGAAGCAACACATAACTAATATACCTCTCATTAAAGCAGACTGCTTTCGAAAAACAAAAGAAAGAGAAGAAAAGAAAGGGGCGCCTGGGCGGCTCAGTGGCTTGATGTCAGCTCAGGTTGTGATCCCAGGGTCATGGGATCGAGCTCCGTGTAGGGCTCTGTGTTGAACGTGGAGCCCGCTTGGGCTTCTCTCTCTCTCCCTCTGCCCCTCTCCCCAGCTCACGCTCTCTCTCTATTTTGCTCTCTAAAATATGAAATAACAATAATAATAATAATAATAATAAAGCAAACTGCTTGCAATTCCCCAGGACCCACTATGCTTCTTCTTTTCTCTAGGCTTTTGTGTGTGCTAGTCCCTCTTCCCATCCCTCTTCATTTAGCTAACGCTCTACTCTGCTTTAACAAATAGCTCCAGCATCCCCTCCTCCAGGAAGACTTCCCTAATTGGGCACTGCCTAAATTGCCCCTCCTCCTGACTCTCTAGCAGCCCCCTGCTGACTTCTGTTAGCACAGTTACTGTATTTCAATTGCCTGTTTACTTAACTCTGCAGCAGTGTGCCTTCATTTCCATAGCCTCAGACTCGAGTGGAATACTTGGTACTAAGAACGCATTTCAATTGAAGGCAGGGTGGGTAATTGCACAGATGTTGGAGTCAGCGGACATCGGTTTGAATCTATCCCCAACTATCTGTGGAACCTAAGACAAGTCACTTAGCCTCTCTAAAACCCAGACCCTCTTATTCCTGGAGTAGGGAAGTGGTGAGCTCCACAAAGTGGGATTCGTATTTGAACTCTTCCTGCATTCCAGGCACTGAGCTAGGTATTTGATGTTCCCACTGCGGTCCCACGTGGCCTCTTAGTCTTAGGATGATCTCCGATATCTAAATCAAGGTAGAAACTTTGGGGATTATCCTACTCAATTGGCTGCTTTTATTTCATAAATTAAATATACACAGAAGAGGGTTTCTTGATATAGAAGTTAAAAGCAGTTCCAGCACAAGAGGATTAAAAAAATTATGACTAGCCCAATATTTTTAAGTGACATATTTCAGCCTTCTGCTAATGTTTCATCACTGAAATATCAGCCCTTTTTCATGTAAACCACCGAGGGTTTGGACAGAGGACAAAAGCATCATATGCTCTACACATCTTGCAACGAGAACTGTCAAATGTTGCAATCAACATTGCCACAGTATCACCGCTGACATGCTTCCAAAAGACTTTTAAAACAAAAACCCACCACAGGCCTGGAACAAAATACACAGCCTAGGAAACTGTGCATCTCATATTTCCTCTGTGGATTGAAAAAACCAACTGTGGCCTGAGGCCAACAACGGGAAGGCTCTTTGAGCTTTTCCTCAAATGCTCCCAGTTTAGAAACAGATTTAGAACTGTGAGTGTGGAAAGGGGGAAGCCCCCTTCTAGCCCAAGGGATTTAGTTTCCCTCCAGGGAAATTTCTAGCTCTGACACTCTGGTAAGATCATACTATAGCAGACAGATCCTACCAGGGTGTCTGCTGGAGATTTCCCTGGGGGGTGGGGTGGGGAACTGATAAAAAAAAAAAAACCCTGGAAAATGAAAAATGCAAATTCCGGACTAGTCCTAAAATGGAAAGACAGGCTGACAGCATGAATGGTCTACGATTCCAAGTTACAAACTTTCCCTTGTGGGGAAATGTGTGCTTGGACCTGCTACCTCTTCTGAACACTGCTAAGCCTTGAGAAGATTCCCTCTCAAACCTGCTTCTCTTCGGGGGCTCTCTATTTTTTAAAAACTCTGCCACCCCTCCAGGGTCCCCAAGGGAGAGAATAATTGACTCATGCTCAACTCCTCCTTTTTCCTCATTCCCCCACATCCAATCTCTCAGCAGGATCCAGCAATCCTAAATCTTTCTTGAATCCAACTCCTTTTCCTACCCCCATTACCACCACTCTTGTCCAAGCTGTCAGCCTCTCAGCTAGACTCCCACAACCACCCCCCTTTCCCATCTTCCCGAATGGCAGAGAAATGCTGTGTTCTCAAGAATGCATCTCATTTTCTCCCTGGGCACACAGAATGGCCACATCTCCCAACTGCCCTAGCTCAGTTGGGAACCATAGAATGCAGGTGACAGGAATGGAGAGTCACTTCCAAGGCCTTATCCTAAAGCCTATTCTTCAGTGACATGGAGGTCATGGATTGAAAATGGTGGCACCACGAATGGAAGGAGCTGGGATCCCTGAGTCATAATATGGAAGGCTGCCAGCCAAATACCTGATTGGACTGTAATGTCAGTGAGATGCAAACCTTTTATTGTGTTAAGTCACAATGTTAAGAATCGTGTTAACAACTGAGGGTTGTTCTTTGTAGCAGTTAGCTTATCCTAACACCCTGCTTCCACTCTCCCCCCGCCCCACATCTTCCATTCTCCTCACAGATGCCAGTATAATTTAACTACAATACATATCTGAGCATATCGTCACCAGCACTCCCCAAACACCAACAGATGAAAATTCTTAAATGCCTGCCCTGGACCTCATGAAAGTTCAAAATTCTTAAGATGGCCTACAAGGTCTACCAATGTTGAACTCTCCCCTGATCTGTCCCCATTCATTCATTCACCTATTTATTTATTCAGTGAATATATATTGAGCATCAACTATGTGTCTGTAGCTATACTAGGTCTGGGGATAGATTAAGGATAAGCGAGAAAGGAGGCAAATCATTTGGGAAGCCATTATATTTGTCCAGGAAAAACAATAGTGAGGACCTGAGCTACAGCATGTCTCTAGCTCTAACACTCCATCTCTGATGGGACTTAATAGACAGATCCAAACAGGCCATCAGAGTGGGAGATTTCCCTGGAGGGATACTGATCATCAAAAACCTGCAAATGCAAGTTTCGGCCTAGCCCAAAGAGGAAACAGAATTTGAAGATATTTACCTACATGGACCTCATAAATGAGAAGAGGGGTGGGTCCAAGATATTTTAGGAAGTACATTTGGCAGGGGCTGGGAACTGAGTGACTGTGGAGGGTGAGAAAAGGAGCCTAGGTGGAGTTCCAGATGGCAGACTGTGGTGAAGAACAGATCTGGGGGAGATCATAGCTTAGGCCAGCACCACACTGTGTTGATTACTGTAGCTTTATAGTAAGTTTTGAAATCAAGAAAACTGAATTCTCCAACTTTGTTCTTCTTTTCCAAGATTCTTCTGGTTATTCTGGGTCCCTTGAATCTCCATATGAAATTTGGGATCACTTTGAATTTATAGATCAATTTTAGGAGTATCGCCATGTTAACAATCTTGTCTTCCAACCCATGAACATGGGATGTTTTTCCACTTACTTAGGTTTTTAAAATTTTTTCTTAACGTTTATTCATTTTTGAGAGACATAGAGACAGAGCGTGAGGAGGGGAAGGGCAGAGAGAGAGGGAGACACAGAATCCGAAGCAGGCTCCAGGCTCTGAGCCGTCAGCACAGAGCCCGATGCGGGGATTGAACTCACAGACCGTGAGATCATGACCTGAGCTGAAGTTGGATGCCCAACCGACTGAGCCGCCCAGGTGCCCCTACTTAGGTTTTTAACGTCTTTCAACAACGTGTGGTAGTTTTCCTCAAACAAGTTTTGCACTTCTTCTGTTAAACTTATTACTAAGTATTTTATTTTCATGCTATTGTAAATGGAAGTGCCTACTTGGCTTCATTTTGAAATAGATTATTGCTAATGTATAGAAATACAACATTGTTGTGTACTGATCTTGTATTCTGTAATCTTACTCATTTATTTCTTCTGACAGTTTTTTAAAAATATTTATTCATTTATTTTGAGAGACAGCGCAAGCAGGGGAGGGGCAGAGAGAGAGGGAGAACACAATCCCAAGCAGCGCCATACTCTGGGCTCAATCTCATGAACACTGAGATCATGACTTGAGCCAAATTCAAGAGTCTGATACTTAACTGAGCCACCCAGGTGCCCCTCTTGTGACAGTTTTATCTGGAAATTTCTTAGGATTGGCTATATACAAGATCATGTCATCTGCAAATAGAAATAGATTCAGTCCTTTATTTTCAGTCTGGATGCTTTCAGTCCTTTATTTTCAGTCTGGATGCTTTTGCTTTTTCTTGCCTAATTGCCCAGCTAGAACTTTTAATGATAAAAACGAGTGGCACAACTGGACATCTTTGTCTTGTTTCTGAATGTGGGGAGCAAGCTCCCAGTATTTCATTGAGTATATTAGCTGTAGGTTTTCCTTAGTGTTCATTAGGCTGAGCAAGTTCCCATCTATTGTTTTCTAGTGTTGTTTTTTTTTTTTTTTTAAATCATTAAAGGGTGCTGGATTTTATCAATACTTTTTATATATCTATTGATGTGGGGTTTTTTTCCCTTTTTTAAATTATTTTAACGTTTATTTATTTTTGAGAGATATAGAGTGAGCAGGGGAAGGGCAGAGAGAGAGGGAGACACAGAATCTGAAGCAGGCTCCAGGCTCTGCTGGATGATGACATGGGGCTGGAACTCACAGACCATGAGATCATGCCCTGAGCTGAAGTTGGCTGCTTAACTGACTGAGCCACCCAGGTGCCCCTTTTTTCCCTTTAGTTTATTGATATTGTATCCTGGTTTCCTTTTTAAGCTAAAACTCTAAAGTGTCTGGGTGGCTCAGTCGGTTAAGCATCCAACTCTTGATTTTGGCTCAGGTCATGATCTCACAGTTCATGAATTCAAGCCCCTCATCGGGCTCTGCACTGACAGTGTGGAGCCTGCTTGAGACCCTCTCTTGCTGTGTCCCTCTCTTGCTGTCTTGCTCTCATTAAAAAGCAAAACAAAACAGAACAAAAAACCAAAAAAACAAAACTAAACTAAAATCTTAGAAGGAGGTTCAAGATATGAAACAGAGTGGGGAGTTGCTCTGGTGGAAGCAGGAAAAGAAGCCTGGGTTCCACAGGAAACTAGCCAGTGTCCGAAGAAGACCAAGTAGCCCCCGTGGCTGTCATCTAAAACTCCTCACTGGGCCTGCTTCTGTCAGCCAACTAAGCCCTGACCGTCAGCCTCAGGAGGCCCTGGTTGGCAGGGCTGGCTGATTACAAGTACCCAGCCACTTTATCAACGGCAGCTCATTAGCATCCTGCAAATTGCGTATTTATCCTGGCACAGGGCTCCAGAGTCAACTCCCCCACTACTCCTCTGGCTGAAGGATTGATCTAAGGGCTTTGGAATCCTCAACATTCGCCCTTTTTGATGGTATCTCTCCATTAAAGAGTTCAGATCCATGGTTACAGCAAAGGTTGTACTTCTAAAACCTTGATTATAATCAACCCAAAACACGGAGGTTCAGTATCTCAAACAGATTGCAGACAGCCCACTGATTACTTTTTGGGAAGACTGATTAAGACACTTTATTACAGAAAATGAATGCATCCAATGTCCCCAAATACATTTGTGACAAGAACAGACACATGGGAGACACAGACAATTGTTGCTACATCACAGCCTTGTTCTTTCCAAAGGATAAAACATCATTCAAAAATGGGGTGAGGGGGTTGGGAGAGAGGTCGTTAGAGAAAGCAGGTACTGTCCTTTTGATTAAAAAAAAAAAAAGCAATAGGTTGGCATTGCAAGAACACACACTCTGGGCCCAGAAAGCAAGCCGGGCTGAAGCCTTAGCCTTAGGTGGTGACACCATCCACCTGTAACATCTTGGAGAAGCTAGAGACCATAATACCGTTGAGAGGAGCCACTTTGTGTTGGGGTGAAAACATGGGCCAAGTGACCTTAGCTAGAATCTCTTTATAACTCAATGCCTGCTTAGTCAGAGATCACTCAAGCAGCTCCTCCACTTGTTCAGCACAAAGCTGGGAGAGGGGACACAAAAGTGTCATCCCCTTCCACAGCTGTTATGTCTAGTTACAACGACATAGTCACCACTTAGCAAGTTAGCTCTCTTTGGGGATTATGAGTTGAGCTTCTCTTCCCTATTTGAGGAGGTTGGCCAGTTCCCAAATCTTGGCCTGGTACATTGTATGTCAGGAAGCAGCAGCTTTAGCCTATGATGCCAAGCAATGGCTAGAGGAAAGTGACAAGGGCATGGCTGAGGCAGGAGGGGCAATCCTGGAACAAGTGCCTCTGGGTAAACCTCTGGATCTTAAATTAGTGGTTGTTTTCTAGAAGAGCTAGAAAAACACACTTAGGACAAATGGTTCTGACGTGAAAAGGAATGGCTATGAATACAGATTATAGGTTGGGCCAGTGATCATGACCATGACATATCCATCTGGGACCGGACAGGGTGGGGAGGACACAGCCTGCAGACATGCAAGTTTCCAAATAGTGAATTAAAAAATAAAAAAAAACTGCTTTCTCCTCAAGTAATGTCACTAAAATACTCTCAAGTGCTTCACGGCCTCAAACAGAGTATATTCATGCTAGGCGATACTAACGCTCACCCACAACGTAGTGTCCTCCACTGCTGCCAACGGTGAAGACGGATCAGTCCTTGAAAGGGTATTCAACACCACCACTTGCCACTGTGGCCATCACATCGTCCCCAACATGAACAGAATGTTCCACCAGCCTCCAACATGAAATAAACACTGAAAGACAAACCAAGCTTCTCCCAGGTTAACAACATGTAACAACCAGCTACGTTTGCAGTCAATTAACTGAAATTGGGGGCAGGCCATCCTACTTTTCATATGATCATGTGATGATTAGAAACAATTGATCCTGTCAGCCTGCCTGCCGTTCAGGTGCCCGGAGATGGAGCCTGCAACAGGAGCCCTGGCCATGTTCCTTGGGGTGTTTGGTTTCTTGAAGTAGGAGAACAAATGGATACTGCTCCCTATCCCACTACCCTTCCCCTCACTGGGGTCCAGGGGACAAGTGGTCGCTCAAGACCCCCTGGATTGTTGAGCAGAATGATATTCTGCTAAATGTTCTTGGGGGAAGGGTAAGGAAAGAGGAAAAAGAAAGCCTGAATGCTTGATACACCATACCCTTAGGAGGATGTTTTTGCTGTTTAGCAATGAATTTGGCCCCACAGCATGGGGGGAAGAAGAAGCATGGCTGAAGGCTAAATAAATAAATAAATAAATAAATAAATAAATAAATAAATTTAAATCTACATAGTAGTCAGCCTCAATCCTAACCACCCACCTTCCGGTTACCTCTGAAGGCTGCTAAATCTTGCCTGGGTCAAGTTATCTTGGCTTCTACATTCAGCAGTTCAGACTTCATCTTATGCCACTCAGACACAAACAAAATCATGCAGTACCTTCAAGTAGCCTTTTCATCTCCCTCCTAAGTAAGCTGGCCACGTTAAGAGAAGACACCAGATGTGCGGGGGGGCTAGTCCCCAAATACAAATGGAGTGGGTTGTTAGCTAAGACTGCTGTGAGTCAGAAATTTAGACTGTTATAGTAGAGAACAGTTTTAAAAATGTAATACTGTTTATTTAACTTCAAAAACATTTCAGCATTCTAAACATACAAAAAAATAACAGAACGTTGCAAATTGTGTTTATTACAGAAGGTTCTTGAACTTTCATTGATGCAGTGGCTTTGCTGACAATGAAGAGTTCTACAGTTTGTTTCAAAACAAACAGTTTAAAACTACCGCACTTAACTAAAAAAGATCCAAACACTTCTCATGCCAGCTGACCCCCCCCTTTTCCACAGCTAAGAAGGGCAGCAGAATGCTAGGTCACTATATACAGAAACAAGACAACCTGAAGCTAAACGGATGCCCACTGCAGTGTCCACAGGCCCAGCCTCACAGTGCACGCCCTGAGCTACAGCCCCTCCAAAAGGCATCTTCCCCCACAGCCTCAAGCCAAGCAAGGAGCATCAAGACTTTGTCTCAGTTGTTCTGTCCTTTTTTACAAACTATAGATATGTACAGTTGAGAACTCAGGATTTCTAGCCAATAACCATAGAGTTAACACCACCTTACAAATTCAAAAAAGAAAATGCCAGAAACATCTTTAAATGCCTTGTCACACCAACAGCAAAGTGCACAGAGTGAGGAGAACACGAGAGCCTTTTCATTTTAAAAATGTTTGGAAATATGTACAACTTTGATACAGTTTCAGGGTGCTCCAGACACCCATGGCCGCTTCATGTAAACCACTGACAATTTCTAGAGCACTTTGAAGAGACTACAATATGACCATGACCCAATTGTGTAATTAAACCTACTGAGGGCAACAGACACACCTCAAATAAGAGAGGTGTCAATGACGGTGCTCCCTACTCTAAGGTATTCACAAGGAGACAGATAAACAGTTTTTTTTTATTCATCCTCCTCCTCCTCCTCCTCCTCCTCTTCTTCCTCCTCGTCTTCTTCATCTTCCTCTTCCACCTTTTTCCGGGCAACTTTTGCAGGACCCTTTGCGCCATCAAACTTTCCTTTAGACTTATAGTCAGCGACATCCTGGAAGGAACAGGGACACATTCCAATGAACACACAAGCTCTCCCGCAGCTGTTTTAGAGAATGATAGAACCGTGCTGTCCCCACCTCAGAATAAGAAAGCAGGAATGGAGAACAAGTAAGACAGGGCTGCTCTCTCAAGTAGGTTTTAGGTTCTAAGGCGCTCAAATTTAAAAGTTAAGGGGCATTCAATAGCAGCGCCAAATCCTCTGCCCATGGTATCCCATGTTATCGAGATTTTTAAGCCTGCCTGAACTTGTCCCCAAGACCAGGTTCTGTCAGAAGCATGAACACCAGCACTCGTGGCCGATCTTGCAGGGAGATGGGCCCTTGCGAGCTACAGTGAGTACTCGGCCCGCCAAAGCAGCCTCACCCACACCCAGGGCGGCTGACTGACTGCCCGCCCGTCCAGCCTGGTGGCCCGGGGACACCCTGGTCCGCCTTACCTTCTCGTACTTCTCCTTCAGCTTCGCTGCCTTGTTGTTGTAAGGTTGTTTTTCACTGTCACTTAAGTTATTCCACATCTCACCCAGCTTCTTTGCCACGTCTCCAATGGAGATACCAGGGTTTGTAGACTTGATCTTGGGGCGGAATTCTGAACAGAACAGGAAGAATCCAGACCTTGGGGGAGAAAATTGTATACATTAAATGAGAACCCACAAACACGTGAGCTTAAGCCAAAATCCTGCTCCTGAGCTCACATACTTCCTAGGCAATGACACCTCCCTGAAGTGAAGAAATGTGTGATGCCATATATACAATGTTTCAAAGTTGTAGCTTCCAGAATGTTTAAGATGCTTCGGAAATAACTGGTGCTTTCTCAGTCTCTCACTTACTGGAAAAGGAGGAAAAAACATACCTAAGGACACTGATGTTCAGAGCCGGGCTGCCTCCTTCCCAACAGAAAGACCAATAGGCAACCACGAGCACACAGCTCACAAATACCTCAGCCTTAACAGCAGACTTCCCTGGCCCAGCATTTCAAAACCCCAAGTAAATGCTTTGCAGTGTATCAACATTTTGTAGGTAACAGGTCTTCTTAAAAATCCTTCCAGTAGAAGGAAAGCTCTTAACTGTTATCCTGAATCCTACAGTCACTTACGGTGGCCTTTTGGGGGCATTAGGGTCCTTCTTCTTCTTGCCTCCCTTAGCTGGTCCATAATCCTTCATTTCCCGATCATAGCGCACTTTATCTGCCTTTGCCATTTCATCAAATTTAGACTTCTCTTTCCCAGACATTGTCTGCAAAGAACACGACCTGTTAAATTCCTCGGGGCAGTGAACAGGCCTTAAACCGGCTTTAAAAAACAGAAGCACACACACAATTCTAAAGACAGGCAAGAGGAGCCTAAGAGGACGAAAGCAGCCACATGGGGCTACTCTGAAAGTGAGTGACCCCCCACATATGAAATCCAACTAAGACTACCTTGAAGGAAACAAAAGAAAAGTACCTTCCACCTCTCAGAGCACTTCTTGGAAAATTCTGCAAAATTGACAGGGACCTCTGGGTTTTTCTTCTTATGTTCCTCTCTGCACGTCTGCACAAAGAAGGCATAAGCAGACATCTTGCCCTTTGGTTTTTTGGGATCACCTTTAGCCATCCTGACTGTGATGGATGAAGGAAGAGAGACAAAGAAAAACAAATACGATATACCAAAGGCAGAGCAAAATTAAAATTAAGGTTGCCATGAGGAAGCAGCCCCCCACCCAATGCCTGATGCCACTGGCAGCTGAATGCAGAGTGGGGGGGAACTCAGCCTCACTGTCGCTTGTCATTTAACTTTTGACCAGCATGAAGCGCGCTGGTTTGCGAGTTACTTCTCCAAGAGCGATCAAGTTCTCCAAATGGAACCGACCCAAGTGGGGTGGCTCAGCGCTACGTTCCGATTCAGAGCTACTGCAACGTTTTGAAAACTACAACTACAAAGTGGGAAGGGCCCGGGAGGACACCTTTGTAGAGGTGCGGGCGGATGCCAGAAGCTTGAGACCCATGACTTAAGGCTAGCTGTCAACTGTATAACTCCTGTGTTACAGACAAAAATACAGGTCACCGCTGCTAAACACGAGATCAAAGCAGAAATGTAAATAGGGAACATTTGAAATTTCATTATTGTTGATGCGTTTTGGTTTAGAGAAATGGCTTTTGCAAGAAAGGTGATCTGGCAAGTGAGCAGTTATCCCAGAACTAGTAGTTCAAATCTGTCACTTTGTCATTATCTAAAGGGGGGGGGGAATGCCAAAAGGGCTAGTCTTGCTTATCTGTAAAGCGGAACGCATGTCCAGCCAGGAATACTTTCTCCAAAGTTTCCAAATAAAAATGCAGCTGTGGCGTGTCATCGTCCCTGTCCCACCCCCCAGCTTCCCGCCATCTTTTCCTTTTCCCACACCCAAGGTCATCATGTAAAACTAAAGCGCTCCCCTTTGCAGGGACCCACCGAGGGGCTGCGTTAGGGCCCGGCAGTGGCTGTGCGGGTGGGGCGGGACGGGGCGCAGGGGAGCCCGGGGCTGGAAGCTGGCAGCCGGGCTCGGCCCCGTGCTGGGTCACCCGGACACCCATAATTCACCTTCCATTTTGTCAAAAGCTTCCTGATGAAAGAAACTGCCCCTGAAATCCCCCGCTGCCACCCCAGGGGGGCGCGCGGGGCCGGGGGCGGCAGTGGCAGCAGCGCGCCTAGGGCGCGGAGCCGGTCCGGCGGCGGCGGCGGCGACGGTGGCGGCCGCCGTGCCTCTGAGCCCCGCTCGCTAAAATGGCTGATCCGCGCGCGGCCGGCGCAGGCGGCGGCGGCAGCGAACAAAGCGGTCCCGGCCCCGCCACCGCCGCCGCCGCCCGCTCTCTGGCCCCCACCCCGCCCCGCCCCGCCCGGGCCGCCCAGGGGCGCGGGGCGGCTGGGGCCTCGGGCCGGACCCCCCCCCCACCCTGCCCGCGCGGGGCGCACTCCTCGGGATAACAAAGGCGCCCGTGCAGCCATGACGCTCGGCCGCGCCGGGGCCCACGGCTGCGCCCCCGGCCCTCCACGCCGCCAGCCCCGGGCCGCGGGCGCCGGGGCCGAGGCCAGAGACCGCCCGGGAGCCCCGCCCGCCCGTCCTCCCCTCGCCGGAGCCCAGCATCGCGCCAGCCATGTTAGCGGCGGCGACGGCGGCGGCGGCGGCGGCGGCGGACAGCGGGCAGGCGACGAGCGGGGGGGCGGCCGGCCCGCGCACCCCCGGGCCGCCGGGCGCTCCCGCGACGGCCATGTTAATGCAGAAGCAGCAGTGCAGCCCGCAGGCCCGCGCAGCGCCCGGCTGAGCCTGGGAGCGAAGTTTGCCCGCGCCGCAGCCCCCCGGCGGGCACTGGCCGCCCGCCCCCCGCAGAGTCCGTCCCGGGCCGGGGAGCACCCGGCCCCCTTCCCAGTGCCGCCGCCCTGCGCCGGGACGCGCGCCGCCTGAGCCCGCAGCCGCCCCTGGTCTCGCGCCGCCGCAGCAGCTGCCCCAACATCTGGCCTTCGGGGGCCTCGGTCCCTTGGCCACTGCCCCGGGGGCGGGGGCAGGGCGGCGGCCGAAGGCGGCTCCCCGAAGGGGGCTCAGCCCCTACTGCGGGGAGCTGAGGATGAAGCATTGAAAAGTTGAAACACCTGAATTGCTTCTTCCTTCCCCGCCACCTAGCAAGAAGGAAGAAGGGGAGGGAAGGGCGCGGGGACGACAGGCAGGAGGAGGCGGCGGCGGGGCGCGCTCGCGGCGGCGCGGGCCGGAAAGTTGTGCGGGCGCTGCGGCGGCGGCGGCGGCGGCGACGGCGCCAGGCGCGGGCGGTGCGAAACGTACCTGTATTGTTCGCTAGTCTGGGCAGCGCAGGGCACGACGCGCGGCTCAGCGCTCCCCAGCCTCGCGCTAGCTGCCTCCACGAGAGCCGCCTGATTGGCCAGCGGGCTCCGCCGTTTAAAACAGCCTCCTCGCCCGGCCATTGGCCGCGAGCCTCATGCATATTAAACAGGCGCGGGCGCCCATTGGGTGCGGCCGCTAGGATCATTCATTCAAACAGAGCAACCCGCCGGCGCTGGCTGCCGAGGCAAAACAGAGGAATAATAATATTCTCGCTTTCCCACACCGCCCCCCCACCCCTTTGAACCGAGCTGGGATCTCAAAGGACTTCGGAGGGCTCTGGCGTGGGAAGACGAGGTCGACCCCAGCTGCGCTGGCCTCTGCTCCCGCCCCTTGCGGCCTGGGCGCCTCTGGCCCGGTCCCCTGGCCCGCAGGCAGCCCCTTAGTCCCAGAAAACCTCCAGGGACCGAGCGGCGAGGGTCGATGGTGCTCCACTCCTACCCACTTTCGAAACGGCTCCGCGGCGGGCTCCCTGCCTCAGATCGCTGGCTCCTCATTGCAGGTGGAAGACAGCAGCTCCCTCGATAACACCTCAGGATATAGGCGCTAGGGCCATGCTGCCCCTCCCGAAGGGGACCGGACTGCGCTTCTGCGGATCGCGCTCGGCTAGGCTCTTTGCACTAACTGCCAGAGAGTCGATTCGTGCCTGCATTTGCGGAAAGGTCGAGCTAGGTGGGCTAGAAGAGGAAAACGGAGTTTGGCAAAAGCAGAGAAATTGTGCGACATTGTAGTTTTGTGGGCAGGGACTCCCCCTTTTAACTGGTTCAGTTCAGGCCCGCCTTCCCTCTTCTCTCCTGATACACACCCTCTGATGAAGAATAAAAGTTCTTGCAATGAATGAATGAGCTTTCACTTGGCCTTGGCTTTGCCACTGGCTGGTGGTATGGCCTTGAGCAAGTCACTTCTTTATGGGGGGGGGGGGTGTCAGGCAATGGTTTTCAAAATGTAAGGGGAGGCAGTGTCACCTCTGAGGGGTGTTTGGAAGTGCCCCGTGGCTGGGAGTCCTTGTTGGAATTTTATAAGAGAAAGGGATGGCCAGTGATGCTAAATGTTCTACAGTGCGCAAGACAGTCACACACAAGAAAGTAAATTTCCCACTCCAAAAGCTAGTATCAGCCTTGTTGAGAAATATGAGGGCCCTTCCCTCTTTGAGGTACCATGAAAAGAATGGAAGAAAAACGAAGGATGAGGAAAAGCAGCACATTTTAAGGGCCGAAATTTGGAGAACATAATGTAAGAGGAATCAGGAGCTTTTCCAAAGCACTTGAAGGGCCAGGATAACCAGCTATTTATAATTCACATATTTAGAAATGAGACCCACTAGAAGATGAGTTTTCTAAATGCTGCTTCCAGAAACTGTGTCTGAGTGTGAAGTGTGCAAGGAAGCTGACCTCACAAGGCGTCTTCTTCCCTACTGCCACCCAGCTCTTGTCAGCTCCTCTGAGCCTCCTGGGAAGGCCTGAGCCCTTGCAGCTGGCAATGCTAGACTTCCATCATTAGAGATCCAACTGAGACCAAAGGCAAGAGAGTGCTGGTTTTGACAAGAGCTGACAAGCAACAAGTCACTTCCCTGGGTCCCCAATTTAAAGACTCTCAGGGAATGCAAACATCTTAAGGCCACCTGGTTCAATCCTTTGCCTTGTTAGAGCTAGTTGAGTGGTCATCTACCTTCCACTTGCATACCTCCACTCCTAGAGAGCTTACCACCTCCCTTTTGGGCTGCCTCTTCCATCTCAGACAATCTCTGAGCCTTGGGGGTCACCATCCTGCACACAGTACAATTTCTTTTTTATTTTTTTAAAAATTTTTTTTAATTTTTTTTAATGTTTGTTTATTTTTGAGAGACTTAGAGACAGAGTATGAGCAGGGGAAGGGCAGAGAGAGAGGGAGACACAGAATCTGAAGAAGCAGGCTCCAGGCTCTGAGTCTTCAGTGCAGAGACCAACAAGGGGCTCGAACTCACAGATCGTGAGATCATGACCTGAGCCGAAGTCGGCCGCTTAACCAACTGAGCCACCCACGCGCCCCGCACAGTACAATTTCTTACCCTTCAGGGATTTCATGGCAGGCCAGGTCTCTTCTCCACGCAAACAGCTCCAGGTTTTTTCCACGATGAGGTTCTTAGGGTCTGATCTGCCCAGACCACTCCCTCTTGCTCTGTCTCTGCCCTTCCCAGAGGGGAGCACTGTCTCCCCTCCGCCAGAGTGCCCTAGCCTCTTAATGTCATCAGGCCTTTCTAGGCCCAAGATGTGACTTAGGGACTCAGGTGGGACAGGGGTCTCCTTCTGGTCCAGCCACTGCCTGGTGTACTGGCCACACGAGGAAGCTGCACTTAGCAGTTGGCAGGTACCAGGGTGGGGGAACAAGAGTGGTCAACCTTCAGAGCCCACAAGGCACCACTTGGGGCCCCCCTGAGTGGGTAGTGAGGTTTACACTTGTAAGCAGAGGCAACTCACAAACAGCACATGTAGACACACTCATGCCCAGGCACACTGAGAGCATTCCCAAACACAGCAGCCTGAAGGCCAAACCAGGGCAAAAAGAGCATCCCCCATCTAGAAAGGACAGTACAGTAAGTGGTACCCAGACACCACCCTCAAGACCCATTCTGCCCCGCCCCTGCCACAGCCATGCCCATTGGTCTCCTATTTCTATGGACATACTTTGAATGATGAAAGGTTTGTTCCTAATCTTCAAAGGAAGGCTCTCAATCCCTGCTTCTGAGAAACTTCCTCCTTCTGTCAAGCTGAAGCACTTGTCCAGGAGCTAACATCTATGGATGCTGTCATCAGAACCTTACAGAACATGACTATGACATGGCTGAGTGAGTCAGAGATTTGAAGACAGTTGCCATGGTTCCCTGCTCCTGCCACCCCCTCCCCAACAAATGCACATATCACCCCAAGTCCCCATGTCCTCTTTGGGTCTGATCTCCCCAATTCCTCCATACCATCCCCACAAGTCTTGCTTGGGATGCTCCTCACAGCCTTTCTCCTCAATACTGCCCATCTGTGGGAGCGTGCCTGAACATAGGCTGTGGCCTAGCAGGCTCCTAGTTCAGCAGAAACCCATAATTCAGTTCCATGTTCAGAAGGGGTGTGAGGTGACATGGGGGTGGGGCAGAGGCAAGGTCGTGGGTTTGGGGTCTGTCACTGACTTTGAGTCTGCCTTTGGCTATGTCACCTCACCTTTCCCTGCCTGAGTGTCATCTCTCAAAGGTGATCTGACCCACCTATCCACCCTAGCCACTGTGCAATTTGGGAAGGGCTAAAGAACCATCTGGAAGGTGAAAAGAAGTGACAGAACGTCAGGGGTGCCTGTGTCTGTGGCAAAGCCTGGGGCCCGGTAACATGGGGGTAGCTCCAGCTGGTCAAGGTGATGCAGGGCACTGTGGGCCTCTGCCCTGGCCCTCACTGGAAAGCACTTTAACCACATTAATCACTTCTGAGGCCCAGCAGCAGGCCAGCCCCATCCACAGAAGGGGAAACTCAAACCAGAATCTTCTAAGCTGCTTAGCTGCCTGGGAAAACATTGAAAGTAAATAGGAAATAGGAAAAAGTGTGGCAAATGCTGTTTACCGAGGTTTTTAGTTCCTATCAGTTCGAGACCCCCAAAAGATTAAAGAGACTCCTCATCATTCAACAACAAATATGAAACCGTCGTCCCCCACCTTCTCTACTCGTTCCCTACCCCACCACCCTGCACCCAGGTCTTTCTGAGGTTGCCTATGGCTTAAACGCGTTATCCCCGAGACTCGACCAGGGCAGCCTCCTTTCAAGAATCCATGGAAATGCAGCCAGAGTGGATACGGAGTGGGACCGAGTTTTTGAATCCTTTAAAATATGTTAAGGATACTGCTGTGAAGATCCTGCAAGAGGCCAACCCTTTGAGTAGGGGTCTAAGAGGCTTTGTAATTCAGATCTTCACAGGTAAGGAGTCGTTAACCGCAGGCTCCCAGGCCCTCCCTGGGGCCTTGCCCTACCCAGCTCACCCCCACCTGATCTGATTCCGGGCCGGAACCTCCCCTGTCTCCGCCCCTTTTGCTCTCCGGTGGGAATTGCATTCCAGCTGGACTTTTTTTTCCCGGGAAATGTTCTCAGAGGTCGTCGGGGTCTCTGGCTATTATAAGTTATTGTAAGTGCACAGCTGGGCAGAATCTTCGGGAACCGCTAGCCCAGCCTCCTCCTGACGCAGGGGACCCCACGGGAGCCAGTGGCCCACAGGAGTCAGGCCTGGCGCCCCCTCGATAGCTCAGCCCCACCGTGGGCGCGCCGGCCACTGGCGAGCTGGCAGGGGGGCGGCCGGTGGCCCTGAGAAGCAGGAACTCTTGGCTCGGGAAGGCCGCGAGGAAGCCTCGCGCTCGCTCTCCCGCCGCGAGGCCACGCGCAGGTCTGGCCTCCGGGGCCTTCCGGGGCCGCGGCGCGGGCGTGTGCGCGTCCCCGACCGGCGCGGCTGGGGTCTCGCCTTCCCCGGGCGGCCCCGGCCCCTGCGGCGGGAGCGCGGGAGCGAGCGCAGGAGCCACGACTCCGGAGGCGGGAAGCGGGGCAGCAACCGGAGGATGCCCGACAGCTGCCTCCCCGCCCGCCGCCTCGTGGGGACGCGGCCCTGGCCACCGCGAGCCAGCGGGGCCGGACCTGTGGGGGAGACGGACCTGGCACGAAGGGCCCCTGCCCTCCAGGCCCGTTCCCGCGAGCGTGCTCGGGGCCGGGGCGGGGGCGGGGGCGGGACGCGGCGCCCCGGCGGCCGGCACTGCCGGGTGCGGCCCCGCGGCGGCTCCCGCCTCCCAGCCCCCACCGACGTCGCGACGCGCGGAAGACTGCCCTTCCGTGCCGGGGCCCGCTCTGACTCACCGAGCAGCTAATGGGCCAGGACCCCCTCTTCGGGGAAAGGTATGAGCTGTTTCTCTCCACCTGGGCCAAAGGGGTTCCGGCAGTGGGGAGAGGGGGGGTAGCTGAAGACAGCCGCTCTGTAAAATGCCACTGGAACTGATAGTTTTTGAAATGCTCCCTATTTCTTCTTTCTGGGCCGCAGTTTCCCATCGCGAAAAGGGGGACAGGAGCTGGTCCCTGGAGTCCATTAGAGCATCACCGTACTTAGGATTGCTGGGGAGGTTTCACAAAGGTAATGGTTTTCCTATCTTCATTCGCTCTTAGCCCCCACCCCCCCACCCGCTCCAAACTCAAACCCAAAAAGTGTTCCTGTGCACCAGCCCCAAGTTAAGAGGACTTTACAAATAGGCCCCGTGGATGATGAAAGAAGCTGCCTCTGAGGTGGATGACGCTTGTACTGACCACACTTGTCACCACCCCTTCAACTTCAGTCTGTTGTCAGAACAGCGGCTGGAGAGCTCTTGCTAAGTCAGACCCTCCTGCTCGGGACCCTCCAATCATTGCCTTGTCTCCTCAGTCTTCTCAGTGTCCCTCAGGGGCTTACACAAGCCACCTCCCAACACAAACACCTCTGATTCTCTCTCTCAATTCTCTCCTCACTCTGCCTCCACCTCACTCAGGAAGAGTTGCCCCAGGACCTTAGCACTTGCTCTTTCCTCTGCCTGGGACGCTCTTCCCCCATAAATCTGCACGGCTCTCACCCTCAGTTTTTAGGTCTTTGCTCTAATGCCACCTTGCTGATTGACGGGCTCCCCACCAAACAGTGGCCACATGAGAACAGAGACCTCTGTTCCCTTCTCTGCAGTTTCGCCAGTATGTGTCGCAGAGTGGCCACTCCATTCAAATTTGTTAACCTACGAATGCATTTTCAATTGACCTTGATGCTCTAGGTGAGCCCCAGGGCAAAAGGAGTTCCTTATATTCTTAAGACAAAATCCCTGTTTTCAAGCAGTGTGCAACCTAGAGAGTAGACACACCAAAACCTATAAATGGAGTCTAGGATGAAATGAACGCCAGAGAGGCAAGCGAAGTAGAACCAGTAAAGGCCAAGAGGAAGGCTTTATTCTGATTGTGAGTGCAGTCAAGTCAGGCAGCGCTTTCTGAGTAAGGGGGTCACTTTGAGCTGGGCACTGAGGGTTACTGACATTTCCACGGGCAGAGAAGGAGCAGATTCCCCAGGCTGTGGGGAAAGGAGAACCCGTCAACTGAGGCATGGAAATGTGTGGTGATCTGGTGGGAGGCCCCAAAGCCAGAGCGGTCAGATGTTCTCACCTGCAGGTTCCCACACGCCCTAGGCAATGGGGAGCCACTGCAGGATTTGGGGCACATGGCGACCCAATCAAAGTTCTGAGAAAGCTCTCCCTGTTGCTGAGGAGGGATGGGCCAGAGGGGGACAGAGGCAGAGGCTGGTGTGGGCTTGAGTTTGGGATCTAGGAAGTGAGGGTGGGGAAAATTAGCTGGAGTTGTGCCCCGCCCACCTCCCGCCCAACCTCCAGCCAACAGCAAGTGTGACCTTTTTTCAAACTGTAAATCTGACCTTCTTGACAGCCCAGCAGTATCCTCTCGTCTCACTGCAGTGAGAACAACCCCCCTCCTGCCCTAACACACACACATACACACACACAGACACAGACACAGACGTTTCCACAGACTCTTCCCCCTCGCCTCCCCTTAACCGATAATGCCAGTTTCCGGAGCTGTCCCCACCCTGCTACTGGAAAGGCAAACGTACACCTGCTGTTTGGCTGCCAGCTGCCAGGACCCAGCCCCCTTTCCGGGGCCGGGGCAAGTCCTACCCTGGAGATCTCAGCCCAGTTACTCCCCAAGGAGGCTCCTGAGGTCCCCCAGCCCACATTTTACTTTCTCCCTCTGGTCTCCTTTGTGGCATTTTTCCCAACCCTCACTTGGCCACTGTTTGGGTGATTGCTTGTTAAATGTCTGTCTCTACTGGGCTTCGGCCCAGCTAGCGCAGGGCCTGGGACCCAGGAAACACTCAGAAATGCTAGATGGAGGAATGGATTCCCAGGAAAGTGAAGGCCTGTGTTACTGGATGCTCAGTGCGGGGAGCACACCCTCTCTCTGGTTGGGGTAGAGGCCAATGAGTGAACTCAAGGACAATTGCCAACTCCAGCAAGGACTTCCTTCAGCCAAGCAGGGGAGCCCCTCTGTATCTATGTCTGAGGGCACTTCCCTTTGGGTCCTGGTGCCATGGGGCAGCCCTGGGGAACTGGAGGGAGGGTGGGTCGATTTTCAGTGCTAACCGGGCCTTGGGCTTGCAAAGGGAGCCCCATAGTGCAGTGTAACTTTTAGGTCCGTGCGTGGGGCAAGAGCCAGAAGTGCTCTGCTGGGGCTGGAGCATGCGCTCTGCCACTTCCCACTGTGTGACTCGGCAGACAACCTCAGCTTTCTGTACCTTTGTTTTGCCATTTGCAAAACGAGTCCAGCAATAGTACCCACATCATAAGTTGTTGTGTGGATGCTACGAGGCACTTAGCGCAGTGCCCGACATGAAATGAGTGCTCGAGAAGGGATTACTGTTGGAATGGTTACTTTGGACTTGACTCTTAATTCTTCAGACAATGCAGAAGAGCAGCAGTTGGCTAACAATCCCAACATCTTCCCTAGTGAATTGCCTCTCTCTGGGCTATCTGTGACCTGAGTTGTAGGATCAAGGCAAGCTGGACCTGTGCATCTGAATGCCCGCACCTACAGCCACACTAGCACTACCTTAATAAACCTTCATCATGGAAACATGTGGTGGGGTCTCGGTCCTGTGTACCTGATCCTGGAGCGGGGAGGGGAGGGGGTACTTAGTCCTTGGAACTGTAACTGCCATGATTGACTGGGCAGTTCCTCTGGAGCAAGGACTGAGTCCCATTCATCTTGAGATGGCTCCACATCCATGGGGCCCGGCCTAAGGCCTGGCACACCGTGTTCGCTGTGAGGGTTCTCCCCACAGTAGAACTAACGTGTAATACTGCGGCATGTGGTACTGGGCAAATGGCTTTGTATTTCCAAATCCAAACCCACAGACGTACCACAAACAAGAACTAGCAACCTCGGAGCGCAGGTGGAGCCTGTGCTCTCTGCTTTCACAACTCAGGGCACCTTGGAAAAACCCCTGGACAAATCCCAGAGCCTCACTTGTCCTCAGTTTTCCCTTCTGTATACTCAGGAAGTGGCACTAGTATCTAACCACACTTAGGCTGCTGGAGCATATGCTCCCCGGGGCGGCGTTTCCCCTTTCCGTGGTCCTCGTCTGCCTGGAAGCAAGCACGAGCCCGAACACTGGCTGAGTGAATGGACGATGTGACTCTCAGATCAGCCAGACCAGCCTGACTTGAGATATTTCAAGTAAAAGCCTTTTTTTTCCTTCCCTACATGATTTATCTAGATTATCATCTCAACCTTCCACTTACCCTGGGATATGCTTGTACCTGCACGATTCACCCGTTGTCTGGAGGAAAGGACAATCAGATAAAATGATAAGGATGAAGGACTGTCAACATAAGCTACAAACGTCTAAGTCAGATCAGAGAACATGATGCTAATGATAGTGATGATGATAATAATAATGCTACTTTGCATTTTGTTCCTTAACAGTTTACAAGGTGCTTGCATGATCTGCTATCTCACCTGTGCCCCACAAAGGTCCTGTGACATATCTGGGCATATTTTGGAAATATCGAAGCCCAGAAAAAGCAAGTGTTTTGCCCAAAGGGCACCAGGCCATCAGAGGTAAAATTGGGGCTAGAATCAACATCTCCTGCCTCCCTGTGTCTTTCAGAGCCTTCACTGCCAGGATCCTTCTGCCTGCCTACAGCCACACAGAGAAGGCCAGCAAGAGTCAAAGGGCCTGTGGGTAATTGCTGAAGTCATCAGACAAGTGACCTTCCAGGGCCTTGCTCCAGTGTTTCCCAAACCAAGCTCCCCAACCTTGGCCCCTCTCCTACGTGCATCCCCAGAGAGTGACACTGCCACCGCCCAACCCCCCACCCCAGCATCCTGCCTGGCTCCCCTCTCTCCCTCATCTCCCACATCCATGCTGTCTTCAAATCCCGTCAATTAGATCTCCTAAATATCTTTCAAATCCAGATCTTTCTCTCCACCTCTCACTACTGCGCCATGATCCCTGCTCCTGTGATGGCCCTCTAGTACCATCTGCTCTTCGTGCCAGCAACCTGAGGAATCCTTTATAAATGTACATCTCCACCTTGTCACTGCTCCATTTAAAATCTTTTTGTGACTCCACGATCTTCAGATAAAACCACAGAAAGACCCTTCAAGATCCAGTTCCAGTCAGATTCGTGCCACCAACAAGCGCCACCCATGAACACCCGGCCCCAGTCTCATACGTGGTGGTCCTGTGACCCACCTCAGCGTGGTCAAACCATTCCTAAGAGTCAGAATGCCCTGAGTGTTCCAGTTGGTTCTGCACCTGCCTGGCTCTTTCCACCAGACCTGGAACGCCCTCAAGGTTAAAACTGCCTCCCATAGCTCCCTAGAGGGCCCACTGCCCTGCAAAGGGTTTGGTCCCAACTCAGATATGGGAGTCAAATTTGAATGGAATTGAAGCAGCTCTAGAGTGTTGAGAGATGAGGGCCAGCCTTGTTTGGTAATAAGAGCAGCAACCTAATGGCTGTGAGGAAAAAAAAACAAGGATGAGGAGAGAGAAAGACCCACAGTGGCCTTGCTGCTGCTACTGCTGCAGTGGCCTCTGGGAAATGTCTCCTGCTAGCTTCCTGCCTTTAATCTAAGAGCTGGGTGATGATAATGATGATGATAAGCCAGAGATCACCCAGAAAGCCAGCTTCTGGAACACTTGATTGGGGGATCTAGAGAGAAGAGAGTATCAAATTATGCATCGCCCTCTCTCTCCTAGATCTTGCTCTACAATGTGGCTCATGATTATGTGATGAACTCAGCATATGTTGCTAGCTAATTTTAATATTTATGATGAATTTTCAAATCACCTTTTAGTATGCCAGTGTTGACATTCTATAAATCATAGAACTTTACAGGTGAAAGGGCCATTAGCATCTCATGTGAATTTTGCCTTTTCTAGGTGGAGAACCAAGTAGTTCCAGAGATGGCCAGGAGCTAGCTTAAGGTCACCTGGGCGTTGGTGGCAGAGCTGGGCCTGGAACCAAGGGCCCCTGGCTCACTACCCTGAGCTCTGCCCACTGTACCACACTACCCTCCCCTCCCAGCAATGTAGGGACTGGAAAGCTTCCTGTGGTTTGCGAATGGAAGTGGGTCATGTTTTTACTGCGCCAAAGGAACAAGAGGCACAGAATTATCTGGAAAAGAAAATGGATGTACATGGTGAGACAGTTTAAGGCTGAAAAAAGTACACATGACCTGTCCCTGACTCCCTAGTGGTGGCACCATCGCTATTGTCCTGACTGAATGAACTGGTCCTTGGAATATACCACACTGTTTCTGCTCCAAAGGGTTGGGGATGGGGAAAGAGTACCCCACCAACTGAAGTTCTCATCCAGGAACTCCAGATAGTACAGCAGCCTCAAAGGAGGAGACTTCGAGCAGGACAGAATGTAAGTCAATCCTCTCAAGGATGCATAAGGATGCATCCTGGTAGGCGTATCCCATAGTCGGGTTACGTTCTGGTGAGCACGCAATCTTGTTTTTATGTTGTTTTGACAGCCTTGGATACAAAATTGCACTGAAGGTGTGTGGTGGGTTCAGAGGTCAAGAGCATAGGCTTTGGAGTCAAGAGTACTTGGGTTCAAGTCTCAACTCTGTCCCTTCCTAGCTGAGAGTCCTTGGGCTGATTGCTGAACCTCTCCATGCCTCAGTTTTCCCATTGGTAAAATGGGTCTCATAATACCCACCTTATAGGGCAATTGTGAGGACTCTGGGGTATAAAATATAAAGTACACCTAGACTGGGTCCAGGCACATAGAAAGCGTTCAATAAATGTGATTGTCCTGGAAAGGAGGACTTATAGTGATCCTTTATTCTGTTTCTTTATACTTTTTGACACTGATCAGAAATTACTTTTGGGGCACCTGGGTGACTCAATCGGTTAAGCATCCGACTTCAGCTCAGGTCATGATCTCATGGTTCATGGGTTCGAGCCCCACATCAGGCTGTCTGCTGTCAGCACAGAGCCTGCTTCAGATCCTCTGTCTCTCTCCTCTACCCCTCCCCCACTCACGCTCTGTTTCAACAAAAAGAAGAAATTACTTATATGACTAGAATATGAGGAGGGGGGGAACTATCCTTGCAACAAAATATTTTTCGAAAAGATCCTGGAGGACACTGCTGTGAGGCTTTGCAGGAGTTTTCCTGTTGTCAGCAGGCAGACGGGCTGCCAGGTCACAGGGCAAAGGGCAGAGCCTCAGCTGGGAGACAGATTCCAGGACCGTGGTTCCGATTTGTGCCCTGGGAACAGCACTGGTGTTGCTCTTTACATGGCCCAGCAGCTATGGATCGCACACTGTTTCTTCCGGCAGCGAGGTCAACTAAAGCAAAACCACCTCATAATTTCCATTAGACTTTTCTAGAAGTACAAACATCACAAGTCGGGTGGGGTTCTCAAATCTACTCTTTCATGATGAAGGAATGAAGTTTGGTTCTCTCTTCCCAAGTTGAATGAAAATAGTATTGCTGTACTTTTAGGTTCTTTAAGCTGTGGGAATGTAAGGAAAGCTACTGAGATGGGACCTGGGCACCTGGGTATTCCTAGAACCTTACTGTTCAGGGGCACCTGGGTGACTCAGTTGATCAAGCATCCAACTCTTGGCTTCAGGTCAGGTCATGATCTCACAGTTTGCGGGTTCAAGCCCCGCATCAGGCTCAGTGCTGACAGCTCAGAGACTCCTTGGAAATCTCTCTCTCCCTCTCTCTCTGCCCTTCCCCCACTTGTTCTCTCTCTCTCTCTCTCTCTCTCTCTCTCTGTCTGTCTCCCTCTTTCTCTCTGTCTCTCAAAATAAGTAAACTTAAAATATATATGTTAAAAAAAATAGAATCTTATTGTTCAAAAGGACTGTGGTAGGCTATAAAATGATCCCCCAATAGCTATCCACATCCTATTCATCAGAACCTCTGGATGTTAACTTATACAGAAAAAAAAGTCTATGCTAATGTAGATGTAAGAAAGTTTAGGATAGCAAGATGGGGAGATGACCCTACGTTATCTGGGTTGGCCCAGATGCAACTACGTATATCCTTACAAGAGAGAGGCAGAGGAAGGGTAGACACACAGAAAATAAGGTGATGTGAAGACAGGGCAGACAGAGATTTAAAGATGTAGGTTTTGAAGTTTGGGGTAACTCAGCCGCAAGCCAAGGAACATCAGCAGCCACCAGAGCCTGGAAAAGACAAGGAATGAACTCTCCCCTAGAGCACCTTGATTTCAGACTAGTGATACTGATTTGGGTCTTCTTGCCCTCAGAGACAGAACGTAATAAATTTTTGTTGGTAGTAATTTGTTATGACAGCCACAGGAAACCAGTACAGGGCCCTTAGAGTTCATCTAGTCCAATGGCTTCCACATATTTTCAGCAGCAAAATTAATGACTTTTCAAATGAAATCATATGCCATGGTCTATCAAGACAACAGATGAAAGTGGAGGGGTAATGGCTGAAAAAGGGGGGGGCAGGATTCTCACCTCTTAAGTCTTCTCCTATCTCCATGGTGGCTACTGAAGCACCTCCTAGAATCTTCCACCAACAGAGTGTGAAAATCTGCATCTAGTTCCAACCACCTCACTGAACGGATGGGTAAGTTGAGGCTCTGGGAGGCTGAGTGGTTGGCCAAAGGCCTCTTTTGGTGGGAGCCAAGGAATATTTGTAAGGAGGAAACAAGGCAGGCTATTTCTGCCTGCTCTCTCATCTTCTCTTTCCTGGTCGGAGTAAATCCGTGTCTCCCAAGAGAATGATTAAGAATACATTGGAGCCTCTAGATGAATTTTGTTTTTAGCACCAGTTTCTGTTCTGAACAAGGAATGCCGATTGTGTCAGGTGCGGCAAAGCTCTGATGAAATATTTGTTCATGAAAAGCACAGACCTTGAGCAGGCTGTTAAAAGCATCTTCTGAGATGAAAAAACCACTGCTTGATTCTTCTCCTGTGTTTGGAAATTTCATCCCCCAGGTATGCCTGTAACAGTAGGAGTGAGGAGGTGGGCAGGAACAAGTAGCTAAATCAAGCAGCTGTTGGTGTACCTGAAAATATGAATCCTTCAGTGAATCAAGAGAGCCTAGACAAAAAGACAGCTGAACACCACAATCAGAGTTTTCCTGTTGTTAGATTCAAAAATACTGAAGGTCAGTTCTGCTAAATGGCCTTTGTGGGGAATAAAGAAAAGGTTACAATAAAATATTACTCCCCTTTTCCCTCTGGCCTTGGTACTAATAGACAAAACATTAAAAGTCAGGTTCTCTTTCCTCCCAAGCATAGCCAAGAAGGATGGCATTTTCAAGGGGAACTTTACAGGGAACTAGGAGAAATCCAAAGGGAAAGAAGCAGACATGATCCAACCCCCTTCCCCAGGGGTCAAAATGGCTGACTATTTTCCAAACTGATTCACAGTTCGTGATGACTTCTATGACTGTTTCCAGGGCCACTGTTCTCATTCTATTTTGTACTCCTGCTACTTGACCAAGTGGCATTAGAAGTATCTGGGAAAAGGGAGGCAGGGTGTGTTCCAAGAATGAAAAAACCATGAAAGGTCTGAACCAAGACCAATGGGTGAGCCAGCAATGTCAGCTGCCCGCTCAAGACTGCTGGGAGGGAGCACTCAGCACCACAGATGGAAAACAACTGTCACAGCAAATGGTATTCGTGTGGCTTTCTTTGTTCCTTGATGTTGCTAAGGAGGGTGTCCTCCCTCCACTCTGGAGGCCACGTGGTTCCTCTCTTTCCAAAAGATGAAGCTCACTGGCTGCCACCCACCATCACTACAGGTGATGGGGCAGTGTGTCCTTATGCAAAATGCACAAAGGCACTTCCAGAGTGGGGCAGCCTTCACTGGAAATGACCTGTCTGGGGCTTGTTCTTCTCCTTTGTTTCTTTTGGCCTTCAGGTAATGACATTCCTCAATTCTTGGCATCACCATCATTGGTGTGTGAGGTTCCTTTCTGGCTGGGTCAATCCATCCATCCATCCAGTCCTTGTAATGCCCACTTTCTGCTCCACTTCCTCTTCCCTCAGAGTGTGTGCTCTGGCAAATGGGTAGTGTGTGTGTCTGTGTGCACGTGCCTGTGTGTGCGTGTGCATGTGTGTGTTTCAATAAACACAAGTGATATTGTCCTGGAGAACTTGTTCCATTTCTTCGTGAGTGCTTTTCCACTCTGCCCTGTGTGCGTGACCACTCCATACTGCTGTGTGTTCCTGAGTTGGTTGCTTGTAACCACATGGTTGCTTCTCCTTTTCCCTAGTGGTGGATTCTGGTTGCCTCCAATGCTCAGGTAGCACAAGCAATGCACGATGAATTCCTTGTGTGAGTCCCTAGAGCAGGCTGAATAATGGTCCCCAATGATATCAGGTTCTATTCCCTGGACCCTGTGCAAGTTACTTTATGTGGAAAGTGCGTCTTTGCAGATGCGATTAAGTTAAAGATCTTGAGATGAAGAGATTGGCTTGGATTATTTGGGTGGGCCCAAAGTGTAATCACATGTAGAAGGAATTTCCTAGGGCTGCCGTAACAAAATGTGAACAAACTGGGTTGCTTAAAACAAGAAAAATTTACTACAATCATGGTTCTGAAGACCATAGGTTCAAAATTAAGCTGTCACCAGGCACACTCCCTCCAAAGGCTTTTGGAGAGAATCCTTCCTCCCCTCTTTCAGCTTCTGGTGGCTCCAGACTTGGCTTGTGGCCAAGCCGTCTCTCTGTCCTCACATGGCCTTCCCTGAGATTCTCCGTATCCTCTCTTTTTATAAGGACATCAGTCATTGGATTAAGGGTCTCTCCTATGCCAGTAGGGCCTCATCTTAACTAATTACATCTGCAAAGACCCTATTTCCTCATAAGATCATTTTATGAGGTTCTGAGGGCATATGAATTGGGGGAGACGATATTTAACCAGTACACATCTATTCTTTACAAGGGAGGTAAGGGAGGTGTCACACACAGAGGAGAAGGCAGTGTGAAGGCACAACGGGGAGAGATGTGAAGATGCTGGCTTCGAAGATAGAAGGGAACATCTGCGGCCATCAGAAGCTGGAAGAGGTGGGCAAGGACCTTCTCTTAGAGCCTTTGGAGGGAGTGGGCCCTGCTGACAACTGGATTTCAGCCTGATGACACTAATCCTGGACTTCTGGCCCCCAGAACTATGAGATAGCGAATTTCTGCTGTTTTAAGCCACCCAGTTTATGACACTTTGTTACAGCAACCACAGGAAACTAATAGTCCCTTTGTGGGCCCGCAGGTGAACTCGTCAGGGGTTGTACCCAGAAGACGGATTGCTGGGTCAGTGTGGACGTGTACACTTGATCTGGCCACATGCTGCCAGGTGGCTTTGCAAAGCAGCTGCATCAATCTAGCTGGACTCCCACCAGTAGCACACAATGGTTTCCCTTTCTCTTTATCCTAGCCAGCACTTGGCATCATTTAGCTGCTTTTTGCCAATCTGACATGTGTGTATCCTATCTCATTGTTTTAATTTGCATTTCTCTGATTACTAACGAATCTGAGCATCTCTTTGCATACTTACTTGCTAGCCTTTTGGGTTTCTCCTTCTGGGAATTGCCTATTCATATGCTTTGCTCATTTTCCTGTTGGGTCTTTTTCTTGTTGGTTTGCAGAATTTTCTTGTATATTTTATCCATTAATCCCTTGTTGGCTTTAAACAACAAATATCTTCTCCCCATCTGTCGTCTGTCTCTTAACTATCTGTAGTGTCCTTCATGGAAGAAATTTCTTAATCTTGCTGTAATCAAATCTATCTAAAGCAAGGGTGCCAACAGAGGGCTAGACTGATCAGAGACTGTTGTACAAACAGAGTAAGCGTGTGTGTGTGTGTGTGTGTGCGCGCGCGTGCGTGCGTGCGTGCTCACAGGTGCATATATGCGTGCCACATGGACCACACATGAGCATGCATCTCTGACTGAATGTCAACCCCCAGAGAGCACACGTTGTTCACCATTTGGGATGAACTGCTCCCCTGCTTCCTCCACTGATACAAATGGTCCAGCACAGTGGTTCTCAGACTTCAGGGTCCACTAGAATCCAAGCCACCTCGCGGCTTGTTAAAACCAGATTCTTTGGCTTCACCCCAGAGTTTATGAGTCAGTGAGTCTGGAGTGGGGTCTGTGGATTTGTATTTATTTATTTTTTAGCGTGTTTATTTATTTTGGGGAGCCTGAGTGACTCAGTTGGTTGAGTGTCCAGCTCTTGGTTTCGACTCAGGTCACAATCCCACAGTTCATGGGTTCAAGCCCCACATAGGGCTCCCTGCTGAGAGCATGGAGCCTGCTTGGGATTCTCTCTCTTCCTCTTTCTCTGTCCACGGGGAGGCCAGTGTGTGGGTTCAGAGGCCACACCACCTTGCACTTAGCCAATCAGTAGTAGGAAGTCTGGAGAGATGGGAGAGTAGCTTATAATCAGATCAGTGCCAGTGCTCAAAGGAACCCCACAGGCAACCCAGGCCAAACAATCTCACAGTGGAGGCAAATGAGACCCAAAAGGGTCAGTTATTTGATCACAGTCACACTGCAAGCCATGTCCTGACTGCCTGCTCAGTGCTCTTCATTTCGCGGCTACCATGTAGCATTTCCCACCACCATCCATCCCCAACATCACAGCTGGTCCAGCACAAAGAAGCCGAGAAGTACCTAGAAAACATCCATGAGACACAGCAGCCCTGCCATCATCCATTGTTTCCTTTCTCTGGCACATAGGAGCAGTACTGGGACACTAGGTGTGTTTAGGAGGGGATCATGGGGGGTAGACTAGGAGGTATAGACAGGGCCACACCAGGAATTTCCATCCCTGCCCACCTCTCCCACTCCACAGCTGCCACCAGCCTTCCTGAGGCCTGAACAGGTGCTTCTCCCTGCCTCTACCTCCCCACCACTCTCTGCCCGCCCCCCCCCCCCAAGGAAAGCAGGGAGACTCATACCCCTGAGTCTCCACCTGGCCATGGAGAGAGATGGCATGTTCCCTGGGCTGGCAGCAATGAATGGAAGAAGCAGGAAAAGCTGAAGGCAGGTGAAGCCTCCCGAGCTCAGCTAGGAGGGGTAGGGAGGACTCAAGAGAGAGTGCATGGGGAGGGGAGAGAAAAGGAAAAGGAACTAAAGGAAGGAGGGGAGAGAGAAAGTGGGGGAGGAGAATAGAAGAGGAGGAGGAGAGGGTGGGAGAGGCAGAGGAAGGAGGTGAGGGCTAAGGGAATCACACCAGAGAGTAAAGGGCCGAAGACTGCTTATCCCAATGAGACTCCCCCAGGATATGTGCCGGGAGGCAGCTGGCGGAGGGGGCTGGGTGCAGGTGTCCCACCCACCAACAGGCAGGTGGAGGGGGCTGGGCAGCAGCCAGCGGTGGGTGATGGGGAGTAGGTGAGAAAGGCTTTGGAAAGGGTGAAGTGCTTTCTGGAAAAGAAGCAGCACAGCAGGATGGTCCTGACACCATGGCCACCTCCCACTTTGCCCCCACCACTCCTCCTTATCCTTACCCGGCCCCACCTTGCATTCTCTGGCTTACATTCAGTTCTGGAAGTCTAGCCTCCCCAGGTTCCTGTAAAAGTCAGCCTGGCTGGGGAGAGTGGTTGGGCATTCAGAGACCCCAGGAACTTGGGATCCCCCCCACCATGCCAGTCCAATCCGCTACCACTTGCTAGGCACACCAGGCGCCTGCCTGCACCAGATCTTGCTGAGTGAGGTCAGGTGTGGGCCCTGCCAGCTGGGCTCAGGACCTGGTGCTCAGCCGCAGTCAAGGGCAGCTGCAGGACTTTACCCTGACCATGGGCCTTATAGCAAGCTGCATGTGGAGGGGTCAGGTCAAGGAAAAGAGAGCAGGAGGACTCTTGTCTGCCTCTTGTCTCCTGGTCCCCCTGGTTGTCCGCGGCCCCAATGGCTACCATCACCACCTGTCCCTGAGTCTTGCCAGCCATCCCAGAAACCTCACAGGATGGACTCCTGGGAACCTGTGAGGAATATCTCCCTCTCTCCCTCCCTCTCTCTCTCTCTCTCTCTGTCTCTTCATTCATCCAAACACATTTATTAAGTCCCCACCATTTGCCAGGCATTAGGGCTTTCTCCCCCCAGAGACAGGCACCTGTCATTCCAATGGTGGGGATGGTTCCAGCTCTGCCCCAGGTGTCACCAGTTTCCCCAAATCCTGTCTTCTCTGGCTCCCCTAGTGCCCTTGGGTCAGATTTCCTGATGGCTGGCTCTGGACAGTCTCTCTCTTCCAACAAACTGTCAGGCCAGCAGGGCCTCTGGGCCTCCGGCACGTGCTCCAAACCCCCAGCAATAACGGAGGGCAGCACCAGCACCGTGGCTAGCTCAAGTTATGTCATGCAAGCCCCGCAGCCCTGACAAAGGCCCTCCCTTGAACCCCATCCCCCACCTCTATCCCTACCTACTGCACCACAGTGACCATCCTGTCCAGGGCCAGCCATCTAAATCTACACACATGGTCCCCTTCCTCAGCTCCTAGCACACGTTAAGCCCCTGCCCCAGCCCTGGCCCTGAAATAGCTTGCTCATTAGCCCTCCCCGGCCAGCAGGTTTCCAGGACACTGCACACCCATGGCTCCTCCCTTCCTAGCTGCTCCTCCTGGTATCGTTTAGATTCCTCCTCCCTAACCTGCCCCTTATAAGTCAACATCCAGATAACAGGTGTGGGTGAGAGTGTGGAGAAATCGGACCCCTCATTCACTGCTGGTGGGAATGAAAACTGGGGCTGCCACTGTGGAAGATGGCTTCCTCAGCTAGGCACATATAGTTCCTGTACCACCCAGCAATTCCATCCACTCCCAGGTGTAGACCCAAGAGGACTGGAAACAGAGACCAGAGATTGTCCACCGAAACGGGGATTGTACATGAACGTGCATAGCAGCATTATTCACAATGGCCAAAAAGTGAAAACAACTCAGATGCCTATTCAACTGCTGGATGACAAACAAAATGTGGTCTCTCCATATAATGCAAGTTTTTTCAGTCATACAAGCGACCGAGTACTGACACATGCTACAGCATGGATGAACCTTGAAGACAGGATACCAAGTGAAAGATGCAAAAGACCACATACTGTATGGTTCCACTCACAGGAATGTCTGAAATAGGCAAGTCCATAGGGACAGAAAGCTGGTTAGTGTTTGCCAGGGGCTGGGAGTATGGGGGAATGGGAAGGACTGCTTGATGGGTACAGGGTTTCCTTTTGGCAGGATGAAAAGGTTCTAGAATTTAGAGAGGTGATGGTTGCACAATACCATGAATGTATTAAATGTCCCTGAATTCTACACTTAAAAATTGCTAGTTTTA
Source organism: Paguma larvata (assembly GCA_030068075.1). Lineage (NCBI taxonomy): Eukaryota > Metazoa > Chordata > Mammalia > Carnivora > Viverridae > Paguma > Paguma larvata. Next base: position 118,656,155 of record CM057830.1, on the reverse strand, counting down.
TGTTTTGTGTATTTTGCTGCGTGCGCACTACACACACAAGTCACCATCCATCCCTTTTTGTCCTTGGCCCTTTCCTCACTCACATTCTTACTCAGCCTTCACAATTCAGCTCAGCTGTTGGATCCTTGTAATGCTCTGCAAACTTGCCTCCCATCCCCACCACGCTGAGGCTCTCTTTCCTCTCCACTCCCCCAGGATCCTCTGTTCCCAGTGCCTGGACTAAGCGTGGAATACAGTAGGTGCATATTTGGCCAACCAATGAATCCAGTGCCCACCCCCTCATGTTCACCTGGGGAAAGTGGGAGCCAGTGAGGGGAAGTGATTTACCCAAGATTCCAAGGCTAATCAGGTGCCTTTTATGTCCTAGCATGTCTTTCCTTCCCACTTCTCAGCGTCTTTTCTGGCCTGCCTGTCTTCACCGGCTATTTCTCATCCCCTGATGCCCCCTGGGGTGGGGGGGCTTGAACCAAATGAACCGGGTGTGCCCAGTCCTTGAGGAAGGGGCTCTGACTCTGGAGCTGGGTGCCTGGGCTCCTTGGGCAGCCTCTCCCCATCTCTGTGCCACAAAGGAGTGGCGCAGCTTTCTGGGCTTCAGTTCGCACTTTAGGGGAAACAGAGGGAAGGCTAGCAATAGATCAGAATTCAGGAGCAACCTCTCACCCAGGCCCTTGTACCCAGGGCAGGAGAAGAGTGTCAAGAGACCATGGTTAAAGTACTGGAGCTGCTTTAATGGCGGTTAGAGGAAGCCACAGGATTTGAAAGACTCCAATAGGCCTCCCACAGACCTAAATTCCACCATGAGAGATGTAATCCTTTGACCTGAACTTGCCTTCTCCCTTCTTCCTCCATTTAAATTCTATAACAGTACTTTTAACAATTCTTGGCATTTATTTGTGTAACATTAGACATCCCTACCTCATAGAGTCGTTGCACTGTTGCCAGAAGCAGGCAAGATGGGACAGGGATTACAAATCTGATTCTATAACTGCAGAAAGCAAAGTCCAGAGAGGTTGATCGATTTACTGCAAGGAGCCCAGCTAGCCTAGTACTCTTGACCTTGAACTCATGTGTCTCTACTCCATATAGACCACAACTGACTGTAACAGCTTCTGCCCTCAATACAGGGAGAAGTAAATAATTAAGTCCAAAACAAACCTTTGCTCAGGAGCCCAGAATCCGCATGGAAGCCACTGGAGTTAGAGTTCAGACTGCAGCTCATTCAGCTATCCCACAAGCATCTTTTTGGACACTTCTTGTGAACCAGGCCCTAGACTAGGTACCTGAGGGGTTTGGGAGGCTAAATAATGCCCCCCAAGATATTCAGGCCCTAATCCCTGGAACCTGCGAATGTTACTTTATATGGCAAATGGAATTTTGCAGACGTGATTAGGATGTTGAGGTGGGTACCTCAGTACCCAGGTGAGTTCTAAATGCAGTCTCATGAAGACTTAGAGAGATTTTATAATGACACACACAGAAGAGAGGCCACATGAAGATGGATGCAGAGATTGGAGTGATGTGACCACAAGCCAAGGAATGCTGGAAGCCACCAGAAGCTAGGTGGATTCTCTACAATTAAAGAGTCTCCCCTAGACCCTCCAGAGGGAGAGTGACTCTGCAACACTTTGATTTTCGCTTCGTGAGACCCACTGTAGACTTCTGGCCTCCAGAACTGTGAGAGAACAAGTGTCTGTCATTTTAAGCCACTAAGTTTGTGGTAATTGGTTATGGGGGCTACGAGAGCAAGGCTGAGGTTCTGCCCTTGGGAGCACCCAGGGCTAAGCTGATAAAGTTGCAACAAGGAGATGAGTGCCTCTCCCACAATCCTGAGACCAGAGGGATTCTTGGAGGTCACCATATGTTTTGCACACACAATAAACCCAAACCTTACCATTTCCCCTTGCTGGATCCCAGGTCGAGATCTGGATTTCTTATAGCAGCTTCCTGGTCCTCCCCTCATACCTCTTAGCTCCCACTCGAGTTTCAAGATCACAGTTGAGTATAAAGGATGCAGAGGTTTCGTGGATTACCCTTCCCAGGCATACTTGCCTGTTAATAGCTGTGAAATTCATAAAGAATTTAGCCTCGTGGTTGGAATCCAAGTCCCTGAGATCATCTGTCATCATCGGCCCAGTTGAGGCAGGTGGTAGTCAAGGGCAATGAAGTAGGGAACTCACCTTCCCCTCCAGTCCTCCCTGGGTTGTTCAGAGTCTTTCTCCAGATGGAGAGAGGAACCCCAGCTCCGAACTGAGTTCACCTGCTGTCCCCACTGCCCACCAGGCAGACACCTCTTTCCTCCCTGGAGCTCACTGCCGAAGTTTCTGTACACGTCTCCCATGGGGATAGTGTCTGCGGGTTGTTCAAAGTCTCTCTTGAGTTACCCCAAGGAAAGGTCAGCTGCCCTGTGGAAGTGACATTGGGACAATAAGATGCATATACTCCATCATTGTTCCTTCTTGGGCATTGCCTACCAGGAAACTCAGAACCGAACTTCATGTTCAATGACGGTAACTGTCTTGCCATGGTTTGGAATTTTTCTTTCTCCATCATTAGTGGCTTTGATGTGCATGTATCTTTATTAGCAGCTGCCTTAATTCCTTTCGGGAAGCAGTGGGATATAAATCAGAGACTCTAAGGAGAGATTGTGTGGCCACATGGAGATTGGAACCCAGAGTCCCTGTGTGGATTTGAGCCCAGAAGATCCCCTACTGGAGGCCAGGGGCCAGGCTTGGGCTCCAGTTGGGCCAGCACCACCCACTGGCTGGAACCTGGGCACCCTTTACCCCCCTCCACATATACACACTATAGCTCGTATGCTTCAGGGGCCATTTTCTTTAGGTCCACTTCTGCCTGCCGGTTTGGGGCTGGGGCAAGGGAAGGAGGAGAGTCTAGGCCACAGGCCAGACAGCTTGTGTGTGATTTAGGGAGAAGTGGGGCCTTGGGCTGTTTGCCAGCCCCCTGCCTGGGAAAAGGAGAATGCTGAGGCAGGGCCCTAAGCTGCCACAGCCAGAAGTTTTTGTGAACAGTCTCAGGGGCCCCTGTGCAGCCCAGTGGCCATGGCGGAGGCTGCTGATAGAGTTGTAATGAGAATAATGGTTCGGTTTCTTGCTTTTTACCTTTTACCAAGCAGTTTGCTGGTATTGTTTCTTTGCTGGTTTCTATTATTCCTATTTTACAGAGGAGGAACCTTAGGCACAGAGAAGTTAGATAACTTCTCCAAGGTCTCACAACTAGGCAGGGGGAAGAAGCTGCCTGTTTCCTGATGAATGCACCTACCAGAAAGCTGAGAGGCATGGGGCAGGTGAGGCGCTCAGTTGGTTGAGTGTTGGACTTCAGCTCAGGTCATGATCTTACAGTTTGTGAGTTTGAGCCCCGCATTGGGCTCTGTGCTGACAGCTTGGAGCCTGGACACTGCTTCAGATTCTGTGTCTCCCTCTCTCTCTCTCTGCCCCTCCCCCCCCTTCAAAAATAAATAAACATCAAAAAACTTTAGAACACTGACAGATGTGTGGGCTGACTGACTACCTTTCCCCCACCAAGACATCACCAACGTGGGCTGACTGGGGTGGTAGGAGTGAAACATCCCCAGTCAACTGAGGCCACGTGCGCAGAGTTCCCCAGAAGTCAGTCCTCTGGGCTCTCTCTGTCCTGTTCCTTGAGGTCAAAGGACAGGCACCAACCCCCAAAGAGCCCTTGCTGGTCTTGGAAGGCCTTGATATCCCCTCTCCTGAGGGCCCTCTGGAAGCTGGGCAGACGGGAAAGGTTCTGGGCCACAGTGGCTGAGGGAGGTAGAAAGGCCAGTAGCCGAGCACCTGGGAGAAAGGCAGTGGAGGAGCAGGCAGTGGGCAGGGCTTGTGGGAAGTGGGGCCTGGTGAAGGTGAGATGGAGGAGCAGAGAGAAGGAAGAAACATGAAGATTTCTTCTATTTTGGAGATTTGGCCTTTTCACCAGCCTGGACAGCACTACCCAGGCAGTAGAGTGCAGCCTAGGGGTGAAGAATATGGGCTCTGGACCCAAAGGGACCTGGGTCCAAATCCCAGCTTCATTCCTCCCTAGCAGTATGACTTTGGGCAAAGCACTTCACCTCTCCAAGTTTGCTTCCTCAGCCATAAGCCTGGAGTCCTCCTGGCTTCTGCTACATGGGGGCTGCACTGAAAATTCCAGATGGGAAACTCTTAGGGCAGCACCTGCCCTGCCGTAGGTGCTGTGTTAGGGTTAGCTGCCATCACCGTTTGCTCCTAACCTCCATTGCTGCAGTTGCTGAGTGATGGCCCCAAAGACGTCCCATGTCCTAATTCCCAGGGCTGGTGAATATGTTACCTTACAAGGAAAAAAGGAACTTTGCTGATGTGATTAAAATAAGGATCTTGAAATGAAGAGATTGTCTTCAATTTTCCAGGTGGGCCCAGTCTAACCATAAGATCCTACCCAGGGAAGGAAGAGACCGGAGGGTCAGAGAGAAGATGTAACAACACAGAGGTTGGCGTGACATGAACATGACCCAATGCGCACCAGTGGCGTCTAGACGCTAAGAAAGGTAGAGAATGGATTCTCCCTGAGAGCCTCCAGAAGGAACATGGCTGTGCTGACACCTTGAGCTTAGCCTGGTGAGACCCTTGTCAGGCTTCCAACATCCATAATTAGAAGGTAATATATGTTTAAAGCCACTTCATTTGTGGCAATTTGATCCAGTAGCACTGGAAAATGAACACAGCTGCTTTTCTAGATACGTGCGAGCCTTTCCTTGTTGAATCCCTTGCTTCCCAAGGCGGGATGTACCCCTTCCCCTCCCCTTACAGACTCCTATCCCGGGACCAGCAGCATCAGCATTATCTGGGAATGCGTAAGAAATACAAGTGCTTGGGTGCCACCCTAGACCTACAGACTCAGAAACTCCAGGCAGGGGCCAAAAGCTGTGTTGTAAGAAGCCCTCCGAGGGAAGCTGCTGGATTCTTAAGTTTGCCAGCCACAGAGCTCCTTTATTTGTGTGTCTGCAGCTTCCTGCGGAGACCCAGCAGGGGTTAATGCTATCAGGTTGTCCGGACAGAGGAGGGGCCTCTCCTTAAGGTATCCGCAGAGCGCCTTCATCCCATGGGCCTTTGGGCCACACTGCCATTCTCTGCTTGTATGTCTTTCTACTAGACTGTGAGTTCTTCTGGGGCAGGGGCTGTGTCTTCTTGTTCAAGGGTATAGGTACTCTTGACCTCTGGCTTCCTGGTGGGTGCTCAGTCAATATTTAAGAGTATCTGATGGACTGACTGACTGGCTGACTGACGGAATGAATGAAGGCGCTTCCCTGCTGCTTGAGAGACCCATGTGCCTAGCTCCTGTATTTCCTGTCACCTTGCAAGGAGGTTGACAGGCTTCGTCAAAGAAATGTGTATTTTTGAAAAGCTCTCCAGGTGCTTAGAAAAATAAAAAGAACTCCTGCTCCCCTTGCAACCTAGGAACCAAACTTCCCTTCTTGTATCTGTGTGGAAGCCACAGTCTCCACCCAGACCTCTGGACCCGCTATCTTCCTCAGCTCACAAGGACACCCCGGTGGGACCCAAGGACAGCCACAAGTGGGAGTGTCAAGAACGATAGGTGAAATAAGGGAGCGGGAAGGTGTATGGGCACGTGTGGTGTGAGAGAACCTGTGCGAGGCCTTTCATGGCGGTGTGGCCACGTGTGTGTGAGGGAGTACGTATGGGGATGAGAGAGTATATAGGAGTGTGTGTGCTTGTGAGAGAGTATGTGTGAGGGTATGTGGGTGTCTGAGTATGTGTAGCCATGTATGTGAGAATGTGTGTGAGCATGTGTGTGAGAGAATGTGAGTGTGAGAGTGTGGGAGGTACGAGAGGGCGTATGCGTGTGTAAGCCTGTGTATATGTGAGGGCATACGTGTGAGCGTGTGTGTGTGAGGGTGTATGTGTGTGAGTGAGGGGCATGTGTGGGACGGAGTATGTGTGACAATGTGTTAGTGAGGACTTATGTAAGAGTGTTTGCGGGTGCGTGCATGTGAGGACATATGTGAGTGTGGGGGGCTTGTGCGTGGGGGGCACGTGTGTGAGGGAGTATGTGCCTGTGTGTCCATGAGGGCTTGTACGAGTCTGTGCTTGGGAGGACATATGTGTGAGAGTGTGTGTGTACCCGAGGGCACATATGTGTGGACACGTGTGAGTGTGTATTTGGGGCGGCAGTGTGGAGGGGTATGTAACGGGGATTGTGTGTAAGCATGATGGAGGGGGCAAGAGAGGTGAATGCATGCTGGGGAGAGGGACTCACGGTAACAGCAGGTGGCTGACCATTGCTGCACAGCAAGGAGCCGACCAGCAGCCCCATGGAAAGTGTGCCAGTAAAACACTGTGGGCCCCCGGGCTCTGAGCCCCTGAGCTTGCACGCCCTACCTGGCCTCATGCAGGCCAGAGCATATGAGGCCAGCAGTCAGAGCTGCGACTTCGACTTGGATTCCTGCGGCCCTTGCCCAGGGCATCTCACAGGGGGCCAGCCAGGAAATGTGGGTTGAATTGAATTGATGATAATTACACGAGTGCCTTCAGTATAGGGTTTGCCCTGTCTGTCAGGCCCTTTCTCTGCTACTCTGCTAAGGCCTGGGATCACCCTGAGCTCCGTGCCTGCAGATCAATGAATCGACTGTCCCAAGTCGGCTAAGTGGGATATGATATGGCTTTCGAAGTCAGCAACAAATAATCACTGACTGCTGACAGTCTATAAGGCACACACTTATGTAGAAGCCAGATTAATCCAACAGGAGGACCTAAGGCAGCTCAGCGCTTACAGGAAGCCACGCTGCAAGGCTGGCCTGGGAGCGCTGTTGCTGTGGGTCCGTTGCGGGAAAGGGAAGGCCTATATCACCTGCTTGCTATGGACGAGCTCGGGTGCTTGTGATGAGCAATCACAACAGTTCCTCACAGGGGGCAACAAGGAAACCGTGTTCTGGGGGCCCCGCCCTCCACTCAGGGTCCAGCCACTGAGGAATTAGGGGCAGGCTCTTGGCCTTAGGGCAAGGCATGGGTGGGAAGACTAGCCCAAGGTGCCAAGGAGTACTGGACTGAGTCACAGCCTGTCACAGGTTGTCACCTTTGCTACGGGGTGACAAAACCACCCTCATTGTTGTCCACGTACATATTATGCCACTTCTGAACTTGGCCTCATTCCCTTGTCACTGCCTAGAAAGGGGTTAGGCCAGAGCAGAATCATCAGTAATTGATTTCACGCCACTTTAGGATGCCCCCTATAGGAAAACTGGGACATGCAAACTGGGATTCTCCACCTAACAGTATCAAGCCCATCCGGGCCTGTCCAGCAGCTTTCCTGGAGCAGTTCTGGGGTGGACGTAAAGGCACTATTTCCTCCCCAACAAAGAGGCAGGATATCAGAGCACCTTAAAGCTAAGGTGTTGAGCACCACTGGGGTCCAGTGATGCCAAAGGAGGATGATCCCTCTGAAACTATCAGTGGGGGAAAGTAAGGTCTGAATTTTCAGATCCTCCTGCAAATCATGGTCATCTGCCTGGAGGAGAGGGTACTTAAAGACCATTTTATGGAACCCACAGGGTTGAATAGGGCCCATATAGATGAGGGCAGGGATCTTTGGTACTGGATGATCTCACAGGTGATTGGAATGTTTGCTGGAGTTTAAAGACAAAGGCCACTCCAGAGGGCCAGAAGGACTCGGACAGGTTCCTTCCTAGGGGGTCCTAGGCCAGGGCTCCAACAGACAGTCCAGCTCACCCAGGATTAGCTGCTGTTCAGGGAGGCCAGTGCTCTCTCCTGTCTCACCCCCTTCCCTACCCTGCCTTTCTTTGTCTCATGTTCCCACCACCCCAGATGCCCCAATACTCAGGCCTAGGTCTTGGGGCCCCACACTCCCTGTCCCAGAAAAGCTCAGACCTTCCGGTGGCCTTGATGAGTTGTCCCCTGTAGAGTGTGTTTTCTGCATTCTGTACCAAATTATTCTTGCTGCAGAGGCTTCACTTTGAGGTCCTCCTTCCCTTCCCTCTGCCCTCCTCTCCCCCTTCAGCTCTTCTTCCCAATCTCCCTCAGCCTCACCATTCAGGGTGGTCTCTAGGTGCCACAGAAAGGAGAGATTTTCCCAGAACTTGGCCGCCCTTGTTGCCTGTTTCCTTTTGCCACTGCCACTGCTTTCGTTCCTATTTGCACCCCCCTTCTTGGCCTCTTGCAACAGCCTCCTAACTGGTCTCTGCCTCCAGTCTTATCCCTCCCCCTACCTGGCGACACTTCCACTTCACATACTCACAGGACTGCCAGAGCCTCTAAAGAAAATGTAAATTTGATCTGCTCACTCCAGTTCACACCAGACCCAGTCCCAACCCAAACTGTGAGCTCCAGTTTGAGAAGCACTGACCCCCAATCCTCATGTGCCCCACCTTTTCATGAGCTCTAACCCCACATAGTCCTCTCCACATTGTTCAGAAGAGGCACAGACTTTTACCTGCCACTACCATTGTGTGGGTGAGATGGAGGCGAAGAGAGGGGGCCAGCGTCACACAACAGGTTGGTGTCTGCTTCAGCAGCATCGGGCAGGTGGCAGGGCAGGTGCCTCAGCAGGCATGCCAGGCAAGCCTAGCAGAACCACAGCCGAGACAGCCTGTGTGACCAGGAGATTCGCACTATATGGGAGAATCGAGCAAATAAGTAAATATGTTTCAGGATAATAAGGACCAGGTTTCTGGTTATTGGAACAGCGAAATTGCAAATATGGAAAAGTGGAGTGCAAGAATAAACTCAGGGCAATTCGATTGGAATGGCTAGAATTGGTGCGAATGCATGCTGTTAGTTATATAGATAGAGATGCAGATGTGTGTGCCTGTGCATGTGATTATACCCATATTTATTTCCTAGCTCTGTCCGCATAGAGGGCCTAGAAGCAATAACATCCCAGTAGCAATGAGCACACTTAGCCCCCAGTTCTTGGTTTCTAACTAATTTTGTACCCTCAACAAAACAGGTTCCTTGGAGAAATAAATGGTTGATTCCCTGGGCATAGTGAAGTTGCCAGATGAGTCTGGAACGTCTTGTACTGCCAAGAAGGCAAGTATGGGCTCAAAGAATGATGGGATATCTTAACAACACCCAGAACTCATTTGAAGGTGCTCCCACTGACCAGGTCTGGGACAATACAAGCATCGAAGTAAAACATTTGGTAACGAATGATGCCTATTGAATAAAATAGGAATGCATGAGCCCATGCTGATATAAACAAACAAAAAGTGTGAGAGGAAGGAAAAATATGAATGTAGAAGGAGTGATGGAATTAGAAAATCATCATCTGGCAACCATCATCATCATCATAATTGATTCAAGCAAGAATTCTGAATGGATGTCAAAAGTTATAGGTGAAAGTTGAATGAGGAACAGACATTTATATCATCTCAAAGTATCTCCTTACAAATACTATAATTACTTATAAACTAATAAATATAAAATCCTGGCTAATTCACCTTACAGCGGAAAAACCCGGCAAACAACACTTTAATCAAGTGATCAAAGTTAATGTTGCCAGTAATAGGGTAAATCAATACCATATACCACCTGATATGATGTCCTGAGAACTCATCGCTCCTCAGGTGTTCATGAGGGAACATTGACCAAATCCCAATGAGGACAATCTAGAAAGTAACTGGCTTGTGCTCTTCAAAAGTATCAAGGTAACCTAAACTAAGGAAAGGCTGAGAAACGGTTCCAGATTGAGAGACACTCTTTAAAGGGACACAACAACTATGTAACATATGATCTAGGATTGGATCTTGGACCAGAATGGGAACTGGGAAAAAGAGAGATGTTTTGTTGGCAGTCGTTATTGTTGGTGGCAAAGATGATTTTTATTTGTGTGTTTGTTGTTTTTGCATTCATTATTTGGACAAGCATAGAAATCTGAATGGGGTCTCATGGCAATTTTCTAATTCTGCTGTGTGTACTATGGTTGTGTAGGAGAGTGTCCTGGTATTTAGAAAATATACACTGAAGCCTTTAGGGGTAATGGAACATCATGTCGGCAATCTACTTTCCAACAGTTTGGGAAAAAATGACAGTCTGTGTGTGTGTGTGTGTGTGTGTGTGTGTGTGTGTGCACATGTGCACACATGCATGCATTCACACAAGGCCTGGTCCCTCTGGACCTCTCTCATTCTCAAGTGGCCTACTTAGGTGACATCCAGAGGGCTGCTCAACTGAGGGCTTCTGGGGTGGACAGATAATCTCCCAAAGATGTCCACATCCTAATCCTAGAACCTTTAGATGTTATACCTTCCATGGCAAAAGAAATTTAGCAGATGTCATTAAGCTAAGGATCTTGAGACGGGAAAATTATCCTGGATTATTTGGGTGAGCCCAAAGTAATCACAGGGTCCTTATAACAGGGGAACCAGGAGGGTCAGAGTCTGAGAAGGAAATGTGGCCATGGAAGCAGAAGTGGGGGTGATATAACCACAGTCCAAGGAATGTGGGGGTCCCTAGAAGCTGGAAAAGGCAAGGTGCCAGAAGGGATGCAGCCCTGCCCACAACTTGACTTTAGTCCCGTGAGACCCATTTCAGACTTCTGACCTCCAGAAATGTAAGACAGTAAACATGTGTTGTCTTAAGCCACTAAATTGTAGCAACTGGTTACAGCAGCCATGAGAAACTTACACGCTCCATTTCTTCCACGGTGGAGAATGTGGGGCTCTCCACAGCCTCAACTGTCTTTCTCACGCCCATATCCCTTGTGAGGCCTTCACCAAGGCCTTGTGAGTGTCCCCTAGCAGGCGCTCAGGAAACATTTGTTTGAATTCACTCAGCCAGGGGAGGCAGTGAGGAACAAAGAGTCATGACAAATGTGTGAGGACCCCCTGAAGGAATCAGGGTTCCTACGAATGCTTACAGTCTGCTCTGCACAAGACTGGTCATACCTCCAGTTGCAGGGATGGTAAGTGTGCCTGTAGAGGTAAGGTCTTTTTAATGCCTGGGAAAGGAGCCCCAGATCCAAGCACTGTGCCCAGGAAACATCAGGAGCCTCCCACACCCCTGCTCACCCCTGTGCAGGTGCCACTTGGCCCAGGTGATGGGCTCTAGACCTTCGGGGTCCCAGAGCTCCTCACTCATGTACCATCACCATGCCCTCCTGTCAGGGCACAGATCCACAATGCCAAAGCTGGAAAGTCCTCCAAGGCAGCCACCTCCCCTCACCAGTCCCAACTCCATTACTTTCCAGGAGGGAAAACCAGGCCCAGAGAGGGGAAAGGCTTGCCCAGGGTCTCCCTACCAACTTCTCAGTGGCAGAGCTGGGTTGAGAACCCAGGTGGTTAGTCCCCACGTAACTGAGCTTTCACTCTCCAGAGCCGGGAAGGGGAAGGAAAGGGACATTGCACCTCTGGATGTGTCAGAATATGGAGGCAATGCAGAGTTTAATGTCCCCAAATGACTGTAACGATGGTTGTGCATCTCCATGAATTTCCTAAAAATCACTGAATCGTATACCTACAATTTACAGTACCTACATTAAACCTCTGTAAATCTGTAAATAACCAAAGGCATTATAACATCTCATTGGAAAACCCATAAAGAAACCTACGTTTTTGCCAGTGAATGTTACTGGGAGGGAAGGTGTGGGTTTAAAAAGGTGGGGCCCCTCAGCAGCCCATCAGGGCCTCGCTTGGGCAGACACTATATTGGGGCAGCACAAGCGATCATTCATCTACAGCACCCCTTCTCTGCCCTCAAGGAACTCCTGGTAGGGAGGGAGATAAGGCAAAGAGAAGTACCAGGTACCAGGGACTTGAGAGAGGGGAGATGAACCTGCAAGAGACCAGGGGTCCTTGGGACCTGGGCCCCAGCCCCCAGCCCCCAACCAAGAACAGAGAGTGCCAGCACGACATGAGCCCTCTCCAGCTGGCTGCCTTGGGGGCCGTGCAGCTGGACCCCCCCTGCCTGGACCCCTCCCCCTCCGCCGCTTTCCTTCTATCTCTCCTTCAGCTCGATCCATTACTTTCTGTTTACAGCCTCTTCAGACAGTTTTCCTTGGCTTGATGCCAAGCCAATTTGAATTAATTTTCCAAGCATGACCCTGTGAGTCACTATATTAAATGCCTTCCAGATAGTTCTCATTGCTGCATACACATGGTGCATTTGGCCAGCCATCTGCAATCACAATGAGGTGCCCAGCCCAACGGTGCGGCACCCAGAGCCAGCAACGACAGGCCCAAGAAGGATGCTGATGCAGGCCAGGCACAGACGGCCCCATGGCACGTGTTCTCCTGGGGTTTCTTGGAAATTTAAAGAGATAAGTCAGTTGATGAAGGGCCGCCCAATAATGGACTTTCTTAAAAAATTGAATAAACAGCTTTATTGACATATAGGTCACATACCGTACCATTTACCCACTTAAGGTATACCATGATTTTTAGTCTATTCAGAGGCATGTGCAACCATCCGCATCATCAATTTTAGAACACTGCTGTCACCCCAAAAAGCAACCTTGTACTCTTTGGCTATTGTCCCTCTGCCCCTCCACCCTGCCGGACCCTAGTGACCACTGCTTACCGTCTCTATTATTTCCCCAGTCTGGACTTTCATATAGATGGAGTATGTGGACTTTAATGGTCAGCTTTTCAAAAATAAAATTACCCAAGGACTAAAGAGCAGGGTTTAGGGGAGGAGAGTGTGCCCTCAGTACTGAAAGGAGGGTGGCTGGAAAAGGGAGAGAGCCCAACTCCGGCACTTGAAGGTGCATTCAAAGGTAGGACGCGAAAGGCATCTCGCAGCTTTCTCCGTCCCCACAGACACCCACACTTCCTTGGGCCTTCACCCTGCCCCCCCCCTGTTGGCTTCCTGTGGGGGCAGCTGTCTCCAAAGGAGGAGGCAAGGAGGGCTCCCTGTTTCACTCCCAGAAGGAGGCTGCGGGAGCCCTGTCTTGTTTGCACCCCATGAGGAGAGGCACACATGCTCTTGCGCTCACACATGGCTCACACACTCCAGCAGCCAGCCTGCCGCTGAGCAGCCTTTTTACCTGCTCACAGAGTCCGGTTCTGAAAGGGAGCCTGCCGGCATGTTAATTTACTATCAGCCTCCCCCCTCCTCCTCCTTGCTGGAGCGAATTGGCCTTTCTCCAGTTCACGAGAGCACTGTGGAGGACTTTGGCGGCCTCCCACAGAGTCGTCACCTGACTCCCTGTGTAATCCATAAAACCCGGGATTCTCAAGGTTGGAGGCTTAGAGGTTGTCTGGCCCAGATCTCTGCATGTGGTGTGAGCTATGCCAAGCGCTCATCCAGGCTTGCATACCTCCAGTGCCCCGCTCCTCACTACCTCCCAAGACAGCCCACTGCCTCTTGGTGAAGCCCCGTAGAAAATTCTCCCCCACCTCTTTCTATGGCCTCTATCTTTACGGCTCAGGCCTGGGGGGGGGAGTCTATTTCTCTCCCTGAAAGCCCTGAAGGCATATGAAGACAGATACCAGCCCCACCCCCTTGAGTCTTTCCTTGCCCAGGATGAGAAAAACAACCCCGCCACAAACATAATTATCACAGCACTGCCTACATTTATGAAGTTACCCCCTGAAACCCTCACATCTATCCTGTGAGGTGGGTGTTTTCAGACACATTTTACCCGTGAAGAAACTGAGGCACGGACAGGTTCAGCAGAGAACCCGAGGATGCTCAGATAGAAAGGAGGGGTTTCAAGACTTGAATCCACATCCCTCTGACTCCAGAGCCTATGTTCTTGACCTTTGTACCCAGCACATGATCTCAGGGTGGCTCTTGCAATTTATTTTTATTGAGCTAGAATTCACAAACCATGATATTCACCCTTTTGAAGTGGACAATTCAGTAGTTTTTAGTGTATTCACAGGGTTGTGCAATGATCACCACTATCTAATTCCAGAACGTTTCATCACATGAACTCTCATACCCATTAAGCAGTCACTCCCCATTTCCCTCTCCCCCAGGTGCTGCCGGCAACCACTAATCTAATTTCTGTCTGTTATGGATTTTTTCCATTGTGAACATTGCCTATAAATAGAATCATAGAATATATGGCCTTTCGAAACTGGTTTCTTTCACTTACTATGATGTCTTCATGGTCTGTGTTGTAGCATGAATCAGCACTTTTTTCCTTTTAATGGCTGAATAATATTCCATGGAATGCATAAACCACAATTTGTTTATCCATTCATCTTTTTAAAAAATTTTTTTTAATGTTTATTTATTTTTGAGACAGAGAGAGACAGAGCATGAGTGGGGGAGGGGCAGAGAGAGAGGGAGACACAGAATGTGAAGCAGGCTCCAGGCTCTGAGCTGTCAGCACAGAGCCCGACGTGGGGCTCCAACTCACAGACCACGAGATCATGACCTGAGCCGAAGTCGGCCGCTCAACCGACTGAGCCACCCGGGCGCCCCATCATCTTTTTTTTAAAGTAAACTCTACATTCAATATGGGGCTCAAACTCACAACCCCAAGTTCAGAAGTTGCATGTTCCGCTGACTGAGCCAGCCAGGCGCCCCATCCGTTCATCTTTTGATGGATGTTTAAGTTGTTTTTACCTTTTGGCTATTGTGAGTAGTACTGCAGTGAGCATTTGTACACGACATATTTGTTTGAACACCTCTTTTCAAAGCTCTTAGGTATACACCTAGAAGTAGAATTGCTGGGTCATGTTAGTTCTACATTTAACTTTTTTAAGGAACTGCCAATCTGTTTTCCACCATTGCTGCACCTTCATCCCCACCACCAGTAGAGGAAGAGTGCAGTCTTTCACTGGAAAGTGTCCTTTGAAGCCCAAAAGTTGCACATTTTGATGATTTCCAATGTATCTTCTTGGTTTTCGGTAACTTGTGCTTTGGGTGTCCTATCTAAGAAACCATTGCCAAATCCAAGGTCATATAGATGGACGTCTACGTTTTCTTCTAAGACTTTCATACTTTTATTTATTTATTTATTTTTGAGAAAGAGAGAGAGGTGCAAGTGAGCAAGGGACAGAGAGAGAGAATCCCAGGAGAGGCAGAGAGAGAGAGAGAGAGAGAGAGAGAGAGAGAGAGAAGTGGGGCTCACCCAAAGGGGGGGTTGTGTTTACCCAAAGTGGGGCTTGAGCTCACCTGATGTGGGACTCAAGCTCACGAACTGTGAGATCATGACCTGAGACGAAGTCAGATGCTTAAGGACTGAGCTACCCATGTGCCCTCTATTTCTATTGTTTTTAAAATAAGACTTAGGTTTGTTTGTTTATTTATTTATTTATTTATTTATTTATTTATTTTAGAGAGAGAGAGAACACGAGTGGAGGTGAAGGGCGGGGGGGGAGAGAGAGACAGAGAGAGAGAGAGAGAGAGAGAGGATCTCAAGCAGGCTCCATGCTCAATCCCATGACCCTGGGACAATGACGAGCAGAAATCCAGTTGGGCGCTCAACTTAGGGGCCATCCAGTCACCCGCTAAGGTTTTTATACTTTTAGTTCTTATATTTACATCTCTAGTTCATTTTGAGTTACTTTTCACATATGGTAAGATACAGGGGGGTTCAAACTTAGTCTTTTGCATGTGAATACCCAGTTTTCCCAACACTATTTGTTGAAAAGACTATTCCTTCCCTCATTGAATTGTTGTGGCATAACTATAGAAAATCAATTGGCCATAAATGTGAGAGTTTCTTTCTGGACTCTCAGTTATGTTCCATTGACCTATATGTCCATTCTTATGCCAGTACCATGCCTGTGCAATTTTTTATTCCTGGCTATTGAAACAATGTAACAGCAAGGAAGTATCCTCATCAGGATGTCTCCTTGCCAGGATGTATCTTTTGAAATGGAAATGTTTTTAATTTTGACGAAATCCAATTTATCTGTTTTTTTCTTGGGTAGCTTGTGCTTTTGGTGTCATATCCAGGAAACCATTACCAAGGTCATGACAATTTAACTCTATGTTTCCTTCTAAGAATTTTATACTTTTACGGTTGTAGCTCCTATATTTAAGTCTTTGATCCATTTTGAGTGAATGGCAAGGATAACTGGTTTGCTTTATATTTTGTACTGCTCAAGGTCTCATTCGCTAAGGCTGTTGTTTCATTTTGAGCCTTCCGAATGTAAAGTTAGCCAGTGCTTGTTCTGCTACAACTTGATCAAGAAAGAGACTTGGGGTAAAAAGCAAAACTCCATCATCAGGACCAGAGGAGTCTCTCACCCCATCCTCACCTCTTTGGAGAAGGGGTTTAGCACAGCAATTTTTCACTGCCTCCCACCCCACCTCTAGCTCTAATCCCCTTTCAAGTGAAAAGACTTGGGCTCTGGAGGAGAGGTGGTTGGCTGAACACAGCCAACAGGTTCACAGTTGAATTGCGATTCATGTTTTTTGACTCCAAATCCCGGATTCTTTCTATTCTGTCATGATGTCTGCCTATAATGAAACAAATAAGAATCAGCGGAGCAGAAGGCCAGTGGGGAGAGATGGAAAGAAGGTGAGCTCGCAGAAAATCACCCAATGGGTATCTGTTAGCGGTGATAGGTTGAACACCGGAGAATTTCTGGGTCTTTAGGAAAACTGGAGTAAAGTTTGTTGCAGTGTGGGTAATTACTAAGAATGATGGCCTGGCAGAGAAAGTATAAAGGAGTTGAAATGATTTCACCCGCTCAGAAGGTGTAAGTAAATTAATGGTGCCTTTCCAGTCTACAGATGTTCCATGCAGAAGGTATTGTACACTTAATCCAAAAACCAAACAAGCTTCCATCATGGTAGGAGAGGTTGAAATTAGCTCCAAAGAAGGGCTTCTAGAAGTGGAGTTATTAATTAAGAAGATTCTTTGGCGATGACCTTGAAAGAGCCCATCAAGAGGGACCCCTTCGGATTGACTTTCATCCTCTCCTGGGGCAAGGGCCCAGTTGGCCTTGAGCCAATGGTTACCAAACACCTAGCATATGCAAAACAGTGTCCCCAGGACTGAGGGCACCAATCCCTCTTGTCACCGTTGGTGTAGAGCCTGTGCACAGAGAAGCAGGGAATTTACCTCATGGCACTTACAAATGGAAGAGTTATCTACAGAACCACAGAATGCCTAGGCTGCAAAGTCTCCTCCTCCTCTTTCTCACAGTACTCTCCCGGAAGACTCTGTGTCAAATACTCTATCTAAAACAGAGCTTCACTGTGGTTGGCTAAATAGTGGCCAGCTCTCCAAGGTGTCCATTCCTAAGCCCCAGAACTGGTGACTATCTTACTTTATGTGGCAAAAGGGACTTTGTAGATGTGATTAAGTGAAGGACCTTGGAATGTGGAAATTATTTGGATTATACAGGTAGGTCCAATGTAATCACAAGGGTTCTTACAAGAGGGAAGCAGAGGGGTGAGAGTCAGAGAGAGACAAATTGTAAGATGTTACACTTCCAGCTTTGAAGATGGAGGAAGGGGCCATTAGCCAAGGAGTGCAAATGGCCTCTAGAAGCTGGAAAAGATAAGGGAACTGATTCTCTCCTAAAGCCTTCAGAAGGAATGCAGTATTAAGGTCATCCTTAATACTATAGAACAGAACAGAGTGGAGTAAATATCAGTTATCTTAAAGAACTAAGTGCAGATTGTTTAGTAGACTTATATTTCCTTGTAATGTATGGGAAATGAATCCAAGTGATAAGTTTAAATTTTGGGTGGGATTGGGGCACCTGGGTGACTCAGTCTGTTAACCATCCCACTTCAGCTCAGGTCATGATCTCATGGTCCGTGAGTTGGAGCCCTGGGTCGGGGTCCGTGCTGACAGCTCAGAGCCTGGAGCCTGCTTTGGATTCTCTGTCTCCCTCTCTTTCTGCCCATCTCCTGCTCGTGCTCTGGCTCTCGCTCTCCCTCTCTCTCTCAAAAATAAATAAACATTAGGGGTACCTGGGTGGCTCAGTTGGTTAGGCATCAGACTTCAGCTCAAGTCATGCTCTCACGGTCTGTGAGTTCTAGCCCCGCGTCGGGCCCTGTACTGACAGCTCAGAGCCTGGAGCCTGCTTCAGATTCTATGTCTCCCTGTCTCTATGCCCTTCCTCTACTTGCACTCTGTATCTCTCTCTCTCTCTCTCTCTCTCTCTCTCAAAAAAAAAAGCATTAACAAAATAAAAAATAAATTAAATACGGGTGGGTTAAAGCCAATTAATTAAGTGAAATAACTATGTAATGACATAATAGTTGGGTGTGAGACCTCTGTATAAGCATAGTTCAATGGGAACTATATACCCTGTACCCATATTATATACTATGTATAGATAGCATGAATTCGTAGCATGTTTTTTATTTATTTTATTTTATTTTATTTTTTATTTTATTTTTGAGAGCAAGAGAGGGCTCAAGTGAGTGAGGGGCAGAGACAGAGAGAATCCCAGGAGGGACAGAGAGAGAGAGGGAGGGAGGGAGAGAGAGAGAGAGAGAGAGAGAGAGAGAGGAGAGGCTCACCCACGAGCAGGGCTCAAGTTCACCCAATGTGAGACTTGAATTCACGAGCCATGAGATCATGATCTGAGCCAAAGTCAGATGTTTAACAACTGAGCCACCCAGGCACCCCTATAGCATGTTTTTAAACAGCTTTATTATGATATAATTCACATACCACATAAGTCACCGATTTAAAGTGTGCAGCTCAATGGATTCTACTGTACTCACAGTTGCGCAACCACCAGCACAGTTAATTTTGGAACATTTTCATCACCTGTGCCCTTTAGCTATCATCCCTTATCCTCACCAATCCCCCATGACCACTGATCTACTCTTTCTGGATAGATTTCCATGTTTTGGACTTTCATATAAATATAATCGTGTAATATGTATGCGGTCTTTTGTGTCTGGGTTCTGTCACTTAGCATGAACTTTCCAAGGTTAATCCATATTGTAGCAGGTGTCATTACTTCACTCCTCTCTCTAACCAAATAATATTCCACTGCATGGATATGCGTCAGTTTGCTTCTCCATTCATCTATTGATGGGCATTTGGATTGTTTCTACTTTTTGGCTATTGTGAATAATATGTCTATAAACATAAGTATATAGGTTTCACTTGATCCAAGTTTGGGGCAGAAGGACACCCACTATGACTGACAGCCATTCACAGCTAGGCCTGCTTGAGTGAAGCCAGCCAGGAGGTTGACTATTCTATGACCTACAGAGCTGTATCCATCTCTTCATCTACTGCCAGCCAGGGTGGAAAGTCCATTTAGCCTGCTGGCCAGTGTTGAATATCCAGGTCCTGGAGGTAGCTGCTTCTTATGTTCCCTAGCTAGATGAAGGGAGAGAAACACAGGTGACACTAAATGGGAGGAACAGTCATCTTTGCCTCAAAGGAGCAAGAAATTGCCAAGACTGTTTGGAAGGTATTATGGGTTAAATTGTGTCTCCCTAAAACATATGTCGAGGTCCTAATCCCTGGTACCTATGAATGTGACTTTATTTGGAAATTAGGTCCTTGCAGATGTAATAAAGTTAAGATAAATTCATACTGGGTTAAGGTAGGCCCTAAATCCAGTGACTGGTATCCTTATAAGAAGGCCATGTAAAGATACAGGGGCACGGAGACATACAAGAAGAATCCCATGTGAAGTCGGAGGTGATTCTGTCTTAGAGTGATGCATCTACAAGCCAAGGAACACCAGGGATTGCTAGCAGCCACTGGGAACTAGAAGAGATTCTTTCCTAGAGCCTTCAGAGGGAGCATGACCCTTGGCGAATGAATAAGCAAACATAGCTCAAATTTTAAGACACGTACAGTTGAGGGCACAAAGTAGAAACTCATAAAGGCTTGTTGATGGCTAGGTAAATTAAGAGATGCCTGGAGAAAAGCCACTGGAATCAGGAGCTGTAATCATTTCTTGGGTAGATACTGCAGAGTAGATATGTTAAGATAGGGCACATGACACTCTCAGACACCTGGAGAGAGTTGGACAGAACAGGCAGGATTCTATACATTGGGATACTGGTCTGCCAGGATTGAAGAGGGTGGCCCTCCACCATACCTCTCATTATTCCGTGGAATGTTCCAGCAAGTTCCAGAGCAGCCAGGACGCTGCACAGAAAGAAAGTCAGGGCCATGCAGACTGTTCTTTGTAAGGAGCAAATGGTCACTGAATGCCCTACTCCTGAGCCGAAACTTCTTTGACTACAGTCCTTTTTCAGAGGATATCACATCAGGGGAGTTGTATTCATTTCTTTGGGCTACTGTAATAAATTGCCACCAACTTGGTGGCTTGAAACAACATCCACATATTCTCTTACATTTCTGTAAGTCAGAAGTCCAACATCAGTTTCACTGGGATGAAACCATGGTTTTGGCTAGGCCACCTCCATCATGGGGCTTTAGGTGAGAATCTGTTTGCTTAATTTTTCTGATATCTCGAGCTGCATTCCTTGCATTCCTTGGCTCATGGGCCCTGCCGCCATTTTCAAAGCCAGCTGCAGAGGATCTTGCTTCAGTGGTTATGTTGCCTCTGTGTGCAAGGACAGAGAAGAAAAGACTTTTCTTTTGGAAGGATTAGTGAGGGAAATTGTCTTAAAGGAAGTGGTCCTTGAGAATCTGTGTAGAGTGAAGAATGACCATAAGTTCCTAAGCCAGAGGTACTTCTGTTCACATTCTGGCTCAGTATTCGTTTCCTATGGTTGCTATAACAAATTCCCGTCAATGTAGTGGCTTAAAACAATACACCTTTATTCTTTTATAATTCTGGAGGCCAGAAGTACAGAATGGGTCTCAGATAACCTAAAATCAAGGTGGTGTTGGCAGGGTCCCTTATGAAAGCTCTAGGAGAGAATCTGTTTCCTTGCCTTTTCCAGCTTTTAGAGGCTGCCTGCCCTCCTTGGTTCATTCAATACTTATCCTTCTGTGCCTGGCTTCTTTCACTTAGCATATTGTTTTCAAGTTTCCTCCACATTGCAACAGGTGTCAGTACTTCATTCCTTTTTATGGATAAATAATATTCCATTGTCTGTATGTGCCACATTTTGTTTATCTGTTCTTCGATTGATGGACATTTGGGTTTTTTCCACATTGGCTATTATGAATAATGCTGCTATGACTTATTCATGAACAAATCTTTGTGCAAACACATGTTTTCATTTCTATGGGCAGATCCCTAGGAATTGATCTGCTAGGTGTTATGGGAGCTCTAGGTTTCTCAACATGCACCTTGTGGTAGAATCCAGTGCTTCAACTCTGGATATCTGTGTTGACGGAGGGTATATACAGCCTGGACAACAGAAAACTGTAATTGACTGTACTTCCTTTCTGAGCTCATGATTTCCCTTTCTTCCCTTCCCCAAACTGCTACTGGAGCTATTACTGTGTCACAAAATTGACTAATTTGAGTTTCAGCTCCCCTTACGGGCTATGAAGCTGCCCCTTCCCCAAAGCAGATTGAAGCTGTGTATGAGGAAGAGTGGGTGTTGATCGACTGGTTGATTTGGAGTTGACTTTGGCTGTGTATTATCCCTTAGATCATTACTTTAGACTAGAAAACCTTTGCCTTCAGAAGTGTTGGGCACAAGATCTAAAAGCAATCATGGGATGAGGACTGGGTATTGTATGTAAGTGATGAATCACAGGAATCTACTCCCAAAACCAAGAGCACATTGTATATACTGTATGTTAGCCAATTTGACAATAAATTATATTAAAAATAAAAAAATAAAAGCAATCATGAAAGCACTGCCCCACAGAGTCCGTATATAGTGAGAACATGTCCACGCTTAATGCACAAGTAAGTATTTTGTTATTGACTGTTCCTCTTCCTAAATACATTCAAATGAATCTCTCTGAAGACATGCCACCTACAGGTCAGGGTATTTCAGCATCAGGTAAACTCTTCCCAAGTACAACCTGTGACAATTTCCTAATTTTTACAATACTCGCCCTTTGAAATGGGCCTTGAGCTCGTGCATTTAAAGTGGGGAGTGGGATTTAGAGAATGTCAAGCAAGTTAAATGGTTCGAGTTGGTTCGTTCTGTTCTTTGCCCATGAACAGCACTAGGTTCATAGCCTGCAGATAGAACTTTGGACAGGATGGGCACATCGCGGGGAATAGCAGAATGAGACTCAGCACACTTTCCAAGCTTTCTCTCTGACTAGTTGGGCAAGACAAATTCAAAATAAGCACAAATCCTCTGATGAGGACAGTATCATTTGCACTTCCAAACAGCCCACAGGGAATGGTGCTAAGAGAAGCAGCATCACTTGTGAGTTACAAGCATTAACTTATTAACATTTTAATCAGCTACTATTACCCCTTCAAATGCTGGGTCCTACTGGAGTGTCAAATTGTCCTGTTGGGTAAGTAGTTGGTCCCTCCTGTGGTTTATCTATAACTGGAAACCCCGCTGCTGGTTAGAAACCATTCTGCTTGGTTTGAGCTTGTCAGAAGAATCTCATACAAATGAAACATCTCCTTTGAGCTGAGAGAACAAGGTGGCATGACTGATCCCCAGGAGGCTACCAAGAGCAGCCACAGCCCAGGAAGCCACACGTGAAGGCAGCACGTCCATCAGCAAGTCCACGTGAAGGCAGGAGGCCTGGTTTACATTGCTGATGCCTTGCTTTGTGACCTTAGACAAGTCACTTCCCGTCTCTGAGCCTCATTCTCTCCATCTGTAAACAAGGGGATGCCAGACAAGATAACACTGAAGGTAGGAGCCTTCTGCTTGGAAAGCCTCCCACATACCTTTCAATGACCATCCGAGTGAAGAACTTTGTAAGGGCATCAATCACATTTAAATGTCAGGATTTCATTTTTAAGAGATCAAGGAGCACACTGAGAAATGAATTTTAGAATTGTGTTCTTTGGAAAGGATAGGCTGTGCACCAATTCATCAGTTAGACCCTGCCCTTGATGTAGATAGACTCCTTGGAACTGTTTCAGTGTGCTTCCCCCATTCATTCATTCATCCTGTTTCTAAAGACGAGAGGAGAACTAAGAGCTCCTGACAGAAGCTCACAGCCCCGCTCTCTCCCCTGGGATCACAGGGCAAGGGTGGAAGGTGGGCAGAAAAATCTGCATTATGTTCAGCTTGGCCACAGGCAGGATGTGGCCAAGGTCTCAAAGTGTGTCTCAAATTTGGGCTTAGACTAAACAACCTGCCAAACCCTCTCTTTGCTTTGCTCTAGCAGTTCTAGAAACCAGCCTTTCACTGTCGCCCTGCCCAAACCTGCTGAGGGAGGTAATTGAGTTATATGGTCTCCAGGTTGGAAGGAACATCAAAGGGGCACTACAGAACCAGGCCTAAGCATCCCCCAAGAGACCAGCCAGCTCTTCCATCTTGAGGTTGTTCTGCGCCTTAGAAGTTTCCAGAATCCATCACCCCATAGCTTGTCCCTTTTATCTTTATTTCCACAAGTTGAGGCAACACAAAACAGATCAGAATCTCTCCATCGCCCTCCTTTTAACCCCTTAAAGCCATCTTTTTCTCTCGTCTAAACACTTCCCAAGATTGTTCCTTTTATGAAAATTCTGAGTTCCCGCTGACATCCTGATCACTGGTTCCTGGAGCAAGACCAGCTTGTTACTACGTCTCAGAGAGGTTCCTGGTAGCCAGAACAAGGTGTGTGGCCAGGTACTGTGGGCTGACCAGAAGACGGTAGGGCTCTTACCTCCATCCTTCTAGATCTGAGCAAAGCCCTTGGAGACAGTATAGGGAAATGATGTCAAAATATTTCTGTTCTGATTTGGGAAGTATCTATAACCCAGAAGTTTCTCTTATTGTGCCTCATTTCTTCTCCACCTGCTTAACCAAAAAAATAACCAAAACAAACAAAGTAAAAAGCTACTACTATTGCGAGCTTGCTGTGTGCCAGGAACTGTTTTGTGCACTTTCCCTGTGTGTTACCCTCTGTTTTATATATTCTGACACTGAGGACCAGAGAGGCAAGGATGACTTGACCAAGGTCACACAGTAAATGCTAGAATGGCAGAGCCACATTTGGAAGCCAGATCTGCCTGGCTCCGGAGGCAATGCTCTCTGACTTTACCTCTACAGCTGAATGCTATTCTCTGTACCCTGAATGAGCACATGCCTTTAGTCTCCTACTAGCAATTAGCAATGCCAGGTCCCAGTATTGGCTTCCCTGTGACTCTGCTCCATGATTCAAGGCCTAGCATGTATGGAGGCAGAGGTCTGGCCCTAACATTAGGAAAGCTGAAGGCCAGGGATGCTCTCCCTGGCTCTCTCTGCTCTCTAGAGTGGATCCCCTGCGGGTGGGCTTGGTCCACTGGCCCAAATTTTAAGGCTGAGGCTGGGTGGATGGCAGCCAGCTCCTCTGAATGAAGGAAAAAGACCCCCTTCCCACTGACTGATCTGGGATCCGGGAGCCTTATTCTGTCAGGACTCCTTAGGACTCCTCAAATCCCTCTTATGGAGTGCCGGTGAGGAAGCAATTATCCCTTTCCTAAAACCTGCAGCACACAGGCACACAGTTGTCTACATGACAGGCAGTCAGGTGCAGGGGTTTGCAAGCCAATCTGCCAGGGTTCACATCCTGGTGCTGCCACTTATGGGCTGAGTGACATTGGGCAAGCTACTTCACTCGGCCTCAGATTCTTTAGCCTTAAGATGGATATAAGCATAGTGCCTTTCTGTCTTAGCATGGGCTGCTAAAGCCACTCAGAGACCCGAGTGGCTTAAACAACAAGACATTTATTTCTCACGGTTCTGGAGGCTGTGAGGTCCAAGATCAAGGTGACAGCAGAGTTCAGTTTCTGGTGAGAGCTGTCTTCCTGGCTTGCAGACAACTGACTTATTGCTGTGTTCTCACGTGGAGAAGAGAGAAAGAAAGAGAACTCTGGGGGCTGAATGTTCATGATCTCATCTAAACCTAATTACCTCAAAAAAGCCCCACCTCTGAATATCAGCGCATTGGGGGTTAAGACTTCAATATGTGAATTTCACGTGGACACAAACAGTCAGTCTATCACTCTATCTCATGGGGTTGTGATGAGAATCATGGAGTTAATGCCTTCGAAATGTTGGGGCACCTGGGTAGCTTGGTTGGTTCAACGTCTGACTGTTGATTTCAACTCAGGTCATGGTCTCCTGGTTCATGAGATCGAGCCCTGCATCAGGCTCTGCACTGGACAGTGTGGAGCCTGCTTGGGATTCTCATTTTCCCTCTCTCTGTGCCCCTCCCTCCTCTCTCAAAAGGAATGAATAAACATTTTTAAAAATGCTTACTCTGTATCGGGTAAGGACTAACAGGTTAATACACACTTACCAATTGGTTCCTTTTTTTTTTAGCAGCTTTTTTTGAGATATAACTCACATACTGCATAATTCACTTTCAAAGTATACAAGTAAGTAGTTTGTAGTCTATGTACAGGCTATGCAACCGCCATCATTATCTAATCCCGCAACGTTTTTATGACCCAGAAAAGAAGCTCTGCCCCCCTTTGCCACCACCTCCCAACCCTCCCCCTGCTCATCTCCTTTTCTGTCTCCGTGAGTTTGCCTATGCTGAACACATCATGTATATGGAATCATACAATATGTGGTCTTTTGGGTCTGGCTTCTTTGACTCAGCATCATATTTTCAAGGCTCACCCATGTCGCGGTGTGGATCCATACTTCATTCATTTTTGTTGGCTCATGGATAGACTACATCTTATTTACCCGGTCATCAGTCGGTAGATATCGGAGTTGTTTCCACTTTGGCTATTACGAATAATGGTGCTATGAACACATGTGTACAAGTTTTGCACAGACATATGTTTTCATTTCTCTCGTGTGTATACCTAGGAGTGAAATTGCTGGGTCTGTGTTTAACTAGATGCGGGAACCCTCAGAGAGTTCTCCTCAGTTACAGAAACATTTTACATTTGCTACAGACTGAGTGTTTTGTGTCCACCCCCTCCCCAGATTCGTATGTTGAAATCCTAACCCCAGCACGATGGTATTGGGAAGTGGGGCCTTTGGAAGGGGATTAGGTCAAGAGGCAGAGATCCCATGAGTGGGATTAGGGGCCTTATAAAAGAGACCTGGAGAGCTCCCTTATCTCCTCTGCTGGGTGAGGACATGGTGAGAGGACAGCTGCCTATGAACCAGAACCTGAATCTGCTGGGGCTTTGATCTCAGACTTCCAGCCTCCAGAACTGTGAGAAATGGATGTGATTTTATGAGCCCCCCAGCCTGTGGCGTTCTGTTACAGCAGCCCAAACTAAGATGCTGTTCCTAGCTGCATATTGAGCATATGATGGCTCAAATTTCTCCATATCCTCACCAACGCTTAATATTATCTGCCTTTTTTAATTATAACCTCCCTCGTGTGTGTGAAGTGGGATCTCATCATGTCCTATTTCTTTCTTTTGAGAGTATTTATTGGCTTCATGCTGCAGTGAAGTCCCAGGGTGGGAGGAGGGCTGAGGAGACAGGAGGTGACTGTTTCAAGATGTGTTGCAAGCGGTGGGATGTTTCAGGGGGGAGGGGACTGCCTGGACTGAACCCCAGAGGCATCTGTATGCTTGTTTCATTTTGGAAATGAATTGTGCCCTAAGTGCAGTGTTAGAGTCATAGGAGTTTTGAGAGGGCTGAGAGCCGGGGTCAGAGGGTCAGCTCACCTGGAACACCACTCTCAGGAGTTGTGTTTTATCTCAAGGACAAGTTACGATTTGGGAGCCGGGGAGCGAAAGAAAAACAATCCGTTTCAGGACAGCCGCCCTGAGTGTTGAGCAGAGCATGGATTCCTGGGGGCAGCACTGGAGGCAGCGGGGCCAGGGAGCAGCTGCTGTAATAATCCTGATGCGATATGGTGACAGCTGGAACCAGGGCAGAAACGGTGGTGGTGGTGAGTAGGAAGAAGTCCCAGAAGACACAGGGAGCAGATCTCTGAGTGGGGTGCTTTCGCTCGGTTCTTTTATAAGCGTTTGCCACAGAAAGGTCATCTTGGAAAAATTCAAAGGTCAGAGTTTCTAAGGGAAACTTCCCACAGATGACAGAGGGAGAGCTACTGACCTCCCTATGCCGTGAGCCCAAGGGCACCCCCTCTGCTAGAGCCTGATACAAAGAGTGAAGGTGACCGAGGCAGGAGGGATCCAAGTGCCAAGAGCACCGAATAATTAGATGTGCCCCTCGTTTTCACCAAGCCAACTTGTCCAATGTTCATCTTGTACCAATTACATGCAGAGGAGAGAAATGCAAAGGATGATGAGTCCCTGGCTTCCAGAAGCTTTCCCTCTAGATAAAATTAACATCAGGGTATATTTGAAGAATAACAAGAGATGGAAATGCCCATCCGAGGTGGTGACAGATGATTTCCTGCTAAATAAGATTTGACCTTCAAAGACCTCCAGAAAGAGGCGCATGATGATCTTGGGCCCAGGGGACACTAGCATTTGGATACCAGGATAGAGAGGCTAAGGGAAGCACAGTGGGTGACAAAAACCTCAGGTGAAAAGGCAAGGGGATACGGAGGCACAAAGCCCTTTCAGGGGACAGGGAGGTCACCTGCTGGACCAGAGTACTAAGGCAGGGCAGTCTGGGCACTGAACGCCAGGCAAAGGCATGTGACCTGATGGAGTAGGCGATGGGGAGCCAAGAGAACATCATATCCAAGGGAGGACATGATTAGGGTGGCAGATGCTCTCAAAGACAAGGCAGCACTAAGTCAGCAGAGAAAATCAACCTGCTCTCCAAGGACAAACAAGATGAGCCAGGCCAGGGCTCGATCGGAGCATCGCCAGAGTGCACTGGGGGGCTAAGATGGCAAATATCACTCCCAGGTCTCCGTTAAACCTGGACAGGGACCAGAAAGAAGTGACAGGAAGCCGGGATTGTGTGGTCACAAATGGGCTGGGCATGGAGGGCGAGAGTAAGAAAAAGAGATACCAATACACGAAAACCCCTTTCTCTAAGAACTCTGCCTAAGCAGAAAAGGAAGGGTCAAACCCCGGGGAGAAAACCGGCTTAAGCAATTTTTAATTGTGGTAAAATACATGTAATATTTATCATTTTAACCATCTGTAAGCGCACAGTTCACTAGCACTAATTACATTCACAATGTTCTGTAACCATCACCACCATGTATATGCAAAATGTTTCATCATCCCCAACATAAACTCTATCCGTGAAATAATAACTTCCCCTTTTCCCCACCCCCAACTCATGGTAAATTCTATTCTGCTTTCTGTCTCTATGAATGTACCTCTTCCAGCTTATGTACATACGGTATTTGTCCCGATGTGTCTGGTTTCTCTCACTAAGCATAATGTTTCCATGGTCTGCCCATGTGGTCACATCTATCAAAATTTTGTTCCTTTTTATAACTGAATAGTATTTCATTGTCTGTATATGCCACACTGTGTTTATCCATTCATCAATCAATGGGCACTTGGGTCGTCTCCACTTTTTGGTCATTGTGAAGAATGCTGCTACGATCATGGTCGCACAAACATCTGTTCACATCTGTGCTTCCAGTTCTTTGGGGCATATGCACAGAGGTGGAATTGCTGGATCATACAGAAATTATAGGTTGAATTTCTTGAGGAACATTATTGCCATATGTTTTCCACAGTGGCTGCACCATTTCACATTCCCAGGAGCCGTGTACAAGGGTTTCCATTCCTCCATGTCCTTGCCAACACTTGCTGTTTTCAGTTGATTTCTTTTCTTGTTACAGTCATCCTCACAGGTGTGAAGTAGTGTCTCACTGTGGTTTTGGTAGTGACTAGAGGTATCGAACAGCCTTTCATGTGCTTCTTGGCTTTGCACATCTTCTTTGGAGCCTAAGTTTTTAATTGGGTTGTTTATTGTTGTTGTCGTTGCTGTTGTTGTTGTTGTTACTGTTGAGTTGTAGCAGTTTTTATTAATTCCTTGTCAGATATATGATTTGCAAATATTTTCTCCCATTCTGTAGGTTGTTGTCATTTCACTGTCGATGGTGCCCTTTGAGCTACAAGTTTCTAATTTTGATGA
This sequence comes from Paguma larvata, assembly GCA_030068075.1. Lineage (NCBI taxonomy): Eukaryota > Metazoa > Chordata > Mammalia > Carnivora > Viverridae > Paguma > Paguma larvata. Next base: position 118,627,269 of record CM057830.1, on the reverse strand, counting down.
ATTCAATGTATCTATTTTTTCTTTTGTTGCCTCTGATTTTGGTGTGTGAGCCACCAACATGGCTAAATCCAACATCATGAAGATTTTGCCCAATGTTTTCTTCTAAGGGTTTTATAGTTTTAACTCTTACATTTAGGTTGTTGATCCATTTTGAGGTAATAGTTGTATATGGTATAAGATAAGGGTCATGCAGGGCTTTTTGTATGTCTTTTTTTCTCTCTCTAGGAGAAGTGAGGTGTTAAAATGATCCAGAACTTGGCATTGGTTCCTAAGTCATTAAGGAACTAGGTAGGAGGGTAACTGGTCTCATCTGTAGATGGAGCCCTGTAGAGGGCTGAACTGTGTTCCCACCAATATTCATGTCCACCAGGGACCTCAGAATGAGATCCCACTTGGAAATATGGTCTTTGAAAATGTAATTAAGTTAAGGATCTCTAGATGCTCTCACGCTGGATTTAGCATGGGCCCTACATCCAATGACTGGTGTACTTGTGAGAAGGCCATGCAAAGACAGAGCCAGAGATTGGAGTGATGTACCTATAAGTGAAGGAACACAGATCCAGAAGCTAGAAAGTGGGAGAAAGGAGCCTCCCCCAGAGACTTCAGAGGGAGCACAGTCTTGGAGACCCTTTGATTTTGAACTTCTTGCTTCCAGAACTGTGAGGGAATAAATTCGTGTTGTTCTCAAGCCATCAAAGTTTGTGGTAATTTGTTATAGCAGCCACAGGAAACTAATATTCTCCCTCACAGAGTACTGAAATTATTAAATATGATCGTACTCAAGTGCATACCAGTGTTGGCCACACTGCCTAAGGCTTACTCTCAAGAAATTCTTGTTCTCCTCTTGAGCTCTGTTCACACCTGCTCACATCCACAATGTAACGCAGAACCAGTCACCACCTGCCAGTGTGCCCCCCCGCCCCGGCCCGCCAAGTTCTCTGAGACCGCATCGGCTTCAACAGCAGGCACCCAGCACATCTGTGTCGCTGGAGGGAATAGGACTGACTGCACTGCAGTGTGGATGCCGGGCAGGCCACTGACTGGCTGGGTAACCCGGCTAGTGTCACTTTTCCTCCCCAAAAATGTGTTGTGTCATTTGTAAAGTGGTGATAATAATAGCAATGGCACCCTTCTCGTTGGGTTGCCAGGAGGACTCGACAAGGTGATGCAGGTGACAGTGTATCTGAGAACTCAGAACTGCAAGGGACTTCCGAGACAGTCTTGTCCAACCCATTCACTTCATGGAAGAGAAAAACAAGGCCCAGAGAGGGACGGTGACCTGCCCAAAGCCTCAAAGTGATCTCTTAACACCTCCCACCAACACCCTATAGATATCCATACGAGGGGGTGAAAGTGCCACAGCTTTCAAACCCTCTGCACCACAGATCTACCCCAGCGGGGCTTCCTCCCGCTCCAGAGATGCCCCTCCAGGAGAGAGTGGGTTTCCAGCAGTCAAGTGAAGAAAGTGCTTTAGGCAGTAAAGAGTGGCCAACCATGCCGGCTACTGCTGACAGATTAAGCAGAGTGTTTCTGCAAAGGGCCAGATAAATATTTTTAGTTTTGTGGGTCATGCAGTCTCTGTCACAACTACTCACTCAACTCTGTCCCGTTAGTACAAAAGCACTTCTAGACAATAGGTAAATGAATGGGCGTGGCTGTGTGTCAATAGGACTATATTTATGGACATGGAAACTTGAAGGTCACGTCATTTCACATGTCATGAAGTCTTCTTCTTTTTAATTTTTCTCAGCCATTCTTAGCCAGGAGAGCAGATGAAGACAGACAGTGGGCAGAACTTGGCCCAGCCATGGTCTCAGTCAATGGTTCACGGCCTTAGCTGTGTATTACACTCATCAGGGAAGCCTTTAGAAAAACACTAGTGCCTAACATCATCTCAGGTCAAAATATTGGGGGGTGGGGCCTGGCAGGGGATGATTTAAAAAACTCCCCTGATACCCAACAATTCAGGTACAAACTCAAGAGAAATGAAAACATACGTCCACACAAAAATGTTTACATGCAGGTTCCTAGAAGCATCAGTCACAATAACTCCAAACCGGAAACAACCCAAATGTCCCACTTTTGATGACTAGAAACACAAATGTGGTTTGTCCATCCAATGGAATATTATTCAGCCAAAAAAGGAATAAGTTTCTATTACGTGCTACAACCACGGATGAGCCTTGAAAACATGATGCTAAATAGAAGAAGCAAGACACAAAAGGCCACGCATTGTGTGATTTTTTTTGTAGGAAATGTTTCAAAGAGGCAAATCCTTGGAGACAGAAAGGAGATTAGTGGCTGCCAGGGGCTGCGGGAGGGGAAATAGGGAGTGACTGCTCAAGGGTATGGAGTTTCGTGTTGGGATGACAGAAATATCCTGGAAGTCAATAGTGATGGTTAGGCAACATGTGGATGTACTAAGTGCCACAAAATTGTTTACTTCGAAAGGGTGAGTTTTATGTTCTGTGAATTTTACCTCAATTTAGAAAGGGAAAAAAGCTTCCCCAATGATTCTTTCACGTCACGAGGGTTGAGAACCAGGGGACCAGTGGGAGGAAACCGCGAATTTCAAAGCAGCATGCCCAGAGCGAGGGTAGAGTCTGGCACAGAGGCTGTGGGAGTAGAGGGGATGGGTCCCTAACTGTCTCTGTGCTGGAAGGGGACAGTATGTTATAGTGAGGTCTGAGGGATAGGCTGGAGCCAGCCAGGCAGAGAACGGAAGGATGGTCACTGCGGACAATGGAAATACACAGGAAAACCTGGAGGCATGAGGCAGCGAGAGCTTGTGAGAGCAGTGAGTCAGGCCAGATCATGGAGCACTCTGTAGGCCATGGACAGGAATCTGGATTTTGCTCTGAGTGAGATGGAGGGCCTAACATGAGATTGATGGGTTTTGAGCAAGCGAACATGATCTGATTTACTTTTTAAGAGGCTCCCCCTGGCTGCTGGGTGGAGAATGGGCTGGAGGCAGCTGTGCAGTTAATTCAGGGCAGACTTGGGTGCACACATCCAACACTATCTAGAAGGCAGAGTTTGCAGGACTTGGTTATGGAGTGGGTGAGACCAGGAGAGGGGTCAAGGCTGCTTCCTAGGTTTGGGGCCTCAGCAACTGGGAGATCAGTGGTGCCATTTACTGAGATGCGGACCATGGCGGGGAGTGGCAGGGTGGTTTTCGGGACAAGGATGAACAGTTCTTATTTGGACATTGCGGTGCCTCTGAAAAAACATTAGACAATGCAGAACAGACATTTGAAGGTGCACGTCTGGGTCCCCAGGAGAAGAAGGGCTGGGAAGGTAAGGGTGGGCATGATATATGCATGTAGTGTGACTAAGCTGCCCCAGGGAGAGAGGATAAAGAGAGAAGGGACTGAGACGTGAAAAAACTCTCCACATCACTCGTCATCAGGGAAACGCAAATCAAAACCACAATGAGATAATCACCTCACACCTGTCAGAATGGCTAAACTCAGCCACACAAGAAACAAGTGTTGGCAAGCACATGAAGCAAAAGGAACCCTCATGCACTGTTAGTGGGAATGCAAACTGTTGCAGCCACGCTGGAAAACGTAATAATAATAATAATAATTCTCCTACTGGGTATTTAGCCAAAGAATACGAAAACACAAATTCAAAAACATATACGCACACCTATATTTATTTACAATACCCAAATTCTGGAAGCAGCTCAAGTGTCCATCAATAGACAAATAGAAGATGTGATATATGTAATATATATTATATATGATTCATATATATATGAATATGAGTCAGCCATCACAAATAATGAAATCTTGCCATTTGCAACAACATGGATGGAGCTAGAGAGTATAATACTAAGTAAAATAAGCCAGAGAAAGACAAATACCTATGATTTCACTCATACATGGAATTTAAGAAACAAAATGAGCAAAGGGAAAAACAGAGACAAAGCAAGTAACAGACTCTTTAGAGAACACACCGATGGTTACCAGAGGGCAGGTGGGTGGGGGGATGGGTGGAACAGGTGACGGGGATGAAGGAGGGCACTCGTGATGAGCCCTGGGTGTTGTACGGAAGTGTTTTATCGCTAGATTGTACACCTAAATCTAATATAACACTGCATGCTAGCTATGCTGGAATTAAAATAGTTTCACTCAATAAGAAAATTTGAAAACCATTGATTGTCGTGTGAAATAAATACATATTTTATATCAAAGAGAGAGAGAGAGAGAGAGAGAGAGAGAGAGAGAAATGACTGGCAGAAGGGACAATGCGAGTGGACACGCAGGTGCAGAGAGGAGCACTGAGGTCAAGGGAGCTGCAAATGCCAAGCTTGTAGGACCTTGAAGCCTGAGCTCAGGAGTTTAGACTGTATCCCAGGAATAATGGGAAGGGGCAACTGGGAGCTTGAGCAGGGGAGGGCTGTCATCCAACTTAGAACTTTCAGAAGCTCCTTCTTCCCCTACTGTGAAGAATGAACAGAAGAGAGCAGAAGGAGAAGCAAGGGCCCCACTTAAGATGGTCTGTTTTCTCTGAGTAGTCCTCAAGTGGTCACTTGTGTTGGGTGTCCTTAGTGGGGATGGAGAGAAGGGGTTGCTCTGAGAAGTCTTGGAGAAGTAGAATTGCCAGGTACTCCATCAATACGTGTCAATCAATTTTTGTCCAAATCCATATAACCAGTTAGAGGCAGATCCACATCGCTCCAATTTTTCTCTGCCTCAGTTTACCCATGCCAGGTGATAAGATTCTGCAGTCAGACAGGTTTGATGTTTGCACAGGAGTTAGTGGAATCGAATGGTCATATTGAATGGGCTGGGGTTGGGCTCCTGTAATATCCAAATTCCTGTATACTAGCACCCTCCATACATGCAATGATATTACTATTAACGCGGTGCTGTTTTCTACATTTGTGTTCTGCAACTTTTTCTGCACAGCTTTGATTACTTGAAAAGACCTAAAGAGGCCGCATGTTGACTTCTGTGGTTTTGAGTCTCCCAACAGCTTCAGGGAGACTTCACCGGGTAAGTTAAATAAAGTCCCCTACTCCTGTGCGCTGCAGGGGCAAATGTTAAGTCCTATTCCCACATAGGTCAGGATTCAGAGTAGAAAATGCTGCCTTGGAAATATTACGGAGACATAAGTTATTTTTTGCCAAGTGCTTATGCAAACTTCATATTAACTCAATGGCACACTAGAAAGAAATTTACAGAACATTCTCTCACATTAGGAAAACATGCAGGTATAAGGTTTTGCCCTGCTTGACTTGGCATGCAGGCTTCCAGAAGACGGGTGGTGTTCTGCATTTAGATTTCTGGACAAGAGGACTCCTTCTCATGATAATGAGGCTTGAAACTGAGTCGTGACCCACTGGCATTTTGCACTCGTCTTCCTTTCCTTCTACATTGTTCTCAATGTGTCATCATTGCCACTATCCTCACCGTTATATGGTCCTTGGTGTTTTAAGAAAACACCTCAAACCCCAAATGGGAATTCTAACAGGAATCCAAAAAGGTGAGATTGTTTATATCTCATGGAGTTTGTCACATTGGATTATAAAATGCTCTGGTCAAAGTCCTTCTAGGGGTGTGTGCAGACTTGACAGGAGCGAGTGGGGCAGGCGCAGGGGTTCTGCAGAAACATTGGGATGGAAGTGGGCCCTGTGGCCTGTGAAGCATCAGCTAATGACCATCCACAGTGGGTCGTCTCTGGGCCACTGGGCCTACCCTGGCTCCCCTTCTCTGGTGCCTCTTCACTCTTCTCCCTGCCTCTGCACCCCATCCAGTCTCTTCTCCACTCTTCCCAGCTTTTCACTCGTCAATGGCTCTGTCACCTACAGCAGCATTTTCTAAGGCAGATGCTGGGCTCTGTACAACACAGTCCCGAGTCTCCTTGAAGAAATGGATCCAGGAAAAGCCAGTCTGATCTCGTCACCCTGTGGTCTCACCCCAGCCCCACTTAAAACGCACTGGCGTTCCCAGTTGCATTTGGATAGAGTCCAAATCTAACCTGCTCTGTGAGCCCTGCGTGACCTGATTCTAGCCAATACAAATTTCCTCTGTTGCCCACTCTCTCATTTCTGGGCGTTTCTCTCATACACCTCTCCCCCCTCCCACTCTCACACACACCCTGTCTGTCTGTGCGGTGGACTGTTTCCTTTCCTTTAAGTCAGCTCCACCCTGACCATCCAGGAGTGTGTTTGGTGCTCCTCTCTGCTCCCAACTGCCTGTGTCACATGAAAGCACAGTTGCTTGTCATCTGTCTCCTCCCCACAGGGCACCTCAGACTTGTTTTCCTCCCCTGCCCCGAGAATACGAGAATATGGCCGGGCCCACACACACATCCCCTCCTTTCTATAGCCACTGCTACATCCTCTGAATCCAGACCCTTTGCTTCAGGCTCATGGCTCCCAGCCTCTCCCTCTGGATAATGCCAGCAGTCATTCCGGTGGACCATTTTCCTTGTCTCTCTGCCATGCTTAAAACCCTTCAAGTGGCTTCCCTCTGTTCTCAGGATCAAATCTTTGTCATTAGCATGGCATTCAAGGCTCTGCCTGACCTTGCCTTACTATAAAATCTGAGAGAGGAGAGAATAAGCATGCTGTGGAGAGGTAGAGGAGACAGAGGGATAATTTGTTTACAACTCAAAAAAATGTGAGGGAACATTGTTTCAGAATCCATTTTCAGAGCTTCTGTTTATATAGAGAGTGTGTTTTAAAAATTGCCTATGTATCAGGACCCTGGGTGGGCCGAATATTGCTGGTGGTTCCCAGACTTGTGAACTTCACTGGGGAGTAGAATTCCTTTTTTTCTTTTTTCTTTTCTTTTCTTTATCTTTTCTTTCCTTTTATCTTTTCTTTTATCTTCTATGCTCTTCCTATTTTTGAGAGAGAGAGAGAGAGAGAGAGAGAGAGAGAGAGAGAACGCAAAGACTGACACAGGACCCTGAGATCATGACCTAACCCAAAGTCAAGAGTCAGATGGGTTAACCCACTGAGCCACCCAGGCACCCCACATTCCTTTCTTTTAATTTGGGGACAGATAGGATTGCTAACTTTTTATTTTGCAAAGTAAGCACATTAAACAAAAACACTATTATCTCTTCAGGATATAAAGGGCTTTTGTATACCACGCAAAAATCCATGATTTCGGAGTAAAGGTCAGTACTCTAGCTTTATGGGGGATAGCTTGCCACAACAACCTCATTTTTCTTATGTCGCTTGGGACTGGTAAAGACTTGCGTGTGCTGTCAGGCATCTTGGGAACTGTTGAGGCCCACAGCGCTCCCCTCTCTGCAGCTAGCTGTTTGATATGCAGGGAGTCTTTGTCTCCAAGTTGGCCTGAACAGTGGGGAGCATGAGGGGAGAGTGTGGCATCCCTTTCCCACCTGCTGCGGAGCAGGGCCCCAAATACTGGTTTGGTTTGAGGGATTAGGGTCTCAGGCTGTGGGAGGAGAGAGGAAGCTATGGAATGGCTGCCAAGCCAGGAACGCAGGATCCCAGGGGCCAAAGGGTGAGCTGGCGTTGGGGCAAGGGCTTTGTCCCTGCCCCTGCCTGCACGTGAACTCCCTCTCCACTCTGGTGCCCCAAAGACCGGTGAGGGGGTAGGTTTCCCAGGAAATGGTACTCCTGACATGGACAAGGTGCTTTCCAAATGGGTACCTTCAACCGTGGTGGATCTGGTGGCAAGGCCATTCCAAGGGCCCTGGTGAACTGGTACCACCAGGTGGGGCTGATTTTGGCCATGGGTCAGTGAGGTCCCCTTGGGGGACTTTACAAGGAGTGGTTTGTGGCATTTGGGAGAAAGAACAGGAACCCTGCGCTAGTGACAGTGAAGTAACAGCTGTTTTGGAATTTAGAACGCATCTTCCCAAGGGTATGGTGTGCAATGAGGATGGGGGGAGGCAGAGGTTGGGGAGTGGTGGAAAGACGGGCTAGCCTTCAGAAGCCTACCTCAGGTTAGTAGAAGCCATCCCAGCCTGACTTGTGCCTCTCCTGTACCCCCAGACCAGCCTGGTGGCCATTTGTCTGTGCTACACTTCTCTGCCTGGGTCAGAGCTGAGGATAGGTGGGCGTTTCAGGAGAGGAACTTGTCAGGCCAATTGGCTTTCCAGCTGGTGACAATTTTAAGGATATAAGAAGTTCAGGAAGGGGTGAGGAGGAGCAGGAGGGTGGAGTTCAGGGGCTGGTGTGGAGACAAGGCTGGCATGGCCAGGAGTTGATCCCTGCAGTCATTGTGGGGAGTGTATGTATGTGTATATAGTACAGGATTTGGTACACAGAATCATGATTTCTAAGTGTGGAATTTCCTGAATGTAAATCAACTCCATGTTCAATTGCAATGCAGTGGAGTAGCAGCTACCCGACTGAGAGGCTCACCACCTCCCAGGCTGGACTTCAGCCTGGCAAGGATCAGGGCCTCCATGTTATCAGCCCTCTCAGACTCACACTAACCTAACATATAACAGACTGAGACATAAACTAGCTCCAGATGTTTTATTCTTCAGTATTACTTTGGCTATTCAGGATATTTTGTGGTTCCATACAAATTTTGGGATTGTCTCCTCTAGGTTTGAGAAGAATGCTGGTGCAATTTTGATTGGGATTGCATTGAATGTGTAGATTGCTTTGGGTAGTATTGCCATTTTAATGATATTTATTCTTCCGATCCATGAGCATGGGATGTTTTTCCATTTCCTTGTGTCTTCCTCAATTTCCTTCATAAGTTTTTTATAGTTTTCAGCGTAGAGATCTTCTACATTCTTGGTTAGGTTTATTCCTAGGTATTTTATGATTTTTGGTGCAATTGTGAAAGGGATTAGTTTCTTTATTTCTCTTTCTGCTGCTTCATTGTTGGTGTATAGAAATGCCACCGATTTCTGTACATTGATTTTGTATCCTGCAACTTTGCTGAATTCATGGATCAGTTCTAGTAAGCTTTTGGTGGATTCTGTCAGGTTTTCTATGTAACGTATCATGTTGTCTGTGAAAAGTGAAAGTTTGACTTCCTCCTTGCCACTCTTGATGCCTTTTATTTTGTTTTATTGTCTGATTGCTGATGCTAGGACCTCCAGCACTCTGTTAAATAGCAGTGGCGAGAGTGGACACCCATGTTGTGTTCCTGATCTCAGCGGGAAGGCTCTCAGTTTTTCCCCATTGAGGATGATGTTAGCTGTGGGCTTTTCATAAGTGGCTTTTATGATGCCTAAGTATGTTCCTTCTATCCCGACTTTCTCGAGAGCTTTTATTAAGTAGGGATGCTGTATTTTGTCAAATGCTTTTTCTGCATCTATTGACGGGATCATATGATTCTTATCTTTACTTTTGTTAATGTGATTTATCACATTGATTGATTTGTGAATATTGAACCAGCCCTGCAACCCAGGGATGAATCCCACTTGATCATGGTGAATAATTCTTTTTATATGCTGTTGGATTCGATTTGCTAATATCTTGTTGAGAATTTTTGCATCCATATTCATTAGGGATATTGGCCTGTAGTTCTCTTTTTTTGCTGGGTCTCTATCTGGTTTGGGAATCAAAGTGATGCTGGCTTCATAGAATGAGTCCAGGAGTTTTCCCTCTGTCTCAATTTTTTGGAACAGCTTGAGGAGGATAGGTATTAACTCTGTTTTAAATGTCTGGTAATGCAATACTGAAGAATAAAACCAAGGTGGGAAACATCACAATCCCAGACTTTAACCTCTACTATAAAGTGGTAAGCATCAAGACAGTATGGTATCGGCACAAGAACAGACACATAGACCAATGGAAAAGAATAGAAAACTCAGAAATAGACCCGCAAGCATATGGCCAACTAATGTTTGACAAATCAGGAAAGAGTATCCAATGGAAAAAAGACAGCCTCTTTAACAAATGGTGCTGGGAGAACTGGACAGCAACATGCAGGATAATGAAACTAGACCACTTCCTTACACCACTCACAAAAATAAACTCTAAATGGATGAAGGACCTGAATGTGAGACAGGAAACCATCAAAATCCTAGAAGAGCAAGCAAGAAAAATCTCTTTGACCTGAGCCGCACCAATTTCTTACTCAACTCATCTCCAAAGGCAAGGGAATTAAAAGCAAAAATGAACTATTGGGACCTCATCAAGATAAAAAGCTTCTGCACGGCAAAGGAAACAACCAACATAACTAATAGGCAACCGACAGAATGTGAAAAGATCATTGCAAATGACATATCGGATAAAGGACTAGTGTCTGTCTAAAATCTATAAAGAACTTACCAAACTCCATACCTGGAAAATGAATAATTCAGTGAAGAAATGGGCAGAAGATATGAATAGACACTTTTCCAAAGAAGACATCCAGATGGCAAACAGACACATGAAACGATGCTCAATGTCACTCATCATCAGGGAAGTACAAATCAAAACCACACTGAGATACCACCTCACGCTGGTCAGAGTGGCTAAAATGGACAAATCAGGAAACTATCGATCCTGGCGAGGTTGTAGAGAAACAAGCACCACACTGGTGGTGGGAGCGCAAACTGGTGCAGCCACTGTGGAGAACTGTGTGGAAGTTCATCAAAAAAATGAAAATAGAACTACCCTATGACCCAGCAATAGCACTGCTAGGAATCTACCCAAGAGACACAGGAATGCTGAAACATAGGGGCACGTGTACCCCAATGTTCATAGCAGCACTTTCGACAATAGCCAAATCATGGAAAGAGCCTAAGTGTCCATCAACTGACGAATGGATAAAGAAGATGTGGTTTATATATAAAATGGAATACTACACGGCAATGAGAAAGAATGAAATCTGGCCATGTGTAGCAACATGGATGGAACTGGAGGGTATTATGCTAAGTGAAATAAGTCAGTCAGAGAAAGACAGACACCATATATTTCCACGCATAGGTGGACTTTGCGAGACTTAACAGAAAACTAGGGAGGAAGGGAAGAGGGGAAAGAAAAAAAGACACAGAGAGGGAGGGAAACAAAACATAAGAGACTCTCAAAGACTAAGAACAAACCGAGGATTGAGGCGGGTATAGGAGGGGGGTGAGTAGGTGACGGGCACTGAGCAGGCACGGGGTGGGATGAACATTGGGTGTTGTATGGAAACCAATTTGACAATTAAAAAAAAAAACTAGCTCCAGATGAATCATTTTAATAGGGAAAGTTATCTGATAGGCTAACTCAGACACTTGCAGTATTTTGATTAGTGGCTTTTTGTTTTTAGTGGGTGTCTCTTGGCACATGGTAAACATCATCCTTTTCTGTTGGTTCTTATTGCTGTGTCACAGCCTGTGCTCAGTTCATGCTTTGGAGGCACACACTCTTTAGGTCCCATGCCGCACCTGTTAACATTCATCCTTGCCATAGTTCAACCTGCTAAAACGGAGGCTGGCAAGCTTTTTATGTAAAGGGCTGTGCAGTAGAGATGTCAAGCTTTGCAGGGTCCATGGTCTCTGTTGCAACTACTCAACTCTGATGTGGTAGCACAAAAACAGCCATGGACAATACAGAAATGGATGGATGTGGCTGTTTCCACAAACCTCATGGACCCTGAAATTTGCATTTTGTGTAACTTACCATGTCACAAAATAACCTTCTTTTGATCTTTTCCACCATTGAAAAATGCAAAAACCACTTAGTTTGCAGGCTGTACAAATAGGCAGGTGGGCTGGATCTGGCCTACAGCTACCCGTGAACTAGAGGATAGCCTTACTGCATATTATACTGTGGCCACTGCTTTGCTGGTGGGATTTAGGCATCTCCATGCACATTTACCAGGTAGAGCTCCATTTGGGTGTGACCATCTACTGCATGGTGAGGGCGTTTACCTCACCTCCTCATGCCGTCTCAGTGCGGACGAGTAGATAGGTGCTGGGTTTGCTCCTCAGAGCCTGCAGGGATCTTAAATACCATGATGTCTAGTGGCCCTCCTAGTACAGATGGGACCACTGAGGCCAGGGCACAAGAGAATGGTCCAGAACACCCCAGAGTTGGTGGGAAAGATTGGGGGTATATCTGCAGCCTGGAGTGCATAGTAACTGTTCAACCTCACAGTAGCCAGTATTTTTTTTAGCTGTTACAAGACTAACAAGAATGCCTCTCTGCTCATGGTCTCTCGGGTCACCCATTTCTCATCATGTCATGTAATTCTCACCATAAACTTCGTTGGTCCAGCCAGGATCTCAACCCTGTCTTGCTCCAAAGCACACGTTCTTAGCCATTTACTCACTGGGGTCCCTAGTGGTTTCCCTGCCTCTTTGACACCGTGGGACCGTAGCTGGTTAACTCCCCAACATCAAGCAACCTCCACTTTTGCTCCTTTTCCCTTATTAATTATTAAGGTGATGCAGAAAGTTGTGAGGAATAAAAAATAAGGGAGAAATGGCTGGACTATACTGTGTCTATAGTGTGTGTTCCCTAACTACTAGCTATTTGTTAATTCTCCAGGTAATTAGTGTCATTGGATAAGTACTGCCTGAAAATAGGACATCCACTCATTCCTTATGTTTTGTTTTTTCTACCCCCAGGATTCAGAGCAACGAATGGAAGTCATAGAGGGAAAGGTCTATGTCAGGGAGAATTCGCCCCCTACTATGGCTCAGAGGGCGGGAGCCACTGGTGGTGGTGGGGTCTCTGGAGGTGGTGGCGGGGCAGGGCGAGGGTGGGGAGACCAGGAAGCCTGCCGGGGGCGCACTGGGTGTAGGCGGTAGTAGCCACCCTCTAACGAGGATGTGACTCAGGGCAGCCCTTGCCGAATCAAATGGCAGGGATAGGCTCGACGCCGCTCTGCTGCTCGGAGAGCAGTGGAGCTCTCTCTTTGTCCTGGAAAACTGGCTGCAGCTGGAGCCCTTCTGGAGGGTGTTCGCGTCAAAGGCTGCGGCGGGCATTTTGCGGTTCAGGGCAGTGGTGGAATCTGATTTCGTCCAGCCCCGGAGATGGACTCCGTTTGCGGGGGTTCATGGGAAAGGACTGCAGCGCGTCTGTCGATCATTGAGCACGTTTTCTCATGGACTCTGCAGATGTGAACTTGCGCTTTCAGCGCATTCATCAAAACCTCAGGAGAGCTGACCCTGTGTCTCTCCCCTCATCCCCCGGGCCCGGGGCGCTCGGGCTCCAGGACGCCCACCTCCTTCCTCTCGCCGGCCCCGCGCCCCCGACCTTGGGCTCATTTCCTCGAGACGTGCCGCTGTTTGCCAACAGCGGGCAGTCACGAAAACGGCCCTTTTCTTTAATCTCCGGACGGGGTTCCACGGGATCGGCGTGTGGGCGGGCAGCCAGTTGTTGTGAAAAGCAAGCTTAGCCACAGCGACTGGGGCAAGAGCACAGGTGCTGCGTCCTGGAGCTGCAGCTGGAAGGGACTTCGAGGGAACAGCCTTTTACCGGGAGGACGCCAAGTCCAGAGGGGAAGAGCTCTGTCCAAGGTCACCCAGCTGGCAGAGCGCACCTGGCGTGTGCGCCGTCTCGGGTCAGCTCCGGGCCGGGACGAGGCCGGCGCGCGGAGTGGAAATCAGTGCACACCCTAGCCGCCCGCGCCTCTGGCTCCTCTGCCACTGCTGACACTGCTCCAGACCCGCAGGCTCACCTCTCTAGGAATGGGGGAGAAAGGCTTTTCGGGCAACCGGCAACGCGCTGGCGCTCGCTGCAACCCGGGCGGACCCACCCGCCTGGTGCCCCTTCGGCCGGCGCCTACCCCATCCCCCGCACCCAGGGTGAGGACCGGCCCCCAGACTGCGGCCCCGCCCCTCGCGCGGCGGCTCCGCCCCCGAGACTGCAGGCTCGTCCCGCCCGTCGCGCCACAGACGCAGCCCCGCCCCGCCGCACCTGGCCCCAGCCCAGCGCGCCCCCAGCGTCGGCGCTCGCGCGCGCTCCTCCACCGCCCTCTCGGCTGTGCGGCGCGCACCGGCTCTGGGCGGGGCGCTGCAGTGGCGGCGGGGCTCCTCCTCCTGCTGCTCCTCCTCCGCGCTCCCAGCGCCTTTCCGACCTCCCCCTCGGGCGCTCTCGCGCTAACTGTGCTCCTCTGGGGCCCCTCCGCCCGCTTTCAGCCATGGTGCTCTGGCGCTCCGCGTTCTTCATCTGCCTCGCTTTCTCCTTAGCCACTCTGGTCCAGAGAGGTAAGGCGGGCGGGGGGCGCGCGGGGACCCCGCCCAGTGGGCCCGCGGGGCGGGGGCTCGGCGCCCCGCGGCCCCGTGGTGCGCATGAGCGGCCCGGCCCCCACCTCGCAGGCCTGCGGCGGAGGCTGCGGGCGGGTGGGCGGAGCAGTGGGGGTGGGAGCCCCAGGCCCGGGGGGACTGACCTTGCCGCGATCTATGTGGTCAGAGAGGAGGGACCGGGACCCCTCCTGATGTTGGGCTAGAAACAGCGGGATAATCCTCCCTTAAAATCCTGAAAGAGGTGTCACCACCGGTGACAACAGCTGTCTCCAGGAGATTGCTTTTGGGAAAACCTTGAAGAGAGCACACTCATTCACTTGAGCAGGGCTTCTCAAAATGTGTTTTGAGGTCACCTGCAGCAAAAGCACCTGGGGAGCTTCCTGGGCGAATTCCTACCCCCTTCTGTCAGGATATTTGCAGGGACGGGATGGGAAGGCAGGGATGTGTAGGTCTAACCAGCTCCCCAGGTGCTTCTGGTGCACGTCCCAGTTTTCTAGCCATTGGCGATTTTTGCCAACGAGGTGGACAGAGAGAAATGCTGCCGAATCAAGGGAGAAAGTGTCCTAGAGCTGCACTCCTCCAAGTGTGGTCAACGGGCCTTAGTAGGCATCACCTGGGACTTTTTGGAAATGCTGCATCTCGGGCCCCGCCCCTGACTTACTGAATCTGATTCTGCGTTTTAAGTAGATTCACGGGTAGTTCGCAGGCACATTTAAGTTTGAGAAGCATCTTAGAATAAATGCAGTGTGTGGTTAAAAATAGGACCTCCAACGTGTACAGACAGAATCTTCTTACACTTATTTATATCCCATCTCCACATCAGAAAAAAGGTTTGAGGAAAACACTGCAATTAAGTACAGAGTTGGGCTCGGAGCTTCCTGAGGAGGAAGGCGAATTCAGCTAGTGAAAAACATGAGCTCAGCAAAAATAAAACTTTGGCCTTGTACTGAGTGCTAGTGAGATTTATATTACATATAAGGCACACTGGAAGCAGACTGTCTCAGGCAGTTTTGCAAAAGATGCAGAAGTATTTCTCACGTGGGCAGCCATCCTGGGCTTGATATAAGAAGAGCCATTCAACATTCTACAAAGGTGTCAGGTTCTGTTCCAGACACTGATGAAGCAGCAGTGAATAAAACTAAGACTGTCTTCCTGGTGTGGGGAGAAAACAAACAGACCTCACAATCTACATAATGCAGGTGCTGTGAAGAAAAATAAAGCAAGCTTACAGGGTAGATTGCCGCAGATTGCCTTTTCGGTTTCATTTTTTTTTCTTCGGGTTAACATTTTAATTTTTTAGGATATATTTGGGGGAAAAAGTGTAATCACTCGATTGACTTGTATCTAATGATAGGGAATATTTGAAAGTGTGAGCACAGAAAAAGTTAGAAAAATGATATTCCCTTCAAGGCTATCTTCTTTAACATTGTATGCACACTGAGAAGAGGAGGAATAGAAATGAACAGGTCTCAGGTTTTCACCATTACATGTCCTACTAGGTGATTTAGGAGGCGGTGGAGGAGTCTGCGAACCAGTGCAACATTTTTACAGATGAAAGAGGCACACAGAAGTGTGAGGTAACTTGCCTCAGGTGGCAGAGCTAAGATTTGACCCCAGGCTTGTCTGGTGCCACAGTCCTTGCTTATAAGCTCCTGGAGGGTGCTCTCCTGCCTTGGGAAAGTTCTCTGAACTTCACTTGGTTTGCTCGGCCTTGTTATGCCTAACGATGGTGTTTTGAGGGGACTGTGTCACTCTCAGATCTGTGGCCCTGCCACCAGCTACCACCTCCTGAGTGCTTGCTGTATGCCAGGCCTTCACATATCTTGTTTTTAGTTGCCCCAACAATTTTGTAGTAAGGCATTATCCCTATCTTCCAGATGAGGGATCGGTTGAGCCAGAATCCCACCCGGATAAGAGTGCTACTTAATGATTTTTTTTTTCCTAGTGATCTTTTTAATTGTAATTAAGAGAACTGAACTGGGAGAGGCTTCTGCTTCAAGGTAGGGAACTTGATTTGTGGCTCTTCTGTGCAAAATAAGATGACAAACACTGGCTTTGAATTGCTGGTCTCCTCTGGGTACTGGACAGTTACAGGATGAGAGCTGCTGTGTTGAAATGAACAAACACAGCAGGTGCTTAGTTAGGCCTCTGCAGCCTCACTTGGAGCACCCCAGGGGCCTGCCCAACAGCCACCTTATTCCTGGTCCTGGTCCTCGGTAGTGATGTGTGACTGAGAAAGACCAGCAGCCCTCAGAAAGCATACAGAAACTCGAAACGTGATTTGTGAAATCCCTTCAGGCTCTGGCAAGTTGAGACAGGCTTCAGGCTCCCAGGAGTTTAAAAGGATGGTTGCCAAGTCATCCCTGTTCTAATCTTGGATAGGTTTTTAGTTCACTGTATTTTACTAGTTCTGAAAACTCCTCGGAGGACAAGTATGTTGCCTGTATGCACCTACAGAAATGGGAAGCTGATTTTTTGTGTGGTGGGGGGGCAGAATCACAGTAGTGCAGGAGGGGAGTAATGATAATGAACTCACCAGGCCCTCGGTGCCTCACGCACGTTTACCCCTCATAACCACCCTGAAGGTTTGGCAGTATGACCCATTTCCCCTTATGTCCGTAAGGACCATTTGTATATGGCCTTGAAAGGTAAGTCAGTGGTAACCCATTTCTCAGATGAGAAATGAGGGGCCCAGTGAGGTTTAGGACTTAAACTCAGGTTTGTCTGAATAACCAAAGCAGGGGTCATGAACGTAGATGCCTCCAGGGACGGAGCAGGTCATAGAAGTGTGGAAAGTGGCCAAGAAAAAGTGTGATGAACGTGTAGGCAGGCCACCTGCTGCCGAGTCCCTGCTCCCTTAACGAGAAAGCCCAGCTGACAGGGGGAGAGTGCACGCTTTGGAGCAAGCTTGCCTAGCGCTGCTACCACCTGTGGTGAGTCCTTAAACTGCTCTGTGCCTCAGTGTCCCCATTTGTAAAAGGGATTGTTAGGAGGATTGAACAAATACAGATGCATAAAGTGCTTAGCACAGTGCCCGGCTCCCCACACGCTGTTAGTAATTCTTACTCACGTTACCTAAAACATTCCAAGCCACGTTTTAAAAATACGCAGTGCAAACCTTGAAAATATTATGCTAAGTGAAAGAAGCCAGACACAGAAGCCCACATATTGTATTGTCCCATTTCTACAGAATGTCCAGAGTTGGAAAATCCATAGAGACAAAAAGCAGATGACTGGTTGCCAGAGGCTTGAGGGGGGCGATGGGGCAATGGGGGAGTGAGTGCTTTTAACAGGTGCAGTTTCCTTTTGGGGTGCTGAAAATGTGCTGGAACTAGGTCGAGGTGATGGCTGCACAACCTTGTGAATGTACTAAGAACCATTGAATTGCACACTTTTATTTTAGTTTTTATTTGTTTTTAAAAGTTTATTTTTGAGAGAGAGTGTGAGCGGGGAGGGGCAGAGAGCGAGGGAGAGACAGAATCTGAAGCAGGCTCCAGGCTCTGAGCTGTCAGCACAGAGCCCAACACAGGGCTCGAACTCACAAACTGTGACATCATATCCTGAGCTGAAGTTGGACACTTAACCGACTGAGCCATCCAGGCACCCCTGAATTGCACACTTTTAAAGGATGAGTTGTATGGTATATGAATTATATCTCCTTCAAAAATTTTTTTATATTAAAAAAGGTTTTATATATCCATTTAAAAACAATTCACTGCAGTCCAAGCAGAACAAATGAGAGTGATGGCAACCTGTGACCCCTGGGGCTTGGTCACGTAGCGGAGAGAGGAGAGCAGTGGGCCCCAAGTGCTGGTGGCATTGAGATGCTAGGCTGGGATCCAGGCAGAAGCCCTGTGGGCCTACCTGGGATAGCAGGTATGAGGCAGACAGGCCATAGGGGCATGTGCAGGGTTGGCCCAGAGCTGCCCAACCCCTCCAACCTCCAACCCTGAGTTCGGGAATAGTCCCCTAGGATGGTGCACCCTGCATGGCGGATGTCCCTTTCCTGGATGGATGTCACATGTTTTGATTGGTTTTCTGTCCCTTCCTTGCTGTCACAGGTCACATCCCCATCCCTTCCATCATTTTGGATACTAGGTAATGAAAACTGTTTGTTTTTCGGGGTTTTTTTTTGTTTTTTGTTTATTTTTGAGAGAGAGAGAGAGAGAGAGAGGCAGAGCATGAGTAGGGGAGGGGCAGAGAAAAGGTGACACAGAATCCAAAGCAGGCTCCAGGCTCTGAGCTGTCAGCCCAGAGCCCAGTGCAGGGCTCGAACTCACAAACTGAGATCATGACCTGAGCTGAAGTCAGATGCCCAACTGACTGAGCCACAAAGGCACTCCCTTGTTGTTTGTTTTAACCCCCTCCCCCAAATCACCCAAGAGCCGGCCTCAGCAGGTACTGAGGAAGGGCCTGAAGTGGCCTCCAGTAGAGAGGAGGAGGAGGAGGAGGAGGTGGAGGAGGAGGAGGTGGAGGAGGAGGAGGAGGAGGAGGAGGTTGCCTTTAGGCTGCTGGGGGCGTGTGAAGGAGCTGGTTTTGGTTCTGGTGAGTTCAGGAAAGATACCTTCTGGGTACATTGACTTTTCTGGATTCTTCCACCACCTGGTGTTGGTACTTTTCCTGCTGTGTGGCCTCTCCTATTCTGCACTTGGCATGTCCTCATCTGCTGCTCTCAGTGTGCTTGGGGAGGCCTGGCTGCATGGGGTCCTGTCTGCCAACCCAGACTCGGCTCTCCCTGAGTCTTGCTCACAAGTCCACTGATTAGCCGGTCTTGGTTTGCTTGTAAAAGCTTAAAGTCATCCTAAATGTGTAACCAGAATGTGTGGGCAATACTCGAATGAGGTAGATGATTCAGATGGAGGTGAGTGGGAAGCTGTGGTAGGCTCCCACAGGTGTCCAAGCCCTAATCTCTGGCACCTGTGACTGTTAGGGGACGTGTAAAGGGGAATTAAGGTAGTTAATCAGCTGGTCTTACATAAGATTCTCCTGCATTATCCTGGCCAATTGAGGGATGAGGGTCCTTTAAATATGGAAGATGGAGGTGAAGGAGTCAGAACTGTGTGATGTGAGAGAGATTTGGCCCGGGCGATGGAAGGGCCACAAGCCAAGGTATGCACACACAACCTCTAGAAGATGATAAGGGGGAGTCCGTACTCTCCCCGAGAGCTTCCAGAAGGAACGAAGCCCTGTTGACACCTTGCTTTTAGCCCAGTGAGACCTGTGTTGGACTTCTGACCTCTAGAACTGTAAGATTGAAAAAAAGAGTGTGTGTTTGAAATCTTTCAAAATTTGTTGTAGCAGCAAGAGCAGACTAATAGAACAGCTAAGGGGTAGATAATAGCTTCGTCTCCATTCCTTGAAAAAACTAGCTTGTGCTGTCTCCTTACATTGTTTCAATTCTGCTATCTTAAACCAATTCCCAATATGCTCTGAGTTCAGGAGTTTAAATGCAGAAAATTGGACTGCAGTGATGTTCTTGGTGTGGAAGTGGACATTGAGAAGCACCTCTGAGGGCCCTGGGAGACCACTACATCCCTTCTGCCTGCGCTGGATTTTTAAAAACTACTTCACAAGGAAATTGGAGCCGGTGTCTGCAGTGCCCCCCTCCAGAGGCCTTTTCCTTATCTTCCCCGCTCCCCCCCCCATCTTGATAGCTGCTTGAAACAGTGCTCTCTGGGGCCCAGCGGACAGACCGAGGGTGTTCTGATTTATCCAGGCCACGCCTGCCCCTTTGCTGAGGAGGAGGGAGGAGGGACCCCACAGGTGTCCTGACTTCAGCTGATTGTGTCCTTCCTGCCTCTCCCCAAGCCGGTGGGGGAAGGGAAATGGAGCAGGAACTGGGAGGGGGGTGGGTCCTGGACCTCTACTCCAGCTTTAAGCTCAGTTTTTATTGTTTTCGATCTAGGGCTGCTCATAAGATGTCACGAGGGCTCTGCAGCTTTAAATCAACAGAAACACTTGGAAAACTGTGGTCGAATTCCACAGAGAGTGGTGCCCCTGCTCAGGGAACATCTGTTTAAAGGGCAGGCTAGACAACACCTGGCTGGCAATGCCAGGTGATTCGTTTGGGATTACTTTCCAAATTAGAGACGGTACCCTCAGCAGGAAATACTGTTGCAGTATGGGATTCATTACCACACAAAATAGTGCCCAGGCACAGACTGGGCTCATTTTGACATTCTTCTTTTTATTTTTGTTGCTGCTTCAGCTAGCCTGGGATGACAGAATTAACACAGAGGCTGCATTCCAGCGTGGCGCCACCATTTGCTGGTGACAGTTGCCTTATCTGCACCAAGAGGCTGCTGATGTCTGCTTTGTTGGCCTCACAGAATTGTTGGAGTAGCCAGTTAATTGCTCATGCAAACAGGTGGTGTGTTGTCAAGGTATTAGCCAAGTTAGGTTCCCTGGACGGGTCAAGAAGGCAAAGAGGGGGCACCTGGGTGGCTCAGTCGGTTAAGAGTCCGACTTCGGCTCGAGTCATGATCTCACAGTTCGTGGATTCGAGCCCCGCATCGGGCTCTGTGCGGACAGCTCAGAGCCTGGAGCCTGCTTCAGATTCTGTCTCCCTTTCTTTCTGTTTCTTCCCCGCTCATGCTCTGTCTCCTAAAAATTAAATAAACATTTAAAAAAAATGCAAAGAGGCCACCTGCCTAAGGTGGTTCCAGTGAGAATTCGGGGGCTCGTGTTTACAAAAGTCTTTACTTGGCCTGAACAAAACTGCCTCTGAGTTGGTGAACTGGGTTTCAAGTCCGAATGAGCAGGCACGGCTCTAATTTAGTTGCTCTTTATAGCCCTTTCACTTCCTGCAGAGTTCTGGGCTCTTCTGCAGGAGCAATCCCTGTTTTACTTTTAATCATTCATTCGGCTCCTTACTCCCTCTCAAAACATGCAAAAATCCAAAGTAGTGCTTAAAAAGAAAGAAAAACCGTGTTTCAATCTTTTATTCATCATATACAGTACACCATGTGGACTTGTAGTTTGGGGGCTCCCATTAGTTTCTTCCCACCCCTTCCCTGAAACTGCTCCTGGCCATGGTCAGCGATGGCTTCCTGTTGGGAGAAACAGGACATCATCTGAGGGACCTCTGCCACCCTCTGATCACCCCTGTCCCCCACCGGAAGCACTTTCTCCCGGGCTTCTCACCTCTCTGACCTAAGGGCTTGTGGGAGTGCCTCTGGTGTAGTTCTTGGTGGACTTCTTTACCTATACTTGCTCCCAGGTGCTTCCACCAGCTTCGTGGCTTAAAATTAAATTTTATCTGCATGCTTCTGATTCTTCAGTTTCTATCTCCAGCCCCAATAGCTCATTACCTCCAGGCTCCTACATTCAGCATCCCCACGGTAGATGGGTCCCTGCTAGTGGTTAGGTTATTGAAATAAGTCCTTCCAGCTCAGTTCTTCCCACCCACCCACCAGATCCTGGCCCTTGCCCCAGGGTTCTGGACCTCCTCATCCTCCCCATAATCTGGTAACCACAGGGTTCATGCCCCATGCGGCTGAATTATTTTGACTCTTTCCCCTGCTAACAGGCATCTCAGAATGATGCTGTGTAAACCTGAACTTCTGCTTGTCCTCTCCAGACCTGCTTTTCCCACCTGAGGACCTGGCAGCCCTGTCCTGCAGGTGGCTCTGGCCACTCCTCCAGAGCTCATTCTTTTACACCCCACATCTGATTGGTCCACGGACTGCCCTAAAAATCCTTCAGATTCTCACCTCCTCCCCGCCTCCCCCCTCCCCCCTCCCCCGGCTTGCTTTCTTGGTGGGGCCACCATTCCCCCTCTTTGGAGCCCTGGCAGTGCCCTCCCAAGTGGTGTCCCAGAGTCCACTCCTGTCTCATACAGTTCAGTCTCCACACAGCAACCTGGTGATCTTTCAGAAACCTGTCATCCTGTCCCTCTGCCCAGAACCTTCTGATAGCTTTGAATTATGATGAAAACAAAATGCAAACCCTTGCTGAGGCCTACATGTCTCAACAGAATGGGGACTACTCATTCTCTGGCCTCTGCCTCCCCCCCAAGTAGGCTAAGCACTCCCCTCTAGCTAGAAGGTCCTCCCCCAGATAGGTGCCTGTCCTCTCCCTCACTTCTGGTCACATGCCCCCACCTTAAGCTGTCCCTGACCCCCTACCTGAAATAGCATCCCGATACCCTTCTACCCTAGCCTCCTTGGGCTTGCTTTAAAGTCCTCATGCGCAGATATTTTCTGTCTGCCTGCTGTCTTGTCTCTGCCACCAGACTTTTGCTCCACGAGGGAAGGGATTTTGTTTTCATCTGCTTTGTCACCAGTATCTAGAACAATCCTTGGCACAGGGAGTGGGCAGGAAATGGATGGCAGGCTTAGATACAGCGATTGAGCATCTAATTAAAGGGCTGTTTACAAGATCTGGGCAGGGTTAAGAGAGACCAACATGGGCTGGTGAAGCAACATAGGGAGTGATTTGTACCCTGGGCTTGAAGGGAAGGAGGGGTTCTGGCATCCAGGGTAGATAGGGCTGGGGGAGCTGGACAGGCCGCCTTTGGGGCAAAAGCTTAGACAATAAATGCTGCAAGTATGCCCCCCCCTTCCAGTCTTTGCTTCTGAATCCCGTGGCTCAACCTGTGGGTCCCGGACTGCGTTCCTGGGAGACTGCAGCAAATTCTAGGTGATGCCACGGATATTTTTAATATTTGAGGAACATGTCAATGTCTGTCAGATACCACACAAGCTCCCACTGTTGAATTGGTTGGAAGGAAGTACTTCATAAACAGAACTGTTAGGTATTTCTTTTGGTCCAGGAGTGCTGTGGGAAAACCACAGAGGGCAGGCCTGCACCTGCCCTCAAGGAACTTACAGAACTGGGAGCCATGTCTGCATAGTAACTGTTGCCTGTGTCCTCCAAGATGCACCAGGACTCCATTGTTGCAGTGCCCACAGCCTGGAACACCATCCTTCCCTTTCTCTTCAGGTTGAAGACCGTAAGCACCTTGATGGCAGGTGGGTGCACCATTCTGCTCTGCTCACAGTGCCCCACGCAGGTCCTGGCTCCATACTCCTTGTTCACGTGGTAGCAGATAAGGCTTCCCTTGTGCTCTGACTTCTGGTTGGGCTCAGCCCTTTGGGTCTCTTAATGTCTCCGTGGTCTTTTCACATTGAGAAGTGCCCATCTATTCGTCAACTGATGGATATTTGGCTGTTTCTACCCTTTGACTACTGAGCATAGTGTTGTGATGAACATTTGTGTGTAAGTCTTGGAACACCCGCTTAGAGTTCTGTGGGGTGCATACCCGGTGCATGGCTGTGGCTCACTTAAGGATCCTCCAGATTCAAGGTGAGCACATATATCTTCCTTGTCGTTGGGAGAACGTCAAATAATTTTTAGCCACAATTTAAAACCTGCCATGCAAATCCACTGGGATTTTAAGGTCCAGATGAAATGCTGCCTCATCCGTGGAGGTATTAACTGCTTAGAGTTCTCTCACGATGCATACTTCTCTGACTCCTGGTTCTTTATGAACTAGTTGCCATTATGCATCTTGTTGTTCTGGTTGATAGCTGTGCATCCACCTCTTCCCTTGATGCCATGCTGCTGTCCTTAGCTCTCAGGGTGTTTCTCCAATGAGGGGGATGGACTAGCTGGCTCTGAGGGTCCTTCCTGTGCTGATGTTCTGTGAGCTTCACGTGGCTCTATTTGCACAGGCTTTCTCCATGAGAGGGAGAGCACAGTGCCCAGCGTGGGGCTCCCTTGGAAGCGCCTGCACAGTGGGAGTTTCAAGGGCTTCGGATTATCTCATTAACACAGGGCAGCCTGGGAATTTGTTTTTCTCCCTGCCCCCACTGCCGACTATTTCTACTTGAGAAAGAGTCACGAAGAGGTGAGCACTTTCTGTCCTGGGTAGAGGCTGTTGATCTGAGTTTCTTTACCAGGGCACTATTGACATTCGGAGAGGGATCATTAGGATATTTAATATCATCCCCGGATTCTACCCATTAGATGTCAGTAGCACCCCACCCCCACCCCATGTCTTGCCAACCCTAAATTATTCCAGACATTGCCCAGTGTCCCCAGTGGGCAGAACTGTCCCAGGTTAAGACCTATGGCAGTAGAGACAGACACGTTGTTTGTAATTCCAACCTCTGTTCTCAGTATTCCTCGTGAGTCTCTAAGAGTTTTCTGTCCTTGTGTTGCCTGCAGAGAGACATGTGGGAGTAAATTCAATCGCAGCCAATCTGTGGATTGGTATCCACTCCAGCTGACTCGAGGCTCCTTGGCTAGCTTTGGGCTCATCCTAGTCAGATCAGGTACATCACGAGTCTCTTCAGATAGTTGTTTCCTGCCTAGGTTTCCACAGATGGCTCATCCCATCTAGTTTGTGTTGATCCTTATTAGTTTTACTTTTAGATGGTGACCTTGTCTTTTTAAATACCTTTTATGATTTTATGAGAACAAGTGGAGAAAAAATTGAACAGAAAAATGAGCTGAGGACTTGACCAGGCAGTTCATAGGAGATGAAATCAAATAGGACAACAAACATATGAAAAGATATTTAACCTCATTAGTAATCAGAGAGCTGCAAATTAAACAGTAATAAGATAAAATTACATACCCTCTAGTAGGCTAAAACTTATAATAAAGCCTGATGATACCAGGTGCTTACATGCTTACAAGAGTAATATGCATTCTTTGTGGTGAACTTGGAAAGTGTAGAGAAAATGCAAACCCTGTGACCCAGGGTTAAGCAGTGTTACTGTATTGGAATATAGTATTTCAATAATATTCTGCAGAAATATATATTGCACATTACTGGTGTTGAACTGGGCATGTAGCTTTGACCTTTATTGTGAAATCTGACATAGATACACAAAAGTGAGCAAGGCCTTTAAAAGCATAAGGTGAGGGGCGCCTGGGTGGCTCAGTCGGTTAGGCGGCCGACTTCGGCTCAGGTCACGATCTCACAGTCTGTGAGTTCGAGCCCCGCGTCGGGCTCTGTGCTGACAGCTCAGAGCCTGGAGCCTGCTGCGGATTCTGTGTCTCCCTCTCTCTCTGCGCTTCTCCTGCTCGCGCTCTGTCTCTATGTCTCAAAAATAAATAAACGTTAAAAAAAATTTAAAAGCATAAAGTGAAAATCTGTCTTCACCATGCAGATTGAGAAACAGAATGTTGACAATACCCCCATAAACCTCTGTGAGCCCCATCGTGATCCCAGCCACCTCTCCCCTACAGAGGTGACTAGTATTGGATTTTTGTGTAGCCATTTTATTTTCTACTTTTACCACCTGTGTATGTAGTCCTAAATAATACAGTGTGGTTTGGGCTGTCTTTTAATGTTATAGAAATGGAATTGCACTGGATGTAGGCTTTTGTGTTTGGCTCTGTCCTCCAACATGGTAATGATCTGCTGTGTGTGTTCGTAGTTCATTCATTTTCATTGCTATGTATTTTTCTGCTGTTGGAATATACTGTAAGTTTTCGTAATGCATTATCTATCTTATGTATGTATGTAGAGATAATTTCCAGTTTTTGACTGCTTCATACTTGAAGCAGTAGTGCTACCATGAGCATCCTTCTGCAGATGGGCACAAATTTCTCTGGGAAAGGAGTTCTCAACCTGTGGTCTGGAGACCATTGGAAAGCCCATGAGACAATTTCAGGGGGTCTACAAGTGCCTTTTGCACTTTTTTTCTCATGAGTGTATAGTGGAATTTCCCACAGTTGGTGTGACATATGCTATCATTGCTCTGATGGCTAATGGAATGTGTCTCAGCTTTAATCGCTAATATTATAAATATCAATGGATATAACCCACTTAAGCACAAGATCTTTAACATTCTCAATTGTTTAGTATATTGAGTCCTAAAGCCAAAAAGTTTGAAAATTGCTGTTCTAGGGATATACTTCATTGCATTTCCAGGTTAGACGGTATTTGTAATTTCAATCTTACAGGTGTTGCTACACAGTCTTCCAAAGTGGTTGTGCCAGTTTACCTTCCTATCAGCAGTATATAAAAGTTTCTGTTGTACCACAACCTCATGAACACTTGGTATTGTCAGACTTGAGTATTACATTAGCTGCTGGTGGGTTTCTAATTTTATATTATTATGGTTGGTTTTGCATCTCTCTGCTTACTTATGAAGTTGAGCATCTTTGCATATATTGTCACATTTGGTTTCTTTTATGAATTGCCTGGTCAAATCTTGGTTCATTTTTCTATTTTTTTAATTTATATATATATTTTTAATTTACATCCAAGTTAGTTAACATTTAGTATAATACTGATTTCAGGAGTAGAATTTAGTGTGTCATCACTTACATATAACACCCAGTGCTCATCCCAACAAGTGTCCTTCTCAATGCCCCTTGCCCATTTAGCCCATCCCCCCACCCCAAACCCCTCCAGCAACCCTCAGTTTGTTCTCTGTATTTAAGAGTCTCTTATGGTTTGTCCCTCTCCCTGTTTTTATATTATTTTTGGCTTCCCTTCCCTATGTTCCTCTGTTTTATATCTTCCATTCCACATATGAGTAAAGTCATATATTTGTCTTCTCTGACTAATTTCGCTTAGCATAATACACTCCAGTTCCATCCACGTTGTTGCAAATGCCAAGATTTCATTCTTTTTGATCAGCAAGTCATATTCCATCATGTGTGTGTGTATATGTGTGTGTATCTCATCCTCTTTATCCATTCAGCAGTCAATGGATATTTGAGCTCTCTCCATACTTTGGCTATTGTTGATATCGCTGCTATAAACATTGGGGTGCATGTGCCCCTTCGAAACAGCATATCTGTATCCCTTGGATAAATACCTAGTAGTGCAATTGCTGGGTCATAGGGTAGTTCTATTTTTCATTTTTTGAGGAACTTTCATACTGTTCGCCAGAGTGGCTGCACCAGTTTGCATTCCCACCAACAGTGCAAGAAGGTTCCTCTTTCTCCGCATCCTCACCAACATCTCTTGTTGTCTGAGTTGTTCATTTTAGCTGTTCTGACTGGCGTGAGGTGGTATCTCATTGTGGTTTTGATTTGTATTTCCGTGATGAGTGATAGTGAGCGTTTTTTCATGTGTCTGTTAGCCATCTGGATGTCTTCTTTGGTGAAGTGTCTATTCCTGTCTTTTGCCCATTTCTTCACTGGATTATTTGTTTTTTGGGTGTTGAGTTTGCTAAGTTCTTTATAGATTTTTGGATACTAACCCTTCATCTAATACGTCGTTTGCAAATATCTTCTCCCAATCTGTTGGCTGTCTTTTAGTTTTACTGATTGTTTCCTTCACTGTGCAGAAGGTTTTTATCTTGATGAGGTCTCAATAGTTCATTTTTGCTTTTGTTTCCCTTGCCTCTGGAGACATGTCAAGTAAGAAGTTGCTGCGACTGAGGTCAAAGAAGCTTTTCACCTGTTTTCTCCTCTAGGATTTTGATGGCTTCCTGTCTTACTTTAGGTCTTTTATTCATTTTGAGTTTATTTTTGTGTATGGTGTACGAAAGTAGTCCAGGTTCATTCTTCATGTCACCATCCAGTTTTCCCAACAGCATTTGCTGAAGAGACTGTCTTTTTTCCATTGGATATTCTTTCCTGCTTTGTCAAAGATTAGTTGACCATACGTTTGTGGGTCAATTTCTGGGTTCTCTATTCTGTTCCATTGATCTATGTCAGTTTTTGTGCCTGGGCCACACTGTCTTGATGATTACAGCTTTGTAGTACATCTCAAAGTCCAGAATTGTGATGCCTCCAGCTTCGGTTTTCTTTTTCAGGATTGCTTTGGGTATTCAGGGTCTTTTCTGGCTCCACACAAATTTTAGGATTGTTTCTCCTAGTTCCGTGAAGAATGCTGGTGTTATTTTGATAGGGATTGCATTGAATATGTAGATTGCTTTGGGTGGTATTGACATTTTGATAATATTTGTTCTTCCAATTCATGAGCATTGAATGTTTTTCCATTATTTTTGTGTCTTCTTCAATTTCTTTCATAAGCTTTCTGTAGTTTTCAGTGTATAGATTTTTCACCTCTTTGGTTATGTTTATTTCTAGGTATCTTATGGTTTTTGGTGCAGTTGTAAATGGGGGATTGATTCCTCGATATCTCTCTCTGCTGCTTCATTATTGGTGTGTAGAAATGCAACTGATTTCTGTTTGTTGATTTTTATATCCTATGACTTTGCTGAAATCATGTATCAGTTCTAGCAGTTTTTTAGTGGAGTCTTTTGGGTTTTTCATGTAGAGTATCATGTCATCTGCGAAGATTATCTCCTTGCCGATTTGGATGCCTTTTATTCCTTTGTTTTGTTTGATTGCTGAGATTAGGACTTCTAACACTATGTTGAATAACAGTGGTGAGAGTGGACATCTTTGTCATGTTCCTGACCTTAGCGGGGGAAGCTCTCAGTTTTTCCCCATTGAGGATGATATTAGCGGTGGGTCTTTTGTATATGGCTTTTACAATTTTGAGGTATGATCTTTCTATTCCTACTTTCTTGAGGGTTTTTATCAAGAAAGGATGCTGTATTTTGTCCAGTGTTTTCTCTGCATCTATTGAGAGGATCATGTGGTTCTTATTCTTTCTTTTATTAATATGATGTATCACATTGATTTTGTGGATATTGAATCAGCCCTGTATCCCAGGAATAAATCCCACTTGATTGTGGTCAGTAATTTTTTAAGTGTATTTGGATTCGATTGACTAGTATCTTGTTGAGAATTTTTGCATTTATGTTCATGAGGGAAATTGGTCTGTAGTTCTCCTTTTTAGTGGGGTCTTTGTCTGGTTTTGGAATCGAGGTAATGCTGGCCTCAGAGAATGAGTCTGGAAGTTTTCCTTCCATTACTATTTTTGGGAACAGCTTCAAAAGAATAGGTGTTAACTCTTCTTTAAATGTTTGGTAGAATCCTCCCGGAAAACCATCGGCCCTGGACTCCTGTTTGTTGAGAGATTTATTACTGATTCAATTTTTTTACTCTGTGTCTAATCAAATTTTCTATTTCTGGTAGTTTATATGTATCTAGGAATTTGTCCATTTCTTCCAGATTGCCCAATTTGTTGGCATTTCTGTGGTGCTGGTTGTGATTTCTCCTCTTTCATTCATGATTTTATTTATTTGGGTCTTTTCCTTTGTTTTTTTTTGATCAATATGGCTAGGGGTTTATCAATTTTGTTACTTCTTTCAAAGAACCAGCTCCTGGTTTCACTGATCTGTTCTACTGTTTTTTTTTTTTGATTTTTTGATTTCAATATCAGTGAGTTCTTCTCTAATCTTTATTATTTCCCATCTTCTGCTGGCTTGGGGCTTTATTTGCTGTTCTTTTTCCTGCTCATTAAGGTGTAAGGTTAGGTTCTGTATCTGAGACTTTTCTTCCTTTTTAGAAAGGCCTCAATTGCTATATACTTTCCTCTTTTTTTCAATGTTTATTTATTTTTGAGAGAGAGAGAGAGAGAGAGAGAGAGTGTGAGCGAGCATGAGCAAGGGAGGGGCAGAGAGAGAGAGACACACACACACAGAATCCAAAGCAAGCTCCAGGCTCTGAGCTGTCAGCACAGAGCCTGATGTGGGACTTGAACTCATGATCCCGTGGTCGAACTGAACTGGGTCGAAGTCAGCCACTCAACCAACTGAGCCATCCAGGCGCCCCTATATACTTCCCTCTTATGACCACCTTTGCTGCATCCCAGAGGTTTTGGGCTGTCATGTGTTCATTTTCATTGGCTTGCATGTACTTTTTAATTTCCTTTTTAATTTCTTGGTTAACCCTTTCATTCTTTAGTAGGATGTTCTGTAATCTCCAAGTATTAATGGTCTTTCCAAATTTTTTCTTGCGGTTGATTTCGAGTTTCTTAGTGTTGTGGCCTGAAAATATGCACGGTTTGATCTCCATCTTTTTGTTCTTGTTGAGGGCCGATTTGTGTCCCAGTATGTGACCTGTTCTGGAGAATGTTTCATGTGCATTCAAGAAGAAGGTGTATTCTGCTGCTTTAGGATGAAATGTTCTGAATATATCTGTTAAGTCCATTTGGTCCAGTGTGTCATTCAAAGCTATTGTTTCCTCGTTAATTTTCTGCTTAGATGATCTGCCCATTGTTGTAAGTGGGGTGTGAAGTCCCCTACTATTATGGTATTGTCATCAATGAGTTTCTTTATGTTTGTGATTAATATTTATGTTTGGGGGATCCATGTTGGGGGCATAAATGTTTACAATCAGTAGATATTCTTGGTGGATAGACCCCTTAATTATGATATAATGCCCTCTTTCATTTCTCATTACAGTATTTTAACATCTAGTTGGTCTCATATAAGTATGGTTACTGTAACTTTCTTTTGGTGACCATTTTCATGATAGATGATTCTCCATCCCCTTACTGTCAATCCAAAGGTGTCTTTAGGTCTAAAATGTGTCTCTTCTAAGCAGCATATAGATGGGTCTTGTTTTCTTATCCATTCTGATACCCTATGTCTTTTGATTGGAATGTTTAGTCCATTGACGTTTAGAGTGAGTACTGAAAGATATGAATTTAGTGCCATTGTGTTGCCTGTAGGGTTGGAGTTTCTGGTGGTGTTCTCTGGTCCTTTCTAGTCTTTGTTGCTTTTGGTCTTTTTTGTTTTGTTTCATCTTTTCTCCCCTCAGAGAGTCCCCCTTAAAATTTCTTGCAGGGCTGGTTTAGTGGTCATGAACTCCTTTGGTTTTTGTTTGTCTGGGAAACTCTTTATCTCTCCTTCTATTTTGAATGACAACCTTGCTGGATTAAGAATTTTTGGCTGCATATTTTTCCAATTCAGCACGTTGAGTACATCCTGCCACTCCTTTCTGGCCTGCCAAGTTTCTGTGGATAGGTCTGCTGCAAACCTGATCTGTCTTCCCTTATAGGTTAAGGACTTTTTTCCCTTATTGCTTTCATGATTCTTTCCTTGCCTGAGTATTTTGTAAATGATATGCATTGGTGATGGTCAGTTTTTGTTGAATCCAATGGGAGTTCCCTGTGCTTTTGTTGAATCCAATGGGAGTTCCCTGTGCTTCTTGGATTTTCTTGTCTGTGTCTTTCCTCAGATTAGTAAAGTTTTCTGCTATAGTTTGCTCACATAAATCTTCTGCCCCTTTTTGTCTCTCTTCTTCTTCTGGGTCTCCTGTGATTCAGATGTTATTTCTTTTTAATAAATCACTGAGTTCTCTAATTCTTGTATTGTGCTCTTTTGCCTTAGTTTCTCTGTTTTTTTTCTGCTTCATTATTCTCCATAATTTTGTCTTCTATATTGCTGATTCACTGCTCTGCTTCATCCATCTTTGCCATTGTGGCATTCATTCGAGATTGCATCTCCATTGTAGCATTTTCAATTTTGTCCTGACTAGATTTTATTTCTTTTATCTCCACAGAAAGGAATTCTGTGCTTTTTTTCAACCACATATAGTATAATTATTGTGGTTCTAAATTCTAGTTCAGATATCCTGCTTATATCTGTGTTGATTAAGCTCCTGGTTGTCATTTCTTCCTGTTCTTTCTTTTGGGGTGAATTCCTTTGTTTTGTCTTTTTGAAGGAACAAAAAGAACTAGTAAAACAAAAAATAAAAAAAAATTAAAAACACAAAAAATCAAATAAAGGAAGCTAGATCCTAGGTGTGTTTTGGTCTGGTTTTTGAAAACTTGATAGAATAGAGAAAAAAGGGAAAGAAAAGAAAGAAAAGACAATAAAAAGAAAAGATTTAAAATTAAAAAAGTGTATAATAAAGTAGATTAAAATGAAATGAAAGTGAAATAGAATAAAAATTTATAAAAAACAGTAAAAAAACATAGTAAAAAGAATTAAAATTAAAAAATAAAATTTTCTATATGCAAGAAGAGTTAAAAAAACAATTTAAACAAAGACAGAAGCAAAAAAAAATAGATGAATCATCAAACAGAATGAAACCTGAATGAAGTTACATCCAGTTTACTCTAGAACTAAAACTATGAAGCACTCTGTAGACCATACACCAAGCAGGCAGTGAGACTTGTGCTGATCTTCTAGGGGATGTGCTTGGAAGGTGCAGTTGGGTGGCACTTGGTGTAAAGGCTCTGTTCTCACGAGGTGGCATTGCTTAGCTTACTGGAGTGGTTGGGCGTGGCACACGTGCATGTGTGTGTGCATATGTGTGTGCAGGAGAGGTGGAAATGGCTTCATCCAGCTCTCTAGTCTCTGGCATAGGATTTTTGGGCTCTAACTGACCCACAGTCAAGCACCCCTCCTTGTCTGAGGCTTCCGTCTACTCCCTGCCTCTACCCTGTCTGTATCCAAGCCGTCAGCATGCCAGGAGGCTCTTCCCTCCAGAGTTTTATCACCGATGGGACCGTGTTTCCAAACTCCTCATTTCAGACACTCCTGTGGCTTGGACCTTCTCCAGCCCTCTGGGAAGGGTCACTCTGAGCAGTGACTGGGTGCCAGCTTCCCCAGAGAACGTTTGTGTGAGTGCACTGTGGCAGAGGTTCAGAGATTGTGGCAAATCGCAACACACAGCTGGCACTAGGTTTCACTGCACTCTAGTGTCTTTGTTCCGATACCAGCAAATGTGGCTGTCCTCCAGGCTCTGCTGGGACCTTTGCCTGTGGGGAGGACGTATGGCCTCTACCAAATGCCCTCCAAGCAGGGGAAACCGCTTCTCCCCATGTGGTCCAAGGAACCCTCAGGCTTTGCTGCCTGCTCCTGGGGATTCGCCCTTCCTCCTCAACAGACCACTGCCTGGTATTGAGCTCCAGAATTTCTGACTCTGCGCTCCCCTGTTTATAGAGTCCTAATGGTATTGAAACCCTCTCCTTTCTCCCCGTCAGTGGTTTTGGGGAACAGATTTCCTTGCTCAGTTCCTTGTGAGAGTTTTCACTCTCTTTCTCTCCAGCTACTTTTGGGGGAGTGCTTTTCCTGCACTCTCCCGATGTGCCACACTCTCCCCCTCTTTCTCTGTTCTCTCTTGGCAAAAAACAGCTCCCTACCCTCTGTGGCTTTTCTCTCCCCTAGTTCCTGTCCGCATCACATACCTGCTGAGTTCTGTGGCTCAAGTTATATAGATTGTTGTGTTAATCCTCAGATCAATTTCTTAGGTGGCAATTTCCTAGGCGGCAAATGGTTTGGTGCTCATCCAGCTACATTTCAGGGACGAGACCAGCTGAGAACCTGTGTGCTGCTCCACCATCTTGAAAGAAGGACCCATTTTTCTATTTTTCTATTCTCACTTACAATGCTTTATTTCCTCTTGTGCTTGGCTATTCTTGGCTGTGTACTGCTCATTGTCCTTGAAATATTTATGTGGGGATTTTTTGAAAGCTAGGATAAATGTGCCTTGTTCCAGAGATTTGTATTTGACTTTTTCAGGTGCTTTGGGATGCTATTCATCTGGGCTTACCTAAAACAGGTTCCTAAGCTTCCCCCACTCATTTCCCCAGCACTTTTGCAGCCTTCCTTGCAGCCCTCCAGAGGCCGAACTGGGAAGGAGAAGTTTGTTTCTGAGTCACCCTTATGTCAAGGGTGTAGCTCTTTGGGGTCCCTGTATAATGTTGGAAGAATTCGCTATAAGATTTCCTCGATTTAAGTGGCATGGCCCATGCTTCAGACCCTTTTGCCTGCTTTGGAAGTTTGTGGAAACAAGTTTATAGTTTGGCAAATGCCTTCAGGGCAGACAGCTGAGTGTGCATGGGTTCCTAGTCTCTGGATTTCTTGCCTTCTGGTAGGTTTTGTTGTGGTTATTTTTACCATCTTGTCAGCTCTTCAGGGCTTTTAAGGGATGTTCTTAAAATCAACCATTTTTGTTGTTTTTAATTAGAAGCTTAGTCCAAGTGATGTATCCTGCCATTGGTAGAATCACAAGTTGAGATACATAAATATCGTGTGTGTGTATCTTTGTCCTGTTTATGTAACCTCATATTTTCTTAGGTAAAATTGTTTTGGGGTGTCTGGGTGGCTCAGTCGGTTAAATATCCAACTTCAGCTCAGGTCATGATCTAGTGATTTGTGAGTTTGAGCCCTGCATTGGACTCTGTGCTGACAGCTCAGAGCCTGGAGCCTGGTTCAAATTCTGTGTCTCCCTTTCTGTCTGACTCTCCCCCTCTTGCACTCTCTCTCTCTCTCTCTCTCTTTCTCTCTTGCTTTCTCTCTCTCTCTCTCTCTCTCTCTCTCTCTCTCTCTCTCTCTCTCTCTCTCTCTCTCTCTCTTTCTCTCTTTCTTTCTGTCTCTTTCTCTCTTTCTTTCTGTCTCTTTCTCTCTCTCTCAAAAATAAATGAGCACCTAAAAAATAAGTAAAATTGGGGCGCCTGAATGGCTCAGTCGATTGAGCGGCCGACATCAGCTCAGGTCATGATCTCGTGTTCATGGGTTTGAGCACCGCGTCGGGCTCTGTGCTGACAGCTCGGAGCCTGGAGCCTGCTTTCGAATCTCCTTTTCTCTCTGTCCCTCCCCTGCTTACACTCTATCTCTGCCTCTCAAAAAATAAGTAAAATTGTTTTGAATACATGATTTTCAATGGATATTGCAATGGATTGTAGGTCTTTGCTGTTATAAATTACATTTCAATAAACATCTTTGTTCATAATATTTGGGTGAGGATAATGGTACCTAATCACGGAGTGGCTGGGAGACGTGGGAGAGAGAAGGTCTGAACTTTAGTACTCAATTCATGCCAGTGATTGTAACTGTTGTTATCACCTGTGGATATGGAATGGCGGAGGGGGCATGTGGAGCAGGCCTGCCTAACAGCCTCGGTGTTTTCTGTGGAGGGAAGACCAAGACAAGTCTTGTGCTGTGAGTGTGAGGAGCCAGCTAGAGAGCGAAGGGTGGAAGGAGTAACGTGGAGGAAGCCGATCAAGGAACCTTGGATTGCCAAGGCACCCTGAGGGCCTGGCTCAAGTAGCATACCCGGAGCTGGCGGCTGTGCCCGTGCCAATCAGCATAGGGATGCGAGGCCTGCTCCTGCAGCATGGCCCCAGCCCCGAATGCAGCAAGGCGCAGTTGGCTCCTTCTATGAGGTGTTAATTAAGTGCTGCTTGGGTGCCAGGCACCCTGTTGGTGCTGGGCTGGCTGAGATGACTCAGGCACTGGCTTTGCTTCAAGGAGCTCCCAATCTAGTGGGGCCAGAGGATGTGTTCTTTTTTTTTTAATGTTTTTTTTTTAATTTCTTTTAATGTTTATTTTTGAGAGAGAGCCAGAGCATGAGTGGGGGAGGGGCAAAGAGAGAGAGATGGAGACACAGAATCTGAAGCAGGCTCCAAGCTGTGAACCATCAGCCCAGAGCCTGATGTGGGGCTTGAACCCACGCACCATGAGATCATGACCTGAGCCAAAGTCGGCCGCTTAACCGACTGAGCCACTCAGGTGCCCCATGTTTTGTTTACTGCTGTATTCCCAGGACCTGGAACAAGATAGGGCACATAGAAGGTGCTTACAAATATATGTCAGGGGCGCCTGGGTGGCTCAGTCGATTGAGTGGCCAACTTCGGCTCAGGTCATGATCTTACGGTCTGTGAGTTCGAGCCCTGCGTTGGGCTCTGTGCTGATAGCTCAGAGCCTGGAGCCTGCTTCAGATTCTGTGTCTCCCTCTCTGCTCCTCCCCTGCTCATGCTCTCTCTGTCTCTCAAAAATAAATAAACGTTAAAAAAAAAACCACACAAATATATGTCAAATGAATGAAAGAGGGAATCAATGAATAAAGTCAGGTTTCTTGCACTCATAAACAAAAGTTGTGAAAGCTTTGTCTTGTTGTTTTGATTTCTTTTGTGTTCGTAGTCTCTTTCCCGTTCCTAATTTGCGTATCAGATATTTTCTCCTTTCTTGATTAGGCTAGTGAGTGATTTATCTATTCTGGTGATCTTTTTTTTTTTTTTTTTTTAAAGTAACCAGGTTCACTTCACGCTTCTTCATGACACTATCGGATAGCAGAAGACATCGGGGCAGTCCCTCTACATGGATCTGAGGGGAAAAGGATGTGATCCACATTGCCTCTTAGAGGCAACATGAAGGCATTCTGAAAAGTGTAGGGTGTTCTGTACGAAAATGCTGATAGTAGCTTTATTCGTAATTACCAAACACTGGAATCCTTTGCTGTCTTTGATGACCGAATGGATAAACAAACTGGTCCATCTACTCCATGGAATACTACTCAGCAATAAAAGGGGCCACAACAACTAGGTTGAATCTCAGATCAATTATACTGTGTAAAAGAAGCCAGTCTCAAAAGAACACACATTGCATTATTCCATTTCTATGAGTTCTTGAAATATCCTTACAGAGATGGAGAATGGACTAGTGGCCATCAGGGGGTAGGGGCAGGCGAGAGGGAAGAGGGTATGGTTATAAAAGGACAGCATGAGGCACGGAGCTGTTCTTTATGTCGAGCGTGTTGATGGTCACGTGAATCTACACCTATGGTAACATATGTATAGAACTGAATAAATACACCCAATGAGTGCAGGTAAAAATAGGAAAACCTGAATGAGTGGATTGTGTTAATGTCGATATCCTGAATGTGATCATATACTATAATTTTGCATAATATGTGTATGAGCTTTAGGAGAAACTAGGCAAAGTGTACAAGGGATCTCTTTGCCTTATTTCTTACAACTGAATTGAACCTATAATTATCTCAAATTTCAATTAAAAAATGTAATGCTTTTTAGGAGCTACATGTTGCTCAGGAGACGTGTATTTAACAACCTAAAACAGTTAAACAAGAGGTGATTCAAATAATGATTCAGAAAAGGATAGGCTGAAGAAGGGCAGATCTCTCTTTCAAGAGATCTGAAGCTTTTTAACAGATCTCAGGCCCTAATGCCCTCTCCCTGTGCCTCCAGAGTGTCTGCTCCCCTTTCCAAACTGAGTATTTAGCCTCTTTCTCTCTCTCCCAGTCCTTGGTACTTGGGAAGTCTTCAGTGTTTGGTGACTAAGTCATCCTGTGCTAACTTCCTGGTTCATAAGCCTATAAAAAGCATTCACTGAAGGATTTCCTTTAAATGAAAGCTCCACAGGTCATTGAAAATACAATTGGATTCACAGAGATTTGAATCACAAGCAGCAGGGTCAGAGCGCTTCTGTTGTGTTTAAGCAAGACCCAGCCGCTGGAAGTACACCCTGTTTCATGTCTGGGCAGCCAGGCTCGGGCTGTGGTTAGAGGCCAGATGTATTTATAGCGAGCAAGACGTCCGCCCTACCCCTCCTCCTTCATGCCCTGGGTGCTTCCTTGCTTCTCAACCCTTCTCCCACTCCCTGTTATGCAGGGCAGTCCTGGATAAGGGACTAGGCAGCTGGACTCCGCTGTGGTTCCCTGTAGTCTCTGACTAGAATCACTTTCACACTGGCTTCTCTGCAAACAACCCATCTTAAAATGCAGTTTAATTTTTTATGGCTTTGAAAATCTTGAGATATAATTCATGTAGTATACAATTCACCCCTTTACCCATCACCTCTGTCTAGTTCCAAGACCTTTGCATCATCCCAAATGCAAACAGAAGGCCTATACCCGTTAGCAGTCACTCGACTTTTTCCCCTTCCCCAGCCCCTGGCAATCACTAACCAGGTTTCAGTCTCTAGGCACGTACCTCTTCTGGTTGTGTTATATAAATGGAATCATGCAGTATGTGGCCCTTTGTGCCTGGCTGCTTTCACTTAGCGGGAGGTTTACAAGGCTCACACAGGTCGTAGCATGGCTCAGGCCTTCATTCCTTTCTATGGCCAGATAATCTATTGCATGGATAGACCATTCCCACTAGGATTCTCTGTGAGGACATGACTTGTAGTTGTCTTGTTTGCTGATGTTTCCCGGGGCACCTTGTCGTGCTCCTTCATAACTATTTGTTGGCTGAATGAAGGGAAGTTGCTAGTTTCCTCCAGTGTCTGGTGATTCTTGGTGTCCGCTCAGTGGATACTCGGCTGGGGATTCCTCTCCCTGGGCTGGGAGGTGGGCTGCAGGCCAGGAGGTTGGGAGTGGGCACAGTATGGAGGGGGAAGGGCTGTACGCTGGGGCCGTGGGTGGTCAGTGAGCCAGTGAGCAGGCTGGTACTGGCCAGGTCCCAGGTCTGCTTGAGCTGCCGGCTCCTCCTTGCCAGCTTGCTCAGTTTCTTTAGAGGGGAGATGTCCCGCTTCTGTACGGTGAGGGGGTGGGGTGTATGGGAGGCGCAGGGGAGCAGCAGATCTATGCTCCTTTCTCAGCCACTTTCCTAGGCCCCTCCTCCTTCCCTCTCCCAGTGTCCTCCCCTGACAGGGACTCAAAGAGGGGGACGGCAGGACTTGCACCCAGTCTCTACTTCTCCTTCTGGATAGTGGAAGTGCTCCTGAGCTTGGCTCTTTGCAACATTTTGTCTTGCTACTATTTTTATTAGAAACATGTCCTATGTAAAAATCGACATCGGGAGAATTGACATCTTTATGATATCGTATGCCTTTTCACTTGTTCAAGTCTTCATTTATGTTCTTTGATGGTGTTTTAAATTGTTTCTTAGTTCTAGTATAGTTATTAAGTATCTGTTTTTATTGAGGTACAATTTACACACAGGAAAATGGTTGGATGTTAAGGTTTTCAGTGTTCTTCAATAGCATTTAAAAGGTTTTGTGCCCTCGGCTTTAGTAAGGTTCTCAAGGATTTCTTTTATCAAGGTAAAATTTACAAACAGTAAACACTAAAGTATTAAGATCCCAGACTTCCCCTCCCCCAGTCCAAGCAATAGCTGATCTGATTTCTATGCCCTAGATTACTTTTGTCTCTTCTAGACATTCACGGAAATGATACTATATAATATTTACTCTTTTGCGTCTGATTTCTTTTTTCACACAGCATAATGTTTTCAGGTTTGTTCATGTTCTAGTATGTATCTGCAATTCTGTTCTGTTGTCGAGTGGTTTGCATCATATGGCTATATCACGTGTTGTTTGTCCATTCTCCTGCTCAGGGACGTTTGGGTTGTTTCCAGTTTTGCGCTATTACAATTGAAGCTGCTAGGAACATTGGCGTAGAAGACTTTTCGTGGCCGTGTGTTTTCATTTCTCTTGGATGGAGACCTCGGAGTGCAATTGCTAACAGCTAGGGCATGAACATGTTTAACTTTGTAAGGAA
The DNA here is from genome assembly GCA_030068075.1 of Paguma larvata. NCBI lineage: Eukaryota > Metazoa > Chordata > Mammalia > Carnivora > Viverridae > Paguma > Paguma larvata. The sequence continues at coordinate 118,588,128 of CM057830.1, read as the reverse complement.
CTGTTAGTCTAACCACTTGAGAAAGCTCCGTCTCCCCTGCCACCGACAGTGTAGGAGCGTTGCCATTCCCTCATACCTTCTCCAGTATTTGCTGCCTTTCCGCTCCTCCACCTTTGCTTTCCCTGTTCTGATCTCCTCCACCTGGGTTCTTCGGGTTAACAGTGTCTCCCTCACCCCCTCCTGCTGCCAGTGCTTTTCTGCCCTTCCCAAGGGGTTTCAGGACACAGGGAATGTAAATGTGCCGGGTCCACCATCTGGAAATTGTTCTCCTGCCTTGTTGTCTTCCTTTTCTCTGCACTTGTTTTCAAAGTAGCAAAGACCAAAACTGATGATTTCTGTTCCCTCCAAACCTTCTGTTGAAGGAATATTTACCTTTCAGCCTAAACTTTACCGCACGTCCAAGAATAACTGAAGAGGAAATAGGACTGTTGCCATTTTACATGATTTCAAATGTTAAAGATCATTTTGTGGTCAGGATTGAATGGAAGAACTGTGTGAGATGCAGGGTTGGAGGATGGCGGAGGGGAGTGAAATCCTTTCCCTCAGCCCGAGCCTGCACATCTTGATGTGTGTGGCTGCTACCATCCCTGCTTGCCGCCCCTTCAGGAAGATAACTGCCTGATGCTTTTTCCTGCAACGCAGGCTTCCCTCAGAGGGTCACGGACTCTAAGGCTGGTAGGAAAAGGGCCATGCGGGCTGGGGCCATGGTTCTGGCCGGCCCAGGCCTTGTCAGAGGGGTGTAGGATGTGGGACCTGTTCCAGTGGCAGCAATGCCTGGGTTGGGAAGATATCTGCTGAAACCCATTGTGCTCTAGGCATTAAAACATGTTTCATGAACAAAACCCATAGTTTTGGGGTTTGATCTACTGCTTAGGTAATCTTTTCAAGAATAGAGTGTGGTCCTTCTAGAGTGGGATGGACACGTTTGTGTACTAAGCTGCCGGGAAGCCACTCCATAAGCCAGAAGGCATTACTGCTTTTTTGTTCTGACAACTGAACGTCTGGTTCAAAACCTCTGTACTCTATAATTTGTTGTCCTGTCTTGTATCAGGGGTGTGTTGTCGAAACGTGAACATGCTTTCAGAAAGGAACATTCCAGCCTGGGAGGGAAGCACACACAGCCAGCCGGGGCTGTAGGCCTGCTGACTTTAAACATCTCCTTTCACCAGAATTTCTCCTAGCCAGAGAAACCTGGGTGGGGGGTGGGGCGACTGGGGAAGAAACCTAATTATGCAAATTTTGATCTTAAAGCTTTATTCGTATGTTTCCTGGCAGGCTGTTCTTTAATCTCAAGAGCAAGATTGCTCAGAATTACCATATATTCCAGTTAATTGCATTAAAATTATAGCAAAGGTTGTTTTTGCTATAATCAAGAATGATTTTGATTAATACTTACGAAATCAAATGCCTCCCCAGTGGTGGGGATGACAACAACCTACTCAGTCAGCTGTCCCTTCTCTTCCTACCCCCTCCCCCTTCCAAAGGCCAAAGGTATGAACATATTTGAAAGGGTTTTCTTGTTTTTAAATCTAGTTGCCTCTATGGAGAGTGATTTTTTTTTTAAAGAAAATTTTTCAAAGACGGAGGATGATTATTTTCTTCTGTCTTTACTGCAAAGGTTATAAAAGAGTCCTTTCTCCAGGAAGGCAGATGGAGGGTCTGAGCAGAGGTCTCAACCAGTGAGGGTGACAAGAGCACATGCCATCTGATTGGGAGAGGTTTGGGGCACTCGAAAGGCTATCTTCTGCTGGATCAGTAGAAGTTCTTGGGAAGACCCAGAAGAAGCCTTTTGGAGGAGACGTGACCTCACACATGGAGAAGATGTTAGAATCCTACATCTAGGAGATAACACAAAATGGGAAAAGAAGCAAGGTGGGGGCAGTGGGCATGAAAGGAATGGCTGCACTCGAGATTTTTTCAGTGGAATTGATGGGCTGGCTGCGGGTGGTGACAGGCAGGAGGAATCAAGTGAGCAGCAGGAACTGGTGGTTCCACTTATTTAGAAGGCCGTGATTTGGGGGAACCTGGTCTGGGGAGGCAAAGGAGAATGTTTGCTTTTAGTCCTGCATAGAGGCCACCTGGTGAGCCAGCCGGGGACTCAAGTCATTGTAGTGTGTGCCCCTTCACCCTGTGGCTGAGACTGTACCTCTCTTAACGTAGTTACTCCCCAGTTAATGTCCGTGATAAGACCCACTTGGCAGAGACAGTCATGAGAGCATCCTGGGCTGTGATGGATGACGTACAGCACTTAACACGATGCCCATGCCGAGGAGGCCAACACCTGCGTGAAGCCAACTTCTTCCAGAGCCTTTCTGGCATAGTAACAAACCCCAAAGGGAAGATTGCCCTTCTTTCCCATCAGCAGAGAGGTGAGGACTCGGATGTACTAAAGACACATGGAACCAGTGTTGGGCCAGTCGAATGAGCTGCCAGTATTGGTGGAATGACTGCATTGAGAAAACCTGCACATGTACTCTGCGAGGACAACAGAGCAGTGCTCCTGTCCTGACTCACAAGATGGGGAAGTAGAGGTAGCTCAGGGATGCAGGACTTGCCAGCACTGTTCAGCCACCAGGAAGGTGAGTATCAAGTGGAGGCCCGGAGCCAAGAGTTCAGGGGTCTCCACATGAGATGAAAGCCAAGTCCCCATCACCCAGGGAGGGGAAAAGAGGAGTGAAGTGACGGATGGAGGAAAGCAGGCAGGAAGGGATAATGGCATAGTTTAAGGGTGAGGAGGAGATACTGGTCGGGAGCCAGCTAAGGGGATGGCTGACCAGGAGGTCAAAGGAAAGTCCGAGGAAGGAGAAGCCAAGGTGGACCTAGGCAAAGAGCAGGGAGCCATGTCTTGTTCTCTGGCTCAGTTTCTGAGGACGCTTTCTTGGAGTGGTGGGCGAACCTGGCCTGGTGCATGAGGCCAGCCCAGAGGTTCTGGGAGAGGCAGCGCTAGACTTTGAGTGCACTTGGCCCCGCAGGTCCTCGGCTGGGGCCCCGGTCTTACTCTCCTGCAGAGGGCAAGTGTGATTTGCACACCAGCCCACCATTCCTTCATTGTGCTACCTTCCCCATCCTTCCCCATCTGGTGGCTGTGGCAGCTGTGACATTAGCTGCTCCCTGTGGTCTGTGACAGTCACAGCTGAGGATCCCTCAGGGCTGAACTTTGGGCCTGGGTGATCAGAGCTAGGGGTGGGCGATGGCTTCCTGGCCTCTGTGTCCAAGATCATTCAGCCCCAAAGATGGTCTCCTAGACTGGCAAGTGGCTGTACCTATTCTGACCACCCCAACCCAAACCCCGAAAGTTACTTGCTAGGCCCAGGTCAGGTTTATTGGCAGTGACCTGAGGTAGACATCAGGGGAGCTCTGTAAGTGAGCTGGAAGCTTCTAAATCCTTTCATACACTCTTGCCCCCTCACTATCTCTTCCTTGTCCTCAAATCACTTTTCTCACTGCATCCTGTTGATCGTACCCTGAAACCCCACCTCCTCTACATTCCCAGCTCCGTTGCTGAGGTTCTCCCATGCAATCATGTTCTTTCTCTGTGAGCTATAATTCACATGCCATATAATTGACCCTTTGTGCAGTTCAGTGGGTTTTGTTTGGTACATTCACAGTGTTGTGTAACTATCATCACTGTCGAACTTCAGAGTATTTTCATCACCTCAAACAGAAACCTGGGCCCCATGAGGCAGGCACCCCCCATCTCCCCTCTCTGCATCCTCTGGAAACCACTCCCCATTCTGTCTCTGTGGACTTGACTGTTCTGTTCTGAAGATTTCATATAAATGATGCCATGTGACACAGGGACTGTAGAGTTTGGCTTCTTTCATCTGACATGACGATTTCAAGGTCCATGCATGTTGTAGCAGGTGTCAGGACTTCATTCCTTTTCATGGCTGAATACTGTTCTGTTGTATAGGTGTACCATATTTGGTTTATCCATTTATCTGTTGGTGGATGGGTCTTTTAAAATCTTTATGTAAATGTCATTATACTCTATGTATTATTGTTCTACTCAATTATAGGTCTGGAGGATCTTTCCATGTAGGTCTCTGTCATCCATGTAAACTGCTGGCCCATATCCACACTATGGCTGTACCTGATTTGTTGGAGGTGTTTTTCCACTGATTGTTGTTTGAGCTGTCTCTGATTCTTCCATACAGCAGTGCTACGACAGGCATCTTTGCGCACTTCTGTGGCTGGATGCTGAGAACTGCTCGCAAGGTGACAGGATTCAGGTTCACATGTTAATAGATACTGCCAGCCAGTGCCCCCTCCTTCTGGCGGCAGCGTGCCCAGGCACCATGAAGACAGTATTTCTCCTGCAGCTGGCATTCTTAGTAACTGCTCTTAGTTTTTCCCTGTATGTTTCTCCTGTTTCAGTTTACCTTCTTCCATCCAAGTACTAACCAGGCCCGACCCTGCTTAGCTTCTGAGATCAGACGAGATCGGGCGTGTTCAGGGTGGTATGGCCGTAGACTCAGTTTACCTTCTTGAGGGAGGGCAAGGTTGCTGCCTCTGAGCAAAAATAGAACTGCTAATCACCAGAACCAAGGCTGGAGATGAGGCCAGAGTCCAGGTGAATTACCTGAATAATAGAGGCAGAGTCTCAGATGTCTGCAAGAGCTTAGAGCTTGCTTGAGACCAACGAAAGAACGTTTCAAGGACGTTCCTTGGGCGGTTCTTAGACTGGATGGAATCCAATTCAAGCATTGTAGACTTTCCTCCTTGCAATGAGAGAAGCAGACTCTTGCTTGTGAAAGCCTCCTCAAGGACACAAGAAGAGGCACAGGGACCATCAGGAGACACATCAGGATGAACTGATTCCCAGAAACATTCAGCTAATCATCCACGAAAGTCTCATTCATTTGCCTTCACCGCAAGAGAACCTATAGAATAGCAGAAAATCTGGCAGATTATAGAAGAGAAGATCCTAGAAGCCCAACCATTTATGGATTCTGATGTGTGTTACTCAGTTTTAATTATTTTCTGCCATGAGGCCTTAGTAGATATATTTCTGTGGGCTCTACTCAAAGGAGTAAGTCTTCATAGGAAACCACCTAACTCCTTGAGTTTCTGTCGTCTTAAACCCAGACTGAGGCAGAGGATGCAGAAAGTTCCACATCCAGTTTCCTCAATTTATTGGCATCTTTCGTTAGTATGGCACATTTGTCACAATTAACAAACCAGCATTGATGCATTATTATTTAAAGAAGTCCAAACTCAGGGCGCCTGGGTGGCTCAGTCGGTTAAGCGTCCGGACTTCAGCTCAGGTCATGATCTCACGGTCTGTGAGTTCGAGCCCTGCATCAGGCTCTGTGCTGACAGCTCAGAGCCTGGAGCCTGCTTCAGATTCTGTGTCTCCCTCATTCTCTTCCCCTCTCCCACTTGTGCATTCTCTCTCTCTCTCTCTCTCTCTCTCTCTCAAATATAAGTAAAACATTAAAATTTTTTTTAAAAAGTCCTAACTTTATTCATATCTTCTTCACCCATTTCACCCATCCACTCCCTTCCATCATTTTGTTTTGTTAGTTTATTTTCTCTCTTATCCTCCATCCCTACTTTCCTTCCCCTCCCCTCCCCTCCCCTCCCCTCCCCTCCCCTCATGTAGCATTGCTGTGAATGCCATTAAATATGCTCATGTTCCTGTGAAATGTATAGGGAGAATGTATGATTACAGAAATCATACCATGCCCTTCTATTTCTTATTGTTTGCATTTGGTGCCATGTTTTCAAGGTCTTTCCATGTTGCTACATTGGCTACGTTGCTTCTAGTTGCCTTAGGATATGAATATTTCTTTGAACGCATCCATCACGTTGTACCTTGAAGCTCTGTCAGTCATGGCCACCCACCCACATTGTCTCCAGTTTGCCACCCCACGGTCAGCACTGTGGCAAGCATTCTCCTCTGTGTGCCTACGGGCTCTGTGTGAGACCTTCTCTCGGCTTCATGCCCAGGAGTGGGGCCATATGGGTCATGGGGTGCACACATGCAAATTCACCCAAGTGCTGCTGAGTTATTTTCACAATGGTTGCGCTGGTTCATACTCTCACCAACAGGGCCCGTGGGTTTCCATGTTCACACATCCTTTCTAAATCTTGGTTTTATCCATTGTCCCAATTTTTGCCTTCATCCTTAGGCATAAAGTGGGATCTCCTTGTATTGAGCAGGTCCGGTGCCACACATAGTACCTTATGCATGCATGTGCAGATGCCTTGGTATCTCCTGACTGGGGAAGGATTCTGTATTATGCTTGAATGTTCTGGTCCCCTGCCTTTCTCCTTCCCAAGCTGTGTTCTTTTAGAACATTCCATGAAGCTCACAGTTTCCTGGGGAGTGTTCTGTATTAACCCTACCTACTCCTAACTCTTTATTATTCTAGAATGCTTAGGTCATGTGTGCTTTTAATTATTTTCCTAGGGCTGCCGTAACAAAATACCACAAAGTATGTGACTTAAAACAATAAAAATTAATTTTCTCACAGTTCTGGAGGTCCAAAATCAAGGTGTCAGCAGGGCCATGCTCCCTTGCTCCCTCTTGGACTCTGGGTAGAATCCTTGTCTCTTCCCAGCTTCCGATGGTGGCTGTTAGTCCTTGGCCTTCCTTGGCCTGTGGCTGCACCAGTCCAATGTCTGCCTCTATCTTCGTATGAAGTTTTTCCTTGTGAATGTGTCCAAACTTCTCTCTTCTTCTAAGAACACTAGTCGTTGGATTAGGAGCCACTCTAATCCAGTATGACCTCATTGTAATTTGACTACATTTGCAAAGACCCTGTTTCCAAACAAGGTCAAATTTATAGCTTCTGAGGACATGAGTTTTGGAGACACACTCTTCAGCCTGCTACAATGCTGTAGGTAGGTTTTATTACAGCGAAGTCGAAGTACGTAAACAATCCCCAAAAGAAGAATGTTCATGTCTCAATGGCAAGGCAGTGTGGAAGTCCACATGGCTGCTGCTTTTGAACCAGTACTTCAAGATCCACATGGAAAAGTGAGACAGGTACTTGGCGAATTCCATCACTTCTTGATGCCTTTGATTTGTGCTTTGGTGTTCTCATCTGAACGTAGGAGTGTAAGCAGCCTACCTTTATGTAACTATTGTAATAATTCACAAGACTAACAAATGAAGTTCCTTTTGGGTGGAGTTGATACCTCCTAGAATGGAACCCCTTCTGTGTTTTGAGTTAGAGTCACCAGAAGATGTTTTTTCTCAGGTACAAATGTCTCTGGTGGTTGGACCACCATCATTTATCACCTCACCTTTCACTAATGCCTTGCAAGTGCAATAATTGGAGAAAGCTGCACAAATGACAGGACAATGGTGTGATGTTCACAAATGCTGACTTGTAGCAAAGATCTAATGATATACTAGGTGTGAATTATGGACCATAATTAAGGCCTTTGTCAGTCATATTACCCAATTAGAATACACATAATTGTAACTAAGACTCTTTTTTTTAAAAGAATAATTGCTTGTTGAAAGTGTAACATTATAGGGTTAGCTAAATAAGATCTGGAAAGATTTCCAAATCAATGTTGCAAACGTGTTACAAACAAAGGTGGACACTTGGCCTGCTTCAGACAGGTGCCTGCTGCTCTGGCGACTTCTCTGGAGCAAGGAATGCCCTGTTCTTACTAATCCCCGGGTCTGGGATGATGTCTGGTATGGGTGAATGCTCAGCAGAGGTTTGTTGGCAGAACGGATGAACACATACATTGAAGGAAAGAGAGTGTCTCAGTCTCCTATTGCTGCTGTAACAAATCTTTTTGAATGAGTGTTTTTGTTTTCTCTGGGTAAATATCCAGCAGTGCAATTGCTGGGTCGTAGGGTAGCTCTATTTTTAACTTTTTGAGGAACCTCCATACTGTTTTCCAGAGTGGCTGCACCAGTTTGCATTCCCACCAACAGATCAGGAGGGTTCCTTTTTTTCTACTTCATCCCAACAGTTGCTATTTCTGGCCTTTCTGATACTAGCCATTCTAACACTATGGTTTTGATTCACATTTCCCTGAAAACTGGTGATATTGAGCCTCTTTCATGTGTCTGTTGGCCATTTGTAGGTCTTCTTTGGAATAGTATCTTTTGAGGTCCTCTGCCCATTTTTAATTGGATTGTGGGATGTGTGTGTGTGTGTGTGTGTGTGTGTGTGTGTGTGTGTGTTTATGTATTTGGGTTTGGTTTTTTTTTTGGTGTTGAATTGTAAAAGTTTTTTTATTCTGTATATAACCCCTTATTGGATATATCATTTGCAAATACCTTCTCCTACTCACTGGGTTGCCTTTTTATTTTGTTGGTTTTCTTTGTTGTGCAAAAGCTTTTTATTTTGATGTAGTCCCAGGAGTTAATATTTGCTTTTGTGTTCCTTGCCTGGGGAAACACATCCATGAATATGTTGCTAAGTGTAATGTCTAAGAGCTGACTGCCTAGGTTGTTTTTGGAAATTTTATGGTTCCTCATATTTAGGTCTTTGGAATTAACTTTGAATCATGTTATTTAAAAATGTTTTGTTTTTGGATATAAAATTAATAGTCTCAGAAAATAAGAAAACTAGGCATCACCTGTGGATAATTACCATTAGTATTTTGGTATATGGTATTTCAGACTTTATGGAAACAAGAAATGAGAGACTCTAGAGAAGGTTGAGAGTCTACATATATATATATATATATATATATATATATATATATATATATATCCGTAGGCCCTCAGAAGCCATTATAAGGATTCAGGCATTTGCTTCTCCCATCTCCCAGGGGTGGTATATCTTATTGCTCCGTCTGCCCCATAAGTTTCCTTGAATCCCTAGGAATCTCTCTCTCAGTTCCCATCCCCAGGCAACCACTGCTCTGTTTTCTGTCACTACAGATTAGTTTGCATTTTGTTAAAAAAAAAAAAAAGCCAACATACAAAGATTAGTTTCCATTTTCTAGTGTTTTATAGAAATAGGATCACAACAGCGTGTACTCTTTCTTTTTGGTCTGGCTTCTGGCACTGCATGTAATTATCCTGAGATTTATCCATGCTGTGGTGTGTATCACTCCTTCCTTTTCCTCCCTCAGTTGAGGGAAACCTAATTTTTAAAGGTTTTGGTATTACTAAAAGAAAACGTAGGGCTAGGTGACTTCAGTTGACAAAGATGATGAGTTCTCGGGCGACCTGCGCCACGTCCGGCCTTGCCTCAGGTGCCATGGAGGGGAAGTGGGACAGGAACAGGCCTCAGACCTCCCACACCCGCTTTCTGTGGAGAAGATTGCCATAGATGGGAGTTAGAAATCAGAATCTGGATTTGTTTCTTTGTTTGACAAAGGGACCAGGACGATTGAGTGAGTAGCGCTGTGTTGCAACACATGCGTGTCTGCTGGCTGCCTGCAGGTGCAAGGGGCGGATGCAGAATGCTTCTCACTGCAGGGTCAGTGTCAGGTGCAATTGGGGTATGAACATGGTCTGCAGAATTGCTGAGGTTCTTTTTTTAAAAAATTTTTTTAGTGTTTTTTTACTTTTGACAGAGAGACAAAGTGTGAGCAGGGGAGGGGCAGAGAAAGAGGGAGACACGGAATCTGAAGCAGGCCCCAGGCTCTGAACTGTCAGCACAGAGCTCGATGCGGGGCTCGAACTCACAAACTGTGAGATCATGACCTGAGCCGGAGTCAGTGCTTAACTGACTGAGCCACCCGGGTGCCCTTGCTGAGGTTCTTAATGGCGAGTATCCCCAGTGCTGAGGCTGGCTTGGTTCCTGCTTTAAGGTACACATGTGGGCTGCAAAGAAGCTTACAAAGTAGACAAAATAATTTTGCTCCTGACACAGAAGAGGCTTTCTTTGCATGCCTCCCTCTTCCTCCAAACTGAGCAGGTAGGTTCTACAATGTAGACTTGCAGGACGATTGTCGTTTCTAATGGCCTTTTAAAAATTGCCTTGTATCCTCAAAATCTCTACATCCTTAGCACCCTCCACCAGTTTGCGTACAAAGTAGAAAAGGGAGAAAGTTCAGCCGCACAACTGCGATTTTATTTTGCACAGTATTAAATAGCTTATTTGATTTATATTGTTTCATGGAACTGGCTGATTTAGAGATTCACTTGGTCAGATCAAGCACACCCAGGCCTGATATCGCTGTGTAGCCCACAACAGCAGTTTCGCAAACCTGGGGGGTGGGGTGGGAATGTGTGTCTCCTTTTGAGGATTTGTGTTGAAGGGAGAGCCAAATCAATTCCCTGCTTCAATGATCAGATATCCCCAGGAGGAGGTTATGGAGGAGGATGTATTTATACCCACAGGCTGGCTCTTTCTGTGTTTGACACTGCTTCCCAGATTGCTTAGTCAGTGTTGACAGAGCACCACACCAGTGCCAGAGGCCACCAGGGCTTAATCTCCTGATTGTGTATACAGGTGTCGCATTTGTCGTTGTTGATCCAAGCAACAATCTGCCATCGGGTATATCAGGAAAGGGAATTAGAGCAAGCCATTGCTTGGAAATCTGACCTACATGAACAGGCTCATGGTGAAAAGTCCTGTAGAGTCAGAGGGAGGAAGGGACTAAGGAAGAAAGTGAGGAGTGTGACAGGGAGAGGAGATTTCCTGGCCACTTTGGGGGTCAACACAAAAGAGACACTTCCAGCAAGTCAGCTTTTCCAGTGTAAAACCTTAAAAACACCGCCTGGACCCTCAACCCAGGATGGCTGATTAGGTGACATTTCAGGTTGTGTGCCAAGTTAATTGCTCTGAGATGGTTGACTTCCTATTTGGTGAAGTTTGTTTTTAAGAAACCATCACTTAAGTGTACCGTCCAGTGGTATTAAGCATACTGGCCTTGCAAAACTGAAACTCTGCCTATTAAATGATATGTCCCCGGTGCCTGGCAACCACAATTCTACTTCGTGCCTAGGAATTTGATCACTAGGGACCTCCTAGAAGTGGAATCACACAGTGTTTGTCCTTTTGTGACTGGGTAATCTCACTGAGCATAATGTCCTCAATATTCATCTGTGTTGTAATCACTTGCTGATATTTTCTTTCTTATTCTATTCCGCATTGTCTAAGATTTTCAGTGCGAGCATACATTACCTGAAAACAAATAACAAGCAGAGGCGTAGTACAAGAGAGGCCTGCAGAGAGAGGTAGGCAGGGGCTGGTTCAACTTAAGCATGTGGAATTCATATTCTGTAAGGAAGGAAATCTTTGAGACTTTTCAGCAGGGAAATGATGTGCTGTGATGTTTGTTTAAAAAAAAAAAAGAAAAAGGGTGTCTCCCCAGCTGCTGTGTAGAGGATGGGTAGGGTGGGGAGTAGACCTGTGCAGGCCATGTGGGTGGCCCTCGCAGCCATCCAAGTAAGAGATGACGGTTGCAGTGAAGATGTGGAAGTGGGCGGACCAGCGGCGTGTCGTCGTAGTGGCGTTGACCATTCATGATGGCATGACTGTGAGCACTGGGTGGGGTGACTGTGTCATTCAGCAAAACAGAGAAGGAACCCAGGAAAGGGTCTGCACTGGAGAGGGGCAGGTGCAGGTGTCTGGCTTGGGGCATGCTGAGTGTGTGGTGCCGTGAGGCCTCGAGGAGTGATGGGGAGGGAAGGGAGTGTTTGGTGATGAAGAGGACAGAGAGATGGGGATGTACAGTCAAAAGAGGGCTTTCTAGTTTCAAAAGGGAGAGATTTGAGCATGTTTAAAAATAGATGTCTGCAGATTCAAGGAAATTCCAGTCAAAATCCCAGCTGTCTCCTTTGTAGAATTTGACAAGGTGATCCTAACATTTCTGGAGAAAGAATAGTCTTTTCAACAACTGGTTCAGAGACCACTGGATTTCTACATGCAAAAAAAAAAAAATAGATAGGTACCTACCTTACCCACCCCCCCACACACAATTAACTCAAAATGGGTCTGAGATCCAAAGGTAAGAACCCCAGTGTAAAACCCCTGGAAGAAGAAAACCCAGGAGTGACCCTTCATGTCCTTGGTCAGGCAAAGCCTTTTTAAACGGCAGCAAAAGCCTGGGTGCGGAAAGGAAATGAAGATAAATTGAGAGGGCACTCCTGCACATCATGTATCTGATAAGGGACTTCTATCTGGATTCTATTAAGAACACTTACAACTCAACAATAAAGACACATAACCGAATTAAAAAACGGGGAAAGAATCTGAGGAGCCCCTCCTCATGGGTCTTTTTTCTTCTCACTTGCCCTATGGCAAAAGGACCTTTTGGTAAGAGGAGTTTTCCCATCTTCTAGGTCACTGGTTAGGGGGCAGTCTTCCCTGAAAGCCGCTTCAGTTTTCTGACTGATCCAAAAACCAATTACCAGGAACAGCTGGATTCCCAGGAAGTCCCTCATTCAGAGGGAGAGTTAGGTGTTTCCTTAATTGTCTTCCTCACTTGCAGGCACTCTCGTTAGAAAGTTCTCAAAACTTCGGTGCTTAGGGGAAGAATTTCATGGGTTTTCCTTGGCAGAAAATTTATCTGTTCACTGGTTTAAAGAGTAAGTTGTAAGCATTGGTTCCCTGGACATAGCTGGTCTTGGATTTCCAATTGAAGCATCCGCTAGAAGAGTGGTTAATTTGAGGCGGTGAACGGAGCACTGTTATAGGATAAGGTCCTGTGCTATGCAGGGGTATGCTGAAAAGATCAAGGCCCAGTCCCTGTCTTCTTTTTTTTTTTTTAATCTTTTTTTAATGTTTATTTTTGAGGGAGAGAGAAAGAGCATGAGCGGGGTAGGGGCAGAGAGAGAGGGGGACACAGAATCTGAAACAGGCTCCAGGCTCTGAGCTGTCAGCACAGACACGGGGCTGGAGCCTATGAACCACAAGATCATGACCAGAGCCAAAGTTGGACGCTTAATTGACTGAGCCATCCAGGTGCCCCCCACCCAGTCCCTGTCTTTAAAGAATTTACAGTCCACTATGAGGTTTGACAGGTCCAGTTATATCTAGTACACTTAAGTGTGAAAGATGAAGCACCAATGTGATGAGTTTTACTTGGGCAGACAGCAGATGGGCTGCATGGAGGGAGGCCCCTTAGGGTGCTGACAGACTCTACAGAAAGAGAGGATGTTGGGGTAAAGAGAGCAGTGGGCATGGAGGTAGAAAAGTACAGAGAATGGTTGGGGTTTCAATGATAGGCAAGGGGTTTGGACTTGATTCTTTAGGCAATGGGGAGAAGTTGGTAGTTTTTAATAACAGCGGTGACCCAAGTAGATCTTTGTATCACGTTTTTGGGGCAGCAGAATGGAAAAGAGTGAAGCTAAGGAGGGCAGCTGAGGGCTGTTATAATCTGATGTACCCCCTTGAGCACCTGCTACACAAAAGAAGCCAGACTCAGAAGGATGGGAGAAATCAAAGCTAGTTTCATATGTTTCTTTGGAGGAGCTGTGGAAATCTTCCTGAACAGCTTGGCCTGCAGGATTGGATTTCAGGAGAAGGGTCTGGGTTGGGGACCTGCAGGAGCTGTCTTGGGCTGACTGTGCCATTCTCCCTTTGCACTGGTGTGGCCAGGTGGTAAGGCTAAAATCTTGATGGGCTTGTCAAGTGTAAACTCAGATTCCACCTCCGAGTCTGCTCATGAACATGGACGGGGAAGCCCCTAGCTAATGCCAGACCTTGTGACATGATTTCTTTGCTTTGCCTTTGAAGTTAATTGGGTACCTCAGGCTATCAGTCGAGGCTGGCTCTCTAAGGGGCCTTGTCACAGCCCAGGCTTCACCCAAACACATCTGTATTACATAATGAACTGTCTTATAATGGGATTCTCCTGTTTTTGTTTAACTACCTTGAAACAACCCCCCTTCCCCACCAAAGTAAACCTGTTAGTGGATTCTCTATCTTAAAATGAGTGGGTTGCACTAGGTGATCTCTGAGGTCCTGTTCAGCTATGCCTGGCTCTGATTTGGAAGTTTCTATCCATGCAACATCAACCAGAGACGTCTTCCCACCTCACTTAAGAAATTAAGCAGATAGGGCCACCTGCGTGGCTCAGTCAGTGAAGTGTCCGACTTCGGCTCAGGTCATGATCTCACAGTTCTGAGTTTGAGCCCCGTGTCAGGGTCTGTGCCGACAGCTCAGAGCCTGGAGCCTGCTTCGGATTCTGTCCTCCTCTCTCTCTGCCCCTCCCCTGCTCACTCTCTACCTCTCTCTCTCTCTCTCTCTCTCAAAAATAAATACTAAAAATTAAAAAAAAAATTATGCAGGTGTCCACTTTACATTTCTCTTGGCCGAAAGAGAAAGGAAATGCCGCGTACATTGATCAGTCAAGAGCCCGTGACTTAGAAGTGTTTGGCGATCACGTGTGACATTCTTGTCTCTTGATTTCCCAAGCTTATGTCACATCAGTAGAATCTAAAGGTTCATCAGACACTGGGTGAGTGCAGATCAGAACGTGGCTTTGCTCTCTGCATCCAGTAAGCTTTTGAACATTTTACTAAGACTCTCCTATAAGCTATTTATTAATGTATCTTTTAAATTTTTAATGTTTTATTTGTTTTTGAGAGAGAGAGAGAGAGAGAGAGAGAGAGAGAGAGAGAGACCAAGCATGAGTGGAGGAGAGGCAGAGAGAGGAGACACAAAATTCGAAGCAGGCTCCAGGCTCTGAGCTGTCAGCACAAAGCCTGACGTGGGCTTGAACTCACATACTGTGAGATCATGACCTGAGCCAAAACTGGATGCTTAACCAACCGAGCCACCCAGGCAGCCCTTAATAGTGGATTTTTTTGAGGGCCTCCTACTTAGAAATCTGTTACTAGCTTCTGCTTTACTTAATGCCAAATATAATAATTATAGCTAATATTTGAGAGATTCCCGTGTGCTTCCTAAATTCCTGTGTGCTACTGTGCTCATCAGATTCTGTATAATGACCTTACATTTAACCTTTACGTCAGCTTACTGTGGTGGTCCAGAGTTCTCTCCATTTGATAGAGGAGGACACTGAGGTATGGAGCCATCTTTTGCCCAAGCCTCTCTGCTGGTGAGTGACAGAGCTGGGACCTCGGCACCCAGGCCGTTTGGTTCCAAAGCTGGTCACCAAGACTGATACCATCACATGTTGTGTTGGAACAGCCTTGGACCGGAGTTGGGTTCTAGTTTTTGATGTGACACCAGCAGTACCACTTTCAGCAAAGAATTGAGTATCTTGCACTGCTTCTTAGAAACTGTGGCCCTAAAAGCAGTGTGCCTCTTGTCATAAGGCTATCGTGAGACCCAAGCGTCCTGGCACATCATGATGGCACTCTGTTTGTCCATGGTGACTTTGTTTCGGTCATGTCATCTGCCTTATTCCATCGGCAGATGGAGCAATCAGGTGTGATGCCTTCGATTTACGAATGGGGAACAGGTCACTTGTATGAAATCAAGCGAATGCTCTGGCGTCCCTAGTCAGTGAGTGACAGCACCATTACAAGACATCTTTGGGCTCCAGGGCTGTTTCTGCTTCTGCTACCAGGTGATTAACTGCTGGAGTCCTCAGATTCCTGCCGGATAAAACCTCTGATCTCTGAGGTCCTGGGGTACCCCCTTGCAGAGCTGAATGCTGGGATGGCACCTGGAGATAGCCACTGCATTTTTTTTGAGATGCGATTCACATAACCTAAAATTTACCATTTTAAAGTCTACAGTTCATTGTTTCTCAGCATACTCACCCCTGTCTAACCCAATACTTATTGGCAGTTAGTCCTTATTCCTCCTTGCCCCCCACTCCATTTTTTTTTTTTGTTGTTGTTGTTGTTGTGTATTTGCCTGAGGAGTCCCTTAGCTCTCAGCTTTGACTTTGGTGGAAAAGGTTATCCTGGGGGCGCTTGGGTGGCTCAGTCGGTTAAGTGTCTGACTCTTGATTTTGGCTTAGGTCATGATCTCATGGTTCGTGAGTTTGAGCCCCATGTTGGGCTCTGTGCTGACAGCATGAAGGCTGGTTGAGATTCTCTCTTTCCTTCTCTCCTCCTCCTCCCCCTCCCACTCCCCCCTTTCATAAATTAACATAAAAAAGGTTATCCTTGCAGGTATTCCAGGCACCTTTGGCATTTCGCAGAACAGATATTTATGTTTCTGTATGGAAAGAAAGAATGAGACCATCCTCTAAATCTGCAACAAAACAAAAGAACCCCTCCTCCTTCCACCTTTTAAGTCAAGCTGCTTGCCAGTTACATAAGACCTTTGGATGCTTCCTGGAAATCTGCAAAGGATTTTTGGCCACAGCACCTTGCTTACCAGGTTCCCCCGTACATAGGTGCATGGAGTGAGGTGTGCCCTGTGAGTACCCGAAATCAGCTGCCTGGGTCGCACGCTGCCCATGTAAGGATCACGGTGGCTGTTGTGGGCTGAAATGATGGCCCCTGCCTTCTGGTGAACTGCCCCTTCACATCACTGTTGTTCTCTCTGGAAGCGCTTTAAATTTATTCATGAAACTAGTGGGAGCTCAGGTGGCAGTAGCTAAATCCATTTAGTAATCAGAGTAAGAGTGAAACCATTTTCATGTCCCCTCGCAATACTGCAGTGCTTAGCTAGCCCAGAAGATATTAATTACTCAGCCTGCTTTGAGGTGTAAAAGCATAAATTTATCAAGACAGATGTGTTCAAATCTAGATTGAGGCAACAAGAGTTAAAATGGTGCAAAAATTCATGGAAATTAGGGAGTAGCATAATTTAGCATTTTGGGTTTGTTCTCACCCACTCTAGCATGAGGTGGGAGAGGGATACCTACTTGTTTGTGTTGGGGGCGGTGAGAAATTACTTTCACCAGAGACATTGGTAAACTTGACCATGCATGGCGATGAGTTTGTCGCATAGATTTCCCACCAGCGGTTTTCAGGAATGTTTCCGTGGTAGGCAGCAGGGAGGTGTGACATTGTCTTTCTGATCTGCAGGTTTTCCTTTTGTTACTCACAGCCTCAGCGGCCCCCTGCCAGGGCACAGGGGAAACACACAGGGCCCTACCAGCAGCCACATCAGATGAGGTGGAGCATCCTTAGTCCATGGCTTGTTTCAGGTTAAACAAGCTGTGCCCCCCACCCCTCCACGAGTAGGCTCCGTCTGTTGAGACTGATTTTAGTCTTACTCCTGAGCCCACGTGATCAAGGGGCTTATGCCACAGTCCCACTTCCTGGGTCACGGTTTGACCCCTCGGGTCCAAATTTGATTCTGGCCTATCTTCTAGTGGGTCTTCCCTGCACTTCGCTACTCGCCTCACTGTCGACGGTGTCCGTTTCCTCCTTGAGAAGTAGCTGCCCTGGCTTGGAGTTGTGGAACAGGGGCAGGTGCCGGGCCCCATGCCAGACAGGGTGTTCTGGCTCTCTCGGACAAACTGAGGTGTGGTGTGCGTATTTATGGAAGCCCCGTTCAGACGGACAAATGGAAAATGCTGAGATGATGCACTGTGATTTAGCAGGCTCAGATGTCTGTTGTGTTCTTCTTCATCCACAGGAAAGGGTCAAGATTTTAAAATCTGAAAACCAAAGCTGTTGAAGTATTATTCACTTACAGTTTGTACTGAATCCTCCCCCTCCCCAGTGCCCACACCCCCCGCCCCCGCAAAAAAAAAAAAAAAAAAAAAAAGAAAGCTGCTTATGTGTGGAAAGGAAAAAGGTAGAAGAGTAGCCATGCTTAGAGCGCAGGGAGCAGGTGTAACTGGGCACATGACAGGCGCTCCTTTCCCTGGCTGAGCTGTGACTGTGTCTGAGATTTTGGCAGCCAGGGCTCCAGGCTGCCTCTGCACTTCTTAATCCAGCAGGGAGCAGACACGTTCCTCTGCGGAGACCAGTTTACTCTTGGCATGAGATCCAAACGGATTTGGCACAAAGTGATAGCAGGGACTACCTATTAGTAATTCTGTGCAAACAGATCAAAGGTGCTCCTGCCGCAAGCAGGCAGACTTTGGATTATGCAGCAAATGCACCGGTAAGGTGTGCCTCCTTGCTCTCCAGCCTGTGTTTGGTGTTGGCGTACAGCTGACAAAATCCGAGGCCCTGCTTTGAGCAGCTCTCTGTCTGGGGCAGCACTGGCCAGTGGAACTTTCTGTGATGATGGGAATGTTCTCTGGCACTGTCCAACATAGTAGCCCCCAGCCACACATGACTTTTGAGCACTTGGACTGTGACTTGTGTGGCTAAGGAACTGCATCTTAAGGTTTTTACTGAATTTTAATTTTAATTGACACAGCCGCATGTGCCTAGTGGCTGCTGTTTGACCGGAAAGGACAAACACAAACACCTAACTAACTAGGATGGGTGTGCCTTCAGGTCGAACTCAGTGGAACAGGTGGGAGGAAAACAGAGGAGGGAGTGATTAATCAAATCAAAATGAAAGGCTACTATGGTGGCACATCAGGTAGGGCTCCCTTGGGCATCAGACATTTAAGTCAGGGCTTTGGCAGGTGCTGGATCCCAGCCAGTGCATGGTGGCATTCTCTAGCAGGGACCTGCTGTGCCTTCTTTTACAGTCCTCATTAAAACACACCCTTAGCTTTAGACACTAGTCACAGTGGGTTAGGTTGCCATGTGACGTCAAGTCTGTTTTCTCCCAAAGGGAGAAAATCTACTTCAGGACAGATACAAGCTGCTGGGGTGTCTGTGGGTAGAACTGGCACTCTGCTTCTTCAGTGGATCTTTTTAAGGGCAAGGACTGGTCCGTGGGTACCATTTCCAAAATTCTGCCTAACATGAAGAGACATTTGCGGACAGGTGGTACCCACTCACTACGTGGCTTTTCCAGTAAAAAGGTATTCCGCAGTGGAATGAGTCAACTTGAACACTGCCCCCAACCCCCACCCCAGGTAGGTGATCTGGGGCTTGTAAATTGAGCCTGCGATGAATCGGCCACTGTCTAATGTGTGCCTGGTGCCAGAGGGTGACTCAGTGTCATTAACATGGAGGATCCTGTCCTTTCACACCCAAACTGAGTGGTTGTACATTGCATACAAAGATCTAGAACATGACCCTGTTTTAGAGCATTTGAGGTATGCTATCTTTCATGAGAATATTTGTTCACATCTTGATTTTAGCAGCTGTGCTTAATCGTACACTCTGAAGAAGTCTTAATTACCTCCGAATGTAGATTGATGCTGAGTGGTTTTGTCCACAGATGGTGTAGGTCCGCTCAATCCAAGGTCAATGAGGGTTTAATAAATACTACAAAATTATGTTCTGTGCTCTTAACTCTTGATAACATATAGCAGGATATATCAGCAAACAGTGGGGGAATGGCTCAGGCCAAAAACATATCATTACTTGTGTGAGATGTTAATTGGAAGACTGAACGTAGGCTTGCAGTTCTTGGGTGAGAAAGTAGGGATAGAGTTTTGAAGGAAGACCCAGTAGAACGATTGGCTTATGATTTGGGAGGGGTTGATACAGAACTTTTAAAGTATTATCATGACAAGAGAAATACTTGTGCCTGATTAAAAACAAGTCAGAGAAGTGTTTAAATTAGTAATCAACATTCCTTATTCCCGACCCCTATTCTCATTACCCAAACATAACTACTGTTATCAATTACCATGTGTAAGTTTCCAGAAAATTTTTATGGATATAGACATACATGCAAATAGAAAAATACTTCCTGGTATTTTTTGTTCACAGCAATATTGAACAGAAGGTAGAGTTTTCTCCTCTACCTCCTGCCCCCGCACATGCACAGGTCCCTTTTCAACACCCCCCACCAAAGTGGTACATTAGTTGCAATTGATTAACTTATACTGACATTCTCTTATCACCCCAAGTCTATACTTTAGGATTCACTCTTGCTAGTTTATATTCTGTGGGTTTTTACAAACTGACACTGATGTGTACCTGCCATCAGAGTATCCTATGGAATACTTTTACTGCATTCCACCTGCATGTCCATCCACCCCAGCCTCTGGCAACAACGATCCTTTTGTTGTCTCCATAGTTTTGTCTTTCCAGACTATCACAGAGTTGGAATCCTATACTTTGTCACTTTTACAATTGACTTCTTTCACTTAGTAATATGCATTAAAGATTCTTCTGTCTTTTCATGGCTTGATCGCTTTTTTTTTTTCTTAGTATGAAAGAATATTCCGTTGTCTGGATGTGCCACAGCTTATCAATTCACCCTACTGAAGGAATCTTGGTTGCTTCCACATTTTGACAATTATGAATAAAGAAATTATAAGCATCTGTGTGCAGAATTTTGTGTGGATATAGTTTTAATGCCTTTCGGTAAAACACCAAGGAGTACAGTTGCTGAATTGTGTGGTGTAGATGTTTAGTTTTGTTAGAAACTACCAAACCATCTTCCAACATGGCTGCACCATTTTGCATTCCCACCAGTAATTGAGATTTCCTTGTGTTCCGTGTCCTGCGCTTGGTGGTATCTGCAATTTTGGCCATCCTCAGAACTGTGTAGTGGTAGCTCTTTTTTCTTTTTTTTCAAGTGTATGTAACATACAGCGTTAAGTTAGTTTCAGGTATACGTTATAATGATTCCACAGTTCTGTACATGACATACTCAATATGGTAAGTATGCTCTTTATTCCCTCCACCTATTTTACACATTCCCTCCATCACCCCACCCACCACCCCCAGTCTGGCAACCACCAGTTCTCTGTATTTAAGACACTGGTTTTTTTGTTTGTGTCTTTTTTCGTTGTTTTCTTACATTCCACATATGAGTGAAATCATATGGTATTTGTCTTTCTCTGACTTCTTTCACTTAGCATTACGCTCTCCCAGGCCATCCATGTTGTTGCAAATGGCAAGGTCTCATTCTTTTTTATGACTGAGTAGTAGCTCATTGTTTTAATTTGAATTTTACTGATGACATAAGATGTGGAGCATATTTCACATATGTAGTTGCCATCTGTGTGTCTTTGGTGAAGTATCTGTTAAGTTTTTTGGCCCATTTTTTCCCTTTGATCAGCTGTTGTTTGTGTATAGCTTTAGAAACATTCTACAGTGCCTGGGTGGCTCAGTGGGTTAAGCGTCTGACTTTGGCTCAGGTCATGACTTCACAGTCTATGGATTCGAGCTCCGTGTCAGGTTCTGTGCAGAGAGCTCAGACCCTGGAAGCTGCTTCGGATACCTGTGTCTCCCTCTCTCTCTCTGTCCCTCCCCTGCTCGTGCTCTGTCTCTCTCTCAAAAATAAATAAACATTAAAAAAAATTCTGATAAGGCTTACTATGACTCACATGGTTAATCATCTCTCTTTTTCTGTATCTCTTTTTTTTCCAGAATTATTGAGATATGTTTGATATTACACTGTATAAATTTAAGATATATTGTGATGATTTGATACATGATATATTGTGAAATGATTACCATAGTAAGATTATATAAATCTCCATCACCTTACATAATTAGCTTTGTTTTTTGCATATGGTGAGAACATTTAAGATCTACCCTCCTAACAGTCTTCAAGTATGTAATACAGTATTGTTAACTGTAGTCGCTATACTATACATTATAGTCTGAACTTATTTATGTATAACTGGAAGTCTATACCCTTTAATTTTTATTTAATGTTTATTTATTTTTGAGAGAGACAGCACAAGAGCAGGGGAGGGACAGAGAGAGAGAGAGAGGGAGACACATGGAATCAGAAGCAGGCTCCAGGCTCTGAGCTGGCAGCACAGAGCCTGACATGGAGCTGGAACTCACGAACCGTGAGATTATGATCTGAGTTGAAATCAGATACTTAACTGACTGAGCTACCCAGACGCCCCTTGGGAGTCTACACCCTTTGACCAACCTCTCCCCATCTATCCCAGCTCCTGGCAACCACCATTCTTTTCTGTCAATTTGACTAGTCTACATAGTCTACATAGCCTATATAAGTGGAGTCATACAGTATTTGTTTTTCTCTTATTTCACTTAGCATTAATGCTCTCAGGGTCCTTTTTTCTTGAAAAGGCAGAATTTCCTTCTTTTTTTATGGCTGAATGATGTGCTTCTGTGTGTGTGTCTTGATCTTTATCCATTTATCTATCAATGGCGGACACCCAGGTAGTTTCCATGTTTGGCTATTCCATGTTTGGCTATAATGCTGCAACGACTATGGAGTGCAGAGATCTCTTTGAAATCCTGATTTTGTGTCCTTTGTTGAGGATCACCCATACTGTTTTCCATAGGGTAGTAGCTGCACCAATTTATTTTCCCACTGACAGTGCACAAGGGTGCCCTTGTCTCCACATTCTTACCAACACTTACCTTGTCTTTTTGATTTTAGCCATTCTACCAGGTGTGAGGTGATTCCTAACTGCACTTTTGATTTGTATTTCTCTGATCATGAGTGATATTGAGCATCTTTTCATGTGCCTGTGGGCCATCTGGTTGTCTTCTTTGGGAAAGTGTCTATTCACATTCACATAAGTGGGCCTTACGTGGGTGCAGGGGAAGACTAGGCACCAGAGGCAGCTGGGGTGTGGGCCATATTTTCATTGGGTTGTTTAAGTTTTGAGCATTTTTTGTATATTTTGGATAATGTGTTTTGTTTTGTTTTTTTTTTAAATCAGATGTGTCTTTTGCAAATAGTTTTTCCAGCCTGTGGCTTGTCTTTTCATTCTCTGGACAATGTTTTTTACAGAGCAGAAGTTGTTAATTATAATGAAGTCCAGCTTATGAAGTTTTTCTATGGATCATGCTTTTGGTGTTACATCTAAAAAGTCATTGCCAAAATCAAGGTATCTAGGTTTTCTCCTTTGTTGCTTCTAGGAGTTTTATCATTTTGTGTTTTATATTTAAGTCTGTAATCCACTCAGAGTTAATATTTGTGAAGGATATAAAGTCTGTGTCTAGATTTTTTTTTTTTTTTTTTTTGCCAGTGGTTGTCCCAGCTCCATTTGTTGAGGAGACTGTCTTTTCTCCATTGTGTTGCTTTTTCTCCTTTGTCAAATATCAGTTGACTGTATTTATGTGGGTCTGTTTCTGGGCTCTCTGTTCTGTTCCATTGATCCGTTTGTCTCTCTTTTTGCTAATACACACTATCTTGATTACTGTAACTTTAAAGTAAGTCCTGAAGTTGGCTAGCATCAGTCCTCCAATGTTATTCTTTTCCTTCAATATTGTATTGGCTATTTTGGGTCTTTGTCCTCTCCATATAAACTTGTTTAAAAAGGTGTATTTATCTATTTTTCAGACAGAGCGTGAGTGGGCGAGGGAAGAGAGAGAGGAGACAGAATCCCAAGTAGGCTCCTTCCTTTCAGCACAGAGCCTAATGTGGGGCTCAAAGCCACGTGAGATCATGGCCTGTGCTGAAACAGACACTTAACTGTCTGAGCCACCCAGCCACCCCTCCATATAAACTTTTGAATCTGTTTCTCTGTATCTGTGAAATCACTTGCTGACATTTTGATTGTGATTGCATTGAACTTATAAATCAAGCTGGGAAGAACTGACATGTTGACAACATTGAGTCTTCCTGTCTATGAACTTGGAATATCTCTCCATTTATTTAGTCCTTTGATTTCTTTCATCACAGTTTTGTAGCATTCTTCATCTAGATCTTACGCATCTTCTGTTAGATTTATACTAGGTATTTCTTTTTGGGGGCTGCTATTATAAATGGCGCTTTTGAAATTTCAAATTTCACCTTAAATCCTCCAACCTTGCTGTAGTCACTTAGTAGTTCCAGGAGTATAAAGAGGTTTTTTTGGTGTGTTTGTGAATCCTTTTGGACCATCTGCATAGATGATCATGTTCTCTGTGAACAAAGAGTTTTATTTCTTCCTTCCCAATCAGGATCTCTCTCTCTCTCTCTCTCTCTGTCTCTCTCTCGTTGCAGTAGCTAGGACTTCCACTATGATATTGAAGAGCAGTAGTGAGAGGGGACATCAGTGCTTTGTTTCTGATCTTGGAAGGAAAGCTTTATTTTCTCACCAACAAGTATGGTGTTAGCTATAAGTTTTTTGTAGATACTCTTTTTCAAGCTGAGGAAGTTCCCTTCTATTCCTAGTTTACTGAGAGCATCCCATTATTTTAAACAGCTATATAACATTTCATTGTATTAAAGAACTATGTTTATTCTTCTTTGAGGAACACTTGATCTGTTTCCATTTCTTTTTTGCTATTTTAGGCAGTACTGTTGTGAACAACCTTGTACATACCTCTGGGCACATGTACAAGTATTTTTCTGTAACAGGTTCCTAAACGTGCAATTGCTGGGTTGAGATATGCATGTTTAAATAATTTTAATCTTTTAAATGTTGAAATAATTACAAACCTACAGGAAATTTGCAAGTATGTTATAAGTAAGTTCCTTCCTCACCCCCCTAATCACCTGACAGTAAGCTGCTTGCCTGATGCTCCATCACCCTCCCCCTTACCCCGCACATCCACAATATAACTTTAGGGAGCTTTTTCCTCAAACAAGGACATCCTTTTATATATCCTCAGTATAACCATCTGAGTCAGGAAATTAATGTTGATACTTTAGTACCATCTAATCCTCAGACCCAATTCGAGTTTCACCAGTTGTCACCATAATGTCTAATGTGAGGAATTCTGATTTACTGTCCACTTAGATTTCCCAGGTTTACCACATTTGCACTGGTGTGTGTAGGTGTCTCTAAATATATTTTCAGAATCATTTCACAATCAGTGGCAAGCAAGGTGCTCATTAACTCTTAATACTTCAGTGTGCATTTCCTAAAAACAAACATAGCTTCTTCCCTGACCACAGTAAATCCATCAAGATCGGGAAATTGACAGTGATCCAGTATTACCGTCTGGCCAACAGACCTCTTTCACATTTCACTAAGTGTCCCAGTAATGCCCCTTATAGGTTCAGGATCCAATCTGGGATCACCTGTTGGATTTAGCTGTCACAATTTCCTTGATCTCAGGGATTGTTGTTCAGTGCTGAAAGCTGTTGGCTCATGTTTTGTCCATTTTATAGTGTTTACAGTGTGAGGGCTAATCTTATACCAATTACTCTATCATAGCAAGAAGCAAAAGTCTACTCCAGAATTCTAGAAGCTATGTTACTGTTAAAATTTTTGTTGGTGGGTTATATGCTTTATAAAATATTGGCCTTTTTATATTTAGATGTTGGGGTCATGAATTTTATTATCATATTAATATTGCCACATCCGTTTTCTTCCTGTTAACATTTACCTGGTGTATATTTCTCTATTATATATATTTTTTGTGTGTGATTATTTCATGTGTATATTTTGTCAATGGCATAGAGTTCTATTTCATTCCATTTATCTTTTGATAGGAGATTTACCCTCTTTATGCTCATTTTTTTACTGATACGATTGTACATATTCTTTTGTTAAGGTTCATATTTTCTGTTTAACCAGTTTCTTTTTTCTGTTTGGTGGCTTTCATTGGATTGATTTTTAGTTGTTGGTGTTGACCTTTTTTTCTTTTTTTTCTTGAATGAGCTAGAGGTTCTGTATCCTATATGTCTTCTTTTAGTGGTTACCCTTAATTCTTTTGCTATGGGAAATGGATTTTTAAAAATAAGATACATTTTTAGAACAGTTTTATTTTAGATTTACAATGCAAAACTAATAAAGACAGGTCTCATATGCTCCACATTCGGTTTCCCCTATTTTTAACATTTTACATTAGTGTAGTATATTTGTCACAATTAACGAACCAATACTGATATACTATTATTAACTAAAGTCCGTACTGTATTCAGATTTCCTTTGTTTTAACCAAAAGTCCCTCTTTTTGGTCCAGGCTCCAATCCAGGGTACCAGTGAACTTCCATCATTATGTCTCCTTAGGCTCTTCAGGCTGCGCCAGTTTCTCAGACTTTTGTTTTGTTGTGTCGTGTTTTGTTTTGTTTTGTTTTTGATGACCTTGATTTTGAGGAGTACTGGTCACATATTTTGTAGGATGCCCCTCAATTGGAATTTTTCTGATGGCTTTTTCTCATGATTATACTCAGGTTATAGGTATTTGAGAGGAAGACCACACATGTATAGCGCCTGTTTCATCCCATGATATCAAGGGTGTATACTATCAGCATGACCCATCACTGTTGATGTTAACCTTGATCTGATGTAGTACTTCTCAGATTTCTCCATTGTAGAGTTACTCTCTCCTCCCACCTACCTTCTCCTACTGTAATCCTTAGAAGGAAGTCAACACTTATGGAGTGGAGAGTTATGCTTCATCTCCTTGAGCTAGAAATATCTATATAAATTAATTCGAATCCCTTTTATGGATTTGTTTAAATGTGTATTTATATCAGCATGGACAAATGAATATTTTATACTTTAGATTATAATCTAATGCTACTTTATTGATTAAATTGTTCCAGCTTTAGCTGTTGAGAGCTCTTTCAGTTGGCCCTGTGCCTCTTTGACATATACCCATCAATATCAATGTTTTAAAAAATACTTCCTGGCACTATAAGATGCTTCAGACTCCTATATTTCTTGTTCCAATCCTAGAATCTTCCATTTCTCCAAGGAAGTCTGTTTTTCTCTAACTAGGAAATAGTATTTAGAAACCAAGATCTGGGTGCTAGGTGTGCCTGTTGCTACTGGGATGTTATTGCTTCTAGGCCCTCTCAGGTGACAGAGCAGAGGCGTACGTCTGCATACTAGCCCATGTATATATACACACATATCTTTAAGTATTTCTATATGTAACCATCTGTATGTATATTAAGCTAAACATGATTCATACTGAGGTCTGCAACTCTAATCCATTATCACATGGATCATTCTAGTCTTCTCTTACCCATAACCTCCCTCTGAAACCGTGAGAAGCCTGACCTCTACAGTTCACCACCCATTTACCTATGTGTTCAATTCCAGTATACATGCATGCTAGTTTGAGAATTGATAATGTATGTACCCCTATGGAAGACTACATGCCCATCTAGAGAGAATGATAGCTGTCAAGTTCAATAGCAAGCGCAGGTGGGCAGATGGGTCCACCTCTGAGAACAGATGCTCTTGTGAAAAGCTTTTCCATAGAGCCTTTTAAGTTACGTATAATGAGAGCTACTAGTCTAGATATGGATGATGGGGTCAGGGGGTATTGTATGTTGAATTTACAAAATACAGAGCAGCCTTTGTGAGATGTGGAATGGGATGAGAGAACCTGGCATGTATCAATGGAGCTTTGGACTCCAATAGTGCTCATTGCAAAAGTCATATATACTATGGAGAAGGCTTTTTGTAAGATTGTACTTCATGTTCTGTACAGTTGAGCCTTCAGCCTTCTAGTGGACTGCAGGTTGTTGTTTTTTTGTTTTTGGTGGGAGTAAGTTGTTTGTAGAAGGTTATCAACTCAATATATCTTTGGGTGGCTTCTACTGATTTCCTTTTGTCATATTACCTTCATGATACTGTATCTAAAGGGAAATAACCATTATTATTATTTTGTTTTATGTAAAAATAGTTAAATCTTTCTTTTAATTTTTAGGATCTGGGGACTCTGATTTACGTCTGGAGGATGCATTTGAAGAAACTTCCTCAGTAAAACGTGAGTAGTAAATCAGACTATTAAAAAGCAAATAATAATGATTAATATATACCACCTGCTCAGAATACACACCACCCACTCAGAATACACACCACCCACTCAGAATATACACTCAAAACAGTAGGTGACCTGTATTGTTCAGATAAAATATGGGTGTCATAAATTGCATTATTTAAGAGAAAATCTGAATGTTTAACCTCATTTGTTTCCTTTATGAAGAATACCAATGAATTAGCTGAGACAGCATTTTCTTCAGCAGCAGCCTCAGAAGACTGCCTTTCCCTAGCTCAAAAAAAGGTACTTTGAAGTGAATAAGAGATTTGTTTCTCCTTGTAGATTTTTTTTATAATGACTTTTCTTAAAATGGTGTCTGTATGTAATCTCTTAAATACTAAGCTTTGTCATCAGTTTCTCTTTAAATTTTGGCAAAAAATTAATCCATTTATGAAAAAATGTGTGAATGTTAGAAAGTGAAGCTGAGATTTTGTGCAACCCCTCCCCACCCTACTAACATACACTCCCATCCCAGGAGGGAGCTGCTGAAGTGAATTGGGATATGCTGGCCCCAAGCGATTTTCTGTGCTGTTACATACATCTATACACATCGATCGTCTGGTGTTTTTTCGCTTTATATAACACACGTAGAGCTTTTTAATTTAGTTATATGTGTGTTACTGCACAATTTTTTTTATTTAATATATATTGATAGACCTGAATGAATATATCTATCTGTATTAATTTCCTACAGCTGCTGTAACAAAGTACCATAAACTGGCAGGCTTAAAAACCACAGAAATGTATTCTTTCACAGTTCTGGAGGCCCAAAGTCCAAAATCAAGGTGTTAGCGGGACTACACTTCCCTTTGAACTCACGAGCCATAAGATCATGACCTGAGCCAAAGTACAATGTTTAACTGACTACCCAGGCACCCCATAATTCATCCATTTAAAGTGTGCGTTTGAGCGGCTTTTTAGTGTATTCGCAGGGTTGTGCAACTATCGCTACAGTCCATTTTAGAATCTTTCCATCTCCTCAAAAAGGAACTCTGTACCCCTTAGCTGTCACTCCCCAATCCCCTGATTATTTCCTTCCTCTAGCCCCTGACAGCCACTGATCTCTTTCCTGTCTCTCTGGATTTCCCTATCCTGGATGTTTCCTGTAAGTGGAGTCCAATAATATGCAGACTTTATTTCTATAGTGGCTGCACCATTTTACGTCCCCATCGGCAGTGTAGAAGGATTCCAACTTCTCTACATCCTAGCCGATTTACTTTCCTTTTTTTTTTTTTTCCCTGAAACTTTGTACCCTTTGACTAACACCTCCCCATTCCCTCTCTTCCTGGCCCCTGGTAACCACCATTCTGGCCTCTGATTCTATGAATTTGACTACTTGAGATCCCTCCTAAAAGTGGGATCATGCACTATTTGTCCTTCTGTATCTGGCTTATTTTACTTAGCATCATGTCCTCAGGGTCCATCTATATTGTCCCAAATAGCAGGATTTCCTTGTATTTAAGGCTGAATAATGTTTTACGTACCTAGCACATTTAGGTTATCCATTCATCCATCAGTGGGCGCTTAGGTTGTTTGTTTATTACAGCTATTGAGCATAATGCTGCAATGAACAAGGAAGTACGGATCTCTCCCTGAGATCCTGATTTCATTCCTTTTGGGTATATGCCTAGAAGTAGGATTGCCAGATGCAGTGGTAGTCCTATCATTTTCATTTTTTGAGGAACTCCCATACTGTTTTATTTGATGCAATTTTATTGCATGTGTAGGTTTGTGTATTCACTGTGCAAGTATTGTTGTTAGGTGGACTGTTCTCCACAAGTCACCTAGGTCTTGATGGTTGAGTAAATTTGGTCTTTTATGAGAGCAAACAGCTGATTCAGCTCAAAATTGAAACGGCATAAGTGACTTTCCTTGAGTCACCTGTTGTGCTTTGAGCAGCGTAATTGCTTTAGCAGCTCTTCCCATTTCTTTGCCCAGAAAGTTGTGTGCTCAAGGTTGAGCAGCTTTTAATCAAGTCTTTTTTTCTGCTCCCTTCTATTAATTTTGTATCGCCTCATAGTCCGTTACCATAGATTACTGAGTTAGAACAATTCCAATGCATTCTCTTAGTCCCCTGGGTCTGGAGTTTGGGTTCTGTGTCTCTGGGTCCTCCACTCAGTATTTTCTACAGAGCTGCAGTCGACGTATCAGCTGGGGCTGGGCTCTCACGTGAGGCTTGAAGTTGTGTTAGTTTTCTGTCACTGCTGTACTAAATCACCACAAAGTTGGTTGCCTAAACAATACACCTTTATTACCTTATAATCATTGACATCGGAAGTCTGCACTGGCTGTCACTGAGCTAACACCAGCGTGCCAGCATAGCTGTGTTCTTCATCAACTTCCTTATCTTTTCCAGATTCTTCAGGAGGCCTACATTCTTTAGCTCACGGTCCTTTCCCTCCATCTTCAGAGCCAATGGTGTCATGTAGCATCTTCAGATCTTTCTCTCTGGCTCTTTCTCTTTTAAGGATACTCGTGATCGCATTGAACCCACACAAATAATCCAGAATAGTCTTTCCATCTCCATATTCTTAACTTTAAAACACATGTAGAACCTTTGGCCATGGAAGGTAATGTATTCATAGGTTCTGGGATTAGGACATTGGCATCTTTGTTGGAGGAGGAGCATTGTCTTTCTACCACATCTGCTCTCTGGCTCATATTCATATCCCTCCCACATGCAGGAGACCTTCACTCTGTCCCACTTTCTTCACAAGTTTCAACCTATTATTACATCATCGACCCAGATTTCAAAATCTTAATCAGCACAGACGACCCAAATCTCATCACTTATATTCTCTAAGTCAGGTGTAGGTAAGGTTCTGGATATAATCTGTTCTAAGGTATAGTCCTTCTCCATCTATATACCTGTGAAACTCAAGAAACCAGTTATTTGCTCCCCAAAATACAATAGATAACAGAGATCTCCCATTTATAAAAGTGAGAAAATGTAAAGCAAGAGGATTTTACCAGTCTCTAATGATTTCAAAATCCAACTGGGCAGATTCCATTAGGTTCTGTCCTCAGAGCCATCTTTCTGTTTTCATGAAAAATAGCACGTTTGTAGCTGAGTTCTATCTGCCTGTTTTCTGCCTCTGGAATTGTGGAAGGCTAAATAGCCTTCTTTTTTTTGTTCTCTTTCTGTCCCCTTTGCCTCCAAGCTGGCAGTGTTCCTAGTGTTCCTGCTGTAAAATTCTCAAGAACCTTATGGATCTCCCGTGTGTGACGTGGAGATCACTCCATGGGACGAGAGGCTTTTCCACAGATCTTTCGTGGATGATCCCATCTCTATTCCTAGCTTCCACTGAGGTGGTTGAGGGAAACCATGAGTCACATGTATAATCTCTTCAAAGAGCCTTTGTGTGACTGAATACTCTGAAGTTTTGACCCTTCCAAGGCACTGATAAAAAGTTTTCCAGGCACATCGTTGGCTTTCTTTTCAGAGCATGCTCTCTTCGCAGTGAACTTTAGCACTTTTTGCAATTAGGTTAGGATGGAAGTTTCCCAAATCCTCAAGTGCTGGTTTCTGTTTGCTTATGAGTTCTGCCTTCAGTCTTTGTTTCCTCTCGCATTTTACTATGGACAGCAGGAAGAAATGAAGTCAAGCCCTTAATGCTTTTTTGGGGGGAACCTCCTCAGCTATTCTATCCAAGTTCATTATTTATAAGTTCTGCTTTCTGCGTAACTACAGTACGCACAGTTTAGCCAATGTCCAGTAGCATGTTCCTCAGTTCCATCTGAGACCTCACTGGCAAAGCCCTTAACAGCCATGTTTCTATCAACAGTCCGTTCGTGATGATTTAAGGACTCTCTAGTATGCTAGGAGTATTCTTGACCATGTTCTTTCTGAATGGTCATTAGCTGTCACTAGGTAACATCCATATTTCTACTGACCATCTGTTCAAGGAACCTAGGCTTTTTCTATGATGCCCCTTACAATCCTTCCAGCCTTTGTCTGTTACTTGATTCCCTAGCCATTTCCACACGTTTAGGTATTTACAGCAGTACCTTAATCCCAACACAGATTTATTCTCTTACAGTTCTGGAGTTTGGAAATATATGATTTAGGTTTCACTGGATGAAAATGAAAGTGCCGGCAGAGCTGTGTTCCCTTGGGAGGCTCTAGGGGGAAATCGAATTCCTTGCCTTTTCCTGCTTCTGGAGGCTGGCGACCTCCATTCCTTGGCTAGTGGCCCCTCCTCCATCCTCACAGCCAGCAAAGTGGCATCTTCACATTTCTCCCTCACTCTCAGCCCTGCTTCCCCCATCACGGTCTCTCCCCCGGCTCTCCTGCCTGTCTCTTCCCCTTATAATTACCCAGGCTTCCTGTGCAATCCAGGATAATCTTTTCATCTCAAAGTCCTTAACTGGATCACATCTGCACAGTCCCTTTTCCCATGTAAGGTAACATACTCACACAGTCAGTTTTGTTAGCAGAATTCATTTCTGTGCAGCTACAGAACTAGTGGGCACCTCTTCAAGGTCAGCAAGAGAATGAGTGTCAGCTACCATTAATGTCTGCTCAGGGAAGGCCGAAAGCCCTCTTTTTAAGGGCTTAGCACCTGATTACAGCCGAATCACCCAGAATATTCTCCCTTTTGAGTAATTCATTCATATTGATTGGCATCCTAATTATATCTGCAGAATCCCTTCACCTCTGCCATGTGTCGTAACCTGATTTTGCCAGTGACCTGCTTCCCTTCCCCCCACCCCTCCCACACTCAAGGGGCTGGGATTATACAGGCTGTGTACACCAGGGGGCGGGAATCGTGGCAACTGCCTTAGGGGTCTGCCTACCATATAGGACATTAAGTTTTACATTAAGTAAAACTGTCATTCTCTCTTTTTTTAATTTTGTTTAACATTGATTTATTATTGAGAGACATAGAGAGACAGAGCATGAGCATGGGAGGGGCAGAGAGAGAGAGAGAAAGACACAGAATCCAAAGCAGGCTTCAGGCCCTGAGCTGTCAGCACAGAGCCCAACACAGGGCTCCAACCCATGAACCGCGAGATCATGACCTGAGCCAAAGTTGGACGCTTCACCGACTGAGCCACTCAGGTGCCCATTCTCTTTCTTTTTTAAGTTTATTTATTTATTTTGAGAGAGAGCATGTGCACACAAGTAGGGGAGGGGCAGAGAGAGGGGGGGAGAGAATCCCAAACAGGCTCCGTGCTGTCAGCACAGAGCACAGTGCAGGGCTCAGACCCACAAACCATGAGGTCATGACCTGAGCCAAGATCAAAAGTCAGACGCCTAACCTTCTGAGCCCCCCAGCACCCCAGAACTGGCAATCCTTTTCACCTGCTATTGTGTAGTTAAGAATCTAATGCACTCTCGTACCATTTGCTGCTACTGCTGTGGCTCACACTACAGGCCAGTTGGTGTACACGCTAGTAGTACATTCTGTACATTTTTGCATTCTGTAAAAAGGGCTTAGCACATCTGAGAAGGATTATGAAAATAGTTATGACCCCACAGACCCCTAGGGATTCACAGAACACTCTTAGAGAACTACTATCTGAGAGCTATTTATGTGGCATCCATCTATTTTCCCTTAAATCAGAGATTTCTTCACTGTTAATGTGCAGTGAGCATCAATTTGTGGAGCTGGGCCTAGCAAGAAGGCCATTTTAGATGTCTTCCATGGTATCAGCCTCTGCCTTTACCATTTCACTCCTGTAGGCAGTCCTATAAGTGAGGTCATCTTTGAGCCACTCTGCTTCTAAGCATTTTCCTTCTAGTCCCACTTCTTCATGTGCACAGCTGTCTTGTGTTTTACATCCACCCCAAATGGAATGCTAAAATCCCACAGTGAAATGCCTACATTCTAAGCCTCCATGCTCTACAGCTGATAAAGACAATAAGATTAATCTCTGCAACTGACATGAAGAAAGTAAGTCACAGAATAGAATATATGTAGTATGAATCAACTTTTATCCAAAACGTGTATCCAAGCACACACACAGGCATGCATGCGTATGTGAAAAGATTCAGAGTAGCCACCTCAGAGGGTAGATTCCAGGCTGACTTTAATTAGTATTTGAGTTCTCTATAATCAGATTACTTTTTATATTAAGCATATATTACAAATTAAAATTTAAAAAATACTGTTCCATTGGATTACTTTTACGTTGACCATATATAACAATTTTAAACTTACACAATTTAAAGCCATCTTTATGTGAGGAAGAACTCTAGGTGTCAGACCTGGGAAAGCCTTCATGACCCCATCCTTCCCTCATGGTTCAGATGAGAAGGACTTGTCCAAGGTCCTGCTGCAAGCTAGCAGGGCTGCGGGACTGGAGACCAGCGGTTCTGCCTTTTCCCCCAGGGCCTTTTTTCTGCAGCATGCTGCCATTAACAGGTGTCTGCCCAGGGAAGGTAATGACCCCAAAGGGGAGTTTAGTGTCAGGTGGTGCACCCTGGCCACAAAAGCCCCAGCAAAAGCCACTACTGATCCACAGGCCAACCTGCCCCAAAGAAGTATTACAGTACCTCGCCTCCAAAACCGTAAGCTATGGCTTGTAGCGAAGACCGGCCTGTGTGGCAGTTTGCCTAGTGCATGGAAGATGAGACCCAGTAATCTAGAAAGAAGATGAAAATGGGACTCTGATCTTTAAGAGGTAAGCACAGTGTGCAGGAAAATAGTGACCCCAGGCCCTGTAAAAAAGCTGTATTTTATACCCTCATGTCAAAGAGACTGAGAACTGTATTATTTGTCCTGTAAAGATCTCCTCTCTGCCCATTCCTACTTGATTCGCTTAGTGTTTTTTAATGTTTGTTTAGTTTTGAGAGATAGAGCATGAGCAGGAGAGGGGCAGAGAGAGAGAAAGGGAGACACAGAATCTGAAGCAGGCCCCAGGCTCCGAGTTGTCAGCAGAGAGCTCAATGTGGGACTCAAACCCACCAATGGTGAGTTCATGACCTGAGCCAAAGTCAGACGCTTAACCGACTGAGCCACTCGGGTGTCCCTATTTGCTCCTTAGTTTTTAAGGTCAATAACAGGCATTCCTGGGCCCCCAAAGACCAGTCATTTATGTTTCAGATCTTTTTTTTTGTACCAAAAATGACCTTGATGCTCAAAATCAACCTTTAACTATATTTTTAAATGTCTTCAAATTAAAATAAATGTTTATTATTTTTTTTGAGAAAGAGACAGAGCGTGAGTGAGAGAGGGGCAGAAAGGGAGGGCGACACAGAATCCGAAGCAGGCTCCAGGCTTTAGGCTGTCAGCACAGAGCCCATCGTGGGGCTCAAAGTCACAAACTGTGAGATCATGACCTGAGCTGAAGTCAGACGCTTAGCCAGGACTGAGCCACCCAGGTGCCCCTAAGCTATTTTTTAACTGACTTTTATTTTTTTTTGTTTTTTGAGATAATTATAAACTCATGAAGATCTAAGAAATACTACAGAGAGATCCCGGGTACCTGCTACCCAATTTCCCCAGTGGTAACATTCCTGCAAAAGTACTGATAGGGACACACAAATCTAGTGCTCTTATTCAAATTTCCCCAATTTAACTTCTACTCATGCCTATGTGTGTGTTTTCACATCTGTGCAGTTTTGTCACCTGAGTGGGTGAGTGCACCCACCACGATAGTCCACACGGAACAGTTACATCACCATAAAGATCCCTCCCTTTGATGAACACTGTTACCCACCCCCCCCAACCTTGCTGGTCCCCACCCCCTAATCTGTTGTCCATCTGTAGAATCTGGCAATTTAGAAAATGTTATGTCAATGGAATCATGTAGTATGTAATGTTTGACAATTGTTTTTTTTCGCTCAGCAGAATTCCCTTGGGAATTATTATCAAT
Organism: Paguma larvata; assembly: GCA_030068075.1. Lineage (NCBI taxonomy): Eukaryota > Metazoa > Chordata > Mammalia > Carnivora > Viverridae > Paguma > Paguma larvata. The sequence goes on along the minus strand of CM057830.1, from coordinate 118,552,883 downwards.
ATTATTATTGCAAGTATCAATAGTTTGTTGCTTTTTCCTTGCTGAATAGCATCCCATGAAGGTCATGTTTATGTAAATGCCCAGGAGTGTAATTGCCTGGTCTATATGATAGTTATAGGTTTAGTTTCGAAGTTTAGTTGCCAACATGGTTTCCAGAGTGGTTGCACCTTGTGATGTTCCCACCGGCAGTGTGTGAGTGGCCCAGCTTCTCCGTGTCCTCGTCCATCAGGACTTGATGTTACCACTAGATCCTAGTCATTCTGATAGGTTGTGGTGGTATCTCCTTGTGATTTTGATTTGCGTTTCCTTAATTGTCTGTGCTTATTGGACATCCGTATAAATTCTTTGGTGAAATATTTTTGAAGGTCTTTTGCTTATTTTCTAATTGGATTGTTTGTGGTTTACTTTTGAATTTTAGGAGCTCTTCATATATTAACGACACAGTCCTTAGTCATATATGCATTTTGAGAGTATTTTCTCCTAACCTGTAGCTTGTCTTTTCAACTTATTAACAGGGTCTTTCACAAAAGGAAATGTTTTAATTTTGATGAGGTCTGGTTTATCATTTTTTTCTTTTGTGCAGCTTGGTTTTGTTAGCTAAGTCTATGCATTCTTTTCACCAAGTCCTCAGTCCCAAAGATTTTCTTTTTTTAACATTTTTTAAATGTTTGTTTATTTTTGAGACAGAGACAAAGCATGAGCAGGAAAGAGCAGAGAGAGAGGGAGACAGAGAATCTGAAGCAGGCTCCAGGCTCTGAGCTGTCAGCACAGAGCCTGACACGGGGCTCGAACTGTGAGGTCATGACCTGAGCTGAAGTCGGATACTTAAGCAAGTGAGCCACCCAGGCGCTCCTTCTGTTTTCTTAAAGTTGTTGTGTAGATTTACACTTTACATTCGAGACAAAAAAGTTATCCATTTCACATTAGTTTTTGTATAAGGCAGGAAGATTAGGTTGAGATTCATTATTTTTGCCTGTGGATGTCCAGTTGCTCCACCAATGGGCATCATTTGTTGAAAAGACTGTCCTTCTGCCATTTTTACCTTTACATCTTATCAAAAACTCATGAGAACATTTGGACAGCGCTTTTCAGATTCTTTATTCTGTTTTGTTGATCTGTGTGTCTGCCATCGGCCGATGTCTTGATGACCATAACTATAAAGTAAGCCTTATTAGTGAGTAGACTGATTCCTCCCACTTTATTCTTTGTTAAGATTGTTTTAGCTATGCTGGGGCCTGTACTTTTCCATACAAATTTTAGAATAAGTTTATCAAGAAACCGGCTGGGATTTTAGTAGGACTTGTGTTAAAAGTATAGAACAATTTGGAGATAATTAATGTCTTTGAGTCTTCGAATCCATGAACATAGTATGTCTCACCATTAGTTTAGGTCTTCTTCAGTCTCCCTCATTAGCCTCTTGTAATGTTCACCATGCAGGTCCTATACATAGTTTTTAAGTGTACACCTAAATATATAATTTTCTTTGGCACAATTGTAAATGGTAATGTTTTTTTCAGATTCCATATGTTTATTGCTGATATATATGATTGGTTTTGATATTATTGATCCTGTATCCTGAGACTTTACTGAACTCCCTGGTTCTAAGATTTTTTTTTTTTTTTTTTTTGTAGATTCCTTGGAATTTTCTATGTAGAAGATCTTGCCATCTGCAATTTAGGAATAGGTTTACTTCTTCCTTTCCAATCTGTATCTTTTATTTCCTGTCACAATGTTGGAACTTCTAGTACTATATTAAATCAGAGTGGTGAGAGCGATATTTGTGCCCTGTTCCCGATCTTAGGGAAAGAGTGTTCAGTCTTTCACCAGTAAGTCTGATGATAGCTATGGGTGTTTTCTAGATGCTCTTTGTTAAGTTGAGGTAGTTCTCCTCTATTCCAAATTTGCTGAATTTTTTTCAGAAATGAGTATTAGATTCTTCCATGTCAATGATTATAATTTCTCTTCCTTAGCTTGCTCATAGGTGGGTTACATGGTTATTTGAATATTGATCCAGCTTTGCATAGCTAGAGTAAGTCCTTTTAGTTCATGGCATGTAATTCTTTTCATCCATCTATTCAGTTTGCTAATGTTTTGTTGAGGATTTTATGTATTCATGGGAGATCTTTGTCTCTAGTTATTTTTTATACAGCCTTTTTCTGTTTGTTATCAAGTTCATACTGGCCTCATAAAATGAGTTGGGAAACATCCTTTCTCTTTATTTTCGGGAAGATGTTATGTAAAATTGATGTTAATTCTTTTTTAAATGTTTGGTAGAATTTACCATTGAAATCACCAAAGCCTGGAAATTTCTTTTTTGGGGGAACTTTCACATTAAAAATTGTTCATGGTTATAGGAATATTCAGATTGTATGTTTCATCTAGGCTGGGTAACTTTTATTGTGGTAAAGGCACATAACAGAACTTACTATTTTAACCATTTTTGAAAGGTTCTATTTTATTGTTTCAGAGCATGAGCAGCAGAGAAGGGCAGAAGGAGAGAGAGGGAGAGAATCTTAGGCAGACTCCAGCCTCTGCATGGAGCCTGAATTCCATGACCCTGATATCATGACCTGAACCAAAATCAAGAATCAGACACTCAACTGACTGAGCCACCCAAGTGCCCCTAACTATTTTTAAATATACAAATCACTGGCATTAAGTACATTCCCAATGTTGTGCAACCATTACCACCACTATTCATTTCCAGAATTTTCTCATCATCCCAAACAGAAGCTCTTTACCCATTAAACAGTAATTCCCCATTTTTCTCTGTCCTTATCCCCTAGTAATCTCTAGCGTACTTTCTGTCTCTAAGAATTTGTCTGTTCTGAGTGCCACACGTCAGTAGAATCCTACAATATTTGTCCTTTTGTGTCTGGCTTCTTTCACGGAGCATAATGTATGCAGAGTTTGTCCATCTTGTAGCCTGTGTCAGAATTCCATTCCTTTATGCGGCTGAGTGATAGTCCATTGCCTGGAGAGCACAGTTTGTTTGCTCATGTACTGATGGACACGTGGGTGATTGCTACCTTGTGGTGATTATGGACAGTGCTGCGGTGAGCATTGGTATGCAAGCTTCTGAGTCCCCGCTTTCAGTGCTTTGGAGTGTGGACCTGCTTGTGGACTTGCAGGACCGTGTGCCAATTCCGTGTTTAACCTCGAGGAACTGCCGCGCTTTCTCACAACATCGTTCATCCTCTGTTCCAGTGCTCCGGGAGCTGGTTTCTTCACATCCTCTCCGACACTGGTTACTGCATTTTGCTTTTCATAACAGCCATTCTAATGATCATGAGGCATATATAAAAATGAATTCAAATGAATTCCTGGATTCGATTTGCATTTCCCTTCACTAGTGACGCCGAGTGTTTGGTCATGTGCTTATTGGCTGTACTTGTTTATCTTCTTTGAAGATCTGTCTATTCAAGTCCTTTACCCAGTTTTTTTTTGATAATTTTTTTAAGTTTATTTATTTTTAGAGAGGAGAGAGAGAGGGAGGGAGGGAGAGGAAGGAGCAGAGAGAGAGAACCCCAAGGAGGCTCTGTGCTGTTAGCGCAGGACTCGAACTCAGAAACTGGGAGATCACGGCCTTAGCCAAAACCAAGAGTCGGATGCTTAGCTGACTGAGCCAGAGTCATGCAGGCACCCCTCTTTGCTCACTTTTAAATCTCATTGCTTGATTTTTCATTGTTGAATTGTAGGGGTCCTTTATGTAGTCTGGATTTTAACTTCTTATTGGATATAGGATTTATGAATATATTGTCTTATTCTGTAGATTGTCTCTTCACTCTCCTGATAGTGTCCAAAAGTTTTGCACAAAAGGTTTTAACTTGATGAAGGGCAACTTATCTTATTTTTTTGCCTGTGCTTTTGGTGTCACATCTGAGAAATCATCACCAAATCCAGGATCATGAAGATTTTCTGCTATGTTTTTTTTCCTGTGAGTTTTATAGTTTTAGCTCTCGCTCTCATGTTTAGGTCTTCGATTCATTTGAATTCATTTTTATATATGGTGTAAGGTAAGGGTTAAACTTCATTCCTTGGCATGTTACAACCAGTTTCGTGGTGCCCTTGTCCAGAATCTATTGTCTGAATATGCAAGTGTTTATTTCTGGACTCTGTGTTCTGTTCCATTGACCCAGGTGTCTGTTCTTAGGCCAGTACCACACTGTTTCTGTTACCGTACTTCTGTACTAAGTTGTGAAGAGGAAATCTTCCTACCGTGTTCTTCTTTTTCAAGATCATTTTGGCTATTTGGGGTATCTTGAGATATTCCACATGAATTTTAGAATGGGTTTTTCTAGAGCACCTGGGTGGCTCAGTCAGTGAAGCGTCTGACTCACTCAGATCATGATCTCCTGGTTCGTGAGTTCCAGCTCTGCGTTGGGCTATGTTATGACGGCTCAGAGCCTGGAGCCTGCTTCAGATTCTGTGTCTCCCTCTCTCTCTGTCCCTCCCCTGCTTGCACTCTGTTTCTCTCTCTCTCACTCAAAAGTAAATAAATATTAAAAAAAAAAAATTTAAAGAATGGGTTTTTCTATATCTGAAAACAAAATGTTTAGAATTGGGGTAGGGATTGCCTTGAATCTAGATCGCTTTGGGTAGTATTGTCATCTTAACAATACTTGTCTTCCAGTACCTGAACATGCAGGACTGGGTTGAGTTGTGGTTTGTGGGTTCTGAGAAATTGGTCCGTATCTTCTCAGTTGTCAAATATAGGAACATAAGTTCATGACATTTTATTCTTCTTCTAATGGCTACAGACTCTATAATGATACACCTGGCTTCATTCATTATAATGGCATTTTGTCCTTTCTCCTTTATATTTGTTAGTAAAGCTAGAGGTATGCCAATTTTATTGACCTTTCAGAGAAGCTGCTTCATTGTTCTATATTCTCTGTTTTCAATTTTGTTGATTTCTGCTCTTACTTCCTTCTTTCTTCTTGCTTTCGGTTTGTTTCCCTACTATCTAGCACTTTATTTTCTAGCATCTGGAGTTAAGAACTTAGATTGATCTGAGACCTTTCTTAATTAAGCATTTAATGCTAGAAACTTCCCCCAGCACTGCTTTAGCTGCCTCTCCTGCATGTTTCAGTGGTGGTGTTTTTCATACAGTTGTATTTAAAATTTTTTCTTTGACACTTTATCTCTGACCCTGGTTTTATTTGGAAGTGTGTTGTCTATGTCTTGGTGCCTAGAGATTTTCTTGTTTTCTTATGGTGTTTCTAGTTTGATTCCATTACCGTCAGAGGCCCCACTCTACATAATTTCAGTGCTTTTAAGTTTATTGAGCTTGGTTTTCTAGTCCAGGATGTAATCTCTATTGGTGAATGTTCCATGTGTGCTTAAAAAATTCCTTATCCTGCTGTGACTGAGTGAAGTGGATGTTTAGTTGTTTGTGTGGTTCAGTTCTCTGTCGTTGCTGATTTTCATTCTAGTAGTTCTGTCAGTTGCTGATGGTGGAGTGTTGAAGCCCCAACTATTATTGTGGTTTTTTTTTTCCTTTTAGCTCTATCAGTTTTATCTCCATGTGTTTTCATGCTGTTGTTTGATGCATACAAGTTTAGGATTGTTCTGTGTTCTTGGTGGACTGACCCTCTGTCATGATGTGATGCCTCCCTTTCTACCTAGTGAGAAATGTAAGGTTATGTCCTACTGTGTTTTTACATGCTTTCCAGAAGATTCAGACTTAATTTCTTTGATCCACAGACAACCCTAAGGCCCTATCTAGGAAAGATAGGTAATGCATTGTAAATTACATGGGCAGTTTGAGGACTGCTCCATCATCATCATTATTTAGAGAGAGCATGTGCATGTGCACCTGACCAGGAGGGTGGGGAAGGAGAGAGAGAGAGAGAGAATGAGAATCTTTTTTTTTTTAAATTTGTTTTAACATTTATTCCTTTTTGAGAGACAGAGACAGAGCGTGAGCGGGGGAGGGGCAGAAAGAGAGGGAGACACAGAATCCGAAGCAGGCTCCAGGCTCCGAGCTGTCAGCACAGAGCCCGATGCGGGGCTCGAACTCACAGACTGTGATATCATGACCTGAGCCGAAGTCGGATGCTTAACCGGCTGAGCCACCCAGGCACCCCTGAGAATGAGAATCTTAAGCAGGCTGCACACCCAAGGCAGAGCCCAACGAGGGGCTCTATCTCATGACCCATGAGATCATGACCTGAGCAGAAATGAAGAGTCAGACGCTCAACCAGCTGAGTCACCCAGGCACCCAAGGATTACATTATTGATCTGTAAAACTCACTGAGACTTTCCCCCCACAAATATTGCTGTTTCTTTCCTGAGTGCTTGCTGTATACAGTACTGTCCTTGCCTTTCTTCTCCCTTAAATTTCCTTTCCCTCTGCTGCCTTCAGTTGTAGAACAATTTCTGGAACATTCTTTAAGCTCAAGAAAAGAGAGTATTGGAAATAGAGGAATCCAGTTGAGCTGAAAAACCTAATAGTTACAGTAGTAACAACCACACTTCTAGAAAATACTCTGTTGACATTCTACTAGTTTCAATTGACAAGACACTCCCATACCTGCTTGGGAACATAACCTCAGTCCATCCCTGGGCAGTATTTATGGTTCTGGTGCCAGGGTGATAGTGGTGGAAACCAAATCCTGAAGCCCCCAAGGGTCATGGTCAAGCTCTTGAGCTCCCTGGACCACGGGCTCCTATCCAGCAGATCTAGGCTGAATACCTAGCTCCACGAATCCCCGGGTCCTATGGGGAGTATGTCTGCCTTACTACCAGTCCTCTGAAGAAAAGTGAACACAACTCCTCTCATTTAAACCTTCTACGTTTCTTTGTTTTTCTCCAAGGGATTGTCAGAAGCCTTAGAGGGACCTCAAGGACCAAGACATGGTACCATACTTATGATGTGACACACCTGTATTTTGTTACTAAGTGTGCTCTCCTTGCTGCCCTCCCTCCCCTTTTAGAGAGATGGGACCATGGCACCACCACAACCAAAAGGCCAGTAGCGACCAGAGCTCCAGCCAAGCCTGTAGGTAATATGGCTGCACTGGGGAGGGCAGGAAAGAAGGACACCATGGAACTCTCTTTGGGCCAACGTTCAAAGCTACCTGTAGTGTAACCTGTTGACTTTCTCTTTTTCGTTTTGGGGCCCACCGCAGATAATGATTTTAATTTGGCTGATGCCTTGGATGATCGAAATGATCGAGACAGTGGCAACAAGAAACCGAGTGCAGGAGGAGGAGGTAAGTCAGAGCAGGTTGAAAGCGCTGGCCAGCACTCCAGCTCCCTGGCCGGGTCGTCGCTCATGAGCTACAGCAGCCCGCAGATCCGCCCGGGCATGGCAGGGCTGGGAGCACTTCAAGGCCCAGAAGAACCCTAAATAGTAGTTCCCGAACTTTTTGGTCTCAGAAATCCCCAAATCATTGAGGATTTCAGAGGCTTTTGTTTATGTGGGTCACACCTAACAATATTGTCTTTGAATTGAAATTTAAAAAAAAATATATATACATGTGAGTATGTATTCATTAAAAATGAAAAACAAACCCATACATGTTAACGAAAATAGGATGTTTTTGTGAGAAATAACTGTTTGGCAATACAAAACCAAAATTTAGTGAGAAAAGTGGCATCATTGTACATTTTTTTGCCCATTTCTATAATATCTAAGCAGAAAAGCTAGATCCTCTCTGTTTCTGGAATATTTTCATAGACTTTCCAGATCACTGTAGATCTTTTTATTTACTAAGATACTCAAATTTGACCAGTGGCCATTTCTTACCATTTAACTGCAGTGTGGGACGTGACCATACCGATGAACTTTTCACAGATGATTCCATCCAACCCCGCTGGACTCTCTTGCACTTTCAATGGAATCTTTACTCATTTTGATTTTGCATATTATGCATTGGTCATTTGGAAATATTGGTGTCCTGAGGTCTCAAAAACTTCCAAATAATGTCCATGTTTCAATACATGTTCATATTTGCTAATATCAAATCCCAAGTTCATATTTGCTAATATCACCCCATCTCCTTAGATAAAGTCTTTCAGTGCTGGGAAGCTGCTGAGATCAGAGTGGTGGAAATAGATTTGTCCCAATTCCACGTTTCGTTTGAAATCTTCACATTGGCAACAGATACTGCCAGTGGTGTTCTTCGTAGTGACCACCTCATTTTGTTCATTTTCAAGGAAACATCTGCCAGATAGTCTAGCCACCATGACCATAGTTTGACCATCATTCATTCTTTCTAGGCAAAGCAGTCTTCCATAACACAAAGCAGGTAATGCAGCTCGGAACTGAAACACTCAAGTGCCCTCAAAAGTTACTACACTTGAATCAAAAAAGTGGAGAAATGCTTTAAGCATACTTTCTGTTTCATCTCACAGAATATTTAAAATTGTGTCCTCAAGGGTTAAGCCAGAATACAATTTTTCTGTTTCCTCGCATTAGCTTTCTGTTGCTGCTCACAGATTGACACAGGCTTAGTGAGCGAACACAGCACGCGTGTATTCACTCTCCGTTTCCTTTCGTGAGTGAGGAGTCGAGGAACTGCCAAGCTGAGTTTTCTGTTCAGGGCCTCATATAGCTGCAGTCACTGTCCACTCGGTCCAGTCTCCTCTGTGGTTGGGTTCTCTTCCAAGTTCATGGCTGCTTGCTTTTTCAAGACCAGCAGGAGAGAGAAACCTGGGAGAGCCCAGAGAGGAAAACTAGCTCTGTGGCTTCTAGTGGCTGAACTCAGGAAGGCTTTACCCTGGTTTACAGGGCTTTACCTGATTGGGTCAGACCCACCAAGGATAATCTCCCTTTTGATTCACGCAAAGCCAAACTGACTTGGGATCTTAATTCCATCTGCAAAATCTTTCAGCCTTTGGCACAGGGTAGCAGTGGCAGCCTCATTCATGTTCCCGCTCCTGCTCAAAGTGATGGGATATTAAGCAAGGTGTCTACTCCAACGGGAATCAGGGACCGTTTGAGAGTTATTTTTGTTTTGTTTTGTTTTTTTAAATTTTTTTATTTTTTTTTATTTTATTTTTGAGAGACATAGAGTGAGCAAGGGAAGGGCAGAGAGAGAGAGAGACACAGAATCCAAAGCAGGCTCCAGGCTCTGAGCTGTCAGCACAGAGCCCGACACGGGGCTCGAACTCACAGACTGCGAGATCATGACCTGAGCCAAAGTTGGCCGCCCAACCGACTGAGCCACCCAGGCGCCCCTCGTTTGAGAGTTTTGCCTACCATATTCATCAAGGGTATTCTGGGTTTTTTTTCTTCTTTTAAAATTTTTTTTAATGTTTATTATTGAGAGACAGAGGGAGACAGAGCATGAGCATGGGAAGGGCAGAGAGAGAGAGGGAGACACAGAATCTGAAGCAGGCTCCAAGCTCTGAGCTATCGGCACAGAGCCTGATGCAGAGCTCAAAGTCATAAACTGCAAGACCATGGCCCAACCCGAAGTCAGATGCTTAATTGACTGAGCCACCTAAGAACCCCTTCATCAAGGGTATTTTTAACTGGAAGTCCCTTTTCTGGGGATGTTGGGCAACATGAACATAAACTTTTTGTCCCTGGAAAAGGTGTTTTGGAATCAAAATGTGTATTTTCTTTTCTCCAGGTTTTTCAGATAAGGATCTTGAAGACCTACTAGGCGGTGGGGAATACAAACCTGACAAAGGTAAAGTTAGGAGTGCTGGTTCGTCTAAATACCTTACTGTCGTTACAAACGTGATTCCATGGCAACCAGGTTGAGTGAGTCATCCTTACCCAGCCTCTGCGCTGGGAGAGGTAGTTGCCAGACATCATCCTGACAACTTGGGACTCATTTGGAAGAATGCAGGTTGTGCAGCTCAAAGCAGGGATTTATAAGCCAATTTGGAAAGGCCACATGTGCCCCTTGATGTGCCTAAGCCAAGGTGCCGCATGGGTTAGTATCTCCACACCGAGCTAGAAGCTTCTTGCCCAGGCAGCACCAGGTACGGTGACCATGGGTCAGGGGACTCACTGGGAACAATTCCTGTCTCCCGCCTAGGGATCTTGTCACCCTTGGGATGGGAAGAGCAAAGCTCATCGTGACGAGCATTGTTTAGAAGACCCACAGCAAGTCTGGCATATTTTAAAATATCTTTTTAGTTTAAAATACTTTAAAACTCACAGGAAGTTATAAAAATCGTTCAGGAGAATTTCTGCGTACTCTTCACCCAGCTTCCCCTGATGGTGACAGCTCACAGAACTGTAGTATGTTGTCAAAGCCAGGAAGCTGACCTTGATACAGACTGTTACTAAGTCACATACAGACCTGATTCACACTGCATCAGCATGTGCGTGTACTCATGCGTGCGTGTGTGTGTACACACGGTGGGGGGGGTCTATGAAATGTTATCATGTATGTGGATTTCAGTAACCATGACCGATCAGGATGCAGAAAACAGAACTGTTCCATCACCACAAGGAAACTCCCTCATGCCGACCCTTCCTAGTCACACCCTCCCCTGAAACCAACAAAGATTTAAACGTTTTATATTAAATACGTATCAAGAACTGGCCCTACCTGGGACCATCAGCCAGATTTAATGTGACAAAATAAGTTATGGTTGGAATTTGTGATTGTTACTTATAGATGTAGCCTGTTGTGATGGTAAGCTGTGGTTGTGACTGTGGTTCTGCGTGCACGAGTTAGGCGTGTGTCTGCTGGTAACCCTGCTGTGCTCCCCGCAGTCCTGGCTGTGGCATCAGCACATGCTTCCTTCTTGTGGGGACCATGTGCCTTTCGTATGAAACTGTATTCTCTTCCGATTAAAGGATACTGTAGTCACATCTGTCCTTCAAAACCCCTTTCCAGACAATGTCATCTTGAGTAAAAAGTTCTAAAGGCCTTTAAATGAAACTCACAGGTGTCAGAAGAACATGGAACGTTTAAAGGGCAAACCCAGCAAATTGGCCAATTACTCCTGGGTGACAAATGGTATTTCCAGATGGTGAGATGCGGGCAGTGATAGCGTGTGGAAGCGTGCGCACGGATGAAAGTCTGAATGGCACGTCGAGGGCTTCCTTATTAACAGTACATGTTTTAGCAAGGAAAAAGTGTTGGGAAATTCTTTAATTAGGCTCATATTTGAATTTCTCTTCTAAAGAATAATCAATTGTTAGCTTAAGTTATACCGTCTGTCATTATAAGCATCATTAAAAGAAAATAAGGGGGGCCTGGCAAAAAATACAAGTGTGAGCCTGAAACCTGATTATGATGAGCACACGATGAAATTCTCAGACTCTCACCTCCATGGGGACATGCTGATGCCACGAGGGAAGATAAAACATATTTCAGTACATGATAATCTTCAGCATAAAAACAATCCTAATTAACGTATTTTCCAACTTTGGGTCTTAGGCACATCAATTCAACTATAGTTTTGCATTTTATTTCTGAAATAATAAGTTATCTGTTACATATTTTTTTTTCTCATGAAAATATTTGTTGGCCTTTCAGGAGTCCCATATTTTGTTCCTAGGGGACACTGACAGTCTCTTGTCAGCCGATCCCGTCAGCCACCTCCACTCCCTAGCACTTTAACTGAGCAAATTGAGGCCGGTAAGTTTCAGCTCCTCACTGTCTCCTCTGGGTCTACACCCTAGTATACGCAAGCCTCCGCTCCCACTTCTGAGTTGCTCTTTGGCCCCCAGTGACCATCTGCTGCTTTAAACTCTTTTCTCCTGGCTTCTCTTGGCATTCTCCCACTTCCTTGGTCTTGTTCACTTCTGAAACACCGTTACCTGCTGGGAATGTTTCCTTGGGTACCCTATTCAGTACATCGTTCCCTTCCTCACCAGAAGTGACTGATGTTAGAAACGAAGATCTGGGTGTTGAGTGTGTTCATTACTTTGTGGGATGTCCCTACTTCTATACCCTTTAAGTGGGCAGAAGTAGGCGATAAGTAGATAGATGTATACCAAACCATGTGTACACATGTATCTATAATTATTTCTCTGTTCATCAACGTGAATTCCTATTCAACTCTCCAACTGTAATCCAGTGCCAAAAGCTTTATTTTGATCTTCCTTTCTTGCTTCTCTGTAAGTCCCCGCTCTGACAGGGAGAAACCTGCCGTTCGTCAACCATTTGCTTACTTGCTCGATTCTGGTATTATGGGTAGCACAGTCAGAATTGTCAGCTCACGCCTCCAGGAGAAACAGCTTTACTATTAGAGTACAGGGTTTATGTGTAAATTCTTGTATCTTTACCTTACAGTTTCCAGTTGAAATAGCGTTTTTCAAGGTGACTTGGCTCAGCCACTTTATCCCTCCTCCTCCACCTGGCAGCACTGGTCACAGTCTGTATTCCATCCTGGGATCTCCCACCCCCTTGCTGATGCTTTGTTTCATTCTTTTGCTCACATACATTAAAGGTCACTCTTCGTGACAAATAGTTATGGGGTCTTACAAATGCATATAGTCATGTGTCTCCCACCCAGGTACCATACAGAACAGTTCTGTCACCAGAAATGTTCTTCTCTCTGTCCCTATTGTACCCAGCCACTCTCCCCTTCCTCAACCCCAATCTGTTTTCCATTAGTGCAACCGCTGGTGTGTTTACTTCTTTATACTTTTGTCTTTTCCAGAATGTCCTATAATTGGAATCATACACCATGTAGCCTTTGCAGACTGACTTTTTTTGCTTAGCGATATGTATTGAAAGTTTTTCCGTGTCTTTTCACGGCTCGATGGCGTATTTCTTTTTAGAATTGAATAATATTCTGTTGTCTAGATGTACTATTTTTGCTTATCTGTTGACCTGTCGAAGGACACCTTGCTTGCGTCTAGCTTTCGATGATTATGAATAAAGCTGCTGTAAACACTTCTAAACGTTTACCTACAGCTTTTCGTGTGGACGTAAGTTTTCAATTCATTTGAGTGAGTACCTGGGTGTACGGTTGCTGGGTCATATGGCGAGTCCACGTTTGGCTTTATGGTAAACTACTGAGTTGTCTTTCTTCTAAAGTGGCTGCGCCATTTTGCTTTCCCTGGAACAGCGGATAAGAGTTCCTGTTGCTCCACATTCTCGTCAGCAGTCGGAATTGTCAGCTCTTTTGGATTTGGGACATTTTAATAGTTAGGAGGGGTATCTCCTTGTTTTTTCATTTGCATTTCCCTAATGACACGTGATGTTGAACATCTTTTTACATTCGTCTTCTTTGGTGAGGTCTGTTCAGATTTTTTGCCCATTTAAAAACTTCAAGGTTTTTTTTTTGTTTGTTTGTTTTTTGTTTTTATGAGTTCTTTATATAATCTGGATACAAGTCCTTTATCAGGTATATGATCTTGAAAATATTTTTTCCCAGTCTGTGACTGTCTTTTCCTTTTCTTAATAGTGTTTTTTGTTGAATATTTCTTTATAAAGGTCAGTTTATCAATTTTTTTTCTTTTATGAATTATGTTGTACTGTTTAAGAACAATCAAGGTCATGGAGATTTTTTTCTTATGTCCTCGGAAAGTTTTATAGTTTTAGCTTCTACTTTTAGGTCTTTGCCATTCCATTTTGAGTAAATCTATGTGGATATCCAATTGTCTTGGCACCATTTGCTGATAAGATTATCGTTTCCCCACTGAATTGTCTTGGCTTTCTTGGTGAAAATCAGTTGGCCATAAGTGTAAGGTTTTGTTACTGGAGTCAGTGTGCTCCATTGACCTTCACTGCTGGCCTTCAGCCAGTGCCAGAGTGTCTCTGCTGGGCATGTGCTCAGCTTCAGGGCAAGGACGGCTATGTGGAGAGTGTACCAAGCACCCTGTGGCTGCCTTAGTTCCTCACCTCCATACTGAATCTCTGGCCAGTTGACTGCTTGGTGGTTTGCTGACGTGAAAGGAACCACTGGCTCTCCCTGCCCATTTGCCACTGAACTTGCCACATGTAGCTGACAGCGCTCGGAGTCATGTGAGTCCCTTTGGCAGCAGCAGGGTTTCGTGGCCTGTCCACCCGTCTCCAGTCAAACTAGCTGCTGAAAGACCTGGGGGAGGGGGAATGAGAGAACCTGGGGTACAGCTCTTCTCCCTGGGCCTAAATCTGTCTCCGGACATGGCTGTCTTGGATTGGCCAGAGTTATCGTTGCTTTTTGAGGAGAAGATTTGGCCTCTCACTCCATCATGCCCGGAGTCCTCTCTCCTAGTATTGTTTGACTTTGGAATATTCTCTTTGCTTCCCCTCAAGCCCGGGCCCACATCTCCTTCCCTTGCATCATTACTTTAACTGGCGTTCGGGTCCCAGTTTGTCTTCCAGACAGCTGGCCAAGAGAACCATCAGGAACATGAAACTGATTTGCTCAGTCCTCTGTTTAAAACTATTGTATAACAATGAAAAGACAAATAGCCCAATTAAAAAACGAGCATAAGATTGGAACAGACCCTTTATATAGAAATACTGCGAAGCTGCTCAAAATCATTATTCATCGGGGAAATGCAAATTAAATCCCTAATGAGCTACCGTAACACACCCACCAGAATGGGCAAAATTAGAAAGACCGACAATACCAAGTGCTGGTGCAGATGCGGGTTAACTGAAAGTGTCATGTGAACTTTCCTAGCAAACTGAACGTAGACCTAGCCAGTGACTCAGCAGTTTCACTCCTGTTCATGAGAAATAAGAGCTTCTGTACAGAAAAAGACTTCTAAAGAGTATTCACAGCAGCATTTATAGTAAGAAAACAAAAACAAAAAGTTGGGAACAGCCCCAGTACCATCAGAAGAATGAATAGACAAATTGTGATATATTTGTATATTCATATGACGGAATGAGTTGCTGATATGAAAACGTGGGTAAGTGTCAAAAACATTATGCTTAGTGAAAGAAGTCCATGAAAAGAGTGTATATAACTATATGAACCCAATCTTACGAAATTCGAATACTTGCAGAACCGATCTATGATGTCAGAAATGAGATCCGTGACTGCCTAGGTTGGGATGTGGACGGGGATTCATTGGACAGGGACATGAGCGAACTTTCTGTGGTGACAGTGCCATTGTATATTTTGGTGGGGGATCGAGTTTTGCAGGTGTATGCATGTGTCAGAATTTATCAAGTGGCGTACATATGATGTTTTCAACTTTTTGTTATGTGCGGAATTTTTCTTAATTAAATATAGGGAAAAAGTCTTAAGGAAGCCAGAAAACAGGCCCCCCACGGCCTCCAGGATAATTTCACGCCCTTAGCCCTCTGACTGGTGTCTCCACGAAGCACCAGGTCTCTTTCTACTCTGACTATGCAGACAGGCCGGTAGGTGTGCCTCTTCAGGCCTTTGTGTGCCGTTTCTCTGTCGAAAATGCTTTTCTTCCACCTCATGAATTTCCATTCACTTTCCAGCAAGTGCTAAGTTACCCATCCCTTAACTGAGGCCTCAGAGGCCACCTCCGCTCTCAGAATGGCCCCGGGGTGCACGTCTTGCCTTTGTTCTCTTCCTGGAGCCCCTGTTGTCCTGCCGGCGCAGGCCAGCATGTACCATATGGAGTCACGTGCCTTCACCCCTGCTGGATTTGGCTTCCTAACGGCAGGTGCCTTTTGTCTCGTGTATCCCTGGCACCCTAGTAAATGCTGCAATGAGGGGGACTCAGGTGGAACACAGCCTCTTGTGCGTGCCTCCCCGTGGAGGGGAGAGTGACACATTTGGTTTGGCTGATGACCCTCTGGACCACGTTTGTGCTGGGGTCGTGGCATGAAGTGCTTTCTCCTGGACCCTGAAGGGCCCTGTGTGTCACTGGCTGGGTAAGTGTGCTCTGTGATCTGGCCTATGGACCCAGCTTTCCCGCAGGAAGCTTCCGTTTGGCCACAGGCTGTGTCCTCTAACGTCGTACACTTCTGTGGAAGCTGTAACCTTAGCAGTGATGGTGTACTTGTGCGGCCCCTTTGTGAAGCGAATGCTTCACCTCATCTTTCTCTGGCTCCTTGCATCTGTTCTCAGTTGGTAAAGACTCTGGAGCAGAGGAGGGGTGTCATCAGCACCCCCAGATCACCCCCGCTGGTGTGTTATCTGAAACCCCTTGATAAGTTGACCCAAGCAATCCAGTGGGGCGCCCAAAGGGACAGGCCACCTGCTTGTGCTGGCCTTCATCTAGGGCCACAGCCTTCCCATTCTTGGAGGGTTCTCCTCAAAGAATGTTTTGGGATGGTAGCTGTTCAGTGCTCTGGCTGGAGGGTGACCTTGCTCATCTCCGAGGTGGGGGCTGGAAGAGATCCAGGCCTTAGAGACTTTCCAGAACAGTGAGGAATGGTAGCCCTGGTGGTTAGCTTAGGCAGCCGTGTTCTGGCCATTTTTTTCCAGTTTGATTTGACTTTGTATCCATAGGTCAATTGAAGCAAGTCTTTTTCCTTATGTATTTTTAACTCTTTAATTTATTTCTTATTTTCCATTTCTGCCACCAGTTTTTCTCTAATGAACATTAAAAAAAATCTGAAAGTCCTAGCTATGCATGTTGGAAGTCTAGACTATTTACATAAGCCCTTAAATACTTGAACATCACCCCCCCGCCCCACCCAGCAGTTCTAGATAGAATCTCCCCACTGGTACATGACTCTCCATGCCCTTGGCAAATCACACGTGTCAGGCACTCACTGTAAGCCCTGGGCTGTGCTGTTGTCCCTGCCTCCCAGGAATGTGGCTGTGGCGGACTGAAGCCTGGCAACCGCGTGTGTGTGTGCATGTTCATTGTTGGCTTTTGGATTTGAGGATGCTATGGATAGAAGGCTTGTGTTAATGACCGGGCATATTTAGGAGGTCCTCATGGAGGTCACTGTGGGTGACCTCCCTGTGGGTACAGCGTATTTGGCTAGGAGGATGTTCATCATAGTGCTGTGTACAGCAGTAGAAAGCTGGAGAAAAAACTGTCTCAAAATTAGTGGTTAAATAAATTCCGGTAGAACATTATGCACCCATTAACACGATATTTCATAGTGCTCTTTAATGACTGACAAAGATACTCACGGTATTCTTGAATAAAAACTGGTTTTAAGAAAGTGGCACGGTTCCATTTTTACAAAAAGAAGTATTTACCAATGTATACTTATGTACAGAAAAAGTACTGCAAGCATATTACTCCAAAGCATTACCAGTAATTCTGCCTAGAGGGTGAAACAGTAAAGAAGCATTTTCATAAAATTTATAAAAAATGTGGAAAATAGACAAACCCATGATTTCCCACAATTGGAGGGACAGATCACAGAAGCTACTCCACAGCTCACTGGCAGGATCTTCATTTTCAAGGATAGGATGGGTTTTTTTGTTTTGTTTTTTAAAGTTTATTTTCTGAGAGGGAGAAACAGAGCCAGAGGCAGAGTGAGAGGAGGAGGAGCAGACAGAGAGGAAGAGAGAGAATCCCAAGCAGGCTCTGTGCTGTGTGCTGTCAGCACAGAGCCCGACACGGGGATCATACTCAGGAGCCATGGGATCATGACCTGAGCCGAAGACAAAAGCTTCACCAGCTGAGCCACCCAGGTGCCCCAAGAACAGTATGTTTTGTATCTCCACCTGCCTTCTGAGTCCACAGCTATGTACCACACTTGCATAGCAAAGAGAGCAGAGTTGCCCTCTGTTGTACAAGAAATTCCCATGTACAGCAGATCCATCCTGCAATCTGCTTTGAGTACAGAAACCTGTTCATCTAGATAGCTATGTAGAGGGCTGTAGCTCTAGGGACAACTGGCACCTGACACTACAGTGACCACCATAGCCACAGCCACCCACATAGCTAGAAGAACTCCTATAGCTACAGTAACCGCTGTACCCACAGGGAGCACTAGAATATGCTTGCAGTACTTTTTTCTGTACATAAACAGGTGGCTGTTTGCTCCTGCCCTCACCTCCACTGGATATTATGGTTTTGAAATCTTTGTAGAACGCTACCCGGTTGATATTTGCATTTCTTTGAACACGAGATCTTATTAGACACTCTTAATATATTGTGTCGAACCACCTATTCACATTTGGTGCCTGTTTTTTGGTTTGTTTTACTGGAGTCTGCATCATTTCTCATTGATTCGTAAGGGCTCCTTTCCATATATTGCAAAAACCGCTGATTTACCAGTTCATTAAGGGATAGGCCTGTGGGTGGTTTCCGCTTGGCTTGTATGAATAATACCATCCTGTTCATATTTCGTGTAGCACTCTTATAGCTCACGGTCATACAGATTGTGAGGTTCAAGTTGCTATGTCCTTGTGACCAAGTATTAATAAGGAAAGAGAGGGGCACCTGGGTGGCTCAGTCAGTTAACCATCCAGCTCTTGATTTCAGCTCAGGTCATGATCTCACAGTTCATGGGTTCAAGTCCCACATTCGCCGTGGTGAGCATGGAGCCTGCTTAGGATTCTCTCTGTCTCCGCCTCACTCTCTGCCCCTTCCCAACTTGTACACACACAGACACACACACACACACACACTCTCTCTCTGTCTCTCTCTCTCTGAAAAATAAAGAAACATTAAAAAAAATTAAATATATCAGCCATGTTTTAAAAAAATAAGGAAAGAGAGACTTGAGGTGGAAGAAGGGTCCGAGCAATTCAACCTACTCTCTGTGGAAATCTGGTGATGTGCGCACATCAGCAGAGGACGCCTAGGAGGGGCCTGCCCCCACCCTTGACGGTGGCCACCTGCAGCACAGCTGACTCCAGGTCGTCACCATGACCTCACTGGAGAGGGGTTAATATGCAGAGGACCTCGTGTCGTCCTTCCTGCTCGGAACTTGCCAACAGCACTGATTGTGTTTTTCGAAAGCTAGCGCTCCCGTGTTGTAAATAACCACTCGTGTCCAATGAGGGTTCTTTAACTCAAGGATTCAGCCCTAAGTGGGAACATGACAAACATCATTCTCTCCCTCCGCACTCTTCCCGAAATAGGCTTCATTTTTCAGAGCAGTTTTAGGTTCACAGCAGAATTGAGCAGAGTGCAGACAGTTCCCCTGCACCTCCTGCTCCCCACGGGCTCCCCTGTTACTGGCACCCACCCCCCCCCCACGGGGGCACACGTGTTACAGTCCACGCAGGAACGCCTCCCCAGACTCCGACTGGTAAAGGAAATGCCACAGTTCGGGTTTCCGTAAACACCCTGGGCTCTGGGGCTGCAGCCTCCCTCCACGAACGCGCGCTCTGCCCTGAGAAGGGAGAGCCCAAGGCTAATCGATGGTCTGAAATGGCACCGTGTACTTGTCAGGGGAGGTAAGTGTGTGTGTGGAGGTCCGTGTGGTGTTGTCACGCCCCCGGGTGAGGACGCGTGTGACCACCGCTAGGCCCCGATAGAGACCAGTTCTGTCACCACACAGTCCTCTCCCTCCCACTCCCCCACCCCCACCCCCACCCCTGCCAGCCGCTAATCTGTTGTCCCTTCCCCTGATACCGCAGAACCTTTTGAATTTCAAGGTAGAGGTGGAAGGCCTTAAAAACGTCACAATCATCGCATATTCCTATAGCCTACCGCTAGGATGCTGAATGTGTACCTAAATTACATGAACAGAAACGTCTGGATTTGAGGAAAAAGTATGTAAAGCACTAGGGACAGGAGGCAAGGAAATTGAAGTATCAGCTGTAAATCTCTCTGCACAGTGGAATTATGACTTGTTTTTATGCTAGTCTTTCTTCCCTTTAAAAAAAACAGATTTATATAAGCAGTTTTTATAATCGGCCCAAGAATAAATACTTACAGGAGACAGTCCGTACAGGGTACATGCAGTGCTGTCCCTCAGAGTGAGGCTTCTCTGACATGGGCCCAGCTTTGCCACCTGCTGACAGGTCCCGCACCCAGGAGCCTGCTCCGTCCCCCGTGAGATACCCGCCTCACTGGATCGCAAAGAATCCTGTGGATGAGGAGCTGGGATCAGCACGTGCTCCATGCACAGTCGCTGTCATTTTACAAAGAAAGAGTTCTGCCTGGCAGCCGGGGCTTTGCAGGTGGCAGGCCGCAGGGAGCAGATCTTGCTACAGTCAGACAGAAGCCTGGTGGGGATTTATTGGTGTGTGTGTGTGGGGGGGGGGTCTGCGGCAGGGGTGGAAGCAGAGGGTCTGTGAGTTCGGAAGAGGCTGTCCCCAAGCCTGGGGGTCATGCAAGGTCTCACAACAGACACTCCGTGCTTTTGTCCTTTCTCCAGGTGACGGTCGGTATGGCAGCAATGATGACCCTGAATCCGGTGGGTTTGCGTCCCGAGGTCTGTACTGGAAAGCCCAAGGACATAGTGCTGGCCTGCTGGCGTCCTGACCTTCCCCTCAGTGTCTCCAGTAGGGCACTGTGTGGCCAGCGGCAGAGGGATGCAGGGATTTAAAGGAATGAAGCAGGAAAATCAGGATCCCCAGGGAGGTGGTCCCACGGGAAGCCTGCCAGCCCGAGACCCAGAGATCACGGCCACGTTTCAGGCTTCTCAAGGTGGAAAGCCTTACAGACCATGAGAAGCCCTTGGCAGACACCTTAAATACAAGTGACTGTGCCCTGTCACACTGGAGTGGGGGTCATGGCCATCTGAACAAGCTTAGCTCAGTGGCCAGAGGGGAGCCAGGGCCCGAGCTGAGCCTTGCGCACCGCCCCCTCCTTTGCCTCACGTCTCCCGCCTTCTCCTTCGCCTAGGAATGTCGGCAGAGGCCGGCACCATTGCCGGCGTGGCCAGCGCCCTGGCCATGGCCCTGATCGGCGCGGTCTCCAGCTACATCTCGTACCAGCAGAAGAAGTTCTGCTTCAGCATCCAGCGTGAGTGCGGCTGCCCTGCGGGGTCTCTCTGGGGAAAGGGGCAGGGACAGCACACGCAGGTCCATTACACAGCCCGCCTGGCATGGACAGGTCGAGGCCAGACTGAAGTGTAAAGTGGCCGGATTTCTGGGGCAGTGCCCAGAGACTGCGATGTTTGTCGATGTGTCACAGAGCAGGAGAGAACTTGGGGTTTCCGTTTGGCCTCGGGCCCCACCTGCTCACGCTGCCGGCCTCAGGAGCACAGGGCAGCGACCTCGGAGGCTCCAGAGTCAAAAGGCTGCTGGAATGTCGAAGGGCTTTAAAGGAGCAGGAGGGCAAGGGGCAGAGTAGAGTGTGGATTTTGCCTCCCCTTTCATGCTAGATGTTCATTTTATGCTGTAGCTCCGCGCATCTGCCTTGTAAGTCAGATAGCGACCAGCACAACCGTGTTTGCCTAGCCTGTGGGGACCTGTGCCGGAGCGCTGGGGGAGGGGGGGCGGGGGAGGGGGAGGAATGCCGGTGAGGGGGAGGGGCAGCAAGAAGACTGCTCTGGCTGGTTTCACAAATACAGCTTTGAGGTGTCCTTGCTGGCTGACAGCATATCTCTGAAATGGGTGATTTTTAGTTCAAGTGAGAGGGCCTGGTTCAAGCATGGTTTTCCTCTTCCCTGAAGCTTAGGAGCATGTCCTGTGAGGTGGCCTCTGCCCTTAATTGTGGCCTGGGGCCAAGATTCCCAGCAAATGAACTTGGGTCCCAGAATGCTTAGATGTGGGTACTGCAGAAGTCTCTACCTCTTTTTCCTCTGGCGATCATATTAGCTTCTCTCGCTCTTGTACGATATTCTTTACCAGGGCCACCACATACAGTTGCACAGACTGTACACAGCAGTACTCCAGGGGCACCATTCATGTCTCAGTGCACAACCTGCACAACTGTTCATGGCTGCCCTGCTTGAGATGCTGTTGACATACCGTGGACCCACAAGCTTGACTATAGAGTACTGTGAACGGGAAAGTATCAAGAAGGAGTGTGGAACTGGAAGTTGGATCGTCCTTAGAGCTATCCCTCATCCTACTTCAAAAGCAAAAAAAAAAAAAAAAATCAAGTGGCTTAAAATGATATAATCTATTCCCTCATGGTTCTGGAAGCCAGGAGTCGGAGATCAAGGCATCAGCAGGGTATGTGCCATCTGGAGGCTGTAGGGGAGGATCTTTCCTTGCTTCCTCCAGCTTCTGGTGGCTCCGGCTCCCTTGGCTTGTGGATGTATCCCTCCAGTCTTTGCCTCAGCCTTCACATGGCCTTTTCCTGTGTCTGTGTGTCTTCTCTTATAGGGACATTTGTCATCCAGTGTAGGAGTCACCCTAAATCCACGATGATCTCGTCTTGAGATCCTGAACTTAATCACACTTGCAAAGACCATTTTCTAAATAAATCCCATGCATAGGTTCCCCAGGGCTGAGGCCTTCGCCGTATCTCTGTGGGACCCTAACAGTGAGATGCACACAGTCTACCGTTATCAACGCTGGGCAGGACGGCTCCTATGCCAGGAGGTGGCGTGAAGACACTAGGAAGCATTCACATTTCTATTCAAATTTCTTTAATGTTTATTTTTGAGAGACAGTGAGCAGGGGAAGGGGCAGAGAGAGAGGGAGACAGAGGATCTGAAGCAGGCTGCGAGCCTTCAGTACAGAGCCCAATGCGGGGCTTGAACTCACAAACTGTGAGATCATGACCTGAGCCAAAGTCGGACGCTCAACTGACTGAACTCAGACACCCCAGCAGAGAACCTATCTAAAAGTTGGGCCCATAGTTACCGTATGAATGGCTTCCCAGGCGTTGCGGGCTCCCCACCTGAGCGCTGGATGGGGGTTCTCTCCCGGCTGGGTCCGAGGGCACCCTGACGTTTTCGATGAGGAAACCGGAAACAGAGCGT
This sequence comes from Paguma larvata, assembly GCA_030068075.1. Classification (NCBI taxonomy): domain Eukaryota; kingdom Metazoa; phylum Chordata; class Mammalia; order Carnivora; family Viverridae; genus Paguma; species Paguma larvata. The sequence goes on along the minus strand of CM057830.1, from coordinate 118,530,300 downwards.
CCGAGGAATGTTGAAGACACTTATGGCGGGCGGGAAGCAGGGACAGGAAGGGGGAAGGCTGTAAATAGGCATCTCATCTGTGCATCTGTCTTGGGGCTGTGGGGGGAGGGGCACTAGGGTGAGGTGCTAATCCAATCTGGGGACACCTGAAAGCGGTGCGGCAACGCCGTGGGAGGACTCCGGTTTGCTCTCTTTGCGGGGGCAGCCTCCCTCCATCCCTCATTCCCCCTTCTCGACTCCCACTTTCTCTTCACATCAGCGGGTCCCCCACTCCCAGGGCTGGTGTCCCCTGTGTAGGTCTGCTCTGGGGCCACCCCCTCCATCACCACTGCTATGGCCCCTGCTTGCCCAGGTCTCCCTGTCCTCCATCTGGATGGTCCCATCGGCCTCTTGCCTGCCCTGATCTCCCCCGATAGTCTGCCAGAGGGGCGGCTCTGCCTGGACCTCCCATGTTCCCCGCTGCCCTTCAGGTCTCGGCCCCGCCCCTGAGCTTGGCAGTTGTTGAAAGCCCTTTGTGATTTGACTCCAACCACGCAAGCAACCTCTCTCCCCTAGAGCCAGACTCCCGTCCCTGAGTGCCCCGCACTCTCCCCTGTCCCCCTCCTCACCAGGCTGCTCTGATCCTTGGGCCCCTGGCACCTTCCCAGGAAACCTTGCCCTAGCAGCCTGTGCTGAGTGTGGCCACAGCGCCCCCTGCCGGCGAGGTGTGGAGCCGGTGGGGCGGAATTGGGTTCGGTTCCTTTGGCTGTGACTGCCGTGCCCCCACTCCTATCACTGATGCGTCCCTGGCACCTAGGTCGGGCTGGAATTGGGAGGATCCCATGGATGTTTGTGGAGTAACTAAGCCCCCTGAGAAGCTTGGAGTTAGGACTCCCCATTCCCACCCTTTCCACCAAGCCTCTACCCAGAGTGGCCACAGCCACCACTGCACAGAGGTCAGGGAAGCCAGAGCAGAAACCGCCCTGCACCCCAGCACTGGGAAGCCCCAGGGAGATGGCATGTGGCGACTAGGAAGACTTGTCTCCATCGTGGTGCTAAGGGGCCTCCAGCCTCAGCTGCCACCAAAGGGTCCCCAACTTGGGGGACCTTCTGCTTTCTGTCTCTGCCCTCAGTGACAAAGTCACAGTGACAGGGTCAGTGCGTCTCGCAGGAGGCCCATGTGGTCTGTTGTTGGGGGCTAAGTACTTGCTCCAGGGTCCTAAGACTTGTGTCTTGCCTTCAGATGCAGCAGAAGGTCAAGGTAATGACATGCTTTGGCTTGCTCATTTTCATTATCCGCCCTCCGCACCCCACGACTCCTGCTGCTCCCCACTCTCCACCCTGACCCCTTCCCTGGCACTCACTGACTTGGCTGTGACCACAACCATCTGTAGCTTGCCCTGGTGTGTGTTGGGAGGATGCCAGCCAGGTCCCCAGGCCACGTGGGGCTGGCTTCAGGGATGCATGGCCTGGGGGGTGGGGGTCCTGTTGGGGACCCAGATGCCTACTGATGGTCATCGCTGAGGAGCACACGGAGAGGGCTTCCCACGGGCAGAAGACAGCTTCCCTGGAACCCTCACCTGCCTTGTCCTTACATGGCAGCCCAGCCACACCCACCACCGAGCAGTGCCCGAATTCTTCCTGGGCCCATCTGGCGTCTACCCTGAGTTCGGCAAGCACCGGGCGGGCAGGCAGGCAGGCAGGGAGCCTGGGTGTAGCTCGGGGTGGCAGCAGGATGGAGGCTGGTGCCTGCTCAGTTGTGTGGTTGCTGAGAACCGGGGCCCCATTTTCCCGGGTGCCCTGGGTTCGGCTCTGGCTTCCCGTCCCCAGCTTCTCCTGGGCCAGGACACAGACCCCTGACTCTCCCTAAGTAGCAGCAGGCCGGGGTCCACTCTGAGTCTCGAGCTCGGGCTCTTGCATCCACACGGTACCATTCAGGGACCCGAGTGCTGGCATGTGGCGGATGCTACTAGAGTCCCCAAGCCCCTCACAGAAGTCAGTGGGGAGAAAGGCCATAGGCCCAACGAGCGCAGCTGTGGGTAGGCACTGGGCCGTCCACACTGGGGCGGGGGTAGTAGCACTTACCACTTTGGGCTGGAGGAGCCTGTTGGCCCAGAGCCGAGGGTGTCACCAGGAAGGCCGTAGGCCAGAGCCCTGTTCGGCCATCTGCCCCCTGCATCTAGAAGTCACTCGTGTAGCGCTTAGCTCCCTCTCTACCTCCCTGGCCCCTGGGCTGGCATGTGGACCCGTGGGTGGTGCTGTCCAGTCCCCGGGCCCACATGTGGTAGCGCCTGCCCTACTGTGATGGCTGTCACAGGCCTCTGTCCTGTGTCCTCTCTGAGGACAGTGATGAGAACCCCTTGGCTTGGTCGAAGGCCCTTTGGGTCCGTGTCAGTCACCAACTTTGCCCTTTGCCCTTTGCAGAGGGTCTGAATGCAGACTACGTGAAGGGAGAGAACCTGGAAGCTGTTGTGTGCGAGGAACCGCAAGGTGAGGACTTACAGCTCATCGTCTCTTGGTGAAGGGCCACTAGTCGGTGGGCCGCACACTAAGTGGAACTTTGCTAGGGAAGCACAGCAGCATCCGTTTCTAGAATTTCCAGCCAGATCAAGGGGCTTGCAGGGTCCCAGGGGTTGCCATACTCTGCCCTTGATGAAGCAGTCTCCAGCCTCATGCCACCAGGGGCACGGGGGCCACAGCCAGGGCTGTCTGGTGGCACGTTAAGGACTTCTGTGTGCTGTTGGGACTGTGCTCCCTGTCAGCAAAAACCAGTGCCTCCCACATAAATGCCAGCAGAGCTGTCGGGAATCCTTCAAGTTAGGTCACTTTTCATTCTGAAAACTGCCGGAGGCCAGAGGGAACTCGGCTAAAACACAGAACCTCTTCTCCAAGCCCTCAGCCCTCCCTGCCTCCCCCTCCTGCACTGAAGCACTTTTGGGGTACAGGAGCCCCCCCCTTGCAATTGGAGGCTTCTCCTGCTTCTCCAGAGCTGCGGCTGCGGGCTGGGAGCGGCCAGCCACTCAAGGCGGATACAATGAGCCAGTGAAGACGGGAGCAGGTGGGGGGCTGGGGAGTCCAGGGGTGCATTGTCACTGGAGCTGAAAGGAGCAGCGAAGATGGGACTGGTGTGTAACAGGAGAAAGTGTCGCACCCTGCTGCTTAGGACGGGTACCCGGAAGTGCTGCACTGAATGGATGGACTCAGTGGTCCCAGAATAAAACAGAAGAAAACAGACTCTACAATGGCATTCGCTGTAGTAATTTTTATTTGTTTTTAAGTTTTTATTGATTTAGAGAGAGAGCTGGGGAGGGACAGAGAGAGGGAGGGAGATAGAGAATCCCAAGCAGGTTCCGTGCTGTATGGAGCCCGACACGGGATTTGATCTCGAGATCATGACCTAAGCCAAAAGCAAGAGTCAGACACTTAACCGACCGAGCCCTCCAGGCACCCATACCTGATCCTGCTGCATACGCATCTGCCCCTGGCTGGCAGCCCAGTCAGGAACATTCCCATTTTACACGTGAGGAAACAGAAGCTGAGGTGTTTACAGGGTTGGTCTAGCTTCCTCCTCCTCTCCGGGGCCCAGGATTGCCTGACTGAGGACAGAGTGGGTGCCAGAGGGGAGGCTGGCTGGGAGGGGCTGAGCTGTCCTAGCCTCTGGATGCAACAGACCGGGAACCAGGTTTCTGACTCCAGCAGGGGCTTGATTGTGCATTTGCACCTTCTGCGCGGGGTGGAAATGACTTCCTCCTGACTGCTGTCTTTTCTCCCTAGTGAAATACCTGACACTGCAAACGCAGTCTGCGGAGCCGCCGCCCCCCGACGCGCCCCGGATCTGAGGGCCCTGCTCTGCAGCAGGCACACATGGTGCCACTGCTCGTGACCTGCTCCTTGCTTCCCTCGGACCCCCTGCTGCTGTACTGCTTTGCCGACGTCATTGGCTTCTCGTCTTAAGTTTTCCAGATGAGCTCTGGGTGTGTGTGAGTTTGGTTTCTGTGCCTGCCCTGCCGCAGTGGCCCCGAAGAGACTCGGTGTGGGACCCGAGAACCAGCTCTGACGGAGAGTCAGCACCAGCCTCGGAGTGGCCAGGCCGCCACCCCTCGGGGCTAGCCTGCCCGCTGGGCCTGAGGGAGCTGGAAGGTGGGGAGGTCGAGATGAGGAAGGGCAAGAGGCCTTCTCTGCTCAGGGGATGAGAGTTTGAACCCAGGGTTGTGCGATCCCCTGCACGCTGCATTGACTCCATGTGTCCCTGGCAGTGATCTCCAAGTGCTGTGCATAGTCACCCAGCAAGAACCTGGTTCGCTTGGAGCCCCTGCAAGGAGCAAACCAGTGAGCATCAGGTAACCACACACACACCCACCCACCCACCACCTAGTGGGGGTGATGGGGGTCCAGGGGCCGCGGGGGATACTTTCGGTCCTTCTTCCCGGCTCCCCGACAGATGCTCCAAGTGATGGCTTTTCATTTCTCTAAGGGCAAACATGCATGTCTTGATAGTCCTGCCCTAAGACTCTAGGAACCTTCTGGACAAGTAGGAAGTTGTGACTCTCAGGCCTAACTAACTCCTCTGATTCCACAGGGGTGTGGTGTGGTCTCCCAGCTGATGTGATTAGTTTTTAGGAATCATTTATGCATTAAACGAGTGCTCCCCTTCCAGTCTGTGTTCTTGTTTTAGCAGCAAAAGCTACAGACATCAAGGAGAAGCACCGAAGCCAGAAGTGTGCATGTTGTTTGCTTAAAATTGTCTTTGAGGTGGGGGAGGATGGGGAAAGGGACGTCTCCTTGGTTTAGTGAAACCTGCCTGAGTTGCTGTGTCTAGTTACCATTCCTGGCCTGTTCTGAAGAGCCTTTGGGGTGTTACACTCACTGTGGTAAATACCAGAACCCAGGGACTGGCCCGTCACCTGGTTCTGGAGCTCTCTAGTCTGGGCTAGCTTCCTGGAACGCTCCATTTGGACCACACGTGGTCCTGCTCCCGGGAGCTCTGCTGAGGCTGAGTTGAAGTCTAGAGCTCCTATCTACCGATAATCAGTTTGCAGTGTCCAAAAGCGCTTCCAGAAGCAGAAGTCGGCAGGAAGGTGGGGTCCTATTGATAAGACTGCACATGCCCCTTTGCGCCTCGGACAGACCTGCGCATCACACAGGCCGTGTGTTAGCTCCCTTGCGCCAGTTCAGCTGGGAGGAGGCAAACTCGGAGCGGGCCCTGCAGGTTGTAGAATATACGCCTCGTGTGCTTGTGTTAGCAACTGTTTTGAAAACACGAGTGGGATAGTCGCGTCCCCGGGCAGCTCCGCGGACCCATGCCCGTGCGTGCCTGTGGCCCCAAAGGGCCCCTTCCCCTGGCTGGGGCTCAGCCCAGACGGGCCAGAACCGTGCGTGCGTGAGGCGGGCGCGTAGCGCCGAGGAGACCCTTCTGCGTAGAGCCCTGGCTGGGCTTGTCCCTGGCTGGTGCTGGGCAGCCGTGGAGGGTTTTTGTATCCGCGGCCCGTGCCACCCAGTGTCCTAGGTAGTAGCTGGACAGGGATCAGGGCAGTGCTCAGCAGCTCACCAAGTCCAGATGGCTGCACACTGAGGTCCCCAAGGCTTGTCAAAGGAGGAAAAACGAGGCAGTTGTGTGTGGTAAATTACTTCTCTCCCTGCCATGGGGAAGTTAGAGAAGTCGTCATCACGGTGGTGCCTAGGGTGAGGAATGATGTGGCCAGTGTGTCGCCCCGTATGGCACAGTGCTCTGCCCCCGTTGTCCGCTGTGACTTCCACAGCTCTGATGTGCGTCAGTGCGGGGTGCGAGTCCCTTTGCTCAAAGCAGTGATTTCAGTTAAGAGGCCCGTTTTGTGCTCCCTTAAGAGAACAGTCCTAGCCCAGCACCCGGCCCTCCTAATGACAGGCTGGGCCTGGGAAGTCACTCAGTCACCTGTTTGTAGAGCTCTCACCCCCGGGGGTGCTGGGCACTGACGCCTGCAGAAGCCTAGGCTCTTGGAACCATGTCTACCTGAAAGTTGCACTGACCGCCCTGGGCCTGGCCTGGACGACGGGGAAGGCTGAGTGGACTAGAAGGGCCAGTTGAGAACACGTGATCTGTACTGGCTTAACTGGGTGTGGAGCCTCCGCGTTGATAACTGAGCACAGGAGGGAGGTGGCGTGGCAGCTGGTGGGTAGGGTGCCTGGGGCCTGTGGACTAGTGCTGGCCCGCTGAGCTGGGAGCACCGGTGCACTTGTCTGAGGAAGAAGAAATGGAGACTGATCTCAGAATCCTCTACACTTTTCACGCGCTTGTGTTTAAATGTGAATTGTAAACTGTCGTGTGTTTGCATTAAACAAAATGGAACCTAAGAGATCATTGTATTCTGGTGGTGTGAAAGCACTTCCTTTGTCTAGTGATGCTTTTTTCTTAAGGGAGTTCATGATAAGGAGGTAACCTTATTCCCCTCCTCCGCAGCCTGAGGCATTTCTCCAGGAGGTTAGGGGTGCTCCCATCTACCCTGTTGATGAATGGCGTGGTGTCCAGGCTTCCAGGTAGCCCCTCTGGTAAAAGGAGCTGAGGCCCACAGCTGCAGAGGGACTTGCCATGTCTGATGTCCACTGTCTGGGGCTGGCTCAAGGCGGGCAGAGGCCGGCCCCACACTCGAAGCTTCTGAGCCCAGCACTTGCCGTCCTCACAGTCAGCCGGGGTAGATTTGTGTGCTGTTGCCTAAGCGGAGCAGGAAGCAGGCTCCGCACATCTGCACTTGCTGCAACCGTGTTGCAGGATAGCCATTTGGGAATGAGGGTGCCCCTGTCATAACCCTGCGGCTTGACTAGCAAACAGCACAGCCAGAAACTAGAGCTGACCACGAAGCAGCGGACACAGGGTCCTTACATGTTTGTGTCGTACATAGTAAACGGCAGTGAGTCCTTGCACGCACACCCACCATGTGAGGCTTCGCTGAAGGTCTCCGTGGCTGGCCAGGGCCTGGCACAGCGACCAGCCCTCCTGGCCTTGTGGCTCAGGTGTCACCACTGGGGATTGATAGCTGCAGTGACTGCTGCCTGCAGGGGGATATGGACCCTAGGCCCTTATGAGAACGAAGACCCGCGGGGGGCAGGTGCAGGAAACTTCACCAAAAGGCCCCGATGCCTGCTGTACACTTGGGGTGTGGGCTCGGGGCTTCTCAGAAGTCTGTCCCATTTCAGGCTCTAGGACTCAGGCCCTGGAAAGAGAGCATCCGGGCCCCTCAGAGTGGCGCCTGACTCTGGGGTCCCCAGCCCTTCCCCCATCGTCAGCATTTTCTCAGGCTTATGTGTGTGTGGCGTTTCAGACGTTAAAATCAGAGTACTTACCCATTTTGGCCAAAACACTCAAAACCTGATAGGTTGCATTTATGATTTAGTTAATGAATTAAATCCTATAAAGCTACTACTTCAACTGTGCTTGACACATAAAATAATACATATTGAAGGTTTTTTCATTTTCCCCAAGGGAAAAAGTGGAACTTAAAATACCAGACCATGGAGCAAACATATTATTTTAATTACAGATTGAAATACGGTGCCTCATCTGATGCAAATACGATACTGTACCATTTTTTAAAAATCAGAACCATAAAGGTTTTACATTCTAGTACACTTAAGGACGAAAAGAACTGCTTAGGTAACAGTATTTAAGTTGTTTTAGAGAGAGTTTTGTGCTAAGTACACTCAAGGAGTACGGTCTGTTGGGCTGGTTCTCAATCGCACAGGTGGGTCTCGGGCTTGCCTCCGGGGGAAGGTGGTACTGCCCACTCCAGGTCCCCTGTCCCCAAGTCGCCCAGCCGAGGTGGGGGGGGCTCCGGGGAAGCCGAGGGTCACCATGCAGCCGCAGGAGCAAGTAGAGTTGGGAGTGTGGGTGGGGGCGGGGGGGGGGGCTCTGAGGGCAGAGAGCCAAGTGGCGTGGGGGCGGCTGGGGACGATGGCCATGCAGTGGTGAGGACAAACGGAGCTGTGGGGTCTCTGTAAAACGAGAAACCTTTCCGACAGGCAGCTTCGAGACAGGGGCAGGCTCGCATGGGCACAAAAGCTGGCGGCAGTAAAGGAAGGGCGGGTGTGCTGGCCCGGGAGAGGACAGGGCACCGCGCCATTTCAAGGGCCCCATTCAAATCACGTTCCAGATGTACCACATCAAGCTGTCATGAGCTTTGTGTGCAAGAAACTGCTTAAGCAGACGCCCCCTCGGGTGACTTGTCTAAACATAAAAACGGGCGTAGGAAAATAAAGGCAGGTTTCTTTTTCTTAAAAATGCCTTATATGTACACAGCAGTAACTGGTGCAGGAGGCCCCTTGCGTGAAGGGGACTGGAGACTTAATGGCACTGGTGGGCCTGCCCCCACCCACTAGTTAAGTTCAAAACGTTTTTCAAGTTGTAGCAAAGAGCTGAAAGAAGCTGCGTGGCTGGCACGCGGCCTGGAAGTGAACGGAGTGCATTTGGAAACGAAGGATTTACCTTGGAAGGACCTGGGGGGAGGCCTCCTTAAACCTCAGCCCCGCGCCCCATTCTCCTCCTCTCTCCCGAGCTGCCTGGACGTGGCAGGCAGTTCACGGGGTTGGTGCCATAGGCGGCCGCCTCCAGAAACCGCTGGCGGGAGGGGAACGGGTCATGAAACAAAAAGCACTTGATGACATGGGAGCGGTCACCTAGCCAGACGCACGGTCACTGGTTGGAAGTACCTTCCAGACCTGGAGGACACCACGGCCAAGCCTAGAAGACCAGGTCACAAGCTGCAGGCCCTTGCCTGAGCTGCTGAGCAGGACGCGTCCTCGCCGACTGGAGTGGCCAGAAGCGCCGCCCTCCGGAGCCCATCAGACGGAGGTGTGGACGGGGGTGACTGAGTGAGAAGGCGAAGAGCCCCGCTCGGATGAGGACGAGGCGCGCGTGGCCACCTCCCGCTGTAGGTCCTCTACCCGCTTCTGCAGTTCTGCCTTGACGGCCAGCAGCTCCTTGAGATTCTGGTGAATGGGCATCTAGGGAGGGCAGAGGCAGCCACGGTGAGTGGGCACCAGGCACTCCCCAGGCACCAGGATGCCTCCTGCAATCAGCCCACCAGGCCATCTGCATGGAGACCCCCTCCCCCCGAGCCAGGGGCCGCAGCTGTCGCACTGCTTAGCCAGTTCATGAAAGAGGAGCAGTCGACTAAGGACACTGCAGAAAGGTGCCCAGCCCCCCTGCCCCTGACCTCTGTGGGTTTGTATTTTAATAAATTGGCCCGCTGACTAAAAATCCATCTATTAAACCACCACCTTCTACAACCTGAAGTCGTGTTCGTTGTCATCAACCGCAATAGGGGTAGGCAGTAGCCCCTGGACAGGATGGTGCTGGAGGAGGGGCGCCTCTGGGGACCCAGCGGCCTCCCTGCACACAGAGGATGGGCTCTGAGCACAGAGCCCCTGCTCAGCAGCTCCAACTCCACCACAGGGCCTACCCCAATTATCTGCTTTTAAGCCCATCCATGGGGTTCTGGGCCATAACGCGCTGAGAAGGGTGTGACTATCTGGGTCACAGTACCCACTCCCTCACTAGCAAACCCCGAGATCCAAGACTGGGCCTTTCCCTCGTGGGGCTCCCAGGCCAGCGGTGAGGCAGAGCAGGGAGAAAAGACACCACGTGGGGGGGGGGGGGTCTCTCCTTGCCTCCGCCCTCTTAACTCCCCTTGTCTCCAATGCGGTGTGCACACTTCAGCCACACGCCTGGGTCCTAAGCCTCATCCAGGCTATGTGATGCCCACCCAATAGCCTCCAGTGGCTTCCTTGTGCGGCCCTGACCTTGGCCTCGAAACCGTGCAGCGTGACCCCAGCCTGCCTCTCCTCATCTCTCCTCAGGTCCTGCCTCCACTCCCCTCCTGCATTCCAGAATCTTCCAGCTTTCGACAGATGCCAAGCATGAGCTATCCCTTCTGCCTGTGGCACTTTCCAAGCCTTGGCCACCTCCCTGAAGAGTCTGAGGTCTCTCATCAGGGCTGCCAGTGGTGATCAGCCCCACTGGAGGCAACGAGGAGGCAGACACAGATGAGGCACAGGGACAGGAGGGAGGGGGAGAGGCAGAGAAGAAAGAGAGCAGGGTGCTTGGAAACCTGCAAGAAACAAACTCCTGACTTGAGCAGGCCCCAGGAAGAAGGGAACGGACAGCAATGTGTGTCTGATGGCAAAGGCCCCCAAAAGCAAGGGAAAGTTCCCTGATTTGTGTCTGCTCCCAGAGGGCACCATGACGTAGGCAATAGCACCCCTCTTAGCCTTGGGGCCTCTTGCAGGGTCACTTGGTTGTCAGGGAATACACAAGGGAACGTTCTACAAACTACTGTCACTACCGGGACCTCAGAGAGGGGCAGTCCGTGCATGATTCCACACGTGCCCAGGACTGGAGCCGATCATCTGACAACTCCATGCAACCTTTCCTCCTATGCCCTTTACAATAAACCCAAGATGTGCTCATTGAGGCCCGGCTAGGAGCCTCACCCAGTGGGTGTGAGCACGCGTCAGCCATGAGCCAAGAGGGCCCCAGAGAAAAGGAGACAGCCGCTTGGCCCTCCTCCCCACCCACCCGTGCTGACAGATGCCCAGGGAGCTGCTTGCCGGGCAGCCAGTCTAGCCCCTCTCTCCTCAGAGAGAAGGGGCCAAATAGGCTAATCCCCTGTCCCTCCTCCCCAGCCCTTCTCACCTCTACCCAGCCTGGCTCCCCAGCCCAGCCCATCACACCGACACCAGCCTTCTTGCTCCCCCCTTTGCCACAGCCCTCCCCACCCTGTAAGTCCCGTGTGCCTACTGCCACAACAAGCCTATCCCACAAACCCTGTGGCAGCCTTTCTGGCCTGTCCCACAAACCCTGTCCACCTTTATGGCCTCTGACACCCCCAGGACCCAGCCTGCTCCCCAACACACTTCTGTGCCAGCCGCAGTCAGGACACCTTCCGGTTTTCCCTTCCCTACCGTGCGGTGTGAGGGGAGCATGCAGAGCCGCAGAGCCCTCCGAGCCCCGGCCCAGCGCTTTGGAGGGACCCATTTCACACTCATGCTCCTGCTCACACGAGGTCTCGGTGAGGCTTGAGACCTTGCCCACAAGAGGCATCAAGCCTCTGCCAGGGAGGGACCTTGGCCCTGGCTGGTGGATGCCCTGATCTTTCGTGGCTGCATGTGCCCAGTGGCGAGAACGTGACAAGCCACGGCTCCTCTGGCCCTTCCCTCTGCCCGGCAAGAGGTCATCAGTGTCCCCCCCACGCCCAGAGGCCCGCCAGAGGGTCTGGACTTAGAGCAGCAAGGGCTCTGGTTCCCATCACTGTTGCGATGGCCACGATAAAGCTGACTGCTCACACATATAAGGATCTGAGCACGGTTGGGAAGGGAGGTGGCCTGTGACTTGCAGGGTTTCAGAGGCCGCACGGGGAGCTAGTGCCACTGTAGGAGGAGCTGGGGCCCAGGGGACACCCCTCATTTCAGTAGCAGTACCTGTGTGGGCTTTCCATGCTAAGATTCAAGATGGCCCCCTGAGCCCCTGTCCTTTGTGTCACCAAGAATGCTACTGGGTAACCCTCCTTACGTGGTGTAACGAAAGTGACTTTCCTACACCACGTACTTCTACCAGTGGCAAAGCACTCAGTGCCATAACATAGGAAGCCGCTAATGGTCCCTTACGGCCGTAAGTTAGAAATTTGCCTGGTATGCAAGGACAGCAGGTAGGCCATCATACAGTAAATGGAGGGAAGTTTCAGGTTGGGGAAGTTTTCCTAAAGAAGGTTCTCAGAGGACCAGCTATTGGCATGGCGAGAGGCTGAAGCAGACAAAGCGTTTCCAGAGTCGGGGGGTTGACCAGGCCACCTCTGGGCACATGGAGTCCATCAGGCCAGGAGGAGGAGGGGAGCATGAAGCCTGGGGTACAGGGCCTGCTACCAGAGAAAGACAAGTACTAGGCCGGGCAGGCCCTGACCACAGTGTTCTGGAAAATGGTCCAGAGCTGACCCTCTGAGTCTCAGAGGGTCTGGAGAAGGAAAGAGCTTCTGTAGCTGAAGTTTTGGGGACTGGAAAGCAGCCAGAAGCAGTCAGGGAAACAGGCAAGCGGGGAGCAGCTGGAACGGGGCTGCTGTGAGCGAACAGGTCAGGAGAGGAGCAGCAGTGCGCATACTCAGCCACATCCTGGAGCGAAATCTACAGTGAAGGAATTTTCCATCAGGGAGGGAAGGTTAGTGAAGTGACGGTCCCTCCAAGGTTCAAGCGCCAGGCGACTTGAAAATGACACAAAGAGTCAGGTCTTCTCCCCACTTGGGGGCTGTTACGGGTTAACCCAGTACCACAGAACATGACTGTATTTGGAGACGGCTTTACACAGGTTATACTGCAGTCACAAGAGCAGGCCCTACTCCAGGACAACTGGTGTCCTTATAGAAAGGGGAAATGTGGACACAGACACACACAAACGAGGAAGACAACATGAAAACAGGGAGAAGACAGCCAGCTACAAGCCATGAAGCGAAGCCAGGAACACACTCTTCCCTCACAGCACTCAGAAGCAACCAATCTAGTCAACAGCCTGATCTCCAGGCTTCCCGTCTCCAGAACCGGGACACAATACGTCTCTGCTGCGTAAGTGCCCTGTGTGGGGACTTGGTAACGGCGGCAGCAGCAGTGAACTGAGAGCCAGAACACACCCGGGGAGATGGCGAAGGCACTGAGCGAGAACAGGCCACTGAGGAGAGCCGAGAGGACGGGCATGCACGCCTACGCCTGACAGAAGCGATGGCCCCAGAAACCTGCTCCTGGCAGGCTGCCAAGAAACCCAAAGAATACTCAACCTACAAAGAACCTCAGTAGAAAGTCCTCTGTCCCTGCGCGGGGGGGGGGGGGGGGGGGGGGGGGGGGGCTGCCTCCATTGCTCTACCCACCAGTCCCCGCCCCTGGCACCTAGCACTGACAGCACCTGGCCACCCACGTGCCACCTGCATGCACAAGAGGGGGCAGGGCAGGAGCGGCAGAGCACAGACTTGGGGAAGTACCCTGGGAACCCTAACTGGTGGTGTCTGAACCACAGCCCAGGCTCAGCCACTGGACACCAAGGGCAAACACAGCTTGGCTGCCTGGTCCTGTATCGCTGTATATTTGTTTCAGTCCCTGGTCCTGATGTGCAACGTTCAGCTATTTGTTACAGTCTGGTTCTTCTGTGTATCGTTCTGCTACCTGTCTCAGTCTCTGGTCCTGCTGTGCATCCTTCTATTTGTTTCAGTCTCTGTTCCTGCTGTGCATGGTTCTATAATACGTTTCAGTCTCTAGTCCTGCTGTGCATGGTTTTGCTACTTGTTTCACTCTCAGGAAATGTTATAGTGAGAGTATGGCGGGGAGGGAGACTAGCCCTTCTTCAAGGGTCGCCTGTCTGCTACTCAGCACATGGCCTCTTTTCTTTGAGCTACCAGAGTCTACAAACTCACCAAGTCCTTGGAAAGACTAGGAGGCAAACGCAGTAACCAAAACTACTGCACGCATACGCCTTGAGCAACGACAGAGGTGCTAAGATGCTTTGCTCTCAGCCAGAAACGGCACCTGGGGTGCTGTATGAATGAAACTGCTCGGGGCGCCTGGGTGGCTCAGTCGGTTAAGCGTCCACCTCAGCTCAGGTCATGGTCTCACACTTTATGAGTTGGAGCAAAACATTGGGCTCTGTGCTGACAGTGCCGAGGCTGCTAGGGATCCTCTCTCTCTCTCTGCCCCTCCCCTGCTCGCTCTCTCTAAAATGAACAGACTTCAAAAAATTACTTTATAAAAAAGACAGAAAAGCTGCTAGGCATGAACGCAGAGGACTGGACCTGGAGAGGTGAGGGCAGAAGTAGAGCATGTCCATCCCAAGCATGAACTCATTTCTCCACCACCATCTTTGCTTAGACAGATACACTCTCTTACAAAGAACAAAAAAGATACCTGAGGTCTCATTCGTGGGTTCCATCGCACATAATAGTTTACCCATAGTTCCAGATGACTCAGACTAGCAACGGGATATAAAACATGGTTTTCATAATTCACAAAGAATGGATTAGAAAATTCTTCGAGCTGGCTATTGACATACGACCATAAAGATATAGTCTTCGTATATACATCCTGAAAAACAAAAAAAGGAATACATTGAAATAAATTCTATTTTTTTTCAGATTCTCAAGAATTTGTATTGCAGAGAAAAAGAATAAAAGGAGTTCGGATGCTGAAAAAAAGTACAGAACATTTACCAAGCTCCGCCCCCCTCCTTAGTGCTATGGCATCACCTCATGCAGGGAGGATGTGAAAATGCATACTGGTTACTGTCCTGGAAAAACATATTGCTGAGTTGGGGAACATCTGGGGACTGTGTCTGTGTGGAAGGCAAAACGAGAACTTTCTAGCAATGACAGGATGATGAGAACTTTCTAGCAACAACAGGATGATGGGGCTCATCAATAACAAATACATTTATTATTTCTAGTTTGCAGTTTGCTTTTGTGACTCTTAATATTGAGGGCTGGGGTAGAATTCACAGATAAGATTCCTTTCACTGGAAAATCATAGATGGACATATGGGGAAAAACCCGTCGGGCTGGCAGGCTAGAGAAGTCCTACATAGAGAAGTAAATATATCATTAAATTCTATCTCCCTACCTCCTGACCTTCAAACACACCGTTCGGAAATGCTGGAGCTATTTGCATTGCTCGTATGAATGAAAACACGAAAACCTACAGGCACAGCAAGGCAGGTAAACATGAAACATGAATCAAACACAGTAACAAAGTTAAAATCAGAAAACCATAAAGGCAACTGACTTCCCTGCAGACTATCTAGACATATAAAATTCAATAAGGACCTTTCATATTTTATATTTTGTATTTATAAAAGAAACACCAGCAATAATTCAAGGGACGCTGAATGGCCAAAACATTCTTGAAAAAAACAACAAATGTGGAGGTCTCACACTTCCCAATTTCGAAGGTTACTATAAAGCCACAGTAATCCGTACGGTGGTGCTGGCGTAGAATGGATAGACGTGGGGATCAACGGAAGAGAAGAGAGGGTACAGAAACGAGCCCTTGCATGTACCACCAACTGACTTCTAGTAATGGCACTGAAACCATTCAATGGGGGAAAGAGAATCTTTTCACCAAACAGTGCAGGGATGACTGGTTAGCCACGTGCAAAAGAATGAAGTTGGACCCTTACCACACATTGTACACAAAAAGGAGCTCCTAAATGGATCACAGACCTAAATGTAAGAGCTAAAACTATAAAAATCTTAAAAGAAAACACAGACTCAAATCTTCACAATCTTGGGTTAGGCGATGGCTTTTGCACATGACCCCAGAAGCACGAGCAACAAAAGAAAATAAAGTGGACCTCATGAAAAGTAAAGACTTGTGTGTTTCAAAGGAGACCATCAAAAGGGCAAAAAGAAATGCACAGAATGGGAGACAATCTTTGCAAATCGTATATCTGATAAGGAACTTGTATACATCAATAATTCATCAGGAACTCTTACAAGTCCCTAATAAAGGACAACCTAACTAAAACTGGGCAAAGGATCCGAATAAACATTTGTCCACAGAAGATAAACAGATGACCATGACCACATGAAAATGTGCTCACAATACCATTAATCGGAAAATGTAGATCGAGACCCACAATGAGCTACTCCTTGACGCCCACTGGGATGGCTAGAATAAGACACACAACAACAAGCGTCTACAAGGACGTGAGGAAACTGGGTCCCTCAGACATTGTTGGGCAGAATGTAAAATACCGCAACTGCTTTGGAGAACAGTCTGTGGTTCCTCGACAGGCTAAACATACAGGACTCGGCAATTTTACTCCCAGGTATATAGCAGAGAAATGAAAGCATAGGTCCACATGAAACCTTGCACATTTGAATGTTCCCAGCAGCACTATTCGTAGCCCAAAGTGGAAGCAACCCAGAAGTCCCTCTGCTGAGGACTAGAGAACTAAGTGTGGGCTCTCCACACTGCGGCTATTATTTGGCTGTGAGAAAGGAATAAAGTGCCGACACCTGCTAAGACACAGATGAACCTTGATGACATTGTGATGAGGGAAAGAAGCCAGTCACAGGAGAAATACTGTCTGATTCCGTTCCTATGCAATGTCCAGAGCACGCAAATCCGTACAGAGTGAAAGATCAGTGGCCGCCACGGGCTGGGGAGGAGGAACGGTGAGTGACTGCTCAGTGACTGCTCATGGCTATGGGGTTTCTTTTTGGGGCGATGAAAACTTGTTGCAGTTTAGGAAATTAGATGGTGGGGATGGCTGCACGCTCTGAATATACTAAAGACCACTAAACTATACACTTTAAAAGAATGAATTGTATAGTATATAAATTCTATCTCAAGAGAGTTGAGTTTTTAAAGAGGCTATTTTGTCAAAACAAAAGATGAGACCATAGATGCTTAAATTCTACATGTGAACCTCATTCTTCTGTTGAGATGTTAAAATAGCTTTATTGAGATAGAAGTCAAACACCGTGAAGTGCACTCTAAATTTTTTTAAGAGGTTAACACAGGAATGTGGATCTTTTTTTTTTTTAATGTTTATTTATTTTTGAGAGAGAGAGAGAGAGACAAACAGGGCATGAGCGGGGGAGGGGCACAGACAGAGAGGGAGGCACAGAATCTGAAACAGGCTCCAGGCTCTGAGCTATCAGCACAGAGCCTGACGTGGGGCTCGAACTCAGGAACGGTGAGATCATGACCTGCTGAAGTCGGATACTCAACTGACTGAGCCCCCCAGGTGCCCCAGGAATGTGGATCTTATCACGACCACAACGGGGACCATAAACGGGAGGGAGGTTTGAAGCAGGGGAGAGGCACAGGATGGGCCTGGAGTTGGGGAACAGCTGCCCTGGTTGCTGGAGGTCAGAAATGAGCAAAGCCTCTGGCACAATCCCAACTTCCTTCTCCACCCAGTCCGCCTTCCGCAGTGGCACCTTGTGGGAAAGGTGCCTGAATAATCGGGAAAGCAACACTTACCTCTTTGAGCCGCTGCTGTTCACAGTTGCACAAAAAAGTCCCAAAGAGACAGCTGTACAGGTGATCCAAAATCGTGATCAAGAACAGTTCATTGAACTCGAATGCTGAAGGAAACTTAAATGGAGAAAGAAGGTTTAAAGTTTAATTTCTAACACACAGCAGTACTAGTTTTCTGTGAAAGACTGATAAAGTACAACTCGGAATACAGTCAAAGATGAAAAGGAAGACTGAGCCCGCGTGGAATGTAACTTCCTATAGTTTCAAGTCCAAGCTTATAGATCTGGCTGAGAAACCATCTGAAGTAACAAAAATTGTACTTTTCAATGCCTGAATAAGCATTATGTAGCTTCCACTTCTTGTCATGCTGGTGGAACACAGCCCACAGTCCCCCTTCTATAAGAAAGCACTAGAAACCTGGACAGAATACATGAAACAGCTGTTTTTGAACACTGGCAACAGGCAGCAGGAGGCCATGACCCCACTCCTAGCACCAAAGGGAAACGGACGAGACAAGTCCAACTCCTGTTCTAGCTTTCTAGGGTACACTTGGAGTCACAGAGAAGAGAGACGGGTTCCCGGGCACAACATATACCAAAAGGGATTCACAAAGAAACAAAATCTATTCTCTAGGGAAAAAACTACTCATCATTAATAATCTTCCAAGAGAGACAACTCCAGGAACATACATCCCCAAATCCTTCCTAACATATAAACAAACTGACCCTGGCGACATACACAAAGGGTAACACAACATGACCCGGCAGGGGTTGTCTCGGAAATGCAAGGCTGGCTTAACATCTGAAGATCAAGGTTAAAAAAAAAAAAAATACTGTAATTCACCATATTAACAGAATAAGAAAATCACATAATCTTCTCAATTATCATTTTAGGTCGTTGTTAATGGGTTTTTGCCGAATTCCAACAAAGACTTTTCCATTGCTGGGATGTCCTAGCCAGTAGCTGGCATTTAGTAGCTGTGAGGAGATGGTCTAGAAATGACAATAATGATAAATGTAAACACAGTGAAATATTCATTATACACTGAATGAGGCAGAGCCAATTAGAACAAAAACCAAACAGAACTACCCAGCATGTTTTTAGTTAAGTCGGTTTACAATATTAAACTATTCCCCAATCAGAGTGACATTTGCACACGATCATGACTAATCCTATCATCTCTAGAGAGACAACCAGTGTTGCCTTTAGCCTTATTAATTTCTAGGATAGGGAGAAGCTTCCCAATTAGAAATAATGGTCAATCCAGAACTGTCCAGACTCTGCATGAAACTGTTCTTTTCCTCACCAGGCAATTACATTAGCCAACTTGTGGAATTCTGCTCAGCTGTCTTGGATTCAGACGTGCCTCTCTCTCCATCCTAAGGATCGTTCCCATAGAAACATACAACTGTCTTCTGAGGAGCCCCATCAGGATACCGCTCCTTCAGAAACCTCTAGAAACTAGGTGTGGTGGTGGTTCTTACCAGAACTCTTGCTGAGAGATGAACTAAATCAACTAAATCTGGCCAAAATGCTGATGAAAGCTACTGATTAATCTATGAGCCTTTAAGTTACAACTCCAACAATGGCCTCACATTCCAAATGGCTATCGTTTAATACTTTTTTAAAAAATGTTTTACTTATTGTTGACAGAGACAGTAGGAGTGGGAGACGGGCAGAGAGAGGGGGACAGAGGATCCAAGGCAGGCTCTGCACGGACAGCAGTAAGCCTGATGTGAGGCTCGAACTCATGAACCAGAAGATCACGACCTGAGCCAAAGTTGGATGCTCAACCAAGCCACCCTGGCACCCCGCAAATGGATATCTCTTAAAAGGCTAAGTACATCTTGTCCACTTTTCTCGGCATTTTTCTATGCAGTTTAGTTAGCACTCTATTCACAAATTATTGGCACCACAAACTTTGTGAATTTTAAGCAAATATATAACATTTATGTACACTGGAGCTTTATTAAATCAAGGATAGAAATGGAAGATCTAGATTTTCAAACATTTAAATTATATTTATTAGCAGGACAGCAAAGTTTCTATGGACACATATTTTTTCAAGTCAAATGAGTTTTTATTCCTAACCCTGAGCACTCATTCTGAATCTGGGAGCTTGGCTGGATGTATTGTAGTACCACGGACTACAAGCCTTATTCTGGCCACGTGGGTACTAGGTATGGGAGGTCGGGGTGGGTGGGACTCGGCCTATGCCTGTCAGTCCCCACAAAACCAGAATGCAAGAGCTCTCCTCATGTTCTGTCCGGTCTGCTATTCACCTTCAAATGGCATTGTGGCTTTATACTAAGCTCCAAAAAGTATTTCCTTTAGAGGAAGTAGCAACAGTTAGAGTAATAAATATAAAAGGCTAAATGTCATGATTCAGATTTTGTTTTGGTCTGTTCTCATGGAAACTATACCACATACCTAAAAAGTATGGTCTCAAAAACTCTGTATGAATCCATAATGAAATTATACACCCCTTGAGAAACAAAAACATGAACCACTATTAAACCTATTCAAAAGGGTAGAGACGCCATTAGACTATGGCTATCGTAGAAGGTTTGAGACTTGTTTCTGAAGAGTCCCCTCAATTCCTTTTCCCTTAGATCCTTTTCTATCAATTTGTGCACACAGGCTAGTTCATTTTATCCTGAGATTTCTAACAATTTCCTGAGGATTTAGCGTACTTGATTTAGCAGTAGGCACCCTCCAAATACATTAATCTTATACATTAATGCATCTGTTCTAACAAGCTACATGTCTCACCCACTTTGACTCAACTGATGGAGCGGTGCTATTTCTTCTTCTATTGCATTAACAACGTTGTTTGAAAAGACATTAATTATACACATTTCACGGACAGAATCTTAGAACTAAGAGGCATCTGAAATTTAATCTACGCTCCTTGTCTTCTTTCTTAAAATCCAATAAACAGCACAAAAATTATATAGACTAGACATGAAAATAGGCACTAAGCAGTATGAAGAATGGAAGTCAGTTTGAGGAGGTCTCTCTCTCTCTCTCTCTCTCTCTCTCTCTCTCACACACACACACACACACACACACACACACACACACACACACACCCCAGGCATTTGGGAGGACGAAGCTACTTCACATCTTCACAAATGGTGCTTATCCCCTCAGAAGCATCATAATTTTTTGCGTTCAACCTTTTAATGCAATTTTTCTAAAATGCATTTTATACTTTTTAAAAAATGTTTATTTTTGAGAGGGAGAGAGAAAGAGAGAGAGAGAATAAGCGGGGGAGAGGCACATACAGAATCCGAAGGAGGCTCCAGGTTCTGAGCTGTCAGCACAGAGCCCAACACAGGGCTCGAACCCACAAACTGAGATCATGACCTGAGCCAAACTCAGAAGCTTAACCGACTGAGCCACCCAGGTGCCCTATACTTTTTCATTTTAACCTGAATGTAACCATCACTTAATTTTCTTACCAGCTCAATTAACACAAACAGCAAGAAGTTCATGGCGCTACATTACAGTAAGACCTCTGGCCAGTCTCCAGGCTTTCTGAGTATGTGTTCACTGTCACTTGTCACTCATCCCATCAGTGGCTACCTCTCTCTGAGACCCCCCACCCCCACCCCATGCCTTTTCTCCAATTGGCTGCTGTAAATCAGCTGTGACCTGGCACTCAGCTGATGCCAGACCCCCATCAGCTGGGGGGAAGTGGGGCCTAAAAGTAAGAGGAAGCATTAAGAGTGGGCAAGGACTCTGTGACGTCTCCTCTGGCGGATCAGAACCTGCCCACCCCCTTCCTTTCCTTTTTTTTTTTGAAAGAGAGCACATACATGTGTGCACATGCAAATGGGGGGAGGGACAGAGAGAGAGAGAGAGGGAGAGAATATGCCAGGCACACTCTACACTGACTGATGTGGGGCTCGAACTCACAAACCACGAGATCATGACCTGAGCTGAAGTCAGACGCTTAAGGATTGAGCCACCGAGGTGCCTTTTTTTTCTTGTTTTTGAAAATATGCCTGCTCTCTCTAGATCCTTGCTATGGTGGGCGATCTGTGGGAAATGCAGACTCTCAGCCTTCGGGGCCCAGACTCACAAATCAGAATCTGCACTTTAAGAAAACCCCCACATCTGGTGCTCCCCTCCCTCCAGTGCCAGCAGGCCTGGGGTGGGCCTCAAAGATTTCATCTTTAAGTCTCCAAGGGAAACTAGGGGCTACTGGCTGCAGGACCACACTAGGATGGAGCTTCCAATCTAGATGCTGGTCTTCTACCTCACTAGCACCACAGAACCACCTGGGGAACTTTCCAGAACCACAGACACCTGGGCTTCTCCACAGGCCCACAGGAGGAAGGGTCTGCAGGGGCGGGGCCAAAACACGTGCATCTTGATGAGATGCTGACAGTATGTACTCAGATGGAGAGCGAGGTTGGGGTCCCTAAGATGGCCCTGGAGGAATCGCTGCCCCAAGGGGTCCAGGCTGAGGCGGAGCGGGGCAGCATCAGCAGCGTGGTGGTTTTCAATCTCTCTCCTGCCCCCAACACACCACCTCCCACGTAGGTACAGAGGCTCACGGTGAGGGATTTCACAAATGGTGATACATCACACACTCTCTGGGCTCAGGGAGGCGGAGGTGTTTAAAAAGACCCTAGGGTGCTGGCGCTGATGCTGATGTGGTCAGGAGTCTCGGTCATGAGCACGGTGGCTGCTGCTGGAGTCACTAGAGGTTGCCAGCAGTGTTTCCGGCTGGTCCCCTTCACATGACTAATGCTGCAAAGG
The DNA here is from genome assembly GCA_030068075.1 of Paguma larvata. Lineage (NCBI taxonomy): Eukaryota > Metazoa > Chordata > Mammalia > Carnivora > Viverridae > Paguma > Paguma larvata. The sequence continues at coordinate 118,508,571 of CM057830.1, read as the reverse complement.
CCAGACCTCTGGGCTGATAGGAAGGAGAGCGCCCAGGCCACGGGTCTCCCCCTTCAGCCTCTTTCCCCACACAGGCACTGGCGGGGACTCCTGATCTCTTAATCTCTCTGTCTCAGTCTCTTTGTGTCTGTGTCTGTCGGGGTCTTGCTCTGTGCGTCTCTTTCTGTATCTGTGTGTCTCTGCATGTATAGCTCTGTGTGTCTCTGTCTTGCTCTCTCTTCAGCCCTATCTGTATGTCACTTGGTCTTAGTTCCTCTCTCTGGCTTGATCTCCTATCACAAAGGGAAGACCCCAAACGTGGGCTCAGACGTTAGAGACTAGGGAATAAACAGCACATGCCTCACGGCAGTCTCTGCTTTGAGCTGAAGCTGTGAGCCCCACCCCCCTCCGCCGCCAGCTTAGGGAAGGGGGACCCCTGTATGGCCAGCTCACTTACCAGGGCTCCATGCACCGGGGTTTGGAAACTAGCCACCCAGTAGTAACTAAGCACCAGCAACTCCCTATAGGTCACCACTTCCTAGATACTCCTTTCCCTCCCCGACCCTGCACTGGGGATGTTGTGGCCTGGGGCAGGTGAGGAGATTCCTGGGTTCTGGGTCTAACACCCCGCCCCTCTTGCGGGCAGTTCAGTTACAGCCCCATGTCTAACTAGATCTGGCTGAATCTTCCTCCCACCACCCTCCGGCAGGGAACTCTCACCCTGAATGACAGGGAACAAGAGCAGCAGGAGGACCAGAGCATAGCTGGTGCACAGGATGACCCGCAAAAGCCATTTGCACAAGAAAAGGAACTTTTGGTGTGAAGTTGATCATTTCTAATGTTCCGCTTATACTTCTAAGTGAATTAGAATCAAATCGAGTTAAATATGAAAGGGGTCCTGTTTTTACATATATATACGTGTCTTCATTTTAAATGAACATGAAGGTTTATATAATCTTCAACTTTAAGGTCAGAAATACACTTGAAATCACTCACCTGTCTTGTCATTTGCCAAACACAATCAATAAACTGAAGAAATATAGGGGAGCGGTCAGCATCTGCGTGGTTGTCATTGCCATGGCCCACTCTCTGAAAAGAAATAAGAGGTTGAGCATAAAGTCACTTAAAACTGCCTAGTGGCAAGCATCAGGTCTCATTTATATGTCCCAAGGCCTAACGGAATTTTGGCACATAATAAGCACTCAACAATGTTCACTGAATTGAACTCACTTCCGTTCCTCTTAGGAAACAAAGTTTCAGTGTACTGTATTTTTCCACATTGTTTTATAATTTCACTTTACTGTAGTTGAGATCAAGAAGTTATAAGCAAATGGCCAGTAAACTTTTTAGTCCAAGTGATGGAGTCAAGCCCAGCCACCAGCACAAGGGCACAGTGTCACTGTGGGACTGCCAAATAGCAGCTCATTAAGGACATTACGATTGTCATTTTCTCCACAAGCGTAAAAGCAGGTTTTCACGTTTTCCAGAAATGTCAGGAAGTGTGAGAATCAAAATAATAATCTACAAGCTTTAACCAATTCTACAGGACTCAGAGAACCCCCAAATCTCACACTTGAAATGGTGGTGGGGAGTCCTTGCTCAATGAAGTCCAGTATTGTATTCTGTTTGCAGTTTGGAGATATACTTGACATCCAATGTTATATTTCACACCTTTTGGTAGTTTTGAACATATTAATAGATTTGTAGTAAAAGGTAAAAGAATTTCAAACATAAGCAGGATAAAAACATTGAAAATACCAGGTTAAAAACAGCTCCAGAATGAGCATTCTGAGACAACACTCAGGTAATCTGATAACTAAGCAAAAGGATAAGAAAGGGAAAAAAAAAACATCATGAAGACACAATGCAACCAGCATAGAGAAACAGCAAGAAACACTGGATCTCTGAAATTACCAGCAGGAAAGACATAAAAACAAGGAAATCCATACCTCGCAGTTACAGCACATGGTCTTTGTTTTCTATTGGTTTTTAATTGTGGTGAAACACACATAACATCAAATTGACCATCTCAACCATGTTTAGCACACAGCTCAGTGTTGTATTAGGGACATTCACATCGCTGTGCAACCATCCCTGCCATCGATCTCCAGAACTCTTCCATCTTCCCAATCTGAAACTCTTCCCCACTAACACTAACTCCTCCTTCCCAGCCCCCACACTCTACGTTCTGTCCCTATGAATGTGACTTAGTAACCTCTTAGGAGTGCAATCACGCAGTATATGTCCTTTTGTGACTGGGTTCTTTCACTCAGCAGAAGGTCCTCAAGGTTAATGTGCACTATAGAAAGTGTCAGAAATTCTTTCCTTTTTAAAGCTGAATACTACCTTCCATCGTACGGACAGACCACATTCTGTTTATGCAGTCATCTGTCGGCAGACACTTGGGTTGCTTCTACATGTGCGCTATTGTGAGTCATGCTGCTATAAACATCGGTGTGTAAATATCAGAGTTTCTGTTTTCACTTCTTTTGAGTCTATACCCCAAAGCAGAATTTGCTGGATCATATGGTAATTCTATTTTTAATTTTTTGAGGAACTGTCATACTGTTTTCCATAGCAGCTGCATCAATTGCCTTACTTCTACACTTCCCCTTTTACAGAAATAACTCGTAGAGCCTGCTCTTCAGTATTTAAGGCACCATGGAAACAGTTCTGTGTGACCGCTCCCAATTTAAGATTCATTCTTTTAATAGGCATTCATTGAATTCCTATGGTGGATGCAAGGCATCTCGCCCGGCCCTTGGAATTTCAGGAAGTTTAACAGTGTCCAGTAGAGGCCAGGCTCTTGGCTACGCACCTGAGGCACCAAGACAATTGAGACACAGTACTTATGCTAAATGAATAATTCACTTGTGGTCTAGTTGAGAGAAACACCTGTAAATAACAAGGGCAATAAAATGTTCCAAGGGTTTCCAAGTCTGGGATGGGTATGGGGGGCACAAAGGAACAAGTGGTCAACCTAGGACGGGGTAGAGCAGGGAAGGAAAGTTATAGAAGTCACAGTTATTGAGGAGGGGTCATTTGAGAGGAACCTTGAAGGATGGAGACAGGTGCCTGCTTTCCAGCCGGACAGGGGTACATTATAATAGAAGCAGTGGGAACGTGGAGGGGGGATGCCAAGGGCACCATAGAGTAGCTGGACATGAGGCAAGGGTAGGGGGACTAGGCCAGATCACCAAGGGCCTCAAATGTCGAGCTGAGGAGTTTGCCTACAACCCCATAGGCCACGGGAGGGCTAGGAGGGATTCACAGTGGGGGGCAGCAGGAGATCTGCTTCTTGGAATGCCCCATCTGGCTGTAGCAAGGACAAGGATTGGAAGGGGACACAGGGGACAGAGAAACTAGTTAGGCTGCCATCCTAGCCTCAAGGGAGATGGGCAGGCTACAAGGAAGGGGGCATCAGTGGCACTGAGGAGATGACATATTGGAAACACACCTATTTAAAGATGAGGGACCAGTCGGACTCACCAAGGTATTAAGCACACTAAGAGAAGTGATTTGAGAACTGAGCCCCAGGGCACCCCAAAACCAGGAGGCTGGGGAGAGAGGGAGGCCCAGAAGACTGGAGGAAATTCAAAAGGCTGTAGAGACGTAGAAGCCAAGGGAAGAAACGGTTTCCAGAAGAAGGGAAGAACCAACAGCCTCCAGGGCGCAGGCCAAATAAGAGAAGGACTTGGCAAAGTGGCAGTGATTGGTGGAAACTGCTGTGTGGCTGCCGGCTCCACCCTCAACAGCTGGGTGACCTTGATCAGGTAACTCCTACTCCTGAAATCTCAGTTTCCCCCCAAGTGCCAGTTATAGCACCTGCCACTCAGGGTCATTACAGGATCGAAGCAGAGAATACATGCCACAGTGTGGATACACAGTGCCGCTCAGTAAAGCGAACCCCAGCGTCGGCAAGTGGGGATGGAAGAACGTGGGCACACGCCCTGATGCCTGCTGTGTGAGGCCGCTGCTGGTGTCTCATAGGTGGCTTTTAGTGCTACCCACCTAGTCAAGGGCCCCTGCTGGCTTCCTGTCTCCCAGAACACACGGTGTGGGGAGGAAAGGTGAAACAGAATGCCCTGGGAGCCTTCAGAGATGGTCAGATACAAACATTGGAGGAAACTCCACTCTCTCTCCTCTCCCAAGGAGAAGGAACAAAGGAAGTCACGATAAGGTTTAAAATAAGCACAGCTGTGCTGATGGCTCATCAGAGCCTGGAGCCTGCTTCGGATTCTGTATCTCCCTCTCTCTCTGTCCTTCCCCTGCTCACGCTCTGTCTCTATGTCTCTCAAAAATAAATAAACTGTAAAAAAAAAAAATAATAATAAGCACAGGATCTAAAAGGTACCCAGCATGGGCCAGGCCCTGTGCAGAACACCTGACATACACACACTCCCCTCCTCTGCATAACACTCCACTTCTGAGAAGGGAACCATGACACAGAGAGGGAAGGCATGTAGCTGAGGACTGGACAACGGCCCCCAAAGGGCATGTGGCTCAAAGCCTATGGAACTTCCTTTCCCTCTCCTCATGGACAGTGCACTTGGTACCCCATGGCGGGAGCCACTGAAGCCCCCCCCTGCACAAAAATATCTACCAGATGATGGGGGTGCCTCGGTAGCTCAGTCAGCTAAGCATCTGACTTCGGCTCAGGCCAGGATCTCACAGCTCCTGGGATCAAGCCCCACGTTGGGGTCTGTGCTGACAGTTCAGAACCAGCTTCAAATCCTCTGTCTCCCTTTCTCTCTGCCCCTCCTGCACTTGCACTCTTGCTCTTAAAAAAAAAAATGCCTACCAGATGATCCAGCAATTCCACTCACAGGGATGTAGCCAAGTGTGAAAGCAGGCTGCTGTGGGCTGAATTTGTAGTGCCCCAATTCCTATCCTAAAGCTCTAACTCCCAGGGCCTCAGAATGAGACTATATGTGGAGACAGGGTCTGTAAACAGGTGATTAAAGGGGGTGTGAGAGGGCAGGCCCTAACCCAGTCTGACTGGTATCCTTTTAAGGAGAGGAAATTTGGACACAGAGAGAGACACCAGAGAGGTACACACAGAGGAAAGGCTACATGAAGACACAGTGAGAACGCGGCCATGAACAAGCCAAGAAGAGTGGGCTCAGGAGAAACCAACCCTGCCAGAACCTTGATCTTGGACTTCTGGCCTCCAGAAATGTGACACAAAACATTTCTATTGTCTACGCTACTCAGTTTGTGGTGCTGTGTATGGCACAAACTTGTAGGCCGATGTTCACAGCATTATTCACAATAGCTAACTGCTGGGAATAATTCAAGCGTCCATCAACATAAATGGATAGACAAAATGTGCTCTATCTATACAAGGGAATGCTATTCAGCTATGAAAAGGAATTACATTTTTACATAGGCTAGAAGATGGATAAACCTTAAATACAGTATGTTTAATGAAATAAGCCAGTCACAGAAAAACAAATAGTATTAGGATCCCACTTATATGAGGTACCTAGAACAGGCAAATTCAGAAAGACAGAAAACATGTTAGTGACTGTCAGGGGCTGGGGGAGAGAGGAGATGAGGAGTGACTACTTAATGGGTACAGAGTTTCGTTTTAGGGGTGGAGCAATGTTCTGGAACTGGTCAGAAGTGGTAGTTGCCCAACACTATGAATGTACTAAATGCCACTGAACTGTATGCCTGAAGATGGTTAATTCTGTTATATGAATTTTACCTCATTTATATATATTAAAAAAAACATACCTACGGTAAAATAATTTTTTAAAAACAGAGTGTCCTACCAAAAACATACAGTGCTGAGTGTCCACGGTCTCTCATTATGGTGACTCAGGTCGGACACAGAGAGCCCACACGTGTGTGTATGTATATGTGTGGTGTGTGTGATACGCACATGCATAGGAAAGAACAGTCAAGTACGTACCCTACGATCTCAACTCACCAGTGCAAACCGATGTCCAAAGCTTATCCACTCCTTTTCTACGAGAGCCTCGAAGCCTTTAATGGTGCGGTAATAACTGTCCAACATGAGCATTGCCAGAGAGGTCAGCTGGGCTGTTCGGTCCCAGCCGTCGCTGCAATGCACCACCACCGAAGTTTTCCCAGACTCTATCTTATCAGCAATCCTTACTGCCCCAGCAAGAAGCATCTTCAGAAAAGAAGGCACATTAGAGCAGGCTACATTTAATTTCTAGGACTTTGGAGAATGTTGGAAGTTCAGGTCAATAAATCAAACAATGCAATCAGCCAAGGAGCACTCGGAAACAGTAACATTGGGGGTTGGGAGCACCTCACATGAAGAAAAATGATAGCAGTAAATTTGGTCCATTATTAAAGGGCCACAAAGGTCTTTAAACACCTGATCTGCGGCAAACATTATCCCTTTTTATTATGTCACAGAAGCCTTCCAACAAAGACCACTGTCTGGATACTGCCCATGGAAACTGCAACAGCAAAGATGTGCTTTTTTCCAGTGTTGAGAAACCACGTGGATGACCAGATTTATGGCAGGTACAGAGAGAAATCTTAACCAGAAAGTGTGTAAAGGACCAGTCCGCCTTACCCTTATATACTCCAGCCAGTGCGTCCCATCCACGTTGGAGAGCCACCGGGCCTCATCAATCGAGGGGTACACGATCTCTTTCAGTTTACGCAGCGACTCTCTCATCACGTGAATATTGTGGATTTCCAAGAACACGAGCTCCGCGTTGGGGTAAGCACTTTCACTTTCGTACCCTCCACTCTTGGCCTGTGAAAAACAAAAGACACACATCACTTCATCTGAGTTCAGTTCTATTCTTTCTAGTGTTAACACATGGAGACCATTCAAGAATCAACAAGCTCATCTGTTTGTAATCAGCCTCCTAATCCTTGAGGGACTCTCCCCTGGCTGCCCGAGAAAAGTACCACGAACTACAGGACTTAAAACAACAGAAAGGTCCTCACACGGTCTGGAGCCAAAATCAAGGTTCTGGGCAGGGCCATGCTCCCACAGAACCTTCTTGGGGAAGATTCTTCTTTGCTTCTTCCAGCATCTGGTGGCCCCAGATGTTCCTGGTTTCTAGACAATCACTCGAATCTCTGCCTCATAGTCACATGGCCTTCCCCTTGGGTCTCTCTTCTTCTACTAAGGACCCCACTCAGAGTGGATAAGGGCCCACCTGAACTCAATAAGACCTCATCTGAACTTGATTACATTTACAACGACCTTATTTCAAAATGCGGCCACATTCACAGGTACCGGGAGTTACGTCCTCAGCATATTTTTTTTATGGAGGCACGATTCAACCCGTAAGAATGGTCCATCACCCATCATCAGTTTCTAAGCCATTAACAACTGGATCTTACTCAAGGTAAGTTAGAATTTTAAAGGTTCTCTTAGTGCCATCTGTCTGAAAAGGTTGCACTACCACAACATTTCTGTATAATCAAACTATTTGTAAATCCCAGACAGGGAGGTTTAAGCCACTGAAGTAAAATCGAATGCAAATGAAACAAAAACGGGAGATATGGCTAACCCTTTGATAATCTCAGAACAAAATCTGGCCTATAGTTGGCTTATATTTTTAAAGGTCAACATTCAAAATCCACCCATGATGGGAATGTAAAGATATTGAAACCCTAATATGTTGCTGGTGGGAATTAAAACTGTGCAGTCTCTGTGGGGAAAAGTGTGGTGGCTCCTCAAATTTAAACACAGAATTACCATGTAACCCAACAGTTCCACTCCCACCGAACTGAAGACAGGTACTACGACAAAAACTTGTACATGAAAGATCACAGCAGCGCTATTCGCCGTAGCCACAAAGTGGAAGCAAGCCAAATGTGCATCAGTGGATGCATGGATAAAGAAAAGGTGGTCTCTGCATACAGTGGAACATTACGCAATCACACAGGGGAATGAAGTTCTGCTACACACTACAACAGTAAGGAACTGTAAAAATTTACACTGAGTGGAAGAATCCAGGCAACAAAGACCACATGCTGTAGGATTCCATTTACATAAAAGGTCCAAAACAAGGAAATCTATACAGACAGGAAGTAAATGCACAGTTGACAGGGGCTGGGGGTAGGGGAGAATAGGCAGAGGTGGCACTGCCAAGGGGCACAGGGTTTCTATTTGGGGCTATGAAATCATCCTGGGGTTAGACAGTGGGGACTGTCGCGCAAAATTCTGAATTTACCAGAAGTCACTAAATTGTAAATTCTGGAATGGTTAAAGTAGCCAGATTAATAGTATAGGAATTTTATCTCCCAAAATATAGTAAGTGCATCTGTGAACCCAAAGATCATGCCCTTCACTTAGGCTCCGACCACTGCCCAGGCAGGTATTAATGCTCAACCCAGAGAGAAATGCTGGGGTGATAATTATGAACCAGCAGAAGCCCTGATCCTCAAGGTGCTGAAAATCCTGCAGGGTATACAGGTGAGGAGAGGGTACATGCAGCACAGGGGGGCAACTCCTTTGCTGCAGGAGAGTACGCACGGCCAGGCCTGGGAAGCTCCCAGGGGGACAGAAGGAAACACAAGTCAGGAAGGCTTTGCCATGGGGAGGAAAGTCAAGAATACACAGGGCGGAGGGGGTATGGAGTGTGGATGCCCAGAGATGGGGGAGGACACGGCTTTCCGAGATGCAGGCAAGAAGTTCAGCTGAGAGGACCCCACTGCAGTGATGAGAGCAGTGGGAGAGACAGCCCAGGGCGAATGGCATCGGCAAGGGGAGGGGCCAGAACGCACATGAGTGTGGGGAGGGCACCATCAGACTTGCACTGTAGAGTCCGCACTAGCCAGAAGGGCCTGGAGGAGGGTGGGACACCCCGCAGGTAGACCAGCTCAGAGACTCATCTGGGTGAGGGAATCCTGGTGCAAGCAGCAGGGCAGACAGATGCATTTGACTGTTGATATTTAAGGCACAAGATATAGTAACTGACTGGGGCAACTTCCGTAGGTAGGACATGAGGAGACCAGGAACCCACGGCTCCAGGCTGGGTGACCCAAGAGTTGGTAGAACCATTTCCTGAGATACTATTACAGAAGGGACCAAGCATTCAGCTTTGCATATAGTGAATGTAAGATGCCTGGGAGAAATGTAAGCAGAGGAGTCTGTGGGCAGCAGGTCTGGAGCTCAGAATACAGGTCTGAGCTGTGGCCAGCAATACAAAGTCACTGGCGTTTGCAGGATATTGGAGGACAGGGAAGTGGCATACAGTGCTCAAGGACAGTGTGTAAGTGAGGACAGAAGCGTGGGCCAGAAGCCTTAAGAAGGCCAATGTTTAAGGCACATAAAGCAAAAGAGATGGAGAAGAGCAGCCAGAGACCGGAGGAAAAAGAAAAAAGGAAAAAGTTCTGAACTATGTCAAAAGCTTGAGAAGTCCAGGAAAATAAGAACTGGAAAATACACATTGGATTTCATGAGGAGGAAGTACTGGGTGAGCACAGAGACAGGATGGAGCTGGTCTCACACGGTGTGCGGTGGTAACAAGAGAACCCTCCCGAGAGGTCCATCTGGAAAGAGTAAGAGAACGGCCATGCCAGCTGGAAGGGGACAGTGACAGTGGTTGGAGGGAGAGCTTATCTGTGTAAATGGAAAAGGCTTCAGGGCAAGGAGGGTAGAGAGAGGAAGTCATCCCATCACCATTATAGGAGGCTTCTGTAGGTGACAGTACAAGGTAGTTTCCAGATACAGTGGCAGGAGGGGAGAGTGGTCCTGAGGGTGGTTTGTCCTCTGTGCAGAAGGACAAGGTTGGCTGCCAAGGATGAATGGGGGTAGGGCATGGTCATACATTAGATAACAGTCACAAAGGGGCTGAAGCAGCCTCTAGAGAGCCTGGGGGGTTGGGAGGAGGGACTTCCAAGCATCACAGAGGGCCCAGCTGAGGCTGGAGAATTACAGCGTGAATCTGGAGCGGCTCCAACCTGCCCACTGTGAGCCTCTGTTCTCACGGCACATTCAGCAGCCTGGGGCACCGTCAGGAGAAAGACGGGCAGGAGAACTGAACTGAGCCAGGTGGGGTGCCCAAGGACTAGCTGGCTGGAGGACAGTAAGCAGGATAGCCTAAGGAGGTCAGGGCTGAAAGGGAGCCAGGGAGGCTCTGGGGACAGGCTGTGGAACAACCCGGCACAAGAGGCTGAGGCCTGAGAAGACAGGCTGCATCTAAGAACTCGGAAGGCAAATCGTTCCGGGGAAGACTGGACTGCAGGTGGCTGACTGAAGGTGCTAAGTAGGAGATAAAGTTTGCAAGTGGCAAATGTGACTGGAGGGAAAAGAATTTCATATACTTGGATACCAGCTATACTTCAGGTTATTCTACAGAATTACAGGAGATGCTTTCACTTCGAGGAAACACTTTGGAACATCTACTATGGACAAAGCAGTCTGGAGCAGTCCTGCCTCCATGGCATAATTATATTCTCTTAAAAAAATAACCTAAGCATCCAGTAAAAACACTGCCGACTAAGGTAGTAACAGCATAGTGTAGAGGTTAAAAGGCACAGGCTTCGGTGGTAGGAAAATGGGCTTGTAACCCCAGCTCTGCCACCCAAGTATTTATAGGGCCCTCCCCATTTTTCTGCGCCCCAACTTTCCCACATATAAAACCTTAAAGCGCCACTATGCAAATTAATGCTAATTAAATTAAGTAAAATCAGTTATAGTAATGCTAATCCACTCAAGGCTTGGTGCCTCCCACCCCCACCCCCAAAATTGTCAAGCACTTTGACATGATGACCTCACCGGGCACCTCCCATGTTAGTAGCCCTGCGGCCACATGGAGGTTCTGGACCCAGCCTCTGCCTGACAGAGCCCAAAGGCCCAGGGAAGCCACTGGTGTGAGCTGGTGTATTGAGCTCAAGCTTTTCTGGGGCTTCAGCACAGAGGAAGCACATGCTAAGGAGAAGAACCAGGAGAAGGTGTTTAAAGGCAATTTGTTGCCCAGAAACCGATTACTAAAGACCCAAATAGGACCAATGACAATCAGGACATAGGCTTATGGAAGAAAACGGATGCAGAGAACAGGCACCTGGAGGTCTTGAGACAGAAAGGGAAGGAGGATTGAGAAGCAGTCCTGCCTGTACCCCAGAAGGAACAGAGAGAGGGGTTTCAGAGCATTCGGGAAGACTTTGCTAACCAGACCTCCCTGTATGGGGACAAAGCAGAGTTCTGGAGAAGCTGGAGATGTTGGGACACTTACCCACGGCCCCCAAGGCCCCAAGGATAAGCTGACAGTAGTGGTTGTAAGGCCATCTCCAGCCCTCGTGGGAAAAAGAAACCCAAACACCCCCAGGGAGCAGCCAGCTGAAGGATAGACTCAAGTTTTTCTGATTTCAGACCAGCTGGCTCGCACTTGATGAAGGCCTAGCCGGCTGTCAGTCCATCAATTTGCCAATCCTACTCAGCAGGGAAGGCTCCCACCTGAGAACGGGCACCTCCTAGAGGGTAGGTAACTGCCAAAGGCCAAAGGCATGAAGTGGCGGGACAGGGTCCCCATACCCTCAGACCGCAGAGTCCACACACCTCTCTCTCCAGGTGAGGGCTGCGTATTTGCATCCCCAAATCCATGTGCTGAAGTCCTAATCCTCAAGACGACAGTGTTAGAGGTGCAATCTTTGAGAGGGGATTAGATGGTGAGGGTGGAGCCCTCGTGAAGGCATCAGTGCTTTTTTCTGCTCTCGGTAATGTGAAGACACAGCGACAAGGTGGCTATCTACAAGTCAGGCAGTAGGCTCTCACCAGACAGAGTCTGCTGTTTGGATTTCCCATCATCTAGAGCTGTGAGAAAGAAATGTCTGTTTTTCACAGGCTACCCAGCCTATGATATTTTGTTGGAGCACCCTGCGCTCAGACCCCTCTCCCTCCCAGTTCTCCCGCTGGACACTTCTCCTCTCCTGGCACCTAGGACGGGCCCCTCTCTCCCTCTGTGGGGTCTCCTCCCACCACTTGAAACACCCCTTCCTCAATCCATCTCTTATCCTCCACAGATGGCTCACACGACCTGAACTTCTTAGGAGGCCTCACCCCTGCCTGTCCTCAACCTGCAACCACCACCCAGCATGCTACTGGGCCCCAACCTTAACATTCAACCTGACCTTCCTCTGAGTTCCAGAGCCCTCTCTTCCCCACACAGGCTGTGCAAAAGCAACAGTTAAAACTAAATTCCTTCCCCCCATTTTCACTCTCTGAAGAAAAAACTGGACTTCAAAACCCTTTGGTGACATCGCAGTGGTTCGTCAATGGAGTCTGGACTTTTGAATTAACATAAAATGTCACCTGCCATCAGGTCTCCTACATAGCAACTATCCAGTGAGAGATGAACCTGACTTGCCAGCCGGCCCCTCATTCCAGCCATGGAGCAGCTCTTATGTCCTAGCTGGGTTCTGGGGGTCCTCACAGCAGTCCCTGCCACCATGGAGTTAATGGCCCAGCGAGTAGCCATGCACAGCATGAGGAACTGCTATCGTGCTCAGGGCCACAAAATGTACCGGGCACCGCAGCACAGTGGGAGCTCCGCTCATCTGGAAAGACCTCCCCAAGGAAATGACACTTGAAGTGTCATCTCAAGGATGGGGGAGTGCTTAGCCGTGGGGGTGAAGGCTCTGAGGGGAAACCAGGACCCTCTATGGAACTGAAAGCAGTGGCCCACAGTGGGAACATGGCCCTGGGAGCTGTGGAGACAGGAAGGAAGGGCCGGGTTGGGGGAGGGCTTTCAAAGCCCTGTTCAGGAACTAGATGTCACTGCCTCGAGGCACTGAGGGTGTGCACAGAGCAGGACACTGAGAGGATCACTCTGGCCATGATGTAGACACCACACTGCAGGGAACCCCTGCACGACACTCACAAACCACATCTCGTGGCGTATTAAGGAGATTAGATGCCATGACCGAGGGGAATTTACTCCAGGAATGTAAGGGGGTTGTACACGTTTCCTAGGGCTGCATTAACAAGGATCACACACCAGGGGGCACAAAACAACACAGACTTATTCCCTCACACTTCTGGAGGCTGGAAGTCCAAGACTGAAGTGTGTGGCTGCCTTGCCTCCCTCTGAAGGCTCTGAGGGAGACCGTGTCGCACACCTTGCTCCTGGCTTCTGGCAGCTGGCGGCAATGCTTGGTGCTGCTTCACATGCAGCTGCGGTGCTCCCATCTCTGCTCCATCATCACATTGCCACCTTCCCTGTTTGTGTCTCTACGTGGCCTTCTTACAAGGATGCCAGTCACTGGATTTAGGGCCCAACCTCCTCCAATATGACCTCATCTTCACTAATTACATATGCACAGACCCTGTTTCCAAATAAGGTCATATTCTGAAGTTCCAGATGAACATGAATTTTTGGGAGACATTATTCAACCCACTACAATGGTCAATATACAAAAGTCAATCGGTGTAATACATCAGATTACTAAAATGAAGAAAAAAAGAAACATGCAATCATCTCGATACAAAAAAGGTCTTTGAAAATCGAATACCTTTCATGATAAAACCTCCAAAACAACTAACAATAGAAAGGAAGGAGCCCGATAAGGGCATGTTGAAAAGCCCACAGATGATATACCAAATGATGAAGGACTGAAAGCTTTCCCCCTAAGATTAGGAACAAGACAAGGCTGACTGCTTGCACCTCTTCTATCCAACATGGTACTAGAGGTTCTTGTCAGGAAAATAGGAACTAAGAAGAAATAAAAGGCATTCAGATTGGAAAGGGAGAAGTAAAGTATCTTTACTTGCAGGTGACATGATACTACATACACAGGAGTTAGCAGGGACTTGGACAGGTAAATGTCCTTGCTCGGATCCTTGACACCACACCACTACGGTTAAAATCATCATAGACATGCAGTTTGCTGTCTTGCTTCCGTGTCTCCCACATGACACGACACACAGCAGGCCACCCTTGCTCTCTTGGGTGTTTAGAAGAGCACCTCTGTGAGCACAGAGATTTTTGGCCTTCCTGTTTCCCTGGGATAGTACTGCAACATCGCAGACAAGCAGAAGGACGGACAGGGTCAATGACCCACCAGCTGCAGGAGCACAGGGAACTAAGTCAGAATGAACCCTGTGGGAGGCTGAAAAATACCCTCTGCACCGCCACATCAAATCCTGGGCGATTGTGAACATGACCTCTTTTAGAAAAAGGGTCTTTACAGAGGTCATAAAGTCAAGGATCTTGAGATGAAGAGACCATCTTGGATTATCTTGGGTGAACCCTAAAAGCCATCACATGTACCCTCAGAAGAGAGAGGAGGAAGACACAAACACGTGTACAAGAAGCCTGTGTGAAGGCTGAGGGAGAGCTGGGTGTGCTGTGGCTACATGCACAGAGCAGCCTCCAGGGGCTGGAAGGGGCAAGGAGCAGACTCCCTTGAAGCCCTTAGAGGGAACACAGCCCCGGAAGATTTCAAACTTTTGGCCTCTCAGACTGTGAGAGAAGAAATTTGTGTTGTTATAAGCCACCTAAGGTGTTTGTGCTAATTTGTACAGGGCTGCAGGCAACTCCTGCCCATCTCCTTTCCTGCCCTGTTCCTCTGCCATTCTTGCCCATCTCCATAACTGGCACCACCAGTCACCTCCCCACCCTGGCCAGACAACAGGGGTGGCAAGCTCATGGGCATCATGTGTGGCGGCCGCTACGCACATCCTTCTCAGTTTTCATGCTTACACACGCTGTGCCGCACACTGCCACATCCCATCTTGCAGAAGAGGCACCTGGGGCTTACAGACAGGTCAGTAACCTGGCCGGCATGCAAGGGCACCAAGGGCTGAGCCTGCAGGAAAAGCCTAGCAGAACAGATTGGGAAGCCGAGGGTTCTCATGGCCCTGCCTCTAAGGCCGATTTAGACACAGTGAGGTTGTTACCTGGGAGATGGCTTAGCAAAGATGTCAACCAGGCAATGGGAAAGAAATGCTGTCTCGACTTCAGGAGGGATCAGGGCGAGATGGAAACTTGGGTGTCAGATTCAACATACAGAGGGTGTCTGGAGTCACTGCATCAGAGGAGATGGCCCAGGGAGACGGTGCAAAGTAGAAAAGAGATGGAGTTCAAGGAGCACCACCATTTGGAGGTTGAGGAGACGGAGAGGACCAGTGAAGGAGACTGAGCCAGCCAGGCCAGAGAGAGATCTGGGGGCTGAGATGTCATGAAGGCCAAGCAGACAGAGCATTTCACTCTGACATCAGGAACGGTGACAGCTGACATGAACCAAATGCTTTCTCTGGGACAGGCCCTGTCCTAGGCCCTTTATAGTACTTCCTTCACATCAACTCCAGGAAGCAGGCATACCACGAGTCTCATTTTAGAGACGAGGCAACTGTGGTCTGGGATGTGGTGTGGGATGAAGTCGTTGCCCTGGGTCATGGAGCAAATAACCAGAGTCCTTCTACCCTCTCTAAGAGCATGCTTTATGTTCCTCCATGCCACACTGGATGGCCACTCAGCAGACTGCGTGACTGCTTGCTCGGTGTGTCTCTCCCCAGTGCCCAGCAAGCCCTGACACACAGCAGGCACCCAAGGGCTGAGGGAAAAAGCCATGTCCACTGCCTCATTTGCTCTGTGAGGTAGAAGGTAATGGCTTCTCTCAAGAGTGAGACAGGGGAGGTATGAGGTAGGGTTTTTGGAAATTGTGGTCAACGGCAGAATAATCACCATAGAGAGAACAGGCAAAAGCTGCCAAGAGCACTGCTGAGAGGACATGGGCTGGGCATGGGGTTAGTGACCACGCCCTTAGATATCTTCCTTTGTGCCATTCTCGTGAGCGATGTGCTCTGCAACACTGTTAGATAGGGACCCGCGCCTGTCTTTTCTCACCAACCACCAAAGTCACTCAAATGCCTCCTCCTCCATGAAGCCTTGCCCAACTTTACAAGCGGGGCTAGCCGGGCCCTCTCCTGGCTGACACCTCCTATGATACAGCACCTCGCCTGGTCCATCTTCGTATTCCCAAGCACCTGCCCCTAGTAGGTGCTCATTACACATCTGTTACTCAAGGGTCATCTCACAAGTAAGCATGAGACAATAAGGGCTGCTGCCACCTTCCTGATTCCTGAAATTACTTACAGAGACAGTCAAGTCCTCTGACTGCCAGAGGCACGCCTGCAGTAACACACTGACAGAAAATCATATGTGGGCAATAGAAATGATGTAGTTGAGAGCCTTTCTTTCTTGGACGGTGGGTGCTGGAGGTGTGGCCTCACAACCGTGGCTGGGTATGAAGGATCCTGTCCTCTTCGGCTAGTGGGGGATCAAACGAGAGCTGTGTGCAGACGCCACTCCTGCATGTGATTTATGGAAACTTTGTGTATTTGCCTGGTTGCACATGGGTGACCCTGTTCTAACAGAGCTTCAGTCCACATATGAATTTATCAAGTAGTCACCATATTTCACAGGTTAAAGGGACTTCCATTGGCTCTGCCATCATTTCAGTAAAACTCTTACTTGATTCTTTAGGTGAAAATTCTCTTTCTGGGTGTTTGCTGAACTAGTACAGCAGACATGATTGTGGAGAAGCAATGAGAAAGACCCCACACGTAGGCCCACAAGCCACATACCAGGGACAGACAGCTTATGGGCTGCTCCAAAAGAGCTACCTTCAGGTGGGGAGGAACTCAGCACTCTAACTGAACCACAAAACAATCTACAGCCACTGCATAAGAAAAGATCTGCCATTTCTGCAACGTTGTTGAGAGTGTACCTTGTTGGTATCAGCGACGCTGTTTTGTCGGGCATCGAAGATGATAAGTTTGTGAGACTGTGCGTTAGCATCCATTATTGTTTGCAAATATTTTTCATCTTCTTTACAGCGTTTATCATTGGGACCCACAAGTGGCTGGCTGCAACGGGTAATCGTCGCCTGACTTTCTGGATGAATCCATGATAACACCTAGTGTTTATAAGCAACAAACATTAGTACAGTTCCCCTGATCACCCTGATTCCCCTGTCCCTTGATCACCAAGCCTTAAAAATAAGTTCTCTTTTCAAGCACAGCTTCTTCTGCATATTTTTCTCCAAGGTGATGGGTAAAACGAAGCACAGCATGATAGTGGCCACGGAACTCACTGTTTGAGTCAGGTTGGAAGGAGTCTGACTAGATAAGCTCCAAAAACCCCGTTCTACCACTAAAGTTGTATTCTAAGGGAAACAGAAACTAAGTCAAACTATGACTAATGTTAAGCCCTGCTCCTATTTGAATGATTAGTTTCATTTTGTCTCCTAATTTAAAAACATCTTTCTATCTTAACCGTCACATATGTGGCAGGATGAGGGCAGAGTAAAGATGGTCCCTTTACCAGATATGAAGTTATGCCCCCAAACCTCCCACTTTCCTCAAGCAGCCAAGAGACTTGGAAACCAGAGATGCATATACTGTTAATGCAACAATGTGCTTTCTTGCTACTCCTTCCTCGTTTTCAGCTGCCTTTTGAGGGTTTCTGGCTTAATTTTCCACTTTCTGTTTTGTTCAGTAGAGTCTTTCTGTCTTGTTCTTTCCACGTAAGATCTCATATGGTGTATGTTTATGCCTGGGTGATGACGTTTATTACTCACAGGGACTCTGCTTTTTGCTCGAAAGGCTGCCACTTTTGAAAGGTCATCATCTTTTACACTAGTTGGCACAACGATGACAGCAGGGTAGGTGTCGCAGAGCTCGTAGTTACTGTTCACCTTGGATATTTTCCAGCTCTCATTTGGCAAACCCTACAGTGCATTAGAGAAGGAGGGAGGAACAAACTTTTATGTTTTCAAAAAGTTCTAGGCATGAGCCGCATCCATTTCTTACTTTCCCCCTAAAATCCATTTAAAATTTGTTGCTCACTGCTACTCAAAAGTTTAAATATATATTTAACATAATCCATTTCTTACCATGTTTAAAACTGTAATGAAGCAGAAAAATTTGTAAACATATTTTAAAATGGAAATTGGGGCACTCAGTTGGTTGAGCATCCAACTTCGGCTCAGGTCGTGATCTCACGGTTTGTGGGTTTGAGCCCCGCATTGGGTTCTGTGCTGACAGCTCAGAGTCTGGAGCCTGCTTTGGATTGTGTGTCTCCCTCTCTATCTGCCCCTTTACTGCTTCCACTCTGTCTCTTTCTCTCTCTTTCAAAAATAAATCAATATTAAAAAAATAAAATAAAATGGAAATTATATACTAGAATCCCAATCCCGTATATTTCTTATTGTGTTTTCTTTTTTTTTTAAGTCAATTTATTTATTTTGAGAGAGAGAAAGACAGCATGAGCAGGGGAGAGGAAAAGAGAGAGACGGAGAGAGAGACTCCCCAATGTGGGGCTTGAACTCACGAAACCGTGAGATCATGACCTGAGCCAAAACCAAGGGTTGGACATTCAACCAAGCGAACCAACCAGGAGCCCCCCCACCTTGTTGTGTTTCCTATATAGAACGAGGATGGTGTTGTTTTTGACAAACCCATGGAAGTTGTTTAGAAACACAGAAACTTTTTACAAACATCTATAAAATAAGTAACGTAAATCACCACACCAAATATACAGTGGAGGCAAAGATTAAACGTCACAAAAACAGCCTCTTACATGAGTATCTTGAAACCGACAACACAATGAAGACTACATAGGTATAGGAACACCACCCCACACTGGTGTAGTCATGCCACACATGTCATCTAATTTAAGCCATTGGTTTGATCCTTACTCATCAACCCATTACCAGAATATCTAATAAAACCCATCCCAGCCAATTTGCTTTGTAAACCCCCGTACTTGTACTCCACTCAGCCTCAGGAAAAAGGATGAAGAGCAGTATAATGAAAGGTTTGGTATCAGAAGAATGGGGCATCCCAGAGATGAAGAGCCTACAAGCTAAGTGAGTCATACCTATGGTTTCTTCTCCACTACATTCCTAACCTCTGAGAAAAGGAAAAAAAAAGCTCAACCCACTATTTCCAGGTCAATAAGCAACATACTGTACCTGTCTCTTATATTCAGATACAGGATCATAAACTTTCCATCCATTGATCGGAAATTTTTCTTTGTAGTTGAATGCAAAGAGAGTCTGGATACAATAAACAGAAAATATACATGTCAATATTTCGTTGCTATATCATATACCCAATATTAAAGCTCTTCATTCAGCTCATAGCTGAATGTATTAAGATTTCTATTTTAACCTTTAAGTTTTGAAGCAACAAATTGGCAGTTTTCTCAATCATTAGGTGGAATTGACAAATTTTAAATATCCTAGTATTGGTTACAAATAGAGAAAGGAGATGAAAGCAACGTCTGGAAAAAAGGAATAATTAAACATGACTTTTGGACCCCCCCCAAACATGCAAAAAAGGTTTATTGGGGTGTACTTACCTGCCCATTGGAAAGAGGAAATGCATATTTGTTGAGGTTCTCAAATATCCCAAGTTTACTCTGTTCTTCCTGTTTATAAGCGAGTCGCAAGTTCCTCATATCCTATTAAACAATTAGCAAAGCTCATTTATTCAACATTGAGTACCTATGAGGCAGCCACCATGCTATAAAGAGATTAATGAAATATTTATATTCGTTCCTCATGTTAGATATTGCTTCTACTAACAAAAGCCAATGAACGAAAACATGTTGCACAAGATAAAAGCAGCTGCAGAAACTGGAATAAACGGGCATGTTGGGGAAAGAACTCATCTGAGGGAACCAAGAAGGTGGTTCGTGCCTGGAAAACGTGCGATTGGGTCCTGTGCACTTTCAGCTGCCCGAAGAGTCCATTACAGATTTTGCGCCATGCATATAACAGAAACGCACCAGAGGTTTCTCTCTGTACTCATACCAAAGACTCTGTATCATGTGAAGACTACGTCCCAAAGTGCACTCCTTACAGAAATTATAATGCTGTTTCTCAAAATCACTGTTTCTTAAATGCCCCACCATGCAAGCTGCTGGTCACGGGCCCAAGTGCAAGCCTGCGGGAGCATTCCTAGTGACATGGTTCCGATATCTCCCCAAGACTGCTTTGAGCAGTACCCCCTGACCTTTTTAAACCTATGCCACTGATTAAACACAAAAATCTCATTCTTCTTTAACATTACATGAAATATGAAAATAAATATGACCACAAAGAAATTATGAGCAAGAGCAATTTGGTAAGTGATGAGGTTATTGTTACAATACTACTTGTAACCAGGAAAAAGGGAAAGAACTGAAATGTCCAACAACAGGGGCTGGCTAAACTACAGTATTGCTAAGGGAATACGGAAGAGCTGTTAGAAACAAGAATCAGTTCTTTATGTACGGATATCGAGGGGTTCCAAGATATATTGTTAAGGGGGAAAAGAAAGGGACAGAACGGCCCATGTAATACACTACCATCTAAATTTGTAAAGACCATGCATACATGCTCATGCACCCAGGGTGTGCATAGAAATTGGGAACAGCGGGTGCCTGCAGGGAGTGGAACAAGGTGGCTGGGGGCTACTCTTTCCCACACACACCTTTGGTGCCTGTTGAATCGTGCACCACCTGTTAAAAACAAACCTTACATCTTGCAATGCTCCTGGGCAGGAGCTGAGAGGGCTGGGAGCGTGGCCCTAGTAATGCTAGGCTGGAAAACATTTTAAAGCAGCTATTAGCAAATTTTCACCCCAGCCATGAAAACATCTTCATTAAATAGCCACAGGGCACCTGCCTAAGCAATGTAACTTCCTGGTGCACCCTCCCTCCAAGCTCCTCCAGCTACACACATGCCCCTTGGAGGCTCATTGAGCTCACTTGCTATTTAGGATTGCTCAGAGAGAAAAGCATTCTCAGCAAAGGAAAGGGCACATGAGAAGATTCCGAAGCAGGGGTGGGGGACACAAGGTGGACGTGAGTAGTTAAAGGAACCGGGATGGCAAGAAGGAAGGGAGGGTAGCAGGAGGGGACGCAGAAGAGGGCAGTCATCCATCTCAGACACGTGGGTTTTGGGTAAATTTTTCCTCTAGCCTAAGGATGATTGGAAACTATTGGAGAGTTCTAAGAAGGGAACTGTCATGTTCCCAAACTGCAGGATCAAATCACCACTCTGCTTTAAGTGGCACAATTGCTTCCCGCATCTCCGCCTGTTCTAGAAGGGAAAATGCAATTTGTCACAGGACAGCACTGCCATGTAGTGCCTATAGGGAGTCTACTACGCCAACAGATTCATGACCTGCAAGAGTAAAGGATTCTTTGAAAAAGTGGGTTCAACTGCTGTCTGGGGCCATCCGGAGGGAACTGTCTTCAGAGATGTGATCAAAGCAAACAGATCAGCAGGAACGCAAACCCTGACTGTTGGAAGGGGTCTTGGCGATTCTGCACAGGCTCTTTCCCAGTACTTTAGGTAGGGTCATTAATAATGTGTGCCCCACGTGGTAAAGTCTTAGGGAATAAAACATACCAGCTAAAGTCTTTCTTAAACGACCAGTCATCATTAAATTTATCACACACAGTTCTACTTAACCCAATGGAGGAAGGGTAGGAAACCAAACATAAGCATGGCTCAGGTGCAAAGGCTGACACGGTGTGTTTAATCACAGAATTTATGAAATACTGCTGCTCCTCCAGGAAGCCTTAGACCATCCTCTGTTCTGAAGGGTAGTGTTAAAACAACAAAGTAGAAAAAAAGTATTGATCTGTGCTTTTCACTTGGTGTCTTCTGAAATGTAACAAGTAACACCAGTACTTAGGTTATAGGTCCGTGTTTATCAAAACACTTCAATAGAAAAGAAGAGGTGTACATCGACTGCTTACATAGTGTTATGAATTAGCCAATACAAGATGTGAAGAGGCCCCCGTCCAGAAAACAGTGGAGTTACTAACAGTACCAGTTAGTCTCACTACCCAAAGACCGTGAAGAATGCATCAGAAAAAGCTCCAAGCTGACCGCCCCGTCCGTTTCAGCTGTGTTTGTACCATACCTTGCACACGATCTCTATACCACAGGAATTGTCCCCGTGGCTCTGCGCTCCGATCTTCTCAACTCTGCTGATCACGCCAAGGGGAACATCAAGAACAAAATTTGGGTCCTGGGTTGACAAATTAAGAAGAAGACCTATCAGTGTCGGGTCAGCAGTGCTTTCATACTTGAAGTCTTCGCTGGGTTAAAACACACATTTGTTTATGTCACATTTCCTCTTTGTCCCAACTACAAAACCCAAGTCTGATTTATAATGTGCTTTAGGAAGTAGATGTTCAAGACTACAACTGAACTCCTCCCCTCAGGTTGTAAGTGCTACTTTAATAGCATCTTGTCCTCTCAGGATGATGAGATTTCAGGGTTCTTTTTACTTTGTTCGTTATTGTTTACTTTGTTCTGAAGTGTTTTTAAAAATAAAATACCCATTTAAAACTTACCCTCTCGACACTTTTGAAGTACATCTTAAAGTCTGTCACTGTGAGGGTTCCAGTCACTGCTCCCACAAATGGACAAATGTACATGACATCTTTCACTGAAAGAAAAAACCCGAAGTAGCAACTTCTGCCATAGACTTGGGCTTCAATAAATCTTGAGTTTCCAAGTATATATATTTGTGATGCTAGTCTTCTAGGAATTTTATATTTTTATTACAGTAAATAAAAACGTAGCTAGTCTTCTTAAGAAAATTCCATTTTGTAAAACGAAATTCTGATTTGCTTCTTTTTAAGTAAAGGGCCTCAAAATAAGTTACATCTTGTCATTGTCCTCCAGGTAGTTAACATTTTCCCTGAGTGATAAATTCATCATATTCAAAAACACATTAAACTCTGAAGACCCTGAGCTGCTGTTTCATAAATTCCTGCTAATGAAAGCTAATGCACCTGCAAAGGAAACTGTTTTACAGACAACAAAAACTAGAACTGCATCGGTAGAGTGGAAAATGGCTTCTTTGTCTCAAATTCCTTATTAGGGGCGCCTGGGTGGCTCAGTCGGTTGAGCGTCCGACTTCGGCTCAGGTCATGATCTCACAGTCTGTGAGTTCAAGCCCCGTGTCGGGCTCTGTGCTGACAGCTCAGAGCCTGGAGCCTGCTTGGGATTCTGTGTCTCCCTCTCTCTCTGCCCCTCCCCCACTCATGCTCTGTCTCTCTCTGTCTCAAAAATAAATAAACATTAAAAAAAATTAAAAAAAAAATTCCTTATTAGCTTCCACGTCGAGTTTTCTTTTCTTATTGTTGATATCAACATATTTAGCATCACTCTCAAGAACATACTGGATTCCCACGGGTGTTCAGAAGCTCACGCCTGTTCCACAGATACCACACCCTCACCATCTTCTCTAAGTGCCACTCCACGGGAATAACAGGGGTGGACGTGACCACAGAGAAGTTCGAGTGGGACATTTAAAGGCACTAAAGTTGTCATCTGGCCAGATTCTCAAAACACTTCCATTAGACTTTTCTACAGCTCAGCATCTAATGAGCAGCTTCTGTTTTTGGGGTTCTAGGGTGAACCGGGCACAGCCCCTGCTCACAAGCAGCCAACCCCTAGAAGAGGCACTACTCAGAAAAATCACCATTATACTATAGCCTCACAAATGCTATCATAACCCTGTGGACACAGTAGGAGCTCAGAAAAGGATCCACTTAGCTCCGTAGGGAAGGAGGGGCAGAGGAGCGGCGGGGCAAAAGGAGGGAAGAAGAATAAAGTGCAGAGTTTTTGGAGGTTAGTGTGGCCGGGTCAAATGGCACAGCAAGGCCGACAGCACAGGAGGCCAGAGAAAATGTATTCGTGAAGGTTCACAGCAGCATTATCCGTCATAGGCACCAGGGAAAAACAGCCCAAATATCTATAAGTAGATGACTGGATAAGCAAACTCGGTTAGCCACACAATAGGATACTGTTCAGCAGTAAAAAGGAACGAATGTTGCCCCATGCCACAATGTGGATGGATATCCAACTAATTATGCTGAGTGGAAGTAGCTCGACAAAAGAAGATAATACCCAATGATTACATTTCTATAAAACTGTAGAAAATACAGTCTATAGTGCTTGGGATGGAGAAGACAGAGTGATAGGCAAGGATTATAAAGGGCCCGAGGTAACTTCGCGGGGTGATGGATATGTTCATTATCCTGACTGTGATGACGGTTTCTCAGGTGCATAACGTGTCAAAACTCTTCATTTTGTATACTTGAAATCTGTGTGCTTTGCTGTCTGGAGAAGAAGGAGAGGCACGACACAATTAGCTCTGCGTTTTAATCAGATCATTACAAGAGCAGCGTGGAGGCGGGGCTAGAGAACTCCCAGAGAAGGAACAGTCAGAGAGGCCAGAAGTTGCAGGAACTAAAGAAAGAGTTTCAAAACCATGGATGGGATAAGCGGGGTCTGGAGCCCCAGACCAGGATACTCAGCAGCAGTATTGTCTGGAGGCCCTGGTAGGAGAGCCCAGCAGCTCAGACGCTCTTGACGCAGGACTCTGGGACTGAGCACACATCTCTGGGAGGACGCCATGAGGGAAGAAGGCAACATGCCTCCTAGCAACTAGACTATCGAACCCACCCCGGCCATCCCAACCCATCGTGAGATGAGAAGGTCACACTCAGCTGCCCTCCCGCGCACCCACAGCACAGTGCACGACCTGCCAAAATGCCTGGTGCTGCTCACGCCACTGCCCTTACAATGCACGGTGGCAACACACACTCTTTTTGTTGTGCTCAAACTATACTTTCTGAAATCTCGTAAGTCACTGAAATTGCTTTACTGACTTCTCAAAACTGTAATTAAAATATGATATGGATCTTCCGTCAATATACTTTCCTTACAGTGAAGGGCTGCAACGAAGCATTACACTACAGTCAGGGTCTAAGCAGGCTTCAGTTCATCAGGAAAAAGTCAGGTCCCTCTTCTGTTGGTGATGCCACCAAACACGTAGTTGGAACTGTGAGTGGTCCTATATAGTCTTCTATCTCTTAAGGTCATGAAGATATTAATAAGAAGGAATAGACCTAGTCCATTTGTCCCCTAATTAAATTGGTTTGGCTGATCTCCACACATACATCACCCGCGCTCACAAGTAAAGTGCCATTTCATTTTATGGCTCCCTATAAGCCAAGTGTACTCATTAAACTTACCAGTGGCCTTGATTGATTCTCCTGGAAAAAGTGGTGCTTCTTCCATCTGGGCCAGTTTATTTCCATCTCTTAGAGCCTGGCAAAAAACCAAACAGGGGTAAATCTCACTTCCCTTCTGTATACCTGGGAAGAATTGTGACGTTCTGTGCTCTTGCTACATGTCTACAGAAGCGTGCAAAATGTATGCCCCCTCCCCTTACAAGACAATTTCAAAGCTCAGCATCACAGGACACCATGCTGCATATTCTAGCAAATTGTTACACATATTTAATTCACAGTTAGAAAGCATTAATACAGAAATGGCTTGACATGACAGATAGATTCTGTAATCACTACACAGACAGCTATTATAAGGTGCTTCCAGAATTTGGAAATAAGGTCAGAAAAAGGTTACCTCTGAGCATGAAACTAAGACAAATGAAATCAACATTAGATGTAGGTACTTCGCTAGCTGTAGAAATTCCCCAGCTTGTGAGCACCATCTAGTGTGGGAAACCCTGAAGTCTGATTAAAGTAACCAGGGAGGGGTCTCATGGCAGTAACATTAAGGAAAGCCCTAGGTTTCTGTGCTGCGGCCCAGCTAACTGTGTGCGTGCGTGTGCACAAAGCGTGGGGGGATGGGGGGGTTAGTGGGCTTGTCAGTGTGCTCCCATCTGGCAGACAAGAGTATCCCCATCACTAATATGGAGCAGGGTGTGTCCATCGGCCTTCTCTGGAACCAGTTCCCTCTGTGCAGATTCCACGCTCACCAAGCAAATTGCTAATGACTTGTTAGGTTTCCAGGATACGATGATACTAGGAAAATGCTGTCTTGGATGGTTGCAGAGATACACACACATATTCCCAAATGTCCAGACTGGCCCTGCTGCCTACTAGCCAGTTTCTTGTGAGCATGGTTGGATAAAGTTAGATAGCTCAGGGGATCTGAGAAAATGGTGTTTGAACTACAAAGCTATGGACCAGAGCCTGAACTTGGGGCCTATTCCAAGTTACTGCCACCCTGTGAGATGCTGCCAAGGAAACTGGTCACTTTCTCCTTGGCATCTCTGACATAATGTGTCATGAATAAGAATAAGGTGTTCAAAACCTCAGCAATTCCCAAGCTATGTTTCATAGAGCATTAAATTCCCAAGAGATGTGTTTTTTTTTTTTTTCCAAGTTTGGGTAATGCTGGGTTAAAGAAAAGCTAAACTGTGTGTTTTTTTTTTTTAATTTTTTATTTTAGTGAGACAAGTCTTTAGCATGTTAATGCACACCGAATCAGCAAGAGGGCGCTAGAGTATGTTGCATTTCTAGTACCTATTTGATCAGGGGCTGCTTTCTCCAAAAAATACTGTTAACATCGGGAGGCCAATAGTGTTAGATGGAAAATAGGTCAGACAATACTAAATTTTCGGCGTAATTTTGTGAAGCGAAATTTTTTAAATGGATATCTTTTATAGTTCTAAATTATTGAAAATTCAAAACTAATTATTTGCATAGTTATAAGAGTATTTCACTAGGTTTTATTAATCGGACTTAACAGTCAATTTAAAAACCCTATACCTCTTAGTTTTATCATTTTTTTAAATAAAACAAAGAATGGAAAAAAGTCAAAACATAAAAAGCAAATTCAATGCTAAATACTGGTATGTCTGTCCTATAGTGAGGGCACAAAATGATGTGATCCGTTTTCCTTATCAAGACAGACAGCTAAACTAATACAGATTAGGGTTCACTTTTACCTCCAAACAATTTTATTCAGTTTGATTTTTTATTCCGGATTGGTTTTTAGAAGTTTTCAGAGAAAATTTTTAGGGACATAGAGAACCGTTAAAGGTTAAATGGAGAATTGTTAATGGATTCATGTTTATACTCACACCCGATTTGGAAACATCTTTTATGCAATAAAGCATTAGCCAATATTTGTACTTTTAAATGTCCAGTTTTAGAAATACTAACAGCATCACATTAATAAAAGCCTTAATTTGAACGTCTGCTTTCTTTTGCCTGAACCAGTGACTAATTTATGACATAGTTACCAAGTGAGAAAACTAGTTCAATCTATATCTAAGTTTAAAGAAGTTACTTCAAATATTACACTTTTAAAGCTCTTTTTAAAGGCTAAATATTGTCATCTATAGACCTGAATTCCTTAACTTATATTTAAAAATAAGTGAGGATAGGTTATTTTGAAATATATGTACTAAAGCAAGATGTTCTGATCAACTAAATCTGGAAGGGGAGTGGGGGGGTGCGGGGGACGGCTGGGATTCACATTAAGCTTTATAACGAGCCATATCAAATACTTTAAAGCCCTCAACCCAGGACTAGCTACTAAGATGTTGCAGATGGAAGATACCAGTGACTGAGACCATTTTGAGGATGTACTAGGCTCTCAAGATAGAGGCTGAAAATCAAGCAGGTCTCTTCTCTTCTGACAGTTATGTTAGATTTGGCTTGAAATCCCTGTGCATTTCTGTGAGGCATGAATGTGCTGGTGAGACAGAGTGAGATAGACCTCTCACTCATAGGAATTAAATCTGGGACATGCTTTATAACGATGGAAAAGCACCTATCAGAACAAAACAAATTATCCCATTGCTTCTGATTTTCCCATAAAAGGTTTATTTTGTACAGGAAACACATTTAGCTCCAGCATAGAAATTCAAGAGAAGAATGGTTTTTAAAGGCTCGTTATTTTGTGAGTACAGTAGATTCCCTTTATAAAGCTGGTGTTAAGAAATGGGACTCACGCTTGTGCTATATTAAGCTTTGACTGCAACTACGAAGTTGCACAAGACATGATTTGACCCTTGATTTATCCAACCCATGTACAGTATAATCAGAAAATGGAATATTCTTGTGGGCAAAATTTGATCTCATGCACATACACAGGCCTCTTGGTGTCTCTGCTCCAAGTGTTGCCCACCTGAGGAATTCCCTATGTTGATCTCATCCAAATCCTGTTCCGGTGACCCTGAGTTCATCCCTGAGGACGCCAGCCCTTGGATGGCCCGGGTCCTCTAACACCTTTCTCATGGTGGGCAGTGTCTGCAGTGGCTGCACACCAAAGCAGTGGCTTTCACATTGGGCTCTTCAAGGTGCTTTCCAGGGTCACCAAAGAAGGGTGGGTTGGGCAAAGGCACAGCTGAGCACGGGGGTGGAGGGTGGCTGGCCGTGTTTCCCTGGAGCTGATCTTCTAGCACTTTCACATATCAATATGCTACATAAGCTTTGGAGAAAGTTGTGCCGTTTTCAAAGGCTCCAAAGGTACTGAGCAAAGAGGAAGCACTCAAGAATGCTTGATGCATGATTTCTTCTTCTGATTAATAAATACAAACTACGTGGACTCATTTCACAAATACCTGTAAGGTGCCGCGTATCGTGCTGGGCACAGACCTTGCAAATTTGAATAAAGCAAAGTCTATACCTTCAAGTAGCAGCCTGAGCATATGCATCTGTCCCCTCTCAATCTTTGTAAAGGCATTTCTGAACTCTGTTGTGACTGAGGCTCATTACCTCATGTCTAGCCCTACCTGGGAAAACTGAGAAGCACGGATGAACAAATTTCTGGTTGACAAAATGTTGGATAAACCAATTTTTGCAAATAATGTCATAATGGAATCTACCAAACTCGGACAAGAGGGCACTGCTATAGTGATAAAAAGCATTTGCTTATCATCTAGAAATCTAGTATGAAATGACTTCTAAGTACACAATCTGTAGCTACAAACAGATGAACACGTAGAACTTGCCACCTGATCAGCTTCAGCTTCAGAAGGGTAGCCATTGTGTTCTTCCTGAATCTCCTGCACAGCACCAGGTGCATGGACAAGAAAAGGCGAAGAGGAGAAAGAGAAACACGTGCAAACAGACAGGTGAAAGGACAGAAGTTCTTTTGTAAAGAGACAGTAAGCATGTAAAAGTCGACACACCTTTTACGGCTTTGCAAATCACAACATTTTCCCCTTTGGAGTTAAGGAAATAGCGTCCTCAGCCTAAAATGCAGTATCTATTCTGTGTTTGTGTTGGGGTAGAGAAATGAAAAGCAAACAAACATCATGGATTTCAAAGAATGCACTGTCTTTTTAAAATCAAGCAATACTACTACATATGGCAAAGCATCAAAATAACAGACACAAAATATGCTGGTAGAAAATAAAACATACCATTGTAACCAAGTAAAGGGCAAAACCAAGCCAAAATACAGAGGCAGTTCGTAGACATGTATTATTTAAATACAGTAAGTATTCACATACGCTCAAGAACTACTATTCAGGGCTCCACTACACTAGTATTAACGAGCTGTCCACATGCATGCGCATGCACATATTACATGCTGGAGACATACATACACGTGTGATCTGTTAATTACTGCTAAATAAATATTGTGCTTTATGAATCATACAATACTAAATTTTTCTAATTACAGTATCAATGTATTTCCAAGAAACAGCTAAAAGGTCACATATCTTCTTTTCGATGTTTTCCAATCCCTTTAAAGGTATACTGTGTTTAATTTAACTTCTTTGTAGAAGCGATTGGTTTTGGAAACTTTAAAGATTGGACTGCTGGTTCAGCAGGTGGTACAAAGCCTACATATGCTGAAGACGACAAGATGAGAACCCCTTTTAAAAGTTTCATCAACTCTCTGAGGCTGAAAATACTAACATTTAGCACAGATATAGTTTTTTCTTCATGAAACTCTGGCTCCCACGACTGTATTTCTTTAAAAGGCAATCAGTGAAGAAGTAGCAAAGCTTTAAAAGAATTACTGTTTCTTGCCTTTCGTTTTTGTTGAAAATAGCTACTTAACACCTTGGTATATACTTTATCATCAGATTGAATTTAGTACACAGTTGTTACTGCTACCCTTCAAAGCAGGGTAATTTTTAAAACGCAATATTTTTTGAAACTTCCGTCTTTTTAAATGCAAAGAAAAAGGAATCATTCTTTGATAAAATTTTTGAAAATAGAAAAATGAATGACTGAACAACAGAAAAAAACAAACAGTAGTTCAAAGTCCATGCAAATGAAAAGCCAAACAGTAATATTTAACAACGTGAATCAGTTAAAGAAAATGACTCCCACGAGGAAAGGAAAACATGGTGAAAACAAGATTAAACAAAGATACACCAACTGGGATAAGAATTGGACTTAACCTGCTTGTGTTTGTATGGCTTTATTGGCTTCTCTAAGATTAACATTTTTAAACTCAAGTCATTAGATTATTAAAATCCACATTATTTTCATTGAATGGAAATAGGTTAGTTTTCAACATCTGATACTCAGTTTCAAATGCATGCACATTACCAATCTTTGTCTTGCTTTATGAATATTCTGAAATAAAGGGAAGGAAAGTCATGAGGAAAATATACGGTATAATCCACTCCCTGTAACAGCTACATGTGTATTTTAAGAACTACTCATTGGCACTGATTCCGCTAAATTTATCCTGGAGACTAGCACTTGTGCTCCCTAGATTCAGCATGCACACAGAAAGGTGACTTGAAATCTGACTTAGGATGGACAGTAAATAGGCACTTCATTGTTGTTGAATTCTTTAGCCTGAGTTACATGGCAAACACGGTACAAACTCTAGGCCTGGCCATAGAAGCCCCCGCCATGAATACCCATTTGGTCAGATTTCATGTCACCCAACGAAAATCAGTACTGCACGCTGGCAACAACTTCAGCACCCTGCCCTCACACACACTGGCGTTTACTGCACATAAAAACACTGTAACGAATAAAGCATTTCTAGTGAACACTTAAAGCTATGACACAGCAGAGCAAATTGATCTGAGTGACTCATACACCCAGTGAGAAGGTAAAGAGCACTAAATGGGCTGTTTGATCAAGCACAGAGACACACAAGTAGGAGGCCCATGTGCCGAAAGCCACATATTCTTACCCTTATATCAGGCCTCCTGAAAACCTGTTAGTTAAAATACAGAACATCATCATCACGGGCACGTTCCCACTGACCTGTGAAAGACGCTGTTAAACTCAGCAGCCCATCCCAATGGGACATGACAACCCTCTAACTGAACCAACCAGATCAATCCTAACACATTTGCCCTCCAAGTTTCATTCGATAAGAAATCAATCCTAACACATTTGTCCCAGAATTCTCAGGCGAGTCTCTGATTTGGAGAAACATATTGCCCTTAGGCGAAGACAAACTACATTATTTTAAACACAACCCCCTTCTGGCAAGTACCATTATAAGCCACTGCGAACAGGCTGCGTTTGAAAAGTTCACTTGTGTGTCTGTTTGGAACGCTGAAGGCATTTTCCCCATAGAAACAATGATACAAAACGGCGGTTCTACTCCCAGACCAGCCCACAGAAACAAAACAAAAGGGAACCCAAAAACTACAAAAGCCCCCACATTTGACCCAGAGCATGGCTCAGCTGTTGGCGCTAATGGTATCATGAAACCTAGTTAACCATAAATCTTAAGCCGGTTTCTATAGAAATTCTGTTTCCAACTCGCACTTGGGACTCCAAAATTAAACTCCCTGATGTGCCCACCCCTTACCCTAACTCCCACTGCATGGGGAAGGGGCAGCCGCAGGTGGGAGGAATAGCTGGCTCTGCTGGGAGGGCAGCAGGGAGAGGAGGGGAGGAGAAACCAAGCTTTATTAAACAGAGACCTGTTATTCCTACACCCTAGCCTGTGACTCCTACTCGAATGTGCAGTGTATGCCTGTGGGAAGCTCTGGCTGGAGAAACCCCTTCAGGAATGGATGAACCTTCGGAAAGCGAGGGAGATTTGAGTATCTATTCCCCAATCCAAAGTCTGAAATCCTACCATCTAAGCACTAGAAGTTCTATGGGAAATAGATGAATAAAAAAAAAAATCACCAGAGGTTCTTACTAGCTTTATAGGTTTTACTCAGGATAGATAAGATCACATGAATACAAGGCTACAGACTTCAAAAAAACATCACTGTATCATCATTAGAATACTCTTTGGAGTAAAAAAGGTTCTGAATTAAGTGATGCTGTAACCCAAACAGAATTAAAGCTCATAAATTCCTAAATATAGACTATATTTAAAAACCTAAATCTGGCTGTTTTTTTTTTTTTTTTTTTGGAGGAGGGGGTGATGGATATGTTTATCTTCTTAATTGCAGCGACAGTAAATGAGGCATGGGTGGCAATAAAAAGTCAAAACAGAGGAAAGGTTCCCTTTTCTGAGCATGTTCATGCTGTAGTGATAACCACATTTAACTGGACCAATTTTTCATTCTGAGGAATGCCTCCAGAACTGTAAATATGTCGACTTTAAACAGTTTCTATTGACTTCCCATTCTAAAAGGTGAGAAAATACACTTTCTCAAACTCCTACCTCCTCCCCTCACCATCTCTGCTAATGGACACTTTAATTTTTAGTTCTTTTATTGTTTTCCTTTACCAGAAGCTACATCATAAACACTCATGGAGTGATTTTAGGAGCCGTTCTTCTAAGCACTTTGTACATACTAACTCACTTTATCCTGTAAAACAACCACCTTGGGATATAAAAATCATCACTGGCCTTGTTTTTTGATGAGAAAACCATGGCACAGGTAAGTAACCTGGTAATGAGGCAACTCTCCGTGGCTTCTGGATGGGAGCTTCCCACCAAAAAGAGCAAGCCAGGATTAGAAGCTTCAAACTTTCTGGAAGGGAGAGGGCCTGGAGAGGGAGTTAATCCATTGTGTTTATGTGATGAGGTCTCCATAAAATCCCACTAGTATGGGATGCAGAGAGCTCTTGCGTAGAACACGTTCATGTCCCATGAGAGTGGTGCATCCCAAGTCCACAGGGAGAGAAGCTCCTGCACTTTTCAGTTTTCTTTGGAACACTCCCCACCAGAGAGGTGAGGGCCCGCTGACCGCCCACTCTCGGTAAGGGAGCCGGTGTGCTCATCTTTGACCCCCTGGGCTCTCTGGGCTCTGTGCACCTGTCCACCAGGAGGGTACCGCCTGGTCTCCCTGGCTGGTGGCGAGTTTGCCCATGTGAGCCCTGCCCTGAGGAAGAGGCCTCAGGTGTCTGCAGCTGCCTCTGGTGGAGTGCGTTCACCCCTAAGCCAGGCCCTCCAAGCCAGCTTTGATCAATGACTGTGTCTAACTGCTTGGCTCCCATCTTAATTCTTAAGGTAATAGATGACACCCCTAAATATCCAACAGTGTGGCCGTATTTCAGGAAGTTTTCGAACACAGCCGGTACCAGTGATATAAATACCTACAAGCAGTTGTGCTGAGGGTCCACCATACACCAGGTGCTGTGCTAAATGCTTTTCGCATGTTATCTCAACCCTCCCAATCCTCCCAGCCACCTAAGAGATACTATTATCCCCATGTGACAGATGAGGAAACTGAGGGAGCAAGAGGTGAAGTAACTTAGCCAATGTCACAAGGCAGGCAACACTAGAGCAGAAATTCAAACCCAGGCTGGCTGGTTTTACCTCCCACGTTCTTAACCTCAATAGGCCCCACCTAGACCTGTTCCCCTTCTGAAAGAGGCTGACAAACGCCCTCAAGGCTTAACGCCCTGAATGTCCTGCTCTGCCCTCCTCACTCTTCTCACCACATCTTGTTTCCACATCTCTTTCAACCCTCACCACAGTCCAACTTGAACTATGTTTTTTGGTGTCTCTTTCCCCTGTTAGAAATTCCATGCAGCCCAGCCCCCTGCATATAATAGGTGCTCACATCATGATTATGGAAGTGGACTGGTGTTCAGCAATTAGACTGTGCTCCTCCGTTATCTGTTTTTACAGCCATCTGCATTTGGGTACACTAACAGGGTATAGTACATGAGCACTGTAGCATTTCATCACAGGCTGCCCTAATACATTAAATCTCTGCTGTAATACCCATTATGCAGATGAGGACACTGAGGCTCAAAAAGGGGAAAAAACTCATTGGGCAGCTTGTTAATGACAGAGCTGGGGCTCAAGGCAAAGTGCTCCTAATTCAAAGTTTCTCGTCTTTTTGATAAACCACATAAGACAATTCTAAGTCAAATAAATACCACTTTTTAGAAATGAGTTGTTCTGAACTTGTGCCTCTAAGAGACTTCTTTTCAAGAAAAGACTGTGATATTATTGAAGTAAAAACACCACTGTTTTCTATTTTAGGTGTGAAGTCTACAAAGTAATTTTTGCTTTAGCAATCAGATCACTGCAAACTGAGTTAAAAAGAAGAGGTTTTTACCCTGCTAGGAAGTATGAACTCAGGAGATCAGTCCTCTTACTGTATGAGTCTTAATAACTAGAATTCTATGTAGCTTAGTGCTCAATGGCTGGCTAGTCAGAGGCCCAGGGAAGGCTAATAAAAAATCTTTTTACCACTTCTATTTTTTAAGTTTATTTATTTATTTTGAGAGAGAGAGACAGAGACATGCTGACAGCACAGAACCCGATGTGAGGCTCGGGGCTCGATCCCAGGAGACACAAGATCATGACCTGAGCAAAAATCAAGAGTCAGATGCTTAACCAACTGAGCCATCCAGGCACCGCCAGGCTAATAAAAAATCTTAAGTGGTCATCAAAATACAACCCTGGTCTTTGGGAAACTAGCCACACCTAAACCCTGCCTGACGCCCTTTGTCAAACTCTAACCTGAAACCATTACTTTCCACTCTGTAAAGCCCTCCAGGAAACGTCATGAAGGAGCTGTTCAATTCCATCCTCAATGAAACATGAACTAGTACAAGGATAATTGCTGATATCTTTTCGCCAACTAAATTCTAACATCTTCACTAGCATAACTTTATGTTTCATTTAAATAATATTTCTGATATATCATGAGTTGTTATACATATTAATCAAAATTCTTTTACATGCAACAGAATCATTTAGCAGTCTGCAAAAATCTTGACTTTTAAAAATTAAACTTTAATTTTGAGATAACTGTAGACTCACATACAGTTGTAAGAAATAATAGATTTTTCCCAATGGCAGCATATTACAAAACTATAGAACGGCAGAACGAGGAAATTGACACTGATACAATTAAGATGCAGAACAGTTTCATCACCAGGAGGACCCCTACTGTTGCCCTTTTATAGCCACATCCACTTCCCTCACCATCCCTCCCCTTCTTAGCCCCTGGCAATCACTAATCTGTTCATGACTATAATTTTGTCATTTGAAGACAGTTACATAAATGGAATTATATAGTACATGACCTTTAGTGAGTAGCATTTTTGGCTCAGTGTTAAATCCCTTAAGACCCATCCAATTCTTATCTCTGTCCTCTCTCTTATATTGAACCCATTCATTGAGTTGTTTTTTTTTTTTTTTAATTTTGGTTATTATATTTCTCAGTTTTAAAATCCCCATTTGGTTCTTCTTTTATCTCCTTTTCCTTTACTGAAACTTTGTTTTCTTTCACTATGCTTCCGTTGTTTCAAGCATATTTGTAATTGTTTATTGAAGCAATTTTATGATAGCGTCTTTAAAATAACTTTCAGGGGCGCCTGGGTGGGTCAGTCGGTTAAGCATTCGACTCTTGATTTCGGCTCAGGTCATGATTTCACAGTTCATAGGTTCGAGCTCTGCATCAGGCTCTGTGCTGATGGCACAGAACCTGCTTGGGATTCTCTCTCTCCCTCTCTCTTTCTTCCCCGCCCCTGCTCAGGCTTTCAAATAAACATAAAAAAAAATCATTTTCACATAATTCTAACACCTGCCATCTCAGTTTTGCCGCCTACTGATTCTTTTTCATAGTTTGGATCTTAATTAAACACTCTGTTTTAGCTCACTTTCTGTGACACTGCTCCCGCAGAAGCTGGGGTAGCACATCATTATAGCCAGGTAGGGATAGAAGCCCAGGTTCCCCCACTCAGCCTCCACTGACACCAGATGGTGGGTTCCTGGTTACCGCTGGGTCAGTGCAAGAGTTCCAGCCCCTTCCCAGGTTTCCACAGACATCCGGCTGGCAGTGGCAGGGATACCTCACTACTGCCCCTGACACGGCTTCCACTAACAGCACAGCAGAGGCACAGCCTCCTTATCAATGGGCAGCAGTGAAAGTCTGACTCTCCATTGGGCTTCTTCTGACATTACCCCTGCAGGGGGCTGATGTGCCTCAATACGGCCTGGCAAGGGTAGGAATTCTAGGCTCCTGACTTGGCCTTGATGACAGGATGGGTGCGGGGCCACAACTTTTTCTGTGGTATTTGGCTGGAGTACAGTGGCTAGTGTTTAAAAGTTTTCTTTTTGCTAGGCTGTCTCCTTCCTGGTCCTTTGGCTTGAGAGAGTAGGCTTTTGTTGTCTGTGCCCACTGGCATTTCTGGCTTGCTGGCTTCTTTAGCAACAAGTCTGGGACATACATGGCAGAAACAGAACCCAGGGACTGACCACCATGTCATTCCTTGGGGTCCTGAGGTCCCTAACCAGTCTGCCTTCTTCTACCTTTTCGGGCACTCTTATGTTTATTTTATAGCCAGTGTCCACAGCTTTTGGTTGTACTTAGCATGAAGAATAAGAAAAAGTACATTTGTTTCATCTTTCCAGAAGCAGAAGCCGAAATCTCGGGTTTTTTTTCAAGTGTTTATTTAAATTCCAGTTAGTTATCAGTGTCATATTAGTATCAGGTGTATAATAATAGTGATTCAACACTTCCATACAACAGCTGGTGCTCATCACAGGTGTTCCTTAATCCCCATCACTCATTTAACCCATACCCCCCACCTCCCCTCTAGCAACCATCAGTTTGTTCTCTATGGTTAAGAGTCTGTTTTATGGTCAGCCTCTCTCTTTTGTCCCCCCTATGTTCATCTGTTTTGTTTCTTAAATTCCACATATGAGTGAAATCATATGGTATTTGTCTTTCTCTGACTTACAAAATCTTGACATTTTTAAGAATTAATTTGTCCCCTCAAGTAACCCTGGGAAAGAGGATAGCACTTTTCCACTGCAGTGGTTACAAAATGGAGATCTCCTGCTCAAACAGGCAGTAGCAGGCTTTTCTTAAATTGTTTTCGAGGGGACATGCTGTTCTCTCCAGTTCTCCACTGCCCCCCCCCATGTCTGCCTAGCTTGCAGACATTTGCAAACTCTGATTTAATAAACAGATCATGAAGCCATGGATTCTGAAAGATCACGCTGAAGCCTCCCTTTTCAGACATTAGTACTCAATTTTAGAAATATTGGCTAAAACCTAGCTCAAGCATGAAGAAGCCTTTCCCATGTACCGCATCTTACTTCCCTCTAAAGCCCTTCGGGAAATTTTTGTTTAGGATCCATAATTTAATCACTCTACTAACTTGTTAAATGATTAAACTTAGTACAGGATCCTCTCTATTTTCTCCTTTTACTTCAGAAAGTTTAAAGAAGAGATCCAGCTATTGTGTATGCAGGGATGAGGGGAGGAAAAACAAGAGGAGGAGAGGCAGAGAGAGGTGGTGATGGTACTCCGATTTTAAGAACTATTTCATAAGTAGCACATAAAATTATCCTTGTGGTTTAGAAACACTTTATACTTTTATTATTTAAAAAACTCTCTTCTTAAAGGAAACAACTCCTGAATTATTCATTAAATACTGACTTTGCAGACTTGGCTACAGGGCAAATATAACAAAGACGATTATAAAACATCTTCTCTTACAATAATTCATCAAAAGCTTTAGCTATGACCTGATGCAATTACCTAAAATTCAACTTACAAAATATAGAAAAGCCTTATATTTTTTTTTCTGAGTGCCATCTGTTAAACCATTCCAACATGAGCTAATTCTGCTACACAAAATTTGTAAATAGACTAAAATAAAGTATGGATTAATTAAGTACAGATTCAGTCTGATATACTAATGTAGAGGTTAGAAAACTATGCAATCTTTCATTGAACCCACACAACAACAACAAATAAATATTCAACCATAATGAAAACATTACACTGAACTCACAATTGTCAGTAAAGAAAATCATTCCAAGGCCTAAGAGCTATTCTCTTTTAATATAGGTTCTTGAGCCTCTCCACTTGTTGGCGGGGTGCAGTTTCTCAGCTAAGATGGGGCAACGGGGCAACAGGGCAACCGGGACCGGTGGGGTCAGCAGCTGCTCAGTGATCCGCCACATAGGCATCAGTGATACAGCAAATGCCCCTCCCACCTGGGGATGGCGTGTTTGCCCAGCTGGGTTTGGAACACCAGGAACCCTGGCTGCTCCTACGTGGACAAACATGAAAACCACACAGCAGGGAAACCTAGCGAGAATGACGTACTGTCACTCTTCTGGCTGAACAGATTATCCAATTTCTACTAACCCGCAGCCCCGCTTTCCTTTGATAGACCTAATCAACAGCATCGGATGGCCTGGATGAAGCAAGTACAGCGGGAGAGCCAGATTTCAATTACGTGACCTCTTGACTCAGTTTCTGCACTTGGCTCATTATGAGATAGAGAGGAGAGGAACAGAGGCCAGAGCCCTTAAGCAAGGAGCATGTATTAAAAATTAATTAGGATGTTTATTGTAGCTCTTGAACTGTTTGTAAGCCTTGGCGCCTGGCAAAGACCATGATTTTGAGAGACTATTGATTGAGGGTAGTCTGGGACACTAAATGTAGCTCACCTATACTTGTGAAAATCAATTCTCTTTTACTAGCAGGCAAAGAAGTAGAAGAAAGTGAAATTTCAATTCAAGCAAACGCCACTATTGCAATGTAAGCATGGCTTAATAGTTGACTGACATTAAAACAAGGTTAGTCTTATCCTTTAACAAAGATGGAGCACATACATTTTTTTTTTTATTTGTTAATTGATTCAACATGTATTTACTGAGCACCTGTTATATTCCAGGATCGTGCTGGGGGAGCACTGGTAAGTAAAAGAGTCCCCGTCTCTGCTGACAAGGAGCTTATCACCCTTAACTTTAGAATAAACAGAGAATCCAAATTAAGGACTAAAACATGAAGCTGCCCATACAACATTCTGCAGTTGTGCAAGTGTTTTTACATTGTAGTACCACGTTAGTGCTGAATACCCACAGGTGACAATTAAATACAGAAACAAACTGTAGGAAATATTGTCTATCAGATGTTTTCCAAAATTCAGAATACCATCGAAGAAAATAGAGGCATTTACTATAATAAAAAGTAAAAATACAATATGTAATAAAATAATAAAATGAAACTAGATCTTTTTAGAAAACCGATCATAACCTAAAGACAGCTTTTCCTCTCAATTACAAAACCACAAGTACATCTACTGAATTCTGGTAACAGTTCTCTTCTAAAGTTCAGATCTAACAAAGAACCTTTCACCCTTGTTCCCATGTCTGTTGAACATCAAGGGGCCAAAGTTCCACTCAAATTAAAAATGCAAAGCTTCTTGGTACATTGAAAATGAATTAAGGACTCAATGCTGCTTACCTTGTAGTCTCTGGATACATTTTCTGATGTCACTGAACCTGAAATCTGACTAGAAATTGTAGCAGCTATAAGCTGTTTACACCATTCAACATGTGACCCTGTAGGACTAAAAGAAATAGTGTGATTAAAATATTTTAAGATGTCAGCTCTCTGTGAAAAAAAAAAATGAGTACTGACTGGGAATATATGTACATTGCTTTTTTTTTTTTTAAGAAAACAAACAGACTAGTTGGTTATCTTTATATTTAATATAAGAACTGGAGTACTGACTGACAACTAGGAAGTAAAGATTAGGTTCCAGGTTGATTTCAAATGAATCGATCGATTTTTCTAAGTTTAAGCATGCTATTCTCTATCGTTTAATGGAATTTTACTATATCACAATTGTATAGAGTATTCTTAATGTAACGTATATAGAATATTAATTCTAACGTGAAATATTTATCTTATACCTTGTATTTTTGAAATAGACTTTTCACGGAACAGAGCTGATGATGTGACTGTAAAAAGAATAGACTAGACAAACACCATCCTGCTCGTAGTAGTAATGCCACCTAGCATTTCTGTAAGTGCGCTGACAGTTCACGAAGGCTCTTGTGGTCTGTTGGGATATGAGAGCCTCACAACCATAGTGTGATATGAATGCGGGGAGTAGCCAGTGTGTTTCTGAGGTGAGAACATTAAGGCACAGAGGTAACGTGCCCGATCAAAAAGCGGTGGCCTGGCTCCAGCTCCACTAAGGCTTCCAGGACATGGCACAACCAACGGTGCCCAACTCAGTGAACTGGAAATCAAAACGGAGGCCAGCATCGCAGACGCCTGCCACCACCCCATACGAGAACACAACAATGCAAGGAAAGTGGCCTCTCCCACTTGCATGGAGCTCTAAAGTGTAACCTGGGCCTCACAGTGACCCATGTTACAGATGACAAAAGTCAGGCTCCAGCATTTGACCAAGGTTGCATGACTGGTAAGTGGTCAGGCTGTGTCCACCTGACTTAA
This sequence comes from Paguma larvata, assembly GCA_030068075.1. Lineage (NCBI taxonomy): Eukaryota > Metazoa > Chordata > Mammalia > Carnivora > Viverridae > Paguma > Paguma larvata. The sequence goes on along the minus strand of CM057830.1, from coordinate 118,468,238 downwards.
AGGAACACATAAACAGAATAGGAACGTGAGGGAATCAAAAACTGCCCCCAAGGGGCCAGGCTCCTCATCAAAGCACTTGAAGGAAGGGCAAAAGATGCTTAGGAAAATTTACCCTGCAGGTAGCTTTCATTGTAAAGAATGTTCCAGACCTGTAAAAATCTCATCACTAATTAAACCTACATTCATCTATTGGAAAGACAGAAAAAACTGGAATCCCTAGACAGTATGTAAAATAACTTAAAGAGTGAAATGAAGCTATCCAATGTTCTCTACTAGTGCTCTAAATCACAGCCTCTGGTCAATATGCCCCAGTGGTTAGCTGCGAGTCTGAAAACACAACTAAGAACATGCGCCGACCGGGCAAACATTCCTATCATGTGTCAACAATCTATTTAGTACAATCTGTAAGAGGAAAGGAGGGAAAGAGGCAGGAATTTAGTCTGTTTGGTATTTTTAGCATTTTTGAAAAGGTTTATTTATTTATGAGAGAAAGAGAGCATGAGCAGAGGAGGGGCAGAGAGAGAGACGCCCAAGCAGGCTCCTCACTGTCAGTGAGACCATGACCTGAGCCAAAATCAAGAGTGAGATGCTCAATCACCTGAGCCATCCAGGCCTCCCTTTAGTTTCGTAAAAGGCTAAGTCCCCTTTATCGCCGGTTATGTCCCACTCTTCTTGTCACACTGCCCGCACCCACCCCTGACTGCAAATCTAACAGTGGAAACCTGCCTGGTCACCTAGTGTGGGTGACTTCTTGCTACCACCCACCCGATATCCTGCCCTCCTTCTGATAAGGACACTTTTCTACTGTGGGGGCCCACCCCTCCCCACTTCACAGGAAGCTGTTGGGGAGGCAGAGGGGGGCTGACTCCCTGCTCCTCCTGACCCCACCTGCAGAGGAGTGACCCAGGCCAGGCCAGTCCCAGGCTTTCCTCTTGGATCTCAAGCTGCACAGATGCAGCCCCAGCACTGGTGGAGGCTACTCGTCACCCCCAGCACCTTGAGGAACCCACAGATAAAGAGCAGGACAAGAAGAGACAAGACAGGAGGAGCCCGACAATGCTGTGTGCGGCTCCAGCTTCAAGTGTGCCGCTGCCATGTTTCGTCATGTGCAGCAGTGATGTGCGCGGAGATCTGTCCTTTTGGCTCAAGCTAGAATGATGCCTTTTTTGTCACTTGCCACCAGAAGTGTCCTAGCCAACAAAGTCACAAACAGCATGGCACAGTGGGCTGGTAGACAGGAGGTTTGGCTCCGAGTCCTGTTCCTGTTACCAGCTAGCTCTGTGACCTCGAGCAAGCCACATCCTCTTGCAGGACCGCAGCTCTGTCGTCATGAGGTACAGTATTCAGGGGAGAGGGGAGGGCTCCCCAGTCCCTGGGGAGCCAGGCTGAACCTGGCATGTAGGTTCCACTCTGGGGGTCACTCCTCAAAGAAGAGTATGAGTCACAGTCTGTCATGACAACAGATCAAAGAAGGCAGGCCAGGAGCCCCTGGTACAATCTCCTGCCTCCCTCCTGGTATTAAGAACCACTCACAGCCAGGGCGAGCCCGGCTTTGTTTCTCCAATCTGGATTCCCTGGATCTGGACGCCCACGATCCAATGGGACATCTGTCCTAGTCGGTCCTGAGAGCTTGCCAACTCGACCTGTCAAAGCCAGCACGGGTGGCTCAGCCCACAACCCACTCCGCCACTCGGGCTTCCTAAGTCAGGGAAGGGCACAGCCAGTTACCCGGGTTCCCCACCCACTAAAAGCTGGAGTCTATCTTGGAGCCCACCCCCCACTTCACTCTCACATTCATTCACCAAGCCATGTCACTCCCATGGGCTGGTATCATGACAATATACCTTGCTCCTACTGCAATTCCCTCTTCCGCCCACCCAGCATTCTGTTCTACTCCTGTCTCCTGAATTTAGACCCTATCTCTAGGGCGATGACTCCCAAATTCAGGTCTCCACCTCAGACAACACCCCTGAGCTCCAGGCCCAAACAAACTAACCACTTCTTTGACCTCTGCTCTGGGATATACAACTGGTATCTCATAACTTATGTCCAAAGTTGAGAGCCTGCTAATCTCCTAACTATGTTCCATTCAGAGCATCTTGGCAACACCATTTTCCTACAAGCCAAAAATCTTGGCATCTTGATTCTTCTAACCAACAACCGATCTTCAGCAAACCTTCAAATAATATGCACAATCTGACCACATCTCCCATCCTCTACTCCACTGCTCTAAGCTACCATGCTCTCTCCCTTGGACAACTGCAGTAGTCTCCTACCTGCTAGTCCCTCTGCTTCAACACCTTGCCCGTTCAGTCTGTTGGCCACACAGCAGCCAGAGAGATTACTGAAGTCTACACCAGTGTATGTCACTCCTCTGCTTCAAAAGCCCCAGTGGCTTCCCATGACTCTCAACCATCTGCCCCCATGACCTGTCTAACCTTGACTCCTACTGCTCTGTCCCTAGCTCCCTCCCCACTAATGGCACTGGTCTCCTTGCTAATCCTGGCACACTTTGCTCACACCCCCACCCCAGGGTGCACAGGCCTCTGCCTGGAATGATGTCGCCCCTAATATCTGTATGACTGGACCCCTTCCTTATTTAGGGGCATTATTCAAATGCCACCTTTGTCAGCCAGGCTTTCCTTGACCATCCTACATCACATTCCAGTTCGCCTCCCAAAGTGCAGATCCCGACACCTCCTATTCCCCTCCCAACTTACTTCTGCCCCCACCACCTGTCACCATTCAACAGAAAATACAGTTTACTTGTGTTTTGTCTCTCTCACCAAACAGACTGCCCACTAGGGCAGTGATTTGTGTGTGTTTGTTGCCTGCCAAGTCCTCAGAGCAGGCACTCATATTCACAGCATAAATGAGCGAGTGATTAGCATTTCCATAACCTACTCAAGAAGCCTCCCCACCTCCAGTCCATTCACCAAATGTTCTCAAACGTCAATCGCATCCTATAGCTCACCTGATGGAAGTCCCTCTGTGGTCCCCATAGCTAGGGTGACCATATAATTTCCTTTCCAAACCAAGACATTATGGTGAGTTGAAGGAGGACGCTATTATTAACCACACCAGCCCAACCAGTTCCCAGTAGCATCCTGGGCAAGAGAGACCACCTGGCTCAACCTACCTGCAGCTACAGGTGCAGAATTTTAGGCTCTACCCCAGACATGGACGGACTAGACAGGGTGGGACCCAAGAATCTGCATTTGGGTCAAGCACTGGGGGGTGATTCCTACACAGGGCATACAGAACCGGACCCTGAGAAGCACGGCGCAGAAGGTAACGGCACGATTCCTCGGGAAGGCACCCAAGCCCCTTCAAGAGGTGGCCCCCACCTTCCCACATGTCTTCTGTTTGCCTCTTCCCAGTTCCGCATATCCGGCATCGCCTGCACGACTGCACATTCCACTCCCATGGCCAAAACGTCCTCCCCACCCTGTCCCCTGGCTAACTTCTCATTCCTCACCATTCAGTTCAAATGTCAGCTTCCTCAGAAGGCCTCCTTCCCTTAACTGCCCATAATCCCCAAACCCTCACCCCAGAGTAAGTCATAAATCGAGCACTCACTTCCGGGTGCCCACAGGCAGTGCATCACAATGGAGCCTGCAGAGGTGTTTTGAATAAATACTAACTCCTGGACCTCACCCCAAACCTCCTGAATCTGAAGCCTTTGGTGTGGGGCCCGCTCACGTGGAGCTCTTAGAAAGCTTCTCAGATGATTCCCATGCACACACACCCCATCCGGAGTACTTCTGTGCGGACCTCTACCCTAGCACTCACCACATCCGATTGAAATTGCTGGCCTGTTTGTATTCTTCACTAAACGGTAATCCAGAGAGCAAACCCCATCTTGTATTATTCTCTAACTTGCCAAGTCCTCATACACTGTAGAATGTCTGCCAACGAGTGGAATCCTGACCACTCCAAGTTCTATCTAGTTCTCAGTGAAGCTGACCACTTGGCTAATTGATTTATTAGACATCATTGTAATGACACTGAGGGAGAAACAAAGGGAGTGTTTCTTGTTGTTCCTATGCTTCAGGAAACTCCCCAAAGTTCAGCTCACTGTTATGACTAACACAGGCAAGGAGCATTTGACACTGACCCAGCTGCCTTACAACACTGTCTCTTGCCTAACTGCACTCCCCTGTCAGCGAAATGGCCACGATGTGGGAAAACTGGATATTCCGGGCTACGGGAGAACCCATCACTTGTCCTCGGCGCCTTACGGTGGCCCTCCCGGCTGGACGTGGTCGGTTTATACTTCTGATTTATACGGGCTCTGCAGCTGCCTAAAAACCAGTGGCAGGCTTATGAGTTCGTGAAAACAATCAACCGGGTTCCTTCAAACTGTGAAGGACTGATGTGTTCCTGCATCAGAAGCAGTTTGAAAGTTTTCCATTCCAGTTTTTCAAATCAGGATAACTTTGCCTCCATCTGCACCAGCTCCGACACCCGCGGGGTTGAGTCCTCCGGTCCCCACTCCCAACCCCACTGCCAAAGACTCCCAAACAGGTGGCGGGATTTTGGCCTTCCAACCCCAGGAGGGAAGGCCACGCTAAAAGAGGAGAGCCCAGGTGAAATTTCTTCCCAAGGGTCCGGTGGCCACGTCTGCAAGGTGCGGCGGGAAGGGGCATGGTGGTTTGACAGCTACGAAGCCCCTCAGGGGTGCGGGGAGCCCCAGCCCGCGAGGCGGAAGTGAGCCAGGTGCGCGGCCCCGGGGAAGTGGGGGCAGGGTCCGGGGTCTCGTTGGCGGTGCGGGGGGAGGGGACCCGGCAGGGCACGGAGTGGGGGGCACGCCCCACCCCGACCTCGCCGGCCCGGCGCGCCGGGCCCTCCGTGGGGGTCGGAGCGCGGAAGCCCTGGCAGCCCGAGTCCCGCTTACCTGTCTAGGGTCTCCACGCTGGGCTGCCGGGAGCCGGCGGCAGGGGCCCCCACGCTCCGAGGAGGCCTCCTGCCGCCCGCCGGCACCGGGCCCGGGCCCCCGCCGCCCTCGCTGCCCGCCGCCGCCGCCGCCGCCGCCGCCGCCGCCGCCGCCGCCGCCGCCGGCCTGTCCATGGCGCGCCGGGCCCGCCGCCGCGGGGAAGCCGCAGCGAGTGGGGAGCGGCGCCCGGAAGGGCCAGCCGCCGTGCCGCGCCGCGCCGCGCCGCCCGCCGGCTCAGGCGGCCGCCGCCATTAGCTGTCACCTGGCGGCCCCGCGCTACCCACAAGGCCGCGCGCGGGGCCGGGGGCGGGGAGCGGCGCGCGGGGCCCAGCCGCGCCCCCTCTCGCAGAGCCCCACCTGGTCCCGGGCCGCGGGCGCCGGGTGCCTGCGACGGGCTCGCGACTCCGGCTGCGCGCGGGAGTGCGCCACAGTGGCTGGGGAGGCACCGGGTGAACAAAAATTTGGGGGCGTTCAGTGATTAAAAACGATCTGTTTCCCTCCATTTTCCTTCCCGGGAAAGTTTCGAGGCGAGGGCGGCCCAGGACCCTGGGCGTGCCTCGTCTTGCCATCTTAAAGCCGAAGCAACTACATACGTTTTAGCAATTCCTCCCCACGCCATTCTTTCCTGCCTCCCACAAACACACCTCCCCGCCATCTGTGGGGCGACCGAGTGTTCTGATGCCGCCCTCAGAACTTCCAGCCCTGCTTTATATTACCAGTAATGTTTATCTTCTGCTGCTATGGAAATCCGGCCAATATCTGATGATAAGGGCTCATCCCCTCCCAACTCACCCCTGATCTTGGTGGTGGTGGTGATGGCAATCATGACTAAGACCTTCACTGTGATTTCCCTGGGTACAGACGACAGAGCCATGATCCCGATAAAAAGCAGAAGTGTATACAGGGAGATGGCCATTCCCATCCCTGACCCATCCTGTCCTACTGGCTTAATAACTTCAAACTGAACGTAGAGGATGAGGATGTGATGTCTGGAGCCCCCGCAGCCATCATACACCCAAGAGGGAGTGGGCCTGGCATGAAAGGATGACAGAATGAGGATGGCTGGAAGAACAGGAAAATGTCCAGACACACCAGAAAACCATCTCCTGCAGGCTTCTGGCTTTCCAAAATTATTAAATCAAATGTTTAATCCACTATTATACACTGAATGTTTGCGTCCACACACCGCTCCCCCCCCCCCATTCATGTGTTGAAGCCCTCCCTACCTCTCAGTTGATGGTATTTGGAGATGAAACCTCTGGAAATGATTAGATCCTAAGGATGGACCCTGGCATGATGAGATTACTGCTTTTATAAGAAGAGACACGAGAGAGCTTCGTCTCACTCTCTCTGTGAGCAGGCGCTGTAGAAAGGGCATGTGAGGACACAGTCAGAAGCAGCTATCAGCAAGCCAGGAAGAGGGCTCTCACCAGGAACTGAACCTCAATCTTGGCTTTTCTGGCCTCCAGAACTTTTTGCAAGATTTGTCAGAAAGAAAATGGTGACTTTTAAACATATTTTAAGTACCATAAGCTTCAAGGAGGATTAGGCCATTGAGGAATTCACTGTGACATTATTCCACTTAGAATTCAGTTAAGCAAACATAGGACTTACAGCACAGAGAAGCAATCAGACATATTACTACCTAGAAGTTCAGTCAAGTGACTACCTGTTGACGAGAGGGATGATGGCGCCAAGCCCACCATGCCGTGATAGGAGAGGGGTTAGGAACGCTTCCTACAAAAATGTATGCAAAACTGAATCTTAAAGTATGAGTAAGCCTTTGATCAGTTGAAAAAGCATCGTTGTAGGCAGAAAGAACAATTATGGACAAAGGTGTAGAGTTGGTTAAACAGCATATTATGTGCAAGTGAACTCTAAGAACTTACTGAAACTTGCTGGAACATAAAGTCAGACAAGGCAAGTGAGATGGTCAACTAGGGGCAGTGCCCTTGGAGAAACACTATTATATAGGCCCTTTGTGGTAGACTGTGCCCCCAACGGTGGCTGCAGTAAAATCCCCCATTCCGGATGCTCGTTGGCAATGTGACTTTGCCACTTCTGTATCAACAGGTGGAATCTAGGTCCCCTTCCTTTGAATGTGGGCAGGCCTCTTTTGGCTAACCCAATATGGCATCAGGGGCGCTATGTAACTTCCAAGGCTTGGACCTAAGGGATCTGCAACTTCTGACTTGGATTCTGGGAATACTCTTTCTTGGAACTCAGGTGCCATGCTGTGAGGAAACCCGACGGGCAGTACAGAAAGGTCCACGTGGAGGAAAACTAAGGCTCCCAGCCAGCAGGTAGCACGAGCTGGAGGCTATGTGAGTGAGGACATCGCAGGCCTTCTAGCCATCCCGATGGTTCAGCCTGCACCAGGTGAAGCTGGAGACATTCCATTGAACCACAGAGTTCTGAGAAATAACTTGATGTTTTAAACCACTAGGTTTTGAGATTTTGTGTGTACGTGTGTGTGTGCAGCAATACAGCACCCAAACACCACTCTTCATGTGGGCCCAGAAAAGTAGCCACCTACCACCCCCAGCAGCTTCTTTCCACACTCAGCTGGGGATTCATGCCCAACCTGTCACTACCCTCTGAGGAAGGTGCCACACACTATTAGGTCTGCAGCTGCGGAGGGTCCGAGGTTTCCCCCTACTAGCAAACTTGAAATGTAGCCTGCCACTCCACTGACAATCCGACAGAAAACATTAGGTCTCTGGGTCAAAAATAAAGGCAGTTTCTCATTTGTGGCAAAAGCAGCAGCCAGGGCAACATCCTGGATGGATTCACCCAGCCCCTGTCTCCACAGGGCGACATGCTCTTTTGCAGTGTGACCTCGCCATGCCCGTATTGAGAGGTGGGGTCTACTCCCCTCCTCTTGAAGGTGGCCGGGCCCTATAGTCTCTTTTGACAAAAGGGGACCAGATGGTATCTGCACATGCAGTGGGGTGCACCACAGGAGAGGAATCCCAAATTTGGGAGACTCAGATCTTCCATAGGGCTGTTAGTGACCTTCCAGAGAGAGCAACCTCCTCTGCCCTGCAGGGCCCCCACCAGGGCCTACTCAGTTATTGGGTTGAGCACCCTGCCTTCCCAGGGATCAGTGTTGGGACAGGTGCCCACCTGTGTGGTGGGAGGGCAAGGGGAGGAGTTAGCTGTCAGGCCCACGCTGGTGCTCTCCTGGGGAAAATCAAGGTGCATTTTTCCCGCCCGGGGCACAGTTTTCAAAATTACATGCATAAAAATGTACAGACTCATGAGCCCCCCTGCAGAGAATCTGATCTCGACGGCCTGCAGCTTACACTTGGAGATACCCTGTTAGAGGTGACAAGGAACCACAGCAATATCCTGCAGAAGGGTGACCTGACTATACTTACACTTAGGAAGCATGGCCGAGGCTGCACGGCGGAGGATGGACTGGAGAGGCAGGAGGGGCTGGGGGAGGATCCTTTCAGAAGCTGATGCACCCAGGCCTGACATCAGACAGGACTCAGTGACTGACAGGGTGCTGGGCATGAAGAAGAGAGGGAGGAAGAGGCTAAGAGAAGGCTCGAGGCTGACACTGAGCTCAGGAGAGAGAGGTAATAAAGAAGATGGTACATTTTCATAAAGTTTGAAAACAGAGGAACTCTTTGAAATGCAATCTTCAGCTCCACAATTTGGGAACTGTGAATGAAGCCACCACTGTCATTTCTGGAAAAGGAATCAAGCAAATGAAAGTGGACCTGAGGATTCTTTATCAAACAAGTTTCTCAAAAGCATCATCTTGCCAGGAAGGAGCAAATCTAATCTTTTTTGGAGCTACACATGTCACCACAGAGAAAGGGCCCCATTGTTTGGAGGGGTCCTCGCGTCAACGCTAAAGAGTAAGATTTGATACAGTCTTTGCAGGCAACAGTAGAGGCCATCCACATCATAACGCGAAGTATGATGCTGTGTGTGGCTCCAGCCCTGGGAACGTGTTCAGTCTGTGGTGTTCGGTTTTGGGTCTATTATTGTGCTGTTTAGCCCAAAGCAATTCCTCGTGAATGCAGCAACAGATGGACCTAAGTTCTATGTGTCCTGGCAAAAAATTGCTGCGTTGGGTCCAGGTTTGTAACAACTCCAGCATTAACCCCATTCATTCCAGATTCACTATCTAGCTGCGTTTAAAAATGCTGGCTTGTCTACATATATGTTTCAAGGCTCTTCTCAACATAGTAATTAGTTCTTCTGTGTTGTTGCCCAGTATGATGCACTGGGTTCATATTCTATTGCTGCCACAATAAATTACCAGCTTAACAGCTAATAAATTAGCAGCTTAAACCACACGCATCTATTTTCTCCAAGCTTCTGTAGGTCAGAAGTCCCAGTGGGCTCAGATGGGTCCTCTACTTACAGTATCACTAAGTTGAAATCAACATATTAGCAGGACTGGGGGGCCTTTCTGGAGGCTCCACAGGTTGCTAGCCACATTCAGTTGCATCTGCTTTTAGCACCTGGGGTCCTCATTCCTTGCTGGCTTTCCATGTGGCCCCCCTCCAGCAATGATGCATCAAGCTTTGAGCTCTCTGAACTCCCCTCCTGAAGCATGTCTTCTTCCACCAGCCAGAGAAAGTGCTCTGTTTTTAAGGACTCGTGATTAAATAGGACCCACCTGAATGATCCAGAGGACTCTCTGTATCTTAAACTCATAACTTTAATTATATCTGCATGCAAATTCCCCCCTTTGCCATGTAACATAACATATTCAGAGGTTCAGGGATCAAGGCATAGACATACTGGGAGAAACAGAATGTCTCCCAGGGACAGCAGGTCAGGGTTCTTCAGAAGAACAGATCTGATAGAAAGTGTCTGTGTGTACAGACAGAGAGAGAGAGAGAGACAGGGGAATTTATTAGAGAATTGGCTCACACAGTTGTGAGCAAGTCTGGAGTTTTCAGGGCAAGGCCGGCAGGCTGGAAATTCCCACAAGCATTGATGTAACAGTGCTGAGTCTGAAGTCAGAGTCTGGAGCAGAGTCATTCCTTTTTGGGAGACCTCAGTTTTTACTCTTAAGACCTTCAACTGATGGGATGAGGCCCACCCACATTATGGAGGGCAATCTGCTTTACTGACAGTCTGCTGTTTTAATTTTAATCACATGTACAAAATACTTTCACAGAAATATCCAGGTTAGTGTTTGACTAGACACCTCTGCACAATGGTCTACCCAAGTTGACACATAAAATGAGCCATCGCAGTGTCCAAAGGTCCTTTTGTGAGGTTGAAATTCTCCATGATGCTTCAAATAAACTAAATAAGCTAAATGAGTGGAGTTACTAATTCCTGTGCCTCCACTTGTTGGGATGAGCACTGGGTGTTGTATGTAAGTGATGAATCACAGGAATCCATCCCCAAAAGCAAGAGCACACTGTATATACACTGTATGTTAGCTAACTTGACAATAAATATTATATATATATATATATATATATATATATATATATATATATATATATATCCTGTGCCTCCATTAGCTGTCTTTAAAAATGCCACAGATTACTTAATTTTGCCTTCAGATTTATCCAGAAGGTCTCAGCCATAGTTTTAAAATTATGGAAAGGGCTGAAGGGTGGCTTAGGAGGTTTTGGCCCTGGGTCCCATAATCTTCGTCAAGTTCTCCTCCCCATATAAACTGCCATCCAGAGAACCCCACACGCCACAAACTCTGGAGACTCCATTGGCTTCAAGCTGCCAAGCATGTCTCAGAGACATCCTTTCTGCTTCACTCAGTAAACACTTCCATCAATCCCCGCCTAAGGCAGCCGCATTTAACCAGTCAGGAATAGGGTAAGTTCGAGCAGGTGAGATTACCAAGGAACCCAGTGGAAGAGAGAATGTCATCTTCAGAGACAAGGAAAAAAGCCAGCCAGGGTAGAGGGGTCCTGGGGGCAAAAAGAGTAGAGTTTTAAGTAGGAAGGAATGACCCAGAGTGTCAAGTGGGGCTGAGACACTGGTAGGATGGGGCAGAGGAGCGTCTCCTGGACTCAGCAATGTGGTACGGAACCATTGGAGCTGGAGGTGACGGTCAAGAAATGGCTGCAGGGTGTATTAGGTTTCTCCAGAGAAACAGGATCTCTCTCTCTCTCTCTCTCTCTCTCTCTCTCTCTCTCTTTCTATCTGTATAATGAGATTTATTATGAGGAATTGGGTCACACGATTCTGGCGGCTGAGAAGCCCCAGATCTGTCATCTGCAAGCTGGAGCCCCTGGAAAAGCTGGTGCCTGAGACCCAGAAGATGGTAGGGCAGGAGGAGTTCAGTCTCAAGGCCTTTTTGTTCTATTCAGGCCGGCTATTCAAATGCTAATCTCTTCCAGAAACACCCTCGCAGACACATTCAGAACATTTAAGGCCATATCTGGACATCCTGTGGCCCAAATTGATACATATAATGAACCATCACAGAGGGGAAGAAAGGGAGACTCTGAGTTCAAACCAGTTAGTCCTAGACTTTTGAATTGCATGACAACAGAAAGAAAAACAAAACCTAAACCAAAACCAAAGCATACAAGGGTTTTGTCCCCCCTAATTCCGCCCCCCCCCCGTCCCCCCTATTACCAGGAGAGCAATATATGGTTGCCAAGTAGGGACTTTATACATCAGCCTCCAGCTTCTAGAGCAAATGTTAGGCCTTCCGTTGACCTATTCACCGTGCAGAGTTTGGAGGACTTCTTTCCATTGAACACTACCCAGGGCAGAGCAGGAAGCAGGGGGGCCGGGGGCGAAGCTGGACAGCCTTTGCAAGGCTTTCAATGGGTTTTAACAATCCGTTAGAGTGTTTCGAATCTTTGGAATATTAAGTTATCCAGATTCAAATGCAAGCTAAAATATCAGATATCCTACAGGGATGGTCCATTTCTCTTCCCAACCCTGAACACAGATACGTATACTCTGACAGTGTCCTGCGAAAGCAGAACGGAGACTCCCGGCCACACTGCTTTGGTTCAAAACTGGCTCTACCACGTGGCAGCTGGCTAACGGGCAAGTGACTTCTCTGTGCTCAGTTTCCTCTGCTGCAAGAGCGGACACAACTACTGCTGCTACCCCTACTACCGCTGCTAACACAGCAAGCCCAAGCCTCGTGGTGGCACTTACATGAATTTTAATATATGTAAAGCACTTAGGCCAGTGGTTGGTACATAACTGTGAGTGTGATGTGGACATAAGCTATTACTATTTAATGGCAACTATAAAACCTTGTCTCTGACTTGTCAGAGTAGATGAAGTGGTTTTTTGTTTTGTTTTGTTTTGTTTTAGATGAAGTAGTCTTAATGTTCACGTGGACAATATTGAGCCCCGAGCAGACCTACCTCGTTGGCTTTGCCCCCATTCTCCTGTCGCTCAGGCTCCCAAGCACCCCCTTCTCCGGGGGATTGCCTTTGGGAATGGGAGCCACCGTTCCTACGAGATTACACGTGCCCACATCTCCCTACTGCCACAAGTCCACTGTTAGCTTCTTCCCCATCCGCTTCTCCTGAGAGCTCTTCCTCACATGCCCACCAATCCTTGCCTGACCTGAGACAGGCCTTCACGTGTTAGTGGGGGGAACTGGATTTCAAAGCCGGCACGGGTCCTGGCGGTAGAACTACACACATGCGTTCCACTTCCAAGGTCTCTCTGAATGCCTTGCCATTACCATAGCGTTATTACTTTACAAGGACTTTGTCACGGCAGCATTTGTATTTTTAGTAGAAATGGCTAGAAATTTGTATATTCATTCTCTTGAACATTATTGACTGCTTAATATGTGCCTGACGTGCCACTAGGCTTTGTGGCCAACTGGTTTTCAGCTGTGACAAAATGGAACTTGAGGAAATCCAGTGGATTGGATTCAAGAGTCACAAGACCCTGAGCACTGAGAGAAAGCCACCCTGGTTTCAGTACCGGGAACGGTTGTTCTTCTTGGAACCGCTGGTTTCATTTTCAGCTTAAGGACACTGCGAATTATAAAACCAATTATGTCATCTGTGCTTTGCTGAAAACTTTATTATTTATTTATTTATTTATGCTGAAAACTTAAGAAACAAATATGTGATATGCCTCTGGTAAGTGTATAAAATCTTGAAGCTTGAATTCTATTTAGTTACCTAATCTTTTCTTACTTTTGTTTTCTCATTTCCCTGAACTCACTTTTTTTTTTCATCTGAGTCATATATTTATAAATTTCCTGAAATTCTTTTTTTTTAATTTTTTAATGTTTATTTTTGAGAGAGACAGACAGATCACGAGTGGAGGAGGGGCAGAGAGAGGGAGACACAGAATCCGAAGCCAGCTCCAAATTCTCAGCTGTTCACACAGAGCCTGAGGAGGAGCTTGAACTCACAAACTGTGAGATCATGACCTGAGCTGAAGTCGGAGACTTAACCGACTGAGCCACCCGGGTGCCCCCCTACTGAAATTCTCTTTTTAATGAATTGTGGATATTGGGTATAAAAAAGTACAACATAAAACTGCAGGTTCTCTGTGAAGTTATTTTTTCTCATGGTGGTAATGATCTTCTAAGCTGTTCAAACTCAGTTCTAGGACACCGGATGCTGGCCCATTAGGAAGATAGGATGTATAAACAGCCTTCCTTCAGTTAATCGTCTGTGGCAAACATACAAATCATCCTTATAACAACGTGCAAGCAATTTGGGAAGGTTTCTAATTCAGGAGATGGGCGCCCATGTTCTACACTTTTGGTCAGCTCCTTTGGGCTTTGTAGGACATTCTGGAAACAGGTGCTTGGTCTCTATAGCAAAGCACCAAAAAAAAAAAAAAAAAAATCCCACAACTGCCCCTCTGAAACGTTCCCTGAATGTGATTAAAAATGATCATGGGACCTAGGAGAGTGTACCAGTCACGGTCCAATCAGGAGACTGAAACCGCACTACCACTTGAACAGCAAAAGTTTAACGGGGAGAAGGACGAAGGGGATTGGAGTAACAAGGGTTTGACTAGTCAGTAAGGAGATGATGGCTACTGAAAGACAGCTTCTTATATTCACAGGTCCCAAGAGGAGGAGACATGCCATACCACTGGAGGCCACGAGAAAAGCACCAGGGTCAGTCACAAGGTGGGGTGTGGAGGTACTGTGGGCAAGGGCCTTCATTGTGGCTTGTGATGGAAGGGATGGGTAAAGCAGGCTTAAGATTGACTAGTTTGAGTAATTTCGGCCAGCGCTGGGGCATCGAGGCTGTCCCTAGCTTCATGGTACCTGGCCCTGGGCTGATTACGGCAGGGGCACAGTGGCCTGGAACGTGAAAATATTTAGACAAAGGAGGTGGTCGGGGGTAAGGGCTCTGGATTGTAAAGCATGTTTGTGGAACAGTTATCTACTGTCTCTAGGAATTGACTAACCCTGAGCGGTGCAGTCCCTCCAGGGTGGGCAAGGCACCAGACAGCAAAGCATCAGAATACAGACAGTAAAGGACATGCTTAATACATGCAGGAGCCAGTTCAGAAGAATCCTACGTGCTCAGGAGCCAGGCTGTGGACACAGGCTAAGCTGTGCTTTGCAGGAAGCTAACAAAGGAGGCTCACCAGAAGGGGAAGGGCAAACCCCATTCTCTCCCAGTATCTCTCCAGCACCCTCTACTGACAAGGATTAACGTTGCTCCAGTTGGTAAAGGAGAAATATTTACACAGCCCGCCCCTCTTATCACAGGGGTGGATTCGGAGCTGAGAGAAATCACTTGCAAGCGGCTCAGAGGCTCATGGAGTCGCTGGGTTCTTAGGAGCCGCATCGAGGCAGTCTGATGTCTTCCTAGTTCCAATCCACACCCCGCTTGACTGAATCCCCCCTCCAAGATCCTGTACCAGGGACTGCTCCTACAGGTGCGAAGGCCAGTATTTTAATCATACTCTTGTCCAAAGTCCCATCAATACAACAGCAAGGTGTTGCACAAGAAGCTGACTGCATAGTCAGTGATGTATTATTTCAATGCCTGGTTGCTGCCTGTTATCTTCCTTGGTGTTCTGTTCACATCTTTTGCCCACTTTTTAATTGAGTGCTTTGTTTTATTGTCAACTTTTAAGACTTCCTTGCATATTTTGGATAAACGTCCTTCATCAAGTGTGTCTTGCAAATATTTTCGTCCACTCTGTGCCTTGTCTTCTCATTCTTTTAACAGTGCGTTTCACAGAGCAGAGGGTTTTAATTCTTAACCTGGTCCATCATGTCCAGGTTTTCCTTTCACGGATTGGGCTTTCGGTCTTGTCTCTAAACACTGATTGCCAAACCCAAGATCACGTTGATTTTATTTCTTTAAAGACAGCATCCCTGGTAATTTTATAACATGCATCCAGTGGTGTGCTGGTAAAGTTGTAATTATTACCGCTCCGAAGTAAAAAAACAAACAAAATAAAAACAATCAGCATTTGCTGATTTCTGTGGTATAAATACTTCCACCCTGTCCAGTTTCAAACTACCATCTTGACATTGCTGAACGCTGAATAGCTGAAGAGAGGGGCTCACCATTGACTTTCATGAGCCCGTACAAGTCCTCTCCTGGTATCTGTTGTTTCTGTTGCTTTTCACTGAAGGCTTTCTATCTTTGCCATTTTTGACTGTGAACTGTTCATTTTCTTTGGAAGGTTATTTGTGAGAATTCTTAGAGGCGTCGGATGAAAATGTTTTCTTCTAGAGAGTGTTGCATTTTACTTCTGCCGAGCACTTGGGGGCGCCACAAGACTGGTGCCTGAGATTTTTGAACTCCGGTGGCGAAATAAATTTGGGCTACGTAGCATAGAGCCCACTTCTTGGCAACGTTTTCATCTTCCCCCTCCTCTGCTCTGGACCATTTTGAATTTGCTTATAGTCGTCTGGTATTGCAGGTGTGCTTAAGAAAATGGAATTCATCAGGCATGGTACCCCCACCGTGTTCAGATTCTCCATTCTCCTTGTAGTAGTTTCCTACTCGTGCTATGACAAATGAACACAGATTGCTAGGTTTAAACAGCATGCGTTTATTCTCACACAGTTCTGTAGGTCCGAATTCTGACACAGGTCTCACTGGACTAAAATCAACGTGTCAGTATGGCTGTGTCCCTTCTGGAGGCTCTGGGGGAGAATCTGTTTCCTTGTCTTTTCCAGCTTCTGGAGGCCACAACATTCCTTGGCTCATGGCCCCTTCCTCCATATCGAAAGCCAGCAATGGACAGACGAGCCCTCCTCCACTTTTAAGGACGCTTGTGATCACACTGGGCCCACCTCAAGGCCATCTAAGTGGCACCCTTCATTCCAGCTGCAACCTTAATTCCCCTTCTCTGTGGCACCTCGCAGGTTCTCAGGTCTGGAGACTAGGGCGTAG
The DNA here is from genome assembly GCA_030068075.1 of Paguma larvata. NCBI lineage: Eukaryota > Metazoa > Chordata > Mammalia > Carnivora > Viverridae > Paguma > Paguma larvata. The sequence goes on along the minus strand of CM057830.1, from coordinate 118,451,987 downwards.
ACATCTTTGGGGAACCATTGTGCTTCCACACCCGTCCACAAATGTTGCTTTCTCTACACCCACTCTCCTCCTCTATTGCTGAGAAACAGAAGTCCCTTCTGTCGTGCAAAGCAAATCCTCCGCTGCCTGTATCCTGGGGCTCATGCCCACTCCAAGACCTTGTTCTGTTGTGAATCCCTCACTCTCCACCAACTCCTTCCTCCCCACAGATGATACACTTAAGTCTCTTCCTTCAAAACCCACATTCTCCTGGTCTACTCTCCCAATTGCTCTGATACAATCCCTCCTCTTTCTTTATAGTCACATCTCTAGAAAGAGCAGCGTGGCCTTGTCTATCCTTCATTCATTCACTGATTCATTCGCCTGTTGATTCATGCATTCAGGTAGTATCTATTACGGAGCACCTACCATGTGCCAGGTACCCTGTTGGGCACTACAGCCAAGAACAAGAAGGAAGTGGTGCTTGCCCTCACACAGCTGATAGCATAGTGAGGGAGAGAGACATTCAACATATCACTGCAACAAAGTACGACAAGTGGCTTGGTAGGGGAAGTCTCTAGTGCTGGGGGAGCACGGTGCTGCACTGGGACCGAAGATAGTATGGTGGGGATGGGCATTGGTGAAGACTTCCATAATCAAGTGACACTGAAGCTGACAGAGCTCTATAGGTATTTGTGGAATGAACGACAGCAGGAGGTGAGGCTATTCCTCTTCTGTTCCCTTGTCCTATCTTCACTATAAGGTGGCCTCCTGCCCTGGGATCTGGAACACAAGCCACAGCACCTCCTTGCTGCTCGGTGGTGCTGAAGCAGGCCTGGCGCCAGAGTCAGAGTTTCTCAGGCTGGGCTTAGGCTTCACATACTGGGCCAGCGACTTTTAACTCACTGTCATTTGGTCTCTGCCTCAGTGGAACAGCTCTCACGCATGTCCCCCAGGGGCTGCCTGCTGTCCAAACTGACCGGATGTGTTTTCATTCTTAACTCATCAGACCTCTCACACTAAACACTTGCTCTTTGAAATTCTCTTTTCTCTTACCTTCCATGATGAAACCGTCTGCTCCTGCACATCTCAGATCTTCCTTCTTCATTTCATGCTGGGTCCCCTCTTCCTCAGCCTGTCCCTTAAAATCTGGAGCTGGGGCTCGTCATTTTCTTTACTCACTTGCACAGGCAATGGGCATCCATCGTGTGATTTTATCCCTAAATCTGCGTTTCTGTCTGATTCCTTTTGTGCGCTTTGGGCCCTCATCCTCCTCTACATCTTGGGCGCCGTGCCAAACAAGTCTGAGTACTGCCCCCATTTGCTCTTCTGCTCTGATAGTCCCTGTTTCTGGAAATGCTACCACTTGGCACCCCATTTCCCTAGCCAAAACCTCAGTACGCCCTTTGACTTCTTCCTCACCTCTTCTTTCCGACCAGCCACAAGCTCGCACTGATTCTCTTTCACCTGCATCTCTATTTGTCTGTACTCCAGGCCTCCATGTCTGCTCAAGCACAAGAGCCTCAAACTGGCCTGTCCCCAGTACTGTCACCGTGCAACCCACCCTCCACTGACTCTGAGAGTGGCTCCCATTTTATCATGTCCCTCCCCTACCCCGGTGGACTCCTTCAGTGGCTCATACGGCCTAGGGAAGAAAATAGCAGTTCTTTAACATGGCCCCAAGGGAGTTTCTTGACCAGCTCCCGCCTACCTGTCTGTCATCTCCCAGTCCCATGCACTTTACAATCCTGGGACACCGACTTTCTTTGGGTTCTGTACATTCTGCACCACGCTTGAAGTACCAGATGCTTCTATTCATACTGTTCCCTTCCATGTTGACAATTTCTTTGCTTCTCGTTTTACCATGCATGCATATGTGCCAAAACAAGAGTTTCATCTGACTTTGAACTTACATGAATGGAATAGTATTGTATGTATTCTTTCGTGTCTGGCTTCTTGCAATCAACATGTTTATTATGACAGTCATCCGTTCTGCTGTAGATGGGTATTTGAGGTGTTTCAAGTTTCCGGAGGGTCATTAGAGATAATGCTGTGAATATTCTTGTACAGGTCTTTTAGTGCCTAGAAGTTCTCATTTCTCAGAGGTGTCTATATACCTGAAAGTGGAAATGCTACATCATAGGGCAGGCATTGAGAATGCCAACTGTTCTTCAAAGCACTGATGAGTATTCCTATCGGCCCACAACCTTTTCAAAGCTTGGGACTGTCAGACTTTTAAAAGTTTTGCCAATACATGGGTGCGGGATAGTATCTCATTGTGGTTTGAATGTACATTTCCCCGAAGACAGATGTGACCGAACTCCTACTTAACTTTCAAGATTTGGTGCTGACAGCATTCCCAAGAAGTTCCTCCTTGACCCCCTATCCTGGCCCTAAAGCCCTCCATCTGCCTTTGTCAGAGCAGGTGGCACCCTGCATGGGAATTAGCACTCAACTGAACTGTCTTCCCTCTAGGCCAGGCACTCCTTGAAGGAGACCACTGTTTGACTCACTTTTGTTTCCAAGTAAAAACCAGCTGGCACAGGTCTGGGTCATAGTACACATATTTGTTGAAGTGACCTTACTTTATAAAAGCACTTCTGGTTCTGAGCCTCTGTCTCATCTATAAAATGACAAAAAAAAAAAAAAAAGAAAAGAAAAAAGAAAAAAGTACAGCCTATCAATTTTATAAGGTTGTGGGGACGCTAGATAGCAAGTGTTCGGCACATATGCCCCCTAATAAATAGCTCCCTTTCTTCCATTTAAGGACCAAGGGAGTCAAAAGCAGATGGTCTGGCATTGGATACAGGAGATAAAGTCAGAAGCAACTCTAGGTTTTGTCTCAGATGTTACAAGATGGATTGAGCTGGCTTTTATCTAACACAAGGAACGTCATAGCTGGTAACAGGAGAGCCTAGGGATGTCTTGACATCTCACTCTGCACTCGCCCACCATCTGAGGCTAAAAAGGACTGAGGTACGGCAGGCATTATGATAGCCCCCCAAAGATGTCCATGTCCTAGCCCCCAGAATCTGGGAATATGGTACCTTACACAGCAAGGGGACATGAAGGTTGCAGATGGAATTAAAGTTGTCAATTAGCTGGCCCTGCGATGGGGAGATTAGCCTAGGTGATTCAGGTACACCCAGTGTAATTGTCAAGGTTCTTTAAATGTCAACGAGGGAGGCAGAAGAGTCAGCATCCAGACATTTGAAGATGGTCCGCTGCTGGCTTTAGAGACAGGGGAATGGACCATGAATCAGGGGAAGCAGGCAGCCACGAGAAGCTTGAAAAGGAAAAGGACTCTCCACTAGGACTTCCACTAGGAACATAGCCCTGCCGACACCCTCACCTTAGGCCAGTGAGACCTATTTCAGACTTGTAAGATAATCGCCACTAAGTCTGTGGTGATTTCCTGTAGCAGAAACAGGACACCAAGATGCGAGGCAAATGCTCTTTGGGGCCATAAATCTTGTATGTGCACAAGTGGTTAAAACACATTTTCTGGGAAGGGCCATTGGAGTTTTAAAGAACCTTCGAGAATGTGAAGTCCACATCCTAGCTGAACAGATCGGACACTGAGGCTTCCTCCAGTCCTCCAGATCCATAACATCTGGGGGCTGGGAAGACCTCACACCTTCCATCCAGAGCTCAGACGGGAGACAGGGTCTCCACGCGTCCCGACTACTACAAGTTTGTGAGATAAAGCTCCTGAAACGAGATGAACAGCTTTCTTTAATTTCTCTGGAATGTGCGTGAAATGCAGTCAATTTCAGAAGCACACAAGTATTACCCACTGTAAATAAGTCATGTTCTCCAAAGCTACTAGAAAACAAACTTTTAGGACCTAATGGTCATGTCCAATGCGTAGCTACCCTATGTGGGTTACATTACTGCCTTTGCAAATAAGGACTAATCTGCATCTGAATCTAAGCCTCATAAGGAAATGAGGAAGCTTGGTTTTGCTGATCTTTCATTTCCCACAAATAGTTAATACAGAAGCTTTTGCTCCTAATTCCTTAATCAAGTTATAAGCCCACCAGTAGACATTAGAGTGCTAGACTCACTTCAAGCATTGGTATTCCAGCATCGTGTTTTCAGTGAGTGATTCTGTGAACCTGAAACAACTCAACCACAATCTATTTCAACCAGAGCATCTTTCTGCAAATGTGCTAATGCACGTTGCATATGTTTATTTGCTTAGGGTGTCCCCTGTGCTTTTGCTTTGATGGCCATGTCGTTCAGCCACAGGTGTATGTACTCTGTGAAAAAATCTTGCATCGAACCACATTTCCTCGATACAGTCCTCCATTTGCCGGATGCCCCAAATGCCACAAGAGCTGTCTGAATGACTGACGCCACAAACCTGTGCTCTATAGAGGGGGCCACAGGCAATGAGCCACCAGTCCACTTATTTGGAGAGTTCTGAGTGTCACTCCTGCCAGAACAGCATAAGGATAAGCTTTGGTGCATTATCGAAAGTAGATAAGAAACTGCTGGGACTATACTTAGGAAAAACTAATGTAGAATCCAAAAATACATAGTATTCCAAATTATTTTAAGGGCTGTCCCAAGAAGAGGGATTATTCTATTTCCTTCAAGAAGGCAGAGCTAAGGCTCTTCACTGGGAACACCAGAGAGGTCAAATTCAGTTTAACACCTGTACACATTTGTTTGGATGCCGTGGGACTCTCGGCACGTTGGTGTATCCGTGGAGCAACGACATTCTCCTCAGTTGGAAAACAGAAATGACAGAATATCATGTGGTCCATGGGGTTGTAGTGAGGACTAAACACAGCCATGTCTGAGGAAGAACCTTTGCAAAGTATCTCGAACATTCACAGTTCTAAAAGAGACACAATCGTTTAAGAGTCCTATTCGGAGTTTTTGAAAATGGTTAATTTCAGTTTACTGCAAGAGCTATTAAAAGCATTCTTAGAATGCATGTAATTTCCAATCAGCTGTATTTGAAACAACATTTAATTCTTACCAAAACGGACACTGAGTATGGCTTGCTTCTGTCAAAGTCTTGGCCTCCCTCAATGGCACCCGTTGTGTTCTGCAACCAAAGTCTGAAGTCTCAGGTCTATGTACCCTGGCTCTTTTGCAGAAGCTCTCCTTACTTTAATAAAGACAGTTGTGGCTTAAAATTGGCACTGTTAGGGGCACCTTGGTGGCTCAGTCGGTTAAGCGTCCAACTTTGGTTCAGGTCATGATCTCATGGTCCATGAGTTTGAGCCCTGCATCGGGCTCTGTGCTGACAGCTTGCTCGGAGCCTGGAGCCTGCTTCGGATTCTGTGTCTCCCTCTCTCTTTGCCCCTCTCCCGCTCATGCTCTGTCTCTCTCAAAAATAAACATTAAAAAAAACCGGCACTGTTAATACACTCAGATGTCCCATGTTGTCACAGGTTCGGGAGAGCCCTGTAAGGCTGCTAGTAAGATAAAGGGCATGTGTAGTAGAGGCAGGAAAAGAAGACAGGCATCATGCATGTTTAGACACACACACAGTCACACTCCCGAAACCCAGAGTGCTATGTTTAGTTAATATATTTATTACAGCAGGTCTTTAGTCATTATTGTCATGAAAACTTTTCCATGAAATTTCACAAAATCCTTTAAGCTATTAGTATGAGCTTTCTTCTTTTTATGGAGTGACACTTTGTTAATTTATGAAATATTTACAGCGTTTACAAAAAGCAAGAGAATGTCTAATAAAATTTCTTATACATACAAAATTTATACATTATACTACTGTATTTGAGATGTCTTATTTGGTAGACCAATTAAGCTAGGACATAAAATAATTTACAAAGATATACTTAATCTCTCTTAATTCACTGAAAACAAAACCATATTAGCTATAAATAGTCCTTTACAAATCACTGTAAAACATTAATTGTTTTAACTAGAGCCTTAACTTTTACAAATATACTTAACTAAATGAATTAGTTCAGATATCAAGTAGAACTGCATTTGCAATTTCATTTACTACTATTACTACAAAAAAAAAAAAAAAAAGAAAAAAAAAGAAAACCCCAAACCTGAAAAAGCAAACTGCTGCGTACACTTCAAGTAAAAATATGTAGAACCAGTTTAATGCACGCTTGCGGGGAAGGGCATCCAAAACCATGTAAATGGGATTACAATACTTTCAAGAATACGCTCAACAAATGTGCATCTGCGGCTTTTATTTCAAAGACTGATGTTCTAGCAACAGCTCATACATCCAAGATGGTCGACCCTACACTTTGGCAGAGAAGCTGGTCTGACTAGAGAGACGTTTGCGAAAACAGTCACCTAAGCAGCATAATGCCCCCGCCATCCTTAAACAGTGCTACATGAGGGGTGTTCCATAACCTGAAAGTGGGTCAGGATTTTAGGCAAGCTCACGGAAGAACTCAGAAAATAGAACTGGCAAAAAGTTAAAAAAAAATCAAATCCTATTTGACTGGGCCCCATCTGTGTAATATAAAAATATGCTCCTCTTGAAAATTAGGGGAAAACACTTCATATTCTAAAATTTCAAACTAATGAAAAACTCATCTACACAGCTATTTCTCTTTAAGTCACCACTCATGATGGTATAAAATTTGGCAATTATTTAAACACCTTGCTTTTGGATGATGCCTCAGAAGACGAGCTCAATTTGGTTTTGGCAATAACATCTTTCACATTTGGATTCATTGTAGGTATTCCAAAGCAACTGTCGCAAGCAACCTAAGGCAAATTCATTTCGCAAACACAGTTCTTCACTTTAGTTTAAAATAATGGTGTTCCAATTAAGCCCACAAAATAGATATTGTATACGCAGTATTTCAAAAGAGGTAAATTAAATTTAGTCTCTCAAAAACTGCTCTTGAAAGGTGTCAGGATTTTCCAAAACCCCATCTTGGCTCCTTTCTTCTGATTGCCGTGTAGACGCTAGAGTTTTCTTGTAATATGTATTCTAGAAGGCACATATTCAAGAGTTTAAGATCATGTTAGTTCCAGTTCTACATGGAGGCAAGTATTTCAATCTACTTTGTACAGAGGCCCTGGATGAAAGGCAACGACATCCTCCGCTCAGAGCTCTGCCTCGGTGGCCAGGACCTGCCTCAGAAGTGGGTATGCACGTGGGGCACCATCTGTGACGGGCCGGACGGCGAGGTGGAGGGCTCGGCGAGCTTGGCGGAGCTGGCGAGCTGCAACTCCTCGAGCCGCTGTATGTACTCGTCACGCAAGGCCAGGAGCTCCACGTAGCGCTGCTCCACCGGGTTGGGCTGCTGCAAAGAAGCATGGATGGGTGTTACAGCTTTCCCTGCCATGCAGCACAAGTGTCCCCGCTCTGCGCATCGGCTGCAGCTACCGCTCTCCTGGAAAGTCCCCGGGCTGAGCTTTCACAAGCAGGAAAGTACCAAGAGTCAAACACCTGGGTATTTGCCACTAACAAATAAGCCGATGTGCACAGACTCACATACAGTGTCTTCCTGAGGCTCGTTAACCTGGACACACTCCAGTCTCCCGTGTAGCCCGCCCCCAGCCCCGCTGCTGTTCTTAGTTCCCAGAGGCAACACCCCTTCTCAGGGTGGCGGGTGGCCCCCTTTCCTGTGCACATTTATGATACCTCTGCTACACGTGAGTATCTGCAAACAAAATACGCTATTATTTTCTATCTGGGGAAAGTTCACATCAGTGGTGCTATTCTCTATCGATCAACTGCAGTTTGACCCGGTATGTTTCTAAATTCGATCCCAGTGGAGTTCCACAAAACTAATAAAGCACTGTGGGTCTATGCACTCCCTCAGTGACAGATAATCGGTGATGTCCAGTGTCCCCCACTACTACACGCGATGCTGGACTCTCTTGGGACACGTCCTCTTGGGCACATATGCGAATGTTCTGTGATGGCATTTTCCTGGGGCTGGGGTGGGGATCACCTCTACTAGATGCTGCCAAATAGTCCTCTGAGGTGGTGGTACGACCTTTCACTCCCACCAGTGATGTTTGTCCCTCCACACCCTCATCAGAGCTTGGTAACAAAAGAGTAATTGTGTTTGGTTTTTGCCAATCTCATGACTGTAACATGGCATCTCAGGGCAGTTTTACTTTGTGCTACTCTGCCCCAGCACATCTTTTCATGTGCTGCTTCCCATATTAACTCCTAGCTGAGAGCACAGGCTCCAATGCCCGTCAGCCCCGGTGTGAATCTTGGGTCTGCCTCTTACCGGCTACATGACTTAACCCGAGTGCCCGCATATTCCTACCAGTCAGACAGGAATAAAAAGAGCACAGACCTCACAGGGTTGCTGTGTGCGTGAAGTCAGCCAATACAGTCAGTTTGGCTATGATTTCTTTCATTGACAGATAGGGGTCTTGCAGCAGTATAAAGGTTAGAATTCAGGCTGGAACAGAGTGAGTCTTCCCAGCATGCTAACTTTTAAAACCGTTGTAGTGATGTATAAATTACAGACAGCAATGTGCACAAATCTTAAAATGTTCAGCTCAGTGGGCATTCACATATATGTACACTAACGTAATCAGCACCCAGGCCAAGACATACAGTAGGATGGCCCATCGAAGACTCCCTCAGCACCAGCATGTTTTGAGGAGATCAAAGGCAAGCTCCTAGAAAGCTTGAGCAGGATACAAAGACATGAAGAAAAAAGCCAAAAATCTACCGAAGTGCATTCCTTTAGTGCCAGTGGCTTCTGGAACCATTCTGCTTCCCACGGCATTAGGCTGAGCAGCAACAAGGAAGCCGTGAAGACACGCTGGTGAGGCAGGCCACAGCCCGCACTGCATCTGTGGTGTGGAGGGCAGCGGGCTGTGTTAGGAGCACAGGCCCTCCAGGACGTGAACCTCAAGGAAGGAGCACGAGCCCTGGGCTCTAAGACTGTGTATGAAATTCCCGTGGCTGCCATAACATAACACAAACTGGGGCGGGTGCTTAACACAGCATAAATGTATTTTCTTACGGCCCCACAGGGCACAAGCCTGAAATCAGGCCGTCAGCAGCACTGTGCTCCCTCTGGAGGCTCCAGGGGAGGCTCCTTCCTGGCCTCTTCCAGCTTCAGGAGGCTCCAGGCTTCCTTGGCTTGTGGCTGCGTCCCTCCCTCCCACCTCTCCTGTTTTCACATGGCCTTCTCCCCATTAAGTGTCTGTGGCTAAATCTCCTTCTGTTTACTCTTATAAGGACACCTGTCACGCCACATAGGGCACGCTGCAAATCCAGGAAGATGGTATCTTCAGATCCTTAACCTAGTAATGTGTCTAAAGACCTTTTTCCCAAATAAAGTCACATTTATAGGTTTGGAGGGGACAAGTCTTTTGGGGGAGACCACTCAACCCAATACAGGCTGCCAAGGAGTGGTCGACAGAGGTCAGATAAAATGGCACAGATGGTGCATTTCTAGTGGCTGGCACTTTCATGAGAGCTCTGGTTACAAAAGCCCACAGGCCTATTCTTCCTGTAAGACCTGTTTTTCATACTGTAACGGCAGAATGTGAGGTTTTTCAGAAAGGCACATATGACATTAGAACAGGAATACTTGGTAGAGCGCCTGATACCCAGTAAGTGTTGTGCGTGGCCTGGGCATGTCTTCTGTCCATTTTCCTCTGTGTATTCAGCTGAGGGCAGACACTGTTCTGGGTGCTTGGGATCCATCCATCAGTGAACAAAGGAGCCCCAAATCCCCATTTTTATGGCATTTCTCTTCCAGCAGAGGGAGACAGACAGGCAGAGAATAAATATTACAAGTCTGAGTTACAGAGGACAGGAGTTATAGGAAAGCTATGGCAGAGAAGTAGAGCGGTGTAAGAGGGGCAGGGCTGGTAGCATGCCACGTCAGGCCTTGGAGGCCACTGCAGGGACTTGGGCTTTGGTGCTGGATGAGGCAAGTGGTTCCCTGGACACTTCCGAGTGGAGAGGTGGTGGGATCCAGGATCTGCTTTACAAGGATCGCTCTGGCTACCATGTTGAGAATAGGCCAGAGGGAAGCAAGTGTGGGATCGGGGAGTCCAGCCACAAGGCTAGGCAGCATCACGCGACCCACACTGGGCCAGCAGTGGTGGGACTGGTGCGGAGTGTCCAGAGTCCTATGGGATTTGAGGGCTCTGCCCAGCAGGCTCTGCTGACAGACTAGATAAGGGGTATGAAGGAGGAGGGAGTCAGGGAGGACTGCCTGGTCTCTGGCCAGAGTGACTAGGATGGGGTTGCTGAGAACAGAGATAGGGAAGATGGCAGGAGTGGGTTCTGGGGGACCAAGGGTTCCATTTTAGACACGTGCACTTTGATCTGCTGTGCCAGGACTGTTCGTCATCGACCGTCCCACCTCTCCACTTGGTGTTACCTCCCAGGGCCCCACACCTGTGCAGTCTGTTTCTGGGCTCTACCCTTTCAAATCACAGGGCAAGTTCTTTCTCGAGATTCTCTCCTCCAAAACTATCTTGGCTATTTTTAAAACTGCCCTTTCTTCATATGACTATGAGAATCACTTTGTTATTGTACCAGCAGGTACGATTAGGCAAGAAAAAGAAATCAGAGGTAAAACTCGTTTTTGCAGATGACAAGACTGTATAATTAGAAAACTCGGGAGAGTAGACTAAAAAATGACTAGAAATAAAACGAATTCAGTCTAGTGACAGGTACAAAATGTCCAGAAGGCATTAGCCTACAGAAAAGTACGAACCATTTAGAGCATACAAGGAAAGAGTCCAACAGACAAAAATCATGAGGAATGAAATTTAAATAAAGTTAAGTGGCTGTAAATGCCACATTGCGGCCTCTCATTCGGGACTGAGTGTGAAGTAAGGAGTGTGTTAGCAGAGCACAGAAGACAGGCAAGTGTCCTCGCCTTCCCACGGGTTTGCTAGTCACGTTCCTTTTGGCCCTCCCATCAGTAATGAAAGATATGAAAGCCCTTCCCTGTAATGAGCTCTAGCCTAGAATAAGGCAGGGTTAGTGTGCTTTTATTTTATTTTAAATGTTTATTTTGAGAGAGAGATTGTGAGCAAGCAGGGTAGGGGCAGAGAGAGAGACAGACAGAATCCCAAGCACCGTTAACACAAAGCCCGATGCAGGGCTTAAACTCAAGATCCGTGAGATCGTGAGCTGAACCGAAATCAAGAGTCAGAGCACACTTAACCAACTGAGCCACCCAGGTGCCCCAGGTTTGTGTGCTTTCTAAAAGCAAAAGCCACCAACCTTTGCTACGACATAAAAACTCAGCAGAGTTGAATGGAAAGACCAATGCTTACATTCAAAGAGCTATCCATCAGCAAATTTGGTACATGTATTAACATGAGGGACTTGCTCATGCTGTATTGCTCACAAGTATTCAGTGAGTCCTGTTATAAACCTGAGTGGGGCCTTGGGCTGCCGGGGAGCTTCATATTCTACTTGGCGAGCCACTGCACTCCCTGCAGCTGTTAACCAGGCTGGCTCTGGCGAGCTCACATCTCTGCAGTGCTCTGAATGCTGTAGGTACTCAGTAAAGGTCTGTGTACCAAGTGGGCCACACAACTGAACAACAGCTTCACTTTTAAGTGGTTAAGTATATTTTTTAGGTTTACATTTTGTAATTTAAAAAGCCGTATGTGATCAGATTTAAATCTATTTCTGTATGAAATAATGTTCTACATGAGATCTTTAAGGAAATCTAAGACATTTAATTCACACTTCTATTATGACATTTCTTCCCAAGCACTATCATCATAGGCTTATGTTCCTGGGCGCCCCCGTCAACCTGGGAGCTCCTGGGGGCCGACACTGCCTCTTCTTAATCTCTGTGCACCCCCCCCCGAAAATACAAAGATATGTGTAGAAATCTATATAGAAAGGGTAAGTTACTTTCTTTTTTGAGTAAATTTCATGGATCATAATACAGACCAATTACTGTCTCAAAATAGAAATCTCTGTCAAAAAATGTGTGTTCCTATCTGGCCCAGGTCCATTTTGCTAAGCTCTATGAAAATAAGGGGATAGAGAAACAAGTTATTCTAACGATGTTTCTTCCAACTTGACTTGTTACACAATTGTTACCTTTATATATTAGGAAATGAATTTCTCTCAATTCCTCCAATTTTAAGAGTTTCTCCAAGTACAAATGGGTGAAGGGAGATTAGAGGATCTGTACAGAAATTGTTGATACTTTCTAATTACTAATGGTTTAAAAAAAAGCTATAATAAATACATAAAAGGATCAATTTATAAGACACAGTGCACATCTATAGAATATTTTCTAATTAGAAAAGGAACATGTCCTCTGTAACAGCAGTTAGAACCCTGGCAAAATTCCCATTTCCTCTGTACTTGATATTTCAAATGCTAGAGCTACTGCTGAGTAAATTCCCTCAACATGCTTCTCAAATCCCAAACTAGGCAAGTGAGTGCTCTCCAGCCCTGGAATCTGCCACTTTCTGAGAGATTACGCATTGTCACCATTACTGAATTGCCAAAGCCTTTCATATGAACAGCAGAGACCTTGAAACGAGAGTGCCAGCTTGGAACGAGCATTCCCCAATGGGAAGACAGGGCACAGACTGGCATGCGGCCAGCTGCCCGAGTGGGATAAACAATTGAAGAGACAGACTGCAGCGCCGGGGCCCTGCTGTCGCCCCTCGATTTTTAGCAGGATTAAATCTGGCACTGACGCCACACTGGCCTGTAAGAACAGGTAGTCAACCATCCACACCACAGGAAAACGTTCAAACCTTGACAAAGAGCAATCGCAAATACTGAAGATTTACAGCACTTAAAACAAATCACGAACTAGTGGTGGTGCTTCCGTGCCTTTACAGTGTGGGCTGTATTTTTCTTCTGATTTTGGAGCAGAGCAGAGGGGGGAGAATGGAGAAGCTTGAGTGTGTCTTCGACAAAATGTGGAATCTTTTGCTTCAAAAATCAGTTTCTCATTTTGATTGATAAATGGCCAATCTATCCACTGACAGATCACTTATCTTAATTTTAGAAGACAAAACCATCAGTGAAATGCATTCTGATGTTAGCTGACCCAGCACATACACCTGAGGTAGATAATAGAAAATATTTTCTTTCTTTGAATGATCACCTAAGTCTACTTGCTGGAAAGAATCTTCTCATGATGTGTAAGAACATCCACTAATTAAAGGAAAACCTTGGCTATCAGAACTCGAAAATTTTCCAGAGTTTCAAATCAGTTTACATTTTAGTAAAAAAAAAAAAATGTATTATTTTTTAATGTTTATTTACTTGAGAGAGAGAGAGACTGAGACAGAGGCGCAAGCGGGGGAGGGGCAGCACGAGGGAGAACGAATCCAAAGGAGAGAGACACAGAATCTGAAGCAGGCTCCAGGCTCTGAGCTGTCAGCACAGAGCCTGATGCAGGGCTCGAACTCACAGACCGCGGGATCATGACCTGAGCCGAAGTTGGATGCTTAACCGACTGAGCCGCCCAGGTGCCCCCAAAATTGTATTATTTATAGGAATATAATTTAACACCAATCAACATAAGTGGTTTAGCAATTAAAAACAATGTTTAATTAAAGCTGCATTTGAAAGCTAGTGTAATTTTTTTAGTCTATTTCCTCCTCATAATAGTTTTGAAAAAAACTACCAAATGATATTATTGAAGTCCAGAAGCAATAATCAATACATATCACTGCCCTTTAACAATGTCACTTCACTTACTTGTTGCTTGATTCTGGGGTTCCATCTAATGTAGTAATTCACCCAAAGTTCCAAGTGACGCATACTGGCAACTGGATATAAAACTCGATTGATTTCTTTAGTATAGAAGGGATTTTTGAATTTTTCTTTATTACTGTTTATCAGCGACCATAAAGATACTGTTCTTTCTGTAACTTTCTATAGAGAAAGAGAAAAGTGGAAAGCCTAAGTAAAAACACACAAGTAGGCAAACCATTTTTCAGCCTGTGGCAATACATTTGAGCTTCAACTTGAATCACACATTTACATTATCCCCATAATAGCTCAAAAACTCTCATGGGCCAGTGAGTGCCCAGCAGCCACTTACCGATATTTGCATAGATAATGGCCTAGCTTGAGAGCCACTATTTCTGCCAGAAGACAGAGGTGCAGAATGCTGTACCATTAAATGCAATTCACTGACCTAAGATGACTGTTCCTGGCGAGGTAAAGCATTTATGAACACATATCTGGGCAGTATGTTCTTTTTAATTCAGCACAAAGAAAATTATCGGAAGATCCCGCTGGCTCTTTTCATTTTTATATTTGTTAGAACTGTAAGATCTTCACCTGTGTCTACTTGACAGTTGGTATCTAGATATAAAGGGATTTTAACCAACCATCCTGATGTTTAATCTTTATCATATGCTAACATCCAGGTATTTGAAAACACCTAGATAATAGACTTCAGTCAATCTTTACTTTTTTATTCAGTGTCCATCATCTCATACAGAGATTCACATTTTCATTATTATAGATTTTTACCAATTTTGGGCATAAACGAGACAAAACCCCAAATCTTGGGAAATAAAAGGTACAACTATTAAAATTACCGAAGGCACAATTTGAAACTCTTCTTAGTAAGGACTTCAATAAGAAAGGACCAATAAACTAAAACTGGATGCTAAAAAGAACAGCTTGAAGTTAAGGGGCTGAAGACATATCTTTATCATGCATATTTCATTACTGGGTGAACAATAATGATGGCAGCAAAAGTCTGCCTTCCTCAGAATTCACCTAAAACTTCATTTGTACCTTTCGGATGCCACAATCTATATTGCGTTCTGTTTATTTGCAAGATCAAGGAGCCTAATGAGGTTTGTTAGAAAAAGCTGAACTTTCTCACCTCTCTCCCTACAAGCAACTGTGTTTGATTTTTTAAGTTGACTTGATCACCTGGTACTTAATCTCTAGACAACATGCTCTCCTCACTACCTGGTGGGTATCTGGCTCTGGGCACTCAGTCCCTGTTTTGCCTCCAACACCCCCCCCCCACCCAGTTGTGGAGCACAGCTTTTAGGAAACTGACATTTAGTGTTTCGATCCCCTATCATGAAGCAAATGCTTTTCCCAGGCAGGCCACACAGTCCCTTTCCTCCCCAATTTTTGTTGTCTTCCCTTGGTTTAACAACTCCCTATTCTGTTTGCTAACTTCTCTCGCCATTTATCACGAATTCAATCCCCAACTCTTCCTCCAACGTCTCAAACTTCTGTCAAGACACTGTACCTCCAGAGCTCACAGTTTGATCCTCGGAGGAAAGCAAGCTATGCTGGATGCTCCAGCGTCTTGTGCCCAGCTCGCATCTATGATCTCTTTCCTGTTTCGCCTTGAGCACCCCCTCTTGCCTCTCTCTCAGCTCCTGCTTCCTTAATTTCCAGTCTTCTTTCTTGTTTGTGTGGAGCAGACACTCCAGCAGCTTCCAGAGAAAGGGTTTCGTGTGGGAGGAAAGTCTCGATGCCATGCGTGTCTGAGAATATCTTTGGCCTAACTAACCATTTGGTTGATGGTTTGGTGGCTGGAGAATACTAGGTTGAAACCATTTTCCTTTAAAATTCTGAAGGTAAGGGCACCTGGGTGACTCAGTTGAGCAACCAACTCTTGATTTTGGCTCAGGTCATGAACCCAGGGTCGTGGGATAGAGCCCCTCATCACGCTCCATACTGAGCGTGGAGCTTGCTTGAGATTCTCTCCCCCCCCCCCCCCGTCCCTCTCCCCCGCTCCTGTGTGCACTCTCATTCTCTCTCTCTCTAAAAAAAAAAATTCAAATTCTGAAGGCAATGATCTACTGACTTCTAGCTTCCAATACTGATACTGAACAATTTTGTCTTCTCAATCTGTTTCTTTACAAATAACCTGTTCCTTTTCTCTTTGGAAGCTTGGAGGATGTTTTCTTTGTCCCTGGTTGTTTTGAAACTTCACAGAGATGGGCCTTAGTATGGATCTATTTTTGTCCACTGCACTGGGGCCCTTGGCAGGACTTTCAATGTGGAAGTTCGCATACTTCAATTCTGGGAAACATTCTCAAATTATTTCTGTGATTTCCTGCTCTATGGCCTCCCATTTTCTCTTTCTAGAACCTCTACTATGTGGATATTGGATCTCCAGGAGTGATCTTGTCTCCATGTTCCAACTCTGTCTCTAATGCTCTACTTTCTGGGAGATTTCACATCTTCCAGCTCTTCTTCTGAGCTTTTCATTTCGAGTTGGTTTCTGATCTCGAAATGGTCTTTCCAAACAATGCCCTGTTATTATTTCACAGCACCAACATTTTCTGATCTTTCTTGGGATATTAAATGAATACTGCTTGTCTACGTTTCTCCTCTCCCTACATGGTAACTATTTTCTCCACAACACTTTTTCTCCCTCCTGGCTGTCTGCTACTATTTAAGAGTGGAGGACTGAAGAGCCAGAGATGATTATTTTTAATTGAGGTGGAATTCACATACCATAAAATTCACCGTTTTAAAGTCTATAATTCAGTAGCTTTTAGTACACTCACAAAATTTGTGCCACCATCACCTCTATCAAGTTCTGAGATATTTTCATCACCCCAAATGGAAACCTTATACCCATTAAGCAGGCACCCCCCATTCTCCCATCCCTTCCCTCCCTCCAGCCCCTGGTAAACACTAATCTGCTTTCTTGCCTTGATGGACTTATTATTCTGGACATTTCATATAAATGGAATCATACAATCTGTGGCCTCTGTGTCTGGCTCCCCTCACTTAGCATGTTTTCAAGGTGTTTCCATGCTGTAGTCTGGACCCCGGCTTCATTCCTTTTTATGACTGAATAGTATTCCAGGGTACACATAGATGACATTCCGTTTCTCCCGTCCTCAGCTGACGGACCTGGGGTTGTTGCCACCTTTTAGCTATTGTGAGTAGTGCTACTGTGAACATCTGTATGCAAGTTTTTGTTTCAGCTCCTGTCTTCATTTCCCTTGGGTATGTACCTAGGAGTGGAATTGCTGGGTCCTAGGACAACTCCATGTCTAGCCTTCTGAGGGAGCCACCGGACAGTCTTCCATCGTGGCTGCACCACTTTACATCCCCACCAACAATGGACGATGGTTCCATGTCCTCCCCAACCCTCACCTACAGAGGTTCTTTCATTTTTCCATCTGGAACATAAGGACCTGCTTCCAGAATGCCAGGGGTTGGTAGGGGAAAGGAGCTGGGGCCCGCAGAGCCAGTTCCTCTCCATTCACCTCACCCCTAGATGGCACTCAGGTCCCCGGCCCAGAGACCCACTCTCATTCTCTCTGGAGAGGAAACCTCTGACAGAGTCCTCAGCTCCAGGGAAGAGTGGAGGGGATTTGGGGAAGTTAACTGCTGATTCCCAACAGACCTTTGGGTTCTCTTATCCTCCCCCCTTTGCCCCAAAACCTGACTCATCTGGGGCTCTAGGGGTTGCAAACAGGGCTGCTTCCTGGCTTCCCCGCTGCTGATCTGAGACTCAGTTTCTCAAGCTAAGTTATCTACAAACTTCCCAGCTTCCAACATTTGATTGCTGGGTCTCCTTTCTCATCTTCCCTGTTCTTGTAGGTTTATGCCTTTAAAACAATTTCCTTTATTGACATTTTAATGACATTTTGGGAGGGGTAGACTTTGCAGACCTTTCAAGTCATTCCTACTCTCTGAGGGCAAAGCCAATGTCTTACCCCTGCACTAAAGAGCAGATACTCAACAAGCCCTGGCTGAAGTGAAAGCACCCGGGCTTGGTGTTGAAAAATGAGAAACTTTTGCATTTCATACAAATCAAGCTATCATTTTTTTTTCTTACTTCATGGCAGACTAGACACATTTAACTAAAACGATTAGCATTTCCACTCACCTGTCTTTCTCGAGCAGATTCACAGTTGTATAAGAAGGTACCAAACCGGCAACTATACAGATGATCCAAAATTGTAATCAAAAACCGTTCATTGAATTCAAAAGCTGTAGGGAACTAGACAAAAGCAAACAAGGCAACAAAGCATGAAAACTTGGGGCTGATCTTTTATAGAACTGAATAGAGGGGCTTAATTCACACATGTCCTACAGCTCATTGCTTGGTGCTTTGCACAGGGCTGAGGGGTTTAAAGGAGTAAGTAAGGGCGCCCTAGGGGCTCAGTCAGTTAAGCTTCTGACTCTTGGTTTTGGCTCAGGTCATGATCTCACAGTTCATGGGATTGAGAGCCGCACTGGGCTCTGTGCTGACAGTGCAGAGCCTGCTTGGGATTCTCTGTCTCCCAGTCTCTGCTCCTCCCCTGCTCACTCTGTCTTTCTCTCTCAAAATAAAATAACTAACTAACTAACTAAATAGGAAATCAAGCCAATTATCTCAGTTCTCTGGGGTGCACAGGGCATATAGGGTAGTTTCATTATTTACAGCATCACATGTTAGCAGACATAGCTATATACAGATGCCAGTCTAGAGGGAGTGAAAAAGACCACTGGGTACCATCAATTCCGTTAGTAGAGATACTACAGTTAAGTACTGAATTTATGAAACATTATGGAAAATCCCAGACATAAACAGTAGTGAGAATAAAACCATAAACCCCATATACCCATCGTCCAGCTTCAACAATTATTAACACATGAATGTAAACAGAGATGAAACAAGATTCATCTCTCTCTCTCTGCCCTGTATTACTATGAGGCAAATCCCAGATATTAGATCAAAATATTTAAACACTGAGTCAAATGTATCTTTACCCTATATATATCCCTTACCTGTTTTGACATTTGCCATACACAATCAATAAACTGGAGAAAAATAGGAGATCGGTCAGCATCGGCGTGGTTTTTATCACCATGACCTATTCTCTGGAAGGAAGTGATGAAGATGGTTTGCTTTAATTTATGGGTACAAGACTGAGAAAGCATACAATCCACAAAATGTGACAACACAAGTCCATGATCTGCTTTCTGATGCTGAATTTCTCAGAGAGTAAGTAGTATCCTTTTCCTTGGCAGTATAAAAAATATTTTAAGATTTTGAACTAGTGGAAATCAAGTATATAAACATACAGAAGATAGTAATGCCAACTGGCAAAGTGTCATCACATGTGTTCCAACTATTTCACCTGAAATAGTTGTACCAGTCCGGGAGAGCTGCAGGGACACAGGGCCAGATCGCCCTGTGGTTATGTTAGTGGTGTAAAGGGACCAACCCTCAAGCTTGAAGCCTTGAAACCGTGTCCAAAAGGGTGTGATTATCATAATTAAAAGTAAGTTCTTTCTCTCTTTAAAACAAGGCAAAAGCCTCACCATTTATTCTTTTACTAACCATGATTCCTTCTACTTGAAATGTTATTCGCGCTACTTAGGAAATGTGGATGAGAACCATCTGAGCGACCTCGTACAGAAGGGTTGTGTAAAGGATCTCTGGAAACAAGAGCTGCAATTATGTGTATCAGAGAATAATAAGAGTCTAGCATCTCTGGAAAATGTATTTGGCTCTAATAACTCTAATAGTAGTTGAGAAAGAACTGTCATCCTATCTTCCTTCCTTCGTACAAAGTCAACGTGAACATCTCCATGCAGGCTCCTGGTATTACTTTCAATTCAAACTGTAAATACTGCAGATGGATAAAGAAATCTCCTAAAACGACTTCCACCTGACCCAAGGTATCATACATTTTCAAACCTGTGGAGTCCTTGTCATTCGGCCTGTCAGGTTTTTTGTTTCAAAAGCAAATATATGGTTAAACAACTAGTTTTTAAATCTCAAACGGCAGTGATCTGACATTTAAAACATTCCCTTTATGATTTACTTACAGATGCAAACTTATGTCCAAAACTTATCCATTCTTTTTGTACCAGTATTTCAAACCCTTCGATACTCCGGTAGAAGCTATCCAGCATCAGCATGGCCAGGGATGTCAGCTGGGCGGTCCTGTCCCATCCATCACTGCAGTGCACAAGCACTGAGCTCTTCCCTGAAGAAACTTTGTCTGCTACTTGAATGGCTCCCGTCAAAACAAGCTGGCAAAGAACACATGAGTCAGTAGGCAGCTGTACAACACTGCTGAAATGTGAAATTATAGTTTTTAACTAGCTTACTGGGTTAGCAGCCCACCTTACTCCAGTAGGACCTCATCTTAACTGCACCCACAGTGACCCTACTTCTAAAAAGGTCACACTCTGAAGGATGGGGGAGGGGGACCTCAGGACTTCAAGATATGAATTTGAAGGAGGGGGGAGACACAATTCAACCCGTAACAGTGATCATTTTAGAAAAACCACTGATCCAACAGGTCTAGACCCTAAAGGCCTGACACAGTGGAAATCACCTTTGAGCCTTTAAGTTGACAAAATATGAGCTATTCTGTGGCTCACAGGCCGAATACTTATTTAAGGATAAAGGGATGGCCTTCTAGTAAAAGTCTGAGACTTAGAAGTACTACTAAATTTATGTATAGACATTTATTGCCATGGTGTCATTTTTGGGTGATGTAGGTATTTATGGAGTTATCCTTTACAAACCACAGAATTTACCCATGAGTGTGTGGTTTGATAAGATTTTGTAAATTCATACAGTTGTGCAATCATCATCACAATCCATCACCCATAAAAAGTCTCATGTGCCATCTGAGGTCAGTCCCTGCTCCCCTTGTCAGCTCCTGGCAACCAGGGATCTGCTTCCTTTCTCTATCATTCTGTGTTTAACAGACATTTCATATAAATGGAATAATAAAATAGGTGTTCTTTTTTTTCTTTGTGTTCATTTATTCTTGACAGAGAGAGAGAGAGAGAGAGAGAGAGAGAGAGAGAGAATATGAGCAGGGGAGGGGCAGAGAAAGAGGGAGACAGAATCTGAAGCAGGCGCCAGGCTCTGAGCTGTCAGCACAGATCCCGACACAGGGCTTGAACTCACGAACTGGGAGATCATGACCTGAGCCAAAGTCAGACACTTAACCAACTGAGCCTCCCAGGAACCCCAAAGTAGGTCGTGTTTTATGTCTGGCTTAATTCACTTAGCAGCGTGTTTTTAAGGTACATCCATGTTGTGGCCTGTATCAGTCCTTCCTTCCTTTATGAGGCCCCCAAAAAAGTTCCATTCCATTGACAGATCACATTTTATTTATCCATTCATCAGCTGATAGACATTTAGTTGTTTCTAGCATTTGATTACTATGAATGACAATGCTGTGAACTTTCACATACACACATTTGTAGGGACTTAAGTTTTCATTTCTCTTGGGTAAATGCCTAAGAGTGAAATGGCTGGATCACACAGTAAATGTATGCTTATTTAACTTTTTAACAAACTGCTAGACTGTTTTCAAAAGTGGCTGTACCATTTCACATTGCCACTGTCAGTGTACGAGGGCGCCATCTTTTCATTTGCTCATCAGCCATTTGTCCACACGATGCCATTTGGGGGCTCCCCAAATTGTAACAGCTGTGCAACAGTCGAGTATTATGGTCATTTTCACTAATTCATGGAAAAGTCAGAGTAAGTGAAAGATTTGCTGTATAGAAATTTAAAGATACGTACTTTTTGTTGTTGTTTTTAATTTAATTTAATTTCTTTTAAGTAAGCTCTATGCCCAACGTGGGGCTTGAACACATGACTCCGAAATCAAGAGCTGCTTGCTCTCTCTGCCCACTAAGCCAGCCAGGCACCCCTAAAAATAGGTACTTTTATCATTTTGACTTAAACAGTAACTAAAGGTAAGTGGACAAAGTAGTCCCAAGAAGGACAGGTTAGGGGGCTTCATGGCACATCAGTTATTTGTACAAACATCATTGCTTTTAAAATGACTAGAGCAGCTCTATTTCTTCGAGCATTTTAAGTATCTCCTCAAACTCCTGTTTACAACTTTTATTTAAGGGGCTTACAAAGAAACATTAATGCAGCAGGGTCACTTGAGCTCAACTGAAGGAAGCTGAGCCTGTGGTACATTTTTACAGAGGGCAACTTCACCCCAGACATGTCCTTCATCATGAAAAAGGGATGCAATCTCAGCCAATTACCTTAAAAATTATTAGATGTTTGCCAAAAAAGGTATGAATTCCCATCATTGCTTCTTGACAGGAACACTAGTAGTTATCTAATGAAACGAAATCGGATTTTTAAAAACGTTACTGGAAACCCTTAACTAATCAGATGGACTTGTGACTGATGGGGAGGTGGTGCCCAGCGCACTGGCTCAGTATCCGAAGCCTGGGTTTGAAACCCACTTCCACCACCTTTGCCATGTCATACGGTGAGCCGATCACAGAATTGTGGTTCCTTTCTAAAGTAATGGTACCTCCACCACAGGCTTGTGTTGGACTAAAAGAGAGAATCCCCACAACGTGGTGACATGGAGCATGTGTTCAATGAATGGTAGCTGCCGGTTAGTCGCCTTCTAGGAAACATAAAATAACATATCATTTTCAAACAGGAAGGTCTATAGGGTAAGAGTGTTGAAAAGGACAAAGAGGGGCACGGGGCACCTGAGTAACTCAGTCGGTTGAACATCCAATTTCGGCTTAGGTCATGATCTTGTGGTTCATGACTTCTGCGCCAGGCTCTGTGCTGTCACAGCTCAGAGCCTGGAGCCTGCTTCGGATTCTGTGTCTCCCTCTCTCCCTGCCCCTCCCCCACTCGCACTCGCACTCTCACTCTCTCAAAAATAAACATTAAAAAAAAAAAAAAAAGGACAGAGAAAAAAATGTAAGCTCCAGAAACCAGAGAGACACTCTACCCTTCCGGGGTTCCGTCGGTGGACTAAAATTCCAATATGGGACACATGCCAAGGTGGTGATCTTTTCACTTGCAGAGTTTTCCTTGTGTTGCAGAGTGGTGGGACCGTTTTGCCTGAATGCAGGTTAGTGGTGGCCACACCATGTGTCTATCAGCAATCCTGGGGCCGAAAAATAGTGTGGGAGGCTGAATAATGCTCACCAAAGATGTCTGGGTCCCAGCCTCTACAAATCTGCTAATACTGCCTTGTATGGTTAACAGAGACTTTGCAGATGTGATCAAGATAATGACTTTGAGATGGAGACATTATTCTGGATGATGCAGGTGGGCCCTAAATTCTATCCCACCTATCCTGATGAGAGGGAGCAGAAGGGGATTTCACAGAGAGAAGGCAACATGATCGTGGAAGCAGGGACTGAAGTGATCTGGCCATAGCCAAGAATGCCAGCAGCCACCTGAAGCTAGAAGAGGCAAGGAACAGATTCTCCCCTAGAGCTTCCAGAAGGAACACAGCCCAAACATGACCCCCAATACCCACCCGACCCTCAAGGTCGAGCTCAAGGCTATCCATAACCCTGCTCCTCTGTCCTCTAGCACAACCTGACCTATGCCTGAGTAGCCCTGATTCAGATGTCATTACAGGTTGTCGCTCTAGGCTCCCTAGTTACAGATGGTTTTCAGACAGAAAAATGACAGTTTCTTTCATTTCTTTCCTATTTCCCTCTCTTTGCGCAAAACGATAAAAAATTTACAGGGGCCTTTTATAGCATTTTCCATATTCCTTAAGTCTTCACTTCCATACTTCATCTTGTTTAGATGGCCTTGACTCCTAATTTCTTCAGACACGTGAGCCATTGAAGACCTAACTTCTGACCAGTCTTTTTTCTATCTAGCTCAGAGTAGGTAGGAGCTGACTCACCTTGTCTAATGATTCCTGTGCCTGTGCCCTCTCTTTCAGAAAAAAGCTCTCCCCCTTATTCATAAAAGTTATATATATATTCTCTAGATAAAAATGGAGAAGATGAACAAAAGCACAAAGAAGAAAGTAAAAATGACCGTAATCCCGTGAACCCAGCAAGAATCACTGCTAACATGTCCCTCTCAGCATCCTCATTAAAGGGCTCAGCTTGAGTTGGTTGTCCAACAGCTGATTCTCACGTTTCCATCTCAGTCCCAAGCCTCTGTTCTGAGTTCCACTTTGCAGGAAGAAAATTGACTGTTATGCATCACCAGGTGGATGGCCCGCCCCTGCTTCAAACAGATGATGTTTTTCTTAACCAAGATCCCGCTCAGGACAACCTTGCATCTGTAAATGGTGGTGTCATCATCCCAGTTACCAGCTTCACCCTCTCAGCATCAGCGTACATTTCTTGAGACCCTGCATCTAGATAGTCCCCAAGCCCCACAGGCCCTTCCTCGGAAAGCTCTCGTGTCCGTCCCTTTCGAAGTGCCCCACTTCGCACCTGAACGTGTTCTAATTCTGATCATTACTACCCCTTCTCTGGACACCTGAAGTGGTTGTTTTCTGACTTTACCTTTTTCCCTTTCCTATGAGCAGCTGCCAGAAAATTTTCCTAAACTACTTCACTATTTTAAAACCTCTGGGGCTTCCAACAACCCAGCTTGACAGCCAAGGCCTCTGACCACCTGGCTTCTCTCAGGTCTCTGAGATTAACCTGCAACTCCAGAAATCCTCACTCTTCCCCACTAGGCCTCCCCCAGGCCTGTTCCTGGGCTTTGGTCCAGACTGCCTCTTTTTCTAGAACAGGTTCCCTTGTCCCTTCTGCTTTCAAGCCCCACCATGTCCCAAAGGGCCTGCTACTTCCACTACTCCATGGTACCATGGAGTAGAAGCTTTCCTGTCACAGGTACATACCATGTCTTCAACCGCACACACCTCCTTAAAGGCAGGAAGTATGTCTCATACCTTCTTTCATTCATGAGACCTAGCATGATGCTTTGCATATAAGAGTGCACTACTTTTTAAAATAAACTTTTTTATTTTAGAATAGTTTTACATTTATAGAAAGGTTATAAAGGTACTACAGAAAGTTCACATATACTTGACCCAGCTTCCCCTATTACTGACCTACTATAATGATGTGGTACATTTGTCACAACCCGTGAAGCGTTATTGACATATTAGGAAATTATTAATAAGCTTTACCTAATGTCCTTTTTCTAAAGCAGGATCCCATCCAAGATGCCACGTTACCTTTAACTGTCACAATTAATTCGTTTTGCAACTCTTTTTTGATAGTAATAAATTACAAAAAAATGAAGTTATAGACAGGCAAAATAAAAATACGATTTCTATCAAATTTGAAAGCACAATTTGACTAGAAAACAATCTATATTAATAATGCACCTATTTAAAGTGGACTTTCTGTTTGTTTACAGAACGAAATGATGGCTTCTAAAAGTGTTAGTTTCCTCAGTTAGCCTCAAGTAGTTTTACTCTTAAAGACTATAGGCTTTTGATGCCTTTATCAAGATGAAGAATTGAATATAATCAAAGCACAAAGTTCATTCTTTAAAATAAGTTGATTTCAGATTAGTTTCAATAAAAACAATCTATGTCTAGGTCTTTGAGGGTCATACCCAGTAATGGTCAGATAATAAATTGGCTGTTCCTAAATAAATCTGCATGAAACTCCACCTACTTGCTATCGACAACATGGAAAGTGACATCTCTACCAACTCTCAAACTGTTCTGGAGTGATGCTGTGAAATCTTAATTTAGGTAAACAAATTATAAAGAGACACAAACTGTGAAATGTAGAACCCTACACTACAAAAAACTGCTCAATTTTAAAACTGAAGGAATTAAAAAAGATTCCTGTTCCACTAAACAATGACTTCCTTTTTTATACATGTGAATCTTTTTTTTTTTCTTAATATGCTTGCCTCGGGGCACCTGGGTGGCTGAATCAACTAAGCATCCAACTTTGGTTCAGGTCATGATCTCACAGTTCATGAGTTCGAGCCCTGCGTCGGGCTCTGTGCTGACAGCTTAGAGCCTGGAGCCTGCTTAGGATTCTGTGTCTCCCTCTCTCTCTCTACCCCTCCCCTGCTTGCTCTCTCAAAAATAAACATTTATATATACACACACATATATATATATATGTATGCATGTATACTTGCCTTGATGTGTTCTAACCAATGAGTAGATTCCAAACTGGACAACCAATGAGATTCTTCCACATTAGGATAAACAATGTCTTTGACTTTTTTTAAAGATTCCCTCATAACATGAATGTTATGAATGTCTAAGAAGAAAAGTTCGGCGTTATGATATGCATCATCACTTTCATATCCTCCTCCTGTTGCCTGAGAAACAGCAAGATATACAAACAATCAGTTGGGTTTTCTATTTCATCAGAAACTTACCCAAATATTTCAACTTATTGGTCCTCCAAATCGCAACTTAAAACCTTCCGACTTAGATACAATGATTGATGCGACCTGACTTCCTATCCAACCCTGAGCCTCAACAACATTAGTCACACTCTGAGCTAGGAAAAAATAGCAGACTGGCAATTTACTGGAGATCTGTATTCAGAAGAAAAAATCGTTTCAAAATGTTCCATAATTACTAGCTCTTCTTCTGGATCTGGAAAGGCAAGAGCAGGTTCTCAAGGGTCCTCGTCCTCTATCAGATCTGTAGAAGTACTCTTCTTTGGCAGCGGTGGAGGGGGGTGGAAGGGGGAGGAGGTGCTTTAGCCCCTCTTTGCTATGTGATTTGAGGCAAGGCATTCAACCTCCCTGAGCCTCAACGTTCTCTCCCAGAGACTAGGCGGTAACACTTCGGTAGGTTAAACAGGATTGAAAGGAGGCACACTCCATCACAGCCATCACAGCTAACAGCAGCCACCATTTGATGAGCCCCAGCAAGGTCCCAGATACTGATTCTCACTTTACATAATCTTGTCTAATTCTTACAGCAATGCTGCAAGCCAGGGAGGTATTACTCTCCCCATTTTGCAAAAGAGAAGAGATACTATTTAATGATCCCCAAAGTCCCATGGTAATCAGCAGAATTCAAGCTGTCTGAGTTCAAAGCCCAAGCCTTCTCTAGTGCACCATGACTGTCTGCTGTGCAAACACCAAGGACAGAGAGCCACATGCAGTAGGCCCTCAAAGAGCAAAAGGTTTCAAGGGAAGACAATATAGCCACCACCTACACCACAGTGCCTGAAAGTATTAACTGCCCAGGGCAGGCATCAGTTCACCTTCACAGCACGGTGAAGATACCCATTTTCCATGGAGAGAAAAAGAAATGTAATGGTTCTGTTGAAGAACCTGGCTGCATTCTGTTTAATGTTTTAAAATGCCATGGAACATGAGGCCCCTGGCCCTTTAAGAAAAAGTTAAATAATTCAGAGACTTGCCAAGAAAGCAATGTTCTATAAGCTGAAATGGAAGGGGAAAGCATGGGACAAATGTGCTATTGCTACATTTTGTCTCTTTCCTTTTATTTATAACAATAGAAAGAATATATAACTTATAACTCAGAACAGCAGGGGCGATGCATCCTGTGCTTTTTTCCAGGACTGGTCACACAGGTTTCCTAGTATAGAAGTAAGGTAACCACTCAAATTTCAAACCTGAAGATCTGTGTACAAGCCAGAGGTCTCGGTCTACATAGACACTGAGAAAATAGATTTTCTTTAGAAATATATTTTTAAAGCTTCTTACAAACAGCATCATCAGTAGTAAGTAGACGTACACATTCACATTGTGGTTTTTAAAAAGTTATTAGCTAACGAATAGATAGATGAGTCATATTTCCCTCTGGTTGGTTACCCATGCCTCAGGGCATATCACTCTGCAGCTTGGATCAGAGGCCACGACAGACGCGCTCCTATCTACCCGGCAGTCACTTCGTAAGCTGCAGGCTCCCAGCCTGGGAGGAAATAGCAAGCCTAAATTTTGCTGGAGCTGCAAGCCTATAAAGCAATGACACATGTCACCCTCCCATGGATGACCTGCTTCTCTACACATGTGGTTTTTAAAAAGCTACAGTGATTTTTCAAAGAGATTCTCAAGGCTGGAGTTTCTTTCATACGTAACTGAAGATAATATGCAAAAATAAAAAAATAAAAAATAGAAGGAAAACTATAGTTACTGCTCATTGCCAGAGCAAAGACAGACATTAATGTGGTTCTACTTTAATTCATCACAGCGCACTGCCACAAAACTAAAGTAGCCTGGTGCTGAGTCTTATCTATGCCTGGGGCTTGTTTGTTTACTTTAAAATCGTGTAATGTCACTTATTACATCAGGGGTTGTAAATTTCTAAATCTCCACAAGGGAGAAACAATTAGGTCCAAAGAGAACAGAAGTCACAAGGGTAAAAATCAATTAGTCAAGCATAGATTAAGTTCCCAAAAGTTCCAGTTGTCCATCTCTGGTTAGTTTGGAAGTCTTTTCAGTTTCCTTCTCTTCAACAGAAAGGAACAACCCAGATTATCTAATACAACAATGGGAAGGTTCAAGGGCCTGTTGCTATGGATATAGATGACTAGGAGAGAGACAGGGCTGAGGGAGGAGGGAACCGGAGCCTGGTTTTTAAAGAATACTGCAGAGATCTTTAAAGCCTAGGTGTTTTTCCTTAATTTTTTCCTTTCCTTCATCCCTAAGAGGACTAGTAACACAGGCTTATTTCCTGAGTGTTAAATGGGCATTCAAGAATTCTACTGCTATAGCAATAAGTTTGAGACTTAAAATATGATGAAGGTATTTGTTTTATACACTTCCATATTTTAAAATATTCTAAGTACTTCATTTTAATATAACATCATCTCTATTTCAGGCTAAATGTGTACATGCAGATATTGCATTTTACACATGTTTTGAACTCTCAATTATATATGAGGAAAGGAACAGAAATATCTAAAGTTATGAAGAATGCAAGAAGACATTCATTTTAGACTTAATCCCCTAGGTGTTTTACTTGTAATTCCTAATTTACTAACATTCCCTGACTGCTTTACATAGAATTTCAAAATCATTTCCATTAGTGAAACAAAAACTGTTAGCGCAGTAACAGATAGCTGGTCCAAGAGCACACAGGGAGCAGAGGGGACCCCCGATGCAAACGTGTAAGACGCATGACCCATATGCAGACAACTACAGGCGGAGCCCCGCGCGTCTGCCGATTAACACACATTTCCATTTGGGAAGCTACTGCATCTCTCTGAGCCACTGGAGGATGTGTTTTGCTTTCGGGTTCTTGTCTTGTGCTATGAATAATTGAAGATGCCAGAAAAGTGACCTCGGGATAAGCAAAGTATTCAAGATAATGAAATTTAAGCCCACAGCTGACGAGAAACAATAAATCTGAAAGGCGGAATGGTGGCAAACAACGCAGGGCTGGCGCACTGTGAGCACTTGCGAGTGACAGCTGGCAATAATAGGAGGCAGAAAAAACAAAATGAAAAAGAGAAATCGAAGGTAAAAAGCATTTCAATCTGGGGCTGTTTAGAGTCTGGGCAAACAACCTTATACCTTGCGGCAGCTTCTGGGGAGCTTCTAAAACAACACTACATAGTCGCCGATGTTCACAGCAATGTCCCCAATCAATTTTAGGGGTGCTCAGCACACTCTGCTTAAGAAAGCCAAAAAGACAATGAAGACAGATTGCCGCTGTAAACAGTAACATTGTGTGTGCGTGATTATAAAATCCATATACAGAGATCTCCTCATTTATTCAGTTATCTTATATAAATGAGAAGACACATTAACGAGTGTGGTGAAGAGACCGTTTGGATAAAGCTACAGATTTAGGAGTTAACCATTCCAGCTTCCTACAACTCCTCGTAGATGCCTCAGTGGTATATACATCGGGAGTGATCAGCAACAGCCTAAGGCACTCCAAAGAGACTTGAACTTTTGCCAGGATTGAAGCTCATTATAGTTCGATACTCATCTAATTTACCTAAAGGCTATTCTATTTGACTTTAATGGATTCACGTTTTAAGATACATTTTGACTTCCTACATCAGCAAAGCAGTTTTTCTATTTCAGCTAAGTTTAACTATTAACATAAGCCCACGTGGTGACAAGCCATGGCAAAACAATCATGTAAAACATGGCATGCTGTATATAAGACAAACATCTGTAATGTCACTAAATGTACTCACCTTGTTGGCCACTGCATTTACGTTGGGTCTTGCATCATAGATTGTGAGTTTAGAAATTTGTCTGTTAGTCTCCCTGATAACATCGAGATACTTCTCATCATCCTTATTCCGTTTACCACTCATACCGACAAGAGGCTGACTGCAACGCACGATGACGGTCTTGTTTTCTGGATGAATCCATGACAGCACCTAAGGTTAGTTCAGAAATTTTAAAGTATCAGAAAAAATAAATCTCAAAACACAAATACCAAAACAAAACAAAAACAAAACACTAACAATTATGATGAAGTGAATCTGATTTTGCCAAAACAAAATACTGGTTCGCCTGTGATTTCACTCATTGTGCTCAGCAACACACATTTAACAGTGATGACTATCCAGAGGTGGCTAGAATAACCGATTGCTTTACTAGTGTTTTCTTGTATAAGTTAAATGATACCTAAAAAAAAAAGTTCTATCGCTTAAAGGAAATAAAAAGCTTCTGATATTACTTCTGTTCTGTAGCGTGCACTGGATTTCTCAGTGATATGTAAAGGTAATCACCACTGGTACAATGTGTCTTGATAATACCAACTCACATCTATAGGTCATCTTTCCAACAGCCTCAATTCTAGAATGTCACACAGTGGGGATAAAACCCTAGGGGAAAAAAAAGAAAAGCTCTCAGGATGACCAAAGAGCTGCCAGAGTTCCTACAGGGAAGCTTGGAGAGGCACTCTTTCACACAAGCCTAGCACGTGTGCTACCTGGTTTCCAAACTCATGGTGCAGGAGAAACACCACCTGTAAAAAGTAGCTAATAATGTAAAACAGTAAAAACTGCAGACTTGTCCACTTTAAGTGGATGAATTGTTTGCTAGGTAAGTTAGATCTCAAAATTGATTAAAAAAAAAAAAAAAGCCAAAAAGGAGCCAGGAGGTGAGTGTTGAGTGTGGGGGACAACAGTGCAAGCTCTGGGGGAGGCATGTGTCTGCCGTGGCTGTAGCCTGGGCACTGAGCTCATAGCCTGTGTCACTTCCATCATCAAATGGGGAGGAGCACGACTCCATGGCCCTGCAGGGAGGGTGAATGAAGAACACATGTAAAGTACCTTTCAGGGGCGGGCCGGACGGCCCATGGAGTAAGATATGAAAAACTATGAAAAGCAGACAGAAGAACAAAAGAAGCAGAAGTGTCTGAGCTCACTTAATAGAAGGCCAAATGCGCTGCTTCCCCAAAGTCACCCCCTCCATGAGGGCAAATGATAGGAACTGATGTTCATAAAAATTGGTGTGCATGATGCTGACACTGGGTTAGTGAGAAAAGAGGATATGACAGCAAGAATGAAAACTCGTTCAGAGTCTTTGTGCCATGCAGAGACCTGTACAAAACACCACTGTGGCTCCTAAGAGTCCAAAGGCTGACAACCAGGAAGCCCTGGGCCAAGCATGGGCCCTCCCAGACCTCCATTTTCTAACCATCAAGGTAGACATGGGACCTGCCCAGTCTGCCTCCAATTGCCCTTGCTTCGAGATAGGTAAGGGACACGAGATCACTTTTACATGTTCACGTAGTTGTAATTTTTCAGGTTTACTACAATGTAAGTGATACGTGGCACTGTATAAGTTTAAGCTGTATGACATGTTGATCTGATATAAGATCACTTTCAAAAGAGAAAAGTGTTACACATAAAAGACCTATTATTTGATAGAGATCCTTCCAAGTTTTAAATTGAAATCAGGTCCTGGGCAAGACACTGCCCTGTGCCACCAGCCATGCCCTCCTTTTTTCTACCCCTCTTCTCTCTGCTTGGGAGGTATAAGACTAGAGTCACCAGAACACATTAAGAAATTGCTACTCTTATAAGTTGTTTCGCTTCCTCTTTTCTTTTTCTTGTGGGATCTTGAGTACCTTTTTATTTTTATGCTTATTTATTTAATGTTTATTTTTGACAGAGAGTGTGAGTGGGGGTGGGGCAGAGAGAGAGGGAGTCTCAGAATCTGAAGCAGGCTCCAGGCTCTCAGCCGTCAGCACAGAGCCCGACGCAGGGCTCGAACTCATAGACCGTGAGATCATGACCTGAGCCGAAGTTGACCGCCCAACCGACTGAGCCACCCAGGTGCCCCTCATTTTGTTATTAACTGATATAATAGTTCATATCCTTTTTATGCACAAAATAACAAGAATGCTTTTTCATCAATTCCTTGTGTATTTTTATATGGGTTTTTAAAAAAGAACTGAATATCAAATATTAAGGATTTCACACTGAAAAGCAAATACATTTTCTGGGTTATAGTCAAGAGTCAGGTGGTTAGGAGGTATATCAGAAAAAGTACATTTTCTACTATTAAATATAATTAAGCATGGTAATCTATAAAGGTATAGATGTGATGGAGAGCTTAGCTTTAGTGTTATTAGGAAAAATAAATACAAGTGTATGGCCATTATCGAGTAAGAAGGATCAATTAAATGGGTAAATAAGCAAAAGTTAAGCATCCTATGTGTTCTACAGTGGGCGCTCATTCACTCAGAAGAGTAGAAACTAGGGGGTCAAGATGGCAGCCTGAGCACACTGTTTCCTCTCCTCTCCTGCCCCAAATCCCATGAAATACACACATGCACACACACACACTCATCTCTTCTCCTGCTCCAATTCCTGTGAAATACACACAGACACAAATACACAATCTCTCCTGCACCAAATCCCATAAAATATACATACACATGCACACACACACACACACCTCTTCTGCCCCAAATCCTGTGAAATACACACACACACACACTCATCTCCTCTCCTGCCCCAAATTCCATGAAATACAAACACACAAACCCAGACACACATACACACACACCTCCGCTCCTCCTCCAAATCCCATGAAACACACACACACGTTTGACATGATAGATGTTCAACTGAATGAAGGCATGAGCAAAGTTGATCCACACTACTCTAGCCTCGCTCTCCTGTGGGCGAGACAAGTATTAGCAAGACAGCTGGCCAAGGCAGGGGTGGAGTTTATGGCTATGGCATAGAAAAGTATGTCACAGCAGAGCACAAGAGGAGTAAACTTGAAACTATAGCCTCGTTGGCACTGTATTCTAGCAAAATGAGCTGAAGAACATATGTTCAAGTACAATATACATCATTATGATATGAACAGACACTCATAAGTAGAGAAGCGAGTGAATTTTAAAAAGTTATGATTCCTGTCATGTTGACACTAGACCAAAGTTTCACACGAATGTCCTTTTAAGGACAAAAAATGTCTAGACTTGGTGTTAAAGGCAAGGTGACATTAAATCTTAATTTCTTCTGTCCTTGTTTTTCCAAAATCTGTTATTTAAAAAACGAAAACAAAACAATGTACTTATTATGACATGCTCTGAAAATTAAGAGAGGAAAAATTCTCAAAATTTTTAGTCAACGAAATTTATGTATACACAGTTGACGGCATGACTCACACATAAATATTCACGAGCCAAAGAAAACTTGGTGCACCAGGTCCAAGGAGACCATAAGCACACAGTCTGGAATCATGTGCCTGGCACGCAGGCAGCCAGGAAGTGTGACGAGGATGAGCTAACCCTACTAAGGTGGGCACACACAAAAACCTGTACCCATGTGTGCTATGCTCTGTGACATGAGACGGCTAGTGTGTTGGTTCTGGTATGATTTGGCCGACGCTCAAAGAGAGCCCGTCGCACATCAGTACGGGGCTACAAAGGTGAAAACCATAAAGGTCCTGATCTTCCTTGATCCTTCCAGCAAGCACCTGGTTTACATATGGTGACATCACTTCCACCCTCTCCTGCATGGGGATTACTTGCACTCAGTTTCTGTCCTTGATTGTCAGCTCCTGGAAAATGGGTCCTGTCTCACTGCTTTTCCCGTTTGGCACAATACTTTGCGTGCTCAGCAGGCACTCAAAAATGACATGGTGGATTGAGATTCCAAGAGTGTTTCTCTGACTGGATTCCTGTTCTTATGGGATAAAAGGCAGTCTTTGAGGAAAACATTAACTGTAGTACTCACTGGAATTCGGTTTCTGGATCTAAAAGTTGCAACTCTCCTGAGATCATCATCTGAGGCACGATATGGAACGACCAAGAGGGCAGGGTAGGTGTCACACAATTCATAGCACTTATTGATAAAAGTTATTCTCCAGTGGTGATTGGGCAAGCCCTGCAGGAGAGAAGGAAGTCGAAGTCAGTACTGCACGGCTCCATCTCCGGATTGGCTTTAGGTTTCCTTTCTTCTTCCTAGCAGAATCTGCACATGCCTCTTTGACCACAGGGAAGGGACAGTCTACTAATTTATAATAAAGGGAACCAAATCAGTAATCTGACAACATAAGAACACATGATGAAACACTGGTGGCTTCCATAATACTAAAGTATCATTGGTAAATACAGATTCTCTTGAATTTGATATCTTCCTTAATTTCACACCAAACTATCCCTTTCTGCATGTATAACAAAGATAAACCCAAGTGCATCTCCCACCTACGTACCCTCCCCACCCCCAGAGGAAAGTGGATCACGTAATTTTAACCTGTGTCCAGCTGAGGGTAAAAGAGAGATTGGGCAACTTCCTCTCCCTACTCAAAACACAGTGAATGCTTCAGTCTGCTCCAAAGTAGAAAGAGGCTAAGTTTATGCAGAAAGTCACAGAGGGGAAGAGTAAAGGAAAACCCCTCTGGGGAGGCTCATTTCGCCACCTCCTAAAAGCGTTTTCAATCAACTTATTTGGGATTGGTGGTCACTCCGTAGGCTGTGTGAGAAATACAGCCATCTGCATTCTAAGCAGACGGCTAATGTGACAGGGAGACATGGGATACACTTCCCATCCTGCCAGCTACCCATAAAACCGCGTCTAGTATGGACAAGATCCAGAGGTGGTGGAATATTCTCTCCCCATACTCACAAATACACAAATACACACACAAAGGTGAGCTATGTGGTTGCTTGCTGTGGGGACAGACATTGTACCTTTTCCTTAGGTCTGGTCCTATAGACCACGGACCAAACAGGTGAGTCTGATGCTGAGTCCAATTAGAGAGTTATAAGTCCCATGAGAAAATTATAAGAAGAAAAGATGAAATATAATGGCAGTCTAGAACAAGATACCTTCAACAGTGCATATATGCATGCAATCTTAAAAACAGGACTGTTTTGTTTCAAGCTAGAAACATTGGTCTACAAAATAAGTATTAATATTGTCCATAACACTCCAAAACTAAGGTACAAATGTTTAAATACATAATGCTACAGAGGCCTCCAAAACATGCGAATGTTTTAACGGTCCTTCTTCTGCCTCAATAGCTGACACAGAACAGAGGTCGTTAAAATGAAACATATATACAGCCTTTGAAAACTCACCAGTCTAAAGTGGACTTTTGGAAGCATAGGATGCCCTACCTCATACATGTGATCTAAACTCCCAAACTCACATTCCTGAGCACTGAATCTGCTTATGAATATGCACACTACTGATCAAGACCGAAAAAAATAATTAACCCAGGTGCTTAGTAGTGATGTGGTGGCTAGAAGGTTCTCTTCGAGTCTAGGGTCCTAGAATTTTACTTTACATTCACTGCCTTTTCATATAAAGCGATTGGGCTCAATTGGATTCTCAAAGCTCACTCAACAAAAGCTCCTAATTATTTTAAGAGCTTTGTAGGGTGAGGACTATGAAAACCTCCATCACAAAACTCCTACCTGGCCTACAAATCTGATTAAACCACAGGTCAAATTGTGGCTCCTGTTCTTGTTAAGAAGAGCACAGGGTCTTCTTCACAAAAAATGCCGCAAGAGACCTTTGTCCCTGAACAGCAACATCATACCAAGCCTCTTGCCTTTATTACAGCAAATAAACATGCATGCAGGTGAAGTTTACAGAAAAGAGCGGTAAAAGTATTCTAATATACGTTAATCAAAACGTTCTTGGAAAAGTCATCATTACGGGAAAACAGTCCTAATTCATTTCAATCTGCAAAGTGGAATAAATATAATTTAAGCCTGTCAGTGACAGTTAAGCTCCCAAATATGTAAATACATAGTGACATGAACTCCTAAACAGGAAGGTATAGAAGTTTGACTTTTCTAGACTCTGTATTTGATTCATTTCATGAACAACAAACAACTGATGTTGTTCATGTAACAGAAGGAAATAGAACTTGGCTACTTAGCCTTCAATGCAACTTGAATACGGCTATGGAATGAACTCATAAATTACACAGTAATTGATGCAATGAGCTATAATTGCCACTAAAAATGTACTAAGCAAGGATTTCACTAGTTCTCAAAGAGTATGACTGACAACATAGTGTCATCATGCATGTTTGAGATTTACCACCTGCCACAGTACCTGCTGACTCACCTGCCTTCTGTATTCTTCTACTGGGTTATAAACTGTCCATCCATCCACATTAAACTTTTCTTCATTTAGAAATGCAAATATTGGCTAGAAAAGGCAAAAGGAAAAAAAGAATTTAAAGTTCAGCCTGATAGAACTAATAGCTACTAATACTACACTGTCCGAGTTTTCACGAGATTTGCCTACCAAGAAATCACAACCCAGTGAGACTTTCAAAAAGAAATGATGGTGAGAAGTACACATGTGACTTCTGCTGCCTTCTATCTTGAGTAATATCACTTCTGAGACCTCAAGTTTCCATGGCTGCAAATGTCTCTATTTTTTCATATTTATTTATTTTGAGAGAGTGTGTGCATGCATGTGCACACATTTGAGCAGAGGAGGGATAGAGAGATAGAGAGAGAGAGAGAGAGAGAGAGAGAGAGAGAGAGAGAAAGGAGAGAGAGAAAATCCTGAGCTCAAATGTGGGGCTCAAATCCGTGAACCATGAGATCATGACCTGAGCCAAAGTCAGACACTCAACCGATTGAGCCACTCAGGTGCCCCTGCAAACATTTCTTTCTCTTTTAATGTTTATTCATTTTTGAGAGACAGAAAGAGAGAGAGAAAGAAAGAAAGAAAGAGAGTGTGTGCTAATGGGAGAGAGGCAGAGAGAGACGGAGACACAGAATCTGAAGCAGGTTCTAGGCTCTAAACTGTCCGCACAGAACCCCACTCAGGTCTCGAACTCATGAACTGTGAGATCAGCATGACCTGAGCCAAAGTTGGACACTTAACTGACTGAGCCACCCAGGTGCCTTGCAAACATCTCTTTTAATGTGTTCTTTTTTTAAATGATCTTCCACAAAAATCAGATTTCCAGACCAAAACCACACCTATCAATTTTAAACAGTAGTAGCAATTGATCAAGTAAAACCCACTTAAAAAAAATGAAATTCAAGAATAATTATTAAACAGTACAGCTGTCTCAAAAGGGAACAATGACATGTTTATCTATTTAAAAAGGGACACAATATTAGGAAAATTCTTAATTTACTGTCTGTTCTCTATGAATTCGGAATCAATGCCCTGATCTCTGTGACATGATAGGACCCAGACCACTCCTTGCTTCTCCTCCTGTGCTCACTCTGGAGACGATTCTGATGAATTTCACAGCTTCAAATACCATCCATACCCTAATGACTCCTAGTATCCATTGCTCTCCAGCCCCAACTTGGATCTGCAGACCAGGTGGTCCAAGGGACCATCCCACAACTCCAGCCTGCCTAAGAGGCATCTGGAGGATTCTAAAGTTAACACATCCAAAGCCTAACCCCTGACCACCCCCGCATTCTGCTCCTCTCACAGCCTCCCCTTTTAAGTAGATGGCTGCCCCGTCCTTCTAGATGAACTGAAAACTTTGGTGTTATCCTCATCAGCTCACTGCTACCACCCTGGTCTAAGTCTCGACTGTCCCCCATTTGCATCATTATAACTTCCTAACTGGTCCCCTACTTTCATATTTACTTCTAAAGTCAGAATAATAGTGTCATAATCTAAGTTGGCTCAAGGCATTCCTCTGCCACAAATCCTCCTGTGGCTTTCCATCTCACTTGGAGTCAAAGTGGAGTCTGTCCAATGGTCTACACAGCTGTCTACCATCTGGCCACATCCCCTGCCACATCTCTGCTCTCCCATTGCTCATTCCACTCCTGCCACATTAACCTCCAATTCTGTTCCCCCAAATCATCAGTATCAGGATCTTTCCCCCCATGGTTTTCCCCCTTACTCTTTCACAACTCTGCTCAAATGTAACCTTAATCGGTGAGACTGATTGTGACGCCTTAAAGAACTACACGCTACCCCCAGAACAGCACCCCCATTCTCCTTTCCATTTCATCTCCCCACATTACTTATGACCATTTGACAGATTGTAGATTTACTTGTCTATTTACTGTTTGACTCCCACTGTCCCCACCCTAGAACATGGACTCTATAAAGACAGACAACTGCTTTGCCCACATCTTCTGTCCTTAGTAACTGGAATAATGTCTAGTCCATAGTAGGCGGAATACATATTTTTGGCCACCAATGAAAATATGAAGCCTATCCAGCCTTTGTACAACCACTTTCTCTGGAGGCACTATGTTTGGGCACTTTTTCCTCTGGGTGTCTTCCTTCCCACCCATTTTCCTCTATCATCATCTTACAACTTTGCATGGCAGCGTTCCCTCTCCCTACATTACACAGAGTTTCTAGAAAACCCTCACTTGGCAGCAACAGTTTAGTGTGTTTAAAAGGCAGGAGGTTTGGGGGCGCCTGGGTGGCTCAGTCAGTTAAGCATCCGACTTCGGCTCAGGTCATGATTTCACGGTTTGTGAGTTCCAGCCCCGTGTTGGGTTCTGGGCTGACAGCTTGGAGCCTGGAGCCTGCTTCCGATTCTGTGTCTCCCTCTCTCTCTGCCCCTACCCCGCTCATGCTCTGTCTCTCTCTCAAAAATAAACAAATATTAAAAAATTTTAAAAGGCAGGAGGTTTAAGGTAAAAACTGATCAAGAACACGCTCTCCGGACTGTCCTCTTGAACTTTCTAAAGCATAGGGCACCCTCAGCAGGTCTCAGTTCTGGCAGTGGTAGGCCCCAGTGCTGTGTATTCTGCAGTGGGTAGCATGCCGACCACATGATACTGATCTAGCTAAGCAATTTGCTGATTGCCTAAATACTTAATTATTCAGTATCACTGGGGAAAACAAATGATTGCTATTAACTGAAGTTTAATTCAAAGACAGAGGGACTTTTGATGAAAACAACACTAAAATGTATGATGTACTTTTTCACCCCGAAACAGAATCAGTAGAACATATAGCAAAGCAGTCTCTGGGTGACATCTGAGCCCTGGATATTATACTGGTCAGTACCTGGCACAGGTAAATACTCAACACTGCTGACTGCTATCCTGTTGACATACTTGTACGTGGCAGGTGGCTTAGACACAGGGGTGTCATTCACTTTAGAAGAAGACCTATAATCTGCTTTCTTGAAATAAGTTCCTGATCTCAACATGGTTTTTGTTCAGTTTGTTTGCTTTTAGTTATTTGCACTTTTCCCATGAAGCTCAAGTGAATATGGCAGACTTTTAAAAACCAAGAATAACATTGCTAACCCAAAGGCTGGATAAAGCTTTTTCTCCAGAAAAATCATGATGTATGTTAATGCTATCAATGTCCTTTGGCTTGCCAGCAGCATTTTCAACGTGACTTACTATTTCTCGGTCACCAATAATAAAGCGATTCCTCTCCTGCTTATAATACTCTCTTGTATCTTACATTAAAATTACTGATAAGCATAATATAAGTTTATAAGATTGTTATCAGAAGATGAAAGTTATACAGCCCAAACCAAAATGATCTCCATGATTTGTTTATTTTTTTAATGTTTATTCATTTTTGAGAGACAGGGAGAGAGAGACAGAGTGAGCAGGGGAGGGGCAGAGAGAGAGGGAGACACAGAATCCAAAGCAGGCTCCAGGCTCTGGGCTGTCAGCACAGAGCCCGATGCGGGGCTCAAGCTTAGAAACTATGAGATCATGACGTGAGAGAAGTTGGACTTTAACCGACTGAGACACCCAGGCACCCCTCCATGATTCCTTTAACATGCTTAATTTAAGGGAACTCTAACTACAAGTAATATAAAAAATGTCATTAACAAAAGAAGGATACAATGCTCACGGTAGCAACAACTCAGGTGGCCCTTCTCATGAAATCATTCTGGAATGACACTTCACATTATGAGTGATGCCCAGATGTACAGGATGAAGCCATGAACTGGAATCCCTTATCCCTGAAACATGGCTATGAGAATTCTATGATGGAAACAGCAACTGGGTTAACAGCTAAGAGCTGGACTTGGACCTCAGATATTTCAGGAAGGTTTACAAATCACCTAACAGCCAGATATTTCTGGTCATGAAATACACAGCAACACGTCTAATACCAAACTGGAGCTTAAGGTAAAAACGACCAGGTGCTTAAACCAATATTTTAATCATCTAAATAAATTAGCTTACAAGAGAATAAATCTTTTTTAAAAAGCATGATTTGTTATTTTTTAAAGAACACGATGTGAACACTAAGTTGCCCATACTTGGCTCTCATACTGAGGAAAGCATTCTAAAAAAACCCATGAGGATATTTCCTAAAGTTGAACATACCCGAACTTAGGTCCCAGATACTTTAATTTTTACCCTTTTTTTTTTTCTCCTTCGAGATTCAGATAAGAGAACAAAGCAAGAATTTTAAAACACAAGCTCTCAACAGAGGAACATAAAGGTGGATTATAACAACAACAAGAAAAACCCTACTAAGCATTAAAGGACAGAAATGAAACCCTTCATCTGCACCTCATTATCACAAAGTACAGAATTCCCTACAAG
Organism: Paguma larvata; assembly: GCA_030068075.1. Taxonomy (NCBI): domain Eukaryota; kingdom Metazoa; phylum Chordata; class Mammalia; order Carnivora; family Viverridae; genus Paguma; species Paguma larvata. Next base: position 118,411,469 of record CM057830.1, on the reverse strand, counting down.
TGGGGACTTGTGACAAGTCTAATTAAAACTTCTGTCTGAAAATTGTTAAAACCTAAAGTTAATGGGTTACACGCCTTGGGGTTTTTAGTTGTCATTTATTTTCTCTTACGGACAACACATTTTTTTAAGGCTTTGAGTCTTTTAGCGCTTCATTAGCGGGGTTGCCATTTCCCAGTCACTTCTAACTATGTCACCTTGGCTCGATTGGGACCCTCTATTGGGGAAACCCAAGTGCCATGAAGAGAACCTTCTTCGTGAGGATCGCGCAGGCGGTCGGGTGTGGGAGGCAGGGAGCAGTCAAGTCGGCCGCGGGAACTGGTCCCGGCACCGATCTCCTTTCACGACCCACAGACCCGGCGAGCAGGAGTCGGTCCGGCCTCAGCAAAGCCTCCGTCCAGCGTTTTCCTGAATCGCTGCTTTGGGACCGCCCCGCCCCGTGGCTTTCTTCTGCGGCCTGGTCCCGCAGCCAGGCTCTGCCTCAGGGTAGTGGTGTGGGTGCCGGGGAGGTGCCGGGGTGCTTTCCCAAGGTGCTGGTGGGTGTCTGGGCCCCACCTCGGCCCCCCGGAACCCAACTGGAATCTCTGGTGCTGCGGGGCGGTGGGGTTGGGGGTCGTCCTAATCTTGAAGGGCCTGTGCAATTCACGATGACACTTAGGAACACAGCCTCAGGCCTCTGTGCACGGAAGCTCTCTGGCTGGCTGCTTGACTTTGTAAAATAAGTTATTTTGAAATAATAATAGATTTACAAGAAGTGACAAAGGTGTACAGGCAAGTCCTGAGCGGCCTTCGCTAGCTCCCACGATGGGAACGTTCTGCATAGACAGCTAGAGTACAGTATCAGAATCAGGAAACTGACACCAGAAAAGAGATACCCTCAAGTGCCTATCCCAATTTCAAGTAAGCAGGTCTTCCTTTATTTGGCTCTTTATTGGTATTTGGGCATTTCACCAATTCAGATCCCTACTAGTCAAGAGATACCATGCATGGAGACTTAAAAAAAAAAAAAAAAAAAAAAGCAATCATGTGCATTTTTTCCAGGATTAAAAATAGCACAATGTAACATTTGAAAAATGTTAAAGGACAAAGTTGAGATGAAAATCTCCGATTTCACACTAGGGATAAAAACAGCTCTGACAAAGAGAATGTAACTTGTCATTTAAATTTTCCTACATTTATCACTGTTGTGTCTCCTGGGAGAAAAAAAACTGAAATGACGAGTGGTTTTAGCTTTCACTTAATTAGCTATTGGTTTTGAATGGCACCTACATGAAGATGCACCAGCTCACTTAAAACACCTAGACTGGACTTATTTATTTATTTAGTAGACTCCATCAACGTTGAGTGATTTAGAAGTTTCCTTCCTTAAGGTGGGAGAGCTAGCTGTCTGTGAATTAGAGTGTCCAGATCTAATGAAGCCCATCATGGACAGCCTCTTCCCTCAAAGACTTGCCACGTTGTGTCCTGGAACTGGATGTCAGATAGTCACATTTGTAAAAACTAAATATCATTCAAAAGGGAGACAGTTAGAGAAGAAAACTATTTTCATAGTATGCAGGAGAATGAGTCTATAAGCTATGGAGATTTAACAATGCTTTCAACCATGCAATGGCACCGTCTTAGATGGACACAAGTTTTAGGATGAGTAGACCCTTTCCAGGAAGTAAACAAAGTATATCTCTGAATACCTAGCATTAAAAGTTCAGGGACACCTAGGTGGCTCACCGGTTGAGTGTCTGACTTCAGCTCAGGTCATGATCTCATGGTTCGTGAGTTAGAGCCCCGCGTCGGGCTCTGTGTTGACAGCTCGGAGCCTGGAGCCTGCTTCAGATTCTGTGTCTCTCTCTCTCTCTGCCCTTCCCCTGCTCACACTCTCTCTCTCTCTCTCTCAAAAATAAATAAATGTTAAAAGAAACATTTAAAACTTCAGAGGACTGTTCACTAACTCCTTTCTAGATAGAATTTTTGAAGTGTTGGAACAGGAATTTAAGGGAGCATTTTTTTGTTCTAACTTGATTTCTGAAATTGAAGATACCCGCCTTTCTAAAAGCCTCCATCTACCACTTAAGGGTGCAGAGATGTAAAAGCATGTCATTTTCATCTTGTAGATTACACTTAAGAAACAAGACCTCTTCATATAAGAAAAAATGCTTTCATTAAAGTTGGGGAGAAAAAAGTTGAAAATTTTAAGAAAGAACCACAGGAGGTACTGAAACTTGGCAATATTTGTAATTCTAAGTAACATCTTCACATAAATGCATTGAAAGTAATTGAATCGAAAAATCTGACACAAGTCTTGTAGGTCAAAAGCTGCTAGCACAAAAATTGTCATTTATACTTCCCTTTTGCATAAATAATTCTCCTTGCCCTCTTTCCACCACCTTCCCTGGGTTGTTCTCACCTTCATATATAAAATATACATATTCTCTTATTCAGGAGGAGAAGACTCAATAAGTACATTTCAAATGTCATTTGAAACCATGTGGAAAAAGAGCATTCTTTCCTACTTGTCTACAATCATCATCACTTATGGTGACATTTCTCAGGGTTCATCTGTCGCACCTCTTCTCCCTGTGACTGTCTCTCCTGGCAATTTTGGCCATGTCTACGAAAATGCCAATGATCACGTCTGGGCCCACCAAATAAACCTCTCCCTGGGCCAGAGCTCTAGGTCTATGCAGCCACCTGCCTCCTAGATATGTATGTCTGGCTGTCCTACAGATACCTGCAACTCTACATATCTGAAGTGGGACTCATCGCCTCTTCTCTACCCGCTCCAATATTGCCCATCTCAACCACTATCAACCTGTTTATCCAGGCTGGATTCTTCCTTATCATGTCACCCCCCATTATAACTATATTCACACAATTAACAAATTCTACTGATCTTCTAGATCTTCCTCAAATCCACCCTCTCCTGCACCTCTCCATTGCCCCATTTGAAGGACTCTTAATCATGCACCTGGGTGACTAATGAACATCCCCAGAAATAAACTCCTGCCCCTCTCCAAGCAGTCTGTATGCTACAGCCCAAGCAATCTTCTGAAATCAAAATTTAATGTCACTTTACTGCTTCAACCCCTTAAATGGGTCCCCCATCCCTTTCAAATAGAAGTGGAACCTCTTGGTGGGGCAGGTTAGGCTCTGCAAGCTCTGGGGCCCAGTCTTCCCTCCAGCACCATCTGTCACCACTACTCCCACATGGATACCAGCCCACGTGTGGGGCCAGTCTGTATCCAGTCTATTCACATTTGCACAAACTGTTCCTGCCCTTGGCCGTGGCCATTTCTGCCTGGCTAATGCTCCTACTCATCTTCCAGGATTCACCTCCTTTAGGAAGTCTTCCTCAACAATAAGCCCCTTACTTGCTGCTCCCCTGATGTCCTGTGCACATGCATCTGTATCATTTGCATCTGTTTGTCTTTCCAGAGGACAGGAGGTCAGCATGAGCCCCCGCTCCCTGCGCCTAGCCACAATGCGGGCATTCCGGAAATGTCTGGACAGCACAAACAGGGAAGAATGAGATGAAAAAAGAGGAGAAACAAGGAGAGGCCTGCCCTTCCAGACCTTTCATCTTATGAAGCCTCAATAGTTAAAAAGAAGGTTACTGGTACATGAAGGGTGACTGATGCAAGAGAAGAAATATTCAGAAATCAAACACCAAGAGGAATGAAGTGTGTGATAAAGGTGGGGTTTCAAAGTAATGGATCAGTCAACAAATGGTGTGGCAATAACAGTGGAAGAAAGATTGGGATCCAGATCTTATGCAGACACGGTAACCCCGAATAAATTCCAAATTGGCGGAATATTTAAGTTTTAAAAAGACACCAAAGTATTAATGGAATATTCTGGGGAGAATTCATTTAGAACTCTGAGTAGAGAAAACCTCCCTAACAGGGATACAAAACCCAGAAGCTATAAAAGAAAACCATGCCGACAAGAGTTATCCTAGTGACCCCGGCTGCTCTCTTTGGACAGGTCCACTTGCGAGGCTGGCCCTCAGCTGAACTCTGAGAACCTGGCTCTCAGGAGGGTTCCCATTGCTCCCTAACTGGTAAGAGTGGTTGGTGGTGCCAAAACTGTGTGTATATACATGATTTATGTTGAATGCCTGCTTTCCTTCTAAGAGGCTGAGGACCCCCATCCCAAAAAAGAAAAAAAATTGATGAATACTCACGAATAAAGATTTTTAAAAGTCCCCATAGCAAAAGCTACCCTAAGTCAAAAGACATACATATGGGGGAAATAATTTCAACATGTATTACGAGTATAACTAGTACATAAAGAATTCCTTCAACAAAGAAAAAGACCAAAATTCCCAAAAGAGATACAGGCAGAAGTCACAGTGAATGAATAAAAAGACAAATAGCTCAAACGAGAAGATACTCAATTTTAGTCAAATAGGATAAATATAAAACATAACTATGAATCCACATCTTCACCTATTAGATTACCAAAGAACAAAAAAGTCCGAAAGCATACTGGATTAGTGCAGTTGGCAGAATGTTGCTGCAAAGATGTCCATGTCCTAATCCCCGTGACCTGTGTCACATTACCATACATGGCAAAGAGGAATTAGTTTGCTGATGGAATTCAGATTTCTAACCACCTTTTAAGATAAAAAGGGTACCTTGGATTTCCCAGGAGTGCCAATCATAAGGGTCCTGAGATGTAGAAGGAGTTAGAAGAGTCAGAATCCGAGAATGAGAGTAATGACAGAATAAAGTCAGAGTAATTCGAAGGACTTGACCACTGCTGTTGGCTCTGTAGAGGGTGCCAAGGAACCAAGGTGCCAAGGAACACGGGTGCCTTTAGAAGTCAGAAAACGCAAGGAATGGACTCTCACCTAGAGCCTCCAGAAGGAATGCAGCCCCACACACCACAATTTTAACCTAGTGAGACCCATGTTTGACTTCCAACGTCTAGAACTGTAAGCCATGTGTTTTTATAGGTTGTGGCCATGGGTTGCAGCAGCTATAGGAAACTAACACAGTTGGAGGGGATGTCTGGAAATAGGCAGTCGGACACAGTGCACATAGGAGGGAAAGCTAGTATATCTTCCTTGAGGGGGTTTAGTAATAGCAGTAATTCTACTTCTAAGAATTTATCATACAACACACACGAACACATACAAAATGATGCATGTGCAAGGTTACCCACCACAGTTTGTGTAACAGCAAATGACTGGAAATGATCTCAGTAACTGTCAATAGAGGACTGAAGAAAGTATGGCACAGTCAACAGAATACTGTACGGTCATAAATAGGAATGAAGAAGTACATTCATTAGGCAGTATGTATTGGTAAATTTGAAAACAAGGTACGGAAGGGCACAGATAGCATACTACCGCTAGGGCCAAAGGGGGAAGAATATAAGAATACGATTAACACGTTGCATGAATAGGCCTAAACTATCACTGGGTGGACAGTAACAGAGTGACCACCCTGGTTGTCTGTGAGGAGGGAAAGGAGATGGGCAAAGGGTGCTGGGAGGGGGAGACTTTTTACTACGTGCCTATCTTAGTTAGCTCTGGCTAGCATAATAAGTTATCACAGGCTAGGTGGCCTAAAATGGTGAACATTTATTCCTTACAGTTCTGGGGGCTGTGAAGTTTAAGGTCAAGGAGCCAGCATGGTCAGGTTCTGGTGAGACCCACTTCCCGGTCTACAGAGGGCAGCATTCTTGCTGTACTTCACGTCCTGGAAAGCACCAGCTCTGGTCCATTCGTTTTCCTCAAAGGTCACTAATCCCATCATGTGGCTCTACCTCCAGGACCTCAGGACCCCATCTAAACTGACACCTCTCAAAAGCCCCACCTCCAAATACCAACACACGGGGGAGTTAGGGCTTCAGAGTACGATTTGGGGAGGACACACGCATTTGATCGACAACAACAGCTATATACTTTCTGAATTTTCAACTACAGGCATATATTACCTATTTTCAAAGTTTTTAAGTAGTACTTGTTGAATAAATGCACTTTCTAAACAGAATATTCTTACTGATGACTTGGTTGCTGCTGATTCTTAATTCACTCTACTGACCTTAGTATATTATCTCAACAAACATTTACCAAAGGCCTATTATGAACAAGGTATTAAGTAGACAAAAAGACGAGGAAGACACAGGCACTGTACTTAAGGGGTCAGAAATCCTTCAAAGGAGAGCAACAAGGAGACACAACTATTGATCATGTAAAGAGGACAGCAGTAAGTGCCATGAGAGGTAAAGATAAAGCACGTAGGCCTCCAGAGAATGTCTAAGTTACTTCTGGAGAGAGGGGCCTTGGAAGGGTAAGATGACTTTGGACATGGTAATAACAATGATGACTAAAAGGCCCAAATGGGAGCCAAAGTCAGAGAATATGAGGACATCAGCAAACACCAGAACGTAGGAGGGGGTAGAGAAAACTGGGGACAGTTGAGAGGTGAGGCCATACACAAAGTGTGGGAGACAGAAGTTTACATTGACACTGACTGAGAGGGAGGGGCTGTTGAAGTTTCAAGGGCAGGGGAATGCGAGTCGTATCCCGGGGAGAGGGATGTGACAGACAGCACATTCAGGGCTGGACCGAGTTGGAGACACAAAAGCCGCACAGTGACTAGTTAAAGTACCATTCCAGCAATTGAGAAAAGAAGAGATGAAAACCTGAACCAACTCAGGCTGGATTCAGTAAATGTTCAGGAAAAGGGAAATCTTCCAGTGGCCTGGATTTTGGAGGAAGGGAAGATACCACAAGAAACTGGGAGCACAGAGCAGCAGGTTTAAGGGAAAGAGGAGAGGTTAATTTTAGACAAATATTAAGCTGTCAGTTGAAGTTATGGAACCGCAAAAGGGAAACATAAAGTTTTGGATGTGCAAGTCATGTCCAGACAGGCAATGCCAGAAGACATGAGAGGGAGAGATACTGCTGAGGGGATGGTATATAGTAAAGAGGAGGGGAAGGATGGACTTTTCTAGAAAACCCACACTTAGCGCAAGGAAGCCAAGGAAGCTGAAGCTAAAGAGGTAGAGGACCAGGCCCTTCAGATCTCAGAAGCCACACGGAGAGGCGTCTGGAAGTGTGATGGTAGAGATGCCGTAACTGAGCCTTCTGCTGAAAACATCTAATGATGCTGGATAAAACAGAAACCTTTTTAAAATGCTCCAAAGATCTGGCTGGGGAGGAATAAATAGGCAGAGGCCAAAAACTAACCACGAACAGAATGTAGAGAACAAGAGGAAAGCATGGGTTTTTACCTTGGGGCACTCACAGAATTGGTTTTCATGGCCTCTTGGGGTCCAGGAGAAAGGACATAAGGACATAAAAGCTCCAGGCCCACCCAGATGCTAGGATGGGCAGCAAACTGGAAATGAGCTCCAGTACAGGCCAGCCTCCCAAGTGCTACAGCCTCAGGGTAAGGACAAACAGGAACTGGCCCCCTGAGACTCCAAGGAACTTTCCTGTATAGATTATTGGTCCTGATTAAGGGAGAAAAAAAAATCTTCACTGTTGTCCCCCACCAGGAGTTTGTAGCCATACAGCAGTTCTTAACCAATTTGTAGGCCAAACCCATAAAAGTCGGATGGTCCAAAACACATTAGGCAGAGAATCTAATCTGTAACTGTCCCCCACTTGTAGTGCCCTAAGATGCCTGGCGGAAGGCAACACTACACTGCCTTCCATCCCGGCCTCAGAGGATTCCCATAAAGGTCCAAGGAATAGGAGCTCATTGGCAAACATCACAAAACAGCCCAGGAAACTAGGCACCACGAGCCAGCAAATCAAAAGTCATCAGACAAGGCTGGGCTGCAGACAGCCGTGGCGAATGAAGTCAAAGACATGATATCCCGGGAGACAGACAGATGTTCCAGGTCTCATACTTCTTTATACTTTATATATGTTTTATAAACATTCTCTTATAGCTACTCAGTAGTTTAAAAAAAAAAAACTTTTGAAAGGAGCAGTGGCTTGAAAATTTACAGGGTCTTGAGTCACGTTCAAAAGAACAGGTTCCCTGGAGTAGGAGGGGGAGAGGTCCAGTGAGCTCTGAAGTGAGTGGCTGCCAAGGACGTGCAGGTAAGCAGTGAACATTAGGCTTCTGAACGGGGATGGCAAGTGGGGAGAGCCCAGCTGGGAGCGCAACTCCAGGAGATGGAGAGCAGGGAGAAGAGAGAGAGACTGACAGGGACCAAGGCCAAGTCCTGGAGGTGGCAGGAGGCATGAGGAAACCCTCAACTGGCACACATTTACTGCTTATCCAAGAAAGAAAAAAGAGTCCTGGGCACAAAGAAAATAAAGAACTAAGACATTCTTCAGGCCTAAAGCCACATCTAGGCTGAAAAGCAGGTTGAGGTGTGTGTGTGTGTGCGTGTGTGTGCGTGTGTGTGCGTGTGCGCTGAAAAGCAGGTTGAGGTGTGTGTGTGTGTGCGTGTGTGTGCGTGTGTGCGCGCGCGCTGAAAAGCAGGTTGAGGGGTGTGTGTGTGTGTGTGTGTGTGTGTGTGTCTACACACAGTACTGCTTCTCATTTCAATTGCCTTCTAAAAATGAGCTGTTTGCTTTTATCCTGTAGTCAGCCTGGGAAGTAAGAGTTCTCTAGACTTCAGTCTGAGATTTTAAAAATCTCAAAGCAATTTATAAAAATTTCCCCAAATATGGACTGAAAAACGAAGGCCTAGGGAAAAGCACCCTTGTTTTTAATTGCCTATCCACAGGACCACTTACACCTCTCATTCAAGTAATCAGAACAGATGTGCACTCCCACAATGTGTACGTCACCATTTTTACAAGCAAGTACAACTGGACTTGAGTCAGGGAGGACACAAGGTAGAACCGACACAGTGCTCCAGCCAGATACAAGGTTTGCTTTGGCTCACCAAAGCCAGACAAAGAGAAGCAAGTGCCAAAGACTCCAGCAAAGGCAGCAGTCAGACACCTGAAAAGGCAGACAGGCCCTGTCCTGAAAGGTGCGGCCGTTTTTAACACCCTGCCCCCACACTGCTCACCATAGGCGGTGCCATGCCATCAGTCCCTTGGAAAGCTTCTAGTCTCCATGGAAAAGGCCTTGTGACCCAGCTGTTTTTCTCTCTCAAAAGCACAGCCAGAGAGTCTCCTCCCTCTCCTGTGCCTATTTATACTACCCACAGGAAGGTCAAGTTTACCAAAAGAAATGAAACACTGCAAACCTTTGCAACTACCTGAGTGCTGACGAGCTCACAGAGCAACAAGGAGCAGGAAACCATGCAGTGCTCGAGAGCTTCATCCAGAACGGCACAGAAAAACACAAAGCACAGGGACACACACCTGGGTGAGCTATGCCACCCAGAAAGCAGGAGGCCCGTGTAGGGTTAAAAGATGGAAAGAAAACAACACTGGAAAACCATTTCTGAAGAATATCACTGCCGCCCCTCATTCACTTTTCAGGTCAAGATGCTTTGTGGATTTAACACACCGAAATTTAACACTTTCAAGTAATCCTTAATCAAGGTACAACCAAGGGTTTGTTAAGAATAGTAACCTCATCTATAGAGCATCTTTCTTTTAAGGGGCTTAAAGTGTCTCACATATTAACACAATTACTTTATTAATGTTCTGGGGAAAAAAAGCATGTTGGGGTAATCATCCTTCTTTGCACCTGCTGGGAAAATGGCGCACGACTGTACAGCTGACACTGAAAGGGCACTTATTGCATGCCAGGCACTGTTGTAAACAGTTTACATTTAATCCTCATAAAAACTCTATGGGGTAGACACTGTTATTATCCTCATTACAGATGAGAACACTGAAGCAAATAAATATTACGTAGCTTCCAAAGTTGCCAAGCAGGTACGCGACTGAGCCAGATTCAGACACAGGCCGCTGGACTGCATGGCACGTACTTATGACCCCACACCAGAAGGGCTTTGTAAACAAGTCCTCTCTGGCTCTCCCTCATCAGTGGTTGCCATGAGCCTGGCCCAGGCTCCACCCTTTCCAGCTCTGCACTTCCCTATGTGCGTCTACGCCCCATGCTTTCTGTCAAAACTCAAAGCCCTTCACTGCAACAAAATTCAAGACAGTACAGCCTACAGCTGTAAAAACAGATGGAACTGGCTTTATTAATGCCTAAGGTAACTTAAAGTGTATTTTATTCTACATATTCTGCCATTATGTACAAGACTGTTTTTCAAGCTTTCTAGATGATGATTAACAGAAAGCCATACATGTCACACCACGATTCCCCTCGACTTCGTATGTGTACACACACACACCTCTGAAACAAACATTTGACAAAACCATATGTACCTGTATTAGGTATTGTGCTCTTAATATTTTCCCTTTTACTCAATTTAAAAATGCTAGTTGCAAACTAATAAATTGATTTCATGACTCAATAATACGCTGGGATTAACAGTTAAATACTCATCTAAAATTTATATTCTGTCTGGTTATCCTAACTGAGTAAAAAATGAGCAAACAATAAAGCAAATCAACCAAAGAAGAATTGTGGCATTGAGCAAACCACCCAAACAATTAATTACTCTCTTCTGTATCGCTAGCAGGCTCTGTTCATAGGTACACAATTTTTGTTCCTGCTTTTAAAAAATTAAGTCAGAAGTATGCTCACATTTCTTATAAAAATGTATCATTTACCTAGAAGGAGCATTTATAATGCAGTTCATGATACTGGTATAATTTCTAGTGTTTGTCAGGCAAAACAAAAATAAAGCAAGAAAATAAACAGTTTGGCTGAAGTAGAAGATGTCATGGAAACAATGTTCAAGTCTTAGTGGATTGACATAATATAGAAACAATCAAGTTAATGGGTTGGGGTCGACTGTAGGTGGCTAAACTGCTCAAGTTCAGTTGATAGTTTAGGTCCCAACAACGGATCTTGGAGAGGATGTGGAGAAAGGGGAACCCTGTTACACTGCTGGTGGGAATGCAAACTCGTGCAGCCATCCTGGAAAACAGTATGGAGGTTCCTTAAGAAGTTAAAAATAGAACTACCCTACAACCCAGCAATTGCACTAAGTATTTACACAAAGGATATAAAAATACATATTCGAAGGGACACTTGCACCCCAATTATTATAAGAGCATTATTAACAATAGCCAAAGTATGGAAAGAGCCCCAAACTCCATCGACTGGTGAATGGATAAAGAAGATGTGGTATATGTATGTATGTGTATACACACACACAATAGAATATGACTCAGCCACCAAAAAGAATGAATCTTGCCATTTGCAATGATGTGGATGGAGCTAGAGTGTATTCTGCTGAGTGAAATAAGTCAGAGAAAGACAAATACCATATGATTTCACTCATGTGGAATTTAAGAAACAAAACAGATGAACATCGGGGAAGGGGCAAAAAAGAGAGAGGGACACAAACCATAAGAAACTCTTAACGATAGAGAACAAACTGAGGGTTGCCGGAGGGAGGTGGGTGAGGGATGGGCGACATGGGGGATGGGCATTAAGGAGGGCACTTGTTATGATGAGCACTGGGTGTTGTAGGTAAGTGATAAATCACTAAATTCTACACCTGAAACCAATATAAAACTATATGTTAACTAGAATTTTAAAAAAAAATTGAAACAAATAAAAAAGCAAAGTTTAAGTCCCAATGTGAACACATTGTGTGGTGAAAATACTAATGAGGAAGACAGAGCCAAAGTGGTAGTCTGAAAATAAAAGCCCCCTCGTATAGTGTCCACCCCATGGCTGGATTTGGAGCCTAGCACTCCTGGCCTCCATACCCCATTTCGTGGACACAACAGCAAGATTACTTGTGGCCTCGAATGCCTACAATAAAAAAAAAAAAATGACTGAGATAATCTGCAGCTGGTTTACCAGTTTCAACAATGTTAACAAAGTGATATTTTTCAAGCAGGGCCCTTTGTATTGTTCAATGCAATCAGGCCTAGATTAGGGCTTCCAAGAAATCCCTTTCTGGCACACTCTTGCATTCCCCGCTGAGGCAGTTTGCAAACTTTTCTTTCCCTCCTGTCTCAGAGGAGTAATTGTCCTTTCTCCTTTCCAAAACTGCCTCACCAACTGGGCTTCGCCCAGTCCCCCTCTGCCTTCCCCAGGATCCTGCTCCAGAAACAATCCTTCTGTGTTGCCTTGAAAAGAGGCAAGGCTCCTCTCCTCCGGCCCCAAATACATTCATTCACCTTTCTCAGGTTCCCTCAACCTGGCTGATACCACTGTTTCTTAAACAGCACCTACTCTTTTTTTATATCCCTACTGACTGGCTTCTCTCCCCTCACTCGGGCCACTTTTCCAGATTCAAAGAAGTTGGGATATGGAACAGTTCTGTATCGGGGCCACACACATGTGTCCATCACTTGTGCCACATCCCTGAATACGACAAAGTAAGAACCACTCCTCATTTGCGCTCTCTGCCACATAACAGTGCCCTGAAATGAACTTATGAGGCGGCTGTACATGTCGACTTGAAGAGCAGGAATGGATACTCCAAAAACCATGCTAATAGCTGATCGGTTTTTATCTGTATCTTGTATTGATTTGATGACTAGTTTAACTTTTTTTTTTTTTAAGCTTTTAGTGGTTAAAACTTAGAGAATGTAATTTTCTAAAACTTCGTATAAGCAATCTGGCTCACATTTTTTTCTCAAGTTTGCTACTTTACTGACTTTCCAAGGAAGAAGCAGGGATTTCTAGTGCAGGTACAAGAGCTATGGTGACGTACCACAGACCTGAGGAATCAACCCCTCTGGGGACCACTCCAGCCGCAGCAACTTGCGATCCTAGGCGCTGCGGCTATATCCACAACGCCCAGAAATGCATCCCATTTGTTTCCCTAAAATGGATTTTTCCTTCACTTTCTACTAGCCCTGAATTCAGTAAAAAAAAGCCATCATTACACAACTCCCATGCAGAAGTCATTATGCTGAGGTGAGAGAAATAAAGGTTGGTCCCCGCCTTGATAAGCCCAGTAGAGCAGGAGGTAGGCAGTTACTACATAATTATTATGTAAGGCAGACTGAGGTAAGTGCTCTAATGGAGGGACCTGCAAAGTCTAACAAGTGGGAGGCTAGACCAACCCTACAGGGTGCGGTGGGGGATGCACAGGGTATGTAAAAGGACTTAGGGCTGAGCGAGGTGGTGGAGGATGGGCTTTAAAGAGACAGGAAGCCTGCCGGTAAAGGGAATAGAAAACCCAAAGAGTCCATGCTGAGAAAGCTCCATGTATACCAGAGGAGCACACAGCAGAGTGTAGAGTATAAGCCATGGGAAGTTACTGAGTTGTGTGTGTGTGTGTGTGTGTGTGTGTGTGTGTGTGTGTGTGTGTGTGTCTGAGACGCACTAACAGGATCGTAGTTCCATTAAAACAACTGGCAGCACCGTGTAGAATAAATTGAAAGGAGAGAAAGTGAAAGAACAGAAGCCAGTTAGGAAGCATGGCTTAAAACAGGAAGCACAAGTAGAAATGGGAAGAAATATGTGAGAATTACTAGTAAGTACAACCTATAAGATTTGGAATGGATGTAGCTATGGGAGGCAAGGCAGAGGAGGAATAAGAGTTGACTTCAAGCTCTCGAATCTGAACAAGTGAGAATCCTCCTGACTGAGGGACATGCAGGCTGAAGAGCAGGTCTGGTGAGCTGCAAAGAGGTTGGGCGAGACAACAAGCTTGTGATTCTCATGGACTTCCACAGTAAGATGTTTGAGAATTAGGCTTGTTAGATTCACTGGAGGCCAGCGTCAGGGCTAGATTTCGAAATCACCAATACAGCAGTGACGGCCTATGCTATGGGACGAAACGAAACCATCAAGGCAAAGCGAGTAATAGGAGAAGGTTGTGAAAGGGCACCAACACCGAGAAGGTCCACCAGGGAAAAGACAGAGACAGTGGAGACTGGGAAGGGCAGTCTGTGGTAGAATAACACAGAAACCAGGACTTGCTAGAAGGGGGTGCTCAAAACTGTTGAATTCTGGGGGAAGATCAAACAGAATAAAGACTGAAGTGAGCCACTAGATTTGGCCGGTAAAAGGGCTTGAGTTCCAAGAAGGTACCTGCAATAAAGGTGGTACTGAAATGGGCTGGAGGAATGAATAGAGACAAGAACACACTAGAATATTCTTTCCAGAACTTTGGATGGAGGCGAGAGATGGGACAGTAGTTTAGGAGAAAGCTGGTCTAACACTTGACTTTTTAGGGGAGTAAACCCTAAAAGAGACAAATGATGCCACAGAGATGGACTTACAAGAGATGCCCTGGGGCCCTAAGCTCCTTCAAACCTGCTATGTGAGCCATTCTTCAAATTTCTGATTATTTAGGGCTGGATACGCAAAGCCCAAGACAGAACACACTCCCTAAATGAATTTTCATGGATTAGACTTACATTTGCACTTTGATATTCCAAAGATGTGTTCCCATAAAACTCTATTTGCCCTAATAGTTAAAGAAATTGTTTAGTTCTTAAATAGATTTTTAATTCCACATTTAATCAAAAACTGAGAAAAGGCTAAAAATGTGTTCAACTCTATATCATTAAATTTGTTTGAAGCATTACATGTTTTTCTGTAATCAACACATGACTCATAAGGAGTTCTTCATATTTTTCTAGACCTCCAGTCATTATATAATTGTCCCTTCCATCAACCATGAATTTCCTTTGACCAAAACAGCTGCCGGTGAAATCTAGGAAGAGAGGAACCTTGTCTCACTAGAAAAAAAAAAAAATCTCAGGCCTCTATTGCCAGAAAACCCTAAAAGACAGCCTCAGGGAGAAAGGCTACATTACAAATGATCTCCTTCACGGGTGCCTGGGAGGCTCAGTCATTTAAGCGTCCGACTTCAGTTCAGGTCATGATCTCACGGTTCGTGGGTTCGGGCCCTGCATCAGGCTGCTTCCAATTCTGTGTCTCCCTCTCTCTCTGCCCCTTCCTCATTTATGCTTTATTTCTCTCTCTCTCTCAAAAATAAACCAACATTAAAAACAAAACAAAATAAAAAATAAATGATCCCCTTGATCCCCTTGTCTACACAGCAGCATACTCATTCTAGACTCAGAGTAAAGGTGCTCATATATGTGTATATATATATGTGTGTGTGTATATATATATACATAATGTTATATATATTTGTATTTAAAGAATTACTTCCTCGTTCTTCCCATCGCAGGTGTTTGCCTCCAAGTTTGTTTAGAGTCGAGCAGGGCAGAAGGAGAGGGGAGAAGAGATGCAAGGCAGGCATGATGGAGAAAGGAAGGTGCCCATGATCTGCCTCGCTACCTCATGCCTTTTAAAGAGGGTGAGCCAAGGCTGGGGGCACCCTGAGGGAGGGAGAGCACAGGCTGCCCAGGGTGATGCTTCAGTGACCTGGGGCGAGCCATCCAACACAGATTAGCAGAGGAGAGGCCCGCTCCGCCTGGGAATGATTCAATCATCTTTAATAAACGCCCTGGTGTACATATCATGCTGGGAAGTGCAGCACAGAGACTAAATGAAAGAGGAGAACACCCAACAACCTCCCAGCGCTGGGGAGAACCCTGGAATTTACCAGACTGTGGGCCAGGGGAAAGGCGTATCTTGTGAGAATCTCAAACATATCCCTCCTGCTGTGGCCTTCCTGTTTCAGCGCGAATCTCAGGTTCCTCATGTCCTAGGGGGCAGAGAAAGTTGACAGTTCAGTCTTCAAATAAAATGACATTCCTCAGCAAAAAAAAAAAAAAAAAATCTGTTTGACTAAAGGAGTGGAAGATTTACTTACCTGAAAGGGCAATTAATCTAGATTACTAAGAAAATCACTTTGCTTTGTATGGTATTTTAAAACATCCAGTTTAAGAACACCTCAAAATACTCCCCATCGCAGTCACGAATGTAAAAACAAAGCAACTAGTGCTAAAGAGAAAACAGAGCTAAAATCATTTTGTAACAAGAAAAATCACACCCCGCCTTGCACACCCTCTACCATGTCTATCTGCTTCAACTGGCTGCTGTGGTATTTTCATTAAAAAAGAGTGTTTTATTCAGAGAACTTTTCAAATGTGCACCTGCTATCACATGTAATCTCAAAATTGTCAAACATGTCAGGAAGACACGGAAGCGTTCTCCCTCTCCTTCCTGCTACTTTCAAGTCTCATTCTAACAGTTCAGGAAATGCTCGGCACTGTAAGCGCTCATGCAAGCAACAGGACGTGTTCTTCCTATCAAGTTGACTTGCACAGAGTTCTACATAAACCACAGTTAAAGACTCCTATGCTTCCAGGAACTAAAAATCAATGCTCAAACCCGGATTTTAAAAATAGCTTCCAATACATAGCTCTTTGGTAAGAAAACCTTCTTGTAAATCAAGCCCAAATCAAAAATGCTCCCTTAAATATCAAATTGTATTTATGTAACATTCCGTCTTATTTTCAAAGCAAGGGGTTTTAGGTTGTCTCTTAAGTTGATCACGGTGCTGTGATCAAGTGATGACTGAGCACCAAAAATGGCACATTTTGCGTTGTGCTTTCAGTTCCCAAAAACGAGCCCTGTGCTAGACCCTGGGGTACTTCGTCTTGGACATCACCATCTTTATATTTCTTTCAAAGTGCTCTTCCATTTATTATTTCAGGATCACATTTAAAGGTTCCTAAGTGTTTGGCATGAAGGACTAGCAAGTGCCTTGCCAGATAGGAGACATCCCAGCATGCCACTGGCAGCAGAGGCGGTATGAAGAACTAGACCCTAAGACCTCTAATGAGTGACCCAGGATTGCTCACTCTGTACACAGATGGCATCTGCCAGGCCTTGCCAGCTCCAGGATTCTGTGCTTTTGTTTTTAAAAACACATAACTGAACAAAATCCAAAAACCAATTCACGACATATTCCAAGAAAACTGGGATATTAGCTATTAGCTTATGGTCCAAAGAAGCAGTGAAATGAAAGGGAATAATCATTTCACTGGGATGACATGCTCTGAAAGGGTCTGAACTGAGCCATGAGCACAGCACTGGATAGCCAAGAGTCCATGGAGCTGCAAGACCTACACAGTACTTTCTTCCTAACAGCCTGGGGTCAGACAATAATGCCCGAACCTCATTGCTCTTCACCACTTGGCCAGAAATTAGACCATTTCTGGATAACCATTTATTTTGATCTATCAGTGATTCAAACAACTACTTTCACTGTGCCAAAGCACAAGTGATTCAAGCAACTTCTTGTTGCCATCTGATTCAGATGTAATTAAAGGACAGAAAGAATTACTACCTCATCTTGCCAACAAGAAAATTGAAACGGAAAAGGCAAATGACTCACAGGCGGCAGCTCACCAAATCTGCAAGAGAAATACGAGCAGATCCTAAGTGGTGAGTTCCACCTAGTCTCCTTTGAGCCTGACTTGTCAGGGAAGGGCATCAGAGAAAGAGCCTTGTAGCAGAAGAACCTCACGGTCAGACCCTCGGCCTGTTTGACAAGTGGGTCATGTAAAAATGAGTCCAAGTAAACATACCCCAGTTGGAACAACAGCGAGGGGCTGATTTATGGAGACATCATTTCTATAATGCATTTCTATAGAAACAACACCCATCACTGCTGACCTTGAAATACCACATTGTCTTTAAAGCGAGTAAACAGGGGTGAGGCATGGAAAAAGAGAGGAGGTTCTGTGATGGTAAGGTTTGGACTCCCCCCCCTTTTTTTTTTCTTCTTAAGGCTTCAAGGTGTCAGCAGGGTCTAGTGTGGAACCTGGGGATAAAAACTCACATACTTAAAGCTACCTTCTCCTCTGCTGCTAGACGACACCTACTAGGACTTGCATCCCCGGGTGAAAGATGCTATTAGCAAGCCAAAATCCCCACGTGCAGAGCCAAGAGGACCAAATTTGTGGAGCTCAGAACTACTTATGTCAGTAGAATAACAGCTGGACGATGCTTCTTGATGCCAGCTGGAGCTGACCTCTGAGAGACAGGAGTGTCCGCCTTTACCCGGGCACAGCAGGGTCCCTTTCTATCACCTTCGGGTCTGTTCTGAGGACATGGCATTGGACTCTTGAGACATCCCTGTTCCCAGGGAGATAACAATTAAGAGGCTGAGCTACAACTGTTCTAGGCCGTCATCTTCGGGCTGAACGCTAATACTGAGACACGTATATGTGTACCATTTGCAAGTGATACCTGGTGAGTTGTTTCTAAGCCCTTTGTTTTTATAATAAACAAAATAGAGAATATGCTCTGTCTTATTAATATTGGGGGGACTAATATTTAAATACAAAATTCTTCCTACTGATTAGGCGACAAATACAACTTTAAAAAAAATTCTATTAGAATGAAAGTCACTTTCAAAATCGTTGTTAGAGCAACCCCATTTTCTCTTCAGTACTGTAATAGGAATACTCCCATGGATCCTTTTATGCAAAATGCGAAAACCTTCCTAAAAAGTAAATCCTTCTATTTCTAGGCCCCAAAGTGAAGATAGCAGGTGGGATCATAACTAAGGCATTTAAGGTGGCTTGGATTAAAACGAAAACCAAAAAAAGCCAAGGTGGGGAGTGACGGAGAATTTCAGTTCAGGTCTAATGGTGACGTACTCCTCTGGTTTGTGATGGAGTGTACTAGTCTTCATCTTTTATAAACTGGAGGTAATAAAACAAATGCACCATATTCATAATCAGAACAAAATCACAGGAAATTAGTTGTAAGAAATCACAGTGTCTGAGCAAAGGCCACACCTTCCAGATCTAGCTGTGAGATCCACTGGGACAGCTGACCTCCAAACCCCTTCTAGTTCTTTCCGGAATTGGTCATTATTCTCTTCTACTTTGTTACTACTCTATTTTATTATTCACTTCAGATTGTACTTTTCTGATCCTTAATACCTGGAAAGGAAGTTTTCTTGCCAGAAGGTTTATCCTGTTGTTTGCAAAATGACCATCTTGCTGTATTTGGATCCCAACCTTGCCATTTGTTGGGTGATCTTAGCTCAGTTACCTAACTCTTCTTTATGCTCAGGATTCACGACTATAAAGTGGAGACACCACTGTCCATCTCCGAGCGTTGCCCTGAATGGAAAGCACCTAGCACATGTTTGGACTAACACAGATGCTCACTAAAGCGTTACTATCACCGCTGAGTGAATTTTGTTACCATTAAATCCCTGCCACCCACCATGCCAAAGCAACATGGTAGGCCACTGCCTCTGAAAAGTAAACAAAAGTTAGAGAGGTTGTTAGAGGCACATCCTGTTCACAGACGGTAAAATCTCTTGCATTTCTCTTTCCTTTCAGGGTGTGAAGATGTCCAGCTGGCAATGCATCACATAAAGTGACACCAGGAGCAGACTCGGGCAAAGACTACAGAGTGTGAAAATTCTATCTATAAGGTTTTCTTCCTGTTCAGTCAAGCTGGCAGAAGAACAGGTGTTAGTCCTTGCACGTGGTGACAACAGGTCTCTTTAATAGGAACTATTCCCCCAGGAGAGTTTGGAAGCTTGATCCTGAGGGAAAAACCATTCTTTCTAGGGCCTTAGATGAACAAGAGTCTTTATTTTTTTTTTGTAGGCCCCCATTGACCTCTGCTTATCATTTAACAGTAATGTGTCTTTTTTTCACACAAAAAAGTACTGAATCTCTTACTTTACAAGTAATATCTAGACCATAGGAATTTTCTCCTCTACTTGTCGCGCCTCCCATTTTTTCAATTCTGGAGATCACACCCAGAGGAACATCAAGTATTAGAGCAGAATCCTGTAATGGACAGAAATGCAAAAGTCAATATTTCTGTCAGTATCCTTAAAACATCAAAAACATCTTTAAAAAAAACATATGCTTTAGGGCACTTTTACCTTGGCCTTTTTACCACTTTTGATAAACAAAAATATGATATAGATCACACAAGAAAGAGCGAGCATTATAACAGCCAGTTACGCAACTGAAATTTATCCCCAAACATGTGCCATTCTGCACTGCCTACAGAATAATGACTTCACTCCTAGGCACACAATTCAAGGGCCCCACGGTGTCACTTCCAGCTGGTCTTTGCAGGCTTTTCTCCCACACCATTCTGCACTCCAACTAAGTGAATACCTTTAGCGTTCCTCAAACACAGCATGGTGTTCTCTTTGCCTGGGAACTTCTATCCTTCCCAACTACCAGATGTCTTCTCCCTGTGGCTCGAGCCCTGGCTCAGCAAACATCACCTCTAACAAAGCCCTCTAACAAAGTGGTCTAGAATTGACCACTCCCCTCCTCTAAAGAACACTCAATTCAGATTGCTGCTACATCACTTGCTTCACTCTGTCTCCCAGAAATTCATAGGTCCATATTCCCCGCTAGTGGGGAAACCAGACATCTGGATGGAGTGCCTAGTTTAGGCGGGGGTGCACTTCATGAAGTAGGGTGCGAGGGGGCCATACAACTGCTGGAAAGAAAGAACCACATTAGTGAAGTCACACTGCAATCATCACGAGATGACAACAGCTGCCATGCACGGAGTAACTCGTCTATACCAGGTGCACACGGGCACTGCATGCATCATCTTTCTGATTTTGTCCTCACAACCATTCTGGATGCTGGTGTAGTACTCCTGGTTCCTGACATGGCAATCAATGCTTTCAAAAGCTTCAGTAGCTCGGTTAGGAAATATAGGGAAGGGTTGACATTAGAGCCAAGGTCTGGGAATGCGCATCAAAAGAGCCAAACGCTCCTACCCTCTGATCCCATAACCGAGTTCTTAAG
The DNA here is from genome assembly GCA_030068075.1 of Paguma larvata. Classification (NCBI taxonomy): domain Eukaryota; kingdom Metazoa; phylum Chordata; class Mammalia; order Carnivora; family Viverridae; genus Paguma; species Paguma larvata. Next base: position 118,390,822 of record CM057830.1, on the reverse strand, counting down.
AGCTTGGCTTCCAGTTACTGCATGACAGGAGGAACAGCTGTATGCGTGAAGATGCTCCATGGAGCCGGAGGAGGGCATCAGGGTGGAGAAAATTACCACTAGTCAATGTGATGGACTAAGCGTGCAGCTACTAAAATAATTACAGTACATGGAAAAATAAGCTTATGTGGGAAGAAGCAGCATACAAAATACATGGACTACAGCAATGTAAAACTCACATGGACAAAGATAGGGAGGCCTACACAGATTTTTAATATCCAATACTTCCTTTACTGCTGTGATTACTCTGATAATAAAGAAAATATTTTAAAGGTGCTTACTGAATTTTTGTTCTTTAGAAGATGTCCTTTTGGAGTATACAAGGAAAGTTTAAGTTTTACTTCTAACCCTTCTCCTTTATACAAGAACTAGGCATTTCTTTATAAAATATAAATACAGCTCAGAGGTATTTAAAAATTTGAAAGGTCTAAGAATGTGGTCCATCCATGCCATGGAATACTACTCAACTACAAAAAATGAACTATGGACATACACACTAACTTGGAAGGCTCTTTGGAGCACCATGCTGAGTGGATGAGGCCAATGTTCAAAAGTCACACACTATAGGAGTCCACTTAGGATATTCTTAAAGTAACAAAATTGTAGGGATGGAGAACAGAGGAATGGTTGCCAGGGGTCGAAGGGAAGGAGGGTGTGGCTATACAGGGGCACATGAGAGACTTTTTTTTCACCCTGGCAAAATGGCTGCTTTTCTTGATTGCTAGTGTGTGGTGATGTGACTTGATACATGGGATCAAATGTCCTAGAATAGTATGCAGAAACATGAAAACATGAGTGCATAAAACACAGGTGAAATTCAAGTACAGTCAGGGTCTTAGTCAACTGTATTGTGCCATAAATTTCCTGGTTTTAATCAAGCAGCATAGTTATTGGAGGGGCTATAGGTATTGTACTAGTTTTCCAAGTTCCTGAGCGTTCACAATTATTTCAAAATAAAAAGGTAAAGGAAATGTAAGAGCACAGTTATCACAGTGTAGAGAAAAGGGCACAAGCTCTTACATTGCACGAAATTGGTTCAAAGAAGAGTTTTGGCATTTATTAGCTGAATGGCTTTGGCAAGTGATGGTACCTCTCAGCCACATTTTCCTGTCAAGTAGGAATGATTAAAGATCATGGACTTAAGCACCTGGCATGGCGCCTGTCATTTGGTAGCTACAAAACAAAGGAAGTTATTATTATGATCACAAAGACTATTTTAGCATTTGGAAGACATAACTATGCTTTACAAACGTAGTGGATCAGTACGCCCTTGCGAGCAGCTAGAGGTCTCTTTGTACCCATAAGGAGGCAGGTTTTAGTTGTTGCCATGGGGAAACACACCTCGCTACATGACTCAAACCCAAGTGCCTAGAGAAAAGGAGACAGTACTCAGTAACTCTGTACATGTGTAGCTAGCTGCATGTTGTAATGTATTTACTTCTCCATACAATCTAGTTATTGAAAACACACTATCAGGGGACCTGGGTGGCTCTGTTGGTAAAGCGTCCAGCTTCGGCTCAGGTCATGACCTCGCAGTTTGTGAGTTCAAGCCCTGTGTCGGGCTCTGGGCTGACAGCTTGGAGCCTGGAGCCTGCTTCGGATTCTGTGTCTCCCTCTCTCTCCGTCCCTCTCCCACTGACTCTGTCTCTCTGTCTCTCTCAAAAATAAATAAAAAACATTAAAAAAATTAAAAATAACAAAATAGAAGTACACTATCAGGCAGTCTGTTGAGATTGAGATTTAGGAATGTCCGACTATATGCTTAAATACCAAACTTACACTTATATCTAAAAATGGACAGATTAGATGCTAAACAAAAGTCTGATACTCTAACATCAACAAGGCAGCAAGAATGCAACCGAAAAAGTCAAAGAATTAAAAGTGAGAGAAGACCTCACTGTCCTTTGTCCTTGTACGGAGGAAACTCTACAGTTCTGATTACCCTGACCCAACAGAAAACAGGACACTGAGGAGAACCAGCCAGTTCCGAACCAAAGGCACCCATAGTTTAGTGAAGCTACTTGCCATGTTTTCCCTGAATGACAGGTTCAAGATCAGATAACCCAGCAAGCCAAACTGGAAGATCCAGGAATAGGAAAATTAGCTTAACTCTGTAGAAACCTGAGTTGTTACTATCTAAATATGATTAAATATTTAAGAATTCTCAAAGGCCCATTCTAACTCAAAATTCTGTATGTCTAAGGATCTGAGGTAGTGAAGAAGGAAATAGAACAGGAACTCTGAAGAGGTGCATGCACTTACTGTCTCCCTCAAGCATGCATGGAGTAAGAGAAACTGCACTGGATGCCAGGAACCATGGAGACACATAAGATGCAAGTGACCAGGGCCCGGTCTCGGAGATACGACGCGTGTACCCAGATAGCTACACCGCCAGGCCGCAAGTACCAAGAGCCACAAAAACCAAACCAAACCAAACCACCCACATCCAGACAAATAGGCTGAGAGGTCAGAGGAGGGCAAAACTATTTCCTATTGATTGGGTCTCATGAAGGTTCTGTGATGTTAAAGATGATCCTTACCGGATGGAATGGCAGCAGCTGGGAGATGTGCCTTCCAACAACAGGTAACAGTGACATCAGCTACACATGTGGGAAAGTATGGGGATTTTGGAGGGGAAAAAATGGGTCAGATTTACGAAAGGATGGCAGGAGAATTCCCTGGGGAGTACCCCAGGGTTTGGATCAGGGTGAATGGGATCCACGTAGTGTGTTTTGAGAAGAAGAGCACAACGATACACCAGAGTTTTCTGAAAATTCATTTGGCAGTACTGAGCACTATGCAGTAGCAAGGGGAGGACTACACCCATTCCTTGGAACCCTGGAAACTAGTGGTTTAGTGCAAGTTGAGAGGGTAGGAGAATCTGAGAGAGGAGTGACCTAGGTGGGAAGCAAAAGAAGGAGACAATGAGTCACTGGGAAGCATCAAGAATGACTCAGATTTAGGCCCAGACAAGAGATGTGGTCCCACCAAGAGATGTGAAGAACACAAAAAGGAGTTCTGGAAAAAGATTAACATTGTCACTTTGAGATACACTGGGCTGGAGGTTATGATAAATTAAGTATAGATAACCAGGAGGCAGCTAGAAATACAGAACTGGGAGAGATTCCAAAGACCCTTCAAACTCAGAATGTCCAGAACTAATCACATGATGTTTCTCTCTCCCAATTACGTCTTCCTATCTCAGTGGCTGGTGCTCCACCCACCCAGTTACAAAAGCTGGAAACCTAGGAGTCATCCTTGGCATCCCCTTCTTCGGTATCCCTCATCCAATCACCCAAGTTTACCACTTAAATCAATCTTGCGTCTGTAAGCCCTTCTCCACTTATAGCAGCAACTTCTCTGGGCCACTAGAATAGGCACAGCAGCCCCTTTGCATGGACCGTCACTCCCCTTAGAGTCTGCCCTCCACACAGCTGATCGCTTGCAAAAGTCGATCTGAGGCTCTATCATTCCTTTGCTTAAAGCATTTCCAAAGCTTCTCACTACTCAACTCCAAACACCTCCATCCTTAACAGGGTCTACTGGGCCTCGGTCATCTGGCCCGCACCCCCTCTCCCTCTTGCTCACTCCTTGATGTTCTCCCCACCTCCAACCCAGCCACCTGCTCGTTCCTCATTTTGTGTTCCCTTTGCTCTCAGTGCCTCTCACAGGCTGTTCTCTCCATCCACTGTCTCCCACCCAGCCTCTGCCGAACATCTGGGTAATTCCTAATCACTCTTTTTTCCTTTCTTTTCTTTTCCCATTCATTCTTCAGATCAGGGGTGAAACATCATTTTCTCAGGACAACTTTCCAGGCTCCTCAAACAACTGCACTCCTGTGCTGCTCACACGCAACACAAAAGTTTGTTATATACCTGGTGTGAGGATCTGATTAATGCCTGGAAGTCCCATCAGAACTAAAGCTTCATGAGGGACAGACTGTGTCTGTCATGCACACCACTGGATCCTAGCAGCTGGCACAGTGCTCAACACACAGCGGCCTCTCAAATGGTCAACATACAAAGAATGAAAGATTAGAACCAGAGCTATAGAACTGGAAAGCAACTGACAACTGAGAAAGAAAGAAGGTGAGGACAGGACTCTGGGGACAATATATACCTAGCAGGTAAGAAGGAAAAAATGGGTGGCAATAAAGGCAAAATGGCAGAAGTGGGAGAAGAGCCATGAATTATGGAGAAAATTACAGAGGAAAGGAGGAGTAGTCCTTTATCGATCACCACACAGAAGTTAAAGAGTTGGGAACTCGGGGTGCCTGGATGGCTCAGTCCGTTAAACTTCTGACTCTTGATTTTGGTTCAGGTCATGATCTCACAGTTTGTGAGACTGAGCCCCATGTAGGGCTCTGTGCTGACAGCGCAGAGCCTGCTTAGGATTCTGTCTCTCTGCCCTTCCCCTGCTCTCTCTCTTGCTGTCCCTCCTTCCTTCCTTCTCTCTCTCTCTCTCCCTCTCTCTCTCAAAATAAATAACATTTTAAAAGAAGTTGAGAACTCAACCAAGCACATTTGGAATTGAGCACTGAGAGGACTTTCAATAGGGAACAGAAGTCAGACCACAAAACACGAAGGAGTTAATAGTCCGGAAGTAGAAGCAGCGAGTGTGGACTAATTTTTAAAGAAGTCCCCTAAAGAAGGGGAAGAAAGAGGATGGTAGTGTCAGGGGCGGGTAGCAGGGATCCAAGACATAGAGACTTGAGCAGGTCTGCAGGGCAACATGGCGGCAAAGGAGCCAAAAGACACCACGAATGGAAGACACAGAATGACTGAAGGGGCACTAAGCTCCAGAGGGAGTAAAAGAGAAAAGGAAAAAAGGCACAAGTGGAGGAATTTGGTTTTCAAAAAAGCAACTAGTCCCTTCCTCTCAGATGAGAGGAGGAGGAAAGGACCGGTGAAAACAGACATCAGTGGGTAACAGCAGGGGGTATGGAGCTCAGGGAGGAGGGCTTTTACCTGTTCAGCAGAGCAAGAGAGGCAGTCGGCTAAAGAACACGGAGGGTTTGTCAGTGGCACAGTGGGTAATGGAAGAAATCAACCTGAAATCACAAAGAACTGCTCAAACGGGAGGAGGTTCTAAGGTCTGAAAGCCTGTACTTGTAAAGGGACTAATGAAATAAATACACTATGTGACTTGCACAGCAGGGCTCAGTAGCCCACAGACTCTCAAGTTTGGGGACTGGAAAACCACGAATGATATGGCAACAAGGGGCAAGGGAACTGAAGATGTCAGCAAGCATGGTTTTAACCTGAAGACAGCAATCATTTTGCAGCAGCAGTATAAGAGGATTCGAGACCGAAGTTTACCAGAATATCTACGGTACAGGTCCTACATTCCCGCTGCACTTCCTACTTATATACACAAAAGGATATTTTATTATTACAGTCTTTTCAGCATTATTTCAGTTCCCTCGAAATGAAAACAGGTGCTAAATCTATTAGCCTGAAGAACCTAAAAAAGGACAATCTTGAAAAGCCTCCAACAGACTTTCTTGAAAAGAAAATTATTACAGGCATCCCTGTTGGCCATCCCTGTAATGAACGAGATGGGCCTTCCCTCTGGGAAAGAATACAGATGTGGCACTGACTATCTGTAACAGAAAGGAAGGGTGGTATTCAAGGCTTACAGTTCCAGTTGCAGCCAACCATGGAGACCACGGAACCAAAGTGCTGCCACTCTGATTAAATGCCCAGCTTCTGGCTGGCACGATACCCAGCACCTGCTCAAAGCTCATTTCAGAACTGAGTATTTGAGAGACAGAGTCTGACGGACACACAGGCCATCCATTCATCTCACTTCTCCAAGTCCTGTCTGTACACTGGTAAACCATCAAAAAGCTAAGGAAATGGACCTCATTTTTACAGTCCCTCAAAGAAATACATTTACCAAGATGAACGTTGTGTCCCATATCAGTCTTATATGGCACTGGAGAATCTCTGGGTAATATTCTGCCTGGAGAATGGAATTACTGTGTTCCTATCTTTCAGAGAGATTTCTCCTTGAATTTAATCCAGGAAGAACACACTGTTTCTGACTTACAGTCAAAAAAAAGGAAGGTGTGTGCACAACACGTTTCTCATCTCATCCCCAAAGCCTGCATTAGTCTAGCTGCCACACATCCGCTCTAGTCTATTCTAGTTTAGAAAAGGAGTGTGTGGGTGACCGGGAGTGAGAAATACCAACTTTCAGGTGGGATTACCTCTGCAGCAAAGGGGAGATGGGGTCTCTTCAGCTGCATGGTGGATCCACAGATGTTTAGGCTATTCTTTATAAGCTATCTTAAATATTTCAAAATAATCTTTTAGTGGGGAGTAGGGGTGAGGATGAAATGTGTGCTCTAGGTGAAAAAACTGGCCTGAAGGAAGGTCTGGAGGAGAAAGCACAGGGCTTAGTTGGGGAATAGTAAGTAGTGCACCTGAGCCACAGCACGGAGTGGGCACACCAGACAGAGGTGGGAACTCCCTGGCTAAGGCACTGAAAATGAGGGAGGAAAGGAGCCAAGTCTCTGAGCAGGGGGAAGGCACGGCTAAAGGATATCTTTGAGAGCCAGAGAGAAGGGAGTGGAGAGAGGCTGCGGGTAGGGAAGCCAATGTGCAGCCCCAGTAATGAACTGGGATGACTTGGACTAGGGTGGGGCACAGCACATGTGAAGAGGACCACGGAGAAGGGACAGGAGGGGCAGGGGTCCCAGGATGAGTGGAAGACAAGCGCCACCACCCAGAGAAGCTAGAGCACCAGAAGAAGGAACTCGGGAGAGAAGAAGAGCTGAAGACCCCCACCTTGGTCCAGGCATCTGGGATGGTGGGTGAAAAGGCAAGGGGTCTTGAGTAGGCAGCAAGGAATTAGAAAGGGGCCAGAAGACAGGTGGCACTCAAAACCAAAGGAAGCCCAGGGGTGACCAGGGAATCACTCTGCCTGTCAGTTGTGGCCAGATGGGGACAGTGTGTGGGAAGGAGCATCGCCAGCAGACAGCGACTTTTTCTGCAGCCAGGGAGCAGGGGAAGCCCTGGGGATGGGGACTGGAGACAAGCCTGCTGTGCGAGGCCTGAGAGGTGGAAGGAGGAGCGAGATGCTGATCAGACTGGTGTCTCCACAGAATTGGTTCCCACCAGGGCTCCCAGTGACCTAATGGCTGCCCTCTGTGGCCTCTGCTCATTCTTTATCCTGCTGAGTCTTGCAGCATTCTGTCCACGGTCCGCTTTCTTCCTGAATCTTTTCTACCGACTTCCACCAAATCCTTCACTCAGATTTTCTACTTCTGAGACTGCCGCTTCTCTTCTACGCTGGCACTCTCCACCTTCCCTTGCCACCACTACCCCCCCCCCCAAGAATGCTCATGCTCCCTAGGGTTCTAGCTGCCGCCCGCATGTCCTTGTCACATCTTCTTCTCAGGTAATTGCGTGGATGTATGCAGCATTCACCAACACCGATGTTGCTAACAACTTCACAAGTTTCAGAGTCACGCTTCCAACTGCTTCAGAGACATCTCTACCCAGTGGTTGTATGGTGATCAAGTCCACGTGTTCTAAGAGTCCCAGGGGCTTCTCTCCTGCATGTTCCTTTTCCCGTGAGGTCCGTTTCAAAGGCAAAGGATCGCAGGCATCATTCTCCACCTGAGGCCCTTCCTCCAACTCCCACCTCCAAAGGGCCACCCCATCCTCCTGCACCTTCCACGCTGTTCCCTCTTCCTGGCACAATGATGACCTCGTGAGGCCCCGGCTGTTCACCTGAACAGCTGACTTTTCCATTGCTCTCCCTCCTTCCCTCCAGTCTCCCTCCCTAATACATGAGACACACCGCAACCTGACGTCCCTTCCAGAAACCCACATCCACAAGGTGGGTGTCCACAGAAGGTGTGCGCTGCTGACGTGGGACTGGTGAGACTGTTGGGGCACACTCTTGTTCCAGCTTCATCTCTGGCCACCCCGCTCCCTTCCAGCTCCAACAGACCACTGAGCTTTTTACAGTATGTGGTCTTCTCCATATTGTCATACAAGTGATAGGGAAACTCTCTACCTGATATGCTACTCCCTCTCTCCCCTCCTGTCCAGGAAACTGTTACCATTCTTCAAGACTCGATTCAAAGACTCATCCTCTACAAAGCATGCTAGGAGTCATCACATTGTTAATCACCCTCTCCCTCGTAACCTCACGGCATTATGTAACCACCTGCGGGCTTTGTCATATTATACCCCAATTACTCGCCTTCGAGTTGTTTACCAAGCTCGGTGTTAGTTCACCACACTGCTTGCTGGAGGTCCCGGAATAAAAGTATGAGCACATGAACAAAAGGTTACTTTGCTTTTCTCACCCACCATAGCACTTGAACCCAAAGTGTTCCTGGAAGGGAAGCTGAAGCAGTCTTCCCCATGGTGGTGTAGTGATTACAGAGCATTATGTGCCTAAAGTGCCCCTGCTGTGGCCACAAGATCGACCCCAAGCCAAATTCCTGAGCACTCTCAAGGTCAAAAGGGGACTATGAAATTTCCAAACTCTGGAAGCAATGTTGGTATTCGATATGCCAGAATTTAGTGGGGTCTACACTGAGGTCAAACCATAGTGATGGGGGCAGGGCGCCTGGGTGGCCCTGTTGGTTGAGCATCTGACTCTAGGTTTTGAATCAGGTCATGTTCTCACTGTTCTCCCAGCCCCTTGTTGGGCTCCATACTGAGAATGTGGAGCCTGCTTGAGATTCTCTCTCCCCCACTCTCTCTGCCCCTCCCAGCTCACGCTCTCTCTCTTGAAATAAACTTAAAAAAACACACACACACACACATACAACGATGAAGCCTATTCTCTCCCGAGTTCACTCACGGAATACATCTTTATCGAGTGCCTACTGTCTACTGGATGCCATGCTAGCTAGGCACACAGGACCAAATGGACACGCCATTAGTAAAGGCCACAGACATAGTAGCAAGTAAAGAACACCAAAGTTCCTTCATTTAGCACACTCCAACTGAGCACCTTCAATGTGCCAGGCTCTGCCCTAAGCACAGAGGGGACATGGGGCAATGGACAGACAAGCATCCCTGTCCTCACACAGCCAGGGAACAAGACGAAGCAGTGACATATATAAAATAGGAGGCGGCGGCAAGTGCTCAGGAAAAACAAACAAACATGGAAAGGAAAGAGGAAGTGTTAGCCAGGGAAGGGCTCACAGCAATAAATGCTAACAGAGAGGCATGAGAAAAGGCTACTGAGATACAAAGAGGAGGGGATCCCTCACTGAAAGCTGGAGGAGGCTCTGAAGACGGCATGATTTTTGAGGTGGGTTCCAAAGGACAAACAGCAGCTTCTGAAAGGAGCATCCCGGGACAGTGAGAACAGCACATGCAACACATCCACACAGATGCATGGAAGGGCCTTGCGTGTTGGGAGAAGGGAAGATAGTTTAAGAATGGTATAGGCAGAAGTGGTGTGGATCAAAGCAAGAGAAGTCATAAGGATTTTTATGCCATATAAAGGATGGCAGATTTTATTCTACGGGCAATAGGGAGCCAACGAGAGTTTAAGAATGGAAAAGCAAGCTGGCCAGCCTCATTCCACGGAAGATCACTCTGCAGGCAGCATGCAGGGCAGCATGGAGAGGGGGTGATCATGGAGGAGGGTCATGATGACAATCTAAGGAAACAGTCACTGTGTTTCTACTGTCCTTGGGAAGGGGACAGTGCAGGGATGGGTAGTGCAGGCAGGAAACCTGCCCTTGACACCTCAACTGAATGGGACAGTCAACTCCCACTGCAGTATTTACATACCTGAAACACACAGGTGTCCACTTCCAAATGCCCGTGAGAGGACAGCTCCTGACCAAACACAAAGTCTGCAGCAGAATCCACAACTAACGCTTTTATTTAGACTTTAAGAGACACTATGATGCCTATGCTTTGAGGCTTCTCCAGAACCATTTACATGGCTTTCTTTATATGGTGTTTTCTGCCATAAGCTTCCTGCTTTTATACTTGGACTAAATGTTATAGCCAATTGGTCAAAATATTTATATAAAACAGTGGAAGAAGAAAAAAGTTAGTGGTTGGCATCAAATGGGCATTTTGTACACCCATTTGGTGCTAATCCCTACCTTCTACAATGCTATATGAGAACAAAATAAAGCTTGCTAAGTGCTCTCCCAATTACAAAAGTCATACACGCTCACTCTAAGTGGAAGGGAGAAAGCAAAGTACATATAATTCCACTCTCCAGATACCCCAAGTACTAAGACATTTGCTGTGTTTCCTTCTGGCCTCTTTTCTACAGATAGGATTGTACGATTTCAACTGCATAAAGCAAACAAAAACTGTCACAGCACCTTGGTTTAAAAAATGTCCCCACCTGGGGCGCGTGGGTGGTTTAGTTGATTGAGCATCTGACTCTTGGTTTCTGTTCGGGTCATGATCTCACGGTTTGTGAGTTCAAGCTCTGCATCAGGCTCCGCACTAACAGTACAGAGCCTGCTTGGGAGTCTCTCTCCCCACCGCCTTTTTGGCCCTCCCATGCTCTCTCTTGCTCGCGTTCAAAATTAAAAACAGAATTAAAAAAAAAAATTCCCCCAGTTCATCATCAGTGACAGCATGAAATAGAACTGAGCATGCGTGGTTGGCCAACAAGCCAAGAGTCTCAGAGGGGAAAGGTGCCATTAACACTTGCTTTAATTCTCATTTTTGACAACTCTTGCATATATTAGCATAAAATCTCTCAATCTATCCCAATTTGACCCTTGGGAGCTATACAGAATGAATCTGCTCCCTGTTCCACAGAAGGCATTTCAAATGCTCCAAGGTAGCTCTGTCATGCCTCCCTTCAGTCTTCTTTTCTTCAAAGGAAACATCAACACTTATTTTAATCATCACTTATGCTGCAGCCCCTTCACAAGCCTCATTCCCTGGGTCTGAACCCTTCCTGGTTTGCCAATGTCCCTGTCAAAACATGGCACCTGGATTTGAACACACCATTTCAGATGGGACTACAGTCTCATTTGGCAATTATACTATTCTTTTGTTAGTTTAGCCTACAGGTATATTAACTTTTTAATCAATTATGCCCAATTACTGAATCAAAAAGCTTGAGCCCCTGTAAAGACAGACCTCCTCCACCCTTCATTGGTACAACCAGTTTGTATTAAGTCAATGTTACCTACATTAAACTTTGTATTATTACTTTCACTCCAATATCCTGATTGATTAAGGCCATTTCAAATTGCAACTGTGTAGTCTAGCACATTGGCTGGTTTGCTGTTTTTCAAATGTTAAACATGCATGCTTTCTGTGTGTTCAACTGTACTGCATTAGAAACGCTGCAAAGGAAGGGCCCTGCACAGCAAGACATTAGAGACCACCCTTCCTGGTTGGCATTGAGCCTTTAACACCAGTGTATAACTTCACCTAAGTGTACCACCACCATTCAGCCCACGTTTCTTAGTCAGCATCAGTCATATGCCTTGATTCAATCAAGATAACACATCGATAACACAGTCCTGAAGAAATTATAGGGTAAAAACAATGAAACAAAAGCTAGATTCCCCCCAACAGTCTCATCATCTTCTGCATGTAACCTGCTGTTAGGCTATTCTTCCATGTACCCTGGACCTATTTATTTCTCCCTTGGTCCACCCCCAAAAGCTGCCCCTTTAGGTTGGCCTAGACAACAGTGACCCACTGTATCTACCATAGGTCCTTCTGTGCTAGCCACAGCAGCTATTCTTCCCTTCCCTTCTGGAGCATCTCCTCTCTATTCCATTGCTCCATCAGTGGAACATTCCTTGAAATGCTATGGCAAACGTTTCATCATGGAATGAAAAGGTAGAACGTCACTAGCTAATACCATAGGTTCTAAACTACTACCTGGTACTTTGTAATTGAAAGCTAGGAAAGTTCTAGAGTGGAGATTAACATCAGCATCCTCCTCTGTAAAGTTTTAAAAGTTACAAGTCGCACCTGAACCGCAGGCCCAGACATTCTAATGCAGTACATCCAGGACATCTCTGGTGTCTGTTAAGCAACACAAGTGGGTCTTGTCTGTGCTTCCAGTAAAGAACCACGGTTCTATATTAACCAACTTCTCCAAGCTAGCAAATGAGTCCAGTTACCAACCCCTCCTCAGTATTTCACGGATAAAAACTTCTTTTTAAATTCGCTCTATTCCTACATATACAGATGTTAGTGTTAAATGAGCTTTGCGTAAGCCAAAAATTAAGAGCTGAGAGGCAAATACATCCCCCATGTTAATCTGGTCCACAGTCAGTCTTGCAAGGTAGGAGAGAAACAGTTTAGCATTATCTTTAAACAGTTAGGGTCATCTTGATGGTCTTAGAGTCTACTTACCATTTCCAAACTTCTTAAATAAAGACGATAATTTGTGATGTAAACTCTTCCCTTAATGGGGCCATTGAAAGGACATATGTAAATAACTTCTTTGTCTATTAAGATAAAAAAAGTACCCTAAAATAATGGAAATATATACCAAGATACACAACAAATGGCACTAATTTAATATAAACTATTTGGCTAAGAATAACTACAATAAAAAAATAAATAAATAAAAAATTTAAAAAAAAATCACCAGAAACGTCGAAAGCAAGCACTGGCAATGTTTCTACATTACCATGCTAGGTCAAGTGGGGCCACACGTCATGTCCAGGCGCCAGCCTTGCTCCCCTGAGCCTGACCAAAATGCCGTCACCAACTGGGGCAAGGTGGTAAAAGCTGGAGAGCAGAAGTGAAGGATGGTCCAGCCGCTGCTCTACCCCGGGTGGTTGTAAAGGTAACTACAGAGCTACTTCAACCAGAGGACAGGAACTCATGGAGGACAGTCTCATGGCCTAACCACCAGATAGGGTTTGCCGTTTGCCAGCTTCTAATCACACCAACATCATGACGTTTTTAATAAACAAATGTCAATGGTTGAAATATTTCTACAATCTATTCTAATAGTCCAGAGAGGAATCTTAAGCTTGATTCATTTCAATCATTTAAGTGGTAATAAACAGATGGCCAAGAGAATAGTACATCTTTAGTAGACTCAAACATAAGGAGAGACTAAATCATGAGTTAATTTATTATAATAAAAATATCATTCTGCTATCTTTCAAGGATGTCCTTGAATGTGTTAATGGCTTTTAATTTTTTTTAACAATTTTGAAATCCCTTTCTCCACGGGTACTAAATTAAAAATACCCAGTAAGGCTACTTCATGCTGATTCAATAAATTACTACCTTTGTTGAGCTTCTGACTGATACAGAGCACTGAAAGCTCATATAGGAAGGCGGCGCAAAGTAAGCTTATCCTCTTTGCTCTTATCCAGAAATTGGTATGGACACATACCACTGGCTTTCTTTTCAAGACTAGGATCATGTGTGCAAGTCTGTGGACATGGAATAGTTTCTCATGGTGCACAGCTAATGAATTGATGAAGGCACCATAGCTTATGACCTTAATCTAATCAATACCACGTTTTAGCCATTTAACCTAAACAACCCAGATCTTAGTTAACATACCAAAGGGTTCCCTGAAACAATGGTAACTGTATCACCACCAAATACATGGTGATCTGAGGTGAGGGAGGGTGTTGACCCTAATATAAAATGTGAATGCCCACATCAGCATTTGGCTTAGAAGCCATCACATGCTTCTGTATTCTTAAGCCAGAATGATCCTGTCCTTCCAAAGTAAATCCTTTCCCCTTAATATGAATTTATTGTGAAAAAAATAAGTAAACAATCAAAATATTTTATCAACATTTCTACAGTTTTCAGATAAATGAAAGATATTTTAAACCAATATGGTCTCCTATATTTGAAAGAAAAGATTACTTAGATGTTAAGTCTTTAGGTTGATCATTTTAAAAAGCACACATCATAAGCTGGAAAACCTTAGTATTATTTTGTTCTTATAACCTCAAACCACGAGAGCTTAGGGCTCCAACAAGGATGCTCAAGAGATAATCCACTTTTTTTTTTTTTTTTTTTCTAAAATAATTCTCAGTCTTGGGTACAGAGGGGAAAATATCTCTATCCTGGACTGCATGAAACTCTTGAAAGAACTCTTTGATCAAGAAACGAATGCAGAGCGTTGTCTTCATGTTAACACTTTCAAACAAAGCTAGCCTATTTATCTAAATTTGACTTCTAAAGAAAAGGAGGGATGGAAGCCACTTGACCCTGCTGGGATGCTCATCACGCTATTTGCTATTCGAATCCTAACTTCACAGGACCCTTACCAGTGATGCGAGTTTCTCCTGGAAGTCGAGGAACAGTCTCACTGAGGTCTCGATTAACTCCATCCCTAGAAGTCTGGAAATGAAACAGGGGCATCAGAAGGAATGATATTACATTTGCACAGATTTTTAAGCAACCTGGAACACAACCAACCAAAAACATACTTTTTAAAAGAAAAAAATTACAGTGATATTTACCATTATAGAAAATTGGCACAGAAAAAGCAAATGACCAAAAAATACAACTTACCATCAATATTCCTTAGTTGTCTTAACTTTTAGTCTGTAAATAACATTAGTGCACTTTTCAATATTAATTTTTAAACACCGGTTCCAAGCGCTTTACAGTTAATGGCATTTGGGAAAGTGATAAAAAGTCAGTATCAAGCATATTATATAGACACACAGACTTTGGCAGCTTTTTTTTCATATTAAATGTTTAGTCATATTTTGGTAAAACAGAAATGAAAATTTCATTTTGATTTTTTTGTGTTTATTATTATTTAGAGAGAGAGAGAGAGAGAGAGAGAGAGAGAGCGCACGCAAGCTGGGGAGGGGCAGAAAGAGAGGGAGACACAGAATCAGAAGCAGGCTCCAGGTTCTGAGCCATCAGCACAGAGCCCAACGCGGGGCTCAAACTCGTGAACTTCGAGATCATGACCTGAGCCAAAGTCTCGGGATGCTTTAATCGACTGAGCAACCCAGGCACCCCTGAAAACTTCATTTCAAAGGGGTCTTAACTAAACAATAGTAATTATAGAATCTTCTTAAAATGTCACAAAATAACTTATTACATACTGGGTCTCTTATTTTACTAAGATCCTCCCTTGCGTAGGTAACTATATACGAGGAAAGTGCAGTCAGTCATTGAACTTCTGAGTTGACAAGGACCTCAGGAACCCCCTACACAAATTCTTCATGCTACTTCACTAGGTCTCTAGGCATGTTGGCTTTAGAGGTACCCCAAGCATGGGCCTCATTCTATCACTATCACTGGCAGCAGCTCTGCCAGGGAGCCCGCACAGTAGGACCACTACAGCCCTCAGGTGAACTCTAAGAGCTGAAGTTGCCACAGCTGCCATCATGACATGGATGCCCACCAAAGGTGGCTTCCAGCCTACTGAGCTGCCCACGCGGATCAACACCAAGGACGCACTGCTTGTATCCACATCCTCAACATCTATTTGGGCACAAAACTTTTTCAGCATGACTTTCCATGTGTAAAGTTAGTAATATTTCCCTCAAAGGGTTTTAGTGAGATGAGGTGACACAAAATGCACGAGTCACCATTTTGTGAATTATCAAGGGCTGTGCAGATGTGAAGTATTTTGAAATAAGGGGAGTGTCAGTTGTGTATTTAGGTAAGATGCAAGCTGTCAAATTTAGGTGCTCGGCTGGATTTTTCATGGTTTTATCATGTATATTCAGGCACAAAGTGAAAATTCCTAGTCGGTTTTCCATGTATTCGTGCTTGCAAGCTAAGCATTTTATTTTATTTTATTTTTATTTTTTTTAATTTTTTTAACGTTTATTTATTTTTGAGAGACATAGAGACAGAGCATGAGCAGGGGAAGGGCAGAGAGGGAGGGAGATACAGAATCTGAAGCAGGCTCCAGGCTCTGAGCCATCAGCACAGAGCCCGACGCGGGGCTCGAACTCACAGACTGTGAGATCATGACCTGAGCCGAAGTCGGCCGCTTAACCAACTGAGCCACCCAGGCGCCCCAAGCTAAGCATTTTAACTAGGAAGGCAAGACAGATTGTTCCCAGCCAGGAATGCCTTCTCCAAAGGGGAGCAAAACTTCATAACTTACACAAATGATAAGACCAGAAAGAAATCATCAATACCCTTTAATGCTGCCTCTCACTAACTAAAAACAAGTGTAATGAGCATTAATGTTTAGTATACCTTTTAAAGACCACAGTTCTGGGCCAGGAGAAGAAAGTGTAGTTCGACCACAAAATTAGGGAAACATATGTCTGATTAACACAGGATAACATGGGAGAGACTATATATTAGAGTCACATTCCACATGGACTTAACAATTAGCTTCATGAAGTAACTCTTGTGCTTAGAATGGCTTCTTGACCATAATGATACCAAAACACAATAACAACGTGTATAATCTTGAGGATGAAAAAGGTCCTTGTAAACATGACACCCAAAGCAGAAAATATGAAATATAAAAGACTGAGAGATGTGATTACACAAAAAATGTAAACCTCTGTACTTCAAAATCAAAATGCCATAAATATAATTACAAGGCCAACAATAAACTAGGAAAAAGACCTGTAATATATATCATAAAGAACTGATTATCACAGTACATAAAGTACATTTATGAATCAATAGAAAAGTATCCTCTCAAATACCCCAAAGAGCAAATAGGCAAAGGACACAAACAGTCACTTCAAAAAAGAAATGCAAATGGAAAATAAACATTTTTATTTTTTTAAAAAAAAGATCTCCCTCATTAGTACTAAGGGAGCTATAAATTCAAAGACACTAGTTGGCTCCCTTCTGATTGCTTCGGCACCCAGCACACTGCTGGCGGGGGTGTAAATCAACCTTTCTGCTGGAGAATTCATAAATGTATCAAAAGCTTCAAAAGGCCACGAGTAAAACTTATTTTAAATTCATCCCTTCCTTTCAATATAGGTTTCAAAATCTCCCTCTAATTACACAATTTTCTCCTCAATACTTTGGCAATTGTTTCTTAATGCTGTCTTTGTTTTGGTCATGCAACCATTTTATCATCATAATTAGAAAATAAGGCCAATATTTAGGAAGGTGTAACAGTCTGCTCAGTGGGCCTTGGCCTTCCAATATCTCTCTCACAAAGCTTTCAAGACTGAAAGATTACCTAGTGTATTATATATAAAGTCTGGCAGCAGTTCACAAAACAGAGGTTCTCAAAGATGAAGTTACATGAAAGGATTCGCAAACGCAAAACTTATGTAAACGGCATTCTGTCTTTTCTGGAACAAGGTAGGATAGTAAATAAAACCACATATATTGAAGAATTCACATTATGTGAGTGAATAATGAAATGAATAATTCAATAAGGCCGAAATAACCACCTAATATGCAAATATAAGAAGAGAAATGCAGAAAAAGAGGCACAAATAAAGCTGAACACATAACTTACCCTCTTAATAGACTCATTCTCCAAGGAATGTGAATTATATTTAGAAGTTGGTGCGGAAGCCATTCTGGAAACTAACAATAACAAAAAAAAAAGACAACATTCAATATCAACTGAATTTGTATGCCATATCCAACGATGAGGCACCTGAGATTGGAATATTACAACTGAGAACTAACGGATTATGCTCTCCAGGTCCCATTTCCGTGGTAGTCTCCCCAGTGGGCACAAGACACATGAGAGACTAAGCACAGCACAGATCACATAGAAGAGCTCCAACAAGGGTACCGGGAGCTGGGGAAGCAAAGGATAGCTAAGTGTACTTGGGGGACATACTCCCAGAATTGTTATTCATAGCATTCAAATTGTCATCTCAAAAAAACATCATGTTTAGTAATTGTGCAACAGGCCTCAAGTCTCCACACTTCATAATTTTTAAAGATAATTTAGAAGCAGCCAAGCAGAATGGTAAAAAAGTAGACAATTGAACTCTCCCACTTTTTTTGCCTTTAAGAATTCTGTCTTCTCCAAATTGAGGCAATTTAAAGTGGCATGGATTTGATGGAAATCAAATTAATGAGATTTGATTTGATCAGTGTTTTCTAGGGAAAGTTTATATTTCATTTAAATAATGCATATTCATCACAATTCAGACTTAAATGAAAGCATCATATTCAGAACACACAATATCGTTTTAATGCAAGGATTTAGATTTGTGAAGACTACAGCAACAGCAGGAAACTAAGTAATACTTTAGCTATTTTCTTTCTCAAAAGGAATGACACAAAGAGATACATATGAAGTCACTGGGAGGTGAACCACATCAACTAGGAGACTGCGGATATTTATGGGATCTTTTTGGGAGGCTCATTAAAAAAGCAACCACTCACTAACAAAATCTGGCACGGGGAGTATTAACACACCTTGGCACAAAACCTAGTGATTTGATAGCTGCACAGTGCTGGTCACGGTCAAGAAGCAAGGACTGAGAGAGGTGACAAAGATGCAGGTAAGGGTAACCACCAGGATAAAGAGGCAGGGATGGCTACATGAGGACAATCCTACAAGATTACAACTGCCAGGCTTCCCCCACCGGAGTTCAGCCCACCAAGGGCAAGGATGGGGATTCATCTGGGACATGGCTGCATCCTGGCACACACTTGGCACTCCTATTTGGTCAATGAGTAATTATGTACAAAAAATACAATACTGTGAAACATCATGATGGGGTGAGCTTGTCCATTGGTTCATCAAATCCTACAGCAGTGGAACTAGGGAACTACCCTGAGGCTTGAAAGTAATTACACCAAAATAAAATGCTTCTTTATAAACTTAAACCTGAAACTATTAAGAGGTAGCACAATCTAAAATTAGAAATAACTTTTTAGAAAGATCAATGTATAACTCTAAAATGAGTGAAATTCAGATTAAACAGTTTAGAAAAAAATAGCTTTGAAAGACCCAACCTCAAGTTCAAATCCAAGCAAAATAACTCATTATCTCAGAGAAGTAGAATAGATGAGATAGACTAGCAAGAGCAAATCAGCTGTTTCTGCCCTGAAATTATTCTACATACTAAACAAGATTATGTACTTGAGGGATTTTCTCTACATAGATATAAAATTATTGCTTAATAATCAGATACTGTAATATTTAAAACACTTTAATATAAGTCAATGTTTTCAAATAAAGTTAAATTATTACTGTCAATATAAGAAATGTAAAATGCTGGGTTATACAGTCAATTCAGCCTTCACTTTCCTGTTCATATAACTCATAAAAGAAAGAGGAGTCTTCCTATTTTATTCAATCCTTATTTAAAAAAAAACCTCCAATTTAAAAGAACTAAATACGGGGGTGCCTGCTTGGGTCAGTCGGTTGAGCATCCATCTAACTTAGGCTCAGGTCATGATCTAGAGGTTCTTGAGTTCAAGACCTGCATCTGGCTCACCAATTCAGATCCTCTGCACCCCTCCACCATTCTCTGCCCCTCCCCAACTTGTGCATGCACGTGTGCACTCTCTCTCTCAAAAATAAACATTTGAAACATGAGCTAAATACAACAGAGAAAATTTCCTCATTTCTAACTACCTGATTGAGATATAACAACTTGCTACATGACTCACCGTTTTCAAGTATACAATTTAATGGTTTTTAGTATATCCAGAGTTGTGCAGCCATCACCACCATCAACTCTAGAACATTCTCATCACCCCAAAGAGAAACTCTGTATCTATTAGTCATGTATCACTCTCCAATCCCCCTGACCCTAATCTACCACAAATCTGCTTTCTATCTCTACAGATACACCCATTTAGGACATTTTATATAAGGAATCATATACAGATCACCTTCAACAACACAAGTTTGAACAGTGCGGGTCCACTCACACGCGAATTTTTTCACAGTTAAGTGACTACTGTAAATGTATTTTCCCTTATGACACCCTTAATAACATTTTCTCTAGGTCACCTTATTGTAAGAATACAATATATAATATATAACATACAAAATATATGTTAATCAACAATTTATGTTATTGATAAGGCTTCCAAATCAACAGTAGGCTAGCAGTAGTTAAGCTTCTGCACAAGTCAATACCTATATGTGGATTTTTAACTGCATAGGGGGTTGATACCCAAACCCCCATGTTGTTCAAGAGTCAACTGTAATATGTCTAAAGTCATTTTTAGAGTTACAACAGAAACTGCTATTATTAGAAGCTGGATCAAGCACAAATCTGAGAAATCCAAGGGTCCAAGTAACATGAGTCAGTTCCATGAAGTTTGCTTTAAAATCTCATCAGTGAACCTCTCTGTTGAATGGTTCCAATTGATCCCTGAAATGCACAGAAACTAGAAAAGCACAATGTTGGAGAGCACAGATGTTAGAGCCAAGTCCATTCAAATCCTGAGTCTGCAACTCACTATTTGACCTGGGGCGGGTTATTTAACTTCTCAGGGCTTTGGGTGCTATGATCTCTATTTTTTTTTTTTTTTTTGCAGCACAGATGGACAAAATGAATGAACTAATACATACAACAGGCTCAGAAGAGTGTTCTGGTATATATATATATATATATATATATGTAGTTATTAGCATTTTTTCAATTAAGAGAGAATACTTCTTGAACGCTGACATCAAAATATTCTACAAATTAGTCCTGATCCTATAAATACTACCTAGAAAGTTAACTAAAGCAGAGATAGTGCATGGCCAGTGGTGACCCAGTTATAAAGCTTTTCTCTAAAAAGTACATGAAAATACCCTTTTGGTTATATTTTGCCCCAGACCTCTAAAGATGGAGTTTCAATCTTTTTTATTAAAAGAAAAAAAAAAAGAAAACATTGAATTTGGGATATCCTGGCTTTAAAGTAAAAACTGAAGCTTAACCCCTATATCTATTTATATCTACACACACACACACACACACACACACACACACACACACACACACACACACACACACACACTACAGGCATCTAACCAGAGGTAGGCATCTCTCACTTTTGATCCTGAAAAAAAGTTTTGTCATGCATTCAGTCCAATCCTCTCTGAGGATAGAGAAGATGACTCGAAGAGGCCGGAGGGTGTGTGAAAAGGCCTAGGCCTCTGGACTAACACTGCAGTGTACTTTCAACCCCGGGAAAAGTGCTACCAAGTGGTCCCCATTTTGAAAGAAACCAGGTTCCATGTGACCAGTGCTGATCTCAGCAGAAAAGGAGTTAAGACTCAACTCATCTAGGCAAGCAATCACTGGGGTCCCCTAACTCCTTCACATAAAGCTCCATAAAGATGGTGTTATTTAAGAAATCAAATATGAAAGTCACAACATGGCCTTAATTGGGTCCGTCTTTACAAATTCAAGACAATTAAAATCATGGTGTCACTCTCTGTTCCCCTAACCTGTCTCCCTCCCCTCTCTTCCCCCTCTCCATCTGTCTCCCCCACCTTTCTCTGCCTCTGTTGGCCTTTTCTCCCTATCACTTACCACCTTTCACATAATCTTTGTTACTGTCCGCCTTTCCCCACCAGAATACAAGCCACCCCCCAGATGGGGATTCTGGTCTGTTTTACTTACTTGTTGAATAAATGAGCTGAGCAATAAAGACTTAGACAAAGAATCAAACCATTGTTCACCCAAAATTTCATTTAAGCCAGAAATTCACGCAAACTTAAGAAAACAGGAGGACAAACATGTGGCTAATCAAGATGCTCAAGGTGGGATGACCTTGGGCAGCAGAAGGGCAGCATTAAGTTACGCTGCTCTGAAGCAACTTGCACCACGAAGAACTGGAGCACTACCAGCCCACACTAGACACTTTTCCTGTGAAACACACTTCCAGGTTCAGGTACAGAAACCTCTTCCACCAGACCCTGCTTCCAGACTAAGAGTCTGTTGCCCTGTCTGTTGCATATGAAAAACAGGATTCCACAAAACACCTACAGCAGGCTAACTATGAACCCTTTCAAACAAATATGGGCCACTTTTACTCTTAATATAAAAAATCTGAAAACAGGGGCGACTGGGTGGCTCAGTCGGTTGAGCATCCAACTTCGGCTGAGGTCATGATCTCAACAGTTCATGAGTTCAAGCCCCACATGGGGCTTTCTGCTGTCAACACAGGGCCTGCTTCAGATCCCCAGTCCCCCTCTCTCTCTCTGCCTCTCCCCAGCTCATTCTCTCTCTCTAAATAAATAAACTTAAAAAAATCTAAAAACAGGGGCGCCTGGGTGGCTCAGTTGTTTAAGGGTCCTACTTCGGCTCAGGTCATGATCTCACAACTCGTGAGTATGAGACCTACATCAGGCTCTGTGCTGACAGCTCAGAGCCTGGAACCTGCTTTGGATTCTGTGTCTCCCTCTCTCTCTGCCCTTCCCCCACCCACACTCTGTCTCTCTCTCCTTCAAAAATAAACATTAAAAAAATCTAAAAACAGTAGAATTAGAAAATAGTTTTGACCTCCACGTCACAGTAATGAAAGGCATGTGGACCCTCACTTTGGATTTTACTCAATGTGCTTTCTTACTCTATGCTGACGTACAAATGAAGTGTAAAGACAGTCTTTTCTGGAGGCTCCTTTGAAATCTGTGGAAAGCTACTCGGTCTGAAAACCCACTTCTAATGCCTGCCAGTGAGCAAGAAACTGCGTAAGCAGCCTCTGAGTCCAGAATTACAAGTCTTTCTGAAGGCACTCTCTTTACTTGGAAGTCTGTTTTGGAAAAAAAGGCCAAATACTTAAGGCAGTGGTGCTCAATACCACTAGATCCAATGCTCTCTTTATTATTAAAGCAAATTCCTGTTACGCCCCTTTGCTAGCCTGACATGAAAATCATAGTTATTACCAATGTAAACATAATTTCAAAAAGTAATCAATATAGTGCCTAAACTCCAGCGTAAAGGAGAAACAAAAGAACACTGATTTATAATAATGTATTTTTCTTTAAAAACTTTTGTTAAATAATGTATTTTTCAACGCATTACACTAAAAATAAAAACACCTTCTCCATTTCCAATTTGACCTCTAGGGGGAGTGTCACCCTCAATGAGAACCACTCAACAGTTCCATTAGGTACCCAGAGTGCCTGTAAACATAGGATTTACTAAATTAACTTCTTCTGATTTTTGCATTAAAGTTCCTTTCACTAAGGACCACCTAGGAGGCAAGAAAATAAAAATGATGCCTTGAGAAACCACTCTGCACAAAAGAGAAATGTTCCTATCCCGGCCATTTTGAGACCAGGTACACCATCAATTCAAGTTCCATATGTACTCAACCCACATGAAAACAAATGATGGTCCGTAAAACTAGAAGTTTATTTCATTTTTATACATCTTCCTTTGCACAGGGGTTGGCACGCTTTTTCTATAAAGGGACAGATAGTAAATATTTTAGGCTTAATGGACAATACAGACTCTGCTGCAGCTACTAAACTCTGTGTTGTAGCATTAAAACAGCAAAAGGCAGGATCATCTCACTGGCTCAGTCAGTAGAACATGTGACTCTTGATCTCAAGGCATGAGTTCAAGCCCCACGTTGGGCGTTGAGCTTACTTCAACAAACAAATAAACAGTAAAAGGCAATATAGAAATGAATGGGTGTGCCTGTATTCCAGTAAGATTTTATTTACAAAAACAAGCTGTCACCCTTCTGCCTTAAACTATTAAATGATTTCCAAATGAACTTTCTTCACCCCGATGACAATCATGTCCTTTTAAGCTAAAATAGAAGCTATTAGCCACTCCCAATTCGTAGCTTATATCTTATAAAAATGCACTATGACCAGCTGCAAAACTGGGTGCTATGGTTGAAAAAGGGGATTCCGTATTGAGACCAGCTTGTGTTTCAAACCCCAATGTTATCACTTGATTAATAATAACAGTTCTGCACTGTTGGACA
Source organism: Paguma larvata (assembly GCA_030068075.1). Lineage (NCBI taxonomy): Eukaryota > Metazoa > Chordata > Mammalia > Carnivora > Viverridae > Paguma > Paguma larvata. The sequence goes on along the minus strand of CM057830.1, from coordinate 118,367,012 downwards.
CACTACAGTTCCCAGTCTGTGAAATGGGCATGATACTACCACAGCAGATGGCAAAACAGAGGCACTCAACTACCAAGTCTCCCCCTCCTACAGAGATGCTTTGATGAACTCTAAGTCACTCTGCAAGCTAGTGCCAATACATTTGGCTTGATTTTCCTAAAATATATGATGTCTAACACTGCCTAAGTAATCTGCATATATACCTTCTAAGATGACCCATCTCATCTTGACAAGGCCCTGAATAGCCTTAAAGCAGTTTATCCTTAAAGCATGCCTACTTCCATTTAAGAGAGAGAGACAGAGAGAGAGAGAGAGAGAGAGAGAGAGAGAGAGAGAGAGAAAACAAAACACTGGACTCCTAGCCCAGGTTAACTTTCCATAGGATCCCTAACATAGGGACCTCGCCTCATCACCTATTCTGGCTCAAGGATGTAGAAATATGCTAGATGTTTATAGTAAACCTAACTGTGTTTATTCTGCAACAGTACCCATCCATCAAAGCAAGTGGCTTATTGTCCAAATAGACACACACAACATGTATGCAGTACAACTCCTCAATTTCTCTCAGCCACATCAAATCTCAGGGCTCAAGGGGCTTCATTTTGATGATTCTCTTTTGGAAATTATAAATTGTTAAACAGGGCCACCTGGCTGGCTCAGTAGGGGGAGCATGTGACTCTCGGGTCTGTAAGTTCGAGCCCCACATTGGGTGTAGAGATTATTTAAAAATAAAATGTTAAAAAAATCATAATAAAAATAAAATGTTAAATAGGATTTCACTTAGAAACTCACTCTTTGTAGCCCTTGAATATTTACTATTCATTTTAAAGATTACAATATACTTACTTCTATTTCTTTAAATGCTGCAAGGACCTTTGGCTAAAAGGAATATAATATATAATTCAGATCTGGTATCGAATGCTTTTTGAAAAATTTTTTCCAGTGGTAAGTGATGGATTTGAGCTGATCCACTCATCCTATTACACAGTCCCCTCGTGACAAATGGCACATCTTCAAGGCAGCTGATTGGCTTCAGTAGTATGAGCTGTGGCCACGGAACAAGGTAGCCTTAGACATGCTCCCTGAATTGAAATTAGTATGCTACATAAACCCTTTGAAAAGTCAGCTACCATCAGGTTAATTTTTGTAATGTAAAAAGCCTACCTAGTGATATTACATACATTTAAACAAATCATTAAATCCACCAATGGACTTTGTAACCATCAAATGCCTGCCAGTAAACAGTTTTAAAATAGGAACAAGATCAAGTTCCCCATCCACCTGCCAATTTCCAAACTTATGAACCCAGCTGATGTGCTCTATGATAAAACTGCATTTTGTTAAACTATCTTCTCCTGTGAGAAACTACTACAGAAAGTCCATTTTAAATTTATAAGTGAGAAGCATCTTCTCAGGCAACATTAAGACAGTAGTTGTTGAAGGGAAGAGTAAACACATGGAAACAGTCACCACTAAGGTAGTAATGAAGGTGCCAGTCCAGAACATCTTCTTACTTTCCAAGGACCTTCTCAGAATGGCATTCCTGACAAAGATTCCTCCAACTGGAATTAGTGGGGAAGGGAGAGGAACAGAAAGGAACTGAAGAGCAGATGTGCAGTTTCTAGAAAAAGAGAGAGAGGATTAAATGCCACAGATGGATAATTAGTGGAAATAGAGACACATCAGCCATTTCAGATGAAATCTCAGGGTACTCAACACTCTAATTCGAAGGGCAAGGGGGGAAAAGGCAAAATGATGATGGCAGTCTCTGAGTTTCCTGGGGCTACTCTAACGAAGTACCACAAACTGGACAACCTACAAGAGAAATTTCTTCCCTTCTAGTTCTGGAGGATAGGAGCCTGAAAACACAGTATATACAGGGCCATGCTTCTCTGAAGGCACTGGGGGAGGGTCCTTCCTTGCCTCTTCCCAGCTTCTGGTGGTGGCCAGCGGTCCTTGGCAGTCCTTGGTTTGTGGTTTTACCACTCCAAACTTGGTGACATAGAGTTGTCCCTATGTGTCCATATCTTCAAGCAGTGTTCTCCTCTCTTCTAAGCACATCGGTCATATTGGATTAAGGGCCCACCCTACTCCAGTACATCTCAACTAGTTATAGCTACAATGAACCTATTGCAAAGTAAGGTCCCATTACAAGGCACTGGGGGCTAGGCCTACCAACATATATTTTTGGGGGACACAATCCAACATGTAACAGGTAAGAAGTTAACTGTAGAAATTAACAGCCCACAAAATGATCATGTCAACATATGGTTGCATTCAGAGCAACTTGGTTTGTCAATCCATCCATAAGCGTTCACTGAACACCGATTAAATTAACCAGCGCTAAATTATTAATATAGCTTCTGAGAAGAAATAATGAAATGACACCAAGCCAATCATTTCTGAGACACTCCTTGCTCAGCATATGTAATTATTTAAGCCTATTTCCAAAGAGATCCAAAATCAGTCAATAAGTCTATACTGGACAACTAATCTGGACCATGGTGGGAAATTCTAAAAAGAAACTGAGATAGGTCTTCAAGGAACTAGCAACTGAGATGGGGAGATGAATAAATATAAATTAACCAGCAATAAAGACAACAAATAGGTAAAAGTTAAACAGTAATAAAGATAATCATACAAATGATACTCTATGGTTAAAAAACAAAATAGAATATGTGCTCATGGGCAATGAGCAAGGCTTTGATTTACTGACCCTCCATTATGTTCCAAGCATTCTAAGCACAGATGAACTCATTCAATCCCCACCCCCCAACAACCTTATAAGGCAGCTGCTATGACTATATTCATACGAAAACACACAACCCCAAGGAGCAGAAAGGTTAAACAACATGTCCACGAAGAACCACCAAAGTCAGAATTCAAACCCAGTCAGCAGGACCCTCTTGCGCACTAACAGATATTTGTCACTCTAGTGCTCTAGTAGATGATCAAATGAAAAATGTCTCATGCTTACACAGCTGAACAAAAAAGTTTTTTTTTGGAATTCCATCTCTATGTGATAAAATCGGATGGTCAGGTACTCTAGCCTTCATTTCACAGATGAGTAAACAAAATAGTGCCTCTTCTCCCCAAATCCACGTCTGGGAGGCACTGAACCAACACATTCCTTCTTGACTGCCCACTGCAATATTACTTTGTATCATGGAAGAGTCTTTTCAAAATACATAAAAAAGATGGAAAAAAATTCATTATTGGTGAACAGAAAGAGGATAAATATCCCATGAGGTAAAATTGTGATGTAAGGAGGCCTCTGCTAAGATGCCTCTCAGAACATACTTGGCTAGAGGAGTTCTTCTTCAAAACAGTCCATTTTGGTGGTGTGCATTTTGTCCAGTAACACTGCTGCCATCCGAAGTATTCTTCCTGTTCTTTTGAAACTGCCTTTAGAGTTTTTAGAGCTACATAAGATATCATCCCATGAATTTTACTGTATCTCAGTTTTTCAGTGAATACCAATGCTTCCCACAGCACGGGTACCCACTCTCTCTATTTAATAGATGAGGCTCAAGATTATTTTTCTCTAAAGCCAAATGTCCTCACTCAAGGATTTGACACCACTGAGGGTATTTTTTCTTTTTAAAGATGGCTGAAGGGAATTCCAAACAAGAGTTCCAAACAGGAGCTGGATAGTTTTTGGAGTTTCCTGTCCCTTCTCTACATGGGCCAGAAGGAGAAAGCGGTGAGGTTTTCAAATGTTGCTGACTGTTGCAAATGCTAGGCCTGATGCATCTTTATTAGTACTAATTTACAAGAGCAGTTTGACCTTGGAGGTTAGCAGACTAACTAGCCTGCCTGACAGGCAGTCTGCCATGAGTTAAAAAGAGTGTCCAAAGGGTCCTCCAAAGATTGGCTTCATCATATGCTTTGGAGACTCAGAATGAGAAAGCCTTTCAGTGACACACTATTTATGACTGACTGCCAGAGTAGGGCAAACAGTCCTAAATATGCTCACCAACCAGCCAAGCTATACAAGAAGGCAAAGGACTGAATACATACACTTCTAAAACTTGGCGCTATCAGCAAGGAGAATGCTTTCATACATGTAATAATCTAAGAAAAAGGCAGAAATAAAAAAGGCAAAGAGATGAAGAGGAACCAAAACCAGTGTCAAAAGGACGGCAAAGAAAGAGAAAATGAAGAAATTCCAGTACTATGACAATGATGCATATGAATGTGGCAGAGAATCTCCATGAATTTTGAAGGAGCAATATATGATGCTCCACAGAAGAATAAAAATATCCCCGCACTCCAGATAGAAATTCTGTTATCAACACTAGGAGGAAAAGCTGGGTAGTGGTGGTCGATGATGGATAGGAATGTGGTGATATGTAGCGTCAACAAGAATATTCATGAGTTATACTAGCTTCCTGAAGATTGTATCTGAGACATGGCTTCTACAGACACAATTCAACATCTAATCATGATTAAAAAAAAAAAAAAAACAAACCCTTAGCAAACTAGGAATAGTCAAGGGCACCTATGGACAACCTGTAGCTAACATACTTAATGATGAAAGATGGAACACTTTTCCACTAAGTGTGGGAACAAGGCCAAGATGGTTGCTCTTATTGCCTGCATTCCATAGCTCTTAGAGATCCTAACAAGTTTAATAAGGCAAGAAATAAAAGGCATAATATGCTGGAAGAAGTAAAACTGTATTTGCAGACATGATCATGTATGCAAAAACTCCTAAGAACACCACAGAAAAACTACTAGAACTGGTAAGTAAATTTATAAGGTTGCAGGATATACAGGTCAAAATAAAAATTAATTGTATTTGTATTGCTAGCAATGAACAAATGGACATTAAAATGTAAAAATATCAGTGTATAATATAAAAAATGAACTCTTTAGGGACACATTTAACACAATGTATACAAAATTCATGCATGGAAAACTATAAATGCTAAGAGAAACTAAAGAAAACCTAAATACATGGAGATATATATCATGCTCAAGGATCAGAAGGCTCAATATTCTTATGATGTCAATATTGATCTAGAGATTCGATGCCATTCCTGTCAAATCCCAATGGGCTTTGTTGTAGAAACTGACAAGACGATTATGAAATTTATATGGAAAGGCAAAGGACCAAGAATAGCCAAAAACACCTTGAAGGGGGGGAAACAATTTTGTGGAGTAGTTCCACGGTCCAATTTCCAGACTTACTAAAAATGCCTCAATAATCAAGACAGTGTGATACTGGCAAGACTAGTTTGCCTGCCCAACAGGCAGTTTGCAGTAGTGGTTAGAGAAGTGTGCAAAGGGATTGCCAAAGATTGACTTCAGAATTAGACCCATCTTTTGGAGGTCCTAGCAATAGTCAATTGATTTCCAACAAAGGTACCAAGGTAATTCAATGGGAAAGGATAGTCTTTTCCACCAATGATGCTGGAATAATTCGATATCCAGATGCAAAAATAAGTGAATCTGGACCCTTCACAGGATATACAAAACAACTTGAAATGAAGAAGTATTAGTTTTATACTGCTACATAACAAATTCAGTAGCTGTAAACAACACACAATTATCTTGCAGTTTCCACGGGTCATGGGTCAGGAGTCTGGGTACAACTCAGCTGGATCTTCTCCTTCTCCTTAAGGTCTCACAAGGCTGTAAAGTCAAGGGAAAGGGTTACACAGGATATGAACCCTTGGGAGGAGAGGGGACGGACACAAAACATCTAAATATAAGAGCTAAAACTACAAGTCATAGAGGAAGACACGGGAAAGCCTTTGTGAACTTAGGTTAGGCAAAGATTTCTTAGAACACAAAAACATAAACCTTAAGAAAAAATATAAACCTGACTTCATAAAAATTAAAACATTTCTCTTTCAAAGGCACAATAAAGAAAATGAAAGGGTATGCTACAGATTGGGAGAAAGTACTAGCAAATCACATATCTCATAAAGGTTTTGTATCCAAAAAATATAAAGAATTCTTATAATTTAACAAGACAGACAATCCAATAAGAAACAGGCAAAATATTTGAGCAGACACTCCAGCAAAGAAGATATATAAATGGCCAATAAGCCCATGAAGAAATACTTATCATCATCAGACATCGGGAATATGCACATTAAAACCACAGCGAGCTACCATTACACACCCACTAGAATGGCTACAATTTAACCAGACAGACCATACAAGAGTTGATGAGGATACCGCCCAAGAACTCTCATACTTTGCTTTGCCAGTGTGAATGCAAATTGGCACAAGCACTTTGGAAAATAGTTGGTCAGTTTCTTGTAAAGTTAAACATACACTAAACATACCACCCAGCAATGCCACACCTAAGTATTTACACAAATGACAGTAACAAGTCCACACAAAGACTCATAAGCAAATGTTCATAGCAGCTTTATTCATAATGGTCAAAAACTCAAGTCAACTCAAATGTTCATCAACTAGTGAATAAACAATCACTGTGGAACACTGCTCAACAACAGAAAGTCACCAACTATGGATACCTGAGACAACGTGGATGAATCTGAAAAGCATTATGCTAAGTGAAAGAAGCCAACCACAAAATACTGTATAAACCTACCCTCAACACATCTCAAAGAACTACTAGTATGCAGACCACGATTTCTGACCATAATACAGTTAAGTTAGAAATCAGTTTTAAAAGTACCTAAAAAATGTATCTGTAAGGGTGCCTGAGTGGCTCAGTTGGTGAAGCATCCAACTTCAGCTCAGGTCATGATCTTCTGTTTCGTGAGTTCAAACCCTACATTGGGCTCTCTGCTCTCAGCTCAGAGCTCGCTTCATATCCTCTGTCCCCCTCACTCTCTGCCCCTCCCGTGCTTGGTCGCACTCTCTCAAAAACAAACATTTTTTAAGTGTATTTGTAAGTTTAAAGATACTTCTAAACCCCCAGGTGAATAAAATAATCACAATGGAAATTAGAATATACTAGAACTAAATAATAAAAATTCTATGTTTTGAAATATCCAAACCACAGAATAAATCCAAAGAGAGGACAAAATGAAGAAAAGAGTGAGGTCCAGGATATATTTTAAGTGAAAAAATCAAGAGGCTGAATAGTGCACACAGTAAGCTTTTTTGGTGTGAGAGGGGAAATGCAAAAGTGTGTGCGCGCGCAATTGCTCAAATTTGCAAAAGGAACAGAAGAGTGCTCACTTTGGCAGCACATAAACTAAAATTGGAATGATACAGAGAAGATTAGCACGGCCCCTGCACAGGATGACACACAAATTCATGAAGCGTTTCACAAAAGAAAAAGAAAAAAAAAAAAAAAAAAAGAAAGCAACAGAAAAGGAAACTAAAAACTAACAGTACTGATTACCTAGGATGGGGGATAGAAACATGTCTGGCAAGAGACAGGGATGGAAGTAAGGCTTTTTGGAATAAATTCTGATGTAAGTTTGACTTTAAAATGATATAAAGTTTTTACTCATTAAAATTAATAAGAAACTGGGGAATGTCATTATCATTCATTTCTACATACTAACAAACATGGTACTGCATAACCACAACTGACAAACGTCTGGTAAGACTAAGAAAAAAAGAGAGAAGGCACAAACAATATTAAAACCTAAGAATATGGGTGCCTGGGTGGCTCAGGTGGTTAAGAGTTCGACTTCAGCTCTGGTCATGATCTCATGGTTTGTGGGTTTGAGCCCTGCATCAGACTCTGCCCTCACAGTGGGGAGCCTGCATGGGATTCTCTGTCTCTGTCTCTCTCTCTCTCTCCATCCCCTCCCGCGACTCTCACTTTCTCTCTCTCAAAATAAATAAATAAACTTAAAAAAAAGATTTAAGAATGAAAAGACAGACATAACCACAGAAATAGCATATATTAACTGGTAGTTTAAAATCTTCCCGCTCCAGGGGCACCTGGTGGTTCAGTCACTTGAGCACCTGATTTTGGCTCAGGTCATGATCTTACAGTTCGTGGGGTTGAGCCCTACATCGAGCTTTGAGCTGACAACATAGAGCCTGCTTGGGATTCTCTGTCTCCCTCTCTCTCTGACCCTTCTTTGTTCACATGCTCACTCTCTCAAAAATAAACATTAAAAATATTTTTAAAGATATCTTCCTACCCCAAATATACTAGGCGCAGGTGGTTTTAGGGGTAAATTCTACCGAACGCTGCGGAAACAGATAACTCCCAGGGCGTCCAACTCTTGATTTCAGCTCAGGTCATGATCCCAGGGTTGTGGGATCGAGCCTTGTGTCAGGCTTCACACGTGGAGCGCGGAGCATGCTATGATTCTCTCTAAGAAAGAAAAGAAACGAAACGAAAAAGGAAAAAGAAACATAACTCCAATCTTACACAAACTTCCAAAGAACAGAAAAAGGGAATATTCTCACTCGCTTTACAAGGTTAGCAAAGCAATACTAGACCAAGTACAGGAAAGCCAAATCTCACTCTCAAACACAGATGTCAAAATCCTGAAGAAAATATTACCAATCCAATCCAGCAGAAATAAACACAGTAGTTCCATGCCGGCAGGCAAACTGGTTAATACTACAACATTCTATTAGACAATCCTTTAAAATACCCCCATCACCTTAACAGGTTTCAAGGGGAAAACCACATAGCTCCATAGAGGCATAAAAGGAGTTTGGTAACATTCAACATCCACTTAGCCCAAAACAAATGTGTGCTAGAAGTGTGCCTACACAAAACCTAAAGTAAACACTTTATGGTGGAGTGTGGAAAACATGGTGCCTTCTCAAATACACCTCCTGGGCCCCACCCCAACCCCACTGAATCAGAAACTCTAGGCTTGCTGCCAGGGAACTTGTAGTTTGGGAAACACCCTCAGGTGATTCTCAGGCTGCTGGCTACCTACTGTCAAAGGGTCAGCGACAGAGCCACGGAGGTGCGGCATCAACTGAAGCCGGCTCTCCCGACCCGCCAGACCCACGGAGTCAGAACCTGCGTCCCAGCCTGAAGTGCACTCCGCATGCTGGACACATGCTCCCATAGCAGCTGCTCTTAAGCCAAGCTGCATGCCGAGCAATGCACATCTGAGGGGTGTCTGGGTGGCTCAGTCAATTAAGCAAATGACTCTTGATCTCTCTCAGGTCACGATCTCGCAGATCATAAGATTGAGCCCCAGGTCAGGCTGCGCGCTGGCAGTGGAGCCTGCTTGTGATTCTCTCCCTCTCTCTCTGCTTCTTTTCCATTTGTTCTCTCTCTCAAAATAATTAAACTTTTTTAAAAATATGCACATGTTTGATTAAGTACATCTGAACATCTGTAGGTGGGGCCTGGGTAGCAGGTCGTTAAAGCTCCCCGGTGATTCTAATGAGCAGCCAGCGTGGCAAGGAAACTTCTATTTAGCGAGTCTGCACCCTTTAGGACGAACCAGAGTAGAAGAGCAGAATCCGTGAGTTCTTTGAAGATACCCTCAAGAAAAAAGCCTGCATTTCACACTTGTAGCAAAAACGAGTTCTTCATACTACTTACCAAACCAAAAGGGAGAAGAGAACTGTCTTGAACAAAGCAGGGATGTTGGGAGAGGATTCAAATAGAATGTATGTAATTGCTATAGGCAGAGGGCTTGGCACAGGTTACACCGACCGGGAATGCAAGTTTATTACTGAGGCAACCATGGCTCTGACTGCTCTTCAGGCATTGACAGCAAATCAAGGCCAAAATGTATCTCTCAAAGCTGCCCTGTCCAATGTTGGGGCCACTAAGTATGTGCAGCTTCTTAACACTTGAAGTGTGGCTTGTCCAAATGGAGGGGTAGCAGAAATATAAATACATGCCAGACTTTGACAACTTCGTACAAACAAAAGGGAGGGGGACATCTCACTCATACTTATATTGATTACATGTGGGAATGACAATGTTTTGGATATACTAGGTTAAATACATTATAAAGATCGACTTCATCTGTTCCTTTTTAAATGTGGCTGCTAGGAGAATGGATTACACATGTGGCTCAAATTATCTTTCTAATGGACCACAAGGTTTCAAAGGATCATGGGGAAGCCAGGATGTGAACTACTAATTAAACCGGCCTTCTCAAACTTTAACTTACATACAGGTCACCTAGGGCTGACATTAAGATGGAGACTCTAGTTTGGGTAGACCTGGGGCGGGGGGCTGAAATTCTGCATTGCTCTTGAGCTCCCAGGAGCTGAGGAACAGCAGGAGCACCAGGACAATTTTTATCAGCAAGGAAAAACTGTTCTGTGGCATAGAAGAAACAAAACCTCTGGAGAAATGATCATGTCTTGTCAGAGTTGAAAACGGCGAAGAAAGGAAATGGCCAGCAGGGTTGCACTCAGCCTCAACCTTAAAAACTCCGTTATTAGGCCTCACAGCGGAGGCTGCAAAGATGTGAGGGCCAGATCCAATTGCCCTCCGTCTGAGGACTCACTTTCTCTCTTGGATTTGGAACCATCACTGTGTGCAAGGAACACTTCAGGACCAGGAAGCTCAAAATGGAATCTCGACTGAGGTTTCTTGTAACCTGCCTGCCATGTGACTAGTGTCCATGGCACTGTCCTCCTATAGTGTGGCTCTTCCTTCTCACCTTGACCCACCTACCACTGACAAGTCATTGCTGGGGGTTACTGCTGAGTGGTACATCTCTTCTTTTAGCAAAACAGCTCAGGCCGATTCCAGGACTGCTGGACCGAACCCTGAGAGCACAGCCCCTGTTCTCCTAAGTCCCCACCTAAGTCACCTCTGGGCCATAAAGGAACTAAAGGGTCAGCCAAGGGCAATTCAAGCACCACCATCTGATGCCATGAATCCCCTCTGTGACCCACCTGTGCCTCGAGAGCTCCCATAAAGGGGAAAGCATGGCGCCGGGATGTAGCAGTGCCTTCCATTTCAAGAGGCTCCAGGAAACAGTGCTTCCTTCCCCCAGAAAGCCCAAGGGCATGATATTGATATAAAACAATTATCACAAGCTAAAGAAAGGATATCACTGTGCTGTCAAGGTCTGCAGGCAAGGGAATAAGAATGGAATGAGTTACCAACAAGTTACTTTTATTTTTATTTTCAATTATTACCCTTCAACTTCCTGTACCCCTCCCCACCCCCAAAATGTACCAACAAGCAAAGCAAAAATGAACCTAAACTCAAACTGCTCACGACAATAGTACACAAATCCAGAGGCTAGGTATGTAATGTGTGAGACCTCTCCCATCACTGGACTCAAAGAACTTTCTTATTCATTTGGTAATCAACCATGGTGGGGGGGGGGAAGCTCAGCATGAGCTCCGTTCCATTCTGCACGGAGTGGGGGGCGGGTATGGATAAGGTCTCTATACATACAGCCCAATTTGTTGAAATGAACACATCCAAACAACTCTGAACTATCCCTCCACTTGTCCAATTCAAGTCAAAGAGCGTTTTCTAAATGTCTACCGTGTGTAGAGGGCCGTGTTAGGTGTCACCTGCCCAGGAAAAGAAACGTCTCCAACCTCAGCCCTAACTTTCAGCACAAGCTTGGAAGATGGAACAAGTAATGCTGAAATATTCAGGTATTCCATATCAAGACAAAGAGTTGAGGCTCAGCAACACTGGATGAACCTAAGCACATGACATTTCAAAAAGCTACTCATAGAGTCATTTCAGGGTCCCGAGAAACAACTTCAAATAACAAGAACAGAGCACTTGGCCCCAGTTCTATGGGAACACAAAGGCAGCATGGACCTGGAGCACAATCAAGGCCCTGGATGGCTTCTCACCCTAACCCCCGAAGTGAGAGCATCCTATCTACTGTGGCTGGAGGAGCGCGGCAGGGCCTCAAGATGCAGTGAGGAGCTAATGTAAGGTGCTGATTGGAAAAAGGAAAGACTTTCATTCCGAAATACTTCAGAAAAAGGCAGGCAATATTCCCTGATGCAGAGATCACCCTGTCGTTGCCCAGTGATTGCTGGTTACACAGTACCACCATTTTGGGAATAAATAAAATGGAAGCCCATAGGTGTACCAATGGCTTCAGGTCCATTTGAGAGAAGCAATGAAACACCCGCATTTTTCTTTTCTTTTTTTAATGTTTATTTATTTTTGAGAGAGAGACAAAGACAGAGGGTGAGCTGGGAAGGGGCAGAGAGAGAGGGAGATAGAATCTGAAGCAGGCTCCAGGCTCTGAGCTGTCAGCACAGAGCACGGCACGGGACTCAAACTCACGAACCGTGAGATCATGACCTGAGCCAAAGTTGGATGATTAACCGACTGAGCCACCCAGGCTGACGGAAGAGAGAGAGCAAGGCAGAGGCCACACCTATAGCCCTGGGGGAGGTGGGCCGAGAACAGGAGGAACACTGCTCTCTTACACCAGTTCTCCAAATAGTAACGGCCTATAGCACACACGAAAGCAATAATAATAATGCTGCACAGCCTATGAAGGGTACTGTTGTACATGTGATTCTCTGGAAAGCTCTGGGAGCTCACAGGGCTCACAGCTCTATTTTACAAACGGAAGAGGCAGCAGAACTACGGTAAAATGACTGATCCAGTCTCACACAGTTAAGAAGGGGCAGAAATGGGATTTGAACCCGGCTTCTGAATCCAGACTCAGGAAGCTTTCGGCCACTTCACACATACAAAGGGCTCCTTTATCACTCCTAGTTCCTCAGGTAGAAATAGAAACCGCTAGTGTGTGATGCCAATGTTCAAAGGAGGTGCCTGCTGCGCTTTTAAAAGGAAAAGGATGAGACTGTCCAGGTGCTCAGGTGGAAAAATACATTGTAAACATTTAACATGAAAAACCATCCTCCAACTGCGGGATACCAACTGGATCTCATCTGATGAACTACAACTGGGTCTCCTGGTACCCTCTTGCTTTCAAAGCAGAGCTACTGGAAAAGGCCACTCTTGCTCTAATCGTGTTTGTAGAAACAGACAATATATGGAGTCAAGTAATTTCTGAGTCCAAACGGTTAAGGGAGCTTAACACTGCAAGAACTGTGGACACTGCTGCCAATGTCACCTGAAACTAAAAGCTCGAGACAACCACAAAATGCTTATAAATGTCTAGAAAAAAAAAATCATGCTTATTTGATGTCCAAAAGTTTATTAGGACATGTCTAGAATCATTTCTATATCTTTAAAAGAAAACAAGGGAGTTCCATGTAGTTCAAGAATGGTTAACTTTTCTTGAATGCCTACTATGTACAAGACACTATTTCTAAGCACTTAAAACAGATTATCAGTCCAGCAACAACCCTTTGAGGAAGGTGCTATCAGTATTATTATTTCCATTTTACAGATAAGGACGCTGAGGCACAGGCATAAGTAACTCACTCAAAATCACACAGGTAATATTAGAGCCAAGATTCAAATCCAGAGTCAATACCTTATAGGAAAATGGCAGCCCCTGTCCCTCCCCCATCTGCCAAAAAAGAATAATGAACTGAGAAACTAGAAAATAAAGAAAGCAGAACTTCAAAGAGGTCAGAAGCAGGGAAGGGAAATTACTAAAGAATAATGAAAACAACCTCTTATTCTTCTATAAAACTGAAGAAAACTTTAGAAATAACAAGAAACTCTGGCCTTTGAAATCCTTTGGCCACCAGTTCAAAATGTCGCCTACTAAGCCTTGAAGAGGCTCTGCTTTTCTCCTTATTTTGGAGCCCTCAATAAGAGCAAGAACCACATGTTCTTTCAGCGGTTTTTAAAGTAACTACATTTTGTTAATCCTCCTTTCATTTTGGAACAAAGAATATTTGAGTATTTTTTTTGTAACTTCAGCCATTTTTCAGAACCTGTAAGAATGAAAAAATTTGCTTTGAGGCCATTGAACATACAGAATAGAACTGAAGAGGTATAAACAGATGAACTTGTATAGTAAGCTATCACGAATGGCATTTTACTAGCACTTTTGTTTTTAAGAATTTGATTTTTTTTTAATGTTTATTTACTTTTGAGAGACATAGAGGCACAGCGTGAACAGGGCAAGGGCAGAGAGAGAGGGATACACAGAATCGGAAGCAGGCTCCAGGCTCTGAGCTGTCAGCACAGAGCCCAACGCGGGGCTCGAACTCACAGACCGTGAGATCATGACCTGAGCCGAAGTCGGCCACCCAACTGACTGAGCCACCCAGGCGCCCCTGTTTTTAAGAATTTGAATGCTTTTTTACTCTAGAGTTAACACCAAAATGAACTCTTTTCTTTAAAACCCTACAGCCCAAAGATTGACAATCATTTCAGATAGTAGGTTCTCAGTACAAACTAAGGTGCAGGAAGAGAAATCCTTGTGTAAGGTAGGTTGACACTGGCACGAAATCAACAAGGAATACTGACCTCAGCAGAGCCTCTGTAGCTAGAGTAAGATAACTACTGAGATAGCAAGGGCCTCAAAGACCACCCTCCGTAGGCATCTGAAAGCACTGTTTGCATGTAAGAGAAAAAATGCAAGTAAAAATGAGACTGTGATGAATTTAGGATCCAAGAAGCAATCGTGAGAAAAATGACTCCATAGAATCTCTTTTAGACAGATTTACTTTTGGATTTGATTATTTGCTTTAATGGAGTAGCAGCTGACACTCGAAAACTAGCAATTCAATGTAATTCCCAAGTCACTCTCAAACACGCCAGCCTGTTTTATTGGCATCATAGGGGTTTGGAGCTCTATTTCTCTGCATAGTGCTCATCTCCACTAGAAAATATGTCATTTACTTTTTTTTATTGTCCTCTTCCCGACACGTAAGCTCCGTAAAGCTTCATCAGTGGTACCGTCTGCTGTCTTCTCAGAGCTTGGAACACTGCAGGCACACTATGGGCATTCTGGGCTTGATGGGTAAATGGAGCCACTGACAACTTTATAAATACATGTTATAACTTTAAGGTAAGGAGACCAATCATTTAATGACATTTAATAACTAGAATCCAAAAGCCCCCATGAATGTTCTGCACTTTCAAGCACCTGGGGAGGCTGCTATGCACCGGCAGCACCATTGGTTTGAATCTACTCCATGGGGTGGAATCTCTCAAGGGTAGCTTTGGTTTAGTGAAACAGCCAAAAGTTATGGAGTCAAATCTGGTAATCAGTGATCATGCCCAAAACATATGTTGGATGAAAGCAAATGTGTCTATAAACTAACAAGCCTAATTGTATTATTTGGCTGGTGAACTCATTTTGACAGAAATTCAAAATTGGTTTAATCTATAGCAAAATCACTGGCTCAGTCTCAAGATTCTAAGGTGGATACTCTACAAGAAACAAAACTAAGCTGTGATAAAAAGTACCCGGGGTAGATGCCAAGATACTCCCTAGAGACCTGACTTGTGATACTAGCTTTGCCATTAGGTTGCCCCAAATCCTGGATCACATTATTATAATCTTAAACAGCGTTACCCTCTCTGGATCAGTTTCCCCATCCTGGAAACTAACTAGTATGAACTTCAAGGTCCCAGTCAATTCTGATATGTCATGGCTCCATTCTTGTGAAGGTCTATTATGTATGTTTAAAAACCAGTCACAATCCACTCCATTACTTCGTATGCGTATATAAACCCCATAATATACTCTTTGCAGCAGATTCATTTCAAATTTCCTTAGGCAAAAACTAAAATTAGTTTTCACTTCCTGAGCGCAGCAAAAGACAGTTAAGGGAGGCAACCCGGCAAAGGGCGCTTGCTCGTGCCTGTGCATACTTCCGACTGCGTATCAGGGAACTAACCGTTCCTTCTCAGATCTTCTCTCAACTGTTGCAAAAGCAAATAAACCTCCCGTGCGTGACACAGAAACTCCGTTCGAGAGCGCCCACTGAGGCTTGCCAGCCAGCGCAGGACTGCGGTCGCTCCGCAGCACCCGCGGGGGATGCGGCGGGCACTCACCCCAGGCGGACGGCCAAGGCGAGGACCAGCCGAGGCGCGTCGCTGGGGTGGCAGGACGGCCGCCCAGCCTGCTCGCCGCCCCAGGACCGGGAAGCAAAGTCCGGGGAGCGGCCGCGATGCCCCTAGCGTTTCCCCTCAGCCCCGATTCCCGTACCGACCTTCGCCCGTCGCCAGCCCGGGACCTTGGGCGGGGAGAACAGGAGGAAGCCGGAGGCACCTGCCTGCGGCTCACCGGCCTCACTCAGCCCTGGCCGGCGGGGACAGAGAGGAGCTCGGACGAACACCCCCCCCCCACCTACGCTCGCGGGTGCTGCGAGGACACGCGGGACCCGTCGGCCCGGGGAGTCCCAACTTCCTCCTCCCGTCCCCCTACCACCATAGGTCCCCGCAGCGCCCGGCTCAAAGCCAGGCCAGCCGCAAGTACGGACCCACCTCAGGCTCCGGGGGCCACCGCCGTTGCCAGGCTGCTCCGCTCCCGGGCCCCGCTCCGCCCCCTCCAGGGCCCGCCCCCTGCGGCCTCTCCGCCCCTGGCCACCGCCCGCCGCCCTCCTCCGTGCGTCGGTTGGCGAAGGTGCGTCACGTGACATCGCTGAGGCGGGTGGAAGACGCCTGGAGAGCCTTGGGAGCCGCTCTGAGAGGCGGGGCTCTTCACCCAGGAGGTTGCTGGGAAGCCCTCTTTGAAAGGTCCGACGCTTGGAGGCATCTGGGAGTTGTAGTTCTAAATTCGATGCCAGTGGGCAAGGCCAGGATGCTAGGGGCCGCCCCAGCAAGGAAAGTTGGAGTAGGAGCCCAGCGGCGACCGCTGGGAAACGTAGTCCTAGGAGTCCTCTGCGTCCCATTGCTTTTCTCCAATAAAGGGGAAATCCAGAGGAAAAACTTCTGTAGATAAAACTTTAGTGAATGTCACTAAATTGACCTGTTATTGGGTACATAGAGTTGGCTGCGTGAAGTTGAGATACTACAAGGGAAAAAAAAAAAAAGAAATTTCACCGACTCTGGCCCAGAATCTGCAATTCACAAACCGAATGAACAGCTGAGGTGTGTACTTCATGCTGTGCCAGTATCTTTCCAAGAACTCTCCTGCGACTTAGTGAAAGGAAACATTTCAGGACAAAGTTCATTCTGCTTTTTTGAGGTTGGGGCAGCTGACCATTAACACAGTAAAAAGAAAGGAAAAGGAAAAAAAAACAGAAGGAAGACGACTTCAGGAAAAGAATTCTGTGTGTAATCAAATAAACGAAACTTAATAGGACACATCGAAGAATATGTGTAAAATTCCTCGTGCTACATAATAATTACATATATATATAATATATATATCAGCATTTCATGTAAATGAGGGTAAACAGGATCACTTGAACATCTTTTTTTCTTCTATTTGTTAGTACTCCAGCATCTAAACACAATTGTTTTACCTGATACTAGTGTGTGTGTATTCATATGTATTTATATGCAGTCATATGTCACTATATATATTATATATACATATATAATATATACACACACACACGCACACACACATTAACCCTACTGAAGAGTCCAGACTTCTTAGATGAGTAACAAGTCCCTTCACACTCCAACCCACCTACTCTCTCAATGTGCTTCTTCTCTCTCCTCGCCCTGAATTCTGGTCTAGTCACAGAGAACTTCTTTCTATTCTCTGGATGCACAATGTTCTTCCCTCCTTCCAGTCCTTTACACTTGCTGTTTCTTTCTCCTGCATTGGCCAAACTCCTGGAAGGGCAGCAGAATAGCACTTGTTCCCGGGCCAGGAAGAATTAGCTCTCCCAGAGCTCTTCTCATCACACTGATGTCATCATTTGCTTACATGTCAGCCTGCCAACTCCCCTCCCCAGACTGTGGACTTCTTTGAATCACATTCACTTTTGTACTGGATTTCAAAAAGTGCTCAGTAAATGCTTCTCGATTGCATGCATTGCATGCCAGAGAGGCTCCCTGGTGGGTTACTGAATAATCTGAGTCTATGAAGCAGAGGGATAGGGGAAAATGCAATGGAGAGATGGCAGCAGTTGGGTGCAAGGCCTTGCATACAGTTAGCTGAAATCCTTTGCTCAACCAGGGGATGGGGGCTACAGAGCAGGGACACTCCTCCTCCTAAGGAGGTTAGTCCAGCTCCAGGTCTGAAGGACACAGCCCAGGCAGAAAGGGCCGGTAAAGATCAGTCACCAGTCTGTGGAATACAGACAGTGATTGTTGCCTCACAGTGTAGGTGTGAGGATCAAGTGAAGAAAATGGTGAGGGCACTTTGAAAATTGTAAACATGGATCACTATGGGGTGGGGGGGGGGGAGCGAGCACCTTGTCTTGGGTGAGGTCACTGTATTCTTGACCAAGTCCTGCTCTCTCTCAGACTTGAGTTGCGTCTCATAGTTCAAAGTATGTGTGTATCTGTGTGTGTTGAGGGTTCTTCAGGCTTCCCTGCATTTTATACAAACACACACACACACACACACACACACACACCGCAAATACAGAGGGGCCTGTCAGTAGACAGCTGGGTCTGAGACACTAGGAAGGGAGCAACAATGGATGTGACATAAAGCTGCCTCTTTGATAACCTTTCTGGATAGTACATCCTGCACCCATCCACCCACCACGGTCCTCCAGCGTTGGGTAGGGCACAGGCTGGAGGTGACTCCTGTCCTCTGGGGCTTCATCCTGTTCTCCCAACTTAGGGCAAATGGAGCAGGCATGACGTAGGATGGTTCTACATTGTCCCCACTCCCAGCATACTCAGTAAGAAGTGAACCTGAGAAGGGAAAAGTTCTGTTCCCTTAGTGTCCTCATATATGGGCCCAGTGCTGGTGCTCTGACCTCCCAGTCCCCACCCCTGCTGAAGGCTGGGGACTGCAACCACCTTGTTCTACCAGGTACAAGCCCAGGGTGAAGGAGGGTGGAGGAAAGGAGGGGGCATTCTTATAGAAGAAGAAGCCTGTTGGCTTTGGGAAAGTTACTTCTGATCATTAGCTGCTTCCTCTGAAAAAAGGAATCAAATGTTAATTCCCACGGTTGCTGTGTCCTAGCACAGTAAGAACAGAGGAGAATGTGCTGTCTAGAATCTCAAGGCAGCAGGGTTCCTAAGCTGCCAGATTGGCTGATAGGAAGAGCAGTGGGAGAGGGCGGGAGCAAGCCCCTGGGCATTCCAGCTCCTTCCTTTGTTTATTAGGTGTGTGACTTTGGGGAAGTACATCTCTTTAAACCTCAATTTCCTCATCTGGGAAATGGGGACATTAGTATCTACATTACAAGCTTATTGTAAATTATTCTACCCACCTCCCCCTCACCTCTGCTCTTTATTTAAAAAGTAGCCATGGGGCACCTGGGTGCCTCAGTTGATTAAGTGTCTGACTCTTGACTTCAGCTCGGATTGTGATCTCACGGTTTCTGAATTCCAGCCCCACATCAGGTTCTGCATTGACAGCACGGAGCCTGCTGGGATTCTGTCTCCTCTCCCTCTGCCCTTCCCTGGCTCATTCTCTCTCTCTCTCTTTCTCTCTCTCTCAAAAAATGAATAAACTTAAAAAAAAATAAGTATCCTGAGCAAAGGGACCTGGGCGGCTCAGTTGGTTAAGCATCCAATTCTTGATTTAAGCTCAGGTCATGATCTCACAGTCTTGAGATCAATCCCGGAGTCAGGCTCTGCACTGGGCATGGAACCTGCTTAAGATTCTCTCTCCCTCTCCCTCTGCCCTTCCCCAGCTTGGGTTCCCTCTCTCTCTCAAAAAAAAAAAAAGAAGCTACTATTCTACTATTGAAAAGGTACCTGAGCAGAATGATGTAGCCACTTTGGAAAACAGTTTGGCAGTAATTTATAAAGGTAAATGTACATAGGACCCAGAAATACCACTCCTAGCTATTTATTCAAGAGGTATGACAACTTATGTTCACAGAAAGACCTGTATTCAAATCTTATAGCAGCCTTTCACAATAGTAGTCAAAAACATAAACTCAAATTCCCATGAACTGATGAATGGCTAAACACTGAAGTGTGCATACAATGGAATACTACTCAGCAATAAAAAGGAAGTACCATTGATACATGCTACATCATGAATGTATCTCAAAAATATTATTTTGGGTGAAATGAACAATACACAAAACACTATATTTATACTACATTAGGAAAAGACAAAACTATAGTGATAGAGAGCAGGTTTGTGGTTGACTGGAAGCAGAGGTGTGGGAAGGGGACTGACTGCAAAGAGGCAAGAGGAAAGTTTTGGGGGTGATGGGAGTGTTCTATACTTTGTGGTGGTGATTACGTGACTGTACACAATTGCCCAAACTCATTAAACTCTAAACATGAAATGAGTGAATTTCATTATGGAAAAGTTATACTTCTGTAAAGCTGGGTTTAGAGGGGCAGGGGCAGGAGGTTGAGTAGCCTCAGTTAAGTTTCCCGAGACTTTCCAGAATTGTCTGTTTTTGTTTGGTTGGTTGTTTTTAAGAGGCCCAGGGTTTTGAAAGGGAGAGGGTTGTCAGCTTGCCCTACACATACCAAGGGTGTGCCATCAGGCAAGAGATTGGTTTGAGCTAGTAAAAAGCCCCACCAGGAGAAAATGGTGGCCAAGCCCCATGGGAGCAGGACAGGGAGTGCTTACCCAGGAGCCGAGTCTGAACAGAGGGAGCTTGACACCCACAGACTCTAGGAACCAGAAGTTTCTCCCCCTCCATCTTCTCTGTGGGAACTGCCAATGATCTATAAGCACACACACAGAGGGGCTCCAGAACACCAAGGGGTCAAGCTGGACTCTGTTCACGTGCAGATGAGAGTGCTGTTGCTTCTTGCTGGCCTTTCCCTTCTACTTTCTCATAGAACTCAGTGTTGAGTTTGGGGCCTCCTTGCAGAGAAGGGGCCTCCACTGGTCAGCAGAGTCTATTTTCCCAGGTGCCGGGTGGAAGTTTGAGCCAAGTAACTGGACATGAAAACACTCACACACAAAGAAAAACACAATTTTTTTTTTTTGTCCCGGGGCCTCATGGACATAGGGGCCAGACATGCAGAGATTATTGTTAGGACATTACAATGTTTCCAAGGGCCAGCCTTGTTTGTCTCCCTCATCACTACACAAATGTAGGGTGTTTGGGGATGGCTTTGAGGTCTAGTCTACAAGAAGCATGGTGAGAAAATTGCTCCAGACCCCAGTCATATCACAAACCAAAACAAAGCCATGTAGAAGAAATACTAGCTCACAAGATGCCCACCCTTTGCCCCTAATTATGAGTTTTTTTTAAATCACAGTTTCTTATACTCAAAAATTTTTTGAGGAAGGAAGCCCTATGAGGAACTGTTTCGTGATACATTAGAGTGTGTTTTACTCAAAATAGATTTTTAAAAAGAGCTTTATCTTTGTCTTTGAGGGGGCTGTCTGATTCATGTTGAGGTGAATAGTATGCTACTTCTCAAACACTGAAATATTTGAAGACCCAACATTAAACTTAGAAGAGAATATATGAGAAAGGAAGAAATGAAAGAGGAAAAAACCTGAATGTCAGCAAATATTTGCTGGGCATGAACATTTTGTTATTTAGATTAATCAATCAAAAAGAATAAAATACTTAGGAATAAACTTAGCCAAGGAGGTGAAAGATTTGTACACTGAAAACTACCAAACATTGCTGAAAATAATTAAAGACACAAATAAATTGAGAGACATTCCATGTTCATTGATTCGTGGATTTAATATTGTTAAGATATCAATACCACTCAAAGCGATCTAAAGGTTTAATACAATCTCTATCAAAATCCCAATGCTGTTTCTTTCGCAGAAATAGAAAAATCCATCCCGAAATGTATATGGCATCTCAAGGGACCCCAAATAAATTAAACAATCTTGAAGAAAAAGAAAAACATTGGAGGTGTCACACTTCCTGATTTCAAAACATATTACATTGCTATAGTAAACAAAACAGCATGGTACTGGAATAAAAAGAATATATGGGGTACCTGGGTGGCTCAGTTGCTTGAGCGTCTGACTCTTGGTTTCAACTCAGGTCATGATCCCAGGGTCTGCACTGAGTGTGGGTGTGGAGCCTGCTTAAGATTCTCTCCCCCCCCCCTCTCTCTCTCTCTCTCTCCCCCCCCTCTGTCCCTGTCCCTTGCATTCTCTCTCTCTCTCTCTCCCTCTCTCTCAAATAAAAAACAAAAAGAACATATAGACCAATGGTACCAAATATAGAACCCAGGAATACACCCTTACATACATGATAAATGATTTCTGATAAGGGTACCAACACCATTCAATGGAGAAAGGACAATCTTTTCAACAAATGGTTTTGGGAAAACTGGATATCCACAGGCAAAAGGATGAAGTCGAATTCTCATGTGACACCATATACAAAAAATTAACTCAAAATGGAGTAAATATCTAAATGTAAGTGCTAAAACTATAAAGCTCTTAGGAAAACACTGGGGAAAGCTTTTCGACATTGGGTTTAGCAATGATTTATTTGATATGACATCAAAAACTCAGGTAACAAATGTAAAAATAGATAATTAGACTACATCAAAATTAAAAACTGCTGTGCATCAAAGGACACAGAGTGAAAGCCAACAGAGTGAAATGGCAACCTATGAAATAGGAGAAAATATTTGCGAATCACATATCTGATGAAGGATTAATATCCAGAGTGTATAAAGAACTCCTAGAACTCAATAACAAAAACTCAAATAGCCCAACTAAGAAAAAAAAAAAACCAGCAAAGAACTTAAATTGACATTTCCCCAGAGAAGACATACAAATGGCCAATAATCACATGAAAAGATGCTCAACACCTTTAGGTGCATTAGGGAAGTGCAAATCAAAACTACAATTTGATGTCACCTTACACCCATTAGAAAAAACAAAACCCCCCAAAACAGAAAATAACAAGTGTGGGTGAGGAGGTGGAGGTATAGGAACACATGTGCACTGTTGGTAGGAATGTAAAGTGTGCAGCCACTGAGGAAAATAGTATGGTGACTCCTCAAAAAACTAAACATAGAATTACTATAAGACCCAGCAAGTCCACTTCTGGGTGTACACCTGAAAGAATCGAACAGAGTTGCAAAAAAAGTATGTGTACCCTTATTTTCACAGCAGCATTGTTCACAATAGCCAAAAGGTGGAAACAACCCAAGTGTCCATCGACAGATGAATGCCTAAACAAAATGTGGTCTATCCATACAATGGAATGCTGTTCAGCCTTAGAAAGAAAGGAAATTTTGACACATGCTACCAAAATGGATAAATTTTGAGGACATTATGCTTGGTGAAAGAAACCAGATCCAAATAGACAAGAATTGAATAATTCCACCTATATGAGACACCAAGACTAGTCAAATACCTGGAGACAGAAGAATGGTGGGTGCCAGGGGCTAGAGGGAAAGGGATGGGAAGTTGTTTAAAGGGGACAGATTTTCAGTTTCTCAAGATGAAAAGAGTTCTGGAGATTGGTCACACAACAATGTGAATGTACCTAACACTAGTGAACTATACACTTAAAACTGGTTAAGATGGTAAATTTGGTTATGTGTATTTTATTACAATACTTTTAAAAAAGATTAATTAAGCCTCCACAATAGTCTGAACTAAGGGGACCAAAATCCTAGACTCCATAGTTCATCTCAAACGTGATTGTACCCTGCAAGGTCAGCCTCCACCTAGGATACAAGGTATTGTATCCCACTTTTGGGGCACCTTGGTGGCTCAGTCGGTTAAGTGCCTGACTTTGGCTCAGGTCATGATCTCACGGTTGGTGGGCTCAAGCCCTGCGTTGGGCTCTGTGCTGACAGCTCAGAGCCTGGAGTGTGCTTCAGATTCTGTGTCTCCCTCTCTCTCTCTGCCCCTCTTCTGCTTACACTCTGTCTTTCAAAAATAACTAAATATTAAAAAAATTAAAAACAATAAAGAAACAAAGCCTCCTGCAGGGAGCCAGAAGCAAGCAAGAGCCCAAGTCCCAGGCAGCTAGAAAAATGAGGACAGCAAGAACAAAAGTCCTTTCTAAGAGAAATACTACCACCTCTTCTTTGTGTCACTGCCAAATACTCATGGAAATTGTTGGGGAGGGTCCTTTCCCAGAGTGCCTCCCTAAACCCTTTCTATCCACTCAGAAGTAAACATCAGGGAAACAGCTGGGACCTGCAGTAGGGCAGGCTGCCATGCAATTGCCCTAGAAACTGCATTCTAAAGATCACACCCATCAGAGGTGGGGAGCTGGGGGGAGTTCTCTCCAAATGTGTCCCAGGGAGAGTCTGAGGAAGATACTCCCTTTCCACTTAGAGCCTCCGGGGATCACTTCAAAGAGGTCATTGACCAGTAGAAGGCGTGTGCACCCACCCAAAGAAGCATGTTAATCTTACGAATCTTCCAGACCTCAGCCACTTCTCCAGTTCCTAACACCTGCCTCTGTCAGGCCCCAAGGGAGTAAAATGCATGTTGTTTCTTCTAGCAGGAGTGCTTCTAGTGAGAGCTGCAGACCACTCACCTGTCCTTCCTCAGCCATGGGGCTCATGGGAACAAGGCCCAACTGCCGAGGAATGAGAGGGCTGGCAACTTCTCAGACAGCTAACAAAGCTCTAGGAAGGCCCTAGTCTCAGTGCTGCACGTGGAAACCTGCTTAGGCTAAGCTCCCCATCTCATTCCCCTCGCCCCTGCACCCAAACACAGAATATTACATGAGGTCTGTCTTTTAACAGCCCTATTGACATAAAATAAAATTCACCTATGTAAAGAGTACAAGTCAATGGTTTTTAGCATATTCACGGAGCTGTATAACCACCACCATGATCTAAATCCAGGACCGGGGCACCTGGGTGGCTCCATCAGTTAAGCATCCAACTATGGCTCAGGTTGTGATTTCATGGTTCCTTAGTTAGAGCCCTGCATTGGGCTCTGTACTGCTGGTACAGAGCTTGCTTGGAATTCTCTCTCTCAAAATAAATAAACTTTAAAAAAGTAAATCCGGGACATTTCATCACCCCCCAAAGAAATCCCATACCCATGAGCAGTCATTCCCCATTTCTACATCCTGACTATCCCAGGGCAACTATCAACTTTCTCTCTACAGATTTGCCTATTCTGGGCATTCCATCTAAGTGAAATCGTACAATATGTGGCATTTTGTGTCTGGCTTCTTTCACCTACCATAATATTTTCTTTTTCTTTTTTTTAATGTTTGTTTGTTTGTTTGTTTATTTATTTATTTATTTATTTATTTTTGAGAGAAAAAGTGCGAGCAGGGGAGAAGCAGAGAGAGAGGGGATGGGGGACAGAGGATCCCCAGCAGGCCCTACACTGACAGTGGAGAGCTCGACATGGGGCTTGAACTCACAAACCACACGATCATGACCTGAGCCAAAATTGGACACTCAACCAACTGAGCCACCTAGGCGCCCCTAGAATAATGTTTTCAAGGTTCATCCGCGTTGTAACATGAATCAGTACTTCACTGTGTGTATATATACCTACCATGTCTTGTTTATCCATGCATCCATCGATGGACATTTGGGTTATTTCCAGGCTCGAATGAATAATGCTTCTCTGAGCACTCATGTACAAGTTTTTGGTGGACCTGCATTTTCATTTTACTGGATTATATGGTAACGCTATGTTTGGCATTTGGAAGAACTGCCAGACCATTTCCCAAAGTGGCTGCACAATTTTACATTCCTACCAGCAAGGTATATCAGGCTGACAATGACTCCACATCCCTACCAACAGTTGTTACTGTCTTTTTTATTCAAGCCATCCTAGTTGGTGTGAAATGGTGCCTCATTTTGATGGTTTTGATTTGCATTTCCTGATGACTAATGATGGTGACCATATTTTCATTAGCTTCCTGGCTATTTGCATACTATCTTTGGTGAAGTGTCCGTTTGGATCTTTTGCCAATTTAAAGAAATTTTCTATCATTGATTTATAAGAATTCTTAATATATTTTGGATTCAAGTCCACTATAGATAGATGACTTGTGAGCATTTTCTCCCATTCTGTGGATTGTATTTTTACTTTCCGGATGGTTTCTGTTGAAACACAAATGTTTTTCATTTTAATGAAGTCAAATTTACCTATTTTTTTTTCTTTTGTTACTTGTGCCATATTGAAGAAACTGTTTTCAAATCCAAGGCCATGAACCACTGTTTTCTTCTAAGAGTTCTATAGTTTTAGCTCTTACATGGAGATCTGTGGTCCACTTTGAGGAAATTAAAAAAATTTTTTAGCTTATTTATTTTTTTGAGAGAGAGAGACAGAGAGAGAGAGAGAGAGCAAGGGAGGGGCAGAGAGAGATGGAGAGAGAATCCCAAGCAGGCTCAGCACTATCAGTGCAGAGCCCAATGTGGGGCTTGAACTCGTAAACCAAGAGATCATGATGTGAGCTGAAATCAAGAGTTAGATGTTTAATGGACTGAGTCACGCAGGCACCCTGTTTGAGGTTATTTTTGTGTATGGTGTGAGGTAGGGGCCCAACTTCATACTTTCACTTGTGGGTATCCAGTTGTTGCAGTAGTATTTGTTGAAAGGACTGTTCTTTTCCCATCAAATATTTGGCATCCTTGTTGAACATCAGGTGACTTAGTTGGTTGAGCACCTGGCTTCGGCTCATGTCGTGATCTCATGGTTCATGAGTTCAAGGCCCACATTGGGTTCTGTGTTCTCAGTGCAGAGCCCACTTTGGATCCTCTGTCTCCCTCTCTCTCTGTACCTCCATCACTCGCTCTCTCTCAAAAATAAATAAAAATTAAAAAAAATAAATGACCATATGTGTAAGCATTTATTTCAGGGCTCTCAATTCTATTCCACCGATTCAAAAGTCTATCCTAATGGCAGTAAGATACTTCTTTCTTTTTCTTTTCTCTCTGGGTTTATTGGGAAGACCATATTGGAAGGCCCCTAGTATATCCGGAACCTTCAAGTTCCCCAACCACTCTCATCTCATCTTGTTATCTGGTCCACATAACAACCTTTGAAGACAAGTGAATAAAGTGATAATTCCTCTTTTACAGATGAGGAAACCAAGGCACAGAGAGGCTGCAAGTAGCTCAAGGTAACTGCTGGTAGTTGGCAGAGCTGGGAACAGAACCTCGGGTTTCAACTATAAAGCTCCCTCCTGGTCAGTCACCAGTGTGATTTTGGAGACATGCTATTTCACCCTTTTAAATAAAGGCAGCTTTCAGCGCTTTTTTTCTCTGCCATGGCTAGTTCAGAAGGTGTTGTGAGACTTGGTATAGCTCACATAAATCAAAACCTTTTATACATTTTCAACGACTGAATACACATGTAGAGTTACTAGTTGTGCATTTCTACAACAGCTCTCACCTGAAATCATCTGGATCAGAGGTTGAAATGGGTCATTTCCCACATTTTCCCTCACATTGCAGCCATTGTTGGACAGGAGATTACTGTAACTATATCATTTCTCTTTCCCAGTGGAACAGTCACTCTGAGAGAGATTACTGTCTCAATTATGTTTGTTGTCTGGAAAGACCCCGATATACTTCAAGGAGGGAACTGAATACAGTATTCTTTTTTGACTCATAGTATTGCATAGCCACTGAGTTATGTTTTTAAATTAATCGCTCTCTCAATAAATAACCATTGAGCACCTCTGATGTTCTAAGCATGGCATTAGGTGCTAAGGGTGACACAGAGAGGATTAGGGTACAGTCAAGACAGGCAAAAATCGACAGCTTTACAAGGGAGGACAAGCACTTAAAGAAACACCTAGATGCTTTTTCATTCAAATTGTGTGCCAGGACACAGACCCAGTCCTCACAGCAACAGGTTAGGAGCAAGTAATAGAGTACTGTAGTGGATATGAACTCCCCCAAGTAGCACTTTACAACCCAGACTACAAACCATGAAGGGAGGCGATTCCAGGACACTGACAGCAGTGACCAGGGCACTGGGTCAGTCGGGATGTCAGGGAGGCATCCCTGAGAAGAGCATGCTTGGGCTGCATGATATAGTAAGTATTATGGTCTGGAAATGTATAAACTCCTCTGGGGACCCAGAGGAACAACTGATGAAATCTTGGCTGAGGTGGGGTGTGTTTCACAGAAGCAGTGATGAGTAGCAAGGTAGCAAAGGAGAGGAGGATTGCTTGAAGCTGGAGTTGGCACAAAAGAATGCTAGGGTGACCACAGAATACACAGTCCAAACCAGGATGCCTTTGAAAGGGGATGCTATTTGTCATTATGCTGGAGCAACAAGCACATGCTGGGACCGTTCCCGGCAAACCCGGACGTGTGATTTTTCCTGGCTGAAGCACATGAGATGGCGAGTGTGCAGAGATGATTTAGGGAATGGAGAAGTGGGAGTGCAGGATTGGAGGTGGAGGGAGGGATCAGGACAGAAGATGAGCGCATTCCTTTGCTAGGGCTGCCCTTCCAATATACAACATGCTGAATTGCTTAAGCAAGCTAAATGTATCATCTCCCAGTTCTGGAGGCCAGAAGTCTGAGATTAGGTTGTAGGCAGGGCCATGCTCCCACGTAGGGTCATAGGGAACGATCTGTTCTGGGTGTCTCTGCCAGCTTCTGGTAGCTCCTTGTGGCCGTATCACCCTGGTCTTCTTGGCGTCCTCCCCATGTGCCTCTGTCTCTGTGTTCAAATGTCCCTTCTTTCACGAAGACACCAGTCCTACTGGATTAGGGCCCACCCTAATGACCTTATCTTAACATGATCATCTGAAAAGACCCTGATTCCAAAGAAGGTCACATTCACAGATAATGGGGGTTAGGACATCAGCATTTTTGGGGAGGACACAATTCAACCCTTAACAGTGAGGCAGAAGACAGTGACAGCTACAAAGGAATGCCACGTTAAAGGGTCTAGACTATCCCGAAGGTCATGGGGCATTACTACTAGTTGAGAAGTTGGCACACAGCATGATCTCTTTCAAAACAGTAATCCTGGCAGACAAGCCCTTCGATTTAGTCCAATTAGACATGGACAATGCTTTTTTGGCTTTTTTTCCCCCTACTCACAGTTACAAAAATACCTTTTTTAGTATTTCATTTCCCTTTTGGAAACCAAACAAATAAAAAATATGCATCCTGAAAACAATGGGTTCCCTTTAAAAGAAAGGGTATTTCCTCACTCTCAAACCATTTTCACCACCCGGCTTGAAAGACAACAATTGCACTCTCTATTAGAATACACAGTGTAGGCTGACTCTCGGTAAATGCTTGTGGGGTAGAATAAAATGCTGTTGAATTTTCTGGAGTGAACTTTAGAGCTGCTTGTCAATGCCTTGGTGCTCTGTGTGATGTATCACCGGCATTCGAACGTTTCATTTGTCTTGGATTCCTGACCTATAACAGGGATTTCCACATGGCTCTTGTGCCGCAGGAAGTATCCTGGGGACTGTCCAGAGGGTGCGCAGGGCAGACCAGAGGGGCTTAGCTCAGACTGTTTTTATACTTGTAAGATTTGTGTCAAAAATGCTTCACACTCTTTTTGTAAGAAGTTGGGAAAAGTTGGGACTTTGTGCACACAATCAGTTTCTCTCAGCCAAAAGGCTAGTCCATTTGGCCATTAAATGAATTTCATTATATACATTCAGCCAACGAATATTTATTGAGCACGTACTATATACCTGATACTTTTCTCGGGACTGGCATTCAGCAGTGAGCAGGTTGTGTTTCTGTAGTTATCCCTTTAGATGAGCGTTTGATGGCAATGGAAGCTACTTTGAAGCATGTATTTTTTAAAAAATATTTATTTATTTTTGAGATGGGGGAAGGGGCAGAGAGAGAGGGGAACAGAGGAGCCAAAGCAGGCTCTGTGCTGGCAGCAGAGAGCCTAACGTGGGGCTCAAGCCTGTGAGGTATGAGATCACAACCTGAGCCAAAGTCAGAAACTTAATGGACCAAGTCGCCCAGGTGCCCCCGAAGCACATTTTTCTCAATCAATGATATCCTCCTAAATAGTATCTAGTAAAGATCATTTGTGAAATGTCTACACTGCCGCAAAATTCAGTTAGGAGTGTGTAGTAGGTTGAATAATGTCTCCCCCAAATTCATGTCCACCCAGAACCTCAGAATGTGACCTTATTTGGAAATGGAGTTTTTGCAGGTGTAGTTAGTTAAGGATCTTGAGATGAAATCATCCTGGATTTAGGGTGGGCCCTACATCCAATGACCGGTGTTCTCGTAAGAAGGGGAAAGGACACAGAGACACACAGAAGATGAGGCCATGTGAAGACAGAGGCAAAGATTGGAGCAATGGAGCCACAAGCCAAGGAATGCCTGAGGCCACCAGAAGCTGAAAGAACCAGGGGAGGATCTTCCTCTGGAACATTCAGAGCCAGCATAACTCTGCCATCACCTTGAGTTTGGACTTCTAGCCTCTAGAACTGAGACATGAAGTTTCTGTTCTTTTGAGCCACCAAGTCTAGAGTACATTGTTCCAGCAGTTCTAGAAAGGCTTTCTCTCAAGGCTTCCCAGACGCTTTATTTAGCCTTCTCTCGGCAGAGGAGGGATAGGCCACAGCAGTTTCCACACATGTCATGACAAACTAGCACCAGCTGCTTTCTCGCTTCCTCATCCTTCTTCTCAGCTTCTCAGCAGAGGCTGGCCATGAGTTCTGGGGGTCCCTCTGCTCTCAAATGACACTGGGAGAAGTGTCCACAAGAGTAGGGGGGCAAGTATGGATGGTTTCTGCTCCCCTCCCCTCCTTTCTCAAGGCAAAAACATCTCACACACAGTGATTTCAGCAACAGCTCTGGCCCTTCCATGTACCCCACGCCAACCACCCTGGACTGGCCAGCATGACTTTGTGGATGAACATAGACCTCTCCAGTCTTCTCCCACCACGCCATCTGCTCTGCATCCTCAACCTCATGACGGCCAACAGGCCAGCGGGAAGTGGGGTACAATCAAGCCCATGCTGGGTAGGTCCAGGCAGCTCTAAGTATGGGAGCCACAACAGTGGCTCAAAACCACTTTTGAGAAATCTGCCGGGTTGAGAATGTGTGGAATGAAGAGCTGTAACCATGTGAACAAAATGCCTCTAGCCCGACTCCCACTGCTTTCTGTCTGAGGCCATTCATTTGCTGTGCTTCTGACAAGAGTGTCCATTTCCTGAACCCTGAACATATCTTCCCATTTATTATCTTATTAAAATTTCACCACCACTCTGAGAGGTTAGGAGGATTACTATGCCATGTTAGAGATGAGGAAACAGAAATTCAGAAAGGTTTGGGGGACCCTCCTGAGGTCAGATGGCTCTTAAAGGGCAGGCAGCAATTTGAACCCAAGGATGATCAACCCCAGAGCCAATGTGTATGCTTTTGCCCCACTGCAACTCTTATTTTCAGATGCACTGTGTGGAGGGCAAGCTTCAGCAGTCGCCACATCTCCCTGGGCCTGTGTTCACTAGCTGCCTCGTTTGTTTTTAATGTTCACCTCTAAGACTGATAGGCTGCTTCTCAAGGCCTCCAATTTCTATAGTGAATTTATGGGACCTAAAGAGAAGCCATTGATTGCCTCAACCATCCTTGGGGGTCTGCTTCAGGAGAGATCTGGACCTTTACAAGAATTTCCCCCAAATGCCTCGAGCTTGTGAAAAAGCAAACAAAATCGCTGCTAGTTTGTAAATTTCTTCCTGTTTACAGTAGTTAGCATTGTAATTTTAGGCCAAATTATGGGGACTGTGTACGCTTTGTGTGTTGGGCTTTGTATAACCCATGGCCAGAGAACATCAGTGCCCACCGACCCCATATTCCCTTTCTCCATTTTCAGTGATTCTCTGGGTTTAGATGGTTGCCGGGCTGGTTATATGGTGGTCGTAGTTACACTTTATCAGATGTCAGTTGGTAGAGCCTCAGTTAAGGAGCCCCAATAGGGAAAAAGCACTGGCAACTGTCTTTTAGATGTGGAGTCTCAGTTTGCACTTGCAACTGGCAAGGAGAGAGCTTACAGGAAAAGTCTGCCAGGTTTTCTGAAAATAGTCTTGGAGAGAGGGGACTGGAAGATACATGGGAACCAAGAGTATGGACAAGGGCAGGGGCTTAGAGTGTTAAAAGGGACAGCTTCCTCAGATGCTACTGCAATTCCTGAGGTCACACCTGCATGCCAGGAGCCCTGAGTTTTTGCCGGGATGGAACCAGTTCACACTCCCCTCCCCTACTGGACCCAGAGCCTGCCTCTTCTAGTGCTACCATTCTTGGCTCCATCCCTTTTTCATTGTTCACCCCCAGGGGGAAGCAGACATGCAGCCAGTGCCTTCCCATGTAGAGAAAATAACAAATTCCACACTCGGAGTTCTCAGGACATTGTGCCTGATGTGGGGGTCTGGAGGCCCTTTTGGAAATCATTCTGGAAGCATCTAGCCTTCTTACCCTTATTCCTTGGTGGGACTCATCCTACTTCCTCTGTTCCTTCCTTCCCCAGTTGGTGGCTGTCCCTCCTTTATCATGCAGGGTTGAACAGACAACAGGCTGGACACCAATCAACACTTGCTCCAGGGCTCCGAGACCCTGGGGAGACATTTTCATCTAAAGGGAGCACCAGACTAGGGACTCTAATCAATACCCTCACTCCCAGATAAGTTCCTTTTGGGTCATTGCCACACTTCATTCCCCAAAGTTCCCAGATTTAGAAAATAAAAACACAGGTCATATAGTTACATTTGAACTTCATGTACACAATGATTATTGTTAGTATAAGTATATCCCATGCAATACTTAGAATATACTTATACCAAAATGATAATTTTATCTTTTATTATTTATTTATTTATTTATCTATTTATTTATTTATTTTAAAGAGAGAGCCCAAACAGGGCAGAGTAGTAGAGGGGGGAAGAGAGAGAGAATCTTAAGCAGGCTCCATGCTCAGTGTGATCCAAGGACTCTGGGATCATGACCTGAGCCTAAATCAAGAGCCGGGTGCCTCAACTGCCTGAGCCCCCCAGGCGCCCCTGCTTATGCATAATTTAGCTGTGAACATCCTATTGAATGTACCATCCTCCACCTCCACCCGTAGCTCACTGATCCACACTGCCCATGGCAGTAGCACAGGGCTGCAAGCCATGCTCTGGGAATGAAATGACCAGGGTATTCGTTAGCAAGTATGAGCTTTCCCCCCTTCTCAGTAAATGGCTCGGCTCTCATTCTCTGCAGAAAGTAGGCCCATTCACACTGTCCTCTGTGCTCAGAGAGTCATACCTCAGGCACATCTTATTCTCCACTGGGCTTGGAGCTTCTTGAGGGCTGGTTAATCTCGCTCTTATTCCTCCACTCTCTCTCCTTTATGGTGCCCAGCAGAATTCAGGAGTCAGAGCAGGGTGAGCTCAGTAATGGCTTAATTGTGGAACACCCACCTGCATAAGTGCCTCTGATCACAGCAGGGTAACTTGTGACAGGAAAGGCCTGGTGTGTCTTGCTTTATCTGCTAGAAGGGCTGATCCCTAAGGGCAAGAGCTTACCTGTTTCACTCCCTACTTTGTCTTCAGGGCCTGGCATGGTGCCCAACACCCAGCAAGTGCTCAGTAGTCACATGTTGCATGAATCAGCAGTTGTGTTCCTGGTGACTGAGCCCCACCTCCACGAACATTTCCCAGATGCCTGGCCCCGCATCCCATGGAAGGAGTGAGCTGGGGTGGTGCTGACGGCCTCCCAGGGCTGAGAGGCAGAGGAGTCTTCTGGGCAGGGATCACAGCAGGACTGTGAGAGCAGGCTGCACTCTGGGCTGGGGGAAAGGAGCCAGGCCCATTCAGGAGGGAAGCACACAGTGACCGAGGCCCAGGGAGTGAGCTGGGCTGCGCGCTGTAGGAAAGGCCAGGCGCTGGGAAGCTTCCCCGTCCCGGGTCCCTGTCCGCACCCCAAGAGTGGACAAGGACGCGAGGGAGGGACGGCTTCGGGCTGAGTCTGTGGCCCCACCGTGGGGTTGGGAGGGGTGTGGGGCCTCTGGCCTGGGCCTGTCATCACCCGCTGGGCTGGCAGCTGGGCACAAGACCCGCCAGGCGGTGGGGAGCAGAGGTCAAGGGTCAAGGGTGGGAAGGGGTGCAGAGGGGGATGCCCAGTTTCCCTGCCAAAGAGCCTGGGCCTTGGGGGCAGCTGCCAGCCCTCCTGGGCAGGGGAAGGGGTGTGGGGGCTGTGGCCAAGCGCCCGGGCCTGCCCGCCTGGCAGGAGGCCCAGCTTGGGAGGGCTGCTGCGTGGGTGGGTCCGGCAGGGTAGCGACTGCCAGGAACCCCTGGCGTGGACTCCCCATTGAGCCAAGGCCGGAGGGAACGGGACACTCCCTGGGCGGCCTGAGCGGGAGGCGGCCCCTCAGATGCAGGTCTGCCTGTGGGACTCTGTGGTGGACACCTGCTACACTAAAGCTGCCACAGGCCAAGGCCCCACCTGCCTCCCTGCAGGGAGACTGCTGAAGCCCACCCTTGGCTGTGCCAGGGCTGCGGAGGACCCATCTCGCCCATCTCAACTGGCCGGGATCTGAAAGAGTGGTGGGAGAGTTACCCACACCCTAGAGGACAGTTAATAAGGGAGCCCCACCTTGATGCCCTTGTCAACGCAGCGAGGCCTGGATCTGTCACCCCATACCTAACACCTCACACCTAGTAGGTGCTCCAGAAGTGTTTGATGCTGAAGAAAGAAATGAAAGGATGAATGAAGAAAGGGAGCCTGGCAATGACTGCCGAGGTTGAGGACCGGCCTCTTGGGGGATGCCTCCCCACTGTGAGTGTCTCCATCTGTGGGGTTGTGGCCATTCTCCCATGCAGTGTGGCAGAGGAAGCTTTTGTTCTCTCCTGCCCAGGAGGGTTGATCTAGAGCAAGTAACTGCAGGGCCCACTTTGGGAGGGCATCGTAAGTCTGAGCAGTGTGAGGAAACAAACCTCAATGTCTAATCCTCCCCGCATCACTGTCCTCCTGCAGGGCCATAGCAGTGTCCACTCCAGGAGGGTGCCTTGGGTTCGTCCTCCATGGACCACCACACCCTCAAGGTCCTCCAGTTCTGCAAGGCCAGCATCAGGGGCCTCCTCACTTAGGAAGCCTCCTGCCTCCTACCACGAGGGGCCAACGATCCCTCTATTCCCAGGATGTCACCCGAACATTGTGTTGTAGTTCCATTCTCTGGGGACAGTCCTGTATCCCGGAGTCTGAGAAAGCTGGGGGTGGAGATCCTGGCACTCCCACTTACCAGCTTGTCTTTGGGTCTTTTTATCCATGTCTGTAAAATGGGATGATTGGAACAGCACTAGGATTACTTTGAGGCCTGAATGCACGGTCTCCTCTAAAGGGTCTAGCCCAGAAGTGGTCCTTGGCAAATTGCAGTCTTCAGTCTCCTGGAAGGTCGGGGCTGTATCCTCTTTGCTCCCCACTCTGTCTAACTCTGAAGCCTCCCAGATGGCCTGGCGTGAGTAGGCACTCCAGGAAAATCTGTTGTTGTACTGCCTTGCCTGACCAGGACTGGTTCCCAAACTGGGCAGGGCTGAGTCTGCAGGCTGCCACTGGGGCTGGGACAGGGAGTCTGACCAGTCTGGCAAAGTGGCTCGAAAAGCACCCACCACTGAGACCAACCGTGTTTTGAACTGGGTGCAGAGAACTCCTTCCTGGGAGCCGAACTCCCTTCAGCTGCCCCTGTGGTCCAGCACAGACAGGAAACCAGCATGTTTGGCTGTCTCCCCTTTTCAGTGTCATCCACAAGATGGCTGCTTCTGGAGGTCTGGGCAGCCGGGACTGGAGCTCAGGCAGGCTTTATCCCCCACTGCAATTTGCCTAGTGACCTAGATTTGTGGCCAGGCGCCGGTCTAAACTCTTGTCTGGTTTGGCTGGCACTAGGGTTTCCAGTTTTAGCAAATAAAAATATAGGATGCCCAGTTAAATTAAAATGTCAGATAAACAATGAATAGATTTGTAGTAGTAGAAGTATGTTCCATGCAAACTTTAGGACATACTTACTCTACGAAATTATTTGTTGTTTATCTGAAAATCCTTTGCAACTGGACTCCCTGCTTTCTCCCTGGCAAACCTAGCTGGAGCTTTTCCAGCCGCTGGGGATTGGAAGGGACTCAGCCTTGGGGGGCGGAGTGGGAGGGGACGGCTCCCACCGAAGGCACTTTGAATTGATGTCAGAACAATGGCAAGGGTTGTTCTGTTTTTCTTTGCATAGAAAAAGAGCATTCCATGTCACTCAAAGGAAAACAGAACGGTGAATTTCAGCTCTCTGCCTTGTTCTATTGATGTTGACCCGGAACATGCTAGATTCTGAAAGGGATATTGACTGTCAGACAAGTGGCCCTTTCATTTGTCTATGTAGCACTCCTTCCAGTGGTTGGTGCCCACTACTCTGTGGCCCGTTTGGCATACACTTGGGATGGGATGTGCAGTGGCCATTTGCTTCTCCAGAAGTCCCTGTTCTGCGGGGCTTTTCTGATGCTCCATGTACAAAGGACATTTAATCGAGTGACCTGAGCCACACACTAAGGATTTCTCGAACACCTCTGAAGCCTTGGGTCCTTTACATTACATAACCTTTAATCCTCACAACTCTGAGAGGCCATGTTATTCTCATTTTACATATGGGTAAACTGAGCCCCAGACAGAGAAGATTTGTGTGGGGTCATACAGAAGGTGAGTGGTGAGGCTGTGGTTCAGACTGTTCTCTCTGAATCCGGTGCTTAAACTCATCCCTATAGTCCTGCTCTGTGACCCTTGTGCCCACCAGCTTACTCAATCCCTGCTCCAGGCCTCAGGGTCACTACTCATTAAATAAGGAGGGTAGACGAGGTGATCCCTGACATATCTCCTAGCGATTCTCTTTTTTTAAAAAAATAATATTATACTATATTATACTATATTATATTATATTATATTATATAAACAACTCCCAACATGGGGCTCCAACTCATGAACCCAAGATCAAGAGTTGCATGTTCTACCGACTGAGCCAGCCAGGTGTCTCACAGTGATTCTCTTTTGATGGAGATCACCAAAAAGATGAAGTCACTTACCATTTTCATGCATGTGCTTCTTGCAAGCAAAGCCACTTTTGAGGATATTGTTCCTTGCCTCAGAGCAAAAGATGGATCAACATTTATACTGCAAAGCTTGGCTAGCATCTCATGCACTGCCTATTCCCCGTAGAGTGAGCATGGTGGCTGTATAGATGAACTGAAGGTCAAGGGCTTACAGCACTTTCTGTGCCAGCCAAGGGCTGCTCCGTCAAGCCCTTGGTCTCCAGGCCTGTGTAGAAATGGGGCATTGGGAATAACTACATGCCAGAAACACCTGTGACATACTTGTCAGTTATGAAACACAGGCCTGCATTCTGCACCTGGACCTGACTCTCCTACAGATATCATGAGGACAGAGGAAAAGGCAGGTCTGAAAAGACTTACTCTGCTTTCCCCTCCCAGACCTGCGGCCCAGCAAGTGGCCAAGCCTCTTCATAGATGCCATCAAGAACCCGCCCATCAGGAACTCAGCAGTGGCACGACCAGAGCTGGTCCTCAGTAGGATTGAGGACTCAGAGGCAATGCTCTTTCTGAGTGGGGATGGCATTGTAGTTTAGGCATTCGTAGCTTCCCCTTTTTCCTTTCCCTGGCTAACTCTTGCCCATTATTCAAGGCTCGGCTCAGGAGTCATCCCCTCAGGAGTCCTCCCCTGTACTCAGCTGCTCACCAAGAGGGTCAGTGCCCTCCTGCGAGTCCCATGATACCTGGTTCCTATCACTCTCTCGGCCTATGTCTCCCCTACTGGGCTGTGAAGATGGAGTCTGAGTCCTTTTCATCTTGTCACCCTGGAGTTGTCTTCTGCCAGCTCTTGTGTGACAGACTTCTTACTTTCAGGTCTCAGCTTAAATGTCATCTCCTCACAGAGGCCTTTATTGACCTCCCTGGCCAACCTCCCCACTGGGTTATTTTCTTTCACTGTCTACATAGCACTAATCACTGCAGAAATCAGGTCGTGTATTTGTTTTTCGTTGAGATGAAATTCATAAAAACAATCGTTTTAAAGTGTACAATTCAGTGGTACTTAGTATATTCATAATGCTGTACAACCATCTTCTCTATCTAGTCTCAAAATATTTTCATCACCCCAAAAGGAAACCCCATATCCATTAGCACCCACTAATCAGTTTTCTGTCTATAAATTTGCCTATTCTGGATATTATCCATAAATGGAATCATACACTATGTGCTTTTGGTGTCTGGCTTCTTTCACTCAGCATCATTTTTTCAAGATTTATCAGTGCTGTAGCATGTGTCAGTACTTTGTTCTTTTCAATGGCTGAATGATATTCCATTGTATGGAGAGACCACGTTTTATTTGTTTGCTCATCAGTTGATAGATGACTGATCATTTTCCCTGTTTGGCTTTTGTGAATAGTGCTGCTATAAACACTCATGTTCAAGTTTTTGTGTGAACATATGTCTTCATTTCTCTTGGTTATATACGTAGGAGCGCAATTGCTGGATCAAATGATGACTTTATGTTTACCTTTCTGAAAAACTGCAAGGCTGTTTTCTACAGTGGTCGCACCCTTTCATATTGCCACCAACAACGCACAAGGGTCCCAAGTTTTCCACATCCTTTCCAACAATTGTTATGATTTGTCATCTTGATTATAGTCATTCTAGTGGGTGTGAAGTTGTATCTCATTGTGGTATTTGTTTTTTATTTCTTCTTGTCCTTCCTTCCTGAATATGGACTCCAGGAGGCCAAGGGGTTATGTGTGGTCTGTTCTCTGCTATATCAATCATCTACCCTTGGCACATGGCAGGTTCTCAATACATGCAGGTCGAGTCAATGCATGAGGGAATTTGTCCTCATTGAATCCTTTCCTCATAGCCCAGGACCTGGCACAGAGAAGGCCCGTAGTGGCTGTGTGTTGGGTGTGCTGACCCAATAGCTCTGGGATGTGGCTTGGTCCCCAGGGGAAGAGGGTCTTAGGACCATGCAAGGGGAAGAGACCCTGCCTACATGGGCTGGGGCTCAGAGCAGCAGTCCTACCCCCATAGGATCTGAAATAACAAAACAGAGGCTCAGCTCATGACAAGGACACCTGCTTCAGGTTGGAATCTCGAGGGAGGTGAGCAAGCAAGGCCAAGGCACCTCCCAGGAGCACTAGCTCACAAACCGACAGCTTTGCTGCAGTCTCCCTTCATAATTCCTCCTGCAGCAGCATCCTGAGAAGTCCCTTCCAGCCCGGCTTCCCCATTTCATGCTGCCCCTTTGGGATTTGGAGACCAGACTCTGAGTTAATGGCCTCGGGACTGAACGTCTTTAGATGCTGCTCCTGGTAACTGTCCTTTGGTTGCAACCACAGGGGTGGGAGTCTCCTTGTACTATCTGGTGGGGGAAGGACATGGCTTAGAAGGAGCTGGTGGTGCTGGGGCTTCTTCTAGCCTGTCTAACCTGACTTTCCCATGCTCTACGATGGGGCACAAAGGAGCCTACAGGCTGCCGATTCCAGGGCGCTTGGCCCCACACAGCTCACAGATGTAGAGGCTTTGCTCCCTGGACACAGCAACAGGCACAGGTGTTCAGTGGGCTCTTCCAAAGGCAGTCCTTGCAAAACACTCTGGTGGTTTCTCTAAAAGTTTGGTTTTGGTTTCTCTAAAAGCACGGTTTTGGTTTCTCTAAAAGCACACAGAGTTACCATGTTACCCAGCAATTCCACTCCTAGGTCTATGCCTGAAAGAATTAAAAAAGGATGTCTGAACAAAAACTTGTACATGAATGTTCATAGCACCATCATCATAGCACAATCATCATAGCACAATAGCCAAAAGGTGGAAACAACCCAAATGTCCATCGATGGATGAATGCATGAAATGTGGTGTTGTCATATAATGGGGTATTATTCTATAAAACAGAACGAAGTATCTAATCATTATATTGTACACTGAAACTAATATTATATGTCAGTTGTATCTAAATAAAAAAGGAATGAAGTGCTGATGGATACTACATCGCCGATGAACTTGAAAGCATTATGCTAAGTGAAAGAAGTGAGACACAAAAGTCCATGCTTTGTATGATTCCATGTGTATGAAATATTAAGAATAGGCAAATCCACAGAGACAGAAAGTAGATTACCGGCTGCCAGGGGCTGGAGGTGGTGGTGAGATGAGTAATGGCTTGACGGGCATAGGGTCTCCTTTAGGAGGGATGGAAATGCTTTGGAAATAGGTAGAGGTGTTAGTACAGTACTGGAATGTACTCAATGCCTTGGACTCCATCCCTTCAAGTGGTTAGCTTTATGTTATGCAAATTTTGCCTCTTTTAAAAACAAAAAGCATCCTTCTCTGCCTGAGGTCACCGTAAGCCTCAGGACTGCAGGTCCTCATCAAGGTTTAGTTTCAGGTAAAGGCAAGAAAATGGTAGGCAGCTTCTTGCCAGGAATCCCTGGGCTCTGGCATTGGTGCCACTTGGTTCACACGAGGGCTCGCTGTTCTGCGCCTGTCATTTCCCTTAGTATTTTCAATCTTGAGAGAGGTAACGAAATAAATACCTATTGTTTCTACCCCTGTGGGCCAATGTCCAGAATATATGAGATTAGGGAGTCCTGTGGCTTTTTACATCTGGGTAACCCCCCAGGGATTTCTGGGGCTGGCACACAGGGGTGGAAGGGCTCAATTTTGCAATGGGCGATAGCAAAAGGCAGCTGGGAGGTGAATATCATCACTTAGAGAACAATCTCTGCTCCAGGCCCACAGCATGTGGAATTGTCCAGAAGCATGGTGTTGACTCGCGGGCAAGTATTCAGATGAGTGGTGCTGCTGTGCCAGGCCCTGCTTCTCTCTAATGCTTCCTGCAGTGCCAGAATCCTGTGAAAAACCTCAAAAAGAGCAATCAGACTTTCGGAGCCCCCCTCCCCCCGCTCAACCTCCTTCTTCCCAGGGAAGGTCCCAGGGTATTCAGGCTACTGCAGACTTCAAAAGGTCACCTTTGTTAGAAGCCAGAGTCCAGCCGAGTCCTCAGGTCACCCCGGCTGGGATCTCCCACGGCTCGATGCTCCTGCCCACCTGCTCAGGCCCTCCCAGCCCAGGTCTGCTCTGAATCTGGAACGCTGCTTCTAATCCAGTTTGGAAGGACATGGGGACTAATTTATACATTGATTAACATAGCCCTCAATCATACCTCCTGAAGCCAGAGAGATCTTAGTAAAGTGCACATCTGAACGGGCCAGCTCCTGCTTAACACTCTCCTAGGCCTTCCCATTGCCTTCT
Organism: Paguma larvata; assembly: GCA_030068075.1. Classification (NCBI taxonomy): domain Eukaryota; kingdom Metazoa; phylum Chordata; class Mammalia; order Carnivora; family Viverridae; genus Paguma; species Paguma larvata. The sequence continues at coordinate 118,326,023 of CM057830.1, read as the reverse complement.
GGATCAAGTGCAAGCTCCCTAGCCTGCATTTCAGAACATCTGTACATCCCAGGTTCATCCCAGCTCTAGCCTCTTGCCCCACCACTTGCCTGACACTCTTCCCTGCTCCTCTCTTCCACTTCTCCAGACTCAAGCTTGATGGTATTCCAACCAGAGCTTGCAACATCTGCAGTAGAGGCAAAGGGAGGGGGCTTCAGAGAGCCGGGTGCTAGAGTCAGGAGGGGCCAGGCAGGCACGAGGCTTCTGGGAGAGGCTGCCAGTCACACAGAAACGTGGTCTGGACCCCAGGACTGAAGCCAGAGTAGGTGTACTTCAGGTCTGCCCTGAGCTGCCCTCGGTGGGCTGGGAGGAGGCCTCCTGGCTTTTGCTTTCAACATCTTAAACTTGCCACCAGGCCCTGTCACGCTAACAGCTCAGCCCCATGGAGCCTTCCTGACCACAACTTCCCAGACTTCCTCCATTGCCTCAGCTTGCAATGTCCTTATGCCCACTCTTTAACTTTTAAACAATAAAAAAGTTATTAACTTGTAGCAGGAAGTCCAAAGGTGGGACAGATCCCATGATATCATCAAGCAGTCGGATTTCTTTCTGCCTCTCTTCGCTGTCACCCACAGCACTCATCCAAAGGCCAGTTCCCCCTGTGTCCCTAATATGGCTGCCGATGGCAGTTCTGGCTTCTAGGATTCCTTGTTTGCGTCCACTGAGTGAGAGATCCAGTAAAGGTCTCGATGGGCCCACCTAGTTCACAGACTTGCTCCTGAATCAGTGACTGTCCCAGGAGGAAAGGCCATATGGTTTTTGGCTTAAACCTAGGTTGTTGCTTGTCACCCTGAACCACAAAACTGTCTGTGTCACCAGGCCACACGTGGTCCCACCCTGCACTCCCACGCAGAGTTCAGGCAGTCCCTTCTCAGGGCCACCGCAGCCCCTGTACCTCCTTTGTCACGGCACTGCTGCCACTGTGTGGTCACTGACATGTTTTTACTGTCAGCTCTGAGAGGACAGGGGTGCAGAGGGCCTTTTCAGGGGCTCTGTGGCCCCAGGGGGCTGTCCTAGGAGAGCTGCTTTGCATTATTTGTTGAATGAAAGGCATAAAGGCTGAGTGATGGGTGCAGTGGCTGAGCATCGTGAGTGAGGGATACAGGAAGCGTGGAGTGGAGGAGAGGGAAGGCCACTGCCCCAGGCAGGTTCCAGTGTGTAAAGCCAGAGTCAAAGTGGGATGTGTCCCCCCCCCACCCCCCGCTCCCTGGGTGTGAGCACTCTCCTCTCATCTGTAAGCCTTGAGCTACAGCCGCGGGGATCCCTGGCTGGCCAGAGCCTGGCCTGGTGTAGCTCATTTAAGTAGCTGGGCCAACACCAGGTCTGGCCCATCCTCCCTCCCCCACTCTGGCCTTTCTTGGCCACTGACTTCACCCCTCTTTCTGCTGCCTGTCCTTGCCTCACCCTCTGGATTCGACACACACTGGTGCCCTCTGTCTGGTTATTAATAATATTCAACTAACTGGGCCTGTTCCCTGGCACCGAGAAGTGCCAGGCCCCACACCAGGGGCGACGCCAGGCGCTAGATCTCCTCCCAACCATGTGGTGGTACACGAATCATCACCCCGATCTCCAGAGGGCATTGGGGTGCTGCCTGAAGGGTCTCAGGGAGAAAAAGAACCTTAGCTGAGGCCAACGTCAGGGTGCAGTGTGAAAGCAGTAGCTGCCTCTCTCAAGAGAGCCTTCTGTCGGGTCCCCATCAAAAGGTGGATCATAAGGGAATTGCTCTGACTAGGCATTGGGGGGCCTCCTCAGCTCCCCATCTCGTGCTCAGTGGACTCCAAGACTCAGCCTGGGTTCAAATCTCAGCTCTGCCACTCAGTAGCTTGGTGTCCCAAGCAAGTTGCTTCTCTAAACGTCAAGTGTCTTGTCTGTGGTGAGGAGGGGGAGGGCAGGGAGGTTCCTCACCTCAAAAGATTCTTTTGAGCATTGCACAACCTGCTGAGAGGTGAACAAGGCCATGCACATGAAGTGCTTAGCATCTGCCTGGCAGCCATAATTTCTCCGTGTTCTGCCTAGGTACTCCTCCCTACAGGGAGTCTGAGGACTGCAGCAGAATGCAAGCCTGCTTTTTCTGTAGCTCTTCCTACCATCTCTCAACCTGCTCTTTATCGCCCAAATTGCCTCCCGTCCATGCACCAATCCATTTATTAATGTGACACATATCTGTCGGGTGCCTATTTTGTGCCAGGCACCGAGCCGGGCACTGAAGGCTGCCCTCACAGAGCAGTCGTGATCATTCAGTGTCAGGAGAGCCAGACTAGGGAATCACCTCTGCCCAGATGTTATGGGAAAGATACATTCCCATCTCCCCAGGCTCTTGTGCAGCTGAGGACTGGAACTCAGCCCTATGCCCCCATGCTTTCTTCGGGGACACCTCCTGAAGCTGCTGGGAGAGGGCAAATGGTGCCAGGCCCCTGCCCAACTCGCTTTGCCAGGCTGGTGCCCTCAGCAATGTGGTCATGGAGTGAACACATGTGTGGACAGTCCTAAGCCCAGGAGGCCCTCTTGGGGCCACTCTAGGTAAACCTTTTGGGGCTCAATTCAGGCAGCTGAAGAAGCCCTCCCTCCACTGTGAACCGAAAATCCTTTAGAATCACAGTCACAATGTCTGAGGGGAAGAGAGTGTTTGATTTACAAAAATCCCACATATATATGTCCTACAGCCTCGGGTGACTTTCTGGGCACTCTGTGATTTGCCACTGTCTCAGTCCATTCTGGCTGCTGTAACAAAGTGCTATGGTCTGGAAGGCTTATACACAACAGAAACTTATTTCTTACACTTCTAACTTATTTCTTATACTTCTGGAGGCTGGAAATCTGAGATCGGAATCCCAGGGTGGTCAAGTTCTGGGGAGGACCCTCTTCCAGTCTGGAGACTGTATCCTTACACAGAGGAGGGCAGAGAGGGGAAGCAAGCTTGCCCACGTTTCTTATAAGGACACTAATCCCACTCATGAGGCTCCACTCTCATGGCCTCATCTAATCTTAATCACCTCCCAAAGGCCTCTGCTTCCTCTTGCCATCCACATTGGAGGGTGAGGCTTCAACATACAAATTTTGGGTAGACACAAACATCCAGTCCATAACAGCCACCTGCCCCTGCCATGAGCATGGATGGGTGTGGGGAGTTAGGGCGCATGCCCCTCCAGAAAGAGCCACACCCTCTCTTCTTCCCACAGATCTGATGGGGCCAATGGGGCCCTGCCATGACAAGCTGGGCAGCTGGATGGGTGCACGAGCTGGGTTGATGTGCTCACAGATGCTAATCCCAGGATGCTGGGCCTGTCAGCCTTGGGAGCATCGGAACACTCATGGAGGTACTTGGTGATCCTTTAGCTGAAAAGCGCAATGGGTTCTCTGATTGTCATAACATCAGCACCATGGCAGGAGTGCAAGCTATTGGCTTCACCTGGAATAGTCTTCCTTCCCCAGACTCCTGGGAGGGTCTTTCATGCTTCATCATAGGCTTTACTTCCTCCAGGAGTGACACCTTCCCCTGTACCCCTGCCAGGCCAGGATGGGCCTCCTCTCTTGTGCTTTCACTGCCCCCTGAGCTAACCTTCGCCAAGATACTTACCATCTTGTACTATCATGTTTTTTCTCCCCATGACCTTGTGATCACTTCCTGTTGTCACTTACACCCCAGCTCCTAGCCAAGTAGCTGACATACAGTGAATGCTCCAGAGGATGAATGAGTTAACAATCTTCCATCAAAAATATCTTCAAGGGCAGGAGAGACAAGCCATATAAATCCCACCAAATGCCTCTGATCCCCTAGGCTCAACCCTGGCATCTCAAGTTCAACAGGCGGAGCTTGTTGCCAGGCACTGGGGACATGTAGGCAGGCTGGGCTGCTACTGGCTGTGGTATGCAAGGCCTTGAGTCACAAGGCAGATTGCATGCACAGGGCCTGCCAGGCCAGCATGGGGCTGGCTGGAGGAATAGGTACAAGCTCTGGGAGGGGGAGTGAACAAGGTCAAGAGGGCTGGGGGGAGCCATGACCTTCTTGACCTGTGTCCTAGGGCAGTGTGCAAGGAGGTACCTCTGCTCCCTGGGGGTGGGGGTAAGTGTAGGCACTTGTTAGTATTGAATGTTATCCTGGTGAACACCAGACCTTTCCCGCTGGGATCCCTACAGCCCATGCTCTTTGTGGAGGGTCAATTTTACTCTCGAACTAGGGGCAAGTAGTTATTTTAATTGGTAAGAAATGTGAATATTATTGTATCACATTTGAGTAATTATGGATGCAGTATGCCCTTGAATGCAACCTTCCTGTGGACTTTTGATGCCTATAACATAAGGTATCAAAAGGGCAACTTTGGTCTGTGCCCCTAGACCACCCGTGGGAGCTGCATCTCATTCCCTTCAGTTGTTAGGGTGACCCAGTGGAAAAACTCGAGAAACCCAGCATGTTGGTGGGAAACAGCATCAGCCTCTGGCATTAGATGGACTTGAATTCCCATCCCACTTCCCTCCATGTTGATAAGATGGCTGGGATCTTAAGCCGGCAATTCTAATATTTGGATGATGAAGCCTGCCTTAGCGACTGGCATGAGGGCTAGAGGCTAAGGTGGGAAAGAAGATCCTGCTCAGATCCCTGCCTGAGGCTGTGAACCCACTGACTGCCTAGATAGGGATGGATTGGAAGTGCCTGCTGCTCTCATTGGTGGATGGGGACATGGCTGTTCCTGAGCCTATACTGGGTCTGCTCTGTTAGGCACTGGGCTGAACAACTTGGCCCCACAATTTCTGCCATCTTCCTGCCAGCTATGGGAGAAGACAGGGGTCTCTGAGGCTTTGAAGAAGAGAGGAGACAGGGACTTGAGGGCCTGGGAAGGCTGTAGCTTACACACTGAGTGCTGGTTCACTGCTCCCATCCTTGGAGGAGAAATGCCCTCCTCCTCCTCTCCACGGCCACCTCAGCTTCTCGGTCAGCCTTTCCCAGGTCTGGCCTCCCGTTGACCCTAATAAGTAGACTGACTCAGTCTGACAGCTCATTCTGCTCTCTTGGCCATGCCCACTCCTGGGTCTCTGTATGGAGAGGCCATCAGCTCCTGGGCACCACAAAGGTCTTAGCAGAGCCTGCTTTCCTGGTCCCCAAGTATTAACATGATCTACTCAAGGTCCCAGTGATCTTCTCATTGGTGAGGTTGAGTTATGGAAGGAGCTAACAAAATACCACAAACTGTAGACAATAGGAATGGACTATCTTCTAGTTCTAGAGCTTAGAAGTCTGAGACCAAGGGGTCAGTAAAGTTGGTTCTCACTGAGGGCTGTGGAGGAGAATCTGTTCAATGCTTCTCCCCTCACATCTGGTGTTTTGCTGGCAATCTTTTGTGTCCCTTGCCTTAGAGAAGCATCCTCCAGTCTCTGCCTTATCTTCCTGCCATTTTCTCCCTGTGTGCATGTCCATGTCTGAATATCCCCTTCTTATAAGGACCCGGTCATACTGGATCAGGGGCTGGCCCCACTCCAGGGTGACCTCAGCCTAGCTTACCTAATTCCATTTACAATGACCCATTTCCAAGTAAGGTCATGTTCTGAGGAATTAAGGTTTAGGACTTCAATATACAAATTTGAGGGGAGGGACAGAATACAACTTATAACAGAAGAGAAATGGAAATTGAAGTTCGTCTGATGCCAAAGGCCACCTTTTATCTCAACGTGCTGGTGATTCTCAAATTTTGCCATGGAGTCTCCCTAACAACTGAAGAAAATGAGATGCAGTGTCTCACTTGGCATCTGCTGGAGGAAATGGGGAGAGAATTTTGAGTGATCACCCTTGGTACTGACCTCCCAGGATATCTTTGCTGAGGGCCACCTACTAATGATTCACATGCCTTGGTCTCCAGATTCCTGTAAACTTCTCACCACACCCCTCTCCCTACAACATTCACTGTCCCAGCCAAGTCCAGGGTTGATTTAAGCTCCTCGATTTGTTCTAGACTCCCAATATTGGTATTCCAGTTTTTCTTTCAGAAAGGAGGCTGGGGAGTTCCCATGCAGGAAGGATTTCCCTTGCTCTACTACCCAGAGCCCCAGAGTGTCCACAGTGACTCCCAGTGGGGCCCAAGGCTTCATTGGAAATGGGGGGCCACCCATTTCCCCCATCCTCTGGACTGAGAGAGATGTTATTATGGCCCAGTCTTCTGGGTTTGTTAGAGGCCTCCAGACTGCATCTTGAAGAGCAATTGCTTGAGGGACCATGTGGAGCCCTTTCCTGGAAATGCGCCTCCTCATTTGCCCTGGGCTCTCAGTCAGAGCCTGAGGTTTCTATGATTCCCATTTCTGCATGCTGGCCACACATTTACTTTAGCCTCATCTCAGGAAAGCACGCTCCGATTTAATGCCTTTCAGCCACACTTTCACACTGCTCAAGCCTGTTTCTATTTTATAGTGTGAACACTGAAGTGCCTTGATTAGAATAATCAATTCTGTATCAAGAAACCGCCTACCTGGGAATGCAGAATCCAGCCGGGTGCCCAGATGCTGAGAAAAGGGTCCCGTCTTACAGCCACATTACCCTGGACGTCAGGAGCTTCCGTGTGTGGTGGGTTCGCCACTCCTCAGGTGCTGCCACTGTGAGAAAGGAAATCCGTTCTTACCATGTCCTTCTGAAATGATTTTCCAAAGGAGGCTGCCCCTCCTGCATGGCAGCTTTGGGTTTAAGTTGTCAGTCTTAGCAATCCTGTTGGCAGCTGATTTACTTTAAGGACAATCAAGAGTTCGTGCTAATAAGATGCTGATAGGTAGCACTCATGGAGCAGTGGTCATGTGTCGGGTGTTGGGCCAGCTACTTCTCATGGCTACCCTCCAAGGCAGGTCTTCTTATTATGTCCATTTTCTTGGTAAGTAGACCAGGGCTCAGAAGAGTTACGTAGTTTTGAGAGAACACAGTTAGGAAGTAGCAATGGGTAGATTCAAACCCAGGTAGTCTGGCTTCAGACCCCCAAAATAGACTCACTCTGATGAACTGAGCATTGGCTTAGAAATAATTTGAGGAGGGGCGCCTGGGTGGCTCAGTCGGTTAAGCATCCAACTTCAGATCAGGTCATGATCTCATGGTTTGTGGGTTCGAGTCCCATGTCAGACTCTGGTATCAGCATGGAGCCTGAAGTCTGCTTTGGATTCTGTGTTTCCCTCTCTCTCTGCCCCTCCCCTGCTTGCTCTCGCTCTGTCTCTCTCTCAAAAATAAATAAACAATAAAAAAATTAAAAAAAAATTTGAGGATTTGATTTAGCCCCTTCATCTGTAGGTAGGGACAGAAAGGGGCATGCCCAAGTTCATAGGACAAGGTGGAGATGCAGGGCGGTATGATTTCACAAGGGGATGAAGTAAGCCCCTCAGAGATCAGAAGGAGAGGGCATTGCTCTGACTTATCAGTACTTGAAGCAGTCCCAAATCTTTTGAAAGACCCCTCGAGTGTCTTGCTTTTTTCAAAAGTGAGAAAACCCCAGAAAAATGAATCCTGTGCTTCCTCAGAATGAAGGTCTTGCAGTCTTTACCACTGTGCATTTTTTCACGCCTTCAAATATTTTTCATGTGCCTAATATGTGCCAGGGAAACATGAGTGAACAAGACAGACACAGTCCCCACCCTCATGGAGTTTATGTGCTAGAAGGGAAATGACAATAAGATGGGAAAAAACAAGAGCCCCAAATGGAGAGGAGCTTGGTGTGTTGAGGACCAGAAAGGAAGCCAGCATGGCTGCAGTGTAATGAACATGGGGCAGGGTGGTAGATGAAGTGAGAGAACTGAGTGGGGCTGGGCCTGTGGGGCTTTGTAAGCTGAGGAAAGGTCACACTGACTGCTATGGAGAAGGGGCTGGGAATGGGCAGGAGAAGCAGGGAGACCAGTTTGGATGCTGTAGTGGGTAAGTAGTGGTCCCCACCCCTCCCCACTGCAATATGTCCACTGGGACCCTGTGGATGTGACCTTATTTGGAAAAAGAATATTTGCAGATGTAACTAAGCCAAGGACCTTAAAATGAAGATCATCCTGGATTACCCAGTGGGCCTAAATCCAAAGACAAGTGTCTTTACAAGTAAAGGGAGCTGAGAAGTCATGTGAAGTTGATGAGGGAAGCAGAGATCAGAGCGATGCGGCCACCAGCCAACGCACACCTGGAGCCACCAGAAGCAGGAAGAAACAAAGAAGGATTCTCCTCTAGAGTCTTCAGTGGGAGTGTGGCCCTGCAGACACCTTGATTTTGAATTTCCAGCCTCTAAACCATGAGAAAAGAAACTTTTGTTGTTTTAAGTCACTGAGCTGCTTACAGCAGACCTATAGGAAACTCCTACAGATGCTACTGCAAGAATCCAGGTAGAGGCGATTCTGGTTTGGACCAGGGTGGTAGTCATGGAGCTGGAGAGGTGTAAACAGCCTTGGGATATGTTTTGAAGGTCCAACTGATAGGACTTGCTGGTGAATGGATTGAGGGGCCTGAGGGAAAGGGAGGAGATTGCTAGCTACAGATCTCCAGTGGGCACCCCTCACTACCTGGCCATCCTAGGAGACCCCTGGATTTGCTACTTGAGTAATGGGAAGAACAACAGTGCCAAGTATTAAGGTGAGGAAGACTGGGGCAGAAGGCTCAGGGGCGGCCAATTAGCAATGTGTTTGAAGGACCCAGGCAAGGTTAATGTGGCAGACAGATATTTGGGTATAAAATTCAGCATGGGATCTTGATGAGGATGCCTGGATTTAGGGAGTCCTCAGTGTAGACATGATATGGTTGGTTTGTTTTTTTTTTTTTTTCAAAAAGTTTTTATTGTGGTAAAACACATATAATAAAAAATTGACCATCTTAACCACCTTTTTAAAAACAGTATCTTTTTTATTTAAAAAACTTTTAATGTTTATTTATTTTTGAAAGCGAGAGAGAGAGAGAGCAGAGAGGGGCAGAAAGAGTCAGGGATAGAGGATCCAAAGTGCCTTCAGGCTGAAGGCAGAGAGCCTAATGCAGGGCTTGAACTCACGAACTGTGAGATCTGGATCTGAGTCAAAGTCGGACGCTCAACTGACTGAACCATCCAGGCGCCTTGACTATGTTAACCAGTTTTAAGGTAAAATCCAGTGGTATTAAATACATTTATAGTGTTGTGCAACCATCACTAACATCTATTTCCAGAACTCTTTTTCATCTTGTAAAACTGAAACTCTGTCCCCATTAAACAGTAACTCTCCATTCTTCCCTTCTTTTAGCCCCTGACAACACCATTCTACCTTATGTATCTATGATTGTAACTACTCCAAGTACCTCATGTAGGTGGAATCGTGCAATATTTGTGTTTTTACGACTGACCTCTTTCACTTAATGTAAAGTCCTCAAGGTTCACCTGTGTTGTAGCATGTGTCAGAATTTCCTTCCTTTTTAAGGCTGGATAATATTACATTTTATGAGTACACCACATTTTGTCTGTTCATCCATAGACAGACACTTGGGTTGCTTTTTTGTTTTAGCTACTGTGAATAATACAGCTCTGAACATATGTATGCAAATATCTCTTTCAAACCTTGCTTTCATTTCTTTTGGGTGCATATACAGAAGTAGAATTGCTGGATCACATGGTAATTCTATTTTTATTTTTTTAAGCTTGTTTATTTATTTTGAAAGAGAGAGAGAGACAGACAGACAGACAGACAAACAGAAAATCCCAAGCAGACTGCACACTGTCAGTGCAGAGCTTGACATGGGGCTCAAACCCACAAACTGTGAGATCGTGACCTGAACCCAAGTCAACAGTCAGACACTTAACTGACTGAGCCACCCAGGTGTTCCTCTATTTTTAATTTTTGAGGAGTTTCCAAACTGTTTTCCACAGAGGCTGTACCATTTTACATTCTCATCAACAGTGCACAAAGTTCAGATTTCTCCACATCCTGGCCAACACTTGTTATTTTCCATTTTTTTTAATAGTAGCCACCCTAATGGGTATAAGGTGGTATTTCACTGTAGTTTTGATTTGTATTTCCCTAATGATCAGTTCTGTTGAGAACTTTTTCATGTGTTTATTGGCCATTTGATTGTCTTGGAGAAATGTCTAAGTGCTTTGCACATTTTTGAATAGGGTTGCTTTGTGTTTTGATTGCTGAATTTTGAGAGCTTAGAGATAATATGTTTTGATAGTCATGAGATTGGATGATACTATCTAGCAGGGGAATACAGATGGATAGGAAAGAGAAGTCTGAGGATTGAGTCCTGGTGCATTCCACTGTTTATAGATTGAGTTAGTGAGGAGCCAGCAAAGGGTCAACTGCTGTTGACAGATCAAGGAAGATGAGGACTGGCTGTAGGTCACTGTTGACTTTCATGGGAACTTTTGTAGTGGCATGATGAGGATGGAAACCCCACTGGAGGGAACTGGGGAGGCACTGTGAATGAAAAATGGCAATGGCCTGTGTAGATAACTCTTTCAAGAATTTTTGTTGTGAAGGGAAGTGGAGAAGTGAGGCAGATAGCTGGAGAGAGATAAGGAGTTGGGGTGGGGGGATATCTCAGGAATGATCAAGAGAAGGGAGAGATCAATGCAAGGGTGGTAAATGGGGATGACTGTATGAGCAAGACTTTTGTGAAGGCAAGATAACTGGGATCCAGGATGCATGTGGAAGGGCACAAGGACATGTCTTCTGTGATGACATCAGGGAAGGCAGGATGAGTGGGTACAGATATGAGTCCTTGGTAGTTATAGTATTGTTTCTGCTTTTGGATGGAGGGAGGAAAAATGTGTGACAGTTGTTTAGGGAAGAGAGGAGAATGTAGTAGGATACTGGGCAGTGTTGAGTACCCACATGGTATGTATTGCTACTATTATATTTAAGCCAACTTAGATAATACCTTGTCTAGGCATCACTGCTTGACAAGTGGTATCATGGGTGAGAGCACTGACTTTGAATGTTTGCTTCTTGGATTGGCCCTTCGTAGCTGGGGAACCTTGATTGAGTCACTTATGTCGCCCAGGATGGCACAGCCAAAAAGTGATAAAGCTGTGGTTTAAACCCAGAACCTCCAGTCTTCCTCCTGTGTGGCATGGCCTCTGTTCACCAAATGCGAAATATGAAGAAATAGCCAAAATCCTTTTAGGGTTGAGATATTGTTTGGGGAAATGTGATTTGGGAGTCCTAACAGTTTGCCACATACTCATTTCTGGTTATTCCAGGGGTTTGAGCTCACAACCCTGGGATCATGACCTGAGCTGAAATTAAGAGTTGACACTCAACTGATTGAGCCATCCAGGGGCCCCTGAAATCTTTCATTAAAAAATATTGGCCATAAAATCAAATCAGAAACACAACATCAAGTGTCCCAGGTCCCTGTCCTCATCATTGTTTCTTCCTAGCACAACGTGAGTCTCTTTGGTGGATTGGAGAATATGGCCACCATATCTTTAAGGCATTCATAGAACTCAAAAGAATCACAGGGGAATCCAGTTGACTTCATGGGTGAATTGAAGATTTACTTTATTGATGAGCGTTTTTGGAAACTGCTTGGAGTCTTTTTGATGTTCCAGTGCTGCTCGCCTTTTGAGTTTGTAGCAGTCCATTTTGCTGATGAAATTCTATTTGCCTGATGTATGAGCATGTTCCCTATACTGCATTGTGATTGTGTGGGTGCCTGTGGGGCACTATTGGATTTGCCTGCTAGGATTAGAACAGGAGTCAAAGAACCATCAACACTGGCCATGCATATAGGCTTCGTTTCTGTCCAACAACAATGTCTTTGAGAAAAGGCATTTAACAGAATGGATCAAGTTGGCTGGCTGGGACTTGGCAACCCCACCCTCCCTTGAACCCACATCATGCTTTGTGTTCTACCTGGGTAGCCTCCAACAGGAATGCTGACAACCTGGGACTATCCCAATGGTAGGTAGATATCACAGAAGGACTGTTATGAACTGAATGTTTGTGTTCCCCTAAATTCATATGTTGAAGCCCTAACCCCCAATGTGACCATATACGGAAATAGAGCCTCTGAGGAGGATAAAGGTTAAATGAGGTCTTAAGGGTGGGACTCTAATCTGAAGGGCTGGTTCTCTTATAAGGAAAGGAAGAGACACCAGAACTCTCTCCATCGTATGAAGACACAGCAAGATGGCAGCCGTCTGCAAGCCACAAAGGGAGCCTTTACCAGGAAGTGAATCTGCTGGCACCACTGCCCATTCCCCATCCAAGTACCAAGCACATCCTGGCACAGAGGTTTGCACTCCCTTGGGGGTCGCTCACCCACCAGGGGTTGGGGAGTGGATTGTGGAAAGGGAGAATGACTTCCCTGGCCCCAGCTTCAGTGCCACATTTTCATTCTGCAGCTTTTTTATTGCTAAAGGATGGGGTGGTGTTCACCATTCTGGCTGTAACTCTTCTGTCTTTAGAACAATACCCAAAGATGAATATCCCGAGTAGGAGTGGGCAGGTAGTGGCTCTACATGCATGTACCTGGGTAGAACAGTGCATCCAGATGATATCTTTGGCTATCCCACGGCTGTGGTGCCTAGTGGGTAAGAGCGGGGGGACAGAAGTGCACTCAAGAGTTCATCCTGACTTCACCTTTATCAGCTACATGGCCTTAGGCAAGTCACTCCACATCTCTGAGCACCAGCTTCCTCCTATATAAAAGGACGTCATACGAATGGATAAAGAAGATGTGGTACATATATACAATGGACTACTACGTGGCAATGAGAAAAATGAAATCTGGCCATGTGTAGCAACATGGATGGACCTGGAGGGTATTATGTTAAGTGAAATAAGTCAGTCAGAAAAAGACAAATACTATATGTTTCCACGCATAGGTGGACTTTGTGAGACTAAGAAAAAACCATGGGGGAGGGGAAGAGGGGAAAGGAAAAAAAGACACAGAGAGAGGGAGATAAAACATAAGAGACTCTCAAAGACTAAGAACAAACTGAGGGTGAGGGGGGTGAAGGACGGGGAAGAGGGGGCGATGGGCATTAAAGAGGGCATGTGATGGGATGAACACTGGGTGTTATATGTGAACCAATTTGAAAATAAACTATTAAAAAAAAAGGACTTCATATACCACTTCTTGAGTGTTAGTAAGAGAAGTAAAGATGACCACATACTCTTAAGGCTCTGAGCTCAGTGTCTGGGATATGCCAAGTGCTTAAGTGGGATTGCAAATTTACTCCTTGAAACTCTTCACATGTACAAATAAAAAGGTCACTTCAGCAGGTGATATAACAGCTCTATTTTTGCTCATGAGCCTCCACTCCGAGGGGGGAAGCAAGTTTTACCCTTGCTAATTGATGGTACTGGTCTCGTCAGGCCTGGAGGTAAATGTACCCCTTCCCTGTGCTGCTTTCCAAAATGGCATCTCAGGCAGGCCCAGGTATCACTCTCTCCACCCTCACAACCTCTGGGTCTTTTTCACTTTTACTACCATGAGCTCCTCTCAGGCTCTTGGATGGCACGAGTTGGGATTAGCTTTCATGTTCCTTGAACCAGCTTCCAATGTGCTCCTAGTATGCATAAAGCCTTCCTGGATGCTAGTCCCAAGGAGAGAGAAGGGACGCATGTGCCTACATCTCTCTTTGCTTTCCTTTCCCCACCATTCCCTGAAGAGAGTGGGTGTGGGGAACACTTTCTATCATTTTTTCATCACAGCCTGACTTTCTGCTACCCCTAGCATAGAATAATATGGACACAGCTTCATATGATGATAGTGGGAACTCTATTATTCAAGGATATACCAGAGAAATAGAACCAGTAGGATATAGTGTGTGTGTGTGTGTGTGTGTGTGTGTGTGTGTGTGTGTGTGTGTGTATTATAAAGAATGGGTTTAGGGGTGCCTGGGTGGCTCAGTCAGTTAAACGTCCGACTTTGGCTCAGGTCATGATCTCACAGTTCATGGGTTTGAGCCCCGCATCAGGCTCTTTGCTGACAGCTCAGAGCCTGGAGTCTGCTTCAGATTCTGTGTCTCCCTCTCTCTCTGCTCCTCCCCCACTCACACACTGTATCTCTCTAATTCTCAAGAATAAATAAACATTAAATAAATTAAAAAAGAAAAGAAGAATGGGTTTATGTGATTGGGGAGGCTGGCTAGGCAAGTGCAAAATTTGCAAGCTGGAAACTCAGCTGGAGCTGTTGCTGCAGCATCAAGGCAGAATTTCCTCCTCTTTAGGGAAACCTTAGTCTTTGCTCTTAACGTCTTTCAACTGATTGGATGAAGCCCATAAGCTGGAGGATAAGCTTCTGTACTTAAAGTCAACCAATTACAGATATTAGCTACGAATTCCCTTCACAGCAACACCCAAATTAGTGTTTGATTAAATAACTGGGGACAACAGCCTAGCCAAGGTGACATGGGAAACTGACCATCACAGGAACCAAAGGAATTTAGAAGAAACATCTTTTCTCTGTAGATAAAGCCTGGCTTTTAAGACTATTGTCTAGTCGTGGACAGAGAAATCCTATTTTGGATATCAAAAGCTGACTTTATCTTTCTTGTTATATTTCTTGCTATGTTCTTCCTGTGATCGGAATATTGTGGGTAGAATATCGCCCACAGGAAATGTGAATGAGAAAAACACATTAATAAATTTTTAGTGCAACGTTTTGCCCAAGGAAGGACATTTTGTCTTTACAGCCACAAGTCATCTCACCGGAGTAAAAAGAAGCAACTAATGAAACCAGCAAACTCCCATTTGAAAAGAGTGTGAACAAGGGCAGTGGTGGGGCTTGTCTCCAGGCATAGTGGGGAGAACAACTCAGTTTCTAATTTACTTCTCACCCAAGAGACAATCTCACACCACAAAGGGCCCAGCTAACGTCACCAGCTGGTAATGGCCACTCGAGAAAGAGGGATGAGCAGCAGTCCCCAGCTTCCCTTAGGGACTTCTGATTCCAGGCTCAGCCCAGCCCTGGTTCATGCTCCTGTGCTCCTAGAAGACTTGAGGAAGAAGCGAGAGGGAAGGAGGTCGATCTGTGCATAGTAAACTTGGTTTTGATTCCGGAAAGTGTAAAGAAGATTTTCCCAACCCTGGACCCACCACTGCCTTCTCCTTTCTTGATCCTCGCAGCCCAGCTAGTGCCAGGCTGTGCTTAGGGGTGGGGAACCAGGAGCTTGGGTTGCATTCGAAACCCCTCCTGAGAGGCGGTGGGCAGCTGGGGTACTGAGCGTTGTTTTCCAGGCTTCACAGGCACAGACGCTTCTCCATGTAATTAAGTGGGAAAGGACAGTTTCTTTTATTTTATTTTGGTGACTAGTTTAACATTTTTGGTGTTTCAAAAAAACGGTTTTGTTGAGATCTAACTCATATAACATACATTTTACCCACTTAGAGTGTGCAATTCAGTGGTTTTTTAGTCTATTCACAGATATGTGTAATCGTCACCATAGTGAGTTTCAGGACATTTTCCTCACCATGACAAGAAACCCCAGACCCCTTAGCTATCATCCTAAGCATACCGGCCCCTGGCAACCACTAATCTACCTTCTGTCTCTATGGATTTGCCTGTTCTAGACTTCCAAATGAATGAAATTCTATAAAATATGACCTATGGGGGGCACCTGTGTGGCTCAGTCGGTTGAGCGTCCAACTTCGGCTCAGGTCATGATCTCATGGTTCATGGGTTTGAGCCCCGCATTGGGCTCTGTGCCGACAGGTTGGAGTCTGGAGCCTGCTTCAGATTCTGTGTCTCCCTCTTTCTGTGCCCTTCCCCTGCTCAGGCTCTCTCTCTCTCTCTCTCTCAAAAATAAATCAACATTAAAAATATTTAAAAAAAATGACCTTTGGTATTTAACTTCTTTCATGTAACAATGCATTCAAGGTCCATCCAAATCATGGCATAGATCAGGATTGAATTCTTTTTTTATGGCTGACTAATATTCCATTGTATGGAGAGATAGCATCTTGTTTACCCTTCATTTGTCAACAGACATCTGGGTTGTTTCCATTTTTTGGCTATTGTGAATAATGCTGCTATGAACATCTGTATCCAAGTTTTTATGTGGACGTTTGTTTTCATTTCTCTTGGCTATTGCCCAGGAGCATCATGTGGTAGCTCTATGTTTAATCTTCAAGAAATGTATTGGTTCTTTTACTTTGAGTATATATGGGGTATAGATACCATTACTATCTTCATGCGGCAGATGGAGAAACTGAGGTACAGAGAGGCTAAGTGGTTTGCTGAGCCTCCCAAAGCCCTATAACTAACAAGTGGTAGAGCTGTGAGTTGAGCCCAGGGCCTTTGGCGCCAGAGTTCCAGTGCTGACGCCTGCCCTTTGCTGCCCCTTGACTCACAGACCTTGTCCAAGTCCCATGAGGCTCTGGGGCAGCCAGGTTTTTTACTTTGGCCGGCATCCACTCTTGCCAAGTCCTCCCACTGCTCCTTGCAGGCCAGGATGGTCAGTGTGCCAAGCCTGTTCCCTTTGTTCCCAGAGGAGCTTTGCAGCCACGGCCGCTCAGAAGGAGGCTGGGTCTAGCCAGCGCCTTGAAAGGCCCACACATTTCCTCATTTCTTGCTGACTGTGGGCCATGTTATTGAGTGCAAGGAGATTGATTTCTCAAATTCAAAGGCAAAGCGATGCAGAGAACGGGATGAGGATGCCGCATTTCCACGAAGGCTCTGTGCCCCATACCGCTTGCATCTGTAATGACCAGAAGAATTCAGTTTACAGAGAACCAGTGAATGCTTTGGTGGCCATGATGAGGCTCCAGATCTTCTAATGGAGAAGCCTCCACCTACAGCCACCCAGCAGTAGGGGGTTGGAAAGAAAAGGAGGAAAATCTACTGTAGAAGAAAAGAAATGAATCTGGTCTGTGCCCATGGAGATGGCCAGGGGGCTGGAGCCAAAGCCTGGCAGATGGGGCCAGAGTAAGAGCCTTCTGCCACCTTGCCCCTGAATCAGCAGCCCCAGTCCCATCTCAGGGTGAACCCCTTTCAAGTGTGGACTAGGTGACCTGGGGACAAATTAAACCTGCTGGGGGCAGAGCTCCCTCCTATCAGAAACCACAGCAGCAAAAAGCAGAATTCTCCCCCTTGTCCACCCAGGGACAACCCCGGGTAACATCTTTGGGTTACTGTGTAAGCGTGTGTGTATGTGTGTGTGTGTGTGTGTGTGTGTGTGTGTGTGTGTGTGTTCTCTTTACAGTCCTCCTATCCCCAATTTCAAGCAGGGATCCTGGCCTGGCTTCTTCAGGCACCCCTGGCTCAGGGGAGGTTAGAGGACACGCAGTATTGTTGTGAAGTCCACTTTCCCTCCTATCATTTGAAAAGCACCTGGATGGCTCTGTCGGTGGATCATGTGACTCTTGGTCTCAGGGTTGTGAGATCGAGCCCCGCATTGGGTGTAGAGACTAGTTAAAAAAAAGAAAAGAAAATCAAATTAAGGAGCTGGGGCAAGGTGAGGAGCGGACAGAGCGGGGAGAGGTGTAAGGGAGAGACGCGTAGTGCCCTGGGTATCAGGTATGGGAGGGGGCGGTCTGCCACACACTTTTTAAAAACGAAATTGAATTTTAATGGTATTTTCTTTTAAACATATTTATTTGGTACTGAAAATTGAGACAATTGGTATGAAACAGAAAAATATTTACCTTATTGCAATTGTGTTTTACCTAAATAACAATGTAAAATCACCAGTGTCTATTTCCATGTCTTCTTGCCCCAAAAACCTTTTGCTTCATACCCTTACTACTGGGTTGCATCTTGTCATCGACTTTAGAATCTGAAGACACACGTGCACATGTGATGTGCCAAAGGAATGGCCAATTTTGCCAATAATCATAATTCTTTTATGCAAGTATAATTCTGCGTCTTGTTGCCACCTTGTTTTCAACTCCCAGAAAGCCTCTTTGTGAGGCGACATGGACATTCATGCCTGTATCCACCTGGATCTCCATCTTGCGTGCAAGACAAGCCATTAAAAGCGAATCTCAGATGCTTTGGAGTTTCTGTGTCTGTGTCGTGGAGAAATACCAAGTCCCATTTCTGCTGACTTTTTGATTAGATCTTTTCTTTGTCCGGCTGCTGGAACAGCTCTTCTGGTAGGTGGTAGTAGGACTTATGGTCAAGTTACTGAGGCCCTTAACTGGCATTCATAAGGACAGATAAGAGAGTGCTTTCTTTACTGTAAGATATGAAGAATGATTCATGAAATTCAAATTCAAATTTCAATTGACTCTGATAAAATAAATGCTGAGTGAGGGTTAAGTGCTAATTGAGAGCTCTCTGTTTCATTACTTTTTCAACATCCAAAGCAATGTGTCTGCTTTCATGGCCTCTTTTGTAGGATCTCTTCCTTACTGTCCCGTGCTTGGGGCGGCCGCTCTGGTGGGGAGGATGGGTCGTCGGTACCAGGACTGAGGGTCAAGTTACTGGAGCCCTCTATCAACATTTCTGAGGAGGAATGATGAGAAACTGCTGCATCTTCTTGAGAATTTTCTTTTGAAGGCATGTGGGAAAACTCAGGATCTAAGGCTAGGTTGAACTTCTGTGGCAGCTCCATGGAGGTCTAGTCACAGCCCGAAGCTCCTCTCTGATCATTGCTTCTGAACAGGAAAGTGGTGTTTGAGGCTTTCAGATTGGTATAAGTTGCCCTGGAAAGGAGCTGCAGGCTGGTTTGGGCAGTGGAACCCATACCTCCGATAAACAGGAAGCCTACATGCTTTCTCATGGCTATATAGCTTTGCCTTGTCCCTATTTTGGACACTTGGGTTATTCTTAATTTTGGCTAGGTCAAAAAATGCTGCAATCAGCAATTCTGTACACACATCCTTGAGCGCTCGTGCAAGTTTCTCTGTAACAGATTCCATGTTGAAATCCTAGCCAGTTATCTTCAACCCTGTAGCTTTAAATAGATTTCTGAGCTTTCCTCTAGCCCCTCTAAATGATATTCTTGGAGGTTAGGGCCCACACAGATGTATTTATTCAAAAGCTCCAGGTGCTCCTGACTCACAGCCCAAGTTCAGACTCCCGTGAGGGAGAGAGAGGGCCTGTGTGTCCGTGCTCTGTCTACACTGGCTGCCATCAGTTGATACATCTGGGGCCAATCTGGTAGAAAGGCATGACAGAATGTCATTGGTATTCCTGTCACTCCTGTCATTATGAGGGAGGGCCAGCACCCTCTCTGTGTTCACTGGCAATTTGGGCATCCTTTGCTTTATTTTTATTTTTTATGTAGAACCCCCAAAATAATAAATGTTTATTAAGGTAAATAATTTAACTATGAAACATGAAAATGGAGAATTTTGCAAAGATCCATTTTGAAGATGTTGAGAATATAGAGATGCTTGAGGTGAGTAAAATGGGCAAGCTATGGTTTGAGCGAGCAGTTGCTGTAAAATGTTGTCAGAAGAGAAGGAGACAAGACTGATCTGTCTAGTCATTTCATGTAGCGAGTGGCTATGAGCTCCCTGTGGTTTCATGTTAAGCTATACTGGCTTCCGGAAAAGAGGCTGTAGGAAAATCAGGCACTTTTCCCCTTCCTCCTTCCAAATATAAGCTTGGTATCTGTGGCCTTTTTCTTCCACTTCAAATCACCGTATTTGTACTTAAAAAGCACCTCTGTACCTGAAAACATTATTTTCTCCAACGTTTTATTATGAAAATTTTCCAGCAATCAGAAACATTTGAAGAAATGTGCACTAAATCTTCATAGATCACCTCCTACATTCTATAATTAACATGTTACTCTGCTTTACCATATCTATCTCTCTACCCATCCCTCTACCCATCCACCATTCATCTTTATTTTATGTGTTTCCAAGTAAGGTCCAGACATGAGTACATGCTACCCCTATGCACTCCAGCAGATCATCAACTAGAGTTCAAAATTTGTTTAAGATTTTTCTTTTTTAAAATTTTAAAATTTTATTTTTGAGAGAGAGAGAGAGAGTGAGAGAGAGAGAGAGAGCAAGCACACATGAGTGGAAGGAGGGGCAGGGAGACACGGAGACAATGCATATGCTTTTGCAACTGGCTTCTTTCTCTCAGCATAATGCACCTGAAATGCACCTGAAATTTATCCACATTGTAGCTTGTTATCAGTTCATTTCTTTTCATTGCTGAGGACTCTCACTTGATGCAGATGAGGAGTACTGCATTGCACGAACAGACCACTTTGTTTATCCACTCTCCTACTGGTAGATGCCCAGGCTGCTAGCAGGTTGTGGTCACTGTGAATAAAATTGCTATGAAATTCTGGTACTTGTCTTTGTAGACAATCTACTACCTTTATTTGTAAGTATTAGGTATATCAGCCTTTGTCTACCATGTGTTCCACAATTCGTTTCTAATTTGTCCCTTATCTTTTGACTTTCATGCTGTGTTTTTCTGTATGCAAGTTTTGGTGTCTTTTCCTTTATGGATTCTGGGTTTTGTGTCATGATTGGAGAAGTTTGATCTATCCTATATTATATAAATGGTCTTCCTTGTTTTCTTATAGTGCTTCTATGGGTTCTTTTTGCTATTATAATCTTTGAATCATCTGAATTTATCTTGATGTCAGGAATGATGTAAAAGATCCAGATTTATTATTCAAATAGCTAGTCAATTTCTCCAATACCATGTATTGAGTCTCCCTCACTGATTTGAAATTCTGCCTTCCTCGTTGTCTCAGTTCCTACGTATGCTTCTATTTCCTTTCTGCTGGCTCATCTGTCTTGTCCTGTGTCAAGGGCCACATTGGGAGAGAGAGAGAAAGAGAAAGAGAGAGGAGAGAGAGAGTTAATTATATACTGTTGAGCCATGAACAACACAGGGGTTGGGAGGGCCAACCCCCTATGCAGTTGAAAATTCCATGTATAGCTTTTGATTTCCTCGAAACTTTACTAATGGCCTACTGTTGACTAGAAGCCTTATGATAATGTCATAAGTCAGTTAACACATATTTTTATGTTATATGTATTATATACTATATTCTTACCATAAAGTAAGGTAGAGAAAAGAAAATGTTATTAAGGAAATCATAAGCAAGAGAAAATAGATTTATAGTAGTTACTATATTTATTGAAAAAAGTCTGCAAGTAAGTGGACCCGCATAGTTCAAACTCATGTTGTTCAAGGGTCAAAGACATAGATAATGTTTAATTTTATGTGTCACCTTCCCTGGGCCATGGGTACCCAGAATAAACCTTGTTTCTGGATGTGTCTGTGAGAGTGTTTCTGGATGAGATCAGAATTTGAAACAGTGGACTCAGTAAGCAGATGGCCCTCCCCAACGTGGGTGGGCCTCTTCTAATCTAGTAGAACAAAAGATAGAGAAAGGTGGAATTAGCCCCTCTTTTCCCCTGTCCCACTCCTTGAGCTGGGACATCTCATCTCATCTTCTCCTGACTTTAGACTGGGATTTACACAAATAGCTCCCTGTTCTTAGGCCTTCAGGCTTGGACTGAACTACAGCTCTGGGAGTGCTGAGTCTCTAGCTTGCAGATGGCAGACTGTGGGACTTCTCAGCCTCCAGAATCGTGTGACCTGATTCCTCATAATAAATCTCTCTCTATATATATCTATCTGTATATCTATCTGTAGATATATATAAACATATATATAAACATATATATATGTATATATATATAAACATATATATCTATAGATAGATATACATATATCTATAGATATAGATGTCTCCATTCTATTAGTTCTGTTTCTATCTTTGGAGAACCGTGACTATCTCTCTCTCTCTCTCTCTCTCTCTCTCTTTCTCACACACACACACACACACACACACACACACACACACCCCACACACACACATATAGCTCCCACTGGTTCTGTTCTCTGCTATAACACTGATGGATATTCCCCCACCCCCAACATACCCTGTTGACTCCATGAGGCAAGGGACCGTGTCTGTACCCCTCCCTGTGCATGTCACCAGCATGCTTGTTGAATCACTGAATGGCTACACAGTAGAGAAGCCAACAGTCCGTGCTTCTTCAGAACCCCATGTCCACTGGCAGATCCCCTGACTTCCTGGGCTGAATGGCAAGTGATAGATAGTACCTTATCTCTGGACCTTGACCTTGGCCCTGGGGCCTCCAGTGGCCTGAGCCTGCTCTAGTGAAGGAGGGAGGCCCTGGGCTGTCACAGCGCTACCTGGGGACTTATAGCATTTCCCCTGGGGTTGGCCTCAGAGTTGGGAGGGTTATGATAGGAGAGGGTGTGGAGGACGTGACTGCGGTTCTTTCTCCACCACTATGGGAAGGCCTTCGGGTCGCCACCTGTAAGCTCCTCTGGAGCCACAGGCAGCAGATGCCTCTAGCCTCGCAGCCCCCTCAAGGAAGGACTTGCTCAGGCCAGGGGGCATATGAGGGACTCAGACCGAGGCTGCTTTCTGAAGCAGGATGAGGGAGAACTGTCTTCTCAGGAGTCATCCAGAGGCCTCTAAGCTCTTTCACTCTTTCTTCAAGGGGCCTAGAGGGTTTCGGTCCTATGTGCCACCCAGTCCAGTAGCGTTCCCTTGGGGATTGAAACTTAAGGCCTGGTCCAGATGCACTACATGCTTCTTGACCAGGCCATCAAGATACTGAGATGCTGGGATGCTGGGACGCAGGCTCAGAAACCTATTTGTCTGCCCAGGAGAAGGGAGGCAGAGGGGGAAGGAGCAGCATCTTATTATAGAGGGGCAGGTCAGAACAGGACAGGGCCAGCCTGCAAGCCAGAGGGGCTGAAGATTCCAGGGGCCTGCGGTTCCCAGGAGCCAAGGGGCAGTGTTTTTTCTGGAAGGAAGGAGAGTGTAGTGCTGCCGAAGGGGCAAATCCACTCAGGACTGAAAATGTTGCATTGGAATTAAGGCCAGGAAGAAGCCATACCCTGAGCAGCATACTTAGGGGAAAGAGCAGGGACTGGAGCTATCTTGCCCTGGGTTGAAGTGTGAGTGGAAGGGTGGCAGGGAGCTAGAGTGGCAGCTGGGTAGACTGTGATATTTAGGGTTTTTTGAACATGGGTAGGCTGGAAGCCCTTGGGGAGAATCCAGCAGAGGAGAGGCTGAATGCACCGAAGAGAGGGGAGCTAAGTGGTGGCCGAATGGTGGGAGTTGGCATCCCCGAGGAGAAGCCTGGGACAAGCATGCTGGGGGAATGGGGAGGGGCCTGAGATCGGAGGGAAAGGGCTGCTGGGGGGCAGTGAGACCATGCTGGGGTCAGGCGGCAGGAATCGCTCAGGGAACCGTCAGTACTGTTGCCCACGCTGGCTTAGCCTTGAGGTCTTGTCTGGCTAGGGTGGGAAGTGAGCCCTTCAGGACTGGAAAATGGAACCAACCCAGTGGGCCAAGCTCAGCTTTCCTTTGGGGGCTTGGAGGGCCAGCAGAGTGAGGACAGCTGTGGTCCCCAGAGCACTCTGGAAGGGTGAGGAGGCCTGACTGGGAGGGCTGGACTGGGGGATCTGTGGGGATTCAGCTCTCCCACTGGCAGGCTATGAGCAGCATTCATTGGGCAGGTGGGTCCAACACAGAATCAAGAAGGGCACCTGGTCCAGCTCCTGATGCCCCTGGGGCCCTTGGAGAGAAGGAACCGGAGAGCTGGGCCCAAGGGCCCTGGCATGGGCCTGATGTGAAGCTGGGGACTGCCTGGAGCCTGGCACCCTAGGGCATTTGGGGTAACACTGGGAGCCCCAGTGACAATGGTTCCTGGGGACCTACAGCCTGCGAGGGGTGGGGGGAGCAGGGACAAACGGTGTGACAGGGAGTGTCAGGACAGTTCCATTACCCAGACCTACAAACAAAAGATTGGCAAGAAGCAGGAGGGGCCTCTGTGAGCCAGTGGACCAAGAGCAGGGCTTTTGGGTAAAGGCTGTTTCTAGCACCCGTCTGACCGGCAGGCTGTGAGAAGTTAGCTTCCACCTCTGCCGGTCTTTACTCTTAGTCACGGACATCCAGAACGGTTGGGGGCGTCCTCCTGGAGCACTTCAGGCTCTATTGGACAGGACAGGCCTGACTCAGTGTTTCAGCCCCCCTCAGCCCCCGAGTGTGCCATTGTGCTGGAACATTCTGTACCTCCAGGATGAGGATATAAAGTCTCCCTGCCACCTAGGAGGATAGATGTGACGTATTCAGTTTCTATTGTATACGATCACAACCTGTGCTTCAGTTCGGCTCTTAGAGCGCATGGCAGGGGCGCCCCAGTTAGCTTCCTTGCTGTCTTTGTGGAGGCGTGCTTTCCTGTGCACCCCCTGCCACCTCCTGGGAGAGGCACAGGTCTCAGCCATCCTAGTAAGGTCCTCTTCCGAATGAGGCACGACCGTAAGCCAAATTCCTATTAAGCTCTGTGGAAGCCACTTTTTTTGCTGTGAGGGGGTGGCCCGACCGTGGAGCCACAGGAGTCCCTGTTGTTTCTGTGCAGTTTAAATCGGAAACAACCAGCAGCCAAGCCGCGTGCCACAAATGCCTGCGCGGAGGGGAGAGGACCGGACCAGAGGCGGGGGGCGGGCTGGGGCAGCAGGTGCAGACCTTGAGGGCCGCGACTGGACTCCAGGGGGCGGGGCTCCGGAAGGGGTGGAGCTCGACGGGGGTGGGCCGCAGGGCCAACTGAGGCCCTAACTTCCATTCCACTGCGGTCCCGCCCGGAGAAGCCCAGCTCCGCGCCCAGTCGCCCCCGCCCTCGGGTGCGCTGAGCTGCTGCTGCTCCATACTCAGGAGGAACAAGGTTGGGTTTAGCCTAGGCTTTGCGGGAGGAGGTGGAGGGAAGGCGGGAAGTCCCTCCTCTCCCGGTTGTCTTTGTGAAGTGACAGGACTTCTCTCCTGTGCAGCAGACTGCTTCAGCGCCACCACTCCCCCGCCCCGCCTCGCCTAGCGGCCCTACGTGAGAATACAGATCTTTAATTGGGTCTGACTCGCTCTCACGGGTGAGAGGACGGTGGCTCAGCGGTTCTACATTGGCGATGCGAGACTCCCCCTGCCCCCTGCCCCCAGGGCACTTGGTTCAGTGCCTTCGGTTTTCCTCTCTGTAAAGTGAAGGGCTGGAGTAGAAAAGTGACGTGCTTCTGCGCTGTGATGCAGATTGATGGCAGAGCATGCTGCACAAACTTCTTACCCCTCGCCCCTCGGGACAGGGTCTGCTCCGTGCACAACGCACGAGTAGCCTCTGAAAGAACCAAAGACCCCAGCGGGCTTAGTGGCCATGCCTTTGTAACTACTGAACGCTCCCTTGAAAAATGAAAACATAGAGGCACTTTTCTCCTGGCTGTTTATTACAGAACAAAGAAAAAACGCACTGGCTTGAAACAGATGCCAGGTTTCAAATGTAAAGGAGAAATAGGAGGTGGCAATTAAAATGTGATTACACAGAGTCTGGACACGAGAAAAAGTTTACAGGACAGGTGTGGGTTTTCTATAACAGACACTTAAATATACATGACGATAATCGCAGATAAAAACCATCAAAGACAAACCCCAAATCAACTATTAATGTTTACAGACTCCCCCCACCCCCAATCACAGACCTTACATGAAAACAAATACTGAAAGGCTTTAAACCAGGTACATCTGACCTCCACCCTGCAAGGTGCCGCTGGAGAAGCGTGAACCTGGGGGTTTCTCTGTCTGAATGATAAAGGGAGGACACTAGATCCTCAAGGTGGATAGAGCAGCCAGTGTTCAGCTCACAGGCTCTCTTTTCACCCCTCCCAAATCTGCAGAACTCTTAGTCTCCTGGCAAATTTCCTCTGCAGGGCACTTGTAAAGCTTCTGCTGTAATATGCGCATCAGGAAAGAACCAGCGGAGACTGACAGGTTTGCGAAAGAGTTTAAGAATCACACAAGACAATAGGATTTTTAGTGAAAATGGCAATAAATGGCCAAGGGGTTTCTACTTGGCATTTGTCAGTTTGTACAATGCCTCTTGGTCACATCCACACCTGTCGTTACATCAAAACCATAAGCGACAACCACCTGGCTTCTAAGGTAGCACTGGGGCTTAACAACCAGCTTAACAAGGTAGCCGCTGGGGCGAAGAACACAGCCTGCATATTTTCAACAATGTATAATAAACACAAACGATGCATAATAAACACAACTCTACTGAAACAAAAGCCGCCACTTTATTTACAAAGTCACAAAATGAAGTATAAATACTTCTGTCATTAACGTTTAGGAAAACCATTTACAAAATTTTCAAATATGTACAGGTAGCTTGAAAAATCACCAGCTTTCCATTTCGTCACAGGTAGAGAGAGGGATGAACACAGGCTGATGCCACGCAAATTGTGATGAGGAAACAACTGTGTGGCTATGGGGCCGGTTGCGAATTTGCTACGGACCCATGCCACTGCCTAAAGCAATGCCAGCGTGGGGCCTTCTATGGGCACTTAAAGCCCCCCAGCGCTCTGGGCGGCAGCATCGTGGGCAGCAGCGTGCTCTTCCAAAATGTCATCGATGAGCCTCAGGTCGCACACCCAGCCTTCCTCTGGGCTTGCACTGGGGCCTTTCAACAGAACTTCAATGAAATCTGCTTCACTGCAGTCAGGGGGTGAGATTAGACCATTTAGTGGCGGCTGGGGCTGGGGCAGAAAGTCATAGGGTGGCAGCTCAGGGGGGTGGCCCATTCTGGTGAACGGACCTGGAGACTGGTTGGCAGCAACAGCAGAGGCGGCGGCGGCGACAGCGGCAGTGGCCACGTAGCTTGGCGGCTCGATGCCCTGTATGGGACTCATGGGACCAAAGCTGGCCATTCCCTGCTGCAGGGACTTGGTGGCATTGAGCGCAGGCACGGGACCCCGCACCGGGCTCTGCCTGAGGCTCTGGTTGCTCAGCAGGCTGAAGCTGGGGTCGACCAGAGCGGCACTCACCTTATGGCCAGGCCTGCCTCCTGGGGCCACCTGATTGGGGGGCGCAAGTGCCTGATGCGGTGGAAATGTCGGGGCTACCATGGGGACTCTTGCGGGCGTCTTGGCGAAGATGGAGTTGCCATCAAAATGCTGCTGGATGCTATTATCTACAGGGCTCAGGGCCTGTTCCCTTGAGACCTCTGTGGTAGCAGCTGCCGCCGCCACCCATGCAGCATTGTTGAACACTGCGGGCATTCTTGGCACACAGGGCTGTCTGAGCTGGTGGGGACTTGGGAGCTGGCTGCTCAGGGGCTTGGGACAGAACCCAGGCAGGGGTACTCCTGAGGGGGTGGCCTTGGGAATCTGCACACGATGACAGCCAGAGCCGAGGCTGCTTAGGGGGTTCTGACCCGAGCACGAGGGTACGGGAAACGGGGATCTGGAGTTGAAAATTCCTTGCTGCTTGCCCGGAGTCAGTGAGATCACGCCCATGCCTTCATGGCTCTGGTGCCTGGTGGGTGGGATCATTCCTGGACTCGGATTGTTCTGAAGGAGCCCAGCGCTGGGTGGCATCATAGGCTGGCTGGATGGGGGTCTTGCCTCGGTCTGGCTACACTTGGAGGTGACTTGTTCTTGGACGGCTACAGAAAGGGAGAAGTTGGAGGTCAGTTCCACAGTCACCTTCGACTTGGGCTGCAGCTGCTGGTGGGGAGCTACTGGTCCAGCACTGACCTCTTGCCTTCTGCCCTCCGCTCCTCAACTCTTCTCAACTCCCCTTCTTCCTCCACCCTCAGCCTGGCCTGCAGTTCTTCTGGAGAGCCCTCCAAGGCTCCCAGGGCCTGTGCCCTCAGCTCTCCCCCCACCCCACACCAAGAGAAGATCCCACTGGACTGAAAATGCCAGCTTATCGGCCTGTCTTTTCAGATATATCATAAGCTCCACAAGGCCAGGGTCTTGGTCTGTTTTTACACTCAGCACTGCACATGCCTTAACAGTTGTCCATCCCTTGCCGCTGGCCTTCCTGGAACTTGTCTGTTCTGTCACTGCAGCTGAAGTATGCCTGACATACCACTCCAGCTTGGGCAGGGGGAACATTTGGCTGGTGTCAGGCCCAAAGGAACAGGGCTTTTTGCAGGAGTATGAAGGTGGCGCTGGGCTAAAATCAAGATGTTGACCACCTGTTAGAAGGCAAACAACCTCCCCTGAACACCAGGTGAGAGCATTCTTGACCCAGCCCAATGTCACTCCGCTGGCTGGTAAGGATTGTTTCACACACATCTCCCCAGCTAGTGTGGAAGTTCCACGAAGTGGGGACCGTGCCTGGCTTTTTTGTTAACTACTATATCCGCGTCCAATAAATGTTGACTACATTCATAGCTGCTGTGGTAGGGTAGGGACCCCTGCTGTCTGTAGAGGCTCTGCGAGCCCCTGCCAGTCTTTTTGAGGAAGAGCATCCTCCACCCCTATCCTACTGCCCACACCTGAGGGATGGCTCAAGAATGATTAGAATGGACGGTCACTCCAGCAGTGGCTGGGGTGGTGGTGGGGGGCAGGATAAGAACCCTGGGGGTGTGCCTTTCTCCCTTTGAGAATAACTTCTTTAAGGGGCCTGACTCAGTTTAATTAATATCGGGGAATAAGCAGTGGTTTTAGAGTTGTTAAAACCTGGCTTTCAATTAGGATCCTACTGAACTTTACAATGTGGGATCCACGCTGCATGCTATTTAACTGAGTGGCAGACCTCCCCTCTCTCCCTCAGTGCTTTCAGCAACACTGATGGTAACGGCTTACTCAGGAGTGAATTGTTGCCCCGCCCCCACATACACCCCCCTCTGGCTTGCCCCTTTGGGAACAATGACCTTAACTGCTTACCTTGAAATTGACTCATCTGTTGGGCAATATATGCACTCCGCTGTTCAGGGGTCATTGCCATAAGACCTGATCTCTGCTTCTCTTGCTAAACAGAAGATGAAAAAGTTGTGTTAAATAGTGGCTACGAAGAAATTCGGCCTTGGGATTGCTGCATGGGGGCCCAGGACTTGGCTTTGGTGTAGCAGAAAGCATGAGTGAACACATCAACACACACTTGCATGCATGCCCCACCCTCCCGGGCAAAATTCCACAGGTATAAACAAAAGTAGGATTCTGCACCTGGGTTAAAAAATCAACTGTGACAGCATAGGATGAGGGCGGGAGAGACAGAGCTTAACAGCAATAGCACACAGAGAAAAGATTCAGGCATTTTGGATGTCCTTCTGCTCAGGATGGGCCAGCAATGAGATGTGGTCACCAAAAGAGCAAATGTAACATTAGGCTGCATTAATAGAAGCAGAGTATGCAGAAGGAGGGAGGTGACAGTCCTACACTCCTCTGTCTTGGCCAGACCATGTTTACAGTGCTGACAAGAGTCTGGGCATGCCAGCCTCAAGGAGACCCAGATGATCTGGCTGCATTCTGAGGACACTAATCAATAGTGGTAAGGCTTGGACCCAGAACCACGCAGACAAGGAATGGCTAAGTGAACCAGGGATACTGTGGCTGGGGCAGAGCAGACACCACTATGTGGTGGTGGGTACCCCACTTCTGCAGGGCTGTCGCGGAGAAAGGGCTCAGGCTCCTTCTGGGTGGTCCTGGCACGAACCGCAGGATGATCACATGGTCAGATAAATGCATTGTCTGCCACCCAGAGTAGCCACTCACTGCCAACTTCCTGTCGTTCTCCCGCCTGGCTGTAGCATGGGCAATTGGGACAAGCTTCCTGTCTCCCTCTCAGGTGATGGCTGGTGGGCTGGGGGAGGAACCCAGCCTCAGGGCTACAGTCTCAGCACTGAGTCTTGGTGGCTCAAGGAGACAGTGGAGAACTGGATGAGGGCCCAGAGGCACAACTTGCCTGGAGACCCTCAGCCATTAGGTGCCAGGTGGTGACTGGGACCCAGGTCTTGCCCACTGCCCTCTCTCCCCTTCTCAGGAAGCCTGCTCCATAGTGTGCTGACAGCCAGGGCAGCTCCCACCCCTTAGTCCATGTTTTGAGCTGTGCACTGCCCCCAGATGCCAGAGGACTTGACCTACAACATGGGCTGCCCAGCGGGGCCTGCTTTTCTGCACCCAGTGAGGCTAGCACTTGGGAGAGTGCTGAGCTCCCAGGCCTGATGGCAGTTCCTGATGTCAGTTCCTGCCACGGCAGAGGACAGACACAAGGCGCTGGGCAGACTACACCAGAAGCGATTTCACCATCCCGCAGTTAGCCTGGTTCCTGTCTGGGCTCTTGTTCTCCTCCACTGGGGCAGCTGGATGTGGGCAGTGGGAGGCCGCTCCTGGGGAAGCCCATGGAGCTGTCCTCCTCCTGCTAGAGCATGGGGGACCAGGGCCAGCCCACATGCGCTCACTGTACTGAGCTGCCCGCATCCATTCTTTCATGTCATCTTTGAGGTCGGCACCACTATGTCACTCCAGTTAAGGATCTGGCCACAGAGTAGCACGGGGGTCATGTGGGTGCCCAAGGCAGGAAGTGGGGCATCAAAGCTAGGCTCTGCCCACCACACTGGGGGCAGGCAGGCTTTCTGAAGGCAGCCCTTTCACCCTGGGCCAGCACTTTCACTTCTGCTCTTCCCTTCCATCCTTATACCAGTCGGCCGATATCTGGGCAGAAGAGCCACAACCTCCTCTTACTAATGTGACATCTGAGGCTCAGAGAGGTTAAACGCCGTGCCCAATGTGATATGAGTAGGAAGTGCCGTGTCTCTCAACGGCAGACCCGGTGCTCTGGCCTCTCCAGCCTCTCCAGCTCACTGCTTCTGGGGACCAGCTGTTTCTGTTTCCTCAAAGAACGCAGTTGCACAAGGGAAAAGGGCGGGGGGGGGGCGGGGGGGGGGAAGGGAGCAGGTGGAGGCCACAGAACGCAACCAAAGAAAAAGCCGGGAAAAGGCCAAAGAGTCCAAAGGGAAGGAGGTAGAGAGGAAAGACACCCATGGAAAATAAAAGAGAAGGCTGGGCTGGGACAGGGGTCAAGTGGTGGAGAAACTGGGTGGTATTGGCCAGATGAAAGACAGCGCTTCTTGAACAGTCCAGCATTACAGGGACCACAGGATGTTGCCCAGTGTTCATCCAAGGAAGCACAGGATCCAGACCTTCCCAAGTTTAAGGGAAAAATCTGGTCAGTGGCATGGCTACAGAAATTCCCAAGTTCACAGAGCACGGTAACACCCGCCCCGTGGGGCTGGGCCTCTGGCATCCTGGGACACCTCCATCAAGCAGGAGTCTCTTCAGTGGGCTGGGGCCTCCAGAGGCAAGGCAGCCCTCTGCTCCTGGCCTGGTCCTGTTGGCCCTGGCAGAGGAGGCCTCCCTGGGAGGCTGCTTCCTTTGTTTTGCAGACGGAGGCCCCCATCCTTTGTTCTGAATCAATGTGCTCCAAAGATAAGCCCCAAGAAAACAGTTGTCGCCTTTTGACACTGACAATTGGAATCGTTGGAAAATGGAGAAAACAGGAAATGACAAATGTTTTCAGTGGCCAGGAGGAAGTGATGGCTGAAAGTTGCTGCTTAGTGACAGACACTTGTGAATGATGGCCCAGGCAACCTGTGACTTTTCATAAGCATGGTTATGGAGGAGGTCATCAAATGACTCATTTTTCTAGTGCTGCAGTTGTCATGGCACTCCATCCTATTGTGCCAGGTGACACCGACAGAGCAGTGTCAGGTGAGTGCTGTGTGAGCCTGGCTTCCCCCACGGTGGTCATGCTGTCTGGGGCCAGCAGGAAGTCTCCCAGAGAACTCAGGCCTAAGTTCTTCCCTGTCACCCCTCCTCCTAGGCCTCCTTGGCCAAGGTGCCACATTCAAAGACAAGTCTCAGGCAGGATGGCAACCCTGAAAGTACTGGGACTGCCTTTCTAGAAGTTTCATGCTGATATTCAGGAAGTTACAAAGCCCTCACCCATCTCTGGAGGCTAATGGAAGGGCTAGGGCTTCATCTTTGTGTGCTGGCAGGAGAGAGACAAAGGCAAAAGGCTGGCCTGAACACCACCACTGTCCCCTCACAGCCCAGCCTCACACAGCATCCCCCACCAGCAGGCCAGGCCAGATGCTGTGTCAGCTTCACCCTTCAGCCACGCATGTGAATGTGTCTTATAAGGCCCAGTGCTATCACCTGGATGCTTCCTCGCCATTGCAGGGGAAGTGGTTGACAGATTCAACCACTTAATCAGACAGAGGTATTCTAAACTAGATAGGGGATGGGGGAGAGGAAGAAGGGCAAATGACCCGAAGGACTCATGCACAGAAGCCTACAAAGGGTTTCTGGATTTCAGCCAGATTCAGACTGAAGTTACTCCCCCACCAGGACCCCGCAGGAGAGCATTCTGCCTCAGAAGGGGATTCCAAAGGGATAGCTCCAGGGGGATGGCAGGGAATGGCCCAAAGTCTTGTTTTGTAAAGCACATTGTGGGTGAGAAGGAGTGGGGGAGAGGGAGAAGGGAAGCAGGAAGGGATGGGAGGGGAGGGAGAGAAGGGAGACCTCTCTCCGCTTTTAGGTAACTAAGCCTCCTTTCCAAGCAGACACGCCCCCCGAGTGTCCCCACAGGGAGTCAGCCTGCCAGGCAGCAGAAGGCACTCAGCTACCTTAAAGTTTCAAAGGTTAATGAGTTCTACTGTGTAGATTTGTTTGTTTATTACTCCACTAGGAAAAGCACCTTCTTTTGTAGTTTCTGGAAGCCAGATTTGGAAACAACTCACCCACCTTTCTGACTTTTCCTTTGAAATGACAGGAAGACCGCATTCTGCCTGGAGACTATAAAATCAAGATCAGAATTCTTGGGACTCTCGAACCTGTGGGGGTGGGGTCCCCTGACACCCATGGACTCTGGCTCACCATGGCCTGTGGATGAAGGCAGTCAGATACTTCCATCGGGAGGAGCCCTGTTGGAGGGGGTGTTGATTCTTTTTGGCTACGATCCTCCACAGTGTCCTTCAGAAACCATAGAGACTTCCTACAGTGAATGGCAAATGAAGTTCATAGTTTCTTGGTCTCTCCTAACTCTTAGAACCCGTGACCAGTTTCTCCAGAAGGCCTCCCGAATGATAGGAATGATGAGTGTGCCACTTCTCACTTGGGCCACTTCTCCTCTCTGTGGACTCCTGAGGCCAAGATCTGGGGAGCAGGGGGTTGCCGAATACCTGTTCTTTTGAGTTGCTTTTGCTCAATTCCCTTCATGGCCCAGAATGCACCCAGTGAAACGTGGGCC
Organism: Paguma larvata; assembly: GCA_030068075.1. Taxonomy (NCBI): domain Eukaryota; kingdom Metazoa; phylum Chordata; class Mammalia; order Carnivora; family Viverridae; genus Paguma; species Paguma larvata. The sequence continues at coordinate 118,293,027 of CM057830.1, read as the reverse complement.
TCAGTGGCTCTGGAGCCCCCAGAGTGAACGTGCTCAAGGACTAGGTGGGAAGATAAGGTTTACTTAGCAGCTCGGTTAGTCCCTCTGTTAATCAGAGGAAAAACATTTCTTGTGGGATAGTGCTGGGCTTCTCATTCTTCTAGAGCTTATAATGGAGGGGAAAACTGACAAGATACAAGTAAATCAATCAAAGAAGATCACTTCAGATGGTGACATTACCTTCTAAAGAAGATAACGACAGAGTAAAGGGATCAAGTGTGGGTGGGCATGGCAGAAACCTTATGTCAAGACATGGGACCTTGAGGGTAAATCAGAACCTGCCACACCATTCTCTAAGATATGTAAGCTGGGGAAGCAGTGGTCTGCTAGGGTCTTTCTGTGTTCCTCCAGGCCCTTGGTGTGGGAGCCAGAGACCTCCTCCAGTGGACTTACTGCTGCTCTTGGGCCTGAACCCATCTGAGGCTGTCACTGGGGGCTTCACAAAACCAATGCTGTCAAAGCCAACAGCAGAGAGCTGTAGCGCAGCTTTTTCACTCTCTGGTTTTCTGTCTTTGCACTTGATCTCCAACTGCATTAACTCTATTCTGACTCCTCCTCCGTCTTGGTGGTTTCAGGGCTGCCTGGTCCCGGAAGGGCTTGGCCTCAATGCTGGGAATGGTCCTGGGGCAGAGGAAACAAATGTCTTTGCAGCTCGCCTTTCTTCTTCCCCTGTGGTGCCTGTGTCCTCCATCTCACACTGAGTCTGGCCTTCCTGAGTCATGGGCTGAGCTGGCAAGGCCCTGTCCCTCAAAGCCCCCCAGTAGGGTCCAACTTCCAGAGCTTCTTAGGAAAGATTTAGGGGCCAAGGATACACCTGGTCCTCCACTGCTGGGTGGAAGGCATTGCCTTGGGAAGAGACATAATAAGGTAGGGGATAGGAATTTGAGGCAAGCTAGCTGGGAACCGTCTCAGTGTTTGACTCCTGAGGAAAGGGAAAGGCACGGAAGACTAGGCTGGGACAGTGACATCCTGAGTGGACCATATCCCATCCATTTTTGCTAATTCTGTTTTCCTGGCAGCTTTGTGCTGGACATGATTTCTCAGGTGAACATGATTTCTCAGGTTTCAGCTGAAGAGCGAAGGGCGAAGAGCACGGTGACTCTGAGAGCACATACAGAAAAGGGAAGAGAAATGAATCAATAGACCTTGAGCAAAAGGCACTGCTTGTTCTTGCTGGCTGGGGCTGGCAGGATAAGGAGAACAAGGCCGTACCTACCAAAGCAGAATTTCCATTAAAGGCCAGAATCCCAGAGCTGTTTCAGCTTGATGTCTTCTGATCACTATCACTTAGCAAATGCTCATTTCGTCAGTTTTTTTCCTGCAGATAGGGCAGACTTACTATGCACACTGATGTTTCACGCACCGGAACAACATTTCCACGACCCAAATGATATTCTCTGCAAAGGCCCGCTCTGGCTGGCATCCACCATCTTGCTCCTACCAGTGCTAAAGTGACTCTTCAGGGTAAGTCAAGCCATTCCTTCTAGACTCCAGGGGGATGATCCAAACTCACAGCCATTGTGGACAGGCTTGGCTTGGCTTCCTTCTGCCTGCCCTCCTCCGGCAGTGGGGTGCTTCCAGTGGGGTGATCCAACTTCCCACTTCTAGGGTGCGCAAGTCTTGAGTGGGGTCAGAGAACACCATGGGGTGCAGAGTCTACAGCGGATCTCTGGCAGGAGAGGCAGTTCCTGAGCACCCACTAGGTACAGAGCAGGCAGGTATTGGGGGGTATCCAGAGGTGCAGAAGCAGAGCCCCTGTCCCCCTTGGGCTCACAATCTGGCCGCAGGAACAGACAGGCAAGGAAGGACCCAGGGTGCTGGAAGGCGTACCACAGGGAGGGAGTAATTGCAATCGGGGCAACCCCCACTCATTTCCCTGGAGGTGAGAGGCCCAGGCGCCTGGAGCACTCTGCTTGCTTGGGTGGTCTCTTTGCCAAAGATGGGTTGGGACACAGTAGAGAAAGCACTAGAAATCCCTCATAGGTGTACAAGAGGTTTATGGGCTGTCACCTCCTGTGTTCCTCCCAACAACCCTGTGAGGCAGGCGGGCAGGCTGAGCAGGGGACTGCGCCCCAGTTGACAGATGAGAAAGCGAGGCTCGGGGGAAGTGACTTACCTACAGCGTCGCAGCTAGGCAGTAGTGGAGCGGGCACCTGCCTCCAGGCCTTCGGATCCCAGCCGCCCCAGGGCGCTGCCTCTGAGGTGCTGTACGAGGAGGTGACTCGGGCCAGCTCATGAGCAAAGGAGCTGCCGGGCAGGAAGGACTCACTCCCCAGGGCCTGGCAGGATGGGGGCTGTCGCCCGAGGCTGACCTGGGGGGGCCTGGCTTCCCCAAGCTTGCAGGCTTTGTCTACATGAGTCTACAACAACCGATTGAACAATCCATCAGCTGTTTGGCCACAAAATGGTCCTGACTGATCTTGTCACTGCCATGACCGCCTGCCTAGCTGGGTCCTATGAATGTGGTGCTCATATACACCAACTGGTCTGGGGCAACAAAACCAAACAACTTTGCACTCTCAATTGTCATGGGTCACAAACTCCTTTAAGAATCCATTAAAAGCTATGGTCTCTCTCCACAGAAAAAGCACTACCAGTGGTTCCCCTTTCCCAGCCCACCAACATTTTACACATAATTTCAGGGGTTTTCTGGACACATAATACCCATCCATGGATCTCAGTTAAGGATCCTCTGCCTTGATCAGTCATTGTCTTGTTGGAAACAGGAGGAAAGCTAGGTCACATAGCTGGTTCATCGGCAATGACCTTGACCAATCCCAATCCCTCCCATCCCCTTATCGCCCCACCACCCACCCAACAGAGCACACAGTTCTAAACTGGTCTGTAGGTTTGTGTGTGTAGAAATGCTGAGGAATCTGCAAAACCAAATGGTGAGTGCAAAACCAAACAGTCAAGTGTAAATCCCACAACAGCCAAGTCCTGAACTGTAGCCCTCACCACACTTCACCCTACGAGGGCCCCACAGTTTTGAGACTTGTGTGTGTGTGTGGTGGGGGGAGCCTTTCCTCTCTGTCATGTTTTAGACAAGTATTTCACCAGAATTGAACATATGACCCAATTCTTTCAGCTAATGGCAATTTAAAAACCTTACACTTGATAACCATGTCAGAGAACATTTCAAGACTCAAATGAGCTACTGATATAGCCTGACGTCCTGATCAATACACCAAACGCTTGGCAACAGTGGTGTCTGAAAGGACCAGAGGGAAGCCTAACTCCACGAGCTCTTCTTTCTACATGACACAGCCTCTTCATTCTCGTGCTGTAACACCTGGGCTGCGAGGCACGATCCATGTCTCCTATCACCCCAGTAGAAAGGGCAATCTTTATCCCCCAAACTAAGCTGAACAGTTGGCATCAACTCAATTCATTGCAATAAACACTTACTAAGCACCTACTGTGCACGGGTCTGTGCAATGGATGATGGGCCAGTAGATATTTGGATGTATCATTTAAAATAACACTAAAAATTGCCACCACTGAATTTATTGAACATTTGCTATGCACCAGTCACTGACTCAAGTGCTTTCAATATTCAGTCTCACTTGGTCCTTTAGCAGCTGTTTATGAGGCAGGAACTACTATTGTCCTTATTTTACAGATGAAGACGCTGAGGCCTGGAAAGGTTAACTAAATTGCCCAAAGTCACACAGCTAGTTAGTAGCAGAGCAGGATGCAAACACAGGTTTGCCTGGTTCCCAAGCCCACACATAGTTTGCTGTGGTGTGTGCATGTTCAGTCATTAACTTACCAAACTCAAAATGCGTTTTGAAATGTAGAAACTTTTCAAATGCAGCATTTAGAAAAGTTCAAAGTTTTACAAGGGCGCTTCATATAAATTCTTAAGAACAAGTTATAAAGACTTCAGGAGGGGATTTGGAAGACATTCTAACTATCTAGAGAGTTTCAGAGAGTACACCCGTCCCCAAGACAGATATAAAACCCAAAAAACAATGCAAAACCTCGTTAGCAAGTGAAGTCTGTGCACTTAAAAAGCTCTTCACCGTTCTGATGGTGTACTAATGGCATGGGGCCCAGGGCCCCTCCCCTTGGGGAGGTTCACTGGTACAGAGCTCAGCTCCCTGGCCATCTGCAGCTCCAGTTCTTCAAGCTTCAGTTTGTCCTTGGAGCAAGGTCATCTGGGGCATGAGCAGAAATGTCACTTTCTACAACCGACAATTCTTAGTGCCCGCACACCTAGCTTGTCGATAATTTTACACACCATTTTATAACCACACTGGAGTTTTTACAACCCCCAAATGCAAATATTACTAGACTTCTGATTACTCGCCCACTCCATGTCGACACAACCAAAAGCAATAAATAGGGCTTATTTGTAGGGAACTGAAGCATTTTAAGCTTTTGCTCAGGAATCCCTGGTAGCTTCATGTGACTTGTAGGATATTAGTGATGGGTCAAGAAACAGGACCCCCCATCAGCGTTAACATACGCTTGCAGTGCCTCAGTAGTTCATCAGGCAGAAAAAACTGCAGATGGCACATGGAAATTACCAGCGGCGGAAGATGCCCCAACAGTGTGGGCAGTTCTATTTCAGCAGCAATTGGGAGTGGGCCTAGAGCCACTCATTCAAGTGGAGCAGAATGGGAGCAGGCACTTGGCAGACCAATGCAATCCCCAGTTGAAAAACAAAATAAATAAAATACATGAGATTCAATCTTGACTCTGACTGACTAGCTTTATAGCCGATGCTCATGTGTCTCCTCTGTTTTATTTGGTTTGGAAAGAAACCCTGCTTATCACATACCCTGTAAGCGTGAGGCCCAACTTTCAAAGAAATGGTTGTTAGGGACATTTCAATTCCTTGAGGTTTCCAAATGTAAGGTAAATCCATGTCTTTCTTTGGAATCACTGAAAATCTGAGAAAAGCTAGTCAATGAACAATTGGTGGGCATGGTCACTAGCGCTTAGACTGGCTGGTTCCACATGACTCCAGATATCAGAGAATTAGACCATGGGGTGGATAGTGTCTGAGAACAGTGCCCAATTTCACAGAACTCACATCCATTCAGTTCCCTGGATCCTGAGGTTTCCATAGTTGCGAGAGAGCCTGCTGGACTGAGGTTGGCCAAAGGTCTCTCCCCCTGAAAAATCCTCCAATGCCTTGCAGCTGCCTAGAGATGCAAGCACACCCTGCTAAATTCTGCTCTTAGGGCTGTCCATAACCTTGGCCTCCTGTCGTCTTGGCAGCCAGGTTTCATGTTCCATAGTGTCAGGTACTCTACTCTCCAGTCATGGCAAAATCTCCTTTGAGCTCATTAGATCTCTCCAGACAGGCTGCCATGTGTGTTCAGCCCTCCGAGCTTGTGCCCCTTGATTTGCCCAGCCTGGAATGCCTTTTCCTCAAGTTTTCACTCTGGGAATCCTGCATGTCCTTTGAGATCCCACCCCTCCGCCCTTGGAATTCTGCCTCTCCTTTAGCCCAGCTCCTGTGGCTAAACACCTGTGGCTGACTGAACATCCTTCCTAGGCCAGGTCTTAATTATCTCCAAATCCCTCTAGTGCCCAGGCAGTGCCTGTGCCTTTGCCAGGGGCTCGGCAAATACTCAAAATCCACCTGACCTTACTCTGTTATGAACTTGGCATGATGTTCTGGGCGCTTGGGAGATGGTAATCTGGTGAGAACTGTGCTGGCCTCTTTTCAGGATGAACATTAAAGATAAACAGAGCCTTGACCCTCATTGAAGCACATCTACTCATCCTTTTCAACACTGTTGTGTTAATAAAACCCATCAAATAGAACAGACAGGAATCATAACTGCACCACAAAAATAACATCGGCTAACATATTTACTGGGCACACACTGTGTACTGGGCACTGAACTCTGCATACATGCATTTGAGACTGTGGCTAGTTTACAAGACAAGGAAGTAGAGATACATTTACCCAGGGGACACACTGGCAAGGTGGAGTACAGACCCAGATCTGATTTACAGCGTGGCTAAAACCCAAGCAACTCCTGGGTTTGGAAGTACAGAGGCTCCTTCTTCGCACATGAAGAGGAATAGTAAGATGTCCTCTTTCATTTACACTGGAGTAACTCCACCTTGTTGGCTATTCTGTGACATCATTTTAGCTCAGACAGGCTCTGAGGCATGAATCAAAGGCTATGACTAACCCCTGTAGACATTTGGCTGCTTTGCAATAAGGGGATGGCTGTTCTAACTCTATGAATTATTGACTAGATTAGATATTGGTCCAGTCTTCTCCACCATGGAGATTCAGAAGGAAGTGCATGTGTATTCACAAGGTTATAGCTGTGTACTATAATTCACTAGCTTCTGGGAGCTTGCAGATTTCTAGACCCCATCATCCAGGAGTTCAGGCAATGAATCTTGAACTCCTTTCTTTCTTTTCTCTGGCCTTTACTAACCATGTAACAGAGGTGAGCAGAGAAAGCCCAAGAGAAGGACATGGAGGCGTGGCACAAATGCCAGAGGCTCACAGAACCCAGGGTCTTTCAAGGGCTGAGCTGACTTCAGAAGCCAGCTCGTTGTTCAAGTCACTGGTGAGATGAATGTACTAGGGTACTAAATGTTATTCAGAGAGCCCAAAGAGGTCAAGGCAGAGCTGTGGAAGTAGTTGAAACTTTGGGCATATTGGTGAATATCCCTATGTGTCAAACAGAAGTGACAGGAGACAATTTTGTAAATTCGAAGTAATGCATTGGGCAAACAGGAAAAACGTAATGTGAGTTAGACTTCTTGGCTTTCTGCTTGCCATTTTCCTACTTGGTCAAGTGCAAATGGGTGTTCAATATATCAAAACCACGTGTCTGTCAATAATAATACAAGACAGCTATACAACTCAAGTTGTATAGGATTGTATAGGGATTTTGTAAGGAATAAAATTCCAGAAGCTCTATAGGCAGCAATGTCCAACAGAATTTTCTGAGATGATGTTGAATCATTCTCCCAGAAAGGAAAGAAGGCTCTATACCTACACTGTCCAATATAGTGGCCACTGGCCTCACATGGCAACTGAGCACTTGAAATGCAGCTACTGCAAATGGAAAACTGAATTCTTAATTTTATCTACTTTTAATTGATTTAAATTTATTTAAATAGTCACATGTGGCTGCTGCCTACAATACTGGAGAGCACAGCTTTTTGGCATAGTGGCTAAGAGTGCATGTAGGCTCTGGAGACAGAAGTTTGGGCTGGGGTCATGGAATTGCCACTTCTTAGCTACGTCATTGTGAGGAAGTTACTAACACTTCTGTGCCTCAACTTCCTCATCTGTAAAAGAGTGGTCATAGTACATCATAGAGTGGTAGGGATTATGAGGATTCCTTGAATTAACACATATGCAGTGCCTGCCTGTTGCATGCACTCTCTGAAGACTAGTGAGCAGTAGTCTTCATTAACAATAACATCTCTGCCATATATTGAGCACTGTTACGATGCTTCATGTGGTGTCCCGAGAATTGTACAGGGATTAGCCTAGAATCAGACATGCTACTCTAAGCGTGGCTTGGCCAACACAGTTCAACAAGTCCATCACCTCTTCCATCTCTTGGTAACCCTTTCTGGAGGGTCTTCCAACTAATTTTTGGGACAATCCTACAAAGAAGGTACTATGATGAATCCCTTGTAAATATGACAAAATTGAGGCACAAAGAGGATAAGCAACTTACCCAAGGTCATTTGTTAGTAAGTGCCAGAGCCTGTACTAGAACCCAGATATTGTCTGACTTCAAAGCCCACCCTGAGTTTTGCTTGAGCAAATTGCTGAAACTTTTGCTATTATAACAAGAAGACCAGCAGCAAGAACATTCTGGAAGGCTGTGAGGGTTCCACAGCTTTGAAATGGCTGCTGGGTTGGCTACTGTGTGGCCCACATGATCTTTTTCCAACAACTGTATCCCAAAATTAGGAGAACTTCAAGTTGGAGCATTTCTGTTATGATACATGTGGTATGGGGGGGGTGGGAGGGAACTAGGGCTCACTAAAGAGATTCTGCCAAGAACTCTAGGGTAGCACCAATCTCACCCACTGGGTGGAGCTTTCCTGTAAATTTGCATTTTGTTAGAGTGTCCTTGGAGCAGCGTATTCTATATGCAAGAGCTGGAAGAGTTTGAGCTTTTCTGGATTTTTTTCCTTTATAAATGTATACATTTAACTTTAATTTTTCAAAGTTTAAATGTCTAGGGCTGACTAAAATTGATGGGGTCCAAAATCAAGTTCATTTAGTCAATCAAGTTCTCAGACTTGAAATTTAATCACAGGGTTAAGTTCAACTGGTAAATTGCTACTTTGCTGAGAGAAGAAAAAAAAACCCAAGAACACAAAAAAGGCAAAATCAATAATGTATACATTAATTTAGGAATGAATGAAGGAATAACTATCTCTTCTGCAGCATGAATTCCAATGAGTAGGCAGGTGGCCTGTGAACCGCCTGGGCTAGAGACTGGCATACTCTTCAGTATCCCCCCCATAGCCAGAGACTCAGAGCAGGTCTGTGGTAGTCTTCTGATATTTAGGCTGGCTATTTTCTGTGGAGCACTTCTACAGTATGGCCAGTGCTGCATCTGCTATCAGTAATGCTGGAAAACGAGATAGGAAAACTGGCTGGTCAGGCTAGGTGGGCCACTGGGAATCATCCCAAGAGCAAGTTGAGGTCTAGAGCTCTGCTATGGGGGACATCAAGGGCTGGGTAAAAGGCCATCAAGGCTCTCTGGAATCTGGAGCCTCAGTAGCCAGGAGAGGCCTGTGGCACTAGTTGCTCTGACAGCTTCTGGAAGGTTCCTATTATATCATGATGATGATGGTGATGGTAAAAACCTACGATGTACTGAACTTGTACAACATGCCAGGCACTGAATAAAATGCCGCACAGTTTTTATCCCATTTAATCCCCATGGCAACCCTGAAAGATAGGTACCATTACCACCCTCGTTTTATAGGGAGGAAAATAAGGTTCAGAGAAACGAAGTAATTTGCTCCAAGTCACACAGTAAGTAAGTGGCAGAGCTGGAAGCCAAACCTGGGTCTGACTTACTCCAAAATCCAGGCTCTTAATTACAAATACTAACCCTTATGCTTATGCATACCCACATTCTTTCCCCACCAGTGTCTTCCTGCTGGGTATAGTGAGCACTGCTGACAGGCCCTAGGGCGCCAAAGGAGCCATCCGACTAACCATCACATTCGGGCAACCGAGGAAGGGAGCGGCAGGATTTCCTTTGGAGACTTCCGGATTTAGACAGCAGATTTAATGCAAACATCTAACTTCACTCCCTCCCAAAGCCCCACTAAAAGTGTGGTAAGGGTTTTGTTTTGTTTTTTTAAAGGCACAGTCCCGTGAGGATAAGGAGAACAGGAGAGAAGACAGCAGCACCGTAGTTTCCAAAGCCAGTGAATGGCTAGACCAAGGTTAATGGATTACGCGGTCCGAGGAAACTGAATTACAAGATGTCAGAGGGAAAGGTAGAAAAGCAACTTGGTCTGGATGGCCGAATCTTCATCAGGCTCAGGAACAGGAGCCCCAGGTTTTCTCTGGAAGGGAGGTGAAGTGGATGGAGGTGGCCAATGTAATGGGGTAAATCCTGGATTCCCTCCCTCACTCTATGTCCATGAGTATCTGCCACTTCTTGACCCTGGCAGAGATCTGGCTTGGCCATTTGCTTCTGAATTCATGCTCAGCCTTCCAGATCCTGCTGCCTGGATCAGCTGAGGACACTCAACACCTAGTTGCTGGAGGAACTGGAGGCAGACTATGGTGAGCTTGAAAGGAGACACAGAGCAGCCCAATCCCTCCTGCCATGTCTTCTGTGTGTGTCCAGTACCATACCCATAACTCTCCCAGGTGTCCTGATGGTGGTGGGCTCTATACATGCTCCTGTCCATCGTGCCTTTGGCCACCAACTTTCCTAAAAGGGGAATTGGGGGCAGACAATGACCAGGACTACCCAGCTTCTCTTCTTTCAGAAGCCTTCAGCTAATAGCAGCACTAGGGTTCCTCGTTGCTTACGTATCTACCTTGTGCTCAACGCTCAGTTTTCCAAAACGAAGCAACTACTTCTTTAAGAGTTCATTAATAAGTGAGGAAACTCTATAGAAAAGCAAGACAATGATTATATCAGAATCAAGAGAGTGGTTGCGTCTGTGGGGAGGAGAGGCTGGGATCACAAGAGGCACGTGGGGGTCTTCTCAGGGGGTGGCAACATTCTATTTCTCAACCTAACCAGTGGTGACACAGGTTTTTACTTTGTACTTTTTTAAAAAAATTTTTAATGTTTATTTAGTTTTGAGAGAGAGAGACATAACACGAGTAGGGGAGGGGCAGAGAGACAGGGGGACACAGAATCTGAAGTAGGCTCCAGGCTCTGAGGTGTCAACACAGAGCCCAAAGTGGGGCTTGAACTCATGGAACGAGAGATCATGACCTGAGCTGAAGTAGGACGCATAACCAACTGAGCCACCCAGGTGCCCCTCACTTTTACTTCTTCTTTAAATTGTACATATGGGCCTTCCACACTTTTCTGCACCTATGTTATATTTCACAATAAAAGTAAAAGCTGTATGCAAAGCTTGGTGCCAGTAATGTGACATATATATTTCTGCATAGAAAAAAAAAATGAAATGCTGTATTCCAACATGTTAACAGTGGTTATTCCTGGTTTATTTGTATATTATATATGTATATTTTATCATCCCATGGAATTTGTCTTTTCTCTATATTTGCCTGCACTTTCCAAGTTTACTATGAGGAACACATATTACTCTTGTAATCAAGAGATCATAAAATGTATAGGAAAATGACTCTGGGGTGGGCTCTCCAAATGCATTTTTGAAGAGAAGAAGCTTTTGGAGGCCATGGTGAACATATTCAGAGGCAACTTGGCCAACCGGGCACTCAGTAGAGCTCCATCTGAGATGCCCAGGTGTGAGACCAAAAAAAACCACAAAATAAACAAAAAAACCCAAAAAGACAAAACAACACTTCACTGCATCCTGGCTCTGCTGTGTCTCTCTCCCTGACTCTCTGAAATGTTTGCCTTCTTTTTCTTGTCCCAGCAGGGAGAGCCAGGACTCAGTGGCAAGAGCTCTCATTGGGTTAGGCTCTGCCAAAAGCCAGGCCAACCTGGCCCTCAGCTTCTCTGGGAACAAAGAACAGCCTCATCCCTCTCTTGTCCCCACTGGCCTCCACCTCCCAGCCTTCTGGCCTCTGGCTTCCCCAGTGCTTCTTTACAGGCCTCCAGTCCTTGCACAGATGTTCTAGTCATTAGCATGTACAAATGGCCACTTATGGCCACTTAGCCCAGATTATACCAAGGTAAGTCAACAGCCTCGGCTCTGAGAGTTGTCACACGCTGGCACAGGAGAGGGACTCCTCCCCCAGAGAATTTAGAGGACACTCATACCCACTCACAGCAAAAAGCCTGTCTATTTGGCTCGGCAGCAGATAATGTGAAAACTAATGGAACCAGGTTAATCCAGTGGCATTTATCAACGACGGGAGCAGTGAAGGGTGAGGGAAAGTGCCAGAGGGAGAGACAGGAGACTTGGGGTCTAGGCTTAGCTCCTCCTTGTGCTTGGAAGCTGGGTGGCCTCAGGTGGTCTCTCTACACCTACTTTTTCATGAGGAAAGTGCCCACTGCCAGGGGCTGCTGTGAGAACGGGATGGAAGGACAAGGGAAGATTCCTCAATATGGGCTCAGGGCAGTGCATGGGTGTGGAAGGGCTAGTTCCACCTTCCATCCCCACTCCCACTACTATGAAGAGCTCTGGCCTGGAAGTTAGGTGACTGGAGTTTAGCCTGGGCTTTGCCATTAGCTTTGTGAGCTTGAGAGTCTCTTTCCTTTTGTGTCTATTGAGATGATGTTTTTGTTGCCGTTGTTGTTCCTTGTTTTGTTACCGTGATTCATTACAATGAATGATTTTCATAGGTTGAACCAGCCTTGCATTTCTGGGATAGAACCTACTTGGCCATGGTGTCCAATCCTTTTCATAAGTTACTGGATTTGTTTTCCTAGGGTTTTGTTGAGAATTTTTGCATGTTCATTTCTAAAGGATATTGGTCTATTTTTTCCCTTTAGGGCCTCGCTGTGACCTCATCTGTGAAATGATGTTGTTGAACTAGTCAATCTCTGAGGGTTCTTTAAATATTCATGTTCTCTGATTTTGTCATACTAAGACTACTAAAAAATATTGATTCTTAGGCACTAGACAGACAAAACTTAGACTCTTTCTTGTGTAATCAAGATGCTGAATATTCATTTGCTTATTTCCCGAATAACTTTGGTCTCTTCAGTCTGCCCCACTTCCAAAGCCTGGGAATCTTTAGATGCTTAGGATAGAAACTAAAGCCAGCCAGCTAATTCATTTTAAACTTCTTCCAAATGTGTATGGTTGTATTTTCCTAGACCTGGGGTCAAAGGGTGAATTAAACAAAAAAGGGGACGGGGATGGGGAACCAAGAATCCAAACACTGAATAAATAAGCAATGAAGAAGCACGGTACAGACCAATAAAATCAGCCTTGGCCTTGTTCTCCAAAGTAGTCAGTCTCATTCTATCCCTGCATCTATTCCTGTAGCTATCTGTCTGCCAGAGACTCAGGGAAGAGCCTTCCTAGTCATAGCTATGGAAGGAGGGATGTGATGGCTGTGCTAAAGGTGGCTCAGATCTCCTGCCATGGGAAGCATAATTGACTGCTAGCCTCCAGAAGCCATCCCTTTGGCTCTGTCACCATATCTGGCCTCAGCCCCTCTCCCAGCCATTGACTGAACATGGCGGGTATACCAATGAAGGCCCACTCCTGTGAGGTACAGGACTCTTCCAAAGGCAACTTTGGCTCGAGGACTCTCCACTGGCCTTGTTGAAACTTTCCTGGAGCTGCGCTGCAGTCTAACATTGTTCTTTATTTATGTTTATTTATTTTTGAAGGTGAGAGAGAGAGCGGGGGAAGGGCAGAGAGAGACACAGAGGATTGGAAGCAGGCTCCATGCTGACAGCAGAGAGCCCCATGTGGGGCTCAAACTCACAAACTTTGAGATCATGATCTGAGCTGAAGTCAGATGCTTAACTGACTGGCCACTCAGGTGCCCCTGCAGTCTAAGATTGTTCTTACCTAATCCCCCTCTGTCTCCTAATCATCATTGACTACCTGCACTGTGGGCTAAGGCTCTCCCCACCTTCTCTTGCTTCCTTTGTCTTTAGCCTTCATAGGCTTCTCCTACCTTTATACATTTCTTATATGTTAACCCCATACAGGTGTCTGCCTTTCAGCAGACCTGAACAGACACAAAGGGGCACTTGGCTAGTTAGCTCTTCTTGCTTTCCAACAAAATAGAGGAAAGCCTCTTTCCTTAAGCACTTGGCTCACAGCTCAGAGACTTCATTTTTGTCTGAGTTTTATTGGAGTTTCTGTAATTTCCTGGGCCAGATACTTTTCTGTTATCTTCCTTCCTTACCCTAGTCATGAACCGGGCAATGCAAGTCATGGGGAAACCCTGGGCAGGTCCAGCAGCTCTTAGCAAATACAGTACAACTGCCCTGCAGAGAAAGTTCTGGTATCTACCATACTGCTCTCTCCCTCATCAAAGCTTTGCAACCTAGTAAATGGATGAATTATGGGGCTGTTTTGCAGGAATAAGGGCTAGCTCTGGGAGCTAGAAAGGAAACATATGATGCATAAACTGCCACTAAGGCTGGGTGAACAGACCATCCTTTTTGACGTGTGAACATCCAAAGAGAATGGGTCCAGCAGTTACACTAAACTTAGGCACAGGCTTCAAAGTCAACGTCTGCAGGATATACTTCTAGTTTGTGGACTTGAATAAATGATTGGCCTTCTCCAAATAAATCATTTTAAGGGTTTGATTTTATTTAATTATAAAATTATATTCAATAGCAGAGGGTTGATTACAGCAATGGTGATAAACTGTCAAGAATGTATGAAGTTCAGGGGTGCTTGCGTGGCATAGTCGGTTGGGCTTCTGACTTCAGCTCAGGTCATGATCTCATGGTTCGTGAGTTTGAGCCATGCGTTGGGTTCTGTGCTGATAGCTCAGAGCCTGGAGACTGCTTCAGATTCCGTGTCTCCGTTGCCTTGCCCTTCCCCCATTCACACTCTATTTCTGTCTCTCTCTCTCTCAAAAATAAACATTAAAAAAATAATGTATGAAGTTCACATCCCAGTCCCAGATTTGAAGCCACTTGCCTACTTCAAGATGTGGAATTTATTTATTTACCTATTTATTTATTAAAGTTTATTTATTTATTTTGAGGGAGGAGAGGCAGAGAGAGAGAGAGAGAGAGAGAATCCCAAGCAGGCTCTGCACTGTTAGCACAGAGCCCAGTGCAGGGCTTGATGTTATGAACCATGAGATCATGACCTGAGTTGAAACCAAGAGTCATATGCTTAACCAACTGACTCACCCAGGTGCCCCAAGATGCAGAATTTATGAGCTCAGAGTCTGTGCCAGAAGTCAGGGTCTCCAGTTATTACTCAGGGCCAGTCATTTCATGGCCTTGTGGGGCTCCCACTGCCCCATGAGTAGGTGCAGGGTTCATCCAATCAGCTCTCTGGGTCCTGCTGGCTGGGGCATCTTATGAGCCAAGAAGCCTCCACTGCCTTTCCCCAACTGCCTGTCTCCAAACTGTATGGGTGTGGGACAAGAGGGAGCTGGGTGCTCAAGGGGCTGCTACCTATGGTGAGGAGCCCCAGGGTGCCTGGTAGGTAGGGAGATACCCAGGGTCCCTGAGGCACCAGGCTGCCAGAAAGGGGGGGAAGGGGCTAAAAAAAGAGTTGACTGCAGTTGCCAGGGACACTAGAGTTCTCCCATGAGTGTGTTTGTTTCTTTTGAGGGCTTGACTGTTTTGTTCTTTTGGAGCACCTGTCATCATACGCTGTAGAATGCATAGTGTAGATTGTTCAATAGTTCTCCACTGTAATAAAATATCGTAGCTCAATCTGCTCAGTCTGCCTTTTATAACATTTGCACAACACATATTTACTGAGCACCTACCCCAATCTAGGCCCTGTGGTGTGACAGCATTGGTAGACAAGGTGGATGTGCTTCTTGCCCTTTTACAGCTGGCACATTTGTATTACAGAGAAGCACTTAGACAAGGATTTGTAGCACAGATTGATTGAATGCTGTACGGGAACACTGCAGAGTGCTAGACAGCCGGGGAACCCAACCTAGTCCAGGTAGAGGTTGGTTCGAGGAGGCTTCATGGCAAAACTAAGTTTTAAGCTGTGGCCTGAAGAACAATGATGTGTTGGCCAGGTGAGAGGCCCAGGGCAGGAAATTGGGAAAGTTCTCAAATCAACTTTATGTATCGTAGCTCTACTCAGTGCCGCTCCCCTTCGAAGACCTGACTAATACCTAGGTTATGGATATTTGCAGGAGTGCTTACAAAATGAGACCTAAGGATACGGGTTCTACCTGGATAAAGGGCTACTTCCAGGAGTCGCACAGTCACCCCAAAGAGAACCATGCTATATGGATGGGGCTGGGGGGGATGGAGGAATGATCTTCACATTTCTGTTTCTAACTTACTAATTCCAGAACCTGTTAAGCTTCTTAAAGCCCTAAGGTGCTCTGTAGTCCTGCTCTTTCTCTACCACAGTGAGCAGGGGTCAGGGGTCCTGGAACATGAGGATGGCACATCACCTGCAGTTTCTAGATTGGAACTGAATCCTTTTGGGGAGGGAGTAAATAGGCCTTCTGTAGGGGTGAGCATTCTGGGAGGCGTATGCTTGGGAAGGAAAGAGCAGATGGACGTGGATGGCTGAAGACGTCAATTATAACAATATAGTCAGTCTCTTGGCCAACATCTAGTTTTCCTTTTCTTGGCACCTTCCCCGGTTTCTGCTTAGGCAGCCTTTCCTGCCCCATGCTGCCTATATGCTTTGTGGAAACCTGGCTCCACTCAGGGCTCTAGAGGTGAGGCACTTAGCTCAACTGACATGAAACAGCACAGTAGGCATGCAATCAGTTCAGGCCATGATGCCCCAAATTCCCAGGGGTTTCTGGGAAAGAAGCCTCCTTGTTTATCTGACAGAGCTTCTAAAAGCAACTATCTCTCCTGCTTCTCTGGTTGAGGGAAAAGGAAGCTTGTAGCCCCTGGAGCTGCTGTCAGCTACGGGTGCCCACAAGGGGGAGCCAGCTTTAGGAGGCAGGAATAGGAGCAGACAGCTGGAAAGAAACAACACCTTCCGTGACTGTTGAGCTGTTCATTCAAACCACCCCTGAAGTACCCAACTGCTGGACTTCTACTTACAGGACTCAGTCAGTTCCTTTTATTAGCTGAGCCAGTGTACGCTGGTTTTCCTGTTATTTGTGACTCAATACACCCTAACTGATAAGAAATCTAGCCTGGCCCCCCGGACCTCTGAGCCTATGAAGTTTACATTATACCTCTAGCCTCATGTTGGAGAACATTCCATTTCTAATGATGAAGCGCAGAGCTTGCCGGAACCCTGTTCAGCCTCAAGTCATGCTCCTTTATCCCCAGACCGGTTTACAGAGAAATCTAACGCACGTGAACCACCTGCACCACCTGCACCACATCAACTATGGCAAGCTTGGACTCCTTATTCAGATATCAAGTGCAGTAGTCAAGCTCTTAAATACTCTATTTTGCATTAGTTGAGTGCATACACATTTTAGAAGCAATCGCGTAGCTTAACAACATTAAAGATTTCTAGTTCATATTCGAATCTGATGCAAACTTTAATATGTACTTCGTGGGTTTCTGTGAAGAAAATAATTGAAGATCCAAACTAGAATTCATATATAGAAAATGGGCAGTGCTAGCTCCTAAAAGCAATTATTGGCATCGAGCTCCTGAATTTTTAAATCCCTTGAAAAGTCCAAGAATGTACCAGAAAGTAGAGATTTCTGACGTAATAACTGTAAACAAAAACACCTGTAAGAGGTGTTGCCAAGTAGGATGCTGATGGCTCTAGAAACAGTCATGAGGGTTCATTCTCTTTCTCAATCCCTAGTCCAACATTCTATCACAAACTTTATTTACCAGGAGAATGGGAAATAGACACAAGTCAAGTGAAAGTTTACAGAGAAACACTTTGCCTTTATGAACCTCTTCTACAACGGGGAGGTATATAGATTAGAGTTTGCCTGGACAATGAGCTCAGGCAGGGCAGACAGGGTATGTGGTTGCCACCATCACAAGTGAGATTTACGGGGGCAGGAACAAAGCATAAGCCTCTTTGTGTCCTCTGCACAGGGCTGATGCCTCTAGAGTGTTTTGGTCAGTGGAATAGAGCTTTGCCTACCCAGAGGGCCTTACTCCAATGTCTAGTGCTCAGTTCAGAGGTAAGCCATGAAGACAGGGGTGAAGAATTGGGTGGGGGTGGGGTGGGGGGAGGGGGCAGAGAAGACTCCATGAGAACATCACAGTTGTCTTCAATTCTCTCAAGGACCCTGAAGTCAGGAGATCTTTCTAGAGGGCAGTGAGAATGAATCTCCTTGTAGTGTAATTATTCTGCCATAGAAGACACTTACAAATGAAAAATTGATAAATCAAATAAATAAACAATATAGCTATCAAAATGACAAAAACACACAAATAAGACCAAAACCCTCATAATATCATTTCCACAAAGGGTGTAAAAATCTGTGCTCATGAACTAGTAAAAAAAAATCTGTCTTAATGTTTTTTCTTTTTAATTTTTAAACCGATGGTGGGAGCTTATTCAAATACAACCAGGTGTTCTTATAAGTTACATTTTAAGCCTGGAGAGAGAAGAACATATGCAGAACAGCCTTCGAAATGTGCTCACTGGACACCGTGCTCATCAAAGAGAAACGGTAGAGTTATAAATATGTGTGCATCAGTGAAGACCACTCACCACTCTCTCAGGACTGACTGAAATGTATTGGTTTATGTTAGGAATATTGGTGCCACCCCAGAGTGGCATGAATGAATCTTAACTAGGAAAGAAGCAATGGAAAGAGTGGCCTGAATTTCTAAGCCAGCATTTTTTTTTGGGGGGGGAGGTGGTTCCTATGTGCTGCTGTCACTGTGCTATGTGAAATGGCAGCCAGAGGTCCTGTTTTGGCCTTCCAAAATGCAGGAAATCAGCACCACCACCAGCACCACCACCACAGAACAGCCAGTGCAAATTACCACCGGAGGTACTAAACTATGGGTCTCTCAGAGATTGAAGAAACCCTGTGCTCTCATATCTCACACTTGGAGAATGCCAGGCACTGTTTGCCCAATGCTTCAGGAGGACAGGGGCCCCAGCTGGACCAGAAAAATGCATCATGAGTAGGGGGTGGTGGCCCAACATGAGAGCCTAAGTTCATTGGCCTCCTAGGCCATGAAGTCTGGGACTTTCTACCAATAATGATTCAGAAACACTCAAAAATTGTCTCAGGAGCTTAATTCTGCAACACCGGCAGATGCAATTCATTTAGCACTTAATCCCTTCCCACCAGCTCCCATTCATTCCCCCAAAGTGTCCTCCCTCCTGCTAAGTTCAACAGAGCCAGAGAAGACTTCTTCCTTTTTGTGATCAAATGGCAGCACAGACAAGACACAAGTGACTAAATAAAAAGTGGATGCCACCAACCCTGAAATGCCGAAATCAATGGTCTTGGAAACCAGGGTGAGTGGGGACACAGTAACCAGGAGTGTTGACTTTTCAAATGTCAATTGGCATTGGTCAGAGGCTCTCACTCTCTACGTTGTGTGCTAGCATCAGGCCTTACAAGCTGGTTCTCATGTGGTTGAGATCCTTAACTTTTTCCAGAACTCTACCCCAGGGCCTAGCACTTGCTCCAGAGGGATAGTTTGTACAGAAAGTCAGTCACAGACGGAGAGTCCCTAGCATCATTCTGTTGGCTCTTGTATTAATGAAGCAAGTGGGGTTTCTTATCGCACTCAGAAGCAGAGATAATATCCCTTCCTATCTACAATCACTTCTCTGTTCTCCGACCTGCATGTTGTCCTGTCTCCAAAATGCCCATAGAAGGACAGAAATTGTGTTCAATTTACCAGGAAAGTTATTTCTCAGTCCTGGCTGTGCTTGAGAAATCTATCCCATGTGTTTAGCATGCATGCATCTTGCTAGGACATCCAGCAAACCCAGCTGGCTCCCCAAGACAGCGTGCATGCCCATATCAATACTGCTGTTCCCTATGAGAGAAAATGGCCAGTGCTCCTTGCTGCCACCTTTGCGTTGCCTACTAATACTATTCGGGAATAAAATATTGCTTTTAATCAGGAGAGAATTAGCAAGTATTTTAAAACTTAAGGTTCTTGGGGCGCCTGGGTGGCTCAGTCGGTTAAGTGTCCAACTTCAGCTCAGGTAGGTCATGATCTCGAGGTTCATGAGTTTGACCTCTGCATCAGGCTCCATGCTTACAGCTCAGAGCCTGGAGCTGCTTCAGATTCTGTGTCTCCCTCTCTCTCTGCCCCATCCCTGCTTGCACTCTGTCTCTCAAAAATGAAAAAATGTTAAAACTTTAGGTTTTCTTTTTTATTGTGGTAAAATTTGCCATTTTACCCATTTTAAGTGCACAGTTCCATGGCATTAGGTACGTTCACAGTATTGTGCAGCCATCCCCACCCTCCATCTCCAGAACTTATTCATCATCCCAAGCTGGAACTCTGTCCCCATTAAACACTAAGTTCTTCTTTTCTCCAGGCACCCACCAGTCTGCCTTACATCTCTAAAAATCTGCCTACTCTAAGTGCCTCCTAGAAGTGGCACTGTACAGCATTTGTTCTTGTGTGTCTGGCTTCTTTCACTCAGAATAACGGCTTCCAGGCTCATTCATGTAGTAGCACGTGTCAGAATTCTCTTCTTTTTTAAGACTGAATAATAATCCATAATATAGACAGATGGATTTGTTTTTCCATTCACCAGTTGATGGGCATTTGTGTTATTTCCACCTTTGGGCTACTATAAATAGTGCTGCTATGCACTCTGGTGAACGGTATCTGTCCAAGACCCCACTTTCAATTCTTCAGGGTCTATACCTAGGAGTGGAATTGCTGGGTCAAATGGTGGTTTTATGTCTAAATTTTTAGGAACTGCCAGCCATCGCGTTTTCCACGGTGGCTGCACTTTACATTTCTACTGATAGTGCACATGATTTCCAATCTCTCCACATCCTTGCCAATGCTTGTTATTTTCTGTTTTTTTTTTCTTTGTTTTAAATAATAGCCACTCTAATAGGTGTCAACGTTTTGTCTGTTTACATTTTCCACAGCTTGTTTTTGAAAGTGTTGCCAGATAGAGGGAAAGGGTCATGGAATTATTCCCACTTATTCCCACTCAGGGGTGGTCGGGGGCCTCCCACACCTTTTGAAGCTTTGTCACATGGAAAAAAAGGATCATTACTCAAAATTACAAATGAGGAGTCTACCTTCATCTATCGGCCTAAGGGGTCAGCCGCTTTGGCAAATTCTCTTCTTGTGCCACCCGGCCATAGACCTGCCAAAAAGAATCTAGGTCCCCACTACTACGCTCACTTTCTCTGCTCAAAAATGGAGGATGGCCGAATATAGCAGCATGCTATAGGGGGAAAAGCCAGGTGGAACCTGTGCTGGTAGCTTCAAATCTGAAGTCCCCTGAAGCAAAGCAAGACTTGGAATGCTTTTTGCTGAAATAGGGTTATGCATCTGTTAGGCCTTCAGGGCCACATTTAGGCCAACGTTATACGATAATCTCCTAAAGTGCCCACTTCCTTTTTTCCTGCGTACCTAGTTCCAGCCTGCAACAACCTCACTTGTTTCGATGGGAAGAACTCACGTGATAAGCCCTCATCTAACAACAGTCAAATGCAATAACACCGAAAAGGATCATTTGTCACCATGGGCAAAATTAACGAGATCAAATAAAAACCCAAACTTTTTCAATCCCATAGGATAAAGCAGAAACATTTTCTTTGAGGAGAGAGGAGAGGTTTTGCTTTAACCATAAACAGTGTTCTACCGTCTGCTGCCCCCTTCAAGGTCACTAGTAGCCAGGCCAGAGTGCACACATCTTGGGATTTGTGAACCCCCAAGGGACAGAAGAGGCTAAAAGTACAAATGGACTCAGGAGAGGTT
Organism: Paguma larvata; assembly: GCA_030068075.1. Taxonomy (NCBI): domain Eukaryota; kingdom Metazoa; phylum Chordata; class Mammalia; order Carnivora; family Viverridae; genus Paguma; species Paguma larvata. Next base: position 118,271,908 of record CM057830.1, on the reverse strand, counting down.
TCCTAAATCTGTGCTATGCGGGCCCTTAATGGTGGCTGGGGGGGATGTGGGAGGGAGGGGGCGGAATGCAGTGACATCATGGCCACAGCTGAACGGTGCAGGCCCCCTGTGACTTTCCATCCTCCCTAGACAGTTTTTACGTCTTGCTCATTTTTCATGTGGGGTCCGTTGAAAGGAGCACAGCTCCTCTTCTACTCTTTGCAAACCTTCCTTTGTTTTTCAGTGACAAATAGGCAGGCTTTTCTACACTTTGTTTTAAACACCTCATTTTGAGTACCCTGGCTTCAGCAAAGTTCACGGTTTCTCCTCAAGTATGTGAAGGCAAAAAGAACAACAAACAAAAAACTCAAACAAATGTGACACAGGAGGTTTCTAAAAATGGTGGCCTTCTCGGCCTTCATAAATCAATCACTGAGCAACTACAAAATTATATCTATCGATCTCTATTATTGAGGCCTCTGTACTGGAGGGGCTTTTCGTATCGCCATCGGTTTGGGTGTGGACCTCACTGAGTGATGGGTTGTTACTCCAGGGGCAACACGTACCCCTGCCTCACTGCAACACGCCACCTTGTTCTTCAACTTCCGACAGAAAAAAAGGTTGACATTTAAAAGGTTAGCACTTGACAAGCAGCAAAATTTGAATTTCTGCTTTTTGAAAAAGGGACATCGCTTTGAGGTGGAGGGTCATTAATGATTCTCGAAAACCAGAAAAGAAACAGAAAGAAAAACCTGATTCTTGCTAATATTAATACCAGGTTCTGAGACTGCATTTCCCAAATTCAACACTCTTTGGAGTTTCGTTTCCTGGCAATTCAGAATGGTTAAAACAAAACTTGGTCAAGGCGGAGGAACTGGCCCCTACATTTTCAAAAATGTATGTTACACTGTGTCTAATTATATTTCCTCCCAAAGCAGCTAAAAAAAGGTTTCCCCAAACGAAATAGCATTTTGCAGCCCAGTTTAGGAAGAGAGGAAAAAGTAAGCTTGTATGTACAATCACGCTCACATACAAAATGAAGATGCTTATTCAGGAAAATGCTGCCCCATCTGGCAGAGAAGATGTGTGCAGAGCTGGCCCAGGCACTAGAGCATGGGGAGCCTGACTCGCCTGCCCCGTCTTCCCCAGAGTGCTTAGAGCTTCCCCAGAGGCCTCCACTCTTGCATTTCATTAGGACTGACCTTTGAAAGGAAAGCTGTGATACTTCCTGCCAGAATGAGTAAAAGACAAATGGAAAGAAACTTTTCTCATAATAGGGGAGCAGTGCTGCTCTCCCCCAACTCTTACCCTAAACACAAGAGAATAATGAAGACACTCATAAGCCCAAGGTCACAGGCCCTCCCTGACAATATGTAGCGCATCCGATTCCAGGAGGGTCAAGTATGCCAGCAAGAGAGCCACCTGCTTTTAAACACTAATAAACAATTTGATACTAGAAGAAGGCTGGCTCGCGTTACCATCTCTCCTGACTCTTTGTTTTTAAATTAAATGTTTTTTATTTTAAAGGTTTTTTTAATTCAAATATAATTAACATAAAGGGTTATATTAGTCTCAGGAGGATACTTATTGTGATGAGCACGGAGTTAATGTATAGAATTGTTGAATCATTACATGGTACATCTCCTGAATCTTTCTCTAGTGGCAAACGGAGCCGATGTAACTTTGACAAGAATAGACAATTCTCTTGGTATAGCCTGCTTTTATCATTTTTGTTTTCCATGAGAGGTCATGGTGCAAATGCAAAGATTTTAATTTGCAGTGCTAACTGAGACAGCAGTAATTAAAGGTTCTGCTCTACTGAGCAGGTGAGTACAGCCCTGGAAATTCAAACCAAAAGGAATCTTGAGTTTCTGCAAAGGTTCTTGTGGGAGGCTTTGGGAGCAGGAGTGACTGGTGGAGAGATGGGGGGAGGAGAGCGGGGGAGGCATCCCTGAAGGTTCAGCATGGGTGCTCTGAGCACCGCCATCATCCATCTGGGGCCTTTAGCAAGGCTCCAAAAACACAACGCAGAAGAGGGACACCCATCCCCCAATGCTAATGACTAAACCGAAGCAGCTTTCCTGGCCCTGGCTCTCCTTGGCTGTCTGCTCTCCTGCTCTCCTCCTCTCCCTGCCATTTGCTCTCTTTGCCTGTCAGCAGCAGTCCTGGGGTTGGTCCATTTGTTACTCAGCATTCACTGCACCGCCCACATGGCCCCTAGCACTTCTTTTTTTAGAAATCTATTTATTTAAATTCAAGTTAGTAACATACAGTGTAGTTTTGGTTTCAGGAGCAGAATCCAGTGATTCATCACTTCCATGTAACACCCAGTGCTCATCCTAACAAGTGCCCTCCTCAATGGCCGTCAGCCATTTAGCCCATCCCCCACCCAGGCCCCTCCAGCTCATAGCACTTCTGCCTTCTGTGCCTGGAGGGAGGAGCAGCCAACATTCTCCCCTTCTCCCTGGCCAGGGGTGCTCAGAAAGCTATGGCTTGACTCAGTTGCTCTGCACCTTTCTGGGATCACCGACCAGTGTTGTCCACCACTTGGCTTCTCTTCAGCCACCTGGCAAATGTCCTCCCTGACCAATTCTCACTATCCTCCGCCAAAAGCTGGAGAGGATCCTGGACACTGAGGCAGTCTAACCCATTCCACTGGGTTACTGGTGTTCTAAGTTTCAGGAACTTTCTGGAAATAGTGGCAGCTAAAATGGATGTAGGATTTTTGTAAGCCAGGTCCTATGCCAAGCACTTTTACCTCACTTCATTTAATCCTCCCAGCGACCCCATTAGATAGGTATACTAGTATCTCCATATTACAGATGGGGAGACTGAGGCCCGGAGAGGGAAAATAGCTTCCCAAACTAAAAAATGGTAGAGCCAAGATTTGGTCCCAAGTATTTCAAAGCCTGAGCTCTCCTAAACCTGGTCTCAAGCCTAGCCCTGGGGCGTACACCCTGCCAAGGCCCAAGGTCCAAGGGCATGGTGTCCCCTGCCCTGTACCGTCTCCCTCAGACCCTGGGCAGTGGGAGTGCTGCACTTTGGAGGGCTCCGTTTGCCAGGGCCAAGAGGGACCCATGGCTGAGGGTGGTGAGAGGGTTTCTCCAAGGCCCCACTTTGGACAAAGCTACCCAGATCCCCATTGCAGGCCCAGCCCCTTGAGGAGGGAAGAAAGATGGCAAGTTCTTTCAATTCGCCCACTGTCTCCACAATTGCTGGGTGTTCATTGCTGCCTCAGCTATGTGGATGAGAAGTTTATCATTAAAGGTAGAAAGTGTAGCAAACCCAGGAAGGGCCTCATCCAGCCTCCCTCCAGTCAGGCTGGACTCCCCTCTTGCCCTTCTCAAAATCTGTCTAAACAATATCATGTGCCTCTTTGGTCTGTTTCTCCACAGCGGCCCCCTTCCCCTGTGCCTCAGCCTGCCTCAGGATCAGATTTCAGGCCTTTTTGTTCTTATTCCAACTGGCCACCATCCACATCCCTCCTCCCCAGGATGCTGCACTCCCAGCTCTACAAGCCATGTGCACCGAGGGCCCTTGAGCTGGGCTGCCTCCTGCTGCCCCCATCTCCTCAATGGACTTGTTTTGATCTCTGAGCAAATGGAAGTTCCATTCGCCTGTGGCTGGTGGTAAAATTGAAGTCCTAACTATGATTTTTGCAAGTATCTCCAGTAAGCCTTCAGGGAGAAGGAGCCCTAAATTATGGAAACAAAATTCATCTTGTTTAAAAACAGAGAGATGTCACCCATCCTTGGGAGTAGAGTGAGGAATACAGTGAGGAGATCTGGAGTCAATAAAATCTGACAGGGCAGGGCTGAGTGTCCCAACTCCAAAAAGTCTCTCCCTTAGTAATTCCAAGCCCACATCCCTCAGCTGTAATTTCAAACCCCAAAAGCTCTGAAAGCCTATTTTATTTTGGTGAGCTGGGCATCAAAAAACTTATTTGAGGACAAAAATTGATGTGGACTTAATTAAATATTCGTATTTCGCTGCAAAAATAATGAAATGTTGCCCCAGGTTCTACCGGGGTTTGTGTGATATTTAGTATATGCATCACATTACCTGTCTAAAGTCCCAAATGCTCTGACCTTGGAAATACATCTGTCCTCAGAGGTGGTGGATCCCACCCCAGCATGTACTGTGTGCTAGGAAGGGCTCTGGGCAATTTCAATTTAGCACCTCTTTTGTCTTCCAATGTCCTAAGAGATGGGAACTATTCTTTCACTCACATGGAGCTAAGGCGCAGAGGGGCCAAGTGACATTGCTCCCTGCACAGAGCTCAGTCAGCGTCGATGCCTGTACTTGAACCCCAGTGCCCTTGCTTCAGCTGCCACGCTAAACTCCCACCCTGGAGCCCGATGGCATTTGCCTTTTACCTTTAGTGCAAGCAAATGATCCACTGAAATTGGATGGTTTACCTAATCGGTCAAGTGAAATTCTCACGGCTGAGAAATATGAGTCTACAAATAAAAATGAGCTCCTGTAGATGACTGGACTTGGCTTTTCTGCTTACTCAAGAGTTGGTTTCTCACTTTTCATTTAGAAAGTACTCTTTTCAGAAACCAAAATCTGGATTAAAATGAAGACCCAGTGCTTCTGTGGTAACCATGATCACATCTAGAAGTGCAACAGGTAGTCTATGTCACCATGTGGTAGGTGAAGAGTATTTTCTGAGGCTCAGTCTGGCCATCAGTGAAATTGGACAAGCTGGCCCTGCTGGAAGGGAGAAGTGTGTGCTTCTTCTTTTCTCTCCCCTGGAAGGGTGAGCAAGCCTCAGAGCAAATGGCGAAAGGCCATGAGAAGGCATGGAGCTGTTGATGTGCCCAGCCTGGATGTCCACTCTTTGTTTTGGCTAGAAGAGTGCCATGGACAGAATAGGGAGCCAGGCGAGGGGTAGTGAGAAGGAGATTCCCACCCTCCAGGCAAAGATGACCTTTTCCTTTATCTTTTTTTTCTTAGAAAGTGTATTCTATTTTTTTAATAAAATGTTTTTTAAATGTTTATTTTTTGAGAGACAGAGCACGAGTGGGATTGGAGCAGAGAGAGAGGGAGACACAGAATCTGAAGCAGGCTCCAGGCTCTGAGCTGTCAGCACAGAGCCTAACATGGGGCTCAAACTCACGAACCTTGAGATCATGACCTGAGCCAAAGTCGGATGCTCAACCGACTGAGCCACCCACGCGCCCGTTTTTCTTTTAAGTTTATTCATTTTTGTAAGCGAAAGAGAGGGAGAAAGCATGAGCACAAGTGGGGGAGGGGCGGAGAGAGGGGGAGACAGAATCCCAAGCAGGCTCCACACTGTCAGCGCAAAGCCTGATGCGGGGCTTGAACTCACGAACCTTGAGATCATGACCCGAGCCAAAACCAAGAGTCCGGCGCTTAACTGACTGAGCCACCCAGGCTCCCCACCTTTCCCCCTTTCCACCAGGCCTGGAGTTGTCTCAGTGGGGCAGGGCCTGGAACAGGGAGAACCTACAAGGCTGTAGGCTGTCAATTTTGCAGTAGGCAGGGGGTCTGGAGAGGGCACTGCTCATATTCTGTCCTGACACAGCATCAGTTTTGAGAGCCACATCTCAGCCCCCACCAAATGGATCTGGAGGCTCAAGGCCAGGAGTTAGTCATAGTGATAGCAAACCTTCCTTGGCAGGTACTTTGTGCTGCCAGGGCCCTGTTCAAAATGCTTTAGATGTATTAATGCATTTAATCCTCAACCAACATATCATAACCTATTGCCCATTTTGTAGAAGAGGCAACAGTTTGGAGGTTACGGCAGGAGCAGAAGGCTCTGGAGGCAGTGCCCCATGCATGGGATTACAAGTATGAGCTCTGTAGCCAGATTCCCTTCTCTGGCCCTAACTTCCTGTGTGACTGTGGGAAATTCTGGTCACTTTTCTGTGCCTCAGTCTTTTTGGCTTTAAAGGGAATGATAACGGCCTCTACCTCTGAGAACTAAAATGAGAAAAAGACAGATGAAGTACTGAGTTGCACGCCTGGCCCGTGGGCACTGGCCAGCGCTGGCAGCAAAGGCAGCTCTTGGCAGCAACAACCTCCCATTCAGGGAGCCCAGGCTCTCCCCTCTGCTGGTGGCAGTCACCTGAGCCCTTCCTAGCCTCAGGGAGCTTGGCTGCCAGTCTTTCTTCCGAGCACTTTCTCCAGCTCACCTAGGTAATAAGTTGGGTGTGATTTTCATGACTCAGGTCATTAAAGATTTTCCCTCTGAGCCAGCTGATCTGGTTCTGAGGCCACACAGTCAGGCTACAAATGTACCCCACTGAAGAAAAAAAAAAAACAAACCCAAACGGCTCACAGTGTTAGATGGTGATGGGTTTCCAGGCTGAGGACATCACCTGCTAGGGGTAGAGTTCCAGCTCTATGAAGACAGATGGCAGTAGGCCTGCCATGGACTCAAACCCAAGTACTTCCGACCTACATACAAGGGCCTGTGGCTCTCTCTGGCCACCCCCATGGGTGCTCTGCTTGCTGCATGCCTCAATCAGAGGACCAGTTCCCTGGTGTGGAGCTCTCTGCTTGCTTATACTTCATGAGGCATGGAGGAAAAAGACTCTGTTTCTATCCTCCATGGGCTGTCCCAGTCACACTCATCCAGGGCCCTCAGAAAAGAGGTCAGCCCTGACAGGTGCTTCCCTTGGGCCAGGTCCCGGCCAAGCTCTCCTTCTTGGCTGCTCTAGAGAAGAGGGAGGCAGAGTGGGAGATAGAAGTACCAAGGATGATCCTGGAGAAGCCTCCTGGAGGGTACGGTTCCTGAGCCTTAGGAGCTGTGGGAGTGGGCCAGGAGAAAGAAGGTGGGAAGGCACAGCCAGGCACAGGGAATGGTAGGAGTAAGGCTGAGAATGCAGAGTGGACCAGGAACTGCAAGCACTTCAAATGATAGAAGCAAAGTGCCAGACAGGGCCCAATAAGCATGGAGTCTAAGGAGATGGATGGAGCCAGGTTATGAGCCCCTGGAAACGTCTGAGCAAATGTGAAACATGATCTGGTCTCTGTTACATCAGGTCTCTTGAAGGTAATGTTTTGAGTAATGGATGGTTTATTGGGGGAAACTAATTGAAGAGTTAACTCTCAGTCCAGACAAAGAATCATGAGGACTTGAACTTGGGCAGGGCTGAGAGCAATGGAAAGGAGGGACCAGGATAGAAAATGCTCTGGGTAGGCAGATATCTGACACAGGCCCCAATGATCCCTGGCTTCTGGTATTCACACCTATCTATGCTTGTGTCCAATGAACAGAATACAGTGGAAGTGATGGGACATCACTTTCAAGACTACGTTCTAAAGACTGTAACCCCTGACTTGCTGGCAATCCCTCTGCCTCTCTTGCTGGCACATTCTGTCTTGCTTACTCAGATGAAGCCAGCTGCCATGTTGTGAAATGCTCTATGAAGAGCCCGCATGGCAAGGAACTAAGAGAGGCCTCTAACCAACAGCTCATGAGGAATGAGGCCTCAGGCCAACCACCTGCAAGGAACTGCTTCCAGCCAACGGCTTCAGGAATAAGCTTGGAAGCAAGAATCTTCCCAGTTGAGCTTGAAATGATTATAAAGGTACGAGCAACTCAAGGCCAGAAGACCCAGCTAGGTGATGCCAAGACTCCTGGCCCATGGAAACTGAGAGGCAATATACCTGTGTTGTCTCAAGCAGATGTCTTGGAGTCATTTGTTACATAGCAATAGATAACCAATGCGGGCAGGGGTCAGAGCAATGAGGAGGGGAAACTGTGATTGACATTCCCCCGGGGAGGCATCAGCTGAGCTCAGTCATTGATCATCTTGCAGATGAGGGAAGGGGAGAAGTCACAGTGACTCTGAGAAGAGCACAGGCTCTGTACTAAGACTTCCTGGTTCCCAGTTCCTGCTCTGCCCCTGGCTATGTGACTCTGGGCAAGTCATTTCAACTCTCCGAGCCTCAGTTTCTTTGCAGAATGGAGATAGTAAGAGTAAATACTTTATACGTATCTGTCCTTTTCATTTAGGGCCTGCCTCAGTGTCCAGCCAGCGCAGTGGTGAAGGGCACACTGGAGCTGCTCAGCATAAGTTTGCTGGGGCATTTCTAGAAGGCTCAGTGTGCAGCCATATACCAGCAGGGACAAGATTTAAATGCCTCACTCCGTGCAATTTCCTTGCATCCTACAAAGCCTTCACTAGTCCTATGTGAGGGAACACACTACATGGCCCCATGCAGGGGAAGGCAGTTATAGGTGATTCTGTCTCATCTCCCCTGGTTCCTTCCCCTAACAGCACCTTCTGGGTGCAGCTTTCCTCCCAGGGAAGTTAAGTGACTTGCACAAGAACTAAAACCATAACCTTGGCCTCATGAACACTGCACTTTGACCACGCAAAACTAGCTGGCTTCAATAGACTTTTCTAAAGTCCAGTCTCAGAGAGAACTATGGCCAGATTTGCCTCCAAAGCCAAGTATCAACAGCCCGAGACATGGCTCTTTTGTCCAAAACAAAGGAACGCAACCAGATGTGAGACCGTCTTACCTGTCTGGGCAGAGAAGGCATGGGGTCTGGGGCCACTGGCCGCTGAAAGCGCGGGGGCGGCTGCTGCATCACCTGCTGCAGGAGGAGAGAGGAGTGGTCAGGCTGCTGCAGCTGCAAGGTGGCAGTGGCGGTGGAGGAGGCGGCGGCAGAAGAAGCCGGGGTCGGCGTCGGCTGCTGCAGGTAGTGGAGCAGGGACGGCTGCCTCGAGGTGGCGGGCATGGAGGGCATCTTCTGGGGGCCCGGCTCAGAAACGAAATGTGACAGGGGCTTTGTGTTGCCAAAAGTAAACGGCTCCGGGGCTCCCGGGCTGGGGCTGGCCAGCCCCTGCTGCATGATCATGCTCAGGGTTTTGGGTGAGTTGGTGGCCATGGGCTTGAAGATGGCATTTGCTTGCTGTTGTGGAGGCGGCTGCTGCTGACTTAGTGGATTGCTGGAGGGAGTGAGGCTCCGGATCAGAGAGCACTGTGGAGTGAAGGACTGCTGTGGCAAGCCGGGGCTAGAGAGCTTCTCCGGACGGTAGGGCGGAGATGGCCCTGGGTTGCTGGCGGGCAGAGCGGACATCAGGTGTCCCTGAGGACTTTTGATACTAGAGGACACCAGGTTGGCAAGGATGGAGCTCTGCGGGCTAAACTGTGGCTGCTGATTGAGAGCTGGGCTGGGGAGCTTCTCGGGAGTGTAGATCATGGGGGGCCCCAGGGCAGCACTGCTGCCGGACGCCACGCTGGCCAGTAAGGCATTGGGGGAGCCTTGGAAGGCGCTCCCTGGCAGGTTGCCTGACGCCATGCAGGACACCATGAGGCTCTGAGGGCTGAACGGCGGTGGTGGCGGGTGTGGTGATGGCACTGGGCGGTAAGACGGGGAGAGGCCTGGAGGAGGCAGGCCAGACCAACTGGGATTGGGCCCCGGCTGCCTCGTAGCGGACCCCTGCTTGCTGGCCGCCAGCACCTTCAGCTGGTGGGCATGATGCCACTGAGGCACCGGGAGTGGGGGCAAAGCGACAGGCAGCATCCCCTGGACCTGGTTCTTGGCCTGTGCTGCCGAAGAGGCTGGCGAGGCCACCTGCTTCCCCGTGGCAGGAATCACATAGCTGAGCCCAGCTGGGGAGGGCGGGACCTGTAGTGAGGCGCTCGGGAGCTGGCCGCAGCTAGAAGCAAACTCTTTGCCGGAACCCAGGCTCTCCAAGTGTGGCATCTGAACCGAAGGCTTGGCACTGGTACCTACAGTTGCCTGCGGGTGCTCTAACACCAGTGGTTCTTCTGGTTTGCTCCCCAGTATCTTCTCAAGATCTAGCTCATTCGGAGAAGGTTCTTGAATTTTTGTTAGCTCCTCCAGGAGATCTTGAAGTTCCTGGTCTACAGCCGGTATGCTGTTGGCTTTGTCATAGTAGGGACCAGTGGGCCCTTTCAGTCCAATTTCTGCAGCCGGTGGCACTGCAAATGGTGAACCCATTATGCTGCCATTCATGGGATTAGTTTCTAGTGGCAATGAATGGCCAGGTACTCCCACAGCGGCAGGGCTAGGGTTCATTGTCAACGGAGGCACCTGCAGCTCTGCACAGGGCGTGCTGTGATGGGCACCTGGGCCCATAGAAAGGGTAACATCTTCAAGGCAAGGTCTCTTGATTTTATTAGGGTAACCTCCATCAGCCATGCCTGGAAACTGGAAGCTATCTCCTTCCTGTCTCCTTTTAGTGGTTCCCTGTGGCATAGAGAGACAGAGAGAGAGAGAGAGAGGGAGAGGGAGAGAGACGGGGGGGGAGTTTTTATAAAGCCTTGGCACATTAAATCTAATGAACAGGAAACTTGCAAGATAAAACATCTCTCAGTTTCAAGACTAATACTTGTCAAAACTATACAATACAGCCTATTTTTGGGACCATAATGCTTGCTTCTTTGTTGCTGTGTTTCATTTAAACTGTCTTGTTACACTTCAAATTAGGCATTATGCTGTCTGTATACTAAACACCACAGAAAGTCCTACAAAGGATCTTCTGTGCCCACATAAGGGAGAGCTCACCGAAAATATGCGGAAGTCACTAACTGAACTGAGCCGCCCCAGACAGGCACTGTACGGCAAACTGAAAGTTCTTCAGATGCTCTCAGTTCCCACCTGTGTACAGATATCCCCATTTTTAAGAAGGAAAAGCACAACATAGACATGGAAATTTTAGGCTGCCTCCCTGTCTTGCTTAAATGCACCAAGCTGTGGTGACAAGATGAACACAACGGAGTCTTTAGAGGAATGAAGTAGATCTGGGTGTGTGCTTTGGGGCAACTATCTGAGATGTACTGTTTAGGGGAAAAACACAAGTTGCAGAACAGTCACCGAGGCATGGTTTTATTTATTTTTACACACATGCACACACACAACACACACACACTGCTAGATGCATACAAAAATAACGTGGAAGAACATACATGCAACCATTTGGAGTAGTCATCTTTTAGGGAGAGTGGTAAGTCCCTTTCTATTCTCTACAGTTTTCTATTGCTTGTTTTTAAATGAGAATGACTTACAATCGTCCTCCCTCAAAGCATAAAGCTATCTAAATAAGAAATTCCTCTCCGCAGATGCATCTTAAGGTTGGGGAGATACGGAACAACAGGAAAAAGCCCCGATCTGCGATTTGCACCTTGGGGGAGCTGCTCACCATTTATAAAAGCATAGCCTTTGGGAACAAAGCAGTTAGTGAGGCAGTATTTCCTACTTGTTCAAGGCTTCATACAGTCATCGATGGCTGTCATGTTAATGACTGTGGCCTGCAAGCAGAAGGGAAAGCAAGTGGGGTGGAGTGGAGGCATGTGTGGAGAGGGGCTTGGAAATTACCCACATGCCAACAGTAGAACACATATACAGGTGACCCTTGAAAAATGCCCCATGGTAAAAAATCCAACTATAACTTTTCATGCCCCTCAGAACTTAACTACTACTAATAGCCTACTGGTGACTGGAAGCCTTATGATAACATACAGTCGATTAACACATATTTTGTGTGTTATATGTATTATGTACTATATTCTTAGGACAAAGTAGGCTAGAGAAAGGAAAATGTGATTAAGAAAATCATAAGGAAGAGAAAATGCATTTACAGCCCTGGGACTGTATTTATCGGAAAAAAACATATAACTGGACCTGTGCAGTTCAAACCTGTGTTTTAAGGCTACACTATATTTCTCTTGACACACTTTTTCATGTAAAAAAACCCCTGTTTAGCTTTAGAAGTCTTCCTGGGATATTCGTTGCTGATCCTTTGATGTCCCTTCATGTTTGGCTCACTGGCAGTGGGGGAGGGGAGAGCCAACACATGTGGTAGCATCACACTGGCCATGACCGTCATGACAGAGTGAACATCAAAAGAGATCTGCACATGTCAGGTTTTGGTGTTCTTTAACTTCATTAAGAAACATCCAGATTCCCAGGGTTTCCTACCAAAGACAAACTGCTTTAGTCTCATCCAGAGCAGGGCCCAGGTATCTGAATTTTCTCAAATCTCCTGGGCAGATTCTAAGTGCACAGCCAAGTTGGGAACCACTGGCCCACAGTGCAAGTGGAGGCAGTGCAGCAAAAGGCTCTGGTTCCGAGGCAGACACAACTGGGTCTTGGCCTTACACTTAACCTATCTGAACCCCAGTTTCTTCATTTGTAAAATGAGCCTAATTTTAGTTCTCATCTCATGACGCTACTCTGCCTGTTGAGTAAAATGAAGCAGATTCGGTGGCACCTAATAAATCCTCACTGGCTGGTAGCCGGCGTTACCAAGGGCAGCCATGGAAGGGCCCTGGAAGTCCAATCTTGTCCTAGGAAGAGGCAGGGGCCTTGACTCCCAGGGAAAGGGAAGGACTTGCCCAGAGCCACTCAGTTGGAGGACAACAGGGTGCAGGCCAATACAGGGCCCCTCCGTGATCACTGGGCAGCCTCACAACCCACCACCTTAATCCACCCTAGTGGCAGGACACTGTGTCACTTCTGCAGAAGAGGCTCCACCAACTGGAATGACAGGACTTTCCTCCTTCTTTGCTTTTTCTCTGCAACCTGGACTAGGGGCACTTTGAGGGGCCACTCTGCCATCAAGTCCATCAGTGACTGAGGGTCACAGAGCAGTCAAAAATGGGATGGACAGGGTAGAGCAGGTGCAAGAAGAGATGTATCTGCTCATCTACACCCTTTCGTCCATCCAGGGGCAGTGGACTCTCTATTGGCCCAGAGCAGGTGCTTGGGAAAAAGTAGCTGAATGAATCAATGGACAAATGAACCCAAATGACCTGGCACACAGGCAGCCCTGCCCTATGCTTTCTCGGCCATTCATTCCATTAGTCATGGGGCAGCCCACAAACAAGTCACTGAGTCCCAAACGAAAATTCCATTTCGTCTATATTCTCCTAAGGAGTTCAAAGAATTCCCATATCCCAAAAATAGAAATGGATGACTGAGTGCTGGTTTTACAGAGGATCTCTTGCAGGGAGTCCGAGCCAGCAATGGCTGGACCCAGCATGCTGTCAGTGATGTTCTAGACTTCACTACATTTGTAATGGCAGGGAAACGTACGTGGCATCAGGCAGGGGAAGGAAGGGAGGGCAGGGGCTGTGAGTTGCAGCAGCCTGGAATCCCTGGCAACTCTGTGGGTTCCCAGACCATTTATTTAATTGTTAGTCTGCTGTTACCTTGTTGGAACCAAGGTAGCAGGACGTGCAGAAGAGCTGGTGGCAGGACACGGGATGTGACAGCTCATATTAAGAACCACTGGCAAGAGAAAGCGGTCTCTAACTCTCCGAAATGAGAGGGCACATGCATGCAACTTTCCAGCCCCCTAAGCCAATACTCCTCACTCAGTTCTAATTCTGGAACCCAGTTGTCTCCTCAACAACAAAGCAGACCCCGGGATGCCCCTCCAAGGTGTTGAGGGCTAGCTCACTGCCAGTGAATCCAATTTGCTAGAGTGGGTGTCCCTCTTGCTGTGCCAAGTTGGCACCTGGAGGCCTCACTGAACACTTTGGGAGGATGCCTACCAGGGGCCACGTTGGCCTTGCTGTCCCTGGGAATGAGGTTGCGGGGGTGGGGAGAGTGTTGTCTGAGGCCACCATTTTAGCAGGGCAGGTGGGAGCCTCTTTGGCTCTTCCCTTTTTCCATTGACATAAGGGAGACTTCACTTTGTTAGAGACCTCGGCTCTGCATTTCAGGTTTTATGCTGAGAGCTTTCAACAGCCAGCCTGAAGCACTCTGGCTGAATGGCCAAAGCCCCAGCCAAGCATGCACAAAGCCAAGGGAAGGTGGCTGTGTTCACACAGAGGTACTCGGCCTCTTGGCATCAGCATCTGCCTTCCCCAGGTATTGTTGAGTTCTGGAAATCTGCTATCCAGTGACTTCTGTGCCTAGATACCAGCTTGCCTGCATGCCTTCTCTTGAGTGCACCCCCAGGGTTTGTTACTCATCTCAATTTCCAGCAGCCAGCTGGGCTTTCCTCCATCCCCAGCGCCACATTGGCTCCTTTGCCAGGTCACCTGGGCCATTGGGTGCTGGGCTGAGGTCACCTGGGCCAGTGGGTGCTGGGCTGGTTGGTACTGACTGAATCCCAAGGCCACCCTTTTAGAGCAAGTGCAACAGAAGCCACTACTCTGGAATGACTTCCCTCTCAACATCATGTTATTGGTGGCAAGTCCCTCTCTAAGCTTCCAAAACCTTCTAAACAAACCTTCCAGTTCTTCATGTGTGCCATCTTCTAGTCTCTGGACTCTATGACAAGAAACTATTGGTCCCAGCTACCATTGGCCCCTCTTTCCTCAGGCCATGTATTGTACATGATTCTGCCCACTCGCTGTGTTTTTTGTTTTTTGTTTCTTGTTTTTTTACAATAAGTAAATCAGAAAAAAATTAATCAGTGGACAGTGTCAGGATTTCTAGAGAGCACATCTCAACCTTCTATTTTTACAGAAAACAGAATGAGATATTATTTGCTTGTGGTGGACACAGCTAATTAGTGGACAATAAGTGAGGGAGGTCCCCTGGTGTCTTTGAGAAAGGAATATCCATCCTCATTCCCGAATGCCTGCAGAGTCCCATTTCATAGGCAGGCAGACAGAGCCACTAATGGGTCCCAGCAACCTTATGAAAATTCACTAAACTGCATTTAAAAGCATGTGATGGTTTTCCCACCCCCTAAGTAATGAGAAAAGAAAGGCAATCCTTCTGAAAAGGACCAAGTTCAGCTCTGAAGTCAATATTATTTCTGGTTCTGTCTGAACAATATCATGGCAATTCTTCCCTTTCTACACTTTTAGTCCAGAAGGACAAAAAGGGCAAGTGTTTCTTGGGAAAGGTCTGGATTATAAGAGTATAGTCCAGGTTCATAAAATGGGCATAAGAAGAATAAAGAATATAATATATATATTTATATGTGTATGTATATAAATATATAAATTATATATAATATTTATAAATATATAAATGTGTGTGTATACATTATAAATATATATGCATGTAAAATATGTAATATATTACTCTTCCCAAAGAAATTTGGCAGGTTATTATGAACACTTAATTTTGGAAACTCTAGCTAGAGGTTTAATATGGACACCAAGAGAAGGCCTGCAGAAATATGCACGGTTCCTGCTGGGTAAATTCATAGGAGGCCAAAGGTGTCCCTCCAGAGGTCACTGGGCACATAGGGTCTGGGAAAAATTGTCGAAAAGGTGGAAATCGCCTGTGGCTTATTAGTCTTCTCCTTTCTCCCCCACTGGTGCCTCCTCCAGGTCAACTTAGGCCAATCTGCTTGCTGGTTCTCTCAATATCTCCCCCAAGTACATCTGTACTCCATCAACATCTTTCTTCAGTACTGTTCCACATTCCATGAGTTTCCGAGGTCCTGACGTTGGCCCACTAGATTAGATTTCAAGCCCTCAGAGACAAGGATGGTCCCTAGTATGCTTGGTCGGAAGGAAGGAATAAAGACATTGTGGGACATGGTGGATGTGGCCTCAGAACAGGTAAGACAATGATGCATCAGGATTGGGGTTGCAGGAACAGAGAGAGGATGGAAGGGAGGGAGGGAAAGAATACGCCTGGATATATACAGGGGATCAGATGAGTGTCCATGTGTACAGTATAAAGGCCTATATTTGGGCGTATACTCCATTTGAATGTTTGTTCTTCAGAAAAACCTCCTCAAACATTCAAACTGACCTTTTTGTAGATCAAACAGGATTTTCAGCATTTCCAGAATTGCAAGATATGATGCTCTGGACAACCCCAGGGTAGCTGGGAATGGCAGAGCACTCTGAATGCCGACTGACTTCAAGAGGAATCAGTTGGTCTCAATCAGGAACCTTTGCTAATAAGTGGTTTGGAGCGAGAATCTGAACCTACAAATAGGGGATTTATTGACGTCCCTGGCTTGCCTTGATCCAGCAGAAAGTGCAGCATCAGCACCTGTTGCAGGCAGCGGCAGGCAGGGGTGCAGGACATAGCCCTGAAGGAGACATCGAAAGACCTGTATTGAAGCCCTAGCTCCTCCATTTGCTGTGTGACTATGGGCCAGTCACTACCCCTCTCTGAGACTGAATATCTTCTTCTGTAAAATGGATACTTGGCCTGCACTGTGCGCCTCACAGCATCACTGAAGCATGCACACCAGGAGCAATAATTGTTACTGATATCATTCTCCAGGCCCTAGGTCCCCATGCTGCCCCACTGCCCTCCAGCCTCGGCCTCAGCTTGCCCTCTGAGGAATAAGGATATGCCCACTAGGACTGGAGAGAGGATTGAAGGGAGCAGAGGCACATGAGCAGCCTAGTCCTGACAGCCAGCAGCGCTGTTTCCTGCTGCGCACCACTGCCCACCAGTGTGGGCTCTGTCGCACTGCTTGTGGCACTCTGCTACCCCAAACTGGGGACTTGTGGCTTTGGTAAGCATCAACCAGAGCCATCTAAGCAGCAGCCCCAGCAAATGTAGAAATGAGCAGACCTGGGTGGGTAATTTTCTAGAACTACATTCTCCCTTTCTGTAGTATAGACACACTAGTTGGAAGAAGAGTTGGCAAGTCTTAAGAATGGCCCCAAATCTATAGATGCATATAGATTTAATGAGCTCACAATTCATATTGCTCCCCCACCCCAAGAATTGAAATATTCTGTCACTGGACATGGGTTTCTGAGGCACTACCCTTGCACTCCTAGCCTGCCAGAATTTCCAGGCCCTTAGAGACAGGCTGGGGCCTCCCACTCATGTTAGGACTGGTGACTCCTGGAGTCAGGAACAGATGTGCCCATGGGCCAATTTCTCTGACTCTCAGGTTGGCCTTTCTTCACAGGAAGAAATCTTGACCTGGTTTCCTCCGAACACATTCCCATGTAGCCTCACTAGTGGGTGAGGATGGTCACTCTGGGGAGGAGAGAAAGATGGAGTCAGTCTCAAACAGTTGGATGAATTTGGAAAGGCTGGCATACAGATGAAGTGGATGCTACGCGGGGCTGGAATAGAAGCTGAGGGTCGAAGGCAAAGGCCCTGCCTGAGTCCAGAAAATCCCGTCTGTGCAGGATCTGGGTTAATAAGCTTCATCTCCGTTTCACTGGAATTACACTGATGAGCCCAGAATCATGTAACGAAGGGGAAAAGTGGAGGCAGAGCCAAGGTTGGAGGCCACATACCTGATGTTGGAGATTGCCAGGGCTGCTCGGCAGACCTGGGTTTCTATATGTGAAGAGGGCAGAGGGGCCTTCGGAGGCCATTGAAGCCAAACTTCCTCACTTCTCTCTGGGCTGTGCTTCTGAAGACCCTGTGGTATGACCTCTCCTAGGTCCCTGCCCCACTCTGGGCTTCACTTTCCCCAGCTGTAAAGTGAATGGCTCCCAGCTTTGGTAAGCTTATGCTGTGACTTTCTTCCTGTACTGCTCCTGTAGGGAAATGATGAATTCTCTTCTCTTTCAACCAAGAGGGCTTCTCTCCCTGGGGCGACAGTAGGCAAAGGACAGCCCAATGGCCCACAAACACCCTTGCCATGCACAGGAAGTGCACGTGTTGCCAATTGCAGACACTCTCAAAGAAAGCACAACATCCCCCAAACCAGTGGGGGTCAAATTATAGTCCTCCCCAAACATCTCTATGTCTTTTTAATAAGGAATTATTTGAACGTGTGTGTGTGTGTGTGTGCGTGCATGCGTGTGTGTCTGTGTGTGGACTAGCACTGTAGCCCTGAGAATAGTAGGTCTGCTCTAGCTGAATCAAGAAAGGTGGCCTGCAATTTTGGTCAAATGAGCTGTGCTTACTTACACATTTGTTAGAATCCTACCAAGTCACCAGTCACCAGGAAGGCTGCCAGCTCCCCAACCACCTCGAGGGACATGTGAAAATCAGGATGCTGTTTTAAAGCTTGTTTCTGGAGATATATCCAGAAGGACAACTCAGCAATGTGCTATGTCAGTCATCTGGGCCTATGTATCCCACCTGTCTGCCCTTAACTGCCTCACCAGTCACTGGAGATGTTGTCCAACTGCAACTTTAGATATCTCCAGTTGGAATCCAGCACATAGGAAATGAGCAAAACCGAAGGGAGGGTGACTGAGCTCACAGAGGACACTATGCCAAAGGCACCATGGTGCTTCCAATTTTCCAGAGGTTGTGAGCTCTTATATTTTGATGGCAAAGCCCCCTGGCAGGAGTGAGGCCTAGCTGCCAGTGAGTGCCTCTATAACTGGGGCCAGGCACCCCCTCAGCCCTGCAGCTTTGGTCCAGCCTGGCCCGCCCATGGGCCCTTAGGTATGGACAGTGGGAAATCATGGTCACAGAGCTGTCATTTCCTGAGGTCTAGGTCATCTCTTGGTCTACCTCATAGCCAAATGAAATCTCTATTGAACTCATGGAGGCAGATCCTGAGAAAACACTCTTTTTCTAGAATGCTCCAGAGAGGTGGAAGAATTCAGAGGTGAGGAAAGAAAGTCCCCACCAGGAGCCTAGGCAGTTTTCATAGAAGCCAAACATCCCTTCATCCAGAGGCTGACACCACTGGAAAACACCCTCAAGCAGTAACCCCCAGACACCCTGTGAGCCAGTGGGGTCTTGACACCTCTTACACTGCCGGATTGTCGAGTCTGGTTGTCATGTTGTTAATGTCTCTCTGTTGCCCTGGGCTGTGGCTGACCCTGTCCACAGCTTTCCACATCTCTAACCAGAGCACATACACAGGTGGCCTAGTGTTCAGAGCCACCCAGGAAGGTGGGATGCAGCCATACTGGTACATCTGGACCCATTTGGTAGGCCCTGCATCCATACCATGAACCCCCAGTGAGGTCCCCAATTTGGCTGATGACCATACATTGGATGGAAAGCTCTTATCCCCTCTCCCTTGCTGTCCAGCCCCCAGCTCCTCAGGCCTTCCTTGGGACTCCAGATGTGGGTTCCATCAGGCAGTGGTTGGTTCCTTACTGATGCTTATGGGATGAGGAGTGGGGTCAGTGGGGAAGCTTGAGTGCCAGGAGTTGAGTGCCAGGTCTAGGCCCTGATGGGCTCAGTGAGTTTTGAGAGGGGCTGTTGGTGCATTTCAGGGATGTAACTTCTGGCAGAGCTAAGCTGGGGTAATAATTAGCCATTGATATCCAAGAGCTGGAAACAAGTCCTGGGTCATTTGAAGCTGTGGCAGTTTGAGCTGGATGGAAATCATGTACCACCTTGGGTATTCATGGCTCTCCATCCAGATAACCCTAGGGATCTGTGCTTGTGTGCCGGTGAGCACAGCAGCAATATCTCTCCTCACAGCAAGGCCCCATTGGATTGCTGTGGCTCAGTCAGGGTCATGGGGACAGTCCTAATTTTGTGGGAGGCGCTCCTCCCCATTGCCGGGACACCAACTTGAGTATTTAGAAAGCAGAATGGTTGCCTACTGCTGAGCGCATTCTCCTCTGTTCGAAGGTACAGATCTCTATGTTGTGGGGACTGGAGCTTATATGGTATGGGAGGCTCTCTTTATGAAAGATAATATAACATTAAAAGAACAAAATTTGGGGCACCTTGTAGCTCAGTTGGTGGAGTGTGTGACTCTTGATCTCAGGGTTTTGAGTTTGACCCCACATTGGGTGTAGAGATTACTTGAAAAAAAATCTTAAAAAAAAAAAAGAACAAAATTAGGTACCAGGCCTTTGGAAGGTTTGAAGGGTGAGTCTTGAAGCTTAGGCACAATATGACTTCACTTCTGTGAAGTGCCCCAACAATGGGCTAAGGAAAATGGCAACAGGCTTTTGAACACGGTAGGGATTCCCTTGCATGACAAACCCAGCAGCTGTGTAGGTGGGAGAAGAATCCAGAGCCACCTGGTCAGTCTCGTGCATTCTGAAGGTCACATGGTTGGTGAATAAGCACATTTTAGAAGCTGAGTGCCAACTTCTGACTCTAAAATCTACTGTCTACAGATGTACCAACTCCAGTCAGTAGACTTTAGAACAGGCTATTTGAGCTCTGACACCACAGACACAAAGCCTGGGAGGGGATACAGGATAAGGAGCATCAGGTCAGTCCAGAGACCCTCCCCATGGTTAGGTCCTCTTTTATCCCCAGCTTTACTGAGTGAGGCATGATTGATAAATAAAAATTTTATATATTTAGGTTATTCAATGAGATATTTTAAATGTATAATGTGATGATTTAATATACATGTACATTGTGAAATAATTTAGACCTTCTTTTTTAAAATTGAAGTTAAATTCACAGAGCATGAAATGAACCTTTTTTAAGTGTACAATTCAGTGGCATTTCACTCTTTCACAATGCTGTGCAACCAAAATGAGTTTTTATAAGATCACATGAGTTTAGAAATGTAAAGTGAGCATCGTGCCCAGCATGGTGCACATGCCAAATAAATATTCTTTCTGTTTCCACTCTTGAAAATGCAAACACATTCTTGGTGGTCCTAAAATAGCCTTTAACATGGTTTACTCAGCAGCATTTGTCATTCAAGGCAGATCTGCACTTACTCACTGGCTGTACTTCTGAACAGCTGTATGCAAGGCTAACTTTTGTAAACCAAATCATAATAAAATGCAAGAAGACTTTGCCATTGGGAAAAAAAGAATCTGCCATTGAAAGGAAATTCTTAGTCAATCCTTTTATTAAGTACAAGATCTCTTATCTAAATTTACGTGTTTTTTAAGGTATGCATTTGGGCATATAGGCTTTTTTGGTAAAGAATCCTAATTTAATTTTGCCCACAAACACATGCTAATGTTCCAAAAAGCAAACAGCAAGAGGAGTGGGTTATATATTGAAAATAATGACAATTTAAAATAGTCATTTCTTTCACTGAATATAGAAAGTGTCTGTGATTGTATCATGGGATATGTCATATAATCTAAAAAATTTCCCCTGCCTCAGTGTGTGTGTGTGTGTGTGTGTGTGTGTGCGTGTGTGTGCGTGTGCAAGGGTGGTGGTGCTGTGGGATAGAGGACAGTGATGGTGGTGGTAGTGGTAGAGGAGGTGGTGATGATGGAGGCAACAGTGACGTGGTGGCATTGGAGCCAGTGATGGAGGTGGCAGTAGTGATGGTGGAGAGGATGGTGGCAGTGGAGGTGGTGGAGGTGGTGGAGGTAGAAGAGGAGGAGGTGATGGTGGTGGTAGAGGGAGTCATAGAGGTAGAGGTGCTGGTGGTGAAGGAGGTGGTGTTGGTGTTCATGTTGGTGAGGTGGTGGAGGTAGTAGAGGTAGAAGAGGTGGAGGTGATGGTGGTAGTGGTGGCAGTGGTGGTGGTGGCAATGGCCGTGGTGGTGGTGATGGTGGCGGAGATGGTAGTGGCAGTGGTGGTAGAGGAGGAGGAGGTGGTGGTTATGGTGCTGTTGATCTGGGGTTGTCCTTAAGGATACCTCCTTCTTGCTCTACCTCTCTGTCAGAAGCTCCACTGGCTGTGCCAGAGGAAGAAGACTCTCTTTGAATTAGGAAAACCCTCAAAACTGTCTCCTTGCAGTCATTTATAATTATCTTTTTCTCATCCAGAAAACTGAAGCTGAATTACTGGTGAAAACACAGGAGATTTTTGTTTGTTAAAATGCTGCCAATAAAGTAATTTTATGTCAGATTTAACTACAGGAAAGGGCAAGGCATTTCTCAGTTCCTTCGCTGTCATGTGGCTAAAATAAATAGGATGGACAGCAGTTAGCCGCCGTACACTTAGCTCTTTGAAGCCATATATTCAGAAAGCAGATGTTGGGTGTTGGTGTTTGGGGGCTGGCTTCCTGGAGATATTTTATATTGGCCAAGTTCATTGTTCTAAACCCCAAAGGCTTGACTTAAAGGACAAAAAAGAGGTAAGAAAATGTTCAGCTTTCCTGAAAGTGTCCCACAGGCAGTCCTATCACTAGACAGCTTTAACACCAGAGGCTCACTCTAGAAAAAGAGGCAGCTAGAGAGGGTGGCGCTGGGCTTCTGTCCACTAATTGTGCAAAGCAAGGCTTTCTAGGGGGTCCTGGGTGAGCACACACCAGGAAGAGGAGTGGTGGGGCAGCCTGAGAAGAAGCTGGAATTCTAGTGGCACAGATAGTAAGTGAGTACAGAGTGTGAGCGGTGCTCATCACAGGACTGAAGAAACGACTACGTGACAAAGGCTAAGTGGCTCCTCTGAAAAGGAGACAGTTAAGTGGACATCTAAATGCAGGCCTCTAGGCAGGAGGGCAGAAGCAAGAAGGCCCTGGGGGGAAGCTCCTGGCATGTTCTTGGGGCAGGCAAGTGGCCAGCAGGCTTGATGCACAGTGAGCTAGGGAAGCAGCCGTGAGCTGGCACAGGGCACCACAGGAGGCGGTGGATTGTAAGTTGTCAGCAGTGGGAATGATCAGCTCAGCTTGTTTGTGGAAGGCCTCTCTGGATACTGACGGGACAGGGAGAAATGGAAGTTGCGGGAAGAATAGAGAACTGTCACAGAGGCAAGGACTCCGGAGGAGGGAAAGACTCCAGAGCAGGGGACTGAGCCGGCTGTGGCATAAGAGAGGAAGCAGAACACTCAGGGAGGTGTGAGCATCTGTGATTCCTCCCCCAAGTGGTATAGCAGAGTACCCACTTACTAGGAGAAACTATGGCTTTGGAAAAAATGAACCATGGCCCAGTGACTTAGGTCAGAGGATGGTAAACTTTTTCTGTAAAAGCCCAAACAGTAAATATCTCAGACTTTGCAGGCCCTGTGGTCTCTGTCGGTGTTCCATAGTAGACAATATGTTAACGGCCGGATGTGGCTGTGTGCTAATAAAACTTTACAAAAACAAGCTCCCGGCTGGATTTAGCCCACGGGCTGGACTTTACCAACCCTTGACCTAGAGCCTGAGCTCCCGAGGGAAATAAGTTATTTCCAAATTGCCCTTCTTACACTGCAGGGGGCCACGGAGGTCTACTGTTCACAAGAGCTTCGGGTGACATTTCCAGAGCTGAAAAGCTTCATGGTTTCTACTATCGCCCAAGTTAGGTGACCGTTTCTTAACCGGGCCTGAACTGGGCAATGTAGGCAGCAGTCTCAAATGCCATGTTTCACCTTCACTAATGACAGTGAGAGGAGAGAATACCACCTCCTCCAGGATGCCCACCTGCCTTGCTCTTTCAGCTGCAGTATACCCTTGAACCACTCACATCTTGTCTATCAGACTAAAGCACACTCTCTCCCTTCAGGCCTTCAAGTTTCTCTATGATAATACAGCTTCAGCTTCTACTCGTTTCACTCCCAGCCCAATGCTGTGGCCCATTTCCAGGCTGCAATGATAGGTCTGCAGCTCTCTGAAAACAAGGACTGTTTCCTCATCATCTCTGTACCCCCAGAGCACCTAGCCTTGTGACAGGGCTCAGCTGGCATCTGCAGGTTTGAATGAACCATTGGAGCAAAAGGTTTCCTGCAAATTATCCTGCTTTTTTGTTTCTAAGCACAAGGCCAAGAGACAACTGCTTTTCAGAAACTGTGATTAAATTTACTAACTGGCCTAGTGACCTTGGACATGTTCCTTCTCCTTTGTGTGCCCTTGGCCTCTTATGTTCAACACAGAGGGTGGCCTGAATGATTTCTAAGGGACTTTATGGGTAAGAGGAGCAGCAGCCACTGCTTACTGAGCATTTACTACGTGTCAAGGCCTGAGCCTTGGGTGGGACAGGAGGCCTCGGGGTCACAGGGGTACCTGTGCCAGCTGGGGAGCAACCGAACTGCAAAAGCAGCCCTGGGATGGGGAATGGAGAGGGTGACTGAACTCTGCAGCACTGGAAGAGACACATGAAGGCACATTTGTGTGGAGGGGCAGGGTGGCAGGAGGGAGGGAGGTAGTGGCAGTGGTAACCACACCTGGGCCTTGGGCCTGGGCCCCCAGTAGTCAAGTCCAGTGGCCTGTGGCTCATGGCTGCCTTTCTAACTTTGGTATTGTGGGGGTTGGAGATCTGGTGACAAGGGAGGAGGGAGATGAGAAGGAGAAAGAAAAGGCAAGAAGGAAGGGAGGAGAAGGAAAGGCAAAGGGGAGAAGGGGGGGTGTTAACAAATTATTCTATGTCGACCACACAAATCAAAACCTGTACCCCAAACCTCAGAAGCACATGCTTCCCTCGCTCCCCCGTGAGGTCTGGAACTCAGCACCCCAGGGGCAGCTCGTGACCCAAATATCTGTCTGCAAGCGGAGTTATATTGAGTTCCTAGCTGGGGATTTTCAGCAAAACCAAGAGGCCTTAGCTGACACAGGCCAGCTCAGGTTTGGGGGAGCCCCAGGCCCTCATCTCCAGGGCTTGCCCCCAGTTTGCATGTACCCTGTGGGGGGTGATGCCTGAGCTTCAGCTCAGCTGGGCCCTTCTACCACTCTGATCTGGGGTCCAAAAGAATCCACTCTCCTTCCCAGGAAGCTCAACCTCCAGAAACCTGTCACTTTGGGCCTAATGTTAAGGCAGTCAGGGGCAGGGGTCAAGCAGGAATATAGACAAGGCAACACCAAGCTCCGAGATGCCAGCAGAAGCCAGCTGCCAAAAGGAAGTCGCCTCCCATCATCCTCTCTTTCAAACAGACTGCGATTTTCAGGTCATCGGTTTGCTGAACTGGGCTACCCAGGCAGGACCCAAATGTGGAACCCAGCGATATCCTTCAGGCTGAGCAGCACTGAGCCCTGGTGGAAGAGATCAGTCTGAAGACAAGGCCTCTGCCTGGTGGCCACCCTGGCTGAATGTCTGAAGCAGGAAAGGGCCCTTCCTGCAGGACGAGGAGGAGGGGAAAAGGGAGCAAGCAGCTGCATGCTCCGTAGGGAGGATCCCCAAAATAGAAAGACGCATACGCACTGCAGGCCTTGACCCAGAATGCTTAGAGCTACAGCGCAAATCCAGCCCTTCTCAGTCACAGAGGCTGCTGATGAGACTGAGGTGTCCTCAGGGATCTGGTGTGTTTCTACCTGAGCTCCAAGGACACACTCCCCACAGCCTTCTGAGTCAATGCCAATCTCTGATAATTGGAAAAAAAGTGCGAATGGCAGTAATACCTGGTGTTTAGACTGCATTTATATCCACATCGTGGTCATCATTCACCCCAGAAACTCTGACGTGGGCAGAGGGTGGATTATTAACCCTACGGTACTCCTGTGGACTGAAGCCCAGACTCTCATGCAAGATCTCACTAAGTGTCAGGGACAGTGACCTACCTGATGAGCTGGTCCCTGGACCACCTGGTTCCTGGAAGTGGGGCTATACACATAGGTCCCATCTCCTGGGGCCAGACCTGCACTTGCAACATGCCTGCAGCCTGCATGAAGCAGGGGACACTGGGCTTCCCCTCCAGGATTCCAAGAAAGCCATTGAGACAACTTAGTCCAGGTACTGGCTGGCTGTCCCTACCTCCCTGTAGGGTTTTTAATCAGTCTGGCTCACTGCATATACAGTCTGGGTTGGAGACAATGCTGGTCAGAAGTTTCCAGGGAACCACCAGCAGGAAATAAAGATGCATCCACTCTATTTCTGTTTATGGGCTGTCTCTGTCACTAGAATGAAATCTCCAGGCAACCTGGGACTCTGGTCTACTGCTCTGGCCCCAGTCCCCAGAGTCATGGCCAGTCTTCTGGGTTCCTAATCTGGAAATGGGAAGCAGTAAAGGAGGAGGACCTTTGGAGTCAGGGCACCTGGATTTGAGATCTGAATTTCCAACCTACTGACTGTAACATTGGGAAAGTCACTATCCTCTCTGAGCCGCAGTCTCTTCTTCCGTGAAGTGGTAATATTAATCCCTGAGTCACAGGAGCAAATGAGCCAATGTATACAAAGTAGGTCACACAAGAGAGCCACTCTGTTCTTCTCTCCTTCTGGTTTCAGGGTAGGATAAGTAGAACTACAGAGTAGGACCGATTCGTTCCCAGTGCAGAAAGCCTGGGAATAGTCCATTCCTTGACTGGGAACTGCTGGAGCCCGGGGTGCAGCACTGGACTGGGCACATAGGACAGACTTTGGAAATGTGGTAGGAGGATAGAGACAGGCCCCTTGAGCTCAAGAGAAAAGGGACATGCCTAAGGTCTCCCAAAGTACTAGTTCGAGGGCTCCTTACAGAGTCCTGTGCTCTTTTGGGAAGGAAAAGCATGTGCCTCTGAGGGCGATGGATACAAATCCTGAACCTGATCACACGCCATAGCAGGAGGTGACTAGCCCTCCTCCTACTGAATATTTCTAAAGTCACCAGTCTAAAGAAGAGAGGCAGATAAAATAGGGCCAGGGTTTTTGTAGCCATCCAAATCTATACATTACTTGTTACATTTGGGGCTCCTTTCTCCCCCTTGCTCAGTCCCACTTACATTTAGAAGTGAGAAGAAGAAGGGGTGATGGGTTGGTTTTGGTCAGTCTGTGGCTGCTACCCACAGGCCCCACTTGGGGCCACCCACATGAGGACTCTTGATGTTGCCCCCCCACCTTCTTTATGGGCATCTTTTTGCAAGTCACTGGGCTTCTCAGGCCTTAGTGTCATCTCCATAAAGAGGGAGAATGGTTGGAAAATTCAGAAGTAATGCCGGGCATGCCAACTCACTGTCACCTATAGCGAGCCATTTACTATCATTAAATGATGAAACACAGAAGATAAACAAAGAGCACAGTGTCTCTTTCCTTCTCCAACTATGTTCCCTTAACATCTTGTCTGGAGCTGAATGGACTAGGTGGCTACTCAGAGCTGGGCCATCTTTGCACCTGCAGTGGGTGTAGACTGAGACATAGGTGACATGTGACATGTACACTGAGTTCTACTTCCATGCAGGCTCCAAAGCACTCCCATCTGCAGTGTTAATGTTTTAGAGATTCTCACACTAGTAATCAGTCAACCCACCAATCTGGGGGAGGAATGGAGATCTTAACTTCAAAGGGAAGGACCAAACGTTCTGCCTCCTGTTAAAACTCCAAATACACTGATGGCAGAGACTGGATGCCTTATTAACCTCGGGTAGATGCCCAAATGTTCAAAAGGTAGAACTCTGCTTTTCTCCAGATCACAATACTCATTAAGCAATCATGCTGATGAATGAATGAACAAATACTGAAAAGGTACTTGTGCCGCTGAGCTCTCTAAAGATGACTACTCCTGCCTGATATGTGCTCAGTGCTTTGTGATTTTCAACGTGCTCTATGACTTCGGTCAAGTTGCTTAACTCTTTGAGGCTCAGTTCCCTGGAGATAGCCTCTTCAACTCAGGGTTAGCCTAAGGATTACAGGAGATAATGCTCCACAAGTGCCTGGCACCTAGTCAGTGCTCAATTAAATGTGGCTATCCTTACTCCTGGCTCGTTTGACTTTTGGCCTCAGGGAGGACAAGGGATGGACAAAGTCCAAGAGCTATTTAGGAGCAGAAGCAAGACTAGACTCCAGGTGTCCTGAGCCCTAGTCTTAGGCCGAGAATAATCATCACATCAAATGTACATTTTCCTGTAAGGGGGCTCTTGATTATTCACATTCCTGGAAAGCCCAGGGCTAATTTAAGAGAATTCTCCTTCGAGGCAGATAGAATTTTACTAACAGATCTTTACTTGAAACATTTTTGTTGTTGTTGCTTTTGTTGTTGTTGTTGTTAGTTTGTTTTTTGGAAAAGGTACAGAACCAGGTAAACTGAGTGTCTCAATCAGGTCTTCACAGGAAAAAAGATGCTTGCGGGACTAGGGAGAGTGGTGCACACAGTTTCCTAGGGCTGGGGTGCAGGTTGTCATCCCTGGATGTTATCAAGCGATGGAAACAGTGGGGATACAGCTCAGGCCACACCTGGGAGTGCAAACCCAGCTCCCACAAAGGACTTCCTTCTGTTTCTTACATTCTGAGCCCTGCAATAACTTGTCTAGACAGCAGGTTTCATGGCGAACCGACAGGCCATTCTGCATTTCATCTGTCTGGCTCTGTCCCTCAGGCCACAAACACCCAGGCTGCTGAGAACCTCAGCATGTGCAGCAGAGCTCCTTATTAGCACCGGTACCTTCCTGAGGCTGCAGAAATTTAACAACTACAAAAATTCAGCTATGCTCAAGCCAAGGGCTGCTCTGGCTGCTGGCTGATAGTAGCAGTAGCACCTGGCTGGGCCAGACTCTATGCCTACCTATCAGGTCCAGCCAAGGGAGTGGGCTCCTTCAATGTCATCCCCTTCAGAGGCCACTTGCATCTTCCAAGAAGACACTTGTGCTTTTTGCTACAAAGAGGACTCATCTGAGAGAGCTGCTTTTGGAGCCTGAGGCATGTTTTTTGTGTCCCTTCAACTGGGGCAAATCCTTGGTCTTCTGGGACAGCTTGGAATTTTGGAAACAGTCAGGTCGCTCAGTCAGAGCCAAGGGCAGAGAACAAGGTGTGCCACAGAAGAAAGAGAAGGACTGATTTTGATCAAGTCCAAGGTGTGACTCTAAAGCAATAAATGTGAATTTTTGGCAAGGCTTACAAAGGGCTCTAAAAGGCCATCTGCAAAGAGATACCAAACTCAGAAATGGCATGAGCAATGGCAACTTCTCCCAAGTGAGGGCATGGATGGCTCTTCCAAGGGCCCATTCTAAGGAAAACCCTTTCCAAATTGAGTCTATACTGATGAAAACCAAAGCAGTTATTTACTAATCATAGTTCTTTAAAGGGTGTTGGTGGGGCTCACGAGGAGAAGGAGAAGAGGACCCTTGCAAATACAACCTACCCACAGCTCCTAGGAACAAAAACAAGTGTAAAACAAAGGAGAAATTGAAAGTCACATCCAAATGAATCTGGACTCTGGATGTATTACCATGAGGTTTTCCTTCACTGATTCAGTTGTTGGCCATAAAAGAGAAGCAAGAACTCTAAGGGGTAATTGGGATGGAGGTTAGAGATTGCATGCTACGGATGCCTGACTGAAGGGCTGGCAATTTGGAGGACAGGTGGCTGGCCAAGTGATTGCTCCATGACTGCCATCCCATCTGACTGCCATCTCTGTGAGTTGGAACTCCAGCAACCAAAGTCTGTTAATGTCTACATACTCAACAGGATACCACATTCTCAATACACTGTTGGTGGTAGACAATGAAGAAAAACAGAGAAGCAAGATTTCGACAATCTCCCTCAACACCTGTGCACATCTCAGAATCCTAGACTAAATAGAAAGCTGACTTGCCCTTGGAATTGGAGAGGCCAGGCCCTCTAATTGTGTGAAATGATGTTACCTCAGAGCGCTGAGCTCCCAGTTCTCTGAATAGGAAGGAAGCAAACCCATGGCTCTATAAGAGCCATTTCCTCTCTGCTCTTTAATTTCAGAGATTAAGTAAGCCACTCCTCTGTGGACCCAATGCGCTGAGATAACAGCTATTGTGTTTGCTGCAACTCCTACTAATGGAGCTAAACTTGGTAGACTGGTGATGTTGCAGGCTTTTGATGTCAAATTCAACTAACCAGTGACTCTCATGGTCCCCTCTATCATCCTGGCTCCTAGACCTACCACTGGAAGCCCTAACCCTGAGTTTCAGATACATGGATGATGTCTGGGTCCCAAGGGAAAAGTAGGAATTTGTCAAATGGGTTTTTAAAAGGACACCAGACCCAGAGAGTTGAATGGGAATCTCAGTTCCCTACTCACTGGCTTCCTGTTCTCAGTGGTACTAGGAAGCTAATGAAATATATCTAGTGCCCATCAGTCCCATATTCCCTGGTATCTGTTAAGAAAAAAAGAAAGCTTTTCTTCCCTCTTACTCTTCCTTCTTTCTAGTTGAGGGGGTGCAGTGCAGAGATCACTAGACTGGGAATCCAGCCTGAGCCTTGGACTATATTTCCTGCCCTTCCAGAAATTCATAAGGGGTAAGGTCAGCTCATCTCCTACATCTTTTCTAGGTCAGATTCTAGTCCCTTACATTTTGGGTTGGTTCCCTGCCAACAAATTTCACAAAGAATTTCAATAACACATCTTATGTTCAAGTTTACGATTAGAAGCATTCAACACCCCCCTCCCCCCAGTAGCCCATTGTCTGACCGATTCCTGGAGCTTTCTGGGCTCCTGACGATTTCCCACCATGGCGAAATGGGGAACCATGCTCTTGATTACAAGCCGACTTTTCCAGTCATCCATTGTTTGACCTGCAATTTTATTCTTGACTCTCCAAGGCGCTTCCCAAACGACCTAGACACAGGGCTTAGGGAGACAAAAAGTACACTGTCTTTCAGATATGAAGATGAGACCATTGACCCCGTGAATCATAGACTATCACTCTGAGGACAGGTTTGGGTGGAGTCGGCCACATTCCCTTTCATGTCTCTCTCCCCACCCCATTCCCCTCATTGAGCCCCTCCCACCCCCAGGGATGAGGGGCACTTCTGTGAAGCAATTGACTGGGATGAGGTGGCAGTCCCTGGCTATGGGGCAGAGCAGAATTCACTGGAGAGCTGAAGGGTGGGTGGAGAAGCAGCCTGATGTAACTAAAATAACATATGGCTTAAAGGCAGGGAATGTGGGTCCTAGGTCTGGCTATTTTGCATGTGTGATATGCAGTGAAATCTAGGAAAAGACTCTTCTGTTCTCTGTCACAATTTTATTATACTAAAACCATGGTGGTTGGACCAGGTGACAGCTTATGGCCATGTCTGCTCTACTAGAGTAAGCCTTATGGCCCACAGAAGGAGCAGCTCCCAACTCTGGCCCCACTAACACCCAGCCAAGTGAGCTGACTAACAGTTTATAACCTGACAGTCAACGGAATGAAGCAATGGGTGTTGGAAAGGGCTCATGAAACCCTGCTGTACTGGTTTATGAATAAAACAACTAAGCAGGCTGTGATCATGTCTACCCCAAGGTATGCCCTCCATGACAGATAAGCACACCTGTGCTGAACCAAGTAAAGCTTTTTTTTTTCCCACATTGTATTTTATTTCATTTATTTTTGTTTTTCATGATATAGACATTAAATAATTGCTCTGCTAAGGCATTCATTCATTTCTCCTTCTCAGAAATCCCCTTGGCAGTACAGAATCAGGCACTAAAATGTCAATGTCTAGACTTCTGCCTCTGGAGAAATGGGAACGTACTCTTCCCATTTTCCCACTGAGTACACTAAAATCTTTGGATGTTTATATAAAACAAACATAAGAAGACCCTGGAAAGTGGAAAGAAGAAGGGGCCTTGGGACCTGAGGAATGATGCGGTGGTGAGTTCTCTGGGTTTCCTTTTGGCTCATAGATTTCAGACATGGACCTGAAGAAGCTGGCAACCCCAAAATGCCAATGGACACAGACAAAAAGTCCCCAACAAAAGTTTACTCTCTTTAGATAAAGGACTAGGATAAGGGAAGCCTACCAAAGCAGAAAACTTGTATCCAAGAACTGCTATAATTCAGATAAATACCAAAGAAATAAAATGTGGTCCCACCAAGTCCCAACATAAAAGACCAAGTGGGACCTAGACTCCACCCCCATCTGGCAGTAATGATTTATTTCTCCCTTTCCCCCAGGGGTGGTATCAAAGGAGGTCTAATATAGAGTCAGGATCTTTGACCCTGCACAGTGGTAATGAGTCCACATCCCATCACTGCCAATGTCAGTGGAGATCACACGGGGAATGGTAATGAGGCACTTCTACTGACCCCAGCCAGGATGGTATCAATGAAAGTCTAATAGGAAGCTAGAACTACCACTACTGCCCAGCAGTAATGAGGCACCCTAACCTCCTTGGTGTCAATGAAGGCTACGTGGGGAGCCTGGACTTCAATATCCACATGGAAGAAATGAGATGGTGCCCCCTTTCCTGCCAAAGCATTGTCAGAGAAGTCAGCTAAAACAGAAGATCTAAATAAGTGCTGAAATAAGAGAACTGTCAACCCAGAATCTTATACCTAGGGAAAATATGCTTCGGATATGGAAGGGGAATCAAGATATTCTCAGATAAAGGAACACTAAAAGTATTTGTTAATAACAGATCCCTCCTAAGAGAATGACTAAACGAAGTTCCCTAAACAGAAAGGAAGTGATAAAATAAGGAATTCTGGACACCACCAAGGAAGAATGTACAATGGGAAGAAAAAATATGGGTAAATATAATCGACCTTCCTTCTCCTCTCAAGTTTTCTAAATTATGTTTGATAGTTGGAGCACCAATTATAACATTGCAAGGTCCTAAATGCTATGTGGAAGAAATATTTAACACAATTACATTATAAACAGGGGAAGGTAAAGAGGTGAAAAGCAGGGTAAGGTTTCCATACTTCACTCAAACCGGTAATATGTTGACATCGATAGACTATTACAAGTTATGTATATATGACATAATACCTAGAATAACCACTCAAAATAGCACACAAAAGGATGCAAGCAAAAACACTCTACATGAATCATCAAATGGAACTTCAAAAATGCTTAAGTAACCTATAGGAAATCAGGACAGAGAAAATAAAGAAACAAAAATATTTCTCTACACCAATAGTGAAGCAGCAGAATGAGAAATCAAGGACTTGATCCCATTTACAATTGCACGAAAAACCATAAAATACTTGGGAATAAACCTAAACCATAGAGGTAAAAGATCTGTATGGTGAAAACTATAGAAAGCTTATGAAAGAAATTGAAGAAGACACAAAGAAATGGAAGAACATTCCATGCTCATGAATCAAAAGAACAAATATTGTTAAAATGTCAATACTACCCTAAGCAATCTACGCATTCAATGCAATCCCTAACAAAGTAACACCAGCATTATTCACAGAGCTAAAAACAAACAATCCTAAAACTTGTATGGAACCAGAAAAGATCCCAAAGAGTCAAAGCAATCCTGAAAAAGAAAACCAAAGCTGGAGACATCACAATTCCAGTCCGGACTTCAAGCAGTATTAAAAACGTGTAATCATCAGAACAGTATGGTACTGGCACAAAAACAGACACACAGATAAATGGAACAGAATAGAGAACCCAGAAATGAACCCACAAATATATGGCCAACCAATCTTCGACAAAGCAGGAAAGAATGTCCAATGGAATATACAATGGGAAGACAGTCTCTTTAGCAAATGGTGTGAAAACTGGACAGTGACATGCAGAAGAATGAACCTGGACCACTTTCTTACACCATACACAAAAATACACTCAAAATGGGTGAAAGACCTAAATATGACAGGAAGCCATCAAAATCCTAGAGGAGAAAACAGACACCAACTTCTTTGACCTCAGCCACAGCAACTTCTTACTAGACATGTCTCTGGAGCCAAGGGAAACAAAAGCAAAAATGAACCATTGGGACCTCATCAAGATAAAAAGCTTCTATGCAGCAAAAGAAACAATCAACAAAACTAAAAGGCAACCAACAGGATGGGAGAAGATATTTGCAAATGACATATTGGATAAAGGGCTAGTATCCAAAATCTATAAAGAACTTATCAAACTCAACACCCCAAAAAACAAATAGTCCAGTGAAGAAATGGGCAAAAGACATGAACAGATACTTTCCCAAAAGAAGACATCCAGATGGTTAACAGACACATGAAAAGATGCTCAACATCACTCATCATCAGGGAAATCACAAATCAAAACCACAATGAGATACCATCTCATATCTGTTAGAATGGCTAAAATTAACAACTCAGAAACAACAGATGAAGATGGGGAGAAAAGAGAACACTTTTGCACTGTTGGTGGGAATGCAAACTGGTGCAGTCACTCTGGAGAACAGTATAGAGGTTCCTCAAAAACATAAAACTAGAACTACCCTATGACCCAGCAATAGCACTACTAGGTATTTATCCAAAGGATACAAAATGCTGACTTGAAAGAGCACATGCACCCCAATGTTTACAGCAGCACTATCAACAATAGCCAAATTATGGAAAGAGCCCAAATGTCCATCAACTGATGAATGGATAAAGAAGATGTGGTATGTATATACAATTGAATATTAGTTGGCAATCAAAAAGAATGAAATCTTGCCATTTGCAACAATGTGGATGGAACTAGAATGTATTATGTTAAGCAAAATAAGTCAGTCAGAGAAAGATAAATATCGTATGATTTCATTCATATGTGGAATTTAAGAAACAAAATAGATGAACATAGGGGAAAGGAGGGAAACTATGTTAAAAAGAGAGAGAGAGGCAAACCTCTTATGGTTCTCTTAAATACAGAGAACAAACTGAAGATTGCTGGAGGGGAATTGGGTGGGGGGGATGGTCTAAATTGGTGATGGGCGTTAGGGAGGGCACATGTTGGGATGAGCACTGGGTGTTATACATAAGTGATGAATCACTAACTTCTACTCCTAAAATCATTATTACATTATATGTTAACAAACTTGGATTTAAATAAAAAAATTTTTAAAAGGAACAAAAACAGAACAAAATAAATTGGTATAATTAAGCACTAAATACCAGCAAGTTCATTAAAATGAAAATGATCTAAATCCACTAATTAAAAGACAGACAATGGCAGAGTGGATTAAAAACAAACAAACAAACAAAAAACCACGATCCAACTATATGCTGTCTGTGACATGCTCATCTCAAATATAATGATATGAACAGGTTGAAAGTAAAAAGATGAAAAAAGATATATCATGCAAGTGTTCATAAAAAATAGTAATGGGGCGGCTCTAGAGTTAGTATATAAAGTAAACTTCAGAACAAAGAAAATTACCAGAGACAGAGAGGAGTGTTACATAATGATAAAAGGGTCAATCCACCAAGAAGATATAGTTATCCTAACTGTGCACGCACCAACCAATAGAGCTGTGTGACACATGAAGCAAAAATTAAAAGAACTGAAAGGAGAAATAAAAAAAATTCACATTTATAGTGGAGACTTCGACTTCCTCTCTCAACAACTGATAGAACTAGACAAAAAATCAACAAGATACAAAGAACTCAACAATATCATCATCTAAAAAGATCTAATTGACATTTATAGAACACTCCAGCAAAAACAGTGAATTTACATTCTTTTCAAGCATCCAAGGAATATATACCAATTAAGACATATTCTGGACTATAGAACAACCCACAAACATTTAAAAGAATTGAGGTAATTCATAGTATTTTCTCTGACTACATACAATGGAATTGAATTAAGAAACAATGACAAAAAGACAATAGGAAAATTTCCGAACACTTGGAAACTAAACAACACACTCAAAAAGAATATATGAGTCAAAGAGGTCTCAAGAGAAATTTTAAAAATATATTGAACTGAATGAAAATGAAAATACAATATGTCAAAATTTGTGGGACACAGGTGAAGCTGTGCTGAGAGGGAAATTTATAGCAGTAAATGCTTATAATAGAAATGAGGAGAAGTCTAAACATAATAATATGTTTCCAACTAAGGAACTAAGAAAAAGAAGAGCAAAATAAACCTACAGAAACAAATAGAAGGAAGGGAACATAAGGAACAGATATTATATTGAAATTATATTGAAAACAGAAAAACAATGAAAACCAATGGGAAAAAGGTGATTCTTAGACAAAACAATAAAACTGACAAGCATCTAGAAAGACTGACAAAGAAAAATGAGGGAAGTCACAAATTACCAATATTGGAATGAAAAAGGTAATATTGCTACTGATCCTGTAGACACATAAAGAATAATAAGGAAATGCTATAAGTATCCTTACCCACATGAATTTGGAAATTAGATGAAGTGGGCCAATTATTCTAAAAGCACAAACTACTAAAATTTACCCAATATAATTATTAAAGGAATTAATTCCTAATTTTAAAAAATTCCAGAAAATGACAACTCCAGGCTTAGGCAATTTCACTAGAATTATACCAATTGTTTAAAGAAGAATTAGCACCAATTCTACATAATCTTTTCAGAAACTAGAAGAGGAGGCAACATTTCCTAAAACTGTGTTACCCTGATGGTTAAGGATGAGGACTGTACAAAGGAGACTTATGGAGTAATATTTCTCAAGCATATCAACACAGAATCCTTAACAAAGTTCTAGCACTTTATGAGAAGAATTATACACTATGATCAAGTTGGGTTTGTTCTAGGGATGCAAAGCTGGTTCAATATTCAAAAGTCAACCCACAATATCCACCATTTTAACAGGCAACATAATGAAATTCACATGATCCCCTTAAAACAATGTTGAGAAAGAACAAAATTGGAGGATTCACACTTTCTAATTTTAAAACTTACTCTAAAACTGCAGTAATAAAAACAGTGTGCTATTGGCATAAGGACAGACATATAAGTCAATGGAATTGACTTGAGAATCCAGAAATAAAGCCATAAACCCGTGGCCAATTGATTTTCAAAAAGGGTGTCAAGACCACTCAATGAAGGAAAGAATACTCTCTCTGGCAAAATCTGCAAATGTGTCACATGCAAAAGTATGAAGTTGGACCCCCCCCCCCACTACATAAAAAAATAAACTCAATGGATCAACGTAAACATAGGAGCTCAAACTATAAAACATTTAGAAGAAAACTAAGGGAAAATCTTTATTACATTGGATTTGGCAATGGTTCTTAGACACCACACTAAGAGCATGAGCAACAAAAGGAAAAAAAAATAGATAAGTTGGACTTCATCAAAATTAAAAACTTTTATGCATCAAAGGACATTATCAAGAAAGTAAAAAGATACCCCACAGAATGACAGAAAACAATTGCAAATCATATATCTGATAAGGATCTAGTATTCAGAGTGTATAAAGACCTCTTGCAACCCGACAATGAAAAAACAAACAATACAATGTAAAAAATGGGCAAAAGACTTGAATAGACATTTCTCCGAAGAAGATATACTTATGCCCAACAAGCACGTGTAAAGATGCTGAATGGTGTTAGGGAAATGCAAATCAAAACCATGACATACTACGTCCCACCCACTAGGATGGCATAATTAAAAAAAGGAAAATGACAAGGGTTGACAAGAATGTGGAGAAATCAGAACCCTCGTACATTCCTGATGGGAATTTAAACGCTACAAGTGCTTGTGAAAAACAGTTTGGCAGTTCCTTAAAACGTAAAACATAGAATTACCATCTGACACCGCAATCCCACTCTTAGGTATATATCCAAAAGAATCAAAAAGAGGTATTCAAATACTTTTACACAAATGTTCATAAGCACATCATTCATGATAATCAAAAGGTGGAAATAACCCAAATGTCCATCAATGTATAAATGGATAAACAAGTTTGGGTATAACCATACCATGGGCTGTTACTATGCCGTACAAAGGCATGAGGTACTGACACACACTGCCACATGCATGAACTTTTATAACATTACACTAAGTGAAAGAAGCCAGTAACAAAAAGTATAATGTATGAAATTACATGAAATGTCCAGAATAGGTAAATCCACGCAGACAGAAATCAGACTGGTGTTTGTTAGGAGCTGGCGAGAGGCAAGAAGGGACAATGACTGCTTTATGAGTATGGGGTTTTTATTTCAGGGTGATGTAAATGTTTAGGAACTAGATAGAGGTGATGCTTTAGTACATTGTGAATGTTTTACATGATACTAAATTGTTATGTGAATTTCACCTTTAAAAAAATAGTGACCACACTAAGTACTGGCAACAATGAGAGGAACTGGATCACGTACGCATTGCTGGTGGGAATGAAAAGGTCACTCTGCAAAAACAGTCACTGCAAAACTGTTTAGCAGTTTCTTTAAAAACTAAACATGCAACTATTATATGACCCAGCAGTTGAACTCCTGGGTATTTACCCCAGAGGAATGAAGACTTGTGTTCATACACAAATTTGCAAAGGAGTGTTTATAGTAGCATTATTCATAATAGCCAAAACATGGGAAAAAACCCAGAAGTCCTTCAGTGGATGAATGATTAAACAAACTGGTGCATATATGCCATGGAGTACTACTCAGCAATACAAAGACATGACTGTTGATCTATCCAATGACCTGGGTGAACCTGCAGAAAATTCTGCTGAGTTTTGAAAAAAGCCAATTCCCCCAATTTACATACTGCATGATTCCATTTATGTAACAATCTCAAAATTGTTAACTATAGAAATGGACTGATTAGCGGTTGCCGAGGATTAAGGAAGGAATGAGTGCAGGAACGAAGTGGATGTATCCACAAATGCACAACATGAGGGATCATGTGGTGATGGAAATGTTCTCTACCTTGACTGTACCAGTGTCAGCATCCCAGCTGTGATAGCACATTATAGTTTGCAAAATGTTATCATTAGGGGAAGCTGGCTAAAGGGTACATGGAATCTATTTGCATTATTTCTTACAACTGCATGTTCATCTACAATTATCTCAAAACAAAAAACTTCAATTAAAATCATATGATCATATCATTTGATGCAGAAAAATCACTTCACAAAATTCAACATTCATGCATGATAAAAAAAAAAAACTCAGAAAACCAGGAATAGATGGGAACTTCCTCTACTTGATAAAGAATGTCTACAATGAACCTACAGCTAACATTATACTTAATGATTAAAGAATAAATGCCTTCTCTATAAGGGGCACATGGGTGGATGAGCTGGTTAAGAGTCTGATTTTGGCTCAGGTCATGATCTCATAACTTGTGGTTTCGAGCCCCTCGTCAGGCTCTGTGCTGACAGTGCAGAGCCTGCTTGGGATTCTCTGTCTCCCTCTGTCTCTGCCTCTCCTTGACTCGTGCTTTCTTTTTCTCAAAAATAAATAAACTTAAGACATTTAAAAAAATGCCTCCCCTATATGATTGTTAACAAGGCAAGGATGTCTGCTCTCTTCATTGCTTGTATCAAATCAGTATCTTGTACATCTTAAACTTATACAGTGTTATCTGTCAAATATATCTCAATTAAAAAAAACATAGTACTGGGATGTTTTAGCTAGTCCATTAAAGTATGAAAATGAAACAAAAGGCATACATATTAGAAAAGAAGAAGTAAAACTATCTCTATTTGCAGTTGACATAATCGTCTACATGAAAAACCTTAAGAAATTTATAAAAAAAAGTCCTAGAACCAAGAAGTGAGTTCGGGAAGGTCTCAGGATACAAGATCAACAAATAAAAATCAATTATATTTATATGTGCCATCAATGCCTAAATGGACACTGGATTAAAAATACAATACCATTTACTACTGCCCCAAAACTTCTTAGGTGAAAACCAAGCAAAAAATGTATAGGACTTGTATGCTAAAACTGCACAACACTGATGAAAGGAATCAGAGAAGAGCTAAATGAATGGAGGGATATTCTGTGTTCATAGACTGGAAGACTCAGCATAATAAAGATGTTAGTTTTTCTCAAACTCATATACATCTTTACCCAATTCCTATCAAAATCCCAGCAAGATTTCTTTGTAGATATAGACAAGATTATTCTAAAACAAATGGGAACAATACCATATCTGATAAAGGACTAGTATCTAGAATATGTGAGAAACCTTCAAACTCAACGGTAGGAAGACAAACTACTATCCAAGTAGAAAATGGGCGAAAGACATGAAAAGACATTTTATTGTTGAGTTTCTATAGGTGGCAGATAAGGGCATCCAAAGATGCTGAATATCATTAACCATTAGAGTATTGCTAAAATCAAAACCAGTCATGACAGTGAAACCAGGGGAGGATGTGAAGAAATGGGTTCACCCACGCAATGTGGTGAGAATGTAAAATGGTAGAGAGGGGCGCCTGGGTGGCTCAGTTGGTTAAGCGTCCGACTTCGGCTCAGATCATCATCTCACGGTCTGTGAGTTCGAGCCCCGCGTCAGGCTCTGTGCTGATGGCTCAGAGCCTGGAGCCTGCTTCGGATTCTGTGTCTCCCTCTCTCTCTGCCTTCTCCTGCTCACGCTCTGTCTCTGTGTCTCTCAAAAATAAATAAACATTAAAATAATTTAAAAATAAAATAAAATAAAATAAAATAAAATAAAATAAAATAAAATAAAATAAAATAAAATAAAATAAAATGGTAGAGACACTCTGCAAGACAGTTTGGTAGTTTCTTCTAAAACTAAACATGCAAGTATCATAGGACCCAGCGATTGCACTCCAGGACACTAATCCTAAAGAAATAAAAATCCCTGTCCACATGAGAGAGCTGTAGCAAGATTCGTTAGAAAAAAAAAAAACCTGTAGTGGGGCACCTGGGTGGCTCATTCGGTTAAGTGTCCAGCTCTTGATCTCACAGGTCATGATCTCATGGTTTATGAGATCAAGTCCTGAGTTGGGCTCTGTGCTAACAGCGTGGAACCTGCTTGGGATGCTCTCTCTGCCCCTTCCCCACTCATGCATGGTCTCTCTCTCTTGCAAAATAAATAAAGCTTTAATTAAAAAAAACCCACAATAATATCGATTTTCTGGTTTTGATATTATACAACCGTGCTATAAAATGTAACTCCCAAAGGCCTCTCTACCATGTTTGCAACTTCTCATGCATCTGTAATTACTTCAAAATAAGAAGCAAACTGCTATTCCAAACAGATTTCAGTGTCCAGATCCAGGGGGACGCTGATTCTTCTTATTGCTGGTACAATGTACAGAAGTTTGTATAGACCTTTTTATTCTTTAAAAAACAATTCCCACCCAAATCTTTCTTGAGTGCTTCAAGGGTCAAGCCCAAGGCCTTGGCTGTGACCTCACTCAAAAACTAGGATCTGGGGACAAAATGGCATATAGTGTACAATGCACCCAAAGAAAACTGGAAAAGAGAGACCCCATTTACCATAGAGGCCATCACTAACTCTTTGGCCCGGCATCTGGAGCCCGTGTGGGGGACGGAGGCCCGGATCTTATTTCAGGGCTGGCAACACAAAACCTATCGACATCAAACAAACTACCCATTCAGCTTGAAAGAAAAAAGGCAAAAAAAAAAAAAAAAAAAGCCGCCTTTGCTTTTAAAGACTTTACTCCACTGATTTCTTGTCCTGCCCCTTTGTGGCTGCCAGCAGCCAATGTAAAGGGGACAAGTGGGGGTAATGGCCAGAGCTTCCTGAACAAAGGCCCGATTCTCTGGTCTGCGGTAGCAGCCTACTGGTCCAGCATCACACCAGCACACTTGGGTACTGGCTGGGCCCACGGCTGGGGATCACAGCCAGTGGAAGGGAGCTGGCAGGACGTCCCACCTGGAAATTGACTTTGTTTGGTCCAAGTCATAAGGAGTCTCCCACCCCCAGCACACCAGCCTTGGTTCATGGTCTCGTTTCCTCTTTCCCCCTAGATGAACCTTGGGCAGGCCTTTCTGTCCACAGCAGGGGTCTGCCCTCTTCCCACTCCTGAGGCCTGCCGGGGCTCCTCCTCCCCTGGCAATGCTCATGAGCGCCTGTCTGGGAAGGCTATGCCCCTTGCATTAAAAGAAACCAACCCCCAGCAATTTTTCTCAGCCAAGCACAACCCAGGGCTGTAGACAAACTCCAAAGCCATCTGCCATGCACAGTTTGGATTTCAGTCTCCTAAATCCATGTACACTCAACTTGCCATTTCATACAGAAAGAAAATGCTTCCCATTCTCAAAAAATGGCTACTCCAGGGATATGTGTTGCTTTGTGACTTTGTGGCCTGTGCACATGGGGATTAGGGTGGGGCAAGGGGTGATCTCAGACCTCAGCTTCAGAACAGAGGCCTGTGGACAGTCTCTCTTTCCCCCTCAGGCTCTAAGCACATACCTGGGAGCTCCTGGCCACCCACATCCAGAAGACAACAGCCTGAGCTCTGAAGGCACACTAGTACCTCTGGGCCTATCACTGGCTCACCCCACTCTGCATTAGCCATGCCTCTAGTGCCTGACCTCTTGCTTCCCATGTCTGTGGA
Source organism: Paguma larvata (assembly GCA_030068075.1). Classification (NCBI taxonomy): domain Eukaryota; kingdom Metazoa; phylum Chordata; class Mammalia; order Carnivora; family Viverridae; genus Paguma; species Paguma larvata. Next base: position 118,230,296 of record CM057830.1, on the reverse strand, counting down.
CTCTGCCAGATCCCTGATGTTCACCTCCAAGTACCAGCTGGGGTCAGCTCTACCTTGCTGCTGCCTGACTCCAGGCATGACAGAGGAAGGAAATGAGGAGCCAAATTAAAGGCATTTGGCAAGTAAGGAAGAGGCGCATGAGGATATTGCTGGAGCAACCCTGAAAGCCTGGAATCTTCTTTAGAAGCACAAAGCTGTCCTGGGGTGCCTAGGTGGCTCAGTCGGTTAAGCGTCCGACTTCAGCACAGGTCATGATCTCATGGTTGGTGAGTTCGAGCCCCGTGTCGGGCTCTGTGCTGACAGCTCAGAGCCTGGAGCCTGTTTCAGATCCTGTATCTTCCTCTCTCTGCCCCTCCCCCACTTGCTCCCACGCTGTCTCTCTCTTTTTCTTGCTCTCTCTCACTCAAAAATAAAGAAACATTAAAAAATTGAAAAAAAAAAAAAAAAGCAGTCCTCACACCCTTGCCCTCCAGCCCCTACCAGCTTGGTCAGGAACAGCCTTGGGCTTCAGACCAGAAGAGCCAAACGGCATGCTGCACCATGAGGCTTACTTCTCAGCCGCACTGACAGAACCGAGTGTGTCCCTCATCCCAACCACTTCTTCCTCTGTGTCCCCTGGATGGGGTGAGTGTGGGGAGACAGGCACTGCTCAGCCATTCCCCACACAACATCTGGGGCCATGATTTCCCACCCCGAGGCTCCAGGTCATTGGCAGATTTTTTGTCAGGACAGAAGACATTCAATAGGAGAGCCCTCATCATTCAAGGGTGAAATTCAGTCCGCAAAGCAAAGAAAAAAGCCCAAAGACCTCTAGGTTTCAAATGAGCTTGCAGATGAACACATCTGCGATGTGGATGGCTAAATAATTCAAATCTGTTTTCAAACATATGCACTACTGCTATAGGTTACAGAGAACTGTATCTCCTTCCCAATCATATATTGCCATCCTAACCCCCAGTACTTCAGAATGTGACTTTATTTGCAAAAGGGTCATCACAGATGTAAGTAGTTAAGATGAGGTCATACTGGAGTAGGGGGGGGGGCTAATTTTGTATGACTGGTGTCCTTATGAAAATGGGACATTTGGATACAGAGGCACACACACAGGGAGAAGGTCATGTAAGGACTGGAGTGATGCTGCCTCAAGCCAAGAAGTATCAGATCTTTCTGTGACCCTTTCAGAGGGAATGCGGCCCTACTAACACCTTGATCTCAGACTTCTACCTTCCAGAACTGTGACAAAATAGATGTCTGTTGTTTAAGCCCCCTGGTCTGTGGAATTTTGTTATGGCAGGCCCATCAAATTCATCCAACAGGGACAAAACTGTTTCTATGGGAAGGTGGAAACCAGCAAGGAGTGGGCCTGTGTCCACAGAAGAGTATACTCACTGGTTACTCTGAGCTTCAGAGCTTACTTATTCTTTTGTGGTGAAATATAATCTCTCATTAAGATGACTAAGAGCTGGAGCATTCAGAGCTCAGGGCAGTCTTCGGCTCTGGGCACTTAGAGAACACCCAGTTCTGGACTATTATTTATCTTCCCACCCCAATAACCTGAAACCAGGGATCATCCTACCTATTCCAGGTGGCCCACCTGACTCAGGGCTTTGCTCATGGCAAACAGTTTACAAAATTTTCTAGACAAAATTGTGGTGCAGGGCCATATGGGAATGAAGAAGAAGTAAGGAAACAAAGGGAAGGAGGCTTCTCCAATGAAGATTCCCTTGGCTTGATGGCTGGCTTCAGGCAGACCAGGAACCTAAGGCCACTCCTACCTTCCAGACTTCCAGGCTGGATGGTGGGAAGAAGTATGGGGCCGCTGATAGGCAGAGAACATTGCATGAGGAACAAACCCAGCAGCTCACTGCCATCAGTCATGGCCACCGTGGGTGATAATCATAGCAGATCACTAAAACGTACTGGCTAACTGTTCATAATTACTATCTGCCACTAGCAATCTTTATGTTAAGCTGAGCATGAGTCAAGTAGGATGCCCTGGTCCAGCAGGATTCAGACCTAGGAGAAGCAGGTAGAACCCAGGCTGGAGACAGGCACCTCAAGCATTAAAGAAGCCAGGCTTCTAGATGTCAGTATAGGCAGGGCTTTGGAGCCCAATGACAAGCCCTGAAGCAGGAAGGCCAGCTTCTCAGTCATGAGTTATGGGGCTCTGGGAAAGCTGCTTAACCTTAAGGACTCAGTTTCCTCATGTGTAAAATGCAAAGTTCTATACAGAAATATAACAGCTACGACTGGGTGCCCACCATGAACCAGGCTTCTGCTTGGCAATTCACACAGAGACTGGCTCTCTCCAACATTCCTTCGAGGTACATATGAAGGGCTCCCTTTGTGTCTCCATCAGCCATGGCAGGAAGTACTTGTCTAACATTTGGCTCCTGTCTGGTTTGTAAGCTCTCTGAGGGAAGGAAGCATGGCTTCCATATGGCTGCAGCTTCACAGACTTCAGAGCACACAGTAGGGGGTCAGGAACTGTCTTCTGGATGAATCTGTAGAGTAGATTCAAGCTTGGGTGGAAGGCTGGACTAGAACTTTATAAACAGTCCCTCAGCATAGAGCACTGATGACTTGGTGTGTTGGAGCCCATGTGTCTGTAGGAACACATGATATAGTCCTCAAAATTTCTGCGCATTTGAAAGGGCTTCTTTGACAGTATGCAGAACTGTACGGTGTAGAATTATATAGCCTTGTGCTAATAAATACATTAGTATTCCAAAACACCAATATCACTCTTACTTTTTAAAAGTTGGCTTTAAAAATCCAAAGTGATGTGGAAAAATTGGAACCCTCAAATATTGCTGGTAGGAATGTAAAATGGTGCAGCCACTCTGGAAAACAGTGTGGCAGTTCCTGAGCAAGTTACACATAGAGTAGCTACATGATTCAGCAATTCCGCTCTTGGGTGTATACCCAAGAGACTTGAAAACATGTCTACACAAAAACTTGCACATGAATGTTCATAGTAGCACTATTCATAACAGCCAACATGTTAAAACCACCCAAATGTCTATCAACTGGTGAATGGAGAAGCAAAACGTGATCTATCTATACAATGGGATGTTATTCAACCATACAAAGGAATGAAGCATGGGGCACCTGGATGGCTCAGCTGATTAAGCATCCAACTTCGGCTCAGGTCATGATCTCACAGTTTGTGAGTTCAAGCCCTGCGTCAAGCTCTGTGTTAACAGCTCAGAGCCTGGAGCCTGCTTCAGATTCTGTGTCTTCTCCCTTTGCCCCTCCCCCACTCACATGCTGTCTCTCTTTCAAAAATAAATAAACATTTTGTTTTTTAAAAAGGAATGAAGTGTGATACGTACTACAACATGGAGGTACCTTGTGCTAAGATGCTAAGTGAAAGATTCAAGATGCTAAGTGAAAGATTCCAGGTACAAAAGTATGATTCCATTTATGTGAAATGTCCAGAATAGACAAGTCTGTAGAGAAAGAAACTAGATTTGTAGTTGCCTAGGGCTGTGGTCAGAGGGGAATGTGGTGTGATGGAGACAGGGTTTCTTCTGAGGGTGATAAAAATGTACTAGAATTGATTGTGATGATGGTTTGCATATGTCTGTAAATACGCTAAAACTCATTCATTCTACATTTTCAAAGAGTGAATTGTATGATATATGAATTATATACTAATTGAACTTATTCAAAAAGCCCAAATTGTTATCACTCCTTAATCTAACTTGAGATTTTAGAAAGATGTTCCTTTTAGAGAAAGGATGAATGGACATCTTGTAAGTTTTTGGAAAAAAGAAAGTTTATATCTTCTATTCTTTTTTTAAGTTTCGATTTTAATTCCAGTTAGTTAACATATGGTGTTGTATTAGTTTCAGGTGTATGATATGGTAATTTGACAGTACCATGCATCACCCTGTGCTCAACATAAGTATCCTCCTTAATCCCCATTGCCTTTTTCACTCATCCCCCTACTCTCTCTTCTCTGGTAACCATCAGTGTGTGTTCTCTATAGTTGAGAGTCTGTTTCTTGGTTTCTCTCTCTCTCTCTCCCCTTTCCTTTGCTCGTGTTTTGTTTCTTAAATTCCACGTATGCGTGAAATAATATGGTATTTGTTGTTGACTGACTTATTTTGCTTAGCATCATACTCTCTAGCTCCATCCATGTGGTCGCAAATGGCAAGATTTCATTTTTTATGGCTGAGTAATATTCCATTGTATATATAAACCAACTCTTCTGTATCCAGTCACCTATCCTCTACTCTTAGTAAAACTGGCTCCTTGTGAAATGGGATGTCAATGGGCCTTTTCATCTGTGGCTGGTGACCTTTCCCTAGTGACTCACATAACCAGGAGAAAACTTACCAAGTTGATGTGGAAACGATATCTCAAGCTCTGGTTGATTACACTGTGACACTGCCACCGCTGCTCCCCAGGAACTACCCACTCTGCCTCATTTTGCCTTTGGGATATCATGCCACTGATGTTAAAAATGTCCTCCCTCCCCAAATGACCCCCATCTGGTGTCATTTGCCACTCAGTGACAGATCTGCTTGGGGCCGGGGCTTTCTGGCAAGTACAAATGTCCTGCAGTACCACACCATGGGCTTGGATAGCAGAGTTCTGCTTCAAGGAGCCAATACTTGTACAGACCAGTAAGTCAGCTGAGAGTACTGTTTGTCCAGTTGGCCCTGCCCTGAAATGGAATTGACTTTAAAACTGAGCAGTGCATGATGGCCACCCATTATGGCAAACAGAGAACAGAGTTTTCTGGAACATGGGGACATCAAGAAATTAGGGCAGACTAAGACAGTCTTATGGTAGTGATGACAATGTTAATCTTGTCACGAATGACTGCAGCAGGACTGGCCTGCAAGGTGATGTGAGGCCAAGTTTTGTCAAGACGTCATTGATTGGACTTGTTCAGCATCATCTTTTCCTCTTACAGACATTGTATACTTTGAAAACTGAAAGAGCCCTAAAATTTAACACGATAGTCCAAATGAAGGCCAGGTCCACATGCTGCCTTTTCCATGTGTTGAATGCCTGTAAGCTGAGTTTCCATAAGCTTCTGCACAGCTGATCACTAAATTTGAGGTTGTGTTAGAAGGTGTCAGGAAACTGTTGTGGTGTCCTCTGCAGGGCCAGCCCATCCTGCTCACACCTTGTTACACGAACATACACACACAGAGACACAAATGCACACAGTCACACATGCATACAGAAACAGAGACACACATAGACATGCACACAGAGGCAGACACACACACATGCACGTACACACACATAGACACATACAGACATGCACACACATACACAGACACAAAGACAGACATAGGCAGACACACAGATTTCCCCTATCTCCCCCCGGGAAACATCATAGCACTAGAGGCCCTGGAGAAAGCACTCCCTCTCTAAGCTGGGGACATCATATTGGTACTGGTGGGCGCCTGGCCCCTCTACCTTCTGGCTGGTCCCAGTGGTGGCCGGCAGAGAGAAGAGTACGGCAGCTGCCCTCCTTCTTTCCAGCCCTTCCTGCCACTTGGCTGTGGGAAGGCACACACTCGAGCAAGGTCCATTCCCCCTTGAAGTGACCAAAAGCAGTGCTGTCTCTGGACTTCTTGTACAAGCATAACTGGCGATGCTGCGCTAGGGAGGGGGAAAGCGTTGGACACAGTTTGGCTTTGCAGTAACTTCAGCAGGCAATAGCCTCAGAATATAGAAACAGCTTGTAAACACCTGCCACTTGGGCCCGGGTGCCAGCGGCCAACCGTAACCACAGCCAAACGAGGCACATAAAGGTGTGCAGCATGCTGTTAGCTGGTGGCTGAGGAGAAATCGCAGGCAAGACATGGGAGCCAGGGGACCTGGGTTACACTTCCAACTTACACAAATCACTTGACCTCTGTGAGCCTCAGGCTCCTTATCTGCAAAATGGGGTGATCTCCTTGGCTTTTCTCCCCCTCACATGTATCATGTGAGAGTCAGAGGAGAACCTGAACTGGAATGCCCATGGGACAGAGGGGCGGGGGGTGGGGTGGGTAGCTCTCTTAAACCAAAGACCCGTGGAATCCCCCGCTCCCTGCCCATTGTTCCGGTGATCCTGAACAGGCAATCTGGGGATCAGAGCCCTGGGTAACTAATTAGGACAATGCTCAAGAATTCTTCATCAACCTCAGAGCCCAAAATGCTCAAAAAAGAAAGTGGGAGGAAACGAGGCCACAGCTAAGAGACGAATGTGCCTGGCAAGGAGGTATCCCTGTAGGCCTGCACTCATGGTCCAGTCTTCTGTCTCCAACTACACTGTCAAGGGTCTACCTCAGAAAACTACTTAAGAAGGTAAGCAGTACGAGGGAAGCATACTTAACAAATGGCTTGTAGGAGCAGTGAGTTAAAAGAAGAAACAGAACAGCCATTTCTTTCAAAATAAAGATTATTGTTATTAGGAAAGAAAAGATTTGTGAAGAGTTCATGTTTCAGTTGTCTTCCTTAACACATTCTACTCTGCAGATGGATTTAGAATAATAGGAAAAAACCCTAGTGTTGCACTTACAGACTTCATGTGAAATCTCATTTGATGGAAGGAAAATGTGCTTTCAGGACTTATTATGATGAAATAAATTCTCCCCATTCTTGGAAATGCTTCTTTGCAAATATTTTAGATATTATTTCACAAATGAAAGAAAACAGTCAAGGCTGCTACCACCAGCTTTGGAGGAAACAATCTAATTTTCAAGATATTTATCATGAGTTGGCAACAATGGCTCTGGTTTCCAAAGAAAGTGGGAAAATTGCTGTGCATTTCAGAAATGGTTCCCAGACACTTCCCTTTGAGGACACAGTCAACAAAACGCATACAAGCGTGATCAGCAGGCAACTGGCTGCAAGGGAAAACTGTCATGAATACTTTTGGAGGCTACTATGCTCGATAGAAAGAGTGAATTTACGCATTCAAACGTTATGATTCAATTTCTATTGCCAGTCCTATGCTGAGTTTGCCTACTTATCAAACACGAAACCGCACTGCTGTGATCTGTCACGAGCAAAGGAGAAACTGCTGTATCCCAAGCAGATCTTAGATGCAAATCACTTGACATATCCCATAAACTCAAATGCTAATACAGAATGAATAAGACATCTTTTCTTGATCAAAACTGTCTTGTCTGAGACAGAAAACAAACAAAGAAACCCATGCCATTGGCTGGAGCTTAAAACTGTGGAGGCCACATGTGCAGTGTGCTAGCTCACCAGGATGAGGAAGTTTCAGGAAAATGACTAAAGTCCTACTTCGGGTTGATTCTGTCCTGCTCAGGGGCCCCAGCTGGCTCTGCTCACCTGAGGAGGCATCCTGAGCCAGCTAGGAAGGATGTAATTCTAGCTTCTCCCGACCTTGACTCTTTCCACTGCATTTATTTCTTCCGGGCTGATCTCTTCCCAATCCAAATCAGTACCACCTCCACAACTTCACTAGTCCATTTTGCTCTAATTCCTTCAAGAAGAAATATTTAACTCCATTTTTGGATCAAATGTAAATGTAGATTTCTGGGGTTTAACGGTTCAAACAGCCAGAGTTTGAAAGGCATATTACTATGGCATGTTACAAAGCCACAGAGCTATAGGCTTTTCAATAGAGTGTCGTCCATTGCCACCCGTCAACTGTGCACAAGATCGGTTAGGAATTCAGAAACATTTCAAACACACACTTCTGTCCAAGACTTCGCAGTTCATTCATCCAATCAGCCATCCATTTATTCATCTAATCAAGCTGCCTATGTCATACTGGTTCATCCTTCCTCTTTTTACTTCTACAAAAAAAAAAAAAAAAGGATGGGAGAAATACAGAAGGTATAAGACAAACCTTTCATTGTTTGTTGCAGTGGAGTTAAGGTATAGTAAGGTTCTGCTAGCTGTATAACCTTGGTGCATCCAAAAGATATTGTATTTTATATTTAATATAAATATTTAATAATATTTCCCTTTTAGAATGGTTAAGAAGGTTCTGATGGTTTCTGAAATTCATTTCATATTCATTTAAGAAATCGCTTTTCATGAGAGAGTATCTCTGCTGAGTTTCTCTTGGGTATCAGAACTTAGAGGGAGTAGCCTGCACATCTACAAAGGCTGATAGGGTCTCTGCTTTCTATTAAAATGTTTTCCAACTCTCAAAGCATTTGTCAATATGCTCAGAAGAATCAGAATGGAATGAATTCAAGGCTTGGTATTCAGTGCCTATAGTGTCTTGCATAAGTGTTTATGAAAAAGCTCTGAAGTTGTAATCAGGGGCCCTGGGTTCAAGTTCCAGTACAGGAGGTTACTGGCTGCATGCATGTAATTCTGAGCCTCTTTATCACCTTGTCTCTTACCATTCCCCTGGCTACCTCTGCTTGTCTATACCACTTGATTAACCAAATACCAAGCTCCAGGGGTGGACACAGCAGCACCTTCAACATCACACCCAACAGGCCATTGCAGGCAGTGCAACCTAAGATCATGGTGATATGGCTGGCAGGCCCAGATCACTGCTCAATTACCTTGAGGTCACAGTCAATAAAAAGTACCTAGTTTTTTTCTCAAGCAATGTTTCCCGCATCCTACACTTGGCCAGATAGGTTCACAACCCAAATGGAGGATCTTTTATTTGTCCCTTTTAAATTTCCTATGACGATCTCAAGCTTGTCAAGATCTCTTTGGATCCCAAGTTCATGTTACAGAGAATTTCTCATTCTCTAGCACTACGTCAGGGGCAAACACCATATTTGGGTTTCTCTATTCTCACTCAGATCATTGAGGAACAAGTGAAACAGGCCAGGAGGGAGCCCTGGGACTTGCCCCTAGATTTCCTTCCCTAAGGGAGGACATTAATCCAATACCCATGGCCTTGGGATTCAGTCCTTTAATTGGTTACACAATCACATAACTGGGCTGTAAACAAGGATTTCACAACTGACACTGCCAAATGCTTTGCTGAGGTTTAAAAACACTTGCTTGCTTTTCTCTGACCTACCTCCCCAGTGAGGAACTCCAACAAAAAAGAAGGCTATTCTAAAACTTTTTCTTTTTTGAGAGAGAGAGAGAGAGAGCAGAGGAGAGGGGCAGAGAGAGAGGGAGAGAGAGAGAATCTCATGCAGGCTGCACACCCAGCAAGGAGCCCAATGTGGGGCTCCATCTCACAAACCATGAGATCATGACCTGAGCCAAAATCTAGAGTCGGATGCTTAACCGACTGAGCCACCCAGGTGCCCCGAAAAGGAGGCTATTCTAACACAATGAACTGCTCCTAATGAGCCCATGGTGGCTCTGATGAGTCCCTACTCCTTCTGCTTTTGTTTTAAACTTGCTTTTTACTGGTTTCTTTTTCTTTATTTCTTTTTTTTAAATATTTATTTTTGAGAGAGAGACAGACAGACAGACAGACACAGAGAGACAAAGCACAAGTGGGGAGGGGCAGAGAGAGAGAGAGAGAGACGGAGACACAGAAGCCAAAGCAGGCTCCAGGCTCTGAGCTATCAGTGCAAAGCCTGATGTGGGGCTCAAACTCATGAACCACGAGATCATGACCTGAGCCGAAGTCAGACGCATAACTGACTGAGCCACCCAGGTGCCCCTACTGTTTTCCTTTTCTAAGAATGCATTCACTCAATTTTTCTAATAGCGTGTTCTACAGTTTTTCCAGGAAGCCACACCACCCTGACCACTACTACATAAGATATTCAGCATGGGGAACTTCTTTTCTTGCAGTTTAGAAGTACATGCCCATCTGGTGGTTTATGGTTCCTTTTTGCAGTTGTGTGTAATTCCTTAATGCTCTGTGATGAAGGTTCGCAGTCTTGTTAGCAAGTGGTCTCCCCTCAGTGCCTGGCCCGTCGGCCCCCGCTCACAATTCCCTCATCTGTCTCCAAGTCTAGCTGAGCAGCACCAGCAGCCCATGGATCTCTGCATGGCGAGTCTCTTCACTATCCAGGGACTCCAGGCTGTGGTGTTTCTTTGCCACTGTCTCTCTTTTGGGTCACACCCCTCCGGGTCTCCACCTGGGACTCTGCTACATCTCAGCCATTGCCATCAGATGCTGCTGCCTCTCCAGGAGCTATCGACTCTTCCTCTTGGTGTGATGAGCTCTAAACTATTGTTTCTTGCTAGTGGAAAAGGGTTTCCTCTGGTCTTCCCTGTATCATGTCTTTCTCCATATTCCTGACTAAGTCTTCCGTCGGAAAGCAGCATTCCTGGGAAACGTGGGAAGGGGAGAGGTACACTTCCATAACAAACTCGTAAACATCCAGGGGAAGCTTGTTAGGAATTGCCCTGGGCCCCGAGGCTTCCAGTGATGGCTGAGTGTCTGTCTCTGCATTTCCAACACAGGAAACACACAATACTTCTGCAGAAGGAAGGGATCTGAGAAACACTCTGCAAGAGAAGCCAAGCGGGAGCAACTGCGTGGTCACTGAACAAAAAGACATAGGAGAGGTGATCTGATCACCCACAGTAACTGGATATATAGGGACTAGCAGCAAACATATAGAAAATTCCAAAGTTGAGTTTGTGACATCTCAGGTAGCTAAAGGAGTGTTGTGGTTGGAATAAAAATTATAGTGTGCAGTTTAATTTAAAAACAAACTCACATGGCTATTTATGAGAGAGAGAGGTAAGGGAGATGAAAAGTGGCTGTGAACTCAAATTAGTGGGGGAAGTCGTCGCAACCCCATATGGGCTTGAGGCAAAGTCCATAGGTCTATGCATAGTCCACCGGGTTAGGCTTGAGTTGCCAAGATATATGGCTAGACAAGGGAAGGACTGGTCAGAGGAACACAAAAGGTTGCAGACTGGCAGGGAGCTGGCTGAGAAGGGGAGTCCGGCTTAAGGGAAGCACCTGAGAATGGAGCTCAAGAGGTGGGTTCTCAAGAGCAGGGGGTGGTTCTCCCATCTGTTGTAGAAGCCTGGAAGCAGAGGGGTGCTGGGTGAGGGTACAGTGCAAGGAGAACCGGGGACAGCTTCATGTGTTGTTCCCCACTTGACAATGGAACCGCAGAGAAAAGTGAAATCTTTCCCTCTCACACCCACGATTATTTTCATGTATTCTGACATTGGGTCATGGGTCTCAGAGCCCCCACATTATTCTCTGTGGCTAACAGACACGTGGACTCTTCTCTTCCTAGCGATTGAATATATTCCTTTGAATGAAAATCTGTATGGCCACACTAACACCATTTTTTTAAAAAAAAATTTAATGTTTATTTAATTTTTAAGAGACAGCATGAGCGGGGGAGGAGCAGAGAGAGAGGGAGACAGAATCTGAAGCAGGCTCCAGGCTCTGAGTTGTCTGCACAGGGCCTGACGCGGGGCTCGAACCCATGAACTGGGAGATCATGACCTGAGCCGAAGTCAGACGCTCAACTGACTGAGCCACCCAGGTGCCCCAACATCATTTTAGCTCTAGAGCATTTTGTAGGGCACTTTAAAATCCTTCGCTTTTAACATGGTTGTTGATCACATGGTTGTAATCACTAAATTTTGATTCCGTAAATGTGACCCCAAACAATGTGATTTGCAAAGCACACAGGCCGTTAAATAAAGGATTTAGTTCACTGGTGGCCTGCCTGCTTCTCCAGCCAGTAAGGGCCATTTCTGCTCTTAGAACTCTGACAGCTTGAACAGCTGGCCTGCTGGGACCCAGGAAAGAAGGAAATGGGCCAGAGAAAGCCTCCCTGGCAGCAAAGGGTCCCTTTAGGCAGATTTGTAGGGCAATCCTGAGACAGGGCAATGTGCAGTATAGTGACAACATCCCAGGCACATTGACAGACAGCCTCTAGGCAGCGCTGGTCCAACTTGTACATGTTTCCTCCACTCAGCACAGTGGCCTCGGCTACAGCTTCTCCAGCCGGTTTGGAGGCCAAATCCAAGGGGCACTGTGTACGATAAAGGCTGAGATGGCCTTGCAGCTGGCAAGACTGCTCCAAATCACAGGCAGTGCTGGTGCTCAGCTGGGCCGGCAGGACAACAATCTATGGTTGTCTGCAAACCTGCTGTCCCAGCTTGAACCCAGATGGGGGTGGGGGCTGGTCAGTACTGCTAAACGTTTTGTGGGGAGGAAACTGGAGTGATTGGAGCTGGGCCTTCCTGGAACTTGGTAGGGTCTGGACTTCACATTCTAAGGGGGAGGATAGTAGATGAGCAGTTAAAATGTAGACTCTGGCACCCAATGGTTTCGGTTTGCATCCTAGCTTTGCCTCTGATTAGTTATGTGACCTTGGAGAAGTCACTCAACCTCTCCGTGCATGTTTCCTTATCTATAAAACAGGTACTAATTGCCTCTGCACATTGGGTTGTGATAAGGATCAAAGACATGATACCTGTAATGGACTTAGAACAGTTGCTGACACGTAGTAAGCCCCACCAAATGTTAAGTGGTACTGTCTTCCTCTAGGCCCTCATCCAGGTCCCGGCAGAGGGGAACCTGGCCACTGTGACAGTAACTGCTGGGTGGAATGAAACATTGTCATGGTGCAGAAAGCAATGTCAACTGTTTTTCTGTCCAGTCTCCCTGCACTAGAATATGAGCCACATGCTGAATCCCAGTTCCTGGAAGAGAGCCTGGCACATGGTAAAAGAGCAGGTGCAGGAATCCCCCCTGGAAAGTGTCCCAACATTTGAAAATTCTTAACTTGGGTGCAAACACAGTTGGGCAACAGACAACAAGAGACCTAAACAGGCTTCAGACACTCTACAGAGCTAAGAGTTGGCCTAGGAGTCTGGAGGCTGGGTTTTGGGAACCTTTGCTGTTCCCTTGCTGTGGGGCTTTGGGCAGTCCCTGACCCTTTCTGGGACTCAGTGTCCTCTCTGGATGACAAACAATGTGAGGTAGGACCATGGTCTGTGCCCTGCAGGAAGTTCCTTTCCATCAGGGCCCAGAACACACACACACACACACACACACACACACACACACACACACACGTGTGCGTTTGCACACAGCACTAACAAAACAAAAGGGGAAGGGACACACCCAGTTCTAAGGCTTGGGCTCACTACTATCAACTTCAAAGTCAGGCTCAATCTCTTTCTTTTCTTTCTTTCTTTCTTTCTTTCTTTCTTTCTTTCTTTCTTTCTTTCTTTCTTTCTTTCTCTCTCTCTCTCTCTCTCTCTCTCTCTCTCTCTCTCTCTCTCTTTCTTTCTTTCTTAATTTAAGTTAGTTAACATACAGTGTAGTATTGGTTTCAGGAGTAGAACCCAGTTATTCATCACTTAATATGACACCCAGTGCTCATCCCAACAAATGCCTTCCTTAATGCCCATCACCCATTTAGCCCATCCCTCCCAACGCCGCCCCTCTAGTAACTCTCAGTTTGTTTTCTGAATTTAAGAGTCTCTCATGGTTTGCCTCCCTCTCTGTTTTTATCGTCTTTTTCCTTCCTTTCCTTATGTTCATCTGTTGTGTTTCTTAAATTCCATGTATGAGTGAAATCTATGATATTTGTCTTTCTCTGTCTGACTTACTTCACTTAGCGTAATACACTCTAGTTCCATTCGCATTGTTGCAAATGGCAAGATTTCATACTTTTTGATCGCCAAGTAATATTCCATTGTATATATATACCACATCTTCTTTATCCATTCATCAGTCGATAGGCATTTGTGTTCTTTCCATAATTTTACTATTGTTGATAATGCCACTATAAACACTTGAGTGTACTCGCCCCTTTGAATCAGCTTTATTGTATTTTTTAGATAAATACCTAGTAGTGTAACTGCTGGGTCGTAGGGTAGTTCTATTTTTAACTTTTTGAAGAACCTCCATACTGTTCTCCAGAGTGGCTGCACCAGTTTGCATTCCCCCCAACAGTGCAAAAAGTGTTCCCCTTTCTCCCCATCCTCATCTGTTGTGTCCTGAGTTGTTAATTTTAGCCATGCTAACAGGTGTGAGGTGGTATCACATTGTGGTTTTGATTTGTGATTTCCCTGATGATGAGTGATGTTGAGCATCTTTTCATGTGTCTGTTAGCATGGATGTCTTCTTTGGAAAGGTTTCTATTCATGTCTTCTGCCCATTTCTTCACTGGATTATTTGTTTTTTGAGTTTGATAAGTTCTTTATAGATTTTGGATTCTTACCCTTTATCCGATATGTCATGTGCAAATATCTTCTTGCATTCTCTCAGTTGCCTTTTAGTTTTGTTGATTGTTTCCTTCACTGTGCAGAAGCTTTTTATCTTGATGAGGTCCCAACAGTTCATTTTTGCTTTTATTTCCCTTCAGGCTCAATTCCTGACAGCAATATCCACACACCATTTCTATGTCAATTATAGGAGCCAATTTCTCTGGCTTACTTTATAATATGTTCATTTCCCCTGCCCCATGCCTAAATGTGAAACTTATATTTAAAAAACACATTTTGGGAAGCAGCTACATTTTGACAGGAATGATTTGAAATTGCCACGGGTGTAAACACATGTGAACAGCAAGTGCTGTCTGGTTTGCTTCTCAGGGCCACATCGTCTGTGCAGAGGCTCCTCAGCTGGCCCCTTTCTCTGAAGTGCATGAACCATGGTATACCAGAGAAAAGGATGAGCCTAGACTAGCCAAGTGTCTGGCATTATTTTAGGTTGTCAGTTTATGACTTTTGCTTCCAGAAGCCAGAGCCCATATTGGCAGCCATGGTCCCCATCCCTAATTCCTTGTCATCTTTGGGCAATGACGATATTAATATTCAGTCTGGATGATAAGGTTGGCTTATCTACCTACTGCTAAGCAGTCAATCAGAGGCATTATCCAACTGAGTGAGGTTTTAAGGGGAGGAGAGCCAGAGACATGGACAACTACTGTGTGCACCACAATAATGCTGACTACAGACAAAGGAAGGAGTGGAACACTCTGGGCACCCAACTGACTGGCTGTACCCACATTTCATGAGAACCTGTACGATTGCAGAGAAACCGCATCTGGGTGGGGGAAAGCATCAGCAGTGTGCTCAGCAGTGTGCACAGTTTCCGCAAAGCTCCACAAGGCCATAGAGAGTGTAGCTACACACTTCCCCTGGCGGAGCACCCCACCACATCCCCAAATAAGAGGCTGTGGCCATCCTTCCCTGCCAGACCCCACTTCCCCACGGTTCTAGGTTCTCTTGCAGGCCACCTCCACCATGTTTGCTTTCTCCATCATGTGTTAGTAGACACACCAGGTGGAGAACAGCAAATACAACTGGCTTATAGACTGTGGCAAGCTAGCAGAGAAGCACTGGAAAACAGCTCATACAACCAAATGCCAATGTTTGAGCAAAGCACCACCCCAGGCCTGCCTCCCCCACATTGGCCCTGCAAGTCTAGCTACTCAGCGCTTCCATTTGCAGACATAAACATCCACTTACGGGTTCTGAAAACACCATCTAAGCCAACATTTGGACTCAAGTAATGCTAACAGGGCTGCATAATCAGTAAACTCCCTTTTCTGCTGTGTGCCTTTGCAACTCTCCGGGAAGGAGGCACTGGAATCTTACAGATAAAAGCTGACATGGAAGAAAGTTACCAGTACATAAAAATAGTAGATTTTAAGTAAAAAAAAATCATCCTCTGCAGATAAAGAGAAGAGATATTTTTTTCCCTTATCCAAAAACAGATCCTTTTGCAGAATTACTGAAATGGAGGTAATTATGAAGAACTGAGAACATTAATCAGGAAAAACCTGTTCTTTCCATGATCCCAAACTGTGTAGATAGAAGAATCAATAGACTGAAAATGGAATTAACTTACACCACAAAGAACAGTTAGTTTTCTTCTCCAAAATCCATCTGACATTCACACCTTCCCCAGATACAGCAGAGGTTGTTCCACCATCAGAGTGGTGAGAGGCGCCCCTCACCCTCCTCTCCCAGTACTGTGCTGGTAAATAATTAACATGCAGCTCTCCAGGGGAAAAAGCTCTCTTGGGGGCCAATTTCTGGCCACCAGCAAAATTCCTGCAAATGTAACAATGGGCTTTCGGGAGCAGGTGTGGGCCAGCTCTAGCACACCGCCATCCCCGCCAACTCCCCGTCTGCGCACATCCTAGGTCTTCTACTCCAAAATTGTAGAGATGGCAAAGAGATAAATCACCAGAAGAGAATGCAGATTACTCTAATGGTCACACACATGCAGCCTTCTGGTTTAGGAACTCTTTCCCTAATGATAGTTATTAGAGCTAGTCTTCATTAAGGGCTGACACCGGGCCAGGATGCTTTACAAGTATTACCTCATTTAATCCTCATGTCAACACAACGAGGCATGTACTCTTGTTATTCCCATTTCACAGAGGAGAAAAATAAATTCAGAGAGGTTCAGCAAGTCACCCAACATCACACAGCTCACAAGTGGGGGCATGATGACCAGAATCTAAGTTGCCTGGTTGTACTTTGGTAGTAAGAAGAAAGCACAGCACTGTATCAGAAGTTGCAAGGTCAACAGTTTGACTTAGCTAAAGAATCAGGAACAAAACCCTACTCAATCAATGAACTAGGTTTCAGTGTTGACCTAGCAGGAGGCTCTTAACCTAGGGTTCATGGGTAGAATTCAGAGAGTCTGTAATGTTCAATGCAGGGGAAAAAATTACATTTCTATTTTAACTAACCTCTAACTGAAATTCAACATTCCTTTCACTTATGAATGTTGGCAACACACCACAGTAATATTTACAGAACCTGTGACTTTGTCACCAAGAGAAATCGCAGATATTTTTATTTCACATTATGGTCATAGCAGGAATCTCCAAATAGCACTACCTTGAAATTACAGTAATTATGAGACCTGCTGCCAGATCTTATTTCATGTGTTAAGAAGCACTTATTAACAAAACAAATTTGTGATACATGTATATATGATAGCTATCTTGATAACAGTTTTGGTCTAACTGGTATCCTTTGCAATCCCATTCTTTTATTTGTGCATTTAAGAACAGTTTTTTTCCCCAAAAGGTCCGTAAGTTTCACCAGAAAGCCAAGGACATTCATAGCACAAAAAGGGTTAAGAATCCCAGCCTTTGACAGTAGTTTCACTAGCACCCAGTATTGATCCTCTTCCCTTCCAGAAGGTTTGAGGACCAGCTCAGTCCCAGAACTCTCAGAAACCACCCCTTACAACTGCCATAAGAATCCTAGAATCTACAGCTTCTCCCTCCCCCATCTCCAGGTATAATGAGCTTTTTGATTGCTAGTTAGAGAGGTTCTCCCAAGAGCTCCGTGTCTGGTTTCCAGAAACAGGCATGCTTGTTTGTTTAGGATGGCTGGGCCCACTCGGACAGAGGCCATGCCCATGGCTTGTAATCGTTGATGGGCACTCCAACATTTTTCTCTGGTGAGACAGCTTGGGATCATGAGTCAGTCCTTCCTGGGAAATGGCTGAGAAGCAGCTTTCAGAGATGAGAATGAAGTGGAGGGGGCGACTGAGGATGGGCAGGGGAGAGGCTGAGTCAAACCCCAGCCACTCTTCTAGGCTATCCTAGAAGCCCTGCTCTGAGGAAGAGGGGCACTGGCCTGCCTTTCCCAGGGCTGAATCACTCTGGGGCGGTTGGGATCCTCTGCCTGTGTCTCCCTTGCTGGGGCCCCAGACTCAGTCAATGTCTGCCACAGAGAAATTCTAGAACAAGTGTGTTACTATCTTGATGGAAAAATACTAACAGGATGGGTCTTCCGGGGAGTATGACACCCACCTCCTCTTAGCTTGGGTATCAAGGGATCCCAAAGGCACCCACAGGATCCCAGAGGCACCTGTATTCTAACAGACTAAGGAAACAAATCTGCAGTTTGGGATTTGGAGTAGTTCTGTTTGGATGGCTCTTGTTTTTGCTCATTTCTACCCAGGCTCTGTGAGGTGATGGAGGTCCGAGGTCACCGTGCCTTTCCTTTCGGACCTGCATGCTTGAATTTCATCTTCCCTGGCTGTATGACAGGGAGCAAGGACTTTACCCTGAGCCCCCTCCCCACCTTGCCTTTCTCCAGTCAGCCTTTAAAAAGATAATAGGAGAAAGAAAGGCTATGCAAAACAGTAAGTAAGCAACAGGTAGAAGACAGGTAATGTCACAACTGCCCTCTCTTTCTGATTTATCCCAAATTATAAGCCAAACGTGTGCTGCCCACTGCAATGGGCTCTGAGACCCAGGCAATAATGTGGCCAAATAGGTGGGATCCAGGGCCTGGAAGTGGGTGCTTAGGAAAACTGCCCATTCATTCCTCAGAGAGGGCCCAACTCTCTGGCAGGCAGCCAGGAGAAAGGCTCTGAACACACGCTTAGTTGTTGCCGCTCCCGTCCCTCGGCCATTGGCCATTATCAGGTTTCCTTCAAAGCGGCCAGTTTGACTCCTGTTGACGTTCTCCTAAACCCAATGTGCCTCTGTCCCCCACATTCAGTTTGCCCTTCACCACTTGCCCCTCCTTCTGATCGAGTTTCATAATATACCCCCAGAACTAGACCAAAGGTGATTTCTGGACACAGCCCAACATCTGATTTACTACAGAACTGGTCAAAGCCCCACAAACCTGGCCAACCCCACAGAAAGGCATGGATTTAAAAAATTACAGCAGTACAGGAGCACCTGGGTGGCTCAGTCAGCTAAGCGTTTGACTCCTGATTTTGGCTCAAGTCATGATCTCGTGATTTGTGGGTTCAAGCCCCACATTAGGCTCTGCACTGACACCATGGAGCCTGCTTGGGATTCTCTCGGTCTGCCCCCCCCCCCGCCACTTGCTTGCACTTGTGTGCATGCTCTCTCTGTCTGTCAAAACAAATAAGTAAACTTTAAAATAAAAGTTAAAAAAATCAGAGTAGTGTGGAATGTATGACTGCTTTGAAAAAGCTGTTTGGGAGTTTCTTTAAAAGTTAAATATATATCTTATAACCCAAGTGTTCCACTGCTGGACATTTACCTAGGAGAATGAAGTATTATGTTCACACAAATACTTGTAACTTCTATTGACAGCAGTTGTATTTAGAGTCACCAAAAACTGGAAGCAACCCAAATGCCTACCAACAGGTGGATGGATGAACCAATGTGGCATAATCTATACAACAGAGTATTAGCAACAAAAAGGCACGGACAATGGATACACATAGCATGAATGGGTCTCAGTCATTATGCTGAATGAAAGAAGTCAGAACAAAAAAGAGTCCCTATTCTGTGATTCCATTTATGCAAAACTCTAGAAAATGCACACTGCCTCACACTGATAGCAAGCAGACTAGCGGTTGCCCAAAGATAACAAAGAGGGTCAAGAGGGAGGGACCTACGGTGGTGGGTATATCATTATCTGGTCTGTGTGATGCTGTACACATGTGTCAAAACTGATTACATATGTGCAGCTTGTTGCATGTCAGTTACACCTCAACAACACAATGAAGCAGTGATTGGCGGCTCAGTTGCCAGCTTCATGTGCCATCCCTGAGCTTTGGAGTATGAGAGTATGGGCGACTTTTGGCATTTCATATGATGCATCAAAACGCTCTCTCATTGTTCTGGTGCCTGTGCTTCCTTATCTCTCTGGATGACAGTCTCCAGTATATTTTCACCTGAATTTTCTGGAGGGTTCCAGGAGACCCCAGTCTAGGGAGAAGCTGCCAGTGAAGGAAACCACTCTTTAAACTCATAGTCATTTGTGGAGATCCTTTAGCAGCAATGGAGTGAGTGCAGTGGGCCTTGCCTCCTTACACTTGGGTTTCACCCTTTCCCACCACAGGGTGCTGCTGATCCACCCGGAAGCCAGACAGAGCAGGGAGTGTCCCACCACACGGTGGCCTGTGGTGGTTCTCATACCTTGCTCTTTATTCCATATGGACAAATGGGAGCTCTGTGGTGCCTGCTGCTCAGCCAAACGTGGTGGCAGGGCCACAGATAGCATTATTGATCTCTTAACTTTCAGAAACTGAACAATAAAACCTGGTGTCAGGCCTGCAGTGACTTTGTCTATTGAGGAAAAAATCACACAACATTAAGCTAACCATTTTAAAATGGCATTTAGTCCCTTCAAAATGCTCTGCAACCACAGGCTTTATGTGGTCCCAAAACATTTTCATCACCCCAAAAGGAAACTTTGTGGCCATTAGCAGTCACTTCCCATGTCCCACCCCCCAACCCAGCCCCTGGCAGCTATTAATCTGTTTTCTGTCATTACGGATTTAGCCATTTTCAGACATTTCATATAAATGGGATCATACAACAGGTGGTCATTTGTGTCTGGCTTCTTTTCCAAGCAACTTTGGGAGGTCATCCACGTGGTAACATAGATCAGCACTTCATTCCTTTTCATGGCCGAACAATACTCCACTGCATGGATTTGTAGGCTGCCATCTTGTTTCTCTGACAATACCGTGTGACAACTTCTGAGCAACACCCAGAATTTTTTTTCTAATGAGTCTCCCTTTAGAAAGCAGTGAGGCAAGCTGGGTCCAAAATGTAAGACAATCTCTTCCCAAGCAATGACAGCCACTGCTAGACTTTTATGACATAAATGTCCCCCTCATAACCTCCTTAGTCCCTAAAAGCCCATTAAGTTATCTTTCATACCACTTGTGTTAGTTTTCTGTGGTGACTGTGACAAATTAAAACAACAGAAATGTATTCTCTTCCAGTTCTGGAAGCCAGAAGTCTGAAATCTAGGTGTGGATAGGGTTGGTTCCTTCTAGAAGCTCCTAGGGATAATCTGTTTCCTGGCTCTCCCCTAGCTCCTGCTGTTGCCAGTGGGCCTTGCTATGCTTTGGTCTGTGGCTCCATTGCTCCATCTCTGTCTCACTTCATGGGGCCTTCTCCTGTGTCTGTGTCCACCTTTCCCTCTTCTTGTAAGGACACCAGTCATACTGAATTAGGCCCACTGCAATGACCACATCTGAACTTGAGTATCTCTGCAAGGACCCCATTTCCCAGTACAGTCACATTCATAGACAGTGGGGTTTAGGGCTTCACCATAACTTTTTAGGGGACTTTTTAACTCCATCTACCACATTGTTCAAGTCTCCAAGTTGAACACCTTCCATACTCGTTAATAACTTATTTTTATCACAAATTCTAGCCTACATCACTGTGTGGGTGAAACATCAGTCAAGTCTGTCTTTGGAGTAATAGCCATCTGTTGATTCTGCCTCTCAGCCGTCTGTCAGGCCTGTCTCCTTCCACTGTCCTGGCTTATCCTCATCATTTTTCCCCTGGACTCCTGCCACAGCCTCCTCTCAGGGGACCTGCCTCTGGTCTCTTCTTTCCAATTTGTCCTCTACACTGGATTCAAAGCTATCTTTCCAAAACACTGATCTGACCATCTTCTCTGCTCAAAAATATGGGTGGTGCCACAGTCCCCGTAGAGAAAGTTCCTAAGCATGGCCTTTGGAGTCCCCCACATTTGCCTGCCCCTTTCTGTCCTGCCTTCAGCCCCTTTGAGTCCCTGCTGCTCCCAACCTGATCACCTCAGGGCCTACACAAAGGCCTACCTGCTTGAGCGGTGGCTTCTGCCCTGCATAACTTCTGCCTTACTGCATATGACCTCTGAGCCATACATCCCCCTCCTTTCCCTGAACATGAGTATCACTTGGTTTGGACCCTTCTGGCATCCATTCATCTGCCCCTCTGAGTACTTATTCTGGGCTGTACTTTAAGCTTGGATTTCAGTGGGAGAAGTTGACCTATGACACATATCAAAACACCAAAACAGAAGGTTTTGAGGGTGATAAAGCCTGACCGGATTGTAATTTCCTATAAGGCAGAAAGCACAACACACGAGCATTTCATACTCAGTGCTTAGTACAGTAGCTGGCACAGAACAGGTGCTGGAGAAATGTCTGTGGAATGAATTCTGACTAAGGAGACTGATAAGGAAACAAGACAGAGTGGAGGATACTGAGATGGACCAAGGACAGTTCCTGCCCTACAGGAACAGTCCAGAAATAATTATACTGCAAGGCTAGAGGCAACCAATACCTTCAGAAAACAGAAAAGTCTTTTGGAGATTAATGGAGGAGGCAGCATTCTATAGTGTATTTTCTATTTATGGTCACTTCTGTTATATTTCTTTGTTGGTCTGTCTCTTCCACTAACTCGCAAGTTTCCTGATGGCAACATATGTGTGTCACTATACCCCAACTATGTCAAGGGAGTAGGGAATGGCTGCTGAACATTGAATTCAGACCAAAAATGCCCTGGTGTAATTAACACTGACAGCCTTCTTACAAAACATGCCAATGCTGCCAGTTCTCTTTACCTGCAATGATAGAGTAGGGAAGAAGGAATATCTACAACTAATATTGATATGAGCCTTTAGAAACCTAGTGTGATCTCATTTCTTATTCCTACTCCTTTTCCTCCTTCTCTTCCTCCTTTTCTTCCGTCTTTTCTCCTGCCTCCCCTGTACCTCCCATCAGAATAGTTGGAGGTGATGTGGAAGAGGAAGGTTAGGGTCAGCTCAGAAAATGCCCTGATATATATAGAATGAAAGGAGAGAGAGAGAGAGAGAGAGAGAGAGAGAGAGAGAGAGAGAGAGGGAGAGAGAGAGAGAGAGAGAGAAACGGCCAGGAATAAAATGGACTGCCATTAAGGGAGTAACTTTCCTGCCCCCTGGAAATGTATGTTCAAGCAGGAAACAACATAATGAAGAAAATGAATAGAGAATTTAGGGATCAGAAGTGTGGTTATGCTAGACGACTTTATGATTCCATCTAACATGGAAATGAATGGCTTCTAAACTGCTAGAGAATCAGGACTGAATGATGAATTATCTGGCGAGGGAGTGTATAAGAATGAGTTGGAAATAATGTATTGGAGTGAGGAGGAAAGAGGAGCAAGTGATCCTTGCACACAGTGACCTAAAGGTGTGAGAGGGCCAGCCAGTGAGCAGGCTCACTGGGTCTGGAGTTCATGTGACAGGCTGTAGATCTAGATTTGAAGGTCACTGGTTTACTTCATGTACCCAAACAACCAGGGAGGAGATTCACACAATAGGAAAGAAAACTCCATTTATAGAAACAACAAAGAAAATAACATTCTTAGGAAGAAACAAATGGAAAGATACTCTTTGCTCTTGAATAGGATGATTCAACTCATAAAAACATCAGTTCTCTCTAACTTAGCTTACAAATGTGAGATACAATCCTAATAAAAAGTACCAACAAGCTTCTTAATGCTGCTATACAAGTTGGCACTAAATTTCATATGGAAAAATAAATACATAAGAATATATAGGAAAACATATTTTAGGACATGTTTGCCTTCAACCAAGATGAAGTAGTCCCATTTCTCCCAGGTCTTCCCTCTTACAGCCAAAAAACCTGTATATTGCCCAACAATATGAATATATTTAACAATACTAAATGTACACTTACCACTGATTATGATGATAAATTTCACATTATGTGTATTTTACCATAATTAGAAAGTTTTAAAAAATCAAACTGCAGAAACAAACAAAACCTGGACATAATATAACAAGCATAGGAAAACTCTAGAAGAAAGAGAAGGTGGTCAACCTAGGGACTTAGAGACTTGAAGAACAACATGTCAGGGAGTTTGATGGATATCCTTAATGACTCCCATAGATCCTGGACAGGATACCTCAGAAACCTACAACTTAGAACTGCCAACAGGTACAGGTGGTAATAATAATAATAATAATAATAATAATAATAATAATAATGTGTTAATAAGAATAATAATAGTCTTTTCCCACTAGTCAAAAGACTGAGAAAAGGTAGCATAAATGACAGAAAAGTTTCTTAAAATTTCCTACTCTGCACCAACCAACACCAAGAGAAAAGCCATCCTTGCCCTGTAGTTTCAGCCAGGCAAAGTAGGTAGTTGATATTCCACCTTACCTCACTCCCAGCCCTATGTAAGTAGATGGCCATGCTCTGATTCCTTGACCCAGAGGTGTCAGAGGGTCCAAGCATGCTCCCATTTTCCCACAGGGGTAGTGTCAGCTCAACAAGCAATTA
Source organism: Paguma larvata (assembly GCA_030068075.1). Lineage (NCBI taxonomy): Eukaryota > Metazoa > Chordata > Mammalia > Carnivora > Viverridae > Paguma > Paguma larvata. Next base: position 118,206,397 of record CM057830.1, on the reverse strand, counting down.
CAAATACTCCTGAAACAAATTAATGAAATAGAAAATCTCAACAAAGAAATAAAACTTATAAAAAAAGAACCAAATGGAAATTATAAAACCGAAAAGTACAAAAATAACAAAAACAAAATGACTCACTGAATGGGCTAATCACTAAGATGGAGATGAAAGAAGATAGATTTAGTGAACTTGAAGACATATCAATGTAATTCAGCCAATCTGAACAATGGAGAGAAAATAAACTAAAAAAGGAGAAGGAGACTTTCAGGAACCCAGAAAAAGAGGAGACAGTGAGATTGAAAAATTAGCCAAAAAAATAATAGCTAAAAATCATCAAAATTTGGCAAAATCATAAACCTACTCATGAATCTGAGATAATCCCAAACAAGAAAAATCCAAATAATTTCACACCAAGGCACTTCATAATGAAACTTCTAGAAACTAAAAGACAACGAAAAATCATAGGGAAATATCAATTCAAAACAAACAGGATTTCTTTTCAGGAACTATGGGTGCAGAAGGAAGTGGCATAACATTTTACAAGTGCTGAAAGAAAAGAACTGTCAACTCCAAATTAGATCTCTGGCAAAAAATATTCTTCAGGAGTGAAGGGGAAATCGAGACATTCTTGGATGAAGGACAACTAAGATATGTTATTGCTAATAATTCCACCATTAAAGAATGGCTAAAGGAAGCTATCCAAGCAGAAAAAAAATGATACAGAAAAAGAAACTTTATAAAGGAAAGAAGAAATTCAGAATAGGTAACAACAGTGTTAAGTATAATAAACACTTCTCATGAGTTTCTTAAATCTTATATTTTATGAAATAAAAACTGTAACACCATCTCATTTAATTCTCAATGTATACAGAAGAAATGGTTAAGACAATTATATTTAAAAAGTGGGGATGGAAAAGATATCTAAACAGAAGTAGGATTTCCACACTTCACTCAAAGTGGTAAAGTGTAGACTATAGACTGTGATAAATTACTTATGTATATTGTTATGAGAATAACATTAAGTGGTTACTAGAGTAATGATTAAGAAAAATCATACAATGGGACTCAAAAACACTGAGTATAAATCAAGATGTAATTCTAAAATACATCATGCCACATGAAGGCAAGGAATGAGAAACAGAGGAACAAAAACCAGAGGAAGCAAACAGAAAACAATAAAATAGTATACTTAAGTTAGAACATGGCACCAATTACCTTACATTTATATGGTATAAACACACCGATTGAAAGAGATTGGCAGAGTAGATTATAAAAAAGAGCGCAACTATATTCTATCTACAAGATATTCCAAATATAATAGCATAGGTAAACTGAAAGTAAAAAGATGGAAAGATATATATACCATGCAAACATTAATTTTTAAAAAAAAGCAGTAGTGGCTGTATTAACATCAGAAAAAGACTTGAGAGCAAAGCAAATTATGGGAGACAGACAGACATTACATAATGATAAAAGAATCAATCCACTAGTAAGACACAATAATCCTAACTGGGTACACACCAAACAACAGAGTCTCTAAACACATGAAGCAAAAAGAGAGAACTAAAGGTAGGTAGACATAGACAAATCCACATGATAGTTGGAGACTTTAACACCCCATGTAAGTAATAGTCACAATCAACAAAAATGAAGAACTCAACAGTACTTTGTTGACTAACTGGACTAGATGACATTTATGGAACACTCCACCCAACAACAGTAGATTACACATTCATTTCAAGGGTCCAGAGAACATATACTAAGACAGACCATATCCTGGGCCCAAAAACACACTTCAACAAATTGAAAAGCATTGAATCCACACAGAGTATGTTCTTTAATCACAATGTTCTTTAATCAGAGTAGAAATCAATAACAGAAAGAAATCAGGAAAATCTCCAAATACTTGAAAATTAAGCAACACACTTTTAAACAGTCCATGGGTCAAAAAGGAACTCTCAAAGGAAATAAAATGCATTTAACTGACTGAAAATGAGGACACAACTTCTAAAAATGTGTGGGGCACAGCTAAAGCAGTACCAAGAGGGAAATATATAACACTAAATGCATACACTAGAAATGTGGAAAGATCTCAAATTAGTATCTAAGATAAATCAATAACCTAAGCTCAATTCTCAAGAACCTAGGAAAAGAAGTTTAAAATAAACCCAAGGCAGCAGAAGGTAAGAAATGATAAAGATAAAGATTCAATGAAATTGAAAACAGAAAAACAATACAGAAAAATCAATGAGACAAACAGCTGATTCTTTGAAAAGATCAGAAAAATTGACCTCTAGGAAGACTGAAAAGAAATAGAGAAGATACAAATTACCAATATCAGAAATGAAGCAGGGCACTATAGCTTACACACCTGGCAGACAGCAAAAGGCTAATAAGGGAATATTGTGAAAACTTTACATGCACAAATTTGACAAATGAAATGGACCAATTCCTTGCAAAACATAAGCTACCAAAATAGATTATTTGAAAAGCCCTATCACAACCAAGGAAACTGAGTTCATAATTTTATTTTATTTATTTTATTTATTTTTATTTATTTTTGAAAGAGAGAGAGAGAGAGAGGCGGAGCACAAGTGGGGGAGGGGCAGAGAGAGAGGGAGACATAGAATCCGAAGCAGGCTCCAGCCTCTGAGCTGTCAGCACAGAGCCTGATGCGGGGCTCGAACTCACCAACCACAAGATCATGACCTGAACCAAAGTTGGACACCTAACCGGCTGAGCCACTCAGGTGCCCCTGAATTCATAATTTTAAAACATTCCCCCTAAAAAACACCAGACCCAGATGGTTTCATTGTAGAATTCTACCAAACATTAAATAAGAATTAATACCAACTCACACATTCTCTTACGAAAATAAAGAGGAGGGAACACTTTCCAAATCATTTTATAAAATTAGTATTGCCCTGACATGAAAAGCAGACAAAAACAGTAGAAGAAAGAAAACTAGAGGCCAGAACCCATCATGAATAAAGATGCAAAAATCCTTAAGAAATTGTTAGCAAACTACCACAACTTCTACAATATGAAGAACTGTAACTGTTAAAGAGACAAATTTGTAGTTAAAACCTCTCAAAAGAGAAATCTCCAGACCTAGACGGTTTCGCAGGGGAATTTTATCAGATGTTTAAAGAAGGCTTAGTACCACTTTTAAACAATCTCTTTCAGAAAACAGAAAATGAAGGAAAACTTCCCAATTCATTTGATGACTCTGATACCTAAGGCAGACAAACATAGTACAAAAAAAGAAAACTACAAACCATATCTTTCATGAACTTAAATTGAAAAAACTCAACCAGATATTAGCAAATAAAATCCAGAAATACATAAAAGGAATAATATATAATGATCAAGTGGAGTTTATCTTGGGATTGCAAGGTTGATTCACCTTTTAGAAATTAATCCATGTTATCCACAATATTGAAAGGCTAAAAAAGAGAAACCACATGATCATATCAATTGATGCAGAAAAAGCATTTGACAGATTCAACACCCATTCATTAATTAAAACACACACACACACACACACACACACACACCCCTTTGGGGCGCCTGGGTGGCTAAGTCGGTTAAACGTCTGACTCTTGGTTTCAGGTCAGGTCATGATCTCATGGTTCATCAATTCAAGCCCATGTTGGGTTCTGCACTGATAGCTGCGGAGCCTGCTTGGGATTCTCTGTCTCCTTCTCTCTCTGCACCTCCCCTGCTAACTCTCTATCTCTCCCTCTCAAAATAAATTAATAAACATTTTAAAAACAACTTTCATGAAATAGGAATTAGAGAACTTTCTTAACGTGACAGAGAGCATCTGTAAAAACTCTACAGCTAACATTATGCTTAATGGTGAAAGACTGAATGTTTTTCCTCTAAGATCAGAAACAAAGCAAGGATGTCTGCTGTCACCACTGCTATTCAACAAAATACTTGTAGTTCTAGCTGGTGTAATAAGGCAAGAAAATAAAATAAAAGTCATACAGATCAGAAAGGAGGAACCACATCTGTCCCTATCTGCAGGTGACATGATTGTCTACGTGGAAAATCCCAAACACTTTACAAAATAGCTCCTAGCACAAGTAAGTGAGTTCAGCAAGGTCACAGGATATAAGATGAACACATGAAAGCAATCACATTTTCATATACTAACAACAAACATTTAGAAACTGAAATTAAAAACACAATACCAGATTGGCATAAGGATAGATGTATAAATTAATGACATAGAAGTGAGGGTCAGTAAATAAATCTTACATTCATGTTCCATTGCTTTTTGACAAAAGCACCAAGACAAAACAATAGTCTTTTCAACAAATGGTGCTGTGGCCACTGGATATTCACAGCCAAAAGAATGATGTTGAACTCCTTTTGCACCATACACATAAATTAACTCAAAATGGAAGATAGACCTAAATGTAAGAACTAAAACTACTAAACTCTTATCAAACATAGCTAAATCAGGATACCTGGGTGGTCAGTCAGTTGGGCATCCTACTTAGGCTCAGGTCATGATCTCACGGTTTGTAGGTTCAAGCCCCACATTGGGCTCTGTACTGAGCCTGCTTCAGATTCTGTGTCTCCCTCTGTCTCCGCCAGTCTTCCACTCACGTTCTCTCTCTCAAAAATAAATAAACATTAAAAAAAAACATAGCAGTAAATCTTTGCGTCCTTGAATTAGATGAGAGTTTCTTGGATATGGCATCGAAGCATGTGATTAAAAAAGACTAGATAAATTAGATTTCATCAAAATTGAAACTTGTGTGGTACAAACAATACCATCAGGAAAATGGAAAAATGGCCCAGAGAATTGAAGAAAATATTTGCGATTCATATACCTGATAAGTATATGTATAAGTATATATACCTGGGTTCAGCATCCAGAATACATAAAGAACCCTTACAACAACAGGACGACAAATAACCCAACTTAAAAATGGGCAAAGGATCCAAAGAAATGTTCCACCAAAAAAGATATACAAATGACCAATAAACACACAAAAAGATGCTCAATATCAGTGACTATAATCAAAAAGACAAAATTACAAATGTTGGTGAGGATGTGGAAAATTTGAAACCCTTATATATTGTTGGTGAGATAGTAAAATGGTGAAAGTACTTTGCAAAACATTTTGTCAGTTCCTCAAAATCTTAAACACAGAGTTACCATATGACCCAGAAATTCCACTCATAGGTATAGACCCAAGAGAAATGAAAGCTACGTCTACACCAAAAACTTGCGAATGTTCATAGCGGCATTATTCATAATAGTAAGAAAGTGGTAACAACTGGTGAATGGATCAACAGAATGTGGTATGTCCATACAATTGAACATTATTTGCCAATAAAAAGCAATGAAGTACTAGCACATCCTTGAACAAGGATGAAACTTGAAAATATTATGCTAAGGGAGAGAATTCAGTCACAAAAGGGTACCTATTATATGCCTCCATTTATAGGAATGTCCAGAATAGACAAATCCATAGAGACTGAAAGCAGATTAACAGTTGCCAGAGGCTGAAGGTAAAAGGGAATGGGGAATGGCTGATAATGGGTATGTGGTTTCATTCTGGGGTAACTAAAATGTTCCAAAATTAGATATGGGTGATGGTTGCACAACTCTGTGAATATACTAGAAAACCACTGAATTGAACACCTCATTTTTTAAAGTTTATTTATTTATTTTGAGACAGACAGTGTGCACATGCATGCACATGAGTCGTGGAGGGGCGGAGAGAGAGAGGGAGAGAGACTCCCAAACAGGCTCCACATTGCCAGCACAGAGACCGATGCAGGGCCCAAACTTACAAACCATGAGATCATGACCTGAGACAAAACCAAGAGTTGGACACTTAACCAACTGAGCCACCCAGGATCCCCTGAATTGAACACTTAAAGTGAATTTTATGGTACGTGAATTATACCAAAAAAAAAAAAAACCATGTTTTTAAAACACAGTACCATTTACAATTGCTCCAAAGGAAATGCAATATTTAGAAATTAAAATCTAGGAAAATATGCATAGGGTCTACATCTAGAGAATTATAAAATACTTATGAAATAAAGATCTCAATAAATGAAGTGACATACTGTGTCTATTAATTGGAAGACTCAACATAGTAAATATTTCAATTCAAACTGATCCAGGTCTTAATGCGATCCTATCAAAATCCCAGCAAGGCTTTTTGCAGACATAGATAAGCTTATTTTAAAATTTATATGGAAGCTAGCTTCAGGTCCTAGGATAAAACAGTTTTGGAAAAAACAGAATACAATGGGAGGAGTCACTGTACCTGGGATTAAAGTTTATTATATAGCAACATTCATCAGGACTGTGTGACATTGGCTGAGGGATAGGCACATAGATCAATGGAGCAGTAAGAGACCAATACAAATATGCCCCATTCATGTTTGACAAAGGTGTCAAAGTAATTCAATGGAGGAGAGAAAGCCTTTACAACAAATGATGCTTGAGCAAATGGATATCTATGGGTAAAATAAATAAATAAACCTCAACCTAAACCTCACACCTTATATAAAAATTAACTCAAATAGATCACAGTCTTACGACTGTGTACACGACTTGAAAACTCAAAACGTACATGAGAAAATCTTTGGGATTTTCCCAAAGGGCTTGATGAAGAGTTCTTAGACTTAACAACAAAAGCAAAGTCCATAAAATAATATTTCTGTGAAATAATGTTAAGAGGATGAGAAGACAAGCTACAGACCGGGAGGAAATATTTTCAAATTACATACTGGATAATGGACAAGTGTGTAAAATATATAAAGAACTCTCAAAACTCAATGGTAAAAACAAAACAGAACCAAAAATCCCACAAATGATCCAATTAGAAAATGGACCCAGGTCATGAACAGACATTTCAGTGAGGAGAATATACAGATGGCAAATAAGTTCAAGAAAAGATGTTCAATATCATTAGGCATTTGGGAAATGCAAATTAAAATGACAATGACCTGAGGGCACTGCTGTTTTTTCCTGAAGAAACAACAAACAAACGAACTCTGACAACAAGATAGCACTATACACCAATCAGAAAGGTGTACTACACCACTACCAAAATTATGCTGACTGAAAAAAGCCAATCTCAGAGGTTATATATTGTTTAATTACACTTATATTACATTCTTTTTTTTAGTTATTTATTTATTTTGAGATAGAGACAGAGAGCACAAGCAGGTGAGGGGCAGAGAGAAGGAGAGAAAGAATCCCAAGCAGGCTCCATGCCATCAGCACAGTGCTGGATGCGGGGCTCAAACTCACGAACCACGAGATCATGATCTGAGCTGAGATCCAGAGTCAGTTGCTTAACCAACTGAGCTTCCCAGGAGCCCACTTATATTACATTCTTGAATTAAAAAAAAAATTATGGAGGTAGAGAACAAATTAAGTGGTTGCCATGAGTTTGGGACTTAGTGTGGGGCCGGGTGAGGAGGAGGCGGGTTTGGCTGCAAAAGGGCAACATGGAGGTGATGGAACCGATCTTACTCTTGACCACAGTAACGATCAAATTAATCTGTATATTTGATAAAATGGCTTTCAATTAAATACACACACATACATAAATAAGTGCATGTAAAATTGGTCAAGTCTGAAAAAGGTGGATGGAATGTATCAATGCCCATGTCCTGGTTGTGATATTGAACTATAGTTATACAAGATGTTACCTCTGGGAGAAACTTGGTGAAGGGTTTATGGGATCTCTGTTTCATTATTTCCTAAAACTGCATGCGAATCTACAATTATCTCAAAATAAAAAGTTTTTTAAAATCATAATGTAAGTCCTGTATAATTAAGAGTGTTGCATTAGAGGAACAGAGAAATTGACCAGCAGAATAGAGCATACATCTAGAAATAGACTCAAGTATATGTGGAAATTGAATAAGATATAAAGGTGACATTTCAAATGACTGGGACAAAGATAGATGTTTTTCAAAATGGGGTTGTGATAACTGAGTAACCATTTGAAAATAGGCAGAAATCCAAACCATATAACCATCCATAAGAATAAAGTCCAAATGGATTAGGAATGTAAATGTAAAACTTGAACCCTTACAAACAGCAGAAGAAAATCAGGTAAATTCCTCTTTAACCTGGGTGTGAGGAAAAGCTTTCTACATGCGACACAAATCCAGATGCGATAAGAGAAAAGGTTAATATTTGACGACATAAAACCACTTTTGCGGGATGCCCGGCTGACTCAGTTGGTGAAGCATGCAACTCTTGATCTCGGGGTCGTGAGTTTGAACCCCATGTGGGGTGTAAATATTGCTTAAAAATAAATTCTTTTTTAAAAAAACGCTTTTGCATGGCAAAGAAAAATAAACATCAGAAAACAACAAACTAGGAGAAATTACAACATATATCACAGGTTAGAAAACGAATAGCCTTAATATAAAAACTCTTAAAAATGAGGATAAAAGACCAAAAACTCAGTAGAGAAAGAGAGAAAGACATAAATAGATAATTCACACACACACACACACACACACACACACACACACACACACCCCAAAAGGCTCTAGAGCATATGAAAAGATTCTCGAAGTCACTCATAATTAGAAAAATGCTAATTAAAATTACTGAGATACCACTTCTCACCTATCAGATTTACAGAAATTAAAAAGTATAGCAAACACTTGATTGGCAAGCTTTTAAGAAAACAGACTAACTCTCACTCGTTACTGATAGAAATGCAAATTGGTACAAAATGTTCACGAGGGGAATGGCCATCCCTAACAAAATTACATAGGTGTTTACTGTTTGATTCGCCAATGTCCCTTCTAGGAATCTGCCCTGAACATATACCTTCAGCAAAATGAAAATACATGTGCACCAGGTTGCTCACTGCAGTGTTGTTTTAATTACAAAATACTGAAAACAACCCAAAGCTCATACATAGGAAGGCGGTTGAATATCTATGGTACGTTCACACAATGATGTATTATGAGCTGTAATAAAAGAATGAGAAAGAGCTCTGTGAAATGATAAGAAGTGATTGCTAGGATGTACTGTCACGTAAGAAAGCAAAGCCCCCCAAAAGGATCTGTAGGACACTATTCTTCATGTAGGAAAAAAACGGCTGTGGGAAAATATGTGTATATCTGCTCATTTGTGCAAAAATGAATGGAACAAGATGGGAAGGATAGACATAATGGGAGGTGTCACTTTCTGTACAGTTCTAACTTTTGGAATTCTGTTATTTTTCACGTGCTCAAAAAAAAAAAAAAAGAACTAAAATTAACACATACGGGGAAACAAAAACCCCAAAAGGAATCTAAACAGAAACAAGTTAACTGAACCATACTCAAATGACCACACTGTGGATAGAGGATGGAAAACAAGTCTCGGGAATTTTTTCACGCAGTCTTTGGATGATAAAACCTCAAGCTAAAGACAAAAAGAATTCTAAAAAAAATATCGTACTCTATTTAATGTGCTTCTTCTCGCAGAGTTATGGGTTAGCAATTCTGAGACTACCTTCTGTGTATTTTAGGATTCATCTCAAGCTAAAGACAAAAAGAATTCTAAAAAAAATATCGTACTCTATTTAATGGGCTTCTTCTCGCAGCGTTATGGGTTAGCAATTCTGAGACTACCTTCTGTGTATTTTAGGATTCGGTAAATGAGTAAATACATTATGGATAATAGCAGAGAGATTTCTTGCTGTCATAAAAGAGAGTTACAAATAGGGAAAGAGAATCGACTTTGCTGTTAGAATTTAAATGTATCGGTGTGAACTCATGGATGAGAGAGAGACAGAGAGAGAGAGAGAAAGAGAAGAAGAGACTAGATAGATGAAAGACAGACAGGTAGGTGGGTACATAGAGAAATTACCACAATAATACAAATTAATAAAATAATAAGATAAATATAATTAGATATATTATATAGAAATATAGATGTAGGTTAATTATTTTCCTACCTTTGTAGGCTGAGAGAGTCTATTAGGAATTATGCTCTCATAGAAATATGCATATATCTAGTACCCAGATCTTGGTTTCTAAATACCATTCTCCACTAAAAGAAACTAGGGCTCCTTGGAAAAATGGCTGATTTTTTTTGAAAATGTACAAGATGAGCCTGGAGCATCTTGTTATGTCAGAAACTAAGGCCATGCTCAGAGAATAATTAGAGATGTGTCAAAAACACTTAAGAGCTAGCAAAAAGGGTCTCCCACTGGCCAAATAATGGGGCAGTTTGAGCATCAAAATAATGATAATAAAGGATTATAACTCAATGAATAAAAAAATAATCCATGAGCTTATCTGATATAAATATATAAGTAATGAAATTGGGGCGGGGGAGAAAAAACTCTCTATTATATAGTATAAAGCCAAAAATACAGATAGAGGGGATGATGAAATTAGAAATTCATTCTTTTGCAACCAGCATAATAAACTTGCCTCAGGCAAGAGGATCATCAATGGATACTAAACTGGTGAGTGAAAGTTTTCAGAGTAACAGGATATTAACATTTCTTCCAATATATCCCCATAAGATCATTTCAACAGGAGAAACAGTACCTTGGCAGTAGAGAAACCTGGCAGACAGTGCATTAACCAGGTGATCAAGGTTAATATCACCAATAATGAGACATCTAGATATCACAGACCTTATGATATGATGCACCAAGAACAACACGGCATCACCTCTGTGGCACCCCCTGCCAAAAGTGCAGAACCTGAATCTAATCACAAGGAAGCATCAGACAAACCCAAAACGAGGATCATTCTGCAAAATAACTGGCCTATAATTTTCACAAATATCAATGCTACAAACCACAAAGACAGATTGAAGAATTGTTCCAGAATAAAGGAGACTAAAGGGACACAATGACCGGACACACAATATCACCCTGAACCTTCTTTTGCTATAAAAGATATTATTGGGACAAACAGCAAAGTCTGAATAAGGTCTTTAGATTAGATTGAAAACAATGTTAGCTTCCTGATTTTGATCAACATCCTGTGCTTGTACAAGAGAATGCCTCTGTTTTTAGGAAATATACATTCAACTACTTAGAAATGGGAGCATCATGTCTGGAATTTATTCTCACACAATTCGAAAAAAGAAAGTGTGTGTGTGTGTGTGTGTGTGTGTGTGTGTGTGTGTGTAGGGGAGTGGATAAAACAAAATGTGGTAAAATGTCAACATTTAGGGAATCGAGTGAAAGGTATTCAGAAATTATTTGTACTATTCTTGCAAGTTTTCTTGAATCTGAATTCATATCAAGGTAAAATATTAATTAAAAAAAAGCTTAGAAGCCATCAATTAACCCCCGACGATGAAGGTCTCTAGAGCAAAGAGTAGAGGCCTAAGGGCCAACCATTAGAAAATGCTCACGGTTGACAGCAGGGTTTCCCAGAAGCAACAGGACAGGAGTCTGTAGGCATACGCAGGAATTCAGGGAATGGTTAATGTCATTCTGAAAAATTTCAGGTCAAAACGGGAGCCTTTCTTGGACAAAAGACCTGTTACCAATGTTCATAAAGCCCTGGTCAGTGTGGCAGACACCTGCTGCTTCATTGAATTCCCTAATGCAGAAAAGGGAATCCCCATGAGGCAGAAAAACTGAGAATCAAAACTCCTCTCAGGTAGAGTCATTTTGGAGGATTGTTGGATGGATGGATGGACAGATGGATGGACGAATGGACAAATGGATGGATGGATGGATGGATGGATAGGTAGACAGAGAGTTAAGATATGGCTGTTGAACACTTATGTGGCTAGTCTGCACTGAGATGTGCTGTGAGTATAAACTATACACTGGAATATATAAAAATGTATAATATCTGAGAAATTGTTAAGTTGATCACATGTTGAAATAATATTTTAGAAAAATTGGGTTAAATAAAATATGATTAAAATTAATTTCACCTGGTTTTTAACTTTTTAAATGTGGCTATTAGCATTACATTTCTATTGGACTGCACTGGCCTAGTTGATACGTGGTTTTGCAAGTTTCTATTCAAATCTCACCTTCTTGGCAAGATCCTTGCTGCCCACCCTATTTAAAAGTGCACCCTTCCCTACCACTCCCCAACTCCCTTCCTCGATTTATTTTGCTGCAAGTCAGCTATCACCTCAGACATAGTATATTTTTTACTTATTAATCTTATCTCCCTTCGGTCTCCCCCACTGGACTACCTTCCATGAGCATTTTTTTTTGGTCTGCTTTGTTCATCCCTACATCATTATTTAAATAAATCTCATTATTTATTTCTGAGAGAGGCAGAGAGAGAGTGAGCTAGGGAGGGGCAGAGAGACAGGGAGACACAGAATCCGAAGCAGGCTCCAGGCTCTGAGCTGTCAGCACAGAGCCCGACACGGGGCTCGAACTCACGAACCGCGAGATCATGACCTGAGTTGAAGTCGGATGCTCAACCGACTGAGCCACCCAGGCGCCCCCTTAGTAGCCTTTTTACATCTTATGTCTCATGTATCTGCCAATCCCTCCTTCCATCCATCCATCCATCCATCCATCCATCCATCCATCCATCTATCCACTTTGCTCTGTGGCCCCTCACAGGTGGTGGGACACATTGGGCTGCTTTCCTCTCCAATTTGGACAGGTCCAGGGTCAGTATACACCTGGAACTCAAAGTAATTTTTAAAACAAACAAATGATAAGCAAATATGCCAAGTACTGTGGGTGCAAACAGTTGATAAAGTTAAAGCTTCTTCCAGACAAGAAAAAAACTGTTACTCATTCCAAAAATAAGGGTGGGGTGGCTTGAGGTTTTTGTTTTTGTTTTTGTTTTTCCCATAATGAATGTTAGCAAACACAAAGTTAGACCTAAACAGCTCATATGTTTAAATTAAAATAATTTCAAATAATAAGTGCCCAAGAACCACATCCCTACCCCCACCCCATTATTTTTTAAAATTCGTTTTATCTTAAATTAGGCATTGGTACCAACAATATCAAATATTTACTTTAGTTGAGAACAACTCATAGTTATTGGGGGCAAGGATAGGGGGCAAGAATTCCTTTTTGATAAGCTACTATTTAATAGCTAGAAATCAAAATCAGCCCTATCTTCCTTTGGCTGCCCACAAGCTGGAGGCCTGGATGATGTTTCTGTAAAGGTCTCTGCACAACGGGGTGGAGCAAACAGCTCCACAGTGGGCTGAGAGTGGGAACGCTTGAGTCCTGGACTAGATCAGGCCCAGCATCCTCATGTGTAAAACTAAGGGTCTCTAAGGCAACTTCCGCTTTTCCTGTTCATTGGTCCTACAAAAATACATATCAATTCCTTTTGTCTTTACCCAAACTTTCAGAACTATTCTTGCCTATATAACAGTCACAGCCCCCACCTACCAAGCTAACATAAAGCCCCCACATTGTCAAGTCTCTGGTCAAGAAAGAACAAATTTTGATGTTGGAGCACCTGGGTGGCTCAGTGGGTTAAGCATCTGACTCTTGATTTCAGCTCAGGTCATGATCTCATGGTTCGGTTCGTGAATTCGAGTTCTGCTTAAGATTCTTAAGATTTCCCTCGCCACCTTTGCCCCTCCCCGGCTCGTGTGCGTGCTTTCTCTTTCCTAAAATAAATAAAAATAAAAACTTTAAAAATTTTGACTTATTCTTTTCAAATATTTTAAGTAACTTAGAGTTTAATTTGCAACCCAGAGAATCATGGAATATCAGGGCTAGAAGAGCCCTTCAGATTCCCCTAGTTAGTTCCTTCATTGTATAGATGGAGAAACGGAGGCTCAGAACTGGACTTGGAGCACATGTTGGCTGACCTGTGGGTGGATGTTCTTCCCACGATAGCACTAAGGACCCTTTCCAGACTCAAAGCTGGTCCTAAACAGAGAACCTTCCAAAAGGCAAGCGCTAACTGCCTTGATTTCCAATTTTCAGTTGATTACTCCACGTGCCTACAATCGCTAGAGGGCATCTGCTTTTAAGTGACTTGCACAATTCCTAACCCTCCAGATGAATACTGAAGCTGAGGCTAAGACACGCCAGAAAAGGACAGAGTTAGTGCTACTCTGCATAAGGACCTAGTACCCAATGTGATCCCTACTTAACAAGCCCCCTGGCAAATCTGGCTTTCTTTAACACAAGAAACAAAGAAAGGGGGGACACCCCAATCTCTGTGCAAACCAGTTCAAAGCAAAACAGCACACATCTCTTTATAAAGGAGAGAGAAAGCCCAAGCTCCTAGCAACATACTGCCTTCCAAACGGGTTCTACCTTGAGGGTGGGGGATGGGCATAGCTAGACCGGCAAATGTACGGCAAGGCACAGCAACCTGCCAGGTAAGGCCAGGATCATCCTCTGAGGGTTCAGATGGCTTCACAAACATGTTATTTACTGTCTCAGCTAACTCTCAGGACCTGATCATTCATTAGGGCCAGATTAATCCCACAACAGGCTTGTTTCCAAGAGAGGTAAAAAGCCCCTGTTGGAAGGCAGCTATGCTCACCACTATATCACCAACGCAAAAAGCCCCTGTTGTAAAGAGCCAGAGGGCCTGGAAGAGCACAGGCCCAACAGAGGCCAAGAACACACCTTCATGCTCACCTGTGCTCTTGTACAGCCTCTCTCAGAGCCTCAGTTTCCCTATATGTGATTAATGAACCCTCCTGGCCTTGCTACAAGAAGTCTTTCCACATTTGCAGGGTTAGACATGGACAGTCAAGGAGGTCCTCTGAATTGTGCCCAGCAGAACAGCCCCCTCTCCGACCACAGTGCCTCAGATACCCAGGCAGGTTCACCACTCTGTTTTCACAATGAGCTGGCCAGACCTTTTCAGTGGTTTTGGGGGGAGTCAAAGACCCACTCTGACCTCTTAATGCCAGATGTGACAGTGGAAATGTAGAAAAGCAAATCAAATCATTGGCCTTCTCAGATCCCATTTGCTGACTTCCGTGGCAGGCAGACGGGGAATCTCCCCCAGGGCACTGGGCCAGACACACATGCCCTGGCCCCATTCTGAAGGTGCTGAGAGCTGGGCGAGCAGGATTCCTAACCAGGCAGGCCTCCAGAACTGTCTAGATCTCAGAAACACTGCATAGCCTCAGAGGAGACTCTTTCATGCTAGTTTGTCTGGGTGTAACTTACACAATTAGCAAAGGAAGAGACAAAAGGACTTTTCGTGTCAAAAGAGACCTGCTTTTCTTTTGTTACGTTTCTCAGGCCAAATGGGAAGGCAAAATGAAGAGTGACCAGCGACAACCCAAAAGTGTATCCTGAGCCTGATGTCTGCAAGACCAGCTCACCAACACCAGGTCTTTTGAATTTCCCATGATGCCGTTACATTGGGTAGGACTGGCATTCTCATATTCCCATCTGTCAACTGAGGATACTGCAGCTCAGGTAGGTTCAAGGACTTACCTAAAACCCCACAGCTGGTCAATGACCCGTGCCCAAGGCAAAGCTCATTGTTCTTCCTGCCACATTGCAGTGTTTCTATGCCCATGAGATGACCAGGGATGACCATGCAATCTGGCACTGCCCAAGGCACCACATTGAGGTATCCTTAATATGTCTTAAAGAATCTCTGAGGGAACCATGAATGGGCTTCCAGAAAGGTCTATGAGCCCTTGAAATTAGATGCAACATTGCATATTCTTGTGTGGTGGTCTAAGGAGAAGACCCACAACTTTAATCAGATTCACAAAGATGTCTGTGACCCACAAAGGGCAAGGATCTATCCCTCCTCCAGAGAGACAGGTATTATTTTTGTTACGACTTGGGGCTCAGGAGGCCAGCTGGAATCGGCCTCCCTGAGCCCAAGCTCAGGAGAACCTTGGCAGCTAGGTGGTCCTGGCCATTCTCCAATCTTATAAACAGAACCAGCTTTATACAGGGCATGGTCCCACTTTGGGGGGTGTCCAAAAGGGCCTCCCTAAACCTCAAAAACTTCCTACATCCATGGTAAAGAGACAGCATGGCAACCTTTGAATCACATAATTCAAGTTGAAGATTCCAGATTTTCCAGAGGAAGGAAATCACAGCAGGGCATAGAGGGCTAAGGATGGTGTCTTTCCAGGTAAGGGGGAGGAGTCATGAGAGGCAGGTCTAGGACCCAGGAAAAGGATGGTAGGGACACTGGACCCGAATTTGGTTTGCTCAGGATTTTGCAAAAAGCCAACCCAAAGGTGTGACTGAAAAGGCTAGAGAGCCTGTCCCCAACCATGTGGGGAACAAGGGCTTCAGACCTAGCCCTTTCTATCTGGGTACCACCTTCCAGAAAGCATGGGATAAGGATGAGAGAGACCATGTCAGCTTCTAGTTCCCAACTTCTGGGGTGACATGTGTTCTAGAAGGCAAAGTGCTTCTCCTTCCTGAGAGGAAATGAAGAATGATCATGCTTCTCTGCCCCGAGACAGGGGCACCTGTGAGAGTACAAGTCTGGCTCTCCAGCACAACCTGCTGACCTGTATGCATTCCACCCCACAGCCTAGTGCCATGGACTCGGAAATAGGAGCAAATGATGCTTTGAGGGCTTCCAGTCCAGGGTCTGAGAAGTCAGACTTCTCAGCCACCCCAGAGATGGGAGTGGTCTCTGGCTCCCACACTCACCACTGCTGTTTGGCGAGAGGGGACAGAAAAGGTCTGTAGGGCCCCCAAGAGGCTATCACTCTGGAGGGATGCAGGGAAGGGGAGGGAGAGAAGCCTGCTTGGAAACTCCTTGTCAGGGGAGCCCTGTAGTTTACATTGCTGTTGTTGCTGCCTTGGGAGCAGACCTTTGGCGGGGGCTCCAGTTTGACCTCACCTGTGCCATGGGACAAGTGCTCACCACCCAGCCCTGGAGAGACGGAAGGCAGGGCTCAGGCGGTGCTACTGTACAGGGCATTGCGGATGTGCCACAGATTGTTCACTTTAATTCAAATGGCAGCACAATTATTCTAACACCAAGTGTGTCAAATTTGACTCCATCTCCCCCAAATTCACTTAAGAGTGGCGGTGAAATGAAATGGCCTACTTCTTTGAGCTTTTGTTAAAATGTGTTCACACAGCAAACTGCGAAAAAAATGTAGTAATTAAAGGTTAAATTAATCCCTGACAGACAAGTGGCTTAGAAACATTGTGCCCTCCTTCCTGGACCTAGCGTAACGCATGGCAGTCTTTCATGTGATTCTGGCGAACACACCACAACTACTGTCCCACTGAAAATTCCAAGGTCAGCGCTGGAACTTCCAGAGGCAGATATTAACACTGAGATCTCATTAAGAACCAAACCCAAACATTCCCCAAAACTGCCAACAGAGCCCACCCTTGGCCGGGGCTGGCTCTGTATGACTCTTCACTGGCAACTTGAAAACAAGATGAGTGGTGACACACTCCTTTCTCAGGCCCCCAGGCCTGGGCCCCAGATTGCTCCTTAACTTCCTTTGCTACAGTTGCAACCCAATGACGACAACAGTGACAATGACAACAAGTAATATGCCTTGCCATACAACCCCATCAGGGTCATGCAGATTTAGGAAGCTTCCCTGCTCTCGACCTGGAGATGTTTCAGGACTGAATGCCTGCAAAATCAGACTGCTTCCAACTGAGCTTTGAGAGGCTTCTTTCCTGCCGCACAGCTGACTGATGCTGCCTAGGTTACCCTGGGTGGTGGAGCTGGGAGGGGTGTGATGGGAATCGGTTTATTGTGCTGGTGCATGGTAACCGGCTGCTGCTCCCCGCCATCTATCTCCCTCCCTGGCCACATCTGTCTGCTCCGACAAACACTCAGCCTTTTCTGCTTGGATAAGGAGATTTTCTAGTTACATCCATTATATGTGTATCAACATTTATGGCAGCAAGATAATTGCCGAAGAGCTCAGAGGATAAAAGGTCCTTCCTCATAATGTTCGCACCCCACCCCCCACCCCCCATTTAAAAAAATCAATATTAAAATCAAGCAGGACACTGGCAGATTCTTGTAGGGCTACTGTGACCCTCAAAGTTGGAAATGTGATTTTTAAAAAACACCCAGCTGGACTAGGAAGAAAAGAACAGAGTCAACAGTGAGTTTAGAGCCCAAACTCCAGCGAGGCACGTGTGTATAGAGGGAAGGCCTTTATGTCCTTGAAATCTTTGCTAAATAACTGCAAAGCAGCAAATCTGCTATTAGATGAGTCCTTTGGAAACATGCCAGTCTAATTTCAAAGAGTTTGGATCCCGTTATCTGTAAACCAACCCAATGATTAGGAGGCCTGCTGTCAATAGGCCCTGAGATCACCAGATTAGGGTTACTGGACAAGAAGCCTTCTAGGTTGCCTCCCAGCCTCTAGGGTCTATGTTTCTGGGTTAGAAGTTCACACCGGCATAAGACACAGAGAGAGGGAGCACTTCCCACTTTTATGTTGTTTTGATTGGCCTTCTGTCATTTTGTTTACTTCTCTCTCATCTTGGCACCCCTCAAAATCTAAACCCCATTTCTTTTTACATGTACCCATTTTCCCCAAAGGGGTTTCATTTTTTCAGAAAATGACTATTTCATTTACAAATCACAGTGTGTTTGAGCTGGAAGGGACTGACTCCTAGGTCATGAAGGTTGGGGGAAGAGGGAGGGAGGAACAAGGAGAGGGACGGACTTGCCCAAGATCATTCAGCTAATTAGTGCGGAAAACGTTCTAGAACACAAGTTTCCCAGCTCCTAGGCTAATTATCTCTCTAATGCACCACTGCAGACAAAGGAAGGAAGGAAGGAAGGAAGGAGTGAAGGAAGGAAGGAAGGAAGGAAGAAAGAAAGAAAATCAGACTCTTAAAAAAGGAAAGTAAATCAGACTCTTTTTAAAAAGAAAGAAAATCAGAGTCTAAAAAAAAAAAGAAAAGGTTTACTGCATAGAAGAAGCCCCTTTAAAGGAGAGTAGTCCAACTATTGTCAGAAGAACCGCTGATCTAAGATCAGTTTCTGCCCATTTTATAAGCCCATGGCCATTGAGTTTCCTAGGGATGATCTATTAACAGGTGAATTTTAAGCCTTTAGGTGATCCGCTTAAAATGAGGAAAAATGATATTAAACAAGGTGGCCAGGTTTGGGGAAAAAAAAAAACAACAACTTTCCTTTTTGAAAAGGATCAACAGATCGACAACAGAAAATCTCCTGCCTTAAGATGCAGTGAATGGATAGCCCCCACCCCCAACCCAGCAACAGGCTATTTCCTGGTTGAGTTTAAAAATTCAATGACGTTCCTGTTTCAACCCACACATCTGTGTCACTGTCAGCGTCAGTGGCAGGAAAACAGACGAAGTCACCCTTTGCTAATGATTTCCTAACATGGAATTTCCTTGTATCTCCTCAAGCCTTTCTTCTTCTAACGCCAAACTGTTCTTCCCTCTCTCAAACACTTTGTACTGAAGAAAACTGAAAATGGTCGCAGCCGGAAGGGATGATTTCTAAGGAGATCTTATGAAGAAGAGCTGCAGATCTCTGTGATATTTTTAATGTGTGTATTTGTACCGTGAGGTGGGGGGAGAACTGCTAGTTTCTCTGAAGCCAATACGAACAAAACCACAAAACCAACCGAGAGATTTCCTCCCAGGCATCTGGGACTAACTCAGCCCCTATCCTGCCTCCTTCTTCCCAAGTTCCACTTGGAGCAACATTCTTTTATCAGTGTTAAAGGAAACACACTGTAGGCACGCATGTGGAGAGAAGCCAAGGCAGCACGCAGAGTACCGGGCAAGGCATGTGGAAAACCACCAAAGCACAAAGCAATATAGAAGCCCCTCTCCTATCTCCTCTGGAGAATATCCTATTTAATATGCAAACTGGTCGTCAAGAGAAAAGAGGAATGTTACTTTAAGGCAAAGAAGCTGATTAGTTGCTCTGGCTGGCAGCAAACAGCTGGTCTGTCCGGCAGGTTCAAGGCCATTTCAGCTACTCTCTTATGGAGGCACCATATGTTCCATCTCGCACATCAGCAGCTTTATTTTCCAATGATCTTGCTCCAGAAGGGAAGCACAAAGGGGGGAGGAGAAGGTAGAGCCCGTGGTTTACCCTTTGAGTACTTTCTTGTGGTTTTAGATGCAGTTGGGTTGTGTGTGTGAGGAGGGGGTGGGGGAGGCTAACGCTTCACTTTCAATTCCGAAAACCAGAGAACAAATGTTTGACCAACACTTTCGAATAACCCCCGGATATGGAAATGGAGTGGATTAGGAAAAACATATGCAAAAAGATACAAATAATATGCCTCCGCAACATTAAATGAAAAGGGGGACTGAGGCGGCAAGAGATTGGGAGGAATCTGACTTCGCTCTTTGGACCCCGCCCACTTCTCCTTATTTGTCAATTTTTTCTTATTGTCAGTATTCCTTTTCGGAACGGAACAAACTTTACGAGAGAAGCGGACAGATTTGGAGAGGGGGGCGGAGGCGGGGCAGGCCAACAGGATGGCGAAAGGTTACTTCTAACATGTTTAACATTCCTCAGTGCAAGTCCGGGTTCCCACAAGTTTGGGGGGAGGGGCAGGTGTAGAGGATAGGGGCCAGCTAAATTCTCAATACAACTAATTCGGGCAGCCGGTGCGTCCTGGACACCCCCAACTGTCCGGCACTGGGTCCATGCAGAGGCGACAGAGCGACACATGGTCTGGAGGTGCAAACCCGTCCCCATGGTCCACCCAGGCATCCGTTCCGACTCCCTCCCTGCCTCCAAACAGAGGGGGTCCGCAGAGCGTTTGAGCCTGGTGTGTATGTGGGGGGGGGGGTGACCGGCAGGAGGGCGCACGAAGGAGTGAGGAGTGTAGCCGCAGGGTGGCGAAAGCCTCAGTCACTGCCTTCGTCTCCACCCCTGGCAGGCGTGACAGCCGCCTTGAGCCAGGAGGTGAGGGGCACCGGCCGCAAAGCGAAACCGAGGAAAGGGCGCCCCCTATGTCTGCGCCCCGCGAGCGCAGCGGCTAGCCGCGTCTGCCCTTCCTGCCGAGCGTGCTCGGCCTCTGGCCTCAGCGTCCTCTTTGCTCGCAGTGCCTCCCGCCCGGCGGTCCTCCCCGCCGCGGTAGCCCCGGCCAGCAGGCGGGGCGCGCGGTGGGCGCCAGGAGCCAGGGGCTCCCCACGCCTTCTGGGCTTCCTGGGAAGGGTCTTAAAAACACAACCCACCCTCCCCCACCGCCTACACTTGCCCTCCTGTCCCGAGCGGCTCGAGGCCACTGGGAGGCAGCCGCCCCCGCCCCCTGCCTCTGCGTCCCTTTTCCCCTTCCCTCTCTCCAGCCTCCTGGGAAACAAAGGGGCTTTTTATAAAGCGGATTGTTGGCGGCGGCGGGGGTAGGAGGGAGGGGGGATCTATAAAGACAAGAAGAGGTGGGGTGGGGGGAGAAACTACGCGGCCTCCGGGAGCCCCATACGGCCGGGCGGCCGGAAAGCCCCCACGGGTGCGCGGCCCACCCCGCCCGGCCCGCGGGCACACTCGGGCGGCGGCCGGCGCCTGCCAAGGGTAGGGCTGCGCCGCTGCGATGCTGCCTGCCGGCTCGCCGCAGCCCGGGAACAGATCACTCGGGCCGTGGGGTCGGGCGCTGGGGACCGCACGGTTCCCGCGGGGGTCTCCCCTGGGAGACCTGGGCCTTCTTCCCAGCCAACTCTTTCAAAATTGCTTGGTCTCGGAGAGACTTTGCGTCTTTGTTCCAGCGCGGCCGCCTCTGGTACGCTCGGCTCACTAGCCCTCACAGACAATGTCCCGGAGCCGGCCTCGTTCGGCTACCCGCAAACGACATGTTCGCTGTGGAGACGGCAGCCCGGAGGGATTCCTTCTGCTGCCAAACAAGGACGACAAGCCACCCCAGCAAGCAGAGTCCCTTCTCCCCGCGTCCCCCAGCCATCCTGGGCTCCCTCCCGCGCACACACTCACACCCACACTCAGGGTGCCCGGCTTGGCCACCTAGCTGCAGTAGCGCGGTGGAGCTAAGCCCCCCGCCCGAGGTGCGTCAGTTTGGTCAGGTTCCGACGACTTCAGGGCAGTTTTCTGGCAGGCTTAATCCTATTAGCGTCTGTTCAGTCCGCATTTAATCACGGATCAAAATCAGACGGTATGGCAAGCTTTCCAAGTGGCTTCGGACACACTGCATCGGGACGGAGCCTAGCGGAGCCAACTGGCCCAGAAAAGTATTTGGCGGCGCTCCGGGGGGCTTCCCGCCCGCCCTTGCCGGCGCCGGGCGCCCGGCTCGCTGCCGCTCCGAGGCCTGGGAGCTCCGAGCGCAGGGGCGCCGGGAGCTCCGGGCAGGAGCCCAGTCGGGGCTGCCTCGAGCCGCCAGCTCTGCCCGGGGCTGCTCTCCAGAGGAGGATTTGGCAGGGGAGAGAGCGCAAGGCAGCGGGCACGGCGCACGCACACTCCACACTCCCGCTCGGTGGCGGCAACCCGGGTTGGGCGGGGGGCGGGGGGGTGGAATCCTGTGCCCAGCGCCCGCTGTCGACCGGCCAATGCTCAGGGAGCTGGCATGCGATGGCAGCGTCGCCGGTGGCATCCGGGCCGCCGGAACGAAGTGGGAGCCTCCCCATAGCCCGGCATGGCCAGAAAAGACCGTGTGGCTCGCGCCCCTCTGCCTTCCTTTCCCGGTACTTAACGGCCCCCGCCGAGTTCCAGACGCCCGTTGGACGCTAGGGAGCAGGCAGAGGCCGAAGTCCCGGGCGATGGGAGGTGCACTCAGCCCGGCTCGGCCGGTCCGAGAGGGGGGCCGGCAGCGCATAGCGCCAGGTGGGCCGTGTGCTCGGAACAAACTTTGGGGTCCCCAGCTCCTCCGCGACGGGAACCACGAGCGGGGGCAACAAGTGCACCCTGGAGCCCCTAGAACAGCTGGACCTCCCGCTCCCGCCCTCAGCCTTACCGTGCTGCGGAGCTCCCTCAGCGGCGGCGGGGGCAGTGCCCGAGGGGCGGGCGGCCGCCGGCGCAGGCAGCCTGGCCTCGGGCACCCGCTGAGTGGCCCGGCCCGGTTGCAGATCACCCCCTGGCTAGCGGCCGGTGCCCTCGCGCCCGCCCGCCGGCCGGCTGCTTCAGCTTGCGGCCAAGTTCATGCCGGCGGCGCTGCAGTGGCGGCCTCAATCTGCTCGCTCCATTCCCACCGCCCGGCTCCGCGCCGCGCGCCCGGAAGGTGGAGTTTCGGGGGTTTAAGTTACTGATAGGCATTTCTCACTGCTGTGTCACTCGGGGAGGAGGAGACACGCACGCCGCACACTCACACACCCTCACACTCACGGCAACGAGCAGCTCCGGCCTTAAAGGGGAAGCCACGCTGCCCCGCCCGCGACCCCGCCAGCCCTGAGCCCCGAAACGGCGAGTTTCCAGGCAGGATGGGGCCGGGGGCAGCGGAAGCGAGGCGGCCTCCCAAGGGGCCTACCCGGCCCTCCTGCCACTCTTGTGCTGTGGTCGCCTGGTTTCTCCAGCCCACTCGAGCCAGGGCAGCTGGGAACTGTGGGAGGGAAGGAAGGGCCACGGCCGCACGCACGTACCTCGGTGGCTCCGCTCTCAGCGCGAGGCGGTCTGTGCCCTCGGCGGCAGGTGGCCCGTCTAGACGGTGCGCTGATGGGGAAGAGCGACAGCGGGGTGACTGCGGGCCCCTGGGCACGAGCGGATGGAGCTCGCCAGAGGGCCGCAGGCGGAGCCCGGCGCACTTGGGAAACCCGCACGCGGCAGGTAGCCTTCCCGCGTCTGGGCCGAGCGAGCTGGTGAGCCGCGCGCGTCCCTGACGGATGGAGAGCGAGCAGGGAGAGCGGGAGAGCCAGCACTCACCCGCGGCGGAGTGAGACAAGCGCACGAGACTAGCAGAGACCGAGACGGACCGAGGGAGAGACGGAAACCGAGAGAGCCACAGACAGACCGAGAGAAAATGACGGAGATAGAGTTCTAGAGAGACACCAGTAGGGAGAGAGGGAGAGAGAAAGAGAGAGAGAACGCGTGAGCCGATCCCCGGAGGACGCCGGAGAGTCGCAGGGACGGGAGTCTCACCATAAAGTAGCCTGTTCAATCCTCTCCCCGAACACCCCTTCTCCATTCTGAGCAGAGCAGAGACTAACCCAAGAGCTGGCAGCCGGGCCCCCCTTCCCCATCTCGCCCTGGAAGGGCGCTCACCTTCAGCGGTGGCTGCTTGGGTGGGTAGCGCCCGTCCCACTGGCAACGAGTCTGCTAGCTGGCTCCCGCCAGGACAGCGAAGCCGACCTGCTGTGACGGCAGTGGGGGCCAGTGCTCTCAGGTGGCGGCTACTGAACTACACACCCCCTCGTCTAGCGTCCTCCTCCCCCCTCTCCTGTCCCCCGCCCTCTACCCTCCCCTCCTCCACTGCCCGCCACCACCCCCATCCCCCGCTTCCGCGCAGACCCTGGGCGGCCCGCCGGTGTACTCAGCCAGGAGCCCAGGGGCGCCAACGGGTCTCCCTCCCCATTGGCCCTGGGGTCGGTGAAGCCCCTTCCCAAGCTGGACTGGACCTGCCCCCTGTTCGAGCGGGGTTATCCCAGGGCAGACACCTGCGGCTTCTGTAGGAACATGGGTTCCTTGTGAACCGCCCGGCCGGCCAGAGCGCTCTGTCCGCCCTCTGCCCTGGGGCCGAAGCCAGCAGCTCCCCTCCCCCCATGCCCGGGGACTGGCTTGCCCCCTTCTCCAGGGCCTCCGCCGGGGTGTGTTTCCTAACCTGGACTTCCTGGGGTGATAGCGGCGGCGCGGACTGAGCTCAGCCCACGGACGCCGCGTCTGGTCCCACGGCAGCAGCGCCCGCGAAGCCCCAGAGTCCAATCACAGTTCCTGCCCGCACCTCTGAGTAGGGACCTGTCACCACCACATCTGGTCGCACTCGGCCAGAGCCGCGGGCCAGGAATAAAGGGGTGGGCCCGCCGCCCACTCGGCCCCTCCTTCTCTCTGCGCCCACGCCCTCGGCCCGCGGAAAGAGCTGGGGCCCCCTATGAGAACCAACCAAAGTCCCTTCGTGGGCTACGTAGGCGCAACGGAGCTGGGGAGCTGACGCTTGCCTCCGGAGCATTTCACAAAGTTCCCAGGCTGAGAAGCCGAGTCCTGCCTATCAAGAGGCACAGGTGTCAGACTCCTCTGCAGCCCCACAAGGAACCTCAAGAGTGCCCCTCAGCCAGGCTGTTGGATAGGAATTCACCTTGGTTCGGTCCAGCCCCAGCTGCTCTGGAGAAGTTATTGGTCTCTGGTGATCCAGTTGATCACAATCCCTTCCTTCACCCCAGACGAGGCTGCCCTGGAGTCCTGGCCCCTGGCCTGTCCCTTCCTGCAAGGAGGGGGAGTCATCCTAGAGCTACCGTGTCCCCTAGAGCGATAGAGAGCTCATGAGTGTCTTGAAGAGAATCTGACTAAACCCAGCACATTAGGGGATAACTGAGTCTGTCACAGAGAATTGCAGAGTACTTTTAAAATTGGATCCCCCTACTCAAAGTGCACTGGTCAAGGGGGAGGGAAGATGGGGTTCTGTTCCATGATACCTGCACTCCACCCGCACGACACTTGACCTCAGCTTCTGCCCGCTCCCCCAAGTGTCCTGGGAGCCCATGAGATCACAGTGGCACCTGTGTCAGATGGCCAACTGCCAGCTTGGCACCACCACCTGGATGGCCACTAGGCATCTCAAACTCCACATGCTCCCAGCTGAGCTCCTGGTCATCCTCAAAACACTCCTCCTGAGGTCTGCCACCTCAGTTCATGACAGCTCCATCATTCAAGTTGCCCTAGCTGGATTCCTTGGGGTCTTCCCTGACTCCTCTCTTATGCTCACACTGCCTCATCCAGGGAAGCAAATAATTCTGTTTCCATCTTCAAAGTATATCCATAATCCCAGCCTTTTCTCCTTCTTCACTAGCACCAGCTGGGCCCAGCCACCAGCATCTCCCACCTGGGTTACTCCAATGGTCACCTAACAGGTGGCTCTGTTTCCTACCTCCCCCCAATCACCCTCCCCCCAAACCCCATTCCAGTCCCTCATTTCTGTGCACCTGCAGTGGCTCCCCGTTTCACTCAGAAAAGTGAGTGCTCCTGGTAACCTAGAAGGGCCTGTACAACATGCCTCCTCTCC
The DNA here is from genome assembly GCA_030068075.1 of Paguma larvata. Lineage (NCBI taxonomy): Eukaryota > Metazoa > Chordata > Mammalia > Carnivora > Viverridae > Paguma > Paguma larvata. Next base: position 118,180,419 of record CM057830.1, on the reverse strand, counting down.
CCAGTCTGGATGATATCATCTTCCTTCTTGCTCTCCCTCACTCTGCTAGTAGGCTCCAGGCCTCCCGACTCTTCCCCAACACACCAGGCACATTCCTCCTTAAGGCCTTTGCACCCTCTGTTCCCTCTACCAGAATGCATTTTCCCAGAAATCTATGGGGCTGGCTCCCTCATTTCCTTTAATATCTACACAAATGTCACCTGGCCTCCCAATGTAACATTTCAAAGCCCCACACCCATCTGTGGCACTTCCTCTCGCTTTCCCTGCTTTGTTTTCTCTCTAGCGCTTACCACCAGCTGACCCCTATAGGTTAGAACCCAGGAGGGCTACTGCCAGGGCCTGCTTTGCACTATGCTATCTTCCCAGCTCCTAGCACAGTGCCTGGCAGTGAGTATCTGCTCAATGAATGTTAGTAGGATTCTATTTTTCTGGAATCTTTCAGGAAATCCTGGGGGCCATGGAACTGTACACACACTGGGAAAGGGGTCTATAGCTGTCATACATTTTAAGGAATCTTATGGCCTAAGCAAAGGTTAAAAAGGATGGAGGTTGGGCAAAGAGCTTTGTGTTAGTGCCATGAAACCAGCCTCAGGTCATGTGACCAAGGAGCGCTGTGGCCCATATGTTTTGTGATCCTTTCAGTTACTGTTGGAAACAAAGGTTCCTAAGGTTATCACCTTGGGTATCCCAAGGTTGATGGAGAAATGGGAGAAGAGGCTGGATGAGGGCTTTCTCCTCACTGAATAGACTGGCTGCGAGACCCTTTTGTCACCCAAAAGGCAGGCCAAGTCTGGACCTAACAGCTCCCTACATTTACCTAAGCTTACTATGTGTCTTGTCTGCATGAGCCCATGTACACAATAAGGTGTAAGCCATCATCATCTCCATGTTCTAGATGAGGAAATGAGAGGCTCAGAGAGGTGAATGGACATGTCCAGGGTCACACAGCTTGAGAATTGCAGAGCAGTAAACAATTGGGCCTCAAAGCTTAAACTGTCTCCACCTGCAATGTGGCCACTTATGTTTAGTGTGTGTAGTCCTGGTCAGTGGGTCCAGGTGAGAAAAGGAATCATGCAGGGCTCTCAAGGGGCTCCTCTTCTCCTGGGGGACTCTCCTGGCCTTGATGCTAAGAGGGCTGCCAAGCAAAGGGTTGAGCTTGGGCTGTGGGATGCCAAGGCTGATGTGGGCCCTGCCTTTTATCTGACTCAAACCTGGAGCTCAAGGGATATGAAAACAGTGGCCATCTGTCATTCATTGTCCTATTCCTGTGAACACATACTGAGTTTTCCCAAGTTCTTGTGACAAATGGTGGGGGCTTAACTGGGCAGCCTGTAGAATATGGAAAACAGGCATGCTGACCGCAGATAAGAAACACATACCCGGTTGCTCTGTCGTTTGTCATTCCTCTGCTCCAAAGCATCTTATGGCTCCCTACTGCTGGTGGCACTAAATCCCAGCTCCTCAGCCTGGCATTCAATGCCCTCTATTTGGTGGGCCCCAGCCTCCATTTCCAGATTCATCACCTGGTGCTTTCACATATGTCCCTGGGCCTCCTGCCTGGCTGGACTATTAATTGGATGCCAAACAATTTTCGGTTCTTCCCAACTCTGCACCTTTGCTCACGCATCTCCCCTGCCTAGAATTCCAGCTCTCCTGTCAAGATCTCACCACCTGACCTTCAGGGCTCATCTCAGAAGTCTCTTCCTCCGTGAAGCCTGGCCTGAGACCCATCACAGTGCGGCATGGGTGCCCTCCCTCCCTACAGTCGACAGCCCTGTCTGTATCTCTCGGATTCTGTGGGACCTTGCCCTCGGCTCCTCCCATTTCACTATTGGGGTTCCCCCAAGCCTATCTGATAAACTCATGGTTGAGAGGGATTCAGGGTGCCCTCTGGATGACAGAATTCAGATCCAGGATAAAGAAGGAGGGTAATGGGTATGTCAGGGCTCAGCACTGGAATTTGGCATATCCCCCTACCAGTCCCCCACCACTGCGATGCATGTATAGAGGTCATTGGCTGTGCCCACCTGGAAGTCATCCCTTCCTCCTGCTCCCTCTGCCTCTCCCCTGGGTCCCAGCCCCCTGTAGCCACACTCCACCCATGCAGAGGCCATGCCCCACAGCTAAGTCTCTGAGTTCTAGTCTCCTGAAGCATTCACTTGGTGCTTGTTGACTCCTCCGCTGACACTCATCACCCCGATGACCATGGCAGACTGGAGGCCACAACTGACAAGAGCCAAGAGACACAAATGCCCACGGGGTGGCCCACGGTAGGGATTGCCCCATGCAGAGGAAGTGCAAGCCAATCCAAGAGGCTGGAGGCCCAGATGTTGCTGCAGGCTCCACTGCCTCCTGGCTATATAACTTCCCAAGCTCCAGCTATCTCCTTAGTAAAATGGAGGTCACAGTAGTACCTGCTTCACTGCGCTGTAGTCAGGGTTGCGGCCTCTAAGCATGGGACCACCCCTGGCAGGGTGCCTAGGTAATTAGTCCTCAAAGAAGAAGTTACCATTATGATTATTGTCCCCAAACCCCCAAGGATAGGAGGCAGGTATTGAATCTAACATTACACACATAGAATGAAAGTTCAGGTCCCACTCACAGGTCCACATGATATTGGGCAAACTGGGAGTGTGTTGATATGCCTGGCAAAAAGGCGAGTCTATGCCATGTAGGAAGTCAGATTAGGGCACTTGCAGAGGACGTGTTGACAGTTCGCCCTGGTGAGGCTGAGGAAAGCCACTGGGAAATGGATTGAATTCTTTCTCTTCACCGTGTTCTTAAACAAGTTTAATTTTAGGGGGGACATTGGTGGTGGTGAGCATTTTTAAAAATCACAATAGAAACAAATGGGAAATTGTTAAAATATTGATTGTAATTTCCTAGTGACTTCACTGATTAAAAAAAATAAGAAACCTTTAAGAAAAAAGGCCCTCATTAGCAAGCGAGCAGTTAATTAAGGGGCTGTAGAATGGCTTGCATCGATTTTACCGTGAAACCAGAAAACTGTGGCTACAAGTCAATTCCTCCCCCACCCCAGCTCCTTGCTTACCACAAATGCCACTTCCAGAATGCCATAGGCAATACCATCAAAGCATAGATAAGGATGGGCAATGGTTATTTACACAGAAATGGATAAATAATTTAGGGAATTAACGTAAATCCAGATGGCTGCCAGTTTTCCTACTGCACCATACATACAGCTGAAAGACATTGTCAAAGCTTTTATATAGAAAAAAAGTATGCAGATGGCTTGCTAATTATTACTCTTTATGCCATGACATTTTTTTTCCAACAGCACAAGCACGACTCAGGCCCCACATGGGAAGAGGCTCCATCCACTGTTCTAGGACCCTTCAGACCATTTGCAATTTTGTGATTAAAAAAAAAAAACAAAACACACATACAACAAAACCCCGCCTGTGGCTGTCCTAGCAACCAGTTAGGCTGCTGCTGCACCACCACTACAGCCATTCAGAAGGTTAATATGCTCTAACGCCAGGGAACCGGCCAGGGCCCAGCTTTGGACAGGCGTACTATGTAGGCAGACATTTGCAGAAAAACCACACAATGTGCCCCTGCTGTTCTGGATTTGGAAAATGCAATCATATTAGCAACAAAAGCAACTAGAGCTTGGGGCACACCTACTATGTCCCAGGCCCTATTCGTCACATCATGAGCTCAATGAAGCCTTGTAAAAACTAATTTCAGAGCAGAGCAAACAGGCTCAGAGAGGTTCAGCACCTTGTCTGAGATGACACAGTTACTCACCAGTAGAACTAAGATTTGAGTGTCCTCGGCAGTCTGGGGCTCAACAGCCTCCATAGAATCCTGTTAAGATAAAGCTCAGCAGGGAGGAGGGAAGTAGCCTGTTCTTCCTGAGCTTACTAGCGCTGTGCCTGGCATTTGGCTAGTTGGCTGGCTTGCACAGCTCATAAGAAAGAATTGCTACGTTTTCAGAAATATTGTGAACCTGTTGATGACTCATTGGTAGCTTGGATTTGGCCATGGCAGGACTATCTACACCACACAAATGGGCAAATGTTACAAATCAGAGTTGGTTGTTACACATTAACCAACATGCCATGCATACAGGTGCTGTAGCTTGACCGCCTATTTCAAATCTCAGCCCTGCCACTGGGGCAAGTTTTCTAGCCTGCAAAATGGGGATGACAATAGTACCACCTCATTGGGTTATTGTGAGTATCGAATATAATAATCCATGTAAAGCACCTAGCACAGTACAAGTGATCAGCCAGTGTTAGTTATAAAAATGTTTATTGCACCTGCTAGTAATTATTATTATTACTATTATTACTAGTGTTATACTTGGCAGCTAACCAGCAACATGTCCCAGTTAGTGTTCTTGCCTCCTGTCTTGCCTCATCCAATGCATCTTCCTCATGGCTGCTAGGGTCAATTTCTATAATACAAAGCTTACTTCATTCCTCCCCTGCTTAAAATATTTCCATGGCTCCCTATTACCCTCAGGGAAAAGTCCTTGCTCCAAAATACTAAAATCTCTTAGCCTACTCAGGATACCATAACAAAGGACCACAGACTGGAGGGCTTCAACAACAGAAATGTACTATCTCCCAGTTCTGGAAGCCAGAGCCTAAGATCAAGGGGCCAGTATGACTGGTTCCTTCTGAGCTGTAAGGGAAGGGTCTCTTCCACACCTCTGTCCTTGCCTTGTAGGTGGCTATCTTCTCCTGGTGTCTCTTCACATTGTCCTTTTTCACAACATATCTTTGTCTCCAAATCCTCCCCCCTGAAATTTTATAAGGACACCAGTGGTATTGGATTAGAGTCCCGCCTAACACCAGTGTCATCATACCTTAATTGATGACATCTGCAAAGACCCTTGTTCGGATTAAGGTCCCATTATGAGGTGCTGGTGGTTAGAACTTCAACATACAAATTTGGGGAGGGGGACACAATTCAACCCATTGCAGTCTGCCCTCTGGTCCTAGAGTTTTCATGTGTCTTTCTCATATGCAAACTACATTCAACACCCATCCCAACATCATCCTCATTCCAGTACCAGCTCTCAGTCCAAAATCTCATCCTAATTTCATTGAAGTCATATATGGATGAGATTTGAGATAGAATTCATCTGGAGCCAAAATTCCTCACTGTTTGTGAGCCTGTGAAGCCAGGTAAAAAGTTGTCTGCTTCCAAAATGTAATGATGGCCAGCAGACACATTAAAAGATGCTCAACGTCACTCATCATCAGGGAAATACAAATCAAAGCCACACTGAGATACCACCTCAATGAACAAATCAGGAAATTACAGATGCTGGTGAGAATGTGGAGAAATGAGAACCCTCTTGCACTATTGGTGGGAATGTAAACTGGTGCAACCACTCTGGAAAACAGAGTGGAGCTTCTTCAAAAAATTAAAAATAGAACTACCCTACAACCCAGCAATAGCACTACTAGGAATTTATCCAAGGGATACAGGAGTGCTGATTCATAGGGGCACATGTACCCCAATGTTTATAGCAGCACTTTCAACAATAGTCAAATTATGGAAAGAGCTCAAATGTCCATCAACTGATGAATGGATAAAGAAGATGCAGTTTAGGGGCGCCTGGGTGGCTCAGTCGGTTGAGCGTCCGACTTCGGCTCAGGTCATGATCTCGCAGTCTGTGAGTTCGAGCCCCGCATCGGGATCTGTGCTGAGAGCTCAGAGCCTGGAGCGTGCTTCGCATTCTGTGTCTTCCTCTCTCTCTGCCCTTCCCCCACTCACGCTCTGTGTCTCTCTGTCTCAAAAATAAATAAACATTAAAAAATTAAAAAAAAAAGAAGATGCAGTTTATATATACAATGGAATACTACTTGGCAATGAGAAAGAATGGAATCATGCCATTTGCAGCAACGAGGATGGAACTGAAAGGTATTATGCTGAGTGAAATAAGTCAGTCAGAGAAAGACAGATATCATATATTTTCACTCATGTGGATCTTGAGAAACTTAACAGAAAACCATAGAGGAAGGGAAGGAGAAAAAATAGTTACAAACAGAGCGGGAGGGAGGCAAACCACAAGAGACTCTTAAATACAGAGAACAAACTGATGGTGGATGGTGGGGTGGGGGAGAGGGGAAAATAGGTGATTGGCATTGAGGAGAGCATATGTTGGGATGAGCAATTGGTGTTGTATGGAAGTCAATCTGACATTACATTATATTTTAAAAAAATGAAAAAAACAAAATGTAACGATGGGGGTAATGGCTGTTTTTATGTGTCAACTTGAGTGGATTAACAAATGCCCAGATAGCTGGTGAAACCTCATTTCTGGGGGTATCTGTGAGCATGCTAATGCAAGAATCAGTACATTGAGTAAAGAGAACCACCTTCTCCAATGTGGGCAAAGACCATCCAATCTATTGGGGGCCCAAATGGAATCAAAAGGCGAAGGAAGGGTGAGTTTTGTCTCTCTTCTTGAGCTGGGATATCCATCTTTTCCTGCCCTTGGGCTCTGGACCTCCTTGTTCTTGGACTTTCAGACTCCCAAAGGTACACCAGCAGCCCCCTAGGTCTCAGGCCTTTGGACTCAGGCTGAATTACACCACTGCCTATCCTGGGTCACCTTGCAGACAACAGATTATGGGACTTCACGGCCTCTGTTAGTGTGAGTCGGCCCCTACATAAATCTCCTACCTATTGATCAATCAACAGATTGATATCGATATCCTGTTGTTCTGTTTCCTTGGAGAACCCTGAGTTATACAGTGGGACAGGCATAGGATAGACATTCCCATTCCAAAAGGGAGAAATCAGAAGGAAGAAAGGGATCACGGGTCCCAAGAAAGTCTGAAATGAGCAAAAGTCAAATTCCATTTGATTTGAATGCTTGGGAATAATCCTCTGGCTCAATGCCCTGTCCTCTGGGCTTGCCCCCTAGTCTCCTTGAAGACAACGCATGTGATGGACACAGTGAACAACGGGTTGTTCCAAAACACACTGTTCTTTCACACCTCTGTGCTGTGCACGTGCTGTCCCTGCAGATGGCAGAGAGCTCTCCTTCCTCAGCTCACTTGGGGCACTCCTCTGTAGCCACAGGCCTCAGCTAAAGCCTTAGTGCTCTTGTGTGCAGCCTTTATTGAACCACCTCCTCCTTAAGACCCAGGAGAAGCAATTGTCCCTTTATAAAAAGCACATCTGGTGGTCGAGCTGACTCTAGTGCCATCTTCACGGCCCTGGCCTGTAAACTGGGGATCCACCTGTCTCCCCAGTAGACTAGGTACTCCTTGATTTCAGGCACCGGCTCTGGTTCATCATGTCTTCCCAGCACAGGCATGGAGCTTGTATGCAATGTACAAATACAAATGCCTGTGTGTCTGGGTATTTGACTGTACAAAGGAGCCTTTTCTGTACACCTACTGTGTGCAGAGTGCTGGATTTGGGCTGTACACTCGAGGTGGGGTGAGAACAAACCATCTCACACTCATTAGAGACAAGAGATGTACCTCACTTGAGAGCTAGAAGGGCCCTTAGCAGCAGCTGCTGATACCTGACCCATACAAACTCATCGGATCCTCACATCCACACATAGTATAAAAGCAAGCAACCAGGAGCCAGCCTGATTTCAATCCAGGCTTTGCCACTTACCAGCAGTGTGACTTTGGGTAGTTTGCTTATGCTTTCTGTGCCTCTGTTTCTTAATCTGTAAAATGGGACTAATTCACATGGTAGGAGTAGGATTTAGTGAATTAATATCTATCAGATGTTAGCTGTTATTCATGTATAGCCACTGTATACCTCCTGCTGCTGCAAAATGCTTGCTGAGGGTAAAGCATGGGCATTCGCTGAGTGACAGAGCTGGGCCAAGTGAGTCCCAAGAGCCCCTCATAGGAAATTACTTTAGTGCACCAATAGGCAACATGGACAAATCAATGTGAGGGAGCAGTTCTCTAAAGAGCCAATGATGCTGGGCATCTTGTGGGGGCAGCTCCTTCAAATGATAAGACGCCTGGCCTGGAAGGCAAGACCCTGGGGACTTCACTCAGTCTTGCAACTGGCCCAGCACGAGACCCATTACTGGGCTTTACCTTATGGCTCAGCCATGGGCTTGGACGTCCCATGTGCAGCATTTTTCAGGGAGAGCTCCCCCATGTCACCTGCCCTGGTGACCGAGAGACCCATCCTGGCCACTGGTTGTGCTGGAGCTGCAGCTACACCGCCAGTGTCCTGCCTTCCGGCTGCGTGGCACGTCTGCCAGCAGGGAAGCAGTGCTGCCTTGAGGAATGTGTATGGATGGCATCTGGTGCAATTTGAGTCATGAAACGAAAAGGTAAGGAAGTGGCTTGCAACTCTTCCCTGTGAACTGGGCCATTTGTCTCCCTGGCCCTTTATCCTGAGCACAGAGGCAAGTGAGGTTAAGAAGATGCTTTGCTACCCAAGTGCATTCTCTCTGGGTACCTCATTACTCCCTCAGTGTCTCAGGACCTATGATGCAGAACAGTCCACTTGCCCCTGAGATACTGCCTGAGGCACTTCCAAGGTGGCACTGTATAGGGAATTACGGTACTGGGAATTTGCCAGGAGGAAGAGTGTGTGCTTTACATGGGACTGAAATGTCCCTGCTATTCAGAGAAAGGAGATTCAGAGAATAAGGCAAAATCGGTGCCTTTTGCAGCAGCCAAATTTCCATCTCATTGCTGTGTGCTGGCAACGTGATGCCCAGAGCCAGATCGTGCAGGATGGTGTCATGTTGCATCAGCGACAAAACAACCAGCCTTAGTAATCAAATCCCCTGGACCTGGTGGCAGATGCCTGACTGGCTAGGAGGGCCATGGTGCCCCACTTTAGAGCTTTAGTCTAAGTAGACTAGACATAGACATGGTGCCACACTGACCCTTGAAAACAGGTATGTAGAAGTTTCCTACAGGTGGCCATGTAGAAGTCAGCTTCCTCCTCATCCTGCCCTATCCCACAGAAACCCTCCTTCCCAGGATGCATCATTGTCTGTTCCAGAGTCCTGGCCTTGGCTGTGAAGCCACAGCCACACACTGGCTCCTTGTTCCTGAAGTGCACCACCCCACCATGCCTCTCCATGGGCTCAGTGATGCTGGGGGAACCAGAGCAGAAGTCTTGAGAAACTTCTGTAGCCCTAAAAAGCTGTAGCCATGAGCGACCACGTTTCTCTGTAGTTGGATAAACAGCAAGCAGAGAACATTTCCTGTCCCTGACAGAGGCCAGAACTAGCTGTCCCCTGCCAAACTCCATGCCAGCTCCTCTTGCTCTTCACTCAGGGTTTGTTCCTGCTAATGAAATGGCCATTTCGCTAGTGTAACATTACTTAGCGATTTATTACTGATTATTGATTTTCAGTTGTGGTTTCCTGGGACTGTGGGATGGTGCAAATCGAAGGCATCCGGCCTATGGATGTCCATCCATTTACTTGAGGCCATGGCCTCAGATGCAAGCAGCTTATCCATCGCCAAGAGCACCCAGAAATGCAAGGAGCTCATCCTCCACTAAAGGCTCCCAGAGAGGCAGCTGGAACCACTTCCTGCTGCTCAGCTTCCACTCACTGTCTCCTGAAGAACCCTCCATCCCACTTCCTGTAAAACCCCAGCTACATATGGGAGCAGACAGGACTTTAAGTGCATGCTGTTATGATTTTTTTTCATTGTCCTGACGATCCTGTTCTCCCTCCCAGAACCCAGATCTGTCCCCATCCCCTGTTTCTACTTCTTTGGAATGGTCCATTGTCCCTCAGTTTGGAAAATGGTAGACTTCCATTCCCCGGCAGAAAGGAAGCAGTTGCCTCCGGACCAGTAGTCTCTGTTGCCTGTGATCTTGGTCCTTCCCACCACCAGGTTCTTGGGCCTGGAAAGATTCCTAAGCCAGGTTGTCCAGCTCCTGCCCTGACCCTGTCTGTTGACTCTCTGCTTCGATCTTCAACCTGAGAAGGAGCAGGCACTCAACACTCTCTCCCAAGCGTCTCCTGAGCACTTTGCCCCAGCACTACACTGGTTGTGGAAGAAAAATCTGTAAAAAAAAAAAAAAAAAAGGAAAAGAAAAAGAGGAGGGTTACCAACACGTCTTAGCTACCATATCCTATCTGCCTAGCTTCACCTGTCTTACTCCTGCTACCTGTGAAGCAACCAGTTCTTCCTGCATGGGATCCAACAAACTTCATGTGGGTACAGCTTGACAGTGCCTCACCTCAGGCTTACACTCTATGTCTCTTTCCTGGGTGGGGAATACCAGGGGAACCTGTCTGGCATGCACACATGCAGGGGGTTTAAGTTCCCATGGAGGGATACTTTGGCCAGTAGGGAAAGGAGATAAAGGATAACTTCTGGACCCCCCCCCCCTAGTTCTGAGACATATTTCATTTGGCATGAAGGAACCAGTTACACATTATGATGCATAATTAGATATTATACTCTTGTTTAGGCTCTTGCTTGCCCCTTCCCTATTTCATCTCTGCCCCCTCCAGTTATGACTCCTACTCTCTGGGATCACTTTTCCAATGAAGATACTTGCATATAAGCCTTTCTCTTATGCTCTGATTTTAAGAAAATCAGGTAGTTGGTACTAGGAAAGGCCTTAGAAATCCTGAGAATGGGATTCTGGAACTGGATTTCTTACTAGTCAGATGGCAATAAGGCCCCCATTTCTGGTGGAAAAATTGATGACAGGCCCTGACATGTAGCAGCATTACAGTTATTCAGATTTTCAGCTGTGAAGTATGTAGTTGTGTGGTAGTTATAGCACTCGAACTGCATGGGGACAGCAGGAATTATAAGGATTTGGGGGTCATCTGGCTTTTGTTACTTTTTAGAAACTTGCGATAAAGAAAATGACAGGCTTGGGTCACCAACCATCAATTCATGAACCTGCAAAAGCTAGAGGGCCTCCATGGAACCATTTAAAGGCATCCTCATCTCCTTTAGCACTAGGGCAGACCATGATGGAAAGCAGACCCAACATCGAATTGAAAGGACAGAGTGCCGTGAAGAAGATTAAATATAGACTTGATAGCTTCTATATCAAGGTCTTGATGGGAAAATAGTGGGGCCTTGAGAGCTGGGATAGAGACATTTGGGTGGATAAGCCTGAGAATCTTGAACTCCATATTCTCTAGAACCCTTCAAGCTGGCAGCTTCTTTTCTTTTGCCAATAGAGAGTAGCCTACCCCTGCATGGAGACCCTGTAATGACCACACCTGATGCAAGTCCTTTGCAAATGATGCTTTTCCTTTTCAAGATTCACCTCCAGTATCTCTTATTGCCTCCAGGCTGAAAGCCAGGGTCAGGTCTCAGTATAGCCCAACCTTGGAAGTGCAGTTCTTGTTTTGAAAGAAAATCGCTTGCATGCCAAAACAATTGCAGAGACTAGCTAATATGTGCTAGCAACAGTGGTGAGGACACTTATGGAAGTTGGGTATCAAAGGTGTTGGACCCAGGGAGTAGACGGGGGAGAATTGATTAAAATAGCACTCACTTGTGTCTAGGCATTCAGTGTTCAAAAACATTTGGAATGGATCCTAATACTCTGTTGGGATGGTTCCTTGAAACTTGGACATGATAATAGCCTATAATAAATGAGGTGGAGCTGCTATAACTTGGTATAGTCTTGAGGATGGTATAGTATTGAGGATGGAAACATAATGTTTGGAAAGGTTTTAGGACAGATTTGTTATGTGACACCAGAAAACCTACCATTTGAGTGTGTTTCTTGCATGGGACAAAGAACATTTACTTTACCAAGGCAACAGGGGAGAGGGGCACTAGTACGTTTGAGAAGCTAAGTAGGTAGCTGTCCTCTCTATGCTGAGTTTCACAGTATGAGATGCCACATTGAAACTGGGATCCCTGATATCTGTAGATGTGATGAGACTCTAAAATGACAGGTAGTGACACTTTGCCATTATTGTAGTGAAGAGCAAGGTCAGAGTAGCAACCATGGTGCCATACATGCAGAGTCTGTGTGATAACCAACAAACCATTGTGTTCCTAGGACTGGTTGATGGAGAGATAGCTGGGGTGTCCCTTGATTACTATAATAAAAAATATCTAAACCTTATGAGCAGAAAGTACATGTTAGCCACCACAATGAAACTTCAATTCCTTACCTAGTGTCCAGATCTACATTGCTCCCCAAACCCAGAGCCCAGATCGAAAGGGAAACTGGTTTCTTTGTGGAAAAACCCTATAGTGCCACCACAATTACATATGACAAATATTCTTCCAATCCTCCCCAAAAAGACCTAAGGACATTTGTGAAGGTAAATATGCTAGGGAAAGGGAACTACTTCTACTTTTCAAGAGCTGTTGGAGACAGGGCTTGAACTTACACAAGTAACAGTAAACCCAAAATGTCACAGTGGTTTTCTTGTTAGAGGTGGGAACTTATGAAGTCAACTGATAAATGGAGTTCTGGTCCAATGGTTTAATGGATCTGTGGACCAATCCTGTGGTCATTTGCCCGAATCACAAGTATATAATTGGGATAGATATTTTTAGCAGCTAGAAGAACCCTCGTATTGGTACCTTGATTTGTGGAGTAAAAATTATTTTGATAGGAGGAAGCAAGTAAAAAGCACTGAAACTGTCTGTTCACTCAGCCAAGATGGTAAATCAGAAGCAACACCAGGAGGGATTGCAAAAATCAGTTCTACTTTCAAAGACTTAAAGGATGCGAGGGTAATGGTTCCCATCATATCTTTATTTGATTCACCCATAAGGTTCCAACAAAAACCAGACAGACCTTGGCAGGTGTTGGTGACCACTTACTGCAAACTTAACCAGGTGGTTGGAACACTGCTTGTGCTATATCTACTGAAGCAGACCAGAATATCCTTTGGCATTCGATATGTGGCTGTCAGCCTGGAGAATGCATTATCTTAATCCCCATCAATAAGTGGGATTAAAAGCAGTTTGCCTTTATTTGAGCAGGCCAGCAGTACATATTCAGCATGTTGCCCCAGGGCTAGGTGAATTCTCTGCTCTCAGCCCTCTCCTGATGTGGTCTGTGGGGGCTTTGGTCTTCTTGACATTTCATAGAACACCACACAGTCCATCATATGGATGAAACTGCTGACATCATGCAAATTGGATCTGGCGAGCATCAAGTGGCAAGTACGTCAGATGTCTTGTAGGATACACACAATTAAAAGGGCAGGAGATAGGCCTCAAGAAGTTGCATAGGCTGCCATGACAATGAAATTGATAGGGGCCTAATGGTCTAAACATGCCACAACATCTCCTTTAATAAAAAGAATAAACCAGGTGCCTGGGTGGCTCAGTTGGTTAAGTGTCTGACTCTTGATTTTGGCTCAGGTCATGGTCTCGCAGTGGTGAGATCCAGCCCTGAGTTGGGCGCCATGCACAGTGTGGAGCCTGCTTAAAATTCTCTCTCCCTCCATTGATCTATGTGTCTGTTTTTGTGCCAGTACCATACTGCCTTGATGATTACAGCTTTGTAATATAGCTTGAAGTATCCAGCTATGGTTTTCTTTTTCAGGATTGCTTTGGCTATTCGGGGTCTTTTCTGGTGCCATACACATTTTAGGACTGTTTGTTCTAGCTCTGTGAAAAATGCTGGTGTTATTTTGATAGGGATTGCACTGAACATGTAGATTGCTTTGGGTACTATCAACATTTTAGCAATATTTGTTCTTCCAATCCATGAGCATGGAATATTTTTCCATTTTTTTGGTATTCCTCAATTTCTTTCATAAGCTTCTATAGTTTTCAGTGTATAGATTTTCACCTTTTTGGTTAGGCTTATTCCCAGGTATTTTATGGTTTTGGGTGCAATTGTGAATAGGATCACTTCCTTGATTTTTATTTCTACTGCTTCATTATTAGTATATAGAAATGCAACCGATTTCTTTATGTTGATTTTATATGCTCTGACTGCTGAATTCATGTATCAGTTCTAGCAGTTTTTTGATGGAGTCTTTTGGATTTTCCACATAGAGTATCATGTTGTCTGGAACGAGTGAAAGTTTGACTTCCTCCTTGCTGATTGGGGTGCCTTTCATTTCTTTGTGTTGTCTGATTGCTGAAGCTAGGATTTCCACTACTATGTTGAACAACAGTGGTGAGAATGGACATCCCTGTCATGTTCCTGACCTTAGGGGGAAAGCTCTCAGTTTTTCCCCATTGAGGATAATATTAGTAATGGGTCTTTCATACATGGCTTTTATGATCTTGAAGTACAATGCTTCTGTCCCTACTTTTTTGAGGGTTTTTATGAAGGAAGATTGCTGTATTTTGTCAAATGCTTTCTCTGCATCTATTGAGAGGATAACGTGGTTCTTTTCCTTTCTTTTATTAATGTGCTGCATCACATTGACTAATTTGCAGATATTGAACCAGCCCTGCATCCCAGGAATAAATCCCACTTGATCGTGGTGAATAATTCTTTTAATGTATTGTTGGATCCAGTTGGCTAGTATCTTGAGAATTTTTGCATCTGTGTTCATCAGGGAAATTGATCTGCAGTTCTCCTTTTTAGTGGGGTCTTTGTCTGATTTTGGAATCAAGATAATGCTGGTCTCGTAGAATGAGTTTGGAAGTTTTTCTTCCATTTCTATTTTTTGGAGCAACTTTAAAAGAGGAGGTGTTAACTCTTCTTTAAATGTTTGGTAGAATTCCCCGGGAAAGCCATCTAGCCCTAGACTCCTGTTTGTTGGGAGATTTTTGATTACTGATTCAATTTCTTTCCTGGTTATGGGTTTGTTCAAATTTTCTATTTCTTCCTGTTTCAGTTTTGGTAGTTTATATGTTTCTAGGAATTTGTCTATTTCTTCCAGATTACCCAATTTTTTGGCATATAATTGCTCATAATATTCTCTTATTATTGTTTGTATTTCTGTGCTGTTGGTTGTGATCTCTCCGCTTTCATTTGTGATTTTATTTATTTAGGTCCTTTTCTTTGTCTTTTTTATCAGTCTGGCTAGAGGTTTATCAATTTTGTTAATTCTTTCAAAGAACCAGCTCCTGGTTTCATTGATCTGTTCTACTGTTGTTGTTGTTGTTGTTGTTGTTGTTTATATCATTGATTTCTGCTTTAATTTTTATTATTTCCCTTCTGCTGGCTTTAGGCTTTATTTGTTCTTCCTTTTCCAGCTTTTTTAGGTGTAAGGTTAGATTGTGTATTTGAGACCTTTCTTCCTTCTTTAGGAAGGCCTGGATTGCTACATGCTTCCCTCTTATGACCGCCTTTGTTGCATCCCTCTTTCTGCCCCTCCCCCGCTCTTGTGCATGTAAGAGCGTGCCCTCTCTCTCTCAAAAAAGGGAAAAAGAAAGAAAGGAAAACAAAAAAGAAGAAAAGAAAAGAAAAAGAATAAATTATTTTTCCTTGAACTGACTACCCCTAAGAAAGAGACACAGAACTTGGTGGATCTTTTTAGATTTTGGATGCAGCTTAGAATGTAGCTGGGAATTTTTCTCCAAGATATTTATTGGGTTATTCAGATATTGCCAGTTTTGAGTGGATTTTAGAACAAGCGAGGGCTCTGCAATATGCCCAGGCTGAAGTACATGCTACTTTGCCTCTTGAGCCCAATGACTCATCAGGTCCAATGGTGCTAGGTGTGTCTGTGGTAGAAGAAAATGCTGTGTGTAGGCTTTGGCAAGCTCAGATAACAGAGTCATAGTGTGGACTCCTAAGGTTTTAGAGCAAGGTCATGCTTTCTATGGCAGAGAATTGTTCTCCTTTTTAAAAAAAATTAAAAACTTTTTAAAATGTTTATTCATTTTGGAGAGACAGAGAGAGACAGAACATGAGCAGGGGAGGGGAAGAAAGAGGAAAACACAGAATCTAAAGCAGGCATCGGGCTCTGAGCTGTCAGCACAGAGCCCGATGTGGGGCTTAAACCCAGGAACCATAAGATCATGACCTGAGCCAAACTTGGTTACCTGACTGAGCCATCCAAACGCTCCCCCCACTTTTTTGTTCTCCTTTTATAAAACAGCTCTTGGACTGCCACTAGGATTGGTAGAGAATTAGTGCTTGCACATGGAACCCCGAGTAATTATAAGACTGCAGTTGTCCACCATGAGCTAGGTATTATTAGATCCATTACCTTATAAAGTCAAGCAAGTACATGCTTTGTATGATGAAAATAGTAATTTGACTTTGGATACAAGAAGGTCCATAGACTCAACTAAATTACACAAATAGATTGTCCAAGCTCTTGTGTCATCTACATCAGTTGCGTTGATCATGCCTTTCCTTCAGCCCATACCAGTGCTTTATGGAGTTTCCCTATGACCAACTGATGGAAGATAAAATAATTTAGGCCTTAGATTTAGATGGGTTGGCACAATGTATTGGTGAAAGCTGAAAAAGAAACGGACTATTGCTACTTTGACACCCCACCTCAGAAATGGCGTAAAGAACACTGGCAATGGGAAACATTCCTAGTGGGTGGAGTTGCAAGTGGCAGACTTGGTCATCAACTTGGTGTGAAGAGGGAATTGGCCTATAAAAGGATGGACCAGTGGGTAGTGGCAGGTGTCATAACTAGTTGTCACGGGTTGAATTTTGTCTGCCTTCCAAATTCATATGTTGTAGTCCTAACCCTAGTATCTCAGATTGTGACCTTTATTTGGAAATAGGGTCATTGCAGATGAAATTAGTTAAAATAAGGTTATAGTGAAGGTGTGAGCCCCTAATCTAAAATGACTGATATCCTTATAAGAAGAGGAGATTAGAATACAGACACACACACAAGGATGAGCATGTGAGGAGACACAGGGAGAGGTGACCATCCTCCCTGCCCTCAGAAAGAACCAACTCTGCTTACTCCTTGATTTTGGACTTCTAGCCTCCAGAACTGAGAGGCAATACATTTATGTCCTTTAGACCACTTAATTTGTGGTACTTTGTTATGGTACTCTAGCAAAATTAATACACTAATTGGCTAGGGACCTGGAAAGAACATGCTTAGAAAGTCATGTTCATGGCAAGGGAGGAACAACAATGGGATCATCATGTACCCAATCACTCAGTAGTAGCAGGTGAAATAGAATAGCCTATTAAAGGCTTATCTAAGATGCCAGCTTGGGGACAACGCACTATGGAGTTGGCACACTATCCTTCAGGATGCAGTGTACACATGGATCCAATGGCTGATATATGGTTCCCAGTAGTTAGAACCCACAGATCTGGAAGTCAAGAGGTAGATATAGGAGTGGGCCTTATCACCATGATTCCCAGAGACCCGTTTGTTGAATTTGTGCTTCCTGTCCTTGAAGCTTTAGTCTTTGCCAGATTAGAAGTTCTGGTTTGATAAGACAGAATGTTTCCACCAGGGGTCACAGAAAGGATTCCATTGAACTTGAATCTGCAATGACCATCTGGTCAGTTTGGGTTTCTGATGCCAGCAAACCAGCAGGAAAAGAAAGGAGAGATTAGGGTTGCTACCACACAGTGGTGGCAGGGAGGAATATATTTAGAGCCTGGGGAATTCAATGGAGCCATTTTCTTGAGGTTTCTATGTCCAGTGATAGGAATTATGGCCCAATAAAAGCAAGGTAGCTAAAATCTTAGAGTCTTTGGGGATAGAGGCCTGAGTCGCCTCACCAGATAAGCAACACAGACCAGCCAAAGTGCTTGTCAAGGGAAGAATATTTCTAGAAGTGAGGGTGTAGGAGGGAGATGATGAATTCAGTTATGGCCTAGGGATCAGCTGGGGCACCAGGGACTGTCACATTTTCATTAACACTCTTGCCTTAAGTCTTTGCAAACATTGCAGCCAACCATCATCTTAAAGGGACCTTTGGGATGGATTGGTCTTGGACTTCATGTGTCTCAGGAAGTAAGAGCATTTTATTTTCTCAAAAATGGAGGCCACCTATTGTAATAGGGGAGTTGGGCATAATGGAGGGCACAAAGCTGAGTGGTACAGGGATTGGACTGTATAAGACATTTCAGATTCTCCTAGCCTCACCCATTTTTTATTCCAGCCACTGTTGTGGTGACCAGTTCTGTGGAGATTCTGGCCACCTTCATGCTTGTGCAACCTGCCAATTCTTTGCAGTGTCTATGACTAATGCTTCTCTCCTAACTTGGGGTTCTCTGATGCCCAGGGATGGGATTCTGGGAATGCACTCAGCACCCATGCGTGTGCAGTCTGGCATTCAGGGGGTTTTAACACCCCATGAGGTAACTACTTTCCTTTTTCTTCCATCACGGATGATCTTGAGATGCATTTCATATGGCTTTTAGATGGTCCCATAAATTCAGTCAGCCAATTGCCTTTCATAGCAGCCAACTTGATAAACACATTATTGTGTTGACTTTCTTCCCTTCCCTGCACTGTTTCCCCTGCCCCTCACTTCTGCTCCCTGGGGTCACTCTCCCCTGAAAAATATTCACACATAAGCCTTTGTCTTAGGTCCAACTTTATGGTGAGTGCAGGCTAAGAGAGAAGGGACATGCCTGTCCTCACTGAGTTTCCAGGCTGGTTGTGGAGACAGATACAGGACATTTATATATCTGGAATAATGTGTCTCACACAGGGGCTATGCCCAGTGCAGCAGGAGTGTGGGAGATCATAGGAGCCCTATGTAACCTGGGGGGAGGTGCTTAGGAGGGCATCCCTAAATTGTGATGGTTTAGCTGATGTATGAAACATGAGTAGAAAGTTAATCAGGAAAAAGGGGTGTGAGCCAGCACTTTGGGGAAGAAGTGTTTTTGTAGGAATAAGGGGAGGAGAGGATGCATCAGAGATTGGTGGATGTTTCAGGCTTAGAAGCAGGGGTGATTATGGGGATGCAGAGGATGTTGGGCCAGCCAGAGCCAAGCACTCTTTCTAGAAGTGAGGCCCCAGAGGAGATGGGACAAGATGGGGTCCAGGACCCAGGGGAATGGGTCAGCCATACTCAGGGGAAAGAGCAACTCTTTTCCTCTGAGACTAAATAGAAAGAAGGAAGAGAAGGAAGGGAGATGTGTGGTGATTTTGAGGTGAAGAGGAAAATCGAAGCTTCCGTTTAGATGACTTTGGTCTTTGTAAAGCCTGAGCTGAGTCTGCTGCTGGCCGAGTCAGGGTGGGGCCAGGGCTGGAGGAGGCTGGCGGAGAGGCTCTGGACAGCTGCTGTGGGGAATTCCAGAGGGATTGAGTTGACAGAGGGAGCGCCTCCTCCCCTACCTGCCAGCCAGGCAGATGGGACCTCACACAGAGGAGGGTCTTGGGATGTTCGTTGAATGTAGGGTGGGTTTGCCACTTGTGGCCTAAATTGCTGTGAGTTCATACTTACCTTCCACTTGACCGATGCTTCGTTCTACTTCTTACTGCCACCCCCACTCTCCCCAATGAAACCCCCTTCTCATCCCTGAGCCTTTGCCTGAGTTGTCCCTCATGTAAGCAACAACTGGTCTTAGATCCCCCCAAGCCACAACCCACATTCTTCAAATTTCAGCTCAAAGCCCCACCTCTAAGAAGCTATCTTTGTGATTAATACCAACCATTCTCAAACCTCTCAGCAGAAGCCCCAGACCAGCCCTGTTGTCCCATGCACTCCTATAATTCCTGTTACTTTCCGAATTTAGCCAGGGCCAGGAGATGACAAGCACCTATCTCAGAACCCATGTTAGAATGCCAGGTCTGAAGGGCAGGGTTGAGTGTCCTGCCTGCCTCCACCCCATCTTGCACGTAGACAAGTAAGAAGTCCAGACTTCCTTGGGGGTCAAAGACTGTCAAAGGTGAGCCTCATCCAGGAGCTCCAAGAACATTCCAGGAGTTCTCACACTAAGTCTAGGTACCTGGAGGAAGACTAGGAAGGGCTTCAGGTCATCAATGAGACCCTTGGATTTGGACGCAGAATATTGTGTGTGCTCATGTATGAGATTCTGTGTGTTTTTCTAGAGAGAAGTTCCATAACTTTTCTCAGCCCTTCAAAAAGATCTACCCCTGCATGGCCTGGAATCATGACTGTGGACCTTTCTTACAGGACACACCCTGCAGTGGGCTTACACCCCACTGCACAACTCACCTGCAGAGCATCCAATCCAGACAGTCAAATTGCCTGGTATTGTGGCCACAGATATTTGCATTTAGCCAAAATGCAGTGTGTGAGTCATAACATCCCCAACATCCCAATAAATGTTTGACAATTAATAGAGAACCAACCAGGTTTATGGGTATTGTGGAAATCTAGAAAATCTTAACCTGTTGGAGCTGGATCATGAGTTTCACCAGATGTGAACAGAAGGCATTCCAGGAAAAAAGAACTGTGAGATCAAAAGAGTTTGGGGGATCCTGGGTTAAACATCATTAAATGGTGCTCTTTGTGGTTGGACTAATGAGAGTCTTCATTAGGTAATGGAGGCTTTGAATTTTCAGGAGAGAGATAGAGTATTTCCCTGCTGGATTTAAAGTACTATGTAACCCGTTCATAGAGACTCTAATAGAATAATAGTTCTATTGACCCGGTTTGAGTGGGAAACCATTTCATGACTTTCAGGGGGTTCTATTCACCCCCTACTTAGCTGGAGAAGTCTGCTGGGCACATGAGCTTCCTTGGGGATGAGTGGACATATGGTCAGGGCAAATGTGAGTGCTCAGGTACTGCACACACTGTTGCTCCCTACCGCTACCCTCAACCCCAGCTGCCATGTGTCTATCCTACAATACCTGGTATAGCACTTACTTATGTCCCAGACGCCATCCCAACCACTTTACAGTTACTCACTGTATCAGGCAAGGTTAGCAAAGGGAAACTGGGCCAGTAGGATATAAATATATAAGGAATATATTAAGGAGTTGGCTTATGCTATTGTGGGGGCTGGCAAGTCCAAAATTTGCAGGACAGGCCAGCAGGCTGGAAACTCAGGCAGGAGCTGATGTTGCAGTCTTGAGGCGGAGTTTCTTCCTCCTCGGTAAACCACACTTTTGTTCTTAAGGTCCTCTGACTGATTAGGGCAGGCAGCTAGCCAGTGACAGAGGCAGGATCTGAACACAGGTAGCCTAATTTCAGATGGCGCTCTTCCTACTATAGCAGGCCACATCTCAGAGCAGCCTGCCCACCAAAAGTCAGTTTCTCAGGCCAGTGGTCCCCTGACTCCAGGTCAGGCTTTGGGGACAGAGGCTCATAGCCAGCCACAGTCTTGGGCCGAGGGGGCTGTGATGAACCCCCTCCCCAAGATTTTCCGCTGACAGGAGACGTTCCCACAAAGGCAGCAGGAACTTGGCACCTGTCTGGGCCAGGCCTGCAGGGCTTTATTTGACTGCGTGTTTGTTTGCAAGTGTCTCCGGGTTGTGTTTCCTGGGCATGTGTGCTCAGGCTTGCAGGGGTGGAAAGTGTGGACTTGCTGCCTGGTCAAACTGTGGTGCTCAGTATCTCTGTGCTTCTAGCATTGCTCAGGAGCTCTCCCAAAGTCTGGCACTGTAGGCCCATGCCTCAGTGCATGCCCATCTGGTACCCCAAGCCAGCACCATGGGCTGCCAATCTCCCAAATGGACATGCCTCCATGAGATGTCCAGAGGCGCCTCCCATGCTGGCCATAGGGCTATACTGCAGGCCTCGCTACTCAGATGAGGATGGAGCTGGGGGCTGAGGAGAGGACCATCTGTCCCTTGGATTGGGCCTAACATGATGACTTTGGGAGAGGCTGGTCCCCTCTCTGGCCTCGGCAATCCCATCTGTATGATGAGAGGAGGAAGACCAGAATGATTCTTAGTGTGCTCTCTGTCTAAAAACTGGTCTTGGACAGCAGAGTTTGAAGACACTTCCCAGATGGTTCTATTGAGGACTCATTTTCTGGAGCTGGGTTTCAGGAGCTGGCTATAGACAGCTGATGGCTACACAGCACTTGTTTGCACACTTGCATAAAACAAACAAACAAACAAAACCCAACAGATCTCTAGTAGAGGACGCCATTCTAGGGGTAAGGGACAGCAGTTGAGACCAATACAATTTGGGAGGAATCAGGAACTTTAAGAGATGCAGCCTCAAAGTTTACTCCCTCCCTCCTTCCTTCCTCCCTTCAGCTTTTCTCTCTCCCTCCCTCCCTGGCTGTTTGTCATTTGACCCCAGCACAGGTCAGCTCCAACAGCTGAACAAGGACAGCAGGCCTACACACTTGGATCATCGGGGGAGGGGGAGACTAGCAGCATTCTTCTCCCGCCTCCCCTCACATTTAACACACACTCCCCCATTACTCTGAAAGAAAAACGCCAGGATTCCGGGAAGCAGTACAAATGTGTGCTGGCCTTGGATCCTCAGATCCTTACAGAAGGCGACCACAGATGTGTGTGCTGCAGGCTCTGGCCTCTCTTTCCTTCTGGCAACCTGTGTGGTTGATCCTTGGGCCTCAATGCTGATCATAGGGAAGGCAGCCCTGATCAACATCGAGTTTAGAAGAAAGAACTATCCCTGCCAAGGCACTCTCAAGGGGCATCCTATGCTGGGCTGTCTCAAGAAGAAGAGCCTAGAAGCCTGAGTCCTTGATCTTCCCTTGGCTTTGCTACAGATTCTAGACATGCTCCTGTCCATTCCATGCATCAACTCAACTGTTGATTCTTATGCCCACTACATATTACCAGGTGCTGGCAGTGAGCTAGCCCTGGAGGCAGAGTGGTGAGTGAGAGCCACCTCATCATTGCCCTCCTGATACATGCCATCTTGCAGTGAAGATAGACAAGGAACAAATAATTGTTTCAAAGGCTACAGGGAGTCCCCTGCCACTCTGAAAGGGATAAGGAGCACCATGGCCAAGAGCAGGTGCTCAGAACTAGGCAGGGTGAGGGCATTTGATCACAGATGTCCTACCTCAAAGTCTGGGGCTTTTTCTACCTCTCTTCACCACCTACTCCCAGCAGTTGCCAATTGGATTGTCATTCATTGTCATCCAATGACCTTATAGCCAATGACAAGGTCTTGCACTGGCTTCCTCTTGCCAAGCCAGGTGATAAAACCAAGGCCCTTGGCAAAGTGGAGAGAATACCAGGATGTAGGCAGCCAGGACACCTTATCAACCTTCCTTGGTATCCTGTCCTCACCGGCAGAGCCAGGCTCAGTCCTGGGGGTCCTGACACCTGGGAGTGGGACAGAGTTACAGGAACCTGAAGGGGGCCTATCAGGTAGGGTTGCTTTGGTGAGGGATGCTGTGGGTATAGCTGTGTTTAACATGTAGAGGGAACCAACCAACTTTGGCCCCTCTTCTGTGCAATAAGCCTGCACTTGACAGGTATGGAAGCTGAGAATGGATAGGAGTGTGACTTGTCCAACGTCGCTTGGCTAGTAAGTGACAGGCTGGGATCAGACCCCACATCATAGGACTCTAGTACCATGCCATACTGCTTTGGTGGGTTTTGAAGGGAAGAGGACCTGTATTGACTGTCCCCAGCATAAGAGAATCCAGAGGACATCAGACTGTCAGAAAGGGGCAAGAGAGAGGGCTGGCTGAGTGGCATGTGTTCTTCCAGCCCAGACTTAGACAGCTCTGTCCCAGGGGACTACCTGCAGGGTCCTCCAGGGCTGGGCGACAATGACCTCTTCTCTTGCTTCGCTCTTGCTGCACGTTTTCCTTGGATTTTGGAATGGCAGTCAAGGCTTTCTAAGAGCTGGCATCATACTACTGTCCAACTCTGGGCTCAGCACTTGCCCAGTGGTCTGAAGTCATCCTGATGCCTGCCCTGTGTGGGAAGTCCATTCGGCAGTCCCACTTGACAAGAAAAAACTGAGAGGCATAGAGTAGGAGAAACAGACCCAAGGCCACCTGGCCTCCCATTGTGTTCTTGTGCCTCTTTGACCCCACATCGAAGTGTCCCTGGCTGTGCCTTTCTGCAGAGTGGAGACTTGGGGCACGCTAGCTGAGCCATGTTCCTAAATTTCACAGAAAAATCTGGAATTCTGTGACAGCCCCCTCACACTAAAACACTGGTTCCCTTTGCAGCTGCACAGATATCATTCTTGCAGCAGTTTGCACTGCTGTCCACTGTCTGCCAGGAACCAGAAGTCCTGCCCATATCTCTGTGACTACACCCATCAGCTTTCTTCCCTCCTTAGGGTGGGGCTGACAGGCAGTTCTCAGACCCCCCAGTGCACAATCCTGCCTTCCTGCAATAAACCTGATGGTCTGATCCAATTGTCATTACACATAAAATCTAAGTAGTTCCACTGGGAGGTGTCCAGTCCATTCCAGGGCTAAATGTGGAAGGGGTGGAATCTCAGGAATTCTTTAGGCTCTCAGATTCCACCTTTCTCTTTTGGAGTGGAGGAAAGAAGGAGCAGTAACTATGAAACTATATCTTTAGCCCCAACTCTGGCTCTAAGGGGAGAGGGAGGGCCCGGGAACCTGTGGTGGGAGCCCCAGTGACAATGGCCACTCATACACCCTCAACTTTCTCCTTTGTCACCTTGGCCATCAGGTCCTCCACATTGTTTCTGGCTCACCCAAACCCCTCTGGAGCCTTGGAGCCCTGAGTCTGGGGGTGGGTCCTCTGGGGCCCAGTTGCCTGCCCCGAGCGGGGCCCTCAGCCCCTTGCCAGGCCAGCCTCTTCCTGCTGGAGTGCCTCCATCCTCAAGCTGGCCCCATGGAAGTCTCACTCTCCGGGGCCAGTCCTCTGCCCTGTGGCACCCGCCCCTGTCGGCTCTCTGAGGAGGACCAGGTCAGGGCTCAGTGGGGAAGGGGAGCCCCCCGAACTTCAGCCTGCATCTGTCTCCTCTGTGCATTCCTGCCACACCAGGGACATGAGCCATCTCTGTGCTGGGGGGTGGGGTTCCACCACTAGAGCCACTGGTTATCCCAGAAGCCCTGTGTGCACCTGCGTCAGGCTGGGACCTGCCTGTGGCTCAAAGGGGTAGCCTGCTGTCCTTTGCTGAGAGGCCCAGCACCAGGGGAGGCTGGGGAAGCCACCGGCCTGCGAATGGCAGTGCCCTCCCGCTTGTGGGGAGCAGCCCACTATTCAAGGGCTGTGGGAGACAGACAGACATTCAGGTAGGAGGTGAAGGAGACCCAGAGCTGAGGCCCCGTGCCTGTGTTCCTCTGACAGCCTGGGAAGGAAGGGAGCAGTGAGGGAGCAAAGGAGAGGCCAGGGAAGGAGGGGAGGTAGGAGGGCACGCATGGTTTTCCTGGGCATCCATTGGAAAAGCTCTATCTTGGCACCAGGGCCAACCTGAGACCAGGTTGGCTGCTTCTGAGACGGGCCCTGTGTTCTCAGGGGCCACGTGCTGGACAGATGCCACCTTCAGCAGGTGAGAGGGGTCACCACACCAGGCCAACTGAGTCCTCAAGGAAGAAATCTCCCGGTGGCCCCGGCCTCAGACCCATCGTTCCTGGTGCTATTGGATGGGACTTCCAGGTCCTCTCTCTGGAGACCGTGGGTGCCCAGAGAGACCCTGTAGAGAGCTCTGGCCAAGGACACAGAGACCCTGAGCTGGCCCTGACTTTCCTGTCACCTTGGCTACAGGCCCTGCCCCTGTGGGCCTGGTTTCCCCACCTGTCAGCAGCTTGGGCTGGGGACCTGGCTGACCTGACAGGCCCTGCCTGTCCTTTCCACAGACTCTCAGAGACTGGCCGGCTCAGGACTCCAGGTTCCAGACATGCGAGGGCCCCCTAGGCCACCCTGGGTCAGTCCTGGCTGCCTGACTGATGCACAGGGATGGGAAGCCATGCCAGCCTTGGGCCCACCTGTCTTTGCCCCTCCAGTCCCAGTATTGCTCCAGGGACATGGTGCTCCCTCCACTCTGCAGAACCATCCTCCCCATTGTGGACATTGCTGGTCCTAGAGGTTGTCATGGGGCAACAAGAGTTCTGATGGGTATGGTGACCTGGAGCTACAGATGTGAAAGGGGCGGCAGAGACAAAAGCTAGTAGAGCTCTTTCAGACTTGAGCTGAGTTTCATCCCAGTCATCATTCCCTGGAGTCCATGTAACAACCTTGGGTGGCAGTTTCTTGCTGTCTCCATTGTACAGATGAGGAAAATGGTGGCCCAAAGCCACACGGTGCCCAGCAGGCATGGTTCCAGGAGCTGGAATCCCACCCGAGGCTTGAATGACCCCCAGAGCCTCTAAATGAATTGCTGCTTCATGGGAGCTGAGACCCTGTCTGGACCTCACTCCACCCAATGCCCAGCACCATACCAGACACAAAGGAGACATCTAGCTGGCATTTCTTGAACAATCTCCTGACTAGAGGAGCCACCCAGCCAGCTAAACAGGGAGCTGTACCCTGTCCGGGCCTGTCTTGACCTATGGGGCCTGCAGCAAGGGAAAGCTGTTTCTGCAAAGAGGCTGTCCCTTGCCATATGGGCACATAGCACTGAGCCTGTTGCCAGGCCAAGGGGGCTGGTTCAAGGAGCACTTGGTAACCTCTGTTGTCACAGGGCGAGGAAAGCTGGCTCAGTGACCTCCAGCTCTGCAAGTGAAGGAACAAACCAGGGTGGGCTCATGCTAGGAGTGTACATTATAACCCAAGGGCGGCACTACTTCCCCAGAGGAACCCTGAACCCACTGAAGCCTGGGCAAGACTGGGTACCGCTGATTAATTATGGTGGGAGGGGCAGGGCAGGGCGGGTGGGGGGACGATGGGGGTGGCTGGAGGGGGCAATGCCTTCAATGTCTTCTAAGGAATTACACTTGTAGAAATGAGCATAAGTTACAATCAATTTCCAGATAATACTTGCCTTGAAAGACAGATTGGTGGCTTGCATGTTCATTGTACCCAAACTTTAATTAAACCCTTTAAAACGAAAAGCTGCCCGGCATTATTCTGCTAATTGACCTGACCTGGTGAAAGAAGGCCCTGTCTGGGACTGCAGTGATTGTGTGTTAATAACATTTATTCCTGCGGTCTCGCCCAACTCCCTATTATGTATTCAAGAAATGTGTGGGCTCAAAGCCAGTCATCACAAAGCAAAAGGAATAAAACCTCCAAAGACCCCTTCCCCCGCCTTTTACCTCCCACCCCCGCCCTGCCGTTTCTGGTCAAGCTCTGTCTGGGCTGGGCTCCCTGTGCCACAACTTCAGGTGGCACCATTTGGGCTTCTTTCCCTGTCCAGCAGTGGAGATTTGGAAGTCCCTATGTGTGCTGAAATTGGCAGTTTGCAGACTCAGCAAGGTCACGGGGGATTCAGAGAAGTCAGGGGTTCTGACCAACACAGCTCCTCAGGCACCTCTCCTTGGAGGGGTGCAGTGCTGGGAGCTGTCACAGCCCTTCCAGAACCTCAGACCTGGCTGTCCTGTCCTTTTGCTGCCCACGTGTCTGACAGGAAAGGAAGTGCCTGCGGCCTCGGCTCCCTGGCATTTCTTATGCCACACAAGTCGTGGGTTAACCCTGAATTTGAGGCCCAGCTCTGTCGCTGCCCTGCCGAGACACCATGGGCCTTGGCGTCCCCCTCAATCCTGGGAGGGGCAGTGGGGTCTCTGGGCCTACAGTCACTCTCATGCTTATGGAGCTGCAGGCCTCCTGGCCAGGGTGGGGGAAAGGCTCTGTTTGGGAAGACGTGGAGGGCACCCACCCTCCACCCCTGCATGGATTACCTGCATGCTCTGTGCTGCGAGTGGGGCAGGCTGGCTTTGATGGAGAGAGAAACCGCAGCACGGTGTTTCCTGATCAGCCCTGCCTCCCACGGGCCAGTCTCACCAGGAGTTTGTACCAGTGAGAGGGCCTGGTCAGAGAACTGTGTCCCCCTAGGCATGGCCCCAGGGTCTCCATGACACAGTGGTAGGCACTCTCTTAGTCACCCGACAAATGGGTGCTGAAGATGACAAAATGAACTGGCGCCAGGTGCTGCCTCGGTAGCTGTGGAGACAGAAATATCTAAAGTACCTCTTGGCAAGTGCTGTAAGAGGGATGTGTGCAAAGCACTGTGGGAACTCAGGCAAGGGAGTGACTAAGCCTTCTGGGGTGCAAGCTGTCAGACAAATAAGTCTTCTCAGGGAGGGGGCATGGGACCTGGCTTTAAGGGATTTACCAGGGGGAGAAGCAAAGGGAATAATGGGTAGGGGAGACTGAAAGCTCATGGAAGCTCCCAGTGGGCTCTGGGGTGCCTTTGGTCTTGTCGACATTTACCACCCTCATAGCCATGTGAGAAGGGTGATGACAGGGCTGTGCTTGGGGCTGGACAAGTGTGGAGTCCCAGATGCCTATGTGGAGAAGGCAGAAGGCAGTCACACTCAGGAAATCTGGAGGGGACAATGGTGGCAGTTGCCTGGCACATGCACATGTACACATGTGTGCACACATAGAGACACATGCACACATATGCACCCACACTCAGGCTGCATGCATGGGTACTGTTATGGATAGAATGTTTGTGTCCCCCCAGATCCTTATGTTGAAACCTTACCTCCAAGGGTGATGGCATTAGGAGGTGAGACTTTTAGGAGGTGCTCAGGTTTAGATGAGGTCATGAAGATAAAGCTTCCATTATGGGATTAGTGTCCTTATAATAAGAAGAAAAGGGACCAGAGTGTTCTTCATCCATCATATAAGGACACAGTGAGAGGGCATCTGTGTATGAGGCAGGGAGAGAGCTGAAGACCAGGAATGAAATCTGACAGCACCTTGATCTTGTACTTTCAGCCTCTAGAACTGTGAGAAAGAACTGTCTGTTGTTTAACCCCACCCAACCTATGGTATTTTGTTAGAGTGGCCTGAGTTGAGTACCAGAGGCACATACATGGACACACGCTCATACACAAGTGCACACACATGGGCACATACATACATACACGCACACAACCTACAGGCAGGCATGCAGGCATGTGCACATGCACACCCAGGGAAGCATTCACTTGTCTATGCACAGATGTGTGCTCACATCCAGAAGCATGCTCAAGGGCATGCCGCCACACACATGCACATGCCCACACATTTGTACACACAGCGTATGCACATTAACCTCCCTTTCCAGGGTACCCCAGCCTTCTCTGTTCTTGGGCATCCAGTCAAAAGGCTCTGCTCTGTGAACAGAAGCCAAATCTGGAACAGACCCTCAATGTCCCATTCATTCCACAGGCTGAGGCTCTGAGTGGCCCTTTCAGAAAGGCATGGAAAATCCTGTCCCACAACTCCTACATGGGATAGCTGTTCCAAAAGGGGATGGATCAAAATCCATTCTTTTATCTCTGCTTATACTTCCCCACCCCCACTGCCACCATCCCTGGAGGGCTGGTAAAGGGGCACATGGTGGGGGCAGAGGAGGCAGTGGCTGCAATTCTGGGGTGAGGGGAGAGCAGGCAGGCTTGAGTCTGGCCTGCGGGAGAGGCATCTGGCCTCTGTGTGTATGTGTGTGCATGGGTGTATGAGTGTGTACCAGTGTGTATGCATGTCAGCATTGAACTGCAGGCAGCAGCCCTTGCTTGGCCCCTTAGAAATGCCAAGCCACTGCTATCTACCACCTGCATCCATGCCAGTGTGGGCATGGCAGGATGGGTGTGAGCAACCCAGAGGGAGTAATAATGTCCTGTGACCACAATAGCCATGAGAGGGACTGAGGGTCAGGGTGGGGCGGGGGGTGGGTCACAGTCACTAGAAGCCCAAGTGGATCTGGAATACTGCACAACCAGGTTGGATGCCAGCTCCATCCTTGTGTGGCTTTGGGAGAGTCCAGTCCCTCTCTGGGCCTCAGTTTCCCCATCCTAAGAAATTGTTAAAAAGAAATAAATAGGTAAACTAGTTGCTACCCTTGTTAGATGAGGGAAAGCGAAACTTGAGAATCAAGAGACATGTATGTATTGTCTGCAGGTTCACTCCATAACATGCAACTGGCACAATGTCACCAAGGGCCAAGTTTGTGCAGGCTCTGCACTTGGGCAGGGAACATGTTCAGGGTCACGTTCGGCAATGAACATGGCCAGCTGTGTCTCTGACTTCAGGGGTTGACATTCTAGTCAGGGAGATGGAATAGATAGAGCTGGATGCAATGTGTGGGCTCTAAGGACCCTCCTCACGGCCCCCTCTGAGGCCCCTGAGGTGGTTTCTAAGTGGCCTGGTCAGAAATGGGAATCCGCTGTAACACTGAGGGTCCCAGAGGGAGGAAGAGAAGATGTGGTCGTCAGAGCAATGCCTCCCCCAAAGATGTCAACACTCTGATTCCCAGAACCTGGGATTATGTTACTTTCTATGGCAAAGGGGACTTTGCAAGCGGGATTAAATCAAGGACCTTGAGGGGCACCTGGGTGGGTCAGTCGGTTAAGCATCTAACTTGGCTCAGGGAATGATCTCCCATATCATGAGTTCGAACCCCACATTGGGCTCTGTGCTGACAGCTCAGAGCCTGGAGCCCACTTCAGATTCTGTGTCTCCCTCTCTCTCTGCCCCTGCCCTGCTCCTACTCTGGCTCTCTCGTTCTCAAAAATAAATAAACATTAATTTTTTTCTTTTAAATCAAAAACCTTGAGCTGGAGAGATTTCCTGGGTGGGCCCTAAATGTAATCACAATGGTCCTTACAAGAGAGTGAGACTCAGTAGTAGGACATGTGACTATGGAAGCAAAAGGTGGGATGATGTGAGGAAGGACATGAGCCAGGCATGAGGCACTCTCTAGAAACCATAAAAGGTCAGGAAGCAGATAATCCCAAGAGGCTCCAAAAGGAGCGCAGACTGCTGATGCCCTGAATTCAGCCCAGTGACTCCCATTTCAGACTTCTGACCTCCAGTAGGGTTAAGCGCATGAATGTATGTTGTTTTTAGCCACCAAGTTGGGTAATTGGTTACAGCAGCCACAGGAAATTTATACAGAAAGAAGTTGGCTCTTAGACCCTTACCATGTGCCAGGCTCTGTGCTCAGGGGTTCACAATGATTGTGTCATTTGCTTCATAGAACTGTCCCTATGAAAATGGAAAGCTCTTACCATAACACCCATTTTACAGATGGGGCTCATGTGGGAATGGCTTGCCCATGCTCTTCCAGCAGAGATGTGACAGCATAAAGACTGGGCCTGGGCCTGCTAACCTCTGGGCCCTCTGTTCTTCAACTGCCTCTGGGGAAAAGGAGCTACCAAGAAGTCATTCCAGCACTGGGGAAGGAAGGAGCTGTTCTGGGTCCTGCCAGATGTGCATTCTGTAAGCCTGGACTGGCTGGGCATCACAGTCCTCCAGTGGCTTCTGACTGCAGAAGTGATGCTCTTTCTAACACCCATGGCTGGGCACTGACCTCAGGCTTCAGCTAGAATGCCTGCAGGGGCAGTAAGCTTGTAGAGCTATGAGGCAGCCACCATTCTGAGCAGCCTCTCTGCCCCATCATATCCCTTGAAACCAAAGTGGTCTTGAATACCTGTGCTCTGGCAGGCTGGACACTGAGCCACAGAGAGCAACAGAACCTTTGCCAAAGGTCACCCAATTGGGTCAGTGTCAGATGGTGGCAGAGCCTGAGGTATCTGACTGCCAGCAACCCACTCTTTCTGTTGTGTGAGATCACTGGCCCTGATTTATGGGCCAGAGAGACCTGATTCAATAGCAGACACAAGCAATGACCAATTAGCCTGCTGACATGACATGAATTTCCTCACTGGCCTTTGCAAGACCTGTCTGAATAGCACAAGAAGGTGTTAACATTGATCTAGGAAGCCTCACTTCCCAGCCACTTGGATTAGCACTGATGATTGTCCAGCCTGTGACAACAGCAGTGGCTGGGAGGCAGTCTGGCTTACATGGCTGACCATGTCATCTTCACCTTTGCATGACACTCCCTTGGGAAAAACAGCCAGAGCAGAGGAGAGATGCATGGGCTTCCATCTCACCAGACTCAGGTCTGTGTCCCTGTCCTTTCCTCTTGCTGCCAGGACCCTCCTTTTGGGCAATGTCAGAGATAGACTTATAGCACCATTTGGGACAGTAACACAAGAAGATGGGAGTGGTCCCTTTTCCTTGGATCACTGGGGATCCCACAAGGTCTCCCCCTGTTCTAACTGCAGAAAGTCCTGGCATTGTGCAAAGTTCTGTACCACCTCCCCCAGCCTCTTCTCCAAGATCCTAGCTCCATGCTCAGGAGCCTCTGAGCAGCCCATACCAGTGGACACCAGAAGGTCAGACTGGAGATCCCACCCCCAGGGAGACCTCACATTCTAGTGGAGGAGAGAAAGGGGAGCCAAGGTCCCCCCAATAATCATAAATTAGGGCCTCAAGGCCTCAACGACCACCCAAAACTCTGTGAAGCACATCTTGTTATCCCATTCCACAAAGGATGAAAGACCAAGCCCAGGTTAAGCAGTTTTCCCACTGTTGCCAGTGGGGAAGGAGCCGACCACAGATGGGAACCCACAGAGTGTATCAAAACCAGTGCCAAGTCATGTGCTGGACAGGTCACGAGTCTCCAGGGGTCCCACTGCCCCTGAATCACATTTCAGGACTTCTCATTGACTTGAATTCTCATTTGGGAGCTGCCATATCTTCACTTCTGGTTGATCTTCAATATATTTTCTCTACTCCAAAGTAGTTAATGGTCTGTATACACTTTCTGAAATACAGCTGGGGGCTATTTCATCAGCACAATCTTTCATATTGTTCTAATACAGTGGTTCCCAAAGTGTGGTTTACAAACCAGTAGTAATAGTATCACCTGGAGCTTCTTAGAAGTGCAAGTTCTCGGGCCCTGTCCCTGCTCTGAACAAATCAAAGCAGATATTCTGGGAGTAGAGCACAGCCAGGACTGGCTACATAATTTGTGGGGCTCAGTGTGAAATGAAAATGCCATATCCCTTCTTCAAAATTTCTTAAGAATTTCAGGACAGTGACAGCAACTCATTAAACTGATCATGGGGCCCTTCTAAACATGGGGACCAGTGCCACTGCCCAGGTCATGTGCCCAGGATGTTGGTTTTTGGCTCATTGACTCTGCTTCCCCAAATACTTCAACTGATTCTGATGCCTGCTCACATGTGAGAACTGCTGCTATAACGCATTTTCATTTTAAAAGTAATACCTATTAGGGGGCGCCTGAATGTTTCAGTTGATTAAGCATCTGACTCTTGATTTTGGCTCAGGTCATGATCTCATGGTCTTGATACTGAGCCCTGCATCGCTCAGTGCTGGGCATGGAGCCTGCTTGGGATTCTCTCTCTCCCTCTGCTGCTCACCTGCTCACCCTCTCTCTGTCTCAAAAGAAATAAACATTTTTTAAAAAAGTAATACCTATTGGGGCACTTGGGTGGCTCAGTCAGTTAAGTATCTGCCTTTGGCTCAGGTCATGAACTCATGGTTTGTGAGTTGGAGCTCCACATCGGACTCTCCACTTGTCCATACAGAGCCCACTTCAGATCATCCGTCCCCTTGTCTCTCTGCCCCTCCCCTGCTTGCACTCTCTCTCAAAAATAAATAAATAAATAAACTTAAAAAAATAAAAGTAATACATATTAGTTAAAGAAAATGTAGGAAATACAGAAAGATACAAAGAAGAATATTAAAAAGAAAGACCCACAAATGATCTTGCTACCTAGATACAATCAACTGTTAACTTTTTGTCATATTTCTTCCTGAATTTTTTCTAAGCACAGGTTCTGGATTTTTATATACATGGGATCCCACTAAGCATGCTCTTCTTTAACATGCTATCATAAGCATTGTCCATGTAACCACACCTTTGGTGGAAATATCACCTATAGTGGCTCCCTGTATCAGCTGACCTGTAACTTCAGATCCCTCATGTTCCACCTTCTGCTCTATGGAGGCAGCATGCCTACTTTATGCCCAGAGTTATCTTATCTGAGTGGTCTGCTTAGCCATTCTTGGTACATGTGCAAATCTGGATACTGGACTCAACACTCACTGGGCCATCCTTTGATGAACAGATAAATATTGTTATTTTCTACATCTTGGGCAGACAATTTGAGGGTACACTTTTGTGGGTCTTTGGAGTATCCTCAGTGGGTCTGACCCCTGGTTACCCACAGCAGTGACAAACTCAAAACATACCTGTTTCATCTTTCCAGCCTCTCCCTACTATTCCTTGGAACCAATTCACAGAAGAAACATGTCAGACTCTCCTTTTGGGGTGAACACAAGCTGAGATGATACTCTTCCAGTCAAATGGATGGAGCATTGTTGTCTTAACTACTCGCACTTGTGGGCACTTCATTGACTCCTGGTTTTTCTCCATTTTATACTGAAGCGGGTCTCTCTGGGTGTGAAACTTTCCTGCACGCAGGTGAATTTCCCAGAATAGAATCCCAGAGATAGAATTCATGTGTTAAAATGTTGAGCCTTTTTTTTTTTTAGAGAGAGAGAGAGAAAGTGAGCATGGGAGAGGGGGAGAGTTGGAGAGGGGAAGAAAGAGAGAGGAGAGAGAGAGAGAGAGAGAGAGAGAGAGAGAGAGAGAATTTTAAGTAGGCTCTACACTCAGCACAGAGCTCGATGCAGGGCTTGATCCCGCAACCCCAAGATCATGACCTGAGTTG
Source organism: Paguma larvata (assembly GCA_030068075.1). NCBI lineage: Eukaryota > Metazoa > Chordata > Mammalia > Carnivora > Viverridae > Paguma > Paguma larvata. Next base: position 118,146,099 of record CM057830.1, on the reverse strand, counting down.
AAATCAAGTTGGATGCTCTACTGACTGAGCCACCCAGGAGCCTTGAAATGTTAAGTATTTTTAAGGCTCTTAATCCTGCTCTATCTAAAGGATAACAGGTCAGCTCTGACTGGTCAGGCCAGCTGCACTTGACCAACCAATAGAAAGCCTCTCCTGGCTTAAAAACATAGGAAGCATGGCCTGGACACAATTCTCACACAATTCACCAAGAATAAGTGGCAGGGCCAAGTCAGAGGTGGGGAATGGGAACATGGATGCACTAGTTTCTTATGGCTACCATAAGAAAGTACCACATGCCAATGGCTCACACAACAGAAATATACTGTCTCATAGTCTGAGATGAAGATGTTGGTGTCATTGGTTCCTTCTGAGCGCTATAAGGGAGAATCTGTTCACTGCCTTTCTCCTAGTTTTTTTTTTTGGTTTGCTGGCAATCTTTGGTGCTGCTTGGCTCATAGACGCATCACCCTGATCTCTGCCTTCAGGTCGACATGGCATCTCCTGTATGTGTGTCTGTCTCCAAATTTCTCCTTTACATAAGAACACCAGTCACATTGGATTATGGAATGGGCACATCCTACTCCGGTATGACCTTCTGTTAACTAATTACATCTGCAAGAAAACAATTTCTAAGTAAAGTCACATTCTGAGATACTGGTGCTTAGGACCTTGACGTGTATATTTGGAGGAGACAAAATTCAGTCCCCAACAATGGGGTCATAGCTCACACAGGAGGCCCTATCTGAGGCTGTGCCTCTATGTAATTGATAGGAACAAGATAAGGGCCCTCCTTTGAACCACAGCCCCAGAAAAACTTGGGAAATTATAGGTAGAAAGAGCAATGGTTCCTAAAATGGATATGGCATGGAGCTTGTCTGTAAATGGATATGGACTGGAGCTTGTCCCAAACCACAGTGCCTAAGCCAGGATTTTCGGGCCACCAGGCCAGCACAGGTCCCCTCCAATGCATGACTCCCAGTAAGACCAGAAGACCACAGATTCGAGCCCAGATAGCTTAACTCCTTATTTTTCCAGAGAGGAAGCTGAGGCCCAAAGAGGGCAAAGGGCTTGCCTTAAGTCATAGAACAAGGAGGTAGCAGTCAGGCCTGGAACTATGTACTCTGGACCCCCAATGGTTGCTCCATGGCTGAATGTCTCCTTCCTTCTCCTCTTTAGCAGAGACTCTCAGAGCCATGAGGTCCAAGAGAGAACTAGGCAGGTGGGGACTCACTCGAGTACACCCAGCAACCCAGTGATGAGGCCAAGACCAGACTTGAAGTCTCTTGACTCCTAGCTCAGTGCTACATCCAACACCCCTGCAGGTGGTGTCTATCCCTGTCTCTGTGGCACATTACACAGACACTTTGTTAATAAGAGTGTCACACCAAAATGTCTTAACTCAAATATGTTTGAGAAATGTTACATTCTTCAAAGTTAAACCACTGAACTTCTCATGGTCTTTTCCGTGTTATGTGTAAATCGGGTCCTCCAACATGGGGATAGAATGTGTAGATTTTTGCAACTACTTAGACCTCAGAACTCCTTTATCTGTGAATCTTTGTTAACTTTTCTCTAGACCCTTGGGATGGGCCCCTGAAGGCTGTGGGAGCCTTGAGGTCTCTCTATAGGGCAGCAGGCAAAACAGTGTGGCTCTTGGGAGGATCCTGCTGTAGGAACATATGGGAAGACCTGGGGGTGGGTGTTTGAGGGAAGAGGTCTTCAGCTCCCCACCTGCATTCTGTGGACTCAGAAATGGGAAACATCTCTGGCCTCTGTAAGAATTATTCAAACCTCCTCTTGACAGCACCCCTTAATAAACCTCTAATTTATTCTGTGCTGAAGTTTCATAGACATATTTACCTCTCTACAGAAACATCCAGTATTCTTTTCTGTTCTCACCCACACCTGCCATAGCACTTAATAGTGTCTTGTACCATTCAGCCCATAGCCAGGAAAAATATAGCCTACTTCTCATACCAATTTCCATCCTCATGACAGAGCTCAGTGTTTCTGGAGGAAGCCTGAAACTTTCAACCCACAAAGGAAGGGGATCCAGATAGAAGTTGTAAGTGGCCTGACCCATGGGAGGGCCATGGTGGCTTCCTTGTCAGCTCCTTAGGGAGGAGCCAGGTCTTACCTCCATACCAGCAGTGTGTTCCCCATGACCATGGCTGGAATGACGGTGGGATGGCCAATCTTTGGAGCTGGAACATTTGCAAAGTGGGCTTGATCATCAGGAAAGGGAAAGGGCCTCTCTCGAAATTCATGAGGTCCAATTTTGAGGAGTCCAGGGTCAACAGGGCAAGTGCATGGAGATGAAATGTCCCTTCTGATAGAACCTGTTTCCCAAGCTGAGAGAAAGTGTGTTTGGCTAAGCACTTTTTCTGGAGCCCAAACTTGGCAAGTCCAGATGGATGCGAGCAATGGCACCTAACCTCCCAAGGCAGAAAAGCATAAGGTAGGAATCCCAACGAGGGGCAACCTTTACAGACAAGAAAGCTCATGTCTCAGATCCGGGTTTATAGTAGATTGAACTAAGCACTATGAAGCATTCATATTGAGAGCCAACTGACATGGATCAGGGTCCATGTGCCCAATGCATTTCATTGTTGTTCTTCTGGAGTTTGTGAGGTAGGTGTTTCTTCCCTTTCACAGAATGCAGATGGAGGCAAGAAAGATGAAGGATTTTGTTTAAAGTCACCCAACTACTTCATGGCAGAGCTACCCCAGGCTCTCAGAAACATGGAGTGTAAGTAGGAAGAGGAGCACTTGATTTGGCACCCTTGGCCACAGGAGAGGGCAAAGGAGCTGGTAGGGGCTGAGGGCACCACCCCACAGCCCAGGCTCCACTCTGCACTCAGTGCCCAAGGAGAAGACTGGAAGCAAAGCAGGCAGGAAGCCCCTGTTATCAGCGTCCAGGTTGCCTGTCATCGAAGGAAGTGTGTTCTCTGCCCTTGTTTCAGGGGAATTTAGGAGCCATGAAGCAAGTTGGGTAGTGCAGGGACTTCCTGCTGATTCAGGAGGTCAGGAGAGGATGGGCAAGTCCACCTGACCTCCCAATGCATGATAAAAGGTGTGTTCTGAATTTGGCAGAATATCCTGTTTTATTCATGAAGCACCGACCCAAAATAGAGTGAGAGCTCTTACATGTGGACGTCCTGGCAAGCTTGGAAAGTAAGAAACAAAAATACCTCAGCCACAATATTTTCTATCTCAACTTCAGGCAGGCATGTTATGTAATTGTCACTTAGTCATACTATTAAGTATACAAATTACCAGGTTGATAACAGGGTGGAGGAGGATGGGGGAGGATTTGCTGGGGGATAAGCCCCACCTCCCAGCTTCTCGGGAACTAGGCGACTGGCAGTGCTGTGGCCGCTCAGGGGCTCAGGAGCCAGGAATTAGAAGACACAGGAGGCAGCTCCCTGTCTCATCCAGTCTCCAGGGACCCTAACAATGGCTGGAAACAGGAAACCCTGCCTAGATCCCCAAGATGACCACTTCAGTTCCAAGTTTGGGAAGACTGATGGCCAGGGAAGCTGGTTCCCCTGAAGCCCATGGGAGGAGGAAGGGGCTGGGCTTCAGGCTTGGGAAGCCCCCATGGCTCCTGAGGGATTACTTAGGAGCAAAGCCTGTGAAAGCCTTTGTTGCCCCAAAGGTGGGAGGGAGGCTGGGGTCAGGGAAGCCCCCTCCTAAGGACCTCACCCATATCACCACCACTGACAGCCTCAACCTGGCTTTAGGGCCAGAATTCTGCTTGTGGAGAGGCACCTGGGTGGCTCAGTCGGTTAAGCATCCAACTTCGGCTCAGGTCATGATTTCACAGATGGTGAGTTCAAGCCCCACATTGGGCTCTGTACTGACAGCTCAGAGCCTGGAGCCTGTTTCAGATTCTGTGTCTCCCTCTCTCTCTGCCCCTCCCCTGCTCACGCTTTGTGTGTATCTCGCTCTCAAAAGTAAAATAAACATTAAAAAAAAAAGAATTCTGCTTGCGGAGAAGGATTAGGCAGGGGTGACAACACTTGAAACTTCAGTGCCTGAAGAAAAATGGCGTTCATTAGCTGTAAGGCCTGAACTTGATTTAGTTGTTGATCTAAAAACCGAAAAAGACAGAGACAGAGAGAGGAAGACAGAGAAAGAGAGTGAGCCAGAGCCAGAGAGAGACAGAAAGAGAGAGGTACAGATAGACACATGTGGACTGAGAGAAGGGGACAGAGAGATTTGAGAAAAAGTGTGCCTGTGTCAGAGATGTGTGAGCTTGGAAGAGCAGGCCTGAGTGTGGGAAAGAATGTGGCAGGAAGGGAGGAGGAGAGAAAATATGTTTGGTTGTGTTGGGAGGTGGGGCACATGGGAAGAATAATCGAGTTGTTTTCATCTTCCCCCTGAGGGAAGCTACACTCTCAAGAGAAGAGGAAGGAAGGAAGAAGGAATTGCAGGAGGATAGAGAGGGACCCCACACAGGCTGGGACTAAGCCTCCATATTTCCTTTCGGAAAGAAGGCTGGGTTAGGTGAGCATCAAGCTCCGGCCCAAGTGGCACACGCCCATACTTATCAGAAGCCCCCGCAGCTCCTCAGCCTACAAGGCGAATACACCTTTTGCTTTTCACCTTGGGGCCTGCCAAGTACAGAAGACCCTCTTGGGTACCCTTTCAGGAATCATAGTGACTCACCTATGTCCTTCATAAGCCCTACAGGCTGATCACACTTGGCGACTCCATCCTTGTTGACGTGGCCTCTCTCATCCCTCATCTTTGTGATTTTCCTCAAACTATTTCACCAACTTAGAATGTCTTCCCCTCCCTCTTTACCCCATACATACTTTCAGAGGGCAAATCAAATGCCACCTCTTTCGTGAAGCCCTCTTAAATTCTCCCAAGGATAATGAATCACTCTCATCTCTATTCTCCAGAAGCAATGTGCTTTTATCGAATTTAAAATTTGTCGTTCTGCTGTATGCTTTCTCTTTTCCTGATTAGCCAAGCATGCTTATAGAGATAATTCAGGCAAAAGTAGAAAAGCATCGGGGAGCTTGGGTGGCTCAGTCAGTCGAGCATCCGACTTTGGCTTAGGTCATGATCTCACGATTCATGGGTTCTAGGCCCCAAGTCGAGCTCTGTGCTGACACTTCAGAGTCTGGAGCCTGCTTCTGATTCTGTGTCTCCCTCTTTCTCTGCCCCTCCCCTGCTCATGTTCTGTTTCTCTCTCTCTCAAAAATAATAAATAAAAACATTTAAAAAATAAAAAAAATAGAAAAGCATCAAGAAAAAAACCCAAAGGGGGAAACCCACCCAAAATTCTGTCTCCCAAAAACAACTGCTGTTAAGATTTTGCCATATTTCTTTCTAGCCATATTTCCATACATAGTTTCCTTGCTGTATAGAGACATTAGTATCCTGCTTGTTTCATTTTCCATTTGTTTGGGAATGCTAAAGCAGAGTCCTCCTCATGCTGTAACTTTTGCTGCAACCATCAACATAACTCAGAAAACTCAAGAGGGAAGTTGTATGTATTTGCCCATGGTTTTAGTCTTTCTGTCGTCCTTCTTTTCTTCCTAACGTTACAAGACTTTTTTTTTTATCATTTATTCTCTACTTAGAGACCTCTGTTCAGCCATTCTTTGGGAGCAGGTCTATTGGTGACAAACTCTTCTAGTTTTCCCTCAGAATGAAATGTATTCTGAATTTGGGTATCTGGATTGACAGTTCTTGAAAAATGCTGTGTCACTTCCTTCTTCTGACCTCTATGGTTTCTGAGGAGCAATCTGTCCATCGTTCAAATTTTTCCCATATAAGTAAGGTATGTTTCTCCTCCACTTCATTCAAAATTTTTCCTTTGCCTTTTTTTTAGGACTGTGATGTGTCATGGCATATATTTCTTTGAATTTATTCCATCTAGGTTTCACTAAGCTTCTTGAATCTGTAGGTTTGTATCTTTTGACAAATTTGGGACATTTTCAGGTGTCCTTTTAAGTACTTTTTCAGATGCACACACTTTTTTCTTTCCTCCTGGGACTTTAATGACATGAATCTTTTTATAAAAATATTTTAAAGGTTTATTCATTTTTGAGAGACAGGGAGAGACAAAACATGAGTGGGGAGAGGTAGAGAGAGAGGGAGACACAAAATCCAAAGTGGGCTCTAGGCTTTCAGCTGTCAGCATGGAACCCAATGCAGGGCTCGAACTCATGAACAGTGAGATCATGACCTAAGTTGAAGTTGGACACTTAACCGACTGAGCCACCCAGATGCCCCAATGACATGGATCTTTAATGATCTTTCAATATAATGATCTTTTATCATAGTCCCACAGGTCCCTGAGGCTCTACTAATTCTTTTTTCCAGTCAATTTTCTCTGTTGTTCAGACTGAGTAAATTATATTGTTCTATCTTCCAGTTCAGTGGTAATCCTCCATCATCTCCAATCTACTACTGAGTCCATCCAGAGATATGTTCACTTCAGTTACTACATTTTTCAGATCTCAAATTTCATTTAGTACTTTTTTATATCTTCAATTTCTTTGCTAAGATTTTATATTTTTATTTGTTTCAGGCATGTTTGTCATTGAGTGGTGAAGCATTTTTATGACAGCTGCTTCAAAATTCTTGTCAGATCATTCCAACATCTGATTTGTTTCAGTGTTGGTGCCTGTTGATTGTCTTTTCTCATTCAAGTTGTGATTTTTCTAGTTTTTGGTATGACAAATGATCTTGATTATATCCTGGGTATTTTAGGTATTATGTTGTGATGCTCTGGGTTTGACTGAGATCTGTTACAGTAGGCCTTGTTTGACGCTGTTCAGGGCTGCTTTGTGATTGCCAGGTGGGGTTAGAAGTCCACGTTCTGTACTCAGTCTCCTTAGACACCCTGGGGGTGGGAGGAGAGGAAGGGACACCTTGTTACTGCTGAGTGGGAGTAGGAATTCACATGCTCCATTGGGCATCCAATGTTACCTCCCTGTCTGAAAGAGAGAGAAATAGCTTCATACTGCTCCTCACGTGGTCTCCATGGCACAAAGGGTGGAGGTCTCCTTAGTGCTGGAAGGAATGAAGATCTCAGTTCCCTACTTGGCCTTCTCCAATACTCTTCTCAAGTTGGGAGAAGTCGTGATACCTTGTTATAGCCTGGTGAGGGTGGAAGTACAGGCTTCACACTCAGCCTCTGCTGATTGGGAACGGGTGAGGGTCACAGTTTCTCTCTGATGCTTGATTGGAGTAGAGCAGCTATTTCCCAAAAGTTTTCTATCTTTTTATGCTTTCCCTTTCCTGGTCCTTCGGCTAGCAAGAAGGAAGTTTTTGTTAGGGCTTTTTTCGTCTGTTCCCACGGATGTTTCTGGGTTGTTGTCTTCTTCAACTCCAAGTCTAGGATATATGAGGCAAAAAGAAACCCCAGGGGACCTCCTTACTGTGTCATTCCCCAAGTCTCCTGGTCCCTGGCTGGTCTGCTTCTTCTGCCTTTCAGAGTCTCCTTATGTTTGTTTCATATGTAATGCTTGGGAGGTTTGCCGTATTTATTGAGAGAAATAAAGTCAATTGTGTCTATGCCATCATGTTCCAGCTGCAATTTCACTCTCTTCATCCTCATAACAACTTTGTGAGGCAGGTACTAATTTATTTCCATTTTACAGATGAAACTAATGAGGTTCAAGGAGATCACACAGATACCAAGTGCTAGAACCAGGGCTATTAACTCCTGACACAGAGTTTATTCCATGACACAAGATATGGTGGTTTCTGGTGCCATTCTGGAGGAGGCAATGGCTCTGCTTTCCCATACCTTCTCAGAGTGGGGAATGGGAACCTCCCTCATGCCCATCTTTGTGGGCAATGTGGCTCTTATTTGGCTTTTTTCAGCAGAAAGAAGCCAGAAGGAAAGAGATGAACAGGCTATGAATACATCTGGTTGAAAGTCAAGACAAAGCCCTATAGAGATTTCTAAGAATGAGGCAACATTTCTGGACCCTTCTCTTGCTCCTTTGAGCATGGTGGGCATGGTGGGCATGGTGGGCATTGTGGGAAATGGGCTCAGTATAATACTCGCTACCTCTTTGTGGTCTTAGAAGCACTTGTCCGTGTCTTATCTTGCTAGAAACCAAACCTTGGTTAGCTCCCATTTACAAGTGAGGACACTGAGGCCCATAGAGGTGAAGTGACTTGCTAAAAGTTCTGTAGCTTCTAAATGCTTGTTCATCTGGCTCCCTTATGACTGAGAAACCCCTCAAGTGGGAGTACTGCATCTGATTCACATGAGTCACCAGCATCTAGTTTAGTGCCTGGCATAGAGGTGACTTAGAATTTTTTCTGATTCCCTCCTACCCTGGCTCAGCTGTGGATGGGGTCTGGGGGCTGACTGGCACCCACTAGGAGTCCTAACTCTCACTCACGTGCAGAAAGTCAGGTCTGGGGCATGGGTAGGAGGTAAAACTAAGTGGGGAAGCCCATTGTAGGCTACCCATTTGGCCTGGGTGCCATTCCAGAGAGCCCAAGGATGGACAGTCCAAAGCTTAGTATTAGCCAAAAGGAGAATGGCTGGCATACCAGTGGGGTCCATGGGCAATGGTTGAGAGTTCTTTGGATGCCTTGTCTCCAGTGTTTAGGAAACGTTTCCTGTGGATGGGCCCTTAGCAATCCCCCCCCTTCACACCCCACTCTGTGCCTTTTGAGCAGGACCAAGCTGGTGACTTCATGCTAATTATAAGGCTTCAATTACAACCCCCCAGACAGTGGCTGAGCAGACATATCTCATGTTACATCTTTCTGAACCAAGCCAAGCTTATATATGTGCTGCTAAATAGAAATATTGCTATCGGATAAGATTCATAATAAACTGCTGCTTAGACTGAGCAGGAAGCTGCATAGGAGACTGGGGGAGAAGATTCATCTGGCTTCTCTACAATGAGGTTCTTGGTAGCATCTCATAAGCATAGCAGTTTGCTATGCATGGCCACACACACACACAGACACATACACACACAGACACACACACACACAGAGTCACACACACACACACACACACACACACACACACACACACACCAGCCCTTTGATGGAATTGTCTCTGTGATCGGGCAGGAGGAGGGGAGCTATTTTGCTGCACTATAGACTGGTTATATGGCAATGGGGCTCGTAGTGGCTTGGTTTGGTGAGTGCTGCCACATGGAGAGAAGGGGACATCCTCACTGAGTGGCCACCGAGGCTCGTCTTTACTTTCCACTGACCAATGCCTGAGCTCCAGCTATCAGGGTCAGGGCTCTAAAAACTGAGTCTGGGAAGCACTGTGCTGTGGGGGCTAGCCAGGCTGGCAGGGCCACATGGGAGACTGAGACTGTTCTCATAGCCTACTCACCTTGAGGCTCTGGGATTGCCACCTGGCAGGTTGGGATAAAGCAGCCAGGCCTACCTGCTTGTGGATTCAGGGAGCCCTTTGCTTTGGGAGCTTGTATGGTGGGAACCCTACAAGGGGGCTGGCATTTTTGATGACAGCAGTACCCTAGTGACCCAAGTCTTCATCACCTCCTGTCCACTGTCTTTCCAATGCAGCCTCACTATGTCCTAGGAAGAGCCTCCCCAAAGACCCTGTATGTAACCCAAATCCAGAACTCTTACTTTCTGAACCCTGAAACATTTTAAGCCTTGGTGGCAAAGGTGTACTTAGAGGATAGCCTCCTACATACGAATCAAATCAACTGTGTTTTTTAATTCTCCTTGGAGAACAATGAAGATTTCTGTGTAACCAGGCCTTTGGAGACTGGAGAGTTTGCAATTCTCAACTGGACTTTTAATGCACAACTCCTTGGCCTGGCATATTCTGTTAATACTCAGTGAAGTGACCATTCACTGAGCAAATACCACATGGCAGAGCTTACACATAAATACACGCTCTTCTTGAACCTTTACAACCAACCTGCCACAGTGTATTAGTTTTCTATAACAAATGATCACAAACTTGGTGGCCTGAGACAATAGAAATTTCTTCTCTCACAGTCTGGAGGCCAGAAGTCCAAGATCATTATTACTGGGGCTAAATCAAGGTGTCAAAAGGGGCACACTCCCTCCAAGCTCTGGTGGAGAGATCTGTTCCTTGGCACTTCTGGCTTCTGGTGGCTCCAAGCTCTCCGTGGCTTGTGGCCACATCACTCCCATATCTGCTTGCATGGACACATCACCTTGTCTTCTGTGTATGCCAAATATCCCTCTCATAAAGACACCTGTGATTACTTTTATGGCCCATCTGGGTAATTCAGAATCATTTTTCCCATCTCAAGATCCTTCTTTTTGCCCATTTTTTTTTGCCATTGTAAAGGAACATTCACAGGTTCTGAGGATTAAGGTCTGATATCTTTGGGCCACATTTTCCACCCTCCAGTTCTCTGGGGGCAAGGGTGGGGTAGGGAGAACACTTGTAGGCAAAGGCAGAATAGAGCTGTGACCACTTGGGGAGGGGCCAGGTCAGGACAGAAGTTGCAGGGACAGAATGTCCTGCTCTGGAATCAGGATGCGTGTCAGATTCTTCTCTGTGCTTCCCACCAAAGCGCTGAGCCCAGAGCCTAATCCAGAACCTGTATTCAGACAGGCTTGGAGGGAGGCATGGAATGGAGGATAGATGGAAGGATGGGTGATAAATGGACCAATGGAGGGCCAATAGGACCCATCAATGTGCCCTGAGCCCTCTCATCCTATCTGTGTACTTTTCCTCATAATCAGGACAGCTGCATTTCTCCTGGACTGTTTTCTTTCCCAGCCAAGGTCAGTCTTCCGTCCATCTAATGTTTCTCATTTGCTCTGCTTGTTGATTCTGATTCAGAGCCGAAATGCCTTTGGAAGTACAATCAACAGTCTCTTCAGCTCCGCTCACCAGCCTGGTGAGGATGGAGATCAGATGCCAGCTGGGCAACCACCCTCCTCTCTCCACACGGCCCCAGGCCCAGCTTCATGGGCACACCTCTCCCCGTTGCTGGCCAGGCCTCTGTGCTTCTCCCTGCAGTCCTGGTGGGGAGGCCTCTCTTGAATTTCCCTCCAGCATGGCCACTGTCCTGGCTGGAGCTGAATTCAGGCTTTTCTTCCCCTGAAGAGTATGTCCCAGTCTCCATGGAGCCCTCACCACCTCTATTGAAATTCAAGCTCAATGACAACACTGTCATTGGAAGAAAGTCTCTCTCTCTCTCTCTTCCTCAGATGCTCCATTCTATTTAGACTCCTCCCCAACTTGGTCAAACGAGCAGTGGTTATTTGTCACTCCAGCTGGCAGAATCCTTGTCTGAAGTGATTTCTGTGGCCTAAAACTCCCAACATCCTTCAGCTGCACATAGGTAACCACTACTGATCAGTTACAGACCTTGTCAAGCCCGAGTCCCCATGTGACATTTTGAAAACAGAGCTTATTTCTGGAGCAGGCCCTCTACAAGTCTGCTTTGTTTTTAAGCTGCATTTAGAGAACAGCCATCTTGGGTGCTGGATATGATAGAAAGGTGATTGGCTTTCAGCTACCTCTGTACTAGTTGTGTAACTTTAGGCAAGCCACATAACCTCTGAGCTATCATATTCCTCATCTGAAAATGTGGGTGGAATGGTCTCTACCTTATAGAATTATTGTGAGAAGCACATGAGTTAATGGGTATCAGGGAATGTAGGGCCCTCCTGTCCTCCTCTGTGGGAAGTGATATGGGTGTGGCTAGAATTTGAACTCCAGCTCTTTGAAATGAGTCAGGAGGGTGAGCTTCCCAGGCCTGGGCCCACCAGGGGTCTGGAGTCCAGAGGCTGAATTTTTTTATCTCTTTTGGAAACCTCAGTCTTTGCTCTTAAGGTCTTCAACTAATTAGATGAGGCCCACCCACACTATGGAGGATAGTCTGCTTTACTCAAAGTCAATTGGTTTAAACGTTAATCAATCTTAAAAATAACTTTAAAGCAATATCTAGTCTGGTGTTTGACCAAATACCTGGGCACCATGGCGTGGTCAAGTTGACACATATGATTAACTATCACATGCTCCTTGACTTTGGCTACTCTGCAATGTCCCCAGCTGCCTGGAACCTTGGTCAGGGCCAACTTTATGATCAGAAAAGAGAATCCCAGGAGATTGGGTGCTGCTTTTGTGAAATGAGATGGTGATAGTGTCTTTGGTGGCCTCTAAGCCACATCATCACAAGGTGAGCAGAAGCTGGAAGCTGAATTCTCGTTCACACTTTAAACTCCACATTTCTGAGCATGCTTTCCCTAAATGGTGTGAGGTAAGGCACAGGGCAGGCAGGCAAGGGAGTCAGGCTCTTAGGCTCTCCATGCTTTCGTTTTTGCAACCCCCTTTAGCCCTTTAACCTGGTAGGTACTTTCCAACATGTCTTGGCCTCCTGCCCTTAGGTAACACATCCTGGATTTATCTATTCCCTTTGATGCAGCTCTAGTGCATACTGTCAGCATTGCAGTCATGTGATATGGTGTTGTTTGGCTTCCAAATGTGTCAGCCTTAAGCCCCAGAACTTGGATGTGAAGGGCTCCCTGCAGATGGAGAGGCCAATGCACATCCAGAGCCTCAGGGTTTTTAAAACTTTCTCTGCAGTTCATTGCCCCCACCCATCCAGACACACACACACACACACACACACACACACACACACACAGCTTTGCCAAATGCTATAAAGAATGTTTGGAGGCCTTCAGAGTGTTTGGACTTGGATTCTATGACAGGTGCAGCTGGGTTCCAGCTGAAGGGTGAGATCTGAAGTGGGCCACAGGGGACTTTTGTCTTAATATACCAGGACATGGTTAAGTGTTGGATATAGAGATGGAGTTCTGATTCTTTTCCACTGATTTTGACAGCTGAGAACAAGTAAATCCTATGAAAACATTGGAGTCAACATGGGAAGGATGTAGAAATAACCAAGAAAGGCCCAAATTCTGGCATGGTAGGCTGAAAACTGTCCCCCAAAAGATCCAAGTCATGATCCCTTGAACTGGTGAGTGTTACCTTATATGGTAGGAAAAGGACTTTGTAGATAGGATTAAGAATCATGAAATGAGAGATTGCTCTGGATTAGTCAGGTGTGCCATAAATATAGTCACAAATGTCCTTCGAGGAGACAGGCAGAAGGAGATTTGCCAGAGACACAGACAAGAAGGCCAGGTGAAGATGGTGGCATAGGTTAGAAGAGGCAAGGCACAGAATCTCTGCTAGAGCCTCCAGAGGGATTGTTACCTTGTCAACACCTTGATTTCAGCCCAGTGATTCTGGTTTTGGACTTCTGGCCTCCAGACCTGTGAAAGAATGCATTTCTGTCATTTTATTTCACTTCATTTCATTTTATAAGCATTTATTTATTTATTTTGAGAGACAGCATATGTGTGAGCAGGGGAGGGGTAGAGAGAAAGAATCCCAAGCAGGTTCTGTACTGTCAGTGCCCAACATGGGGCTCGATCCCATGGACTGTGAGATCATGACCTGAGCCAAAATCGAATGCTTAATCAATTGAGCCACCCAGGTGCCCCACACTTCTGTCATTTTAAGCTCCAACTTTATGGTTCTTTGTTATGGTAGCCCTAGGAAACTAGCACGAGTAGGCTGATGTGAGTGCCCTTCTCTGGGAGAAGGAGGAAAGATCATGAATTGGTCATGCTGGAAGGGTCTAGAACAATCATCTGGATCAGGCTCCTTGATGATGGGGAAACTGAGGCCCCGTCCAAGAGTGGAAGGGCCTCAGAAAGGGTCCGCAGTGAGGTGGTGGTGGCTGGCTGACATAAACTCCAGTCTCCTGCTTCCTAGGACTGTGGGTGGGCATGTCACCTACCCATTGTTCATCTCAAGAGGTTTGGCTTTCCACCTTCTCCTTGTCTTATCCTTTCCTCTCCCCAGGGAATCTCTCTCTGCCTGTGGCTTCCCCACCATTAGTCTTTTTAGAGCCTTTGTCCTCCTGGGCTTCAGATCTCTTGTGGCCTCCAGTTTGAGCCTCCAACTACCCATGGCAGGGCTCACTTACTCTGTCAGTCTCCAGACTTCTTTCTGCCTGATTTGAGGTTACCCAGCACTCCCTGAACCCCAGGCGACATATCTTCCTCACAAGCAATCTCTCGCTCACATGAGAACACACTTAAGTAACAACGGCATTAATGCCAAATATACAGATGATGGCTCCTGTCTGCAGCCTCATGGGGTGTATAGGGCTCCTGAGCTTCTGCTGAGGCCAGCCTCACATTTTGCAGGCTGAAGTCTTTCTAGTACTGCCCAGCCCAAATACCAAGAGAGCAGGCTGACAGGCTTCCTGGCTGGCACTCTCTCTCTGCCCCCTCACCACGTGGTGCCTACCTAGGTCACATGCAGCATGCCATGTACTGGGCAGTTGGCAGGCAGACAGTGGTCAATGGGAATCAAGAGCTGGACCCTGTTAACATGCTGCTTCAACTACACCTTGGTCTGGCTGCCTGGTCCTCAGAACTGCCCTTGCGGCCACCACCACACCAGCACCGTGTCAGCCAGCCTTTCTGTGTCTCTCCCTGAGAATAGTTGGAAAGGGTACCACTGCTCATTTAAAAATAAATGCCATTTCCTAAGAAAGATACCAACTGTCCTGTTAAGGATTGGCATCCTGCCTCTCTGGATTTTAACACACAAATCTCCAGCAAAACAAAGCCCAGACCCTAAATAACGAAGGTGACTTTCACCCTGTCCTCATGTGCAAACTCTCAGCAACCTGCTTTGAAATCTTCAGCCGAGGCCCCTAAACCTTCAATGGACTCTGTCACCTGACACCCAGCCTCTTTGAGGAGGCCTGCACAGGCAACAGGGCAGCTGTCAGGGAGATTCACTCTTTGCTCCAGAGACGCAAGGTTGGTCTCCTGAGGCGTTGCTTTCTACCTTTCAAAGCACCAAATCACGATTAAAATCCATGTTCAACTTGGCCTCAAAAATGACTCACAAGATGGCAGAAAATTTCACCTTTTGGTAGCTCTGCTGCCATCAAGTGCTTCTTTGTGGGGAGTGCTGATCTGCTTCTGGGCATTTCCACAGCTGTTCTAGCCTCTGAGGCCTTATGGTACAACCTTGGGCCCCAAGTCCCAGTCCAGCCTTCGGAAGAGCCTAGGACATTCCTCACGACCCCCATGCCCATTTCAGATGCTGTACGCTCATGTCTCTTTCTCATCTGGAATATGTTCCCCCAAAACACTAGTGTTTGTCCCCAAGCACTTTCTTCATGCACCTTCTTCATTCTGGAGGTTCCACATCTTCAAGGCACACCATGGCTTGTCCAGGTGCCACATTTCCCTGCTGCCAATGCCCACTTCCATCGCCAGCTTCTGGTGCACGTGGCTTATGACTTCAAGATCCAGGATCTCATATTTCTCCCAATGACTTTGTTCTATTTGGCCCAGACCCCTTGGGGCTCCTAGAGCTAGGGTTGGATGCATCAGTTGCCCTGTCTACCTAGGTGTTGCCCATATTTGACACGCACATTTTCTCTTTCTTCCTCTGGTGTAAGGTCCAACTCCCCATCACAATTATAAGAGTCCTGAACCCAAAATGCCTATGTGATAAGCGAGAAGTCTGAAGGGATGAAATACATCCCCATCCCTCACTGAGGAATAGATATATTCCGGCAAACCTGCCTGTGAAGTGCACCTCTCCAGGACAATGTTTACTCTTTCACGGATTGCCATTATGTTTCTTCTATAGGAAAAAAGAAATTTTCTAGTTGTCTGAGCTAAAAGCCTTTTGGTCAGGATTGGGTTCAGGTTGGGTCTTGTCTCACGGGACCTTGTTCTGTATCCCACTGGCATGTACTTTCCACATTTCATTAGTTTCTTGAAGCTCCTGTAACACAGCGCTACAAACTAGGTAGCTTAGAATAACACAGATTTATTCTCCCCTGGTTCTGGAGGCTACAAATGGGAAATCAAGGTGTAGGCAGGGCGAGGCTCCCTCCAGAGGCTCCAGGGAAAGATCCTTTCTTGCCTCTTCCAGCTTCAAATGGCCCCAGGCAGTCCTTGGCTTGTGGCCATGTCACTCCAGTCTCTGCCTCTGTCTTCACAGGCTCTCTTCCTTTGTGTATCTGTTTTATAAAGATACATGTGACAACATTTAGGGCCCACCCAGGTAATTCAGGATAACCTCTTCATCCCAAAATGTTTAACTAAATCATGTCTTTTGCCATATAAGGCAATATTTACAAATTACTCACAGTAATGAGTACATGGACATCTTTTGGAGGCCATCATTCAACCCACTACTGAATCTCCCAGTAGCCCCAGACCCTGGCCTGCCGCCCTGGGAAGGCCTTGATTCTACTTTCCATGTTCACACCTTCCAGAATGGGCCCACCACCACCCATCTGCTTTACAAAGTGAGGCTATAGCATGACACGGCCGTGGGCTGGTTGGCATCTGCCTGGCTGTCAGGTGGATGGGCCAGGAGGAGATATGGTAGGTCCAGTGCAGTCAACAGGAGGATGCCTATCTGAGGAAGGGCACACATTAGGGACTGTCCATCTTTAAATGACAACTGGCCCAGGACTGGAAAAGAACTCGAGTTTATTAATGGACATGTAAGCTCTAAAAGTGAGAGAGATGCACCACAGGGTTGCAATGTGATACAGCAGCAGAAGAGACAAAGCATTCTGAGTGCTGGCCCCAAATCATCATCACGTCCCAGAACTGGGGGCCATCATAATAGTCCACATAGCACATGAAGCTATGCAAACTCTTCAGATATGGATGAACTTCAGATATAGATGAACTTAGCCTACAGGGCGTTGCCTCCAGTAAGACTCTCTGTCCCATTATGGAGACAAGGAATCAAGACTCTGTGGTCTATGTCCTTCCCTCCCTTCCCAAGCCAGCTTCTCTGAACTCTCACTCTCACTCCTCACCCTGGATCAGTAGGAGACCCTCTTGTTGGGTTTCCAGACCCACCCCCACTACCAGAAGATTAAAAATACCTATTAATAGCCTATTTCTTTGCTCAGTGTCTTGACAGTTCTTCATTGTGAAAAGGGGTCCTTCTCAACCCCAATGATATATGTGGGTCATCTAGACAGTGACCATAGCTGGTAGCAGCTGAGGCTACTCAGACCCAGGGGAGTGCCTGACCAATCCAATGGGGCACTGGCTGGCGAGGCCATGCTGGTGTATCAGTTAGTCACTGGCCACCCAAAGCTATCAGGGCAGGGGAGTGCTGGGCGAAGGACACAGTCTGTCCTGAATCCTTGCAGAGGAACTGAAAGCCCTATGGGGGGGCCCCCTGCCTACTGCAGTGAATCAGTCAGACTTTCCTGGAGTCACCAAACCCCAGCCTTCCACACTAACCAGGCAGTCTTCTAGACAATGTCATCCTTGCCTCACCTTGTGCCTGATTACCTCTCACATGGGATGCCTTCTGCTCTGCCAAGTCGAATCTTTTCCCAGTCTTTCTGGGAGCTGCCATATCCAGGAAGCCTTTCCTGATTGCTTGAGAATCTGTTTTAATTCATTTTGACCCTCTAACAAATTACCCATACAGAGTTAGGGGTGTGTGTGTGTGTGTGTGTGTGTGTGTGTGTGTGTGTGTGTGTGTTGCTTCTTGAGAAAGCTTGAAGGACAGAGACCAAGACTTGCTCCTCACTGCATCACCCTCCAGCCAGCTCAGGGCCTAGAATGCAGCAGGTATTCAATAAGTGACGATAGAATGGACTTGACTGAGGGATAGACTGACCTTTCTCAAATTGAATCATGCCCCAATTAGACACAGCTGCATCTCTCTCAGAATGGGGATGAGGCTTGGGGTCAGGCCCTCCCTGGCTCCCAGCCTGTTTCTTCCTCTCCCCACTTCTGGGGCAGTTTGCCCCTGACCTGTAGGCTCAGCCCCAGGAAACCGTGAGTGTCCATGGGGCCTGAAGTCATCCTAAAGTCCAGCCCAGCTCATTCCATCTTGGCCCAGGCATTGGAGCCCTGGCCCTGATGACAGATGTCCAGAGCCTAGCATTTAGCCTTTTTATGAGCTGCTGCTGGCCTCCGCTTAGCCACCTGTTGCAATGGGCTCAGCCTCTGCCCCTATCCTGCTGGGGCTCCTTGGGGATTGCTGCAGGATTACTTGGGGACTTCTTTGGACTGAATGTGTCCCCTACAAATTCCCCTTGCCCCCCAAAATTCCTATGTTTAAGTCCTAACCTGCAGTGTGATATTTGGACATGAGGCCTTTGGGAGGTGGTTAGGGTTAGATGAGGTCATGACGGTGGGGCCCTGTGATGGGATTACTGTCCGTATAAGAAGAGACTCAGAGAGCTTGCTCTTGCTTTCTGCCATGCGAGGACACAGAGAGAACTTGGCTATCTGAGCTAGAAAGAGAGTTCTCACCAGAACTTGACCATGCTGGCACCTCGATCTCACCTCTAGCCTCCAGATATGTGAGAAACGAAGTTCTGTTGTTTAAACCACCCAGTCCTTGGTGTTTCATTATGGTGGCCCAAGAAGACTAAGACAGGGGCCTACCTGCTCTGTGGCCCCAGCCTCTCCCAGCTTGTGCTAGACTGATAGCACACCTCTCCCCCAAAGATGTCCACATCCTAATCCCTGAAGTTTGTGAATTCTATCTTCCATAGCAAAAGAGACTTTGCAG
Organism: Paguma larvata; assembly: GCA_030068075.1. Lineage (NCBI taxonomy): Eukaryota > Metazoa > Chordata > Mammalia > Carnivora > Viverridae > Paguma > Paguma larvata. Next base: position 118,127,525 of record CM057830.1, on the reverse strand, counting down.
GTGTGATTCAGTTAAGGATCCTTACATGGAAAGATTATACTGCAGTAACTGAGTGGCCTCAATATAATTCCAAAGGATCCTTGTAAGAGAAAGAGGGAGACAGCAAAGAGGCATTTGAAGACACTCCACTGCTGGCTTTGAATATGGAGGAAGGGCCATAAGCTTCTAGAAGCTGAAAGAGGCAAGAAAACAGATTGTCCCCTAGAGCATCCAGAAGGAACCAGTGCTGTTGACACCTTGATTTTAGACTTCTGACCTCTAGATCTGTAAGAAAACAAACTTGTATTGTTTGAAGCCACCAAGGTTGTGGTAATTTGTTATAGCAGCCACAGGAAACTAATAAACAGCCCTGTGTCTGTCCTGCCCTCTGGCACTGGCCTGGCCTGCCCCTTCCTCCTGAGACAGGGTCAGGCCGAGTTCCCTGTTGGCGCCTGCTTCAGCCTCACCCTAAGTTGTCCCCACCTGGTGCAGGACAGTCTTCCAGCCCTGTCTCCACCCTGTGACTGGGGTTTTTTTGCCCTAAAGGCAAGGGGCAAGCCCCAGCCACCAATTCCTATCCCTCCTCCATTCTGCTTATAAGTCAAAGACCTAGGAGGAGAGAAACATCCTCCCAAGAAGAGGCACAGAGTCTAGGTGGAGAAGGGAGCAGCACATCTATAGAAATATTTCAAGACACTGGATGAGGACTGATGTTGATCAGAGCCAATGATCCCCGAGGGAAGGTGGGCCTAGGCCACTTAGCAGGCAGGCCAACATTGCTCTCCACACCTCAGGTACTGCAGGGAGTTAGTGGTCAGCCAACCTGTGGCCAGAAGCATTCACCAAGAAAGGACTAGAGGCCAGGGATATTTGGCTTTATGTTCCTAGCTGGAACAGCACAGAGTATAGGTGGCATTGTCAGTTGTGGACCAACCAATCAGGGGAAGAGGTATGCAGTGTAGCCTGTCGGATGGAGTCTCTGGCACTGAGCCTCTACTGGTCATAACTCCCTCATGGAGACTATTCCCCATCCCACCTTGGACCTGGGCCCAGAGAGGGAAAGATCCAATCCATCCGGAGGTTGGTCGGGGGGATTCTACCCCTAGTAGTACTAAGTAAGCTCCTTTGGGACCAAGCCTCCCACAGATAACTATAGATTCTGGTCAAAAGAAAACCAAACCAAAGCACACACTTGAAGGCACCAGAGAGCTACCCAAAGTAGGCAGACCAGAAGGGAATGAACACCCGGAAGAAAGCAGTGGCTCTAGGTGAGCTCCCCATTTGTACACTCGCTACACTTTGCAGGCTTCTTAACTCTGAGGAAACATCCCCATCTTTCTGGTCTGGACCACAAGAGGCCTGAGGTCAAGGTGCTTTCAGCTGTTGCAAAGTGAGCAGCATCTCACACAAGAGAGGGACCTGGGCCAGTCCCAGACCCTGTGATGAACACTGCTCAGTTCTCTGACTGACCCCCACCATGCATATATATGGGGACGCCAGAGAGGGATTTCTGCAAGGTCACCTTCCTGGTGTACTTGACATCCTCCTGACATCTAGTGAGTGCCTACTGTGTGCTGGGCTCTGTCAAGGTGCCAGAGTACCTTAGTCTGGGTTTCCCTGGAAGCAGTGATCAGAAGTGGGCACTTGCTGCTGCTTGTGACCACCACTTGACTCTGTGTGAATGGCGTCTCAGGGCCATGTGTCTCCGAGCAGAAAGGGAAAGAGTGTGTCCTCACTTCCCACTGGTCAAGAGCTCACTCCACAGGGCCTTTGAATGCCCCCCCTCCAATTTCTGGGTTGCACGTGAGCAGATGCTAAACAAGGTCCCACAGCATGCCATGCCTCTGGGCCTATAGGAAAGCTGTGGGTGGGAGGCATGAGGCTCACAGTATGGGCGCAAGATGAGACCTCTTACTTGCTGTGGGACTGCTATGGACTAACCCTCAAGGTGATGATGTTGGAAGGGCCCCCAAAAGGGGATTAGGTCATGAGGGTGGAACTCCAATGCATGGGGTGAGTGCTCCTACAAGAAGACACATGAAAGCCATGTGAGAACACAGCAAGATGACAGGCATCTGCAAACCAGAAGTGAATTCTCACTGGAGCCAACCATGCTGGCACCTTGATCGCAGGCTTCCAGCCTCTAGAACTGTGGGAAATGAAGTCTGGTCTATGCTATTTTGTTACAGCAGCTCGAGCAGACCAAGACAGTGATCTTGGACATGCAACTTCACCTCTTGGGCCTTGTTTTTCCATCTATGAGAAGTAGAAAACCAGCACTTGTTCTGTCTACTTCCTAGGATTTCACAGTGACAGTGGCTGGCATTCACTGTTTCCTGGGTTTCAGGCCTAGGGCTAAAGATAGTTGTGGTTGGGTCCTCCCAAGTACTATCAAACCATCAAGCTGAGACTCAGGGCCGGTGACAGGGTCATGGCTGGCAGCTCAGAGGTGAACCAGATCTGATCTGCACAGTGTTCCTCATAATCTAATGGGGGAGATAGACCCAGGCACTGCCACCAACAGTTCAGCTGCATGTATCATGTTAGCTCTGGGTTCAGATGTTCCTAGATCTGGGTGGATGAAACTAATTGACCTGTGGAGGCTCCAAAGCACAGCCAAGTGGAGCTGAGCTGTGAAAGAACAGTGTCTTCACACACACATCATTGCCACCAGAGGAATCAACTTTAGAAAAGGCCTGGAAACATCATGGGGCTGAAGTGCCAGCAGAGCCTTGGGTGGTTGAGGGTGGCTGCCTGTGTGCTAGGGGTGGGAAAAGTGGGAGAGGAGGCTGGAGAAGCAGGGCAAGCCTTGCTGGCCATCACCAGAAGCTTTGTCATGATCCTGAGAGCAGTGGGGAAGCCATGGAAGGGTTATAAGCAGAGGCATGCCAAGGTCAGAGTCAAGGGTTCAGGCATCCACTGGAGTTGCAGGAAAGGAAAGTTGCATTTGAAGGAGTAAGTGAGGAAGCAGGAAACAGGTAGAAAGATGTGGCCATTGTCTGGGCAAGCAGTGGTAAATACCTGACCAGAAACTATGGCATGGAGACAGCACCAAGGGGCCAATTGAAGGTCTTCAGATGGGCACAGGTGGTTGTGTTCCGAGTCATTGCTGCCACGGAGCAGTTGTATAGTGAGCTGAGGACCTGGAGAGCTGGAGATGATTCTCATGAAACATCCCTTTTGAGAGGCCCTGGGGCCCAGGGCTTCACATGAAGCCTGAGTCAGCACTTTGCTTAGAGATCTTGCTTCTACAAGATTTCTAACTTTTATGTGAAGCATGGGTCTAAGGGCCCTGACTTACAACACTTTGGTTTGACTGTAAGCACCCTTTGAAAACAAATTCCATAAAATCATTTCTAGATTCTACCTATTGATTTGCATTAAAGTCTGCATTAAATGGTATCTCACGGCACATGGGTGGCTAAGTTGGTTAAGCATCTGATTCTCGATTTTGGCTCAGGTCATGATCTCATTGTTTGTGAATTCAAGCCCCACATTAGGCTCCACACTGACAGTGTGGATCCTGCTTGGGATTCTGTCTCTCTCACTTTCTCCATCTTCTCCTACTCACACTTTTGCTCTCTCAAAAATAAATAAAAATTAAAAAAAATAACTAAATAATAAATAAATAGTATCTCTCTCTTTTTTTTTAATAAGAAAGCTTTCGTTTTCCAAAAGAAAATTGAGCAATGATTTATACATAAGGTGGCCTTGTTTCTTTTGAGTTAAAAATCCTAGATCCTAAACTCAGCATCTGCTTTGGTCTGAATTTTGTCAGAGCAAAGCAATCAACCCTGCCTGGGCATGGACACAACATTTTCCCCAGGGATGCACGGCGAGTGGTCAGAGAAGTGGTGCCATGCATGCTCCGTGCTGCCTGTCAACCAGTCTGCATCAGACCAGTGCCATAGCCCAAGGGATTGGGATTTTTGCAACCTTCAAGGTCATCATTTTAGAGAACATCAGAGCTAGAACTGGTCTTAGAGATGATCCAGGCCAACAGTGCAACAGTGCAATGGGCACGTTGGGACCATAACTTGACCCTGGTTATGGTGTGAACGAGTGGCAGAATGTGACCTAAAAGCCAGCATCCCCCCAGCCCAGTGCTTGCTCTGCATCCTTGCTGGCCCCTGCCTCATATCCTAAGGGCCATATCTGTTTACTATAGAAGTACTGATGGACCCAAGAAGTCTTTCTAGAACCATCAGAATCCAAAGCAAAGGGTCCATATCTGCCTCAGCTCAAGCTCTGCCTGGTCAGGATGACTGAAAGTGAAGGCCTTAAGCAGGGCTGGGAGCAAGGTAAAGCCAGTGAGGCATGTGAAATGCAAAATATTTTGAGGCACCCATTCTTGGGTGCTAACTCTGTACTTATGTAACACTGAGGTGAAGCATTCTTAGATGTCTCACAGGCCTATATTTAGTCCCACCCCAGACCCAAGTGCCAGTGGCTTCCATGTTGGTTCTAAGGGTTCCTCCATTAGACCTGGGGCCTCCTGTTCCAATAGATGACTCTGAGTGCCTGGGCTCCCCTCCAAAGGGCAGAGCATCGAGAGTTGACAAAACACATTGACATCCATGATGTTAAGGCAGAAAATTTTAGTAAGCCATCCTAGATTGGGCACGTGAGGCTCAACGAGGGTCAGCAGCTTGTCTAAGGCCACAGAGCCTACAGGTGTCAGAGCTGCATAGTGAGCTCAGCCCTTCACTCTGCCCAATTTCTTCATCTTCCACCCCTCTCCTTCCCAGATCTGCTGTTTGCCCACATTGTCTACAGCCACTAGGCAAAGCCTCCTGAGCTCAGGGCCTTCAGGTGGACTTAGGCCAACTGTTCCTCCCGCCCTATAGGACCCACACCAGGACCAGATATTTTTAGGCAAACAAAAATGGTTATGAGGCTGAAATAATTGTCCTCATTTTGAATCTCTGAGTCTTTTCAGATAATATAATCTTGTGGGGCCCCAAAGAGGCTCCCGCCTGCTCTTCTGATTGGGATGGAACGAGCCCAGGTAATTGCCTCTTCTGTGTAAAGACCAATTTGTCCAGGGAAATGAGCATGGTTGATGTAATCAATTAAAACACTGAAAGCAGTGCAGAATATACAGGAAATAGAAAAGAAATTGGAGCCCTCTGCCCTGCCTCACTTTCCCAATGCCTGAGTCTTGCCTGACCAGCTGACAATTTCTTTCCTTTTTGGGCCTCACTCCAGTCTGTCAAAAGGAGGCAGAACTGACAGGGCTGCTGAGGGTATGGAGCCCAGTTCCCCAGCCAACCCAGGCTCTCTTGCCAGTCTTGGCCAAACCATGGGGGCAAAGTCTGCTCTGGATAAGGTGCCTCAAGAAATGTGGGGCCTTTCCTAGGCCCAGCTCTGTGTTAGGCATGGTCTCCCACTGGAACTGGGGCAGGAACCACAGATCCACCAGGGGTCTTCTCACAGCTGGGCCCTTGGATCAGGGATGGGTACCTCCAAGGACCTGGGGACCAAGCTGGGAAGCCATGCCACCTATGAAACCTCAGGGCTCTGGGCTAGCTCTTGACCTCTGTCTGGCCTTTGGATGCCTATTTACCAGCCCCAAGTTCTGTCAGGCTTCATCCCTGGCTCCTGAGACAGGGGAGAAGCTTGGGTGGCCTGGCTGGCCAGCTTGCTAATGCCCCTTGGCATGGGGCCGACTCACTGGCTGGAAGTTTTGTGCTTCTGGCCTGGTGCCTGCATCTGTGACATGGGCCAGGCCGCCTGGTCTCTGGGGCCCCTGCCTGCTGGAACCTGCTGTATGTGGACAGGTAAGCACATGCCCAGTGCTGCAGGATTCCTCCATGCATCTGCATTCAGGGTGTCCTGGGAAGCAGAGAGGATATGAGACAGAATGTGGGAAGCAAGATGCCTGCCTTCTCATCTTGTTTCTAGCCCTGATCCTCTAGTGAGGGGTCCTCTCATCCCTGTCAGGTAAACTCTTGCTCATCTCTTGGAAAAAAAAACAACAAACACTCATCCAGGCAATACCACCTGGGGCTCAGGGGTCAGAGTTTTATTTCTGAAGGAACCCACCACATCAGCCTGGGAAACTGCTGGTGACCATCTTAGGGTCACACACTGACATAGAAAAGGCATGCTCTTGACATGTACTCTTGACAAAGAATGGTATCCAGATACTGATGAGCTTGACCAGGGCACAGACGGGTCTTTTTATCTAGACCTGGTGTATATCCGTAACTTGCCTCTTAACTTCTTGAGGGCACTGAGCAGGTCTCAGAGAGTGTGCTCTATCACTCCACCACACTGATTTGGTGGTTTGGGGCCCATGATGCCCAGGAGGCTGAGATGATAGAAGATTCCAATCCCATTTGACCTCAGCAATGATCTAGCTCTGGCATGGCTCACCCTTCAAGGAGTGTGGGGCAGACAGACCATGTGGCAGACATCTGCAGCCTCCACACACTTGGGAAGCACTTCGCCTGCCAACTGGAGCAGGTCCTCTCAGCGACTAAGACCCTTAGACTCCTATGATTGATTAGCAATGTCGCAGACATACCAGGAGGAAGGGGGAGATGGCAGGTGTTTAGAGTTCTTGCCATCCTTGGTCAGGGGAATTCATAGGGATGTGCAGGAATGGCAAGGAGGGAAAATGGGAGGATGGTACAGGTTTTGCTTAAAAATCTCATTGACTTTCTCAGTCTAGGCTGCCTTGCCCGCCCCCCACCTAAGTACCAAGACATATTTATTCTGTGGTGAAGGCAAATGGGAGACAGGTGTTTACCAGTAATCTCTGCTTCCAAAAATGCCAAATGGGTCTGTGTTTTCATCACTATGGTAGCGGTAACTCTGGGCCCCAAAGGCACAGTGACACCAGGCAAGAGGGCTGGCATTTTTATGCAGGAAACAAAACTGAGTTATCACAATAAGATGCCTCTTCCCGTATCTCTCTGTGGCCTCCATCTTCTGTAGCAACTGAGGTCAAAGTTATTTCTTAGAATTGAAAAAGGATCATTATCCCTTGATTGAAACCATTGTTTTTCTTGATCGAAAGCCTCTCAGCGGCTGCCACTGCTGATCCTTAGCCTGGTGATTCTGCTGTGATCAGCCAGGTTTGTGGCCTAGCATGCCACAAAGGCCAAGTGACCAGTCTGGCCCGAGTGTGTTGCACTGGGGATGCCAGTGTTGGGACTGAAAGGGGGTGCTGTGTGGGGGCAGGAGCAGCTGTTGAGACCAAACTGCAGAATTTTTCCCTTTCTAGCTAAAGTCTTGGTCTCAAGAGTCTCAACACCCACATTTGTCTCTGTTCCCTCTCCAAAGTCCACTCAGTTGCCAGGAAAGAAATAAAGAAGGGCCTACACCCACAAGGGCAAGGAAGAGGGAAAAGAGGCAACTATAAACCAGAGATGCATCTGGAAACTGAATGGATGAGTGGCGGGTGAATTTGCAGAGCGATGAGAATGGAAATGTAAACTGTGAGGACTCAGGAATCGGAGACACCAGGGTCTTCTTAAACACAGAGCATGAGATAGGGTTGAGGGTGAGAAGATTGTTTCAAAAAGTGTATCAAGAGTAGCTAGCCCTTGAACCTCCTCCCTGAACCAGGCTCAAGCACTCTGACAGGACAGGAAGCTGACTTGCTGGAGAGGCATGCAGGTGAAGTAGCATTCTGAGAATAGAGATTACTCAGAAGCCTCATAACTGGTGGTGAGGAGACTCCAGAATGCCAGCAGCCAGGTTTACAAGATGGGAGGATGCCTTTTGGGGGAACTGGCCAGTACCATGATGGAAATGTTGAACTCTAATGTAAGTGAAAATGGTGATATGCTTATATTGACAGTTTGGAGGAGGAAAGGGTAGAGTATGTAGAGATGACCCAAGAGAGATAAATCCTTATTTTCCATAGTAGTAAGTCAAATAATTTTCTAAAATGGTGAAATCAAGCAATTTTTGTCTAAAGATGTCATACAAAGCAATTGAAGTACTTACTACAAGCTCAAGAGCTACAAGAGTTGGAAGAGGAATACTCCATGAAGGAGGAATGGGGGATGAGAAGGGGTGGGGGCAAGTGATGCTATTTTCAGTAGAAACCTGGTGATCTATTTGGCTTTTTAAACCATTTACAAGTATTGTCCTGATAAAAATAAAAAGTATGTAATCTTTATAAGGGTCACTTGAGCCAGATGTGCAATTCAAGTGCCTAGAGTTAGCCAACACTTTAATGCTGAGGGCAGTCTTGTGGCAAGACGGTACAGCAACAGGACAAGTCGTATGAGCACTGGCCAGGCACTGTTCTGTGCAAAGTAGTTTCCTTCCCATGCTACTGACTCACCCAATGCCCCTGTGTTCCTATTCCATAGGAAGAGGCTGTGGCCCAGAGAGAGGAAGGGGTCTGTCCATGGTCCCATCACGAGTATACTCTAGCAAAGGCTAGAAGGGCAGCAGAGCAGATCTTTGCTCTCAACTCACCGCTGTGTGAGCACAGCGCTATCACTAGCTCTTAGCACTTGAGGGAGAAGCCATATCCCACAGGGCTCCACAGCCATTCCTCTGAGGTGGATCCTACTAATATCCCCATTTTGCAGGTATGGCCACTGAGGCACAGAGGGGCTAAGGAAGGGTTAAATAAGGGGTGAATGTGGACCCAGCATTCACGGGTAAGATTTATGGAAGAGACAACACAAGAGATGAATTTTTAAATTACACCTTTTATGTTGAGATAATTGCAGATTCACATACAGCTGTAAGAGAGATCCCTTGAACTCTTTACCTAGTCTGCCACAGTGGGAGCATCTTACAAGTGTAGTACAATATCATTACCGGGACATTAACACTTATACAATCAAGACAGAGAGCAGTTCTACCACCACAAGGACCCTCTTGTCGCCTTTTATAACCACACCTACTTCCCTTGCTCCACCCATCCTTAGCCCCTTGGCAACCACTAATATGTTCTCCATTTCTGTCATTTCACCATCTCAAGAATATTACACAAATGGAATCATACAGCAGGTAATGTTTAAGATTGCATTTTTTCACTCAACATAATTCTCTGGAACTCCATGCACTTAGTGAGTATCACTAGTTTGTTCCTTTTTGTTCCTGAGTAGTATTCCATGAGGGAGGGACCACAGTGTGTATCCATTCAAGAGTGCTTCACTTTCCCCCTCTGTAGACCAAGGTGATGACAGTGCTCACCTCACAGGTTGTCGTGAGGATTAAATGAGTTACTACTTGGAAAGGTTTTAGAACAGTACTGTGTACATACTAATTGCTATATAAGTGTGGGTTAAGTAAAATATAAATGAGGTACGAATTTCACCTTGGATTTGTAGAAGCAGCAAAAAAAAAATGCTTTCTGATCAGCAGACTGATCGCTGGAGCTTGATCTCCAAATCAGAAAGCTGTATAAACCCTCTCAGAGGGGCTGTGTTGTTTATTTAGGGCAAGTGAAAAGATGCTTATAAATGGTCCCTGTTCTCCAGCCTTCTCTTATTTTAGCAGCAGGAATGTTGTCACGAATTATTTCCCTGCCTCTTAAGCTTTGGGTCCTTCTCCATTCTCTTGCACCCCAAGCCACTCCTGACAGTGCAGCACTGAAAGTCCTCCACTACACTCCTGACATTTCAAGCCCTAGTCAAAACATCAACCTTGTTTATATCAGGCGTTACCAAATGTCCAAAGCAAATGCTCACCTCAGGGGAAGCCGAGTGAACTTATTGCTGCGCTATGCTGCAGCTCAGCCTTCAGGGCCTGAGTTCCCTGATAAGAGGTCCATCTCTTGTCAAGATACTGAAGGTGAAAATCTTGGTTAACTTAGCTCCATGATGTGAAGTGAAATGCAAGGCTTGTTCAATGTAACACCTGCAAATTCCAAACAAATGTGACAACGTGTACATCCCCAGGGGCAGTATAAGCAATCCAGGAGGTCCCAGGAGGGTGGCACTGAGACCCAGTCCTGCCAAACAAGGACCAAGTAGAGGGGGGCAAGTTCATGGAGAACCCCCACTCCTTGCTCGTGCCACAGTCCCTCCCTCAGATCGGAATTTCAAGTGGGAATTGGCAAACCCAGTTGCACAGGAGAAAAAGTGGGACCAAATCTTGGCCAAAAGGGTTTGTAGTGCAAATTACATTTCTCTGCTAATTGTAATCTGTTAATTACATTCAAAAAAGAGGTAGAAAAAGGGGAGGCTCCCCATCCCCAATACTCCCTGAAACCCAATGCTGTGTGTGTTGGCTCAGTGAGGCGAGGCGTACACAATTTCAAGACGCAAAGGCACACATTGAAATGTGTCGCTATATTTAGAGATAATGGAATTTTTCTTTCTTAAGGCCTGATATAAACTTTGATTACATAGCATTTCTTTAATTTGTTGCTATTCAAGAAAACCCTGGGAACACCGGAGCAAGCATTGCCTTGCTTTTCCATTTGCATGTTTCATTTGCATATTTTAATTTCCCAGACTACAGCTCCACACCTACATGTGCAGTCCCTGTGGGAGGGAAGAGAATACTTTTCAGGATAAATAATGCCTTCTGGTACTATTTGGTATTCTTTAGTCCAGCTAAAGAACAGGGAACCTTGTCAGCAAACCCCCAGACAGCTTTCAACTTCTCCACTTGTGGAGTTTCCAATGCTGAGCAGGTCATCCTGGAGGCCTGGCAAGACAGGGAGCCCTGAAACTGCCTCATTCCTGTCCATGGAGCATAGACAGGCCACCAAGCCAGGACTCCTGGCTGCTAATGCTTAAGTTTTCCCACTGGGTGGGACCATGCTACTTCCATCCCTGAGATAGAACCCAAGCCTTGGATCCATGCCCCAGCCTGGGGAGCTTTTCCCAAGGTGTCATTCTCCGAAATGCGTCTAAAATGTGTGTATCTCTGGTCTGTTTCTCTTTATTGCTCAGTAGTATTCCATGATGTGGACAGATGTACCACAGCTTGTTGAACCGTTCCCATCAAGGCACACTTGAGTCTTTGGTTATTACAAATACAGCTGCAGTGGACAAGCATGAATGTTAAGTTTTGACTCCTGGGATCTGTACCTCCCAGGGCATGATGGTTCAACTGTATGGCACTCACATACATGAGTTACACGTGGCCTCTAAAATTCAGAGCTGCATACTGAATTGAGATATTTGGACTCTCCGGATAGTGCTCTTTCTCTACCTGCTGCCTCTCAGGCCACAGCAGCCTAACAGAACATCTTCAAGTCTGCTTGAACCTTACAGGGGTGGGGGCAGGGATAGATCTTAGGCCATAACAACTCACAGGAAACTGCTTGTGCCATCCAGCATATCAACTGGCTTTGCAAGTACCCGGTCCAGATGTGTCAGGCCTGTGGACACAGAACCCCTTTATGAGGCTTGCTCAATGGTTATCTGTGAGCCCAGGGTTGCCCAGCCACCTCCTGGCCAGGGGCATGCTGGGTAACTGCCAAGCCAATGACAGAGTTCACACTCTCCAGCCTTTTCTCCCCCTTCATGTTGACTGGAAAGTCTCCATCTTCCACAACGTAAGTGGGGACACTGCAAGCATAGTTGCAGGCTGGCAGGGCTCGGGCCACTCTTCATTGTATGCAAGCTGTGGGCATCAGGCACTTGTTCCACAAACATTTACTGAGAAGCCAATAGGTGCCCAGGAGCTTACAGCTTGGGGAGAGGGGGGATTCAAGGAAATACAAGGATCCATAAGCATAACCTGGTTGGCTGGGGAAGCTCAGGGAGGGACAGATTCCAGCCAGATGTTGGGGGAGGGGAGAAGAGCTTGGGGGGGCACTGGAAGGAGTGACAGGACATGCACAGAACATATTTGGAGTGGGAAAAGCAATCTGGGGCAAGAGAACAGCTGCGGCAAATGCCTGGAGGGTTAAATTGGGGAAAAAGGAGCAGTTGTTTTCGTCCACAGTGAAGAGTAGGCATGTGAGGGGCACAGTGGCAGGCACAGGCAGATAGGCGGGAGCCTCAATGGAGAAGACCTGCAAGCCCGAGGCCAGGTGAAAGGGTCTTGAGGGAAAAGTGGCATTTTTGAGCAAAACCGGGTGTGGGAGGAGCAACATCACCAGAGTAAGCAAACAGTGGGATTATTTCTTGTCTGGACCATCCTTCATGACAACTCTTTGATAACATCTGTTATCACCGTGCATTTCCAGACAAATAATTTGAAACTCTGCCATGATTCATGGGCCCAAGCGAGTCATGGGGTGTTGATTCCGAGGGAATCTGTGAAAGCAGACATTCTATACCAGGTCCTGCCCATACCTCAGAACATGCCAGACCTTACACTCTGCAGCTCTGCACACATCACCACAGGGGCCATGCTGCAGGAGCAGGCCCCTGGTGCATATGTCACAGAGTAGGGCCTGGGCTATGGCCTGGGTGGCAGCACACAGTACCAAATGGGGCTCATTCAACATCTATGGTGTTTTTTGTCTGGTGGCAAGAGTGGCCTAGCCATTCAATCTCTTTCATCCGAGGACAAATGAAATAAGTGAACGTCACAATAAATCAGACTACCATGACAGCCAGGTTCTTAGCCGAGCACTTTTATATCCATTAGGATCCTCTCAAAAATCCTGTGGCTTAACCTCTATCATTAGCCCCACTTTGCAGAGCAGGAAACCAAGTCTCAGAGAAACAAAGTAGCTTTCTCAAGTTCACAGATAGCTAGTAAGAAGTCAAGACAGGCTTCAAACCCAGGCTTGGCTAACTTCAAAGCCCATGCTCTTCCCACGATGGCACACTGTGGAGCCTATATTTTTTTCTTTTTCACTTTGAATTTTGAAATAATTATATATTTACAGGAAACTGCAAAGATATTACCTACAGAGAGGCCCTGTGTACCCTTGATCCAGTTTCCCCCGATTATTGCTACATTTCCATGTAACCACAGTACAATAAAAAAATCAGGAACTTGATATTGGTGTAGCTTGTGAATAGTTTGGTGTCATTATGTTATGTGTGCAGATTTGTATAACTATCACTGCAATCCAGACACAGAACTATTTCATCCTACAAGGATCTTCCCTGTGCTACCCCTTCACACATTGTCTCACTTCTTCTCCCTCTCCCTTTCCATCCCACCATCCCTAACAACTAATTTTTTCATTTTGAGAATCTTATGTAAATCATTTTTTTCCACTTAGAATAATACCTTTGAGATCCATCTAAGTTGCTGCATGTATCATTGGTTCATTTCTACTTATTGCTGAGCAGTACCCATGGTGTGTGATGGACCACAGTTGAATCATTCACCTACTGAAGGGTAGTTAGGTTGTTTCCAGTTTAGGGCTATTAATTAAAAATAAAGCTGCTAAGGGGTGCCTTGCTGGCTCAGTCAATAGACCATGTGACTCTTGATCTTGGGGTTGTAAGTTTGAGTCCCATATACTAATAAAGCTGCTATGAATATTTGTGTGTAGATTTTTTTATGTGTGAAATAAGTTTTCATTTCTCTGGGATCAATGGCCAAATGAGTCATGCAGTAGTTTCATGTTTAGTTTCATAAGGAACTGCCAAACTATTTTCCAGAGTGGCAATTGCATTCTGTGTTCTCACCAGGAATGCACGAGTGATCCAGTTTGTAATTATCATCTCCAGCACTTGGTGGTGTTGTCACTTTTTTTTTTTTTAGCTATTCTGATAGATATACAAAGATATCTTATTTTGGTTTTAATTAGGACTTTGTGATGGCTAATGATATTGAACAGCTCTTCATGAGCTTATTGGCCATCTGTGGATTATCTTCCATGAAACGTCTCTTAATATCTTTTGACTATTTTCTAATGGGAGTGGTTAGTTGATATTTTTGAGTGCTATTCTACATAAAAGTCTTTTGTTAGATATGTGGTTTGTAAATGTTTTTTTTTCCCTACTCAGTAACGTGTCTTTTCACCCTCTTAATGGGCTTTTTCACAACCAAAGTATTTCATTTTGATGCAATTCAATTAATCTGTTTTTTCCTTTATGGATTGTGGTTTTGGTATTTCCTCACTAAGCCCTAGGTCCTGAAGATTTTCTCCTATCTTATCTTCTACAAGTTTTACATAGCTATATATTTTACATTTAAGGCTGTGATCCATTTTGAGTTCCTTTTTGTACAAGTTATGGAGATTAGGTCTAGATTTCTTTTCTTTCTTACTTTTTAAAAACTATTTATTTATTCATTTACTTATTTATTTATTTTTGCCAATAGATATCCAATTGCTCCAGCACCAGTTTTCAAAAAGACTGTCCTTTCTCTGTTGAATTGCTTTTGCAACTTTGTCAAAAATCTGTTGGGCATATTTGTGTGGGTCTATTTCCGGGTTCCCTGATCTGTTCCATTGATCTATGTGTCTATTCCTCCGCCCAAACCACACTGTCCTGATTACTGCAGTTATATAACTGGCCTTAATAACAAGCAGAGCATTTCCTCCTCCTTTATTCTTCATTTTCAAAATTGTTTTAACTATTTTAGTTCCTTTGTTTTTCCATATAAATATAAGAATAATATTGTCTATATTTACCTAAAAAATTTTGTTGATATTTTGAATGGACTTGCATTTAACTTGCATATCAACTTGGAAAGAATTGACATCTTCACTATGTTGAGTTAAAAGACTAAAAGATCTCTGAACATGGTATGTCTCCTCATTTATTTAGATCTTCTTAGTTTTTGGCATAAAAGTACTGTACTTGTGCTGTTAGGTTTATAGCTAAATATTTCTTTCTTTTTTTGGAATCATTGTAAATGGTATTATGTTTTTAATTATAGTTTTCAAATGCTTTGTGCTAGTACATAAAACTACGAAAACATAGATTTTTCGGGTCTTGTTCTTATATCGCACGATATTGCTGAACTCATTGATTACTCATTTTGTAAATACCTTGAGATTTCTGTGTGTGCGTGTGTGTAGATAATCATGCCGTCTGCAAATAGGGACAGTTTTATTTCTACCTTTCCAACCTATATTCTTTTTAAAAATTTTTTTAATGTTTATTTATTTTTGAGACAGAGAGAGACAGAGCATGAGTGGGGGAGGGGCAGAGAGAGAGGGAGACACAGAATGTGAAGCAGGCTCCAGGCTCTGAGCTGTCAGCACAGAGCCCAACGTGGGGCTCGAACTCACAGACCGCGAGATCATGACCGAAGCCAAAGTCGGACACTCAACCTACTGAGCCATCAAGGCGCCCTTCCAACCTATATTCTTGTTACCTCCTTTTCTTGCATTATTGAGCTGGCTAGGACTTCCAGTACTGTGTTGAATAAAAGTTTAATTGTTCCTGACCTTAGAGCGAAAATACTCATTCTTTCACTATTAAATATGATATTATCTGTAGGGTTTTTTTTTTTTAATAAATATTCTTTATCAATTTGAGCAAGTTCCCCCTGTATTAGTCTGCTTGGGCAGCCATAACAGAATACCATAGACTGGATGGCTTAACCAACAGAAATTTATTTTGTCACAGTTCTGGAGACTGGAAATCCAAGGTCTAGGTACCAGCAGGGTTAATGTCTGGTGAGAGCTCTCTCTCTTTGGGTTGCAAATGCCATCTTCTTAATGTGTCCTCACCTGGACTTTATTCCATGCACATGCAGGGTAGGGAGAGAGAGGGACAGAGACAAGATAGAGATCTGGTGTCTTTCCTTTTATAAGGACACCAGTCCTATTGCATTAGGGTCATGATCTCATTTAACCTTAATTATCTCCTTAAAGGCGCTATCTCCAAATACAGTCCCATTGGTGGTTAGGATTTCAACACAGAAATTAGGGGGACATAATTCAGTCCATAATATCCTTTATTCCTAAGTTACTATGAACTTATATTTTTTATCATGAATGACTGTTGGATTTTGCCACATGTTTTTGCATTGGTCAGTGCAAGGTTTTTCTTTAGCAGGTTGATCTAATGGATTACATTGTTCCCATATATTGAACCAGCTTTACATACCTGTAATAAACCCCACTTAGTCATGGTACATAATTATTTTCATATATTGCTGAATTCTGTTGCTAATCTATGTTTCAAGAATGTATGTCTCCATTCTTGAGGGATATCGGTGTGTAGTTTTCATTTTTGTACTGTCTTTATTTGGCTTTGGTATCAAGGGAAGATTGACCTCATAAAATGAGTTTGGAGTTTATTTCCTCTTTTATTTTCTGAAGGAGATTGTGTAAAATTGGTGTTAATTCTTCTTTAAACCTTTGGTAGAATGTGCCAATTAAACCATCTGGGGCTGGAGATCTCTTTCTCAGGGGTTTTTCAAAACTATACCTTCAATCTCTTTAATGGTCATGTGTCTATTCATACTCTCTTTTTAATATTGAGTGACCTTTGGTAGTTTTTGCTTTTCAAAGATTTGGCCCATTATATTTAAATTGTCAAATATATGTGTGTGAAGCTGTTCATAGTATTTCCTTGTTTTCTTTTGATCTCTGTGGGATTTGCAGTGGTATTCCCTGTTTCTTCTCTTTTTCTTGGTCAGTATTGCTAGATATTCGTCAACCTTAGTGATCTTTTTGGAAACCTAGCTCCTTATTTCATTGATTTTTATCTTGTTTTCTGTTTTCAATTTCACTGATTTCTATTATTTATTATTTCTCCCCTCTGCTTGCTTTGGGTTTATTTTGTTCTTCTTTTCTAGGTTCTTAAAATAGGAACTTAGACCATTTATTTGGAACTCTTCCTTTTGTCTAAGGTATGCATTTAGTGCTATAAATTTCCTGCTAGGCACTGATTTAGTTGTGTCTCATAAATTTCAAGTTGTTTTATTTTCATTTCTACTTGGATGCTATCGTGGCCACAGGACGCCTTCTGTATATTTTCAATTCTTTTTAAATTTGTTCAGGTTTGTTTTATAGCCCAGAATATCATCTAGGTTGGTGAATATTCTGTAGGCACTTGAGAAGAATGCCTGTTCTGCTATTGTTGGGTGAAGCATTCTATAATTGTCAATTAGATCTTACTGTAGGATGGTGTGGTTGAGTTCTTCTAGACTCTGGCTGATTTTGTGTTTAGTCATTCTATCAATTGTTGAGAGAGAGCTGTTGAGGTCTTGAACCATAATTGTGGATTTGTCTATTTCTCTTCTCAGTTTTATTAGTTTTTGCTTTACATATTTTGGAGTGCTATTGTTTGGTGTGTACACATTTAGGATTACAATGTCTTTTTGTTGGATTGACTTTTTTATTATTATATAATGTTTCTTTCTGTCTCTGGTAATTTTCCTTGCTCTGAAGTCTATTTTATCTGGTATTAAAATAGTTACTCTTACTTTCCCTTGATAAATGTTTGCATGATACTGTTTTTCTCTCTTTTTATTTTCAATGTGCCTATATCATTATATAAAAATGATTTTCTTATAGATCTCATACATTTGGGTCATGTTTTTCAATCCACTCTATCAATATCTGTCTTTTTAGAATTCCATGTTGAGTTATCTATAGTGTTTTTGACAGTATCTATTTGGATAGTTTTCTTAGTGGTCGTATTATAGTCTGCTGATATCAACACTTCACCAGTTTGAGTAAAGTGTAGAAACCTCATCTCCATTAATCTCCCCTTGCCTTCCCTCACTTTATAGTATAATTGTCTTAAATACTTTCTCTATATATGTCTAGAAACCCATCAGTAAATGTTATAACTTCTGCTTCAATCATCTAACATCATTTAGAAAACTTAAACTCTTATTCTTTCTGCTGTTCTTCATTCCTGAGTTCTGGGTTTTCTTATTTTTAACATTTACTTCCTGTAAATGAACTTCCTTTAGCCATTGTTTAGGGTAAGTATGCTAGTGATATATTCTCCTGAGAATGTATTCATTTCGCCTTCATTCCTTAGGGTAATTTTCTCTGAGTATGGAATTCTAGGTTGCCAATTCTTTTCTTTTAGCGCTGGAAAAATGTTGTGCCACCTCCTTCTCACCTCCAGAGTTTCTGAAAAGAAATACACTACCATTCAAATCATTGTACCTTGCTTTGGACAGAATACATGCATCCCTCTTCATATGTTGAAATCCTAATCCCCAAGGTGGTGAGATTAGGAGGTGGGGTGTTTAGGAGGTGATCATGTCCTGAGGTTGGAGGGTTAGTACCCTTATAAGAAGAGACCTGAGAGTGATGATGTCTCTCTGCCTTGTGTGAGAAAATAGCAAGAAGACAGCCATCTGCAAACCAGGTCAGGGGCCTCACCTGACCACGCTGGCACCCTGATCTCAGATTTCCAGCCCCCAGAACTGTGAGAAATGCATTTCTGTTATTTAAGCCATCCAGCCTATGGTAGTCTGTTATAGCAGCCTGATCAGACTCAGACATACTTTTATAGGCCATGAATTATTTCTCTAATTATTTTTAAGGTTGTTTTTCTTTTGTCTTTAGTTTGCTGAAGTTTGACTGTGATGTGTTGGCATGGATTTCTTTGAGTTCATCTCACTTGGGTTTTGCCCAGCTCCTTGAATCTGGAGGGTTATATCTTGTGCCAAATCTGAGAATTTCTCATCCATTATTTCTTCCAATATTTTCAGTCCCACTCTCTCTCTCTCCCCCCTCTCCTTCTGGGACTTTGATGATATAAATGTTGCATTTTCATATAGTCCCACATATCCCTAAGACTTTGTTCATTTGTTTTTTCTTTTTGGCAACCTATTTCTCTCTGTTGTTCAGATTAGGTAGTTCTACTGTTCTATCTTTAAATTCACTGACTTTTATCTTCTCCCTCCATTCTTCTGTTGAGATTTTTTGTTTGTTTGCTTTGGTTATTGTATTTTGCAGTTTAAAATTTTTAATTTCGTTCTTTGGTCTTCTATTTCTTTACAGATACTTGCAATTTTTCTGAGAATATGCATAACTGCTCACTGAAGCATTTTTACTATGGTTGCTCTAAAATCCTTGTCAGATCATTCCAACATCTCTGTCATTTAGCTATTGACACCTGTTGACAGTCTCTTCTCATTCACATTGTGATTTTCCTGGTTCTAGGTATGACAGGTGATTTTCAAACATATTCCATACAGTTTTGGAATTATATTGTGAAACTTTAGATCTATTTAATCTTCATTTTTGCAGATAGTCACCCTGTGGATACATACTATGTGGGTCCAGTTGGTGGTGGATGTTCTGCTCCCTAGTAGGCCCTTATAATACCATGCCTGCAGAGGATCAGTGCCAAATTATACCCCCTGGCATTGCCTTGTTGCCATAAGATGGGAGTGAAAGTGCATCTTCCTGCTGGACTCTACAGTTTAGTGCTGACTAACACCACCTCTCACTATCTCCTTCCACCTCTTTGCCATTGGGGTGGGGCCAGAAATTCTCTTTCCCACTTGACCTTGCTAATACTACAGGGAGTGAATAGTTTTTTTTTATTTCTTGTTTGACTGGAGTAAGACAGGTAATATCAAAAATGTTTCTGTTCCACTAGGTCACCTTTTCCCAGTTCTTTGGCTAGAGGGAGAAGACTTTTCTTGGATCATGTCATCCATTCCTGTTGCTAGTTCCAGGTTGGAAGTATCTATAGTGTGCTGTCAGGGATATATTGGAGGCAGTGAGGAAACCCAGGGAACTCACCACTATGTCATTCCTCATGTCCCAAGGTCCCTAGACAGTCTTCTATCTTCTTTCTCCTTTGGGGGGTCTTCCTATGCTGTTTATTGCATTATGGCCAGGGTTTATTAGTTGTCACAGAGAGGACCTGGGAGGAATGGGACTATTCCATCTTTGCCACATGTAGAAGTCTCTATATATTATTAAAGTAATAAGAATGAAAAACCCATATTAAATGCTTACTATAGACCAGGTACTCTGTCTTCTGAAAGCTTTCTATATATTATCCCATTCTATCCATATGCAATGCTGTGAAGCAGGTATTAGCATTCTCATTGACAGATGAGAAACCCGAGTCTCAGGATTGAGATGACTTGCCTAAGGTCACACAGCTAGTTGGTGACTGAGAACTACCTGATTCCTGAGCTCTGTCATTAACCTCAGTGATGAAAGTCTTCTTAGATCTAAGAATAAGCAAATTGAAGTGGGAACAGAGAGGAAAGTGAGATGAATATTCCTAGGGAAGGAGCAGCAGTCAGCAAAAGGAATGAGCACAAACATATCTTGAGCATCTACTTCAGTACAAGCATTGCATTAATAAGTTTAAATGTCATGCCATCTGGGAAGGCTCTCTAGAAGAGTTGGCATTGCACTGGACCTTAAAAGATAAGTGGGCTTCCTACAGGCAGAGAAAGAAGTGAAAGAAATTATAGGTAGATGGAACAGCATGAGCCAGGTCAAAGAGATTGGAAAGCACAGAAAGAACTCAGGGAATGGGGAGATGCGGGTGGAGAAGTTGAAGCACGACCAAGTCACAGAGGGCCTTGAGTGCAAGGCATAGGTGCTTGGGCTGAGTGCACCTGAAAAATGAGAAGTAAGAACAATGGGTACTGGTCAGATACAAGGTCAAGATGGTCCTGTGGGTAGCTGCAAGCCTATCTTTTTGCCTGTGGCTTCTGGCTTCTGAGAAGTGCAGTTTTGTGTAAGCTGAAGAATTTAGTTCCTGAATACATAGTATTAAACCTTTGACTAGACCTGATAATTTCAGATTACTAAAAGAACAGGCCCAAACATTGGGAAAGGTGCAATTCCTGGAGAGAAAAGGGAGACAGGGACCGCAAAGCTGGCGGCGGGCGGAGGGGAGGGGGTAGGGGCTGGATGTCCAGGGTACTCAACTCAGAGATCACCCAGAAGTGGGCCAGAATTCAGCACCACTTGGCACCAATCCCTCACAAGCTGCCACTCCAAGGGAGGGGAAGAAGGGGCCTCCAAAGAACCCGAAGTCCCTGTCCCAGCCAAAGCCCTCTCCTCAATCCAGAAAGAATGAATGAGTTGCTCTCACCTCTGCTTTCATTGTTCAACCTCTCTGGCCAAGGGGCACATCTTATTGTAAAGAGAGAATGGAGAACTGTTAGCTAGAAGTGTCCTCAAAACCCAGCCTCGCGTGTGTAAGAGGGGCTCAAAACTAGATTCCTTGAGTGACTGGCTAGTTGCCTTGCAAACTGGCAGCATCCGTTCCCAAGTTGGGTATATTTCTCCATAATCTGAACTCTCCCACAGCCTGCCAGGCAGGGCTTCTAGTCCCACTCTACAGATGAGCAAGCCAAAGCTGCTCAGTAAGAAGGGGGATACACTGGATGCAGTTGAACCTCTGATCTTTAGCTTATGTGCCCACCCAATAGGACCTCCTACCCACCTCTGACTGGCTCTCCATTAGGCACCTCATCTCACCTGCCCACAAGGTCCCCAGCCTCTGCTATCCCTCCTTCCCAACCTCCTTGGAAGAAATAAGCAGTTTCCATTAGTGTCTTCCTTGGAAAACTTACAAACTCTGGGCTTCTCTGCATCCAGCCTCCCCACTGCTCCCCTGAGTTGTTCGGTGCCATATCTGTTGATCTCTTGGATGATTTCATGCATCTGGTCCATGAGGGGACCTCATATGCAGTTCTTTACTGTTCCTTGGCATTAGGTGTTCTTCAGTGCTGAGTTTTCAGAAGGCCCACGGAGTGTACAAATAGACCCTGGCACCCATCCTATGATCACCAGTGTTCAGCTGTGGTGTAGTAGAACAAGGCCAAGTTTTGGTACCAGGCAGACCTGGCTGTGAATTACAGCTCAGCATCTCCCTTGCTCTGGGTCTTTGGTCAATCAATATATGCCATACCTCTGAGTACACACTTCAAGGCATCTAGGTCCCTCCTTCTATGAACCCTACACCTGGCTAGAGCTACTTGGTAGAAGGATCAGTTGATGGAAGACATGCCTGTGGCCAATGAGGCCTTGTTCCACTGCTATCCTCAGAAATCAGGAGAGAAAAAGGACATGCATCCAGCTAGCAATACACTGCAGTGCATGCCTGGGGCATTATGAAATGAGTTTGCTCAAAGGTTTTAGACAATAGCATGCATCCTGCCCAGCCACTTCCCACTTCAGGCATCATGGATGGCACTACCAGATTGCCTCTCAGATCCCCGGAGCAAAGGCATTGAGACTCTGTGCCACCCCTGGAGGGCTTGATAGAGGCAGGCAGGGGTAGGGAGGATGGGAGGAAGGGGCCACTGCCAGGTACAGCCTTGCTGGGAAGTAGAGCAAACTGAGAAGGGAGTGAGGGCTGCACACTTCAGAGATAAGGCCCGCAGAGGCCACAGACCTTGAGGGCAAGGTGAATACTGCTGCAGCCCCTCACTATCCCCAGTACAGAGCAGCACCAGACCCTCTTTGTAAGAAGAGCCATCTTCTCCCAGAGTCGAACAGAAAGAAAATCCATCATTCTAAAAGAACAGCAGAAATTTCCTGAAGGAGCAGAAATGAAATCTGGAAGGGAAGAGATTTTAACAGATCTGATACAGGCTTTTTAATCTGCTAGCTGATATCTCTAAACTAATTTCCAAACAAAGAGAACAAAGAGCCAGCTGGGCCTCCAGGGACACTTATATTTTCTAACCTAAAAGTGTATCAGTTTGGATAAAAGTGAAAAGACCCACACCCACAGCACAGTCCTCCATGAGCCAGGCATGAGAGGGGCAAGCAGGCTGGGGGAGGGCAAGGAGTGGGGGACAAGGAGGGAGGCCATTGTCAGTAATGGGTGCACCTCGCTCCTTGACTATAAGAACTGTCTTCTAAATATTTTCTAAATAATTTCTTTACACCTTTTCTGGGTTCACATGCACAAGCAAGCATACCCAATGAGGAGGGGTCTGACATCTTGTGGCAGGGCAAAGTGACCCAGAGACCTGGCTGGGGTATCTGAATACCTGGAAGTGAACCCTGGCTCCACTATCCCTTCCCTTGTCCTGATTAGCTGCATGACTCTGGTAGGGCCTTTTACCTCTGGTTTGAAGTCTGCCCAGCCAAATTCCCAGGTCTTTGGTAAAGAGCAGAGGGATAGGGACTCATAACACATTTGAGCAGCTGTGAGGGCTGGGCCCATGGGGTACAAGAGTCTCACGACCATCAGTGGCTACCTACTGCATCCAGCAAAAAGTATGGTTCAAGTCCATACAAAGCCAGTGCAGCCTTCCTGTTTCCTACCCATTCAACCAACACGAGAGCCATGTTACCTGCAGGATCTCTCAGGGCCCACTTCTGTATTCTTCCTCAGGAAGGCTTGTTCCTCCAGCTTGTCCTGCACACTGCAGCCAATGTATGTCCCCCCACATAATCCTGATCATGTCCCTTCTTTGCTCCAAGTCCTCCCATGAGTTCCCATTGTCATCAGGATAAATTCTAAGTCCCATGGAATGACCTGCAAGGCTCTATAGGACCTGGCCTGCAACAACTTGGCCTTCATAATCTGCCACTACCTGCCCACCAAGCCTCCCTAGTCATCTGGCTCCCACTGTTTCTTTAGGATTCTTTTCATGTTTCCCACCACACTGTTCCTATGGGTGTCTTCCCCATTAGACTGTGAAGTGTGATGGCAGTGACTGGCTTCATCTATGCTCGGACTTTTCTTTGCTTGGCACAGAGATGGAGTAGGCACTCAGAACAGCTCTGTGGAGTGAATCTTAGGGACCATGTTTCTGCTTGGACACAAATTGAGTGACACAGGAAAAGAACCCAGCACAGGCCCATGTCTCCAAAGGCCTGCTGCTCACATCACCTCTTCAACCCAATGGGCTTGGGACCTCATTGAGACACATGAAATTCAGACCCCTGGAGACTAGACTCCCTGAGCCCCATGAGCACTCTGTATGAGAGGACTACTGTCATGCCCTACAAGATGGAGCCAACTCCTAAGGCAGCACAAGTGAAACCTGTGGACACCCTGTTGCTGCCCATCATGGGGTGGGAGCCTCTACCAAGTCCTTGCTCATCCACACACTGTGTGGGGTGCTGAATGCTGTTGATACTTCTGCCAGCCTTTCCTTTCCCCTCTGGGTTTGGTCAACATTGGGCAGAGAGAGACAGGTCCTTTCCTCAGGAAGGCTGCAGCCTCTGGGACACCAGAAGACAGCTCCCTGGGAAAAGTCGGCTCTCTTGCCTTGAGCACAAATCCCTTGAAGACTGATCTCTTGTCTACTTCCCCCTTTCAGCCCATAGGACCTGCTGACCCTTTCAAATGCAGAGTGACTCCAATCATTGAAACAAATTACTACTAGTTACCAACCCAAAGTGAAGGCGATATATTTGTCAAGGGGAAATAATTACCTGCTTGAGGACAGTCTACAAAGACAGTCATATCTCAACACATCTGACCTCAAGCCAAAAAGGCCAGCCCCTCACAGAACTGCACCCATGAAGCTCTGTTTGAATACTGAGCCTAAGGCTTGGTTAAAAACTGGTCTTAGAATAGCCTTATGAATGTCTTCTTCCGAATTTACTTTGAAACTCCTGAGTAGTGTTTGTTCCACTGAGGATCTTAATTCCAAATCCCCAGGTTTAAAAATTGTCTTTCTTTCTGAATTTGGGGCCATTGGAGAAAACTATGTCTCTCTGAGGATAAAATTATGCTCTCTTCTTTCTGATGATAAAAACTCTGGGGTTCTACATGTTGTTGCTGTTGTTGTTTTCTGGCTACCAGTTAGATCCTGGCTAAATGTTATGTTTATTCCACAAATTGTGTTAACTCTTGGAAATACCACGTTTGTGTCTTCCCTTTTCTCCTGATTATTTTCTCTCAGTGTTCCTACTTTATTAACTTGGAGAATGCCCACCCTACCACCAGTTCTTTATAGAGTCAGGGTAGGGATATGCAAATCATACTTTCAGAAAAGTCTTTCTAGAATAATAATCATAACCAAGCTGTGTGCACAAAGAATAGGGTTCCAGGGGTCTCCCTTAGAAGAGGTGGATGACTAACTGAGTCAATGCGCAGGCCTGAAGCATTGACCAAATGGCCAAGATTTTCCCTCTTCCTTTCCGCAATACAGTTGCAAACTGAACCCAAGAGAAGGGAGAAGACTTGCCCAAGGTCATGGCCCAAGGCGAAGTCAGAATTAGAACAAATCTCTCCTGGCTCAGTTACTGTTCTATCTCACTACATCCCTCTTGCCCTCCAGTTTTACAAATGGGGAAACTGAGGCCCAGAAAAAGCAAGTAGTTGATGATAACTCCCCTTGGCCACAGAATCTCCAAGACCACAAAGGATGTCCAACTTTTTGGTCTAATCCCATTATGGCACTGATGTGTGTTTTGCAAGGGAGAAAGAGAGAATATGTTCTTTTATGTAGTGAATCATGCACCAGTCTCCACTGTGTAAGTAGGGGCATGGTTTCAGCTCTATTATAAGAGCCCAATCTGTGACCTAGTGAGGTGTTTATCGCACCCAGATATAAACAGGGGATTCTGGGAAAGCATCAACAACAGATTTCGGGCCTTTAGTTTCAACCACTTGGGATCCTCCAGCCTATCTTGGTGCTGAATAGAAGGCATTCCAGATTACCCTTCCATCGTTTCTGAGTCCACAGCATGCCATGCTTATCTAATCAGCTGCATACACCCCTAACAATAGTACCCTGAGCAGTGCACTCAGCCCTGCCAACACCCATCTATCCCAGTGTTGTGTGACAGGCTTCAGCAGAGTAGTCTAAACAGTTCCTGGGGTTCTAGACTGGGGCTCTGGCAAGTGGAACTGATCCCCTCCTCCCATTGTCCTTGTCATGATATTCACTGGAGAATATTTATAACTTGAGGAGCCCAAGCAGAGGGAAAGATACCACCAAAACTGGGAGTGGACTATGCCACTGGAAAATGGAGACTCTGTAATTTACTCCATTATAATTCAAGAAATAAAATCTATTTCCGGTGATTAACTGGGTCTATTTATAGACTATGAGGCCTGAACTGTGATATTTATAGAATGTCATCGCATTTAGCAGTAATAGCACAATTACATGTTTATGAAGTAATGGTTTTGCAATTTTTCCTAGAATTCTCTGACATTTAGATCTGGAAATTTTACATTTTAACAAGCAAGAACAGCAGCTATTTATTTAAGGGTGAAGAGCAGAAACTGTCTTCTCTGTAAGTCCTTTCACTTTAAGAGTCTGCAATCCCCTCAATTCATTTTGCTTTCACATATGAAATAAGATGATGTACGGCAAATAATATACCTATTTTTGTGGAGCTCTGATCTCCTTCTTAAATGGTGTCTTCCATTGCTCAGGATTCTTACATCCCTGAATCTATCTTCCTCCTTGGGATTTGGTGTTGACATGTTTCTCCTTTCCATAATGATCTAAGCCAAGCTAAAAAGCCAAGACAGATGTGTTCAATATTCAAAATAATATGGTGAAAGTGAAATGAGACCCTGTGCTAAAGAGTCCCACTTTGCTCTGACTCATAATTTAGGACTTGGTGTGGCAAGTGCAGGGATTGGAAATTCTAACTCAGTTCTCGATCTCAGGAGTAAATCAGCATGACCAGTTGGGTATTCCTGGGGCAGGTGCTAGAAACACTTTGTAAGGTCCAGGACTGAGTGCTGACCCCAAATCTGTTTATCATCTAATTCCAAGCTGGACATTCTTCACACACAGCTACCAAACTATAACTCACAGTCCCTGGCGTGGGCACAGCCTTAGGTGCTGGAAGATGGGTCTGCAGCGATGTGCTGGTAGCATTTGTTGATTCCCATGGTGTAAATGTTCACTTTGAGGCTGATTTCGAACTACCAACATGGTGTCAACTGTCAGCTGACTCTAAAATTTCTGAAAATCAATCATCTTTGAGAACCAGTATCAACCAGCTCCAGCACACCACTGCCTTGGGCCAAAATGGTGAAATGGAACCTGCACAAGGCTAGGAGTCCGGAGTTCTGGGTCCAGGACCAGTTCACGGGGCAGGATTCATTGGATCATCCTTATGAAGTCACATTTTCTACCCTGAGCCTCAATTCCCCCAACTGTCAAATGATGAGAACTGTCCTTGCCCTAGGCCTGCTTCGAATGCACTGGGATGTGAGAGCTAATGGCCAAGAAAGTGCACAGAAAACATGAGTACTCTGCACGTGAGAGAGGTTTCTTGCCTTTCCCCCACCTCCCTGCTAAGTGCTCTCAACACCTCCCTGTGTCCTTTCTTAAACCTGCCTACATTTACAGGTGACAAATTGCATCACTTTCTTGCCAGCCAAACTTCTTTGTGGCATTTGTTGGGTGCCCCAATATTTAAAACATGGATGTTCTGGGAAGCAACCACAAGCTGCCTGGCCGTGGAGGCCTCAGAACTCACTAGAAGTTTGGAAGAGTTATTTCTGATCATAACACACACCTCTGGAAAGAAGTGTAGGACTGAGGGGTTCAACTTCTTTGGCCTCCCCCCACATCACCTAAAGTGGGACACCATGCACCTCACACCTTCATTTTTGGTAGCTGACCCACCATTTCACTTGACCTTTGCCCAGAAACTTTGCCCATCCCAACAAATCGCCACCTCATCCTCAGGAGAACTGAGGTTTCAAGATGGCAAAGCATTCTGGGTCACTGGAGGGGTCCACTGGCTGATGGGCTCAACATTGTCAATACCTGCCATGGGCAGGTGTCTCTCTTTGTGGTGCCTCATGTTTGAATCCCTAGGTGAGGGCAGATGCTGATGCTGCAGGTTGCCCTCTCACCTGACATCAGCCCCTCTCCTGGGCACTGGGTGTTGGCTATGCACATTTCCTCTGGGAGGTCCCCTCACTCTAGCAGTGTCCCCAGAAAACTGCTCCTCCTCCAGTGCTCGTCATCTCAGAAAATGGCCCCTCCTCTGCCCTGTCACCCAAGTTGGATACCTAGGGTCATCCTTGACTTATCCTTCTCTCTCATTTTCCACAGCCAACCAAGTACCAGGTCTGGTCATCTTACTCCTCCACGTCTGGAAGGTGTCTCATCCCTCCCAGGCCCACTACCACCACCATCTGGGGCTTACAATAAACTCATGACTGCGGTCCCTTGCCTGTGGTCTCTCCCTTTGATCTGTTCTCCATGTTTTGTGACATGATCTTTCTGAGTTGTACATACAATCATGTTACACTCTGGCCTGGAACTCTTCTGGGGCTTCCTGCTGCTCCCACTCTCCCTGAACAATTTATCTACAGCTCTAAGCCTCAGAGTCTATGTAACCAATTGTCCCCTTGACATCTTCCCTAGACACTCTACAGTTCCCTCAAACCCAAAACCTGTTGTCCCAAATGGAACTCATCACTCCCCTTCCCCTTCCTCACACCCACTTCTTCCCCAGGTCTCCCCATCTTGACATGGGGCACCATCACACCACAGATCCCGCTGTGGGTCAGGTTAGAAGGCTGTTACTTTTGACTCCTTTCCCTCCCTGGTCCTTTCCATTCTACATCCTAAAAATACAGAATATACCCACTTCTCTCCAGCCCCACTGCTACTGCCCTGGTCCAAGCCATCATCTTTTTGCTTGGAGTATTCCGAATCTCCCTCCCCTCACCTGTTCTATCCCCTTTGTAGCAATTCATATGCTCTTAAAACACAGATCTCATGCTACTTTTGCTGAAAAAATGTTCGAGAGTATTCCATTACCTACATTATAAAGTAATTTGCATACATTACCTCCATTCTTTATAATAACCCAGGAAGTAGCTATTATCCCAGGAAACTGATTCACAGGAAGGAAACAATATAGTGAGTGCAGAGCAAAGCCAGGGTTTGAATTCAGCTCTGCCTGACTGTAAAGCCCATGCATGCTCTTTCTCCATACCACATGGGCTGCGGGGGACAGTGGGCATGTGAGGTTCACCAAAAGCTGTGCAAGCTCTTTACTAAACCACACTTAATCTACCTCATTCTCCAGCAGCACTGATAAGGAGGGAAGCAAGGAATAGAACCCAGGGCTCGGATGGGGATTCTTTAAGGGCGCTCCCAGCTTTGACAGTCATAAACTCCAACACTCAGGAAGCCATTTGTCTGCCTATGGGTCCTCTTTGAGGCCCATTTTCAGCTACTTTAATACCGAGGCATCAACTACACAAAATGAAATGTGGGTGCACATACAGAAGGTGCACAATCAAAGAGGTAACTTCTTTTGCCTTCAGCCCCTCTTTAAAGAAATGAGAGGATGGGTCCCTGCTCCATTCCATCACTGGGCTGTTGCATCAGTCAAGGAAAAAGTGGACATGAATATTTTTGCCAACCGTGGAGTACATTACAGGTATGTGGGTTTGTGAACAGAATCCTCTCATTTTCCCGTTGGTACTGAAAATACCAGGTCTAGTGTCCTCAACCAGAGAGACAACGTGTCTGGGGTATTGCAGATCTATGGCTGTGTGGTGATGTTGTTTCTTGTCATCTAAATTTGTCAGCTTATACAGGTTGTAAT
Source organism: Paguma larvata (assembly GCA_030068075.1). NCBI lineage: Eukaryota > Metazoa > Chordata > Mammalia > Carnivora > Viverridae > Paguma > Paguma larvata. Next base: position 118,098,292 of record CM057830.1, on the reverse strand, counting down.
CCTGGTGGGCTAATTCTCTAGTTGCTTTCCACCCTGGGCCTCAAACCATCAACTCAAGGAGTGGCCACTTTCCTAATGCACACTCCAGGAGAGCAGTGGGTGCCTCTGGCCCTGCAACCTGACTGCTCCTGGGCAGACACCCCTCTGGAGCCCAAGATAGGGATAAGACCAACTTGAGTTCTAATCCCAGCTCTGTGTGTTAACAGCTGTGCAACCTGGACTAGGTAGCCACTCAGAGACTCAGCCTTATACATAAAATAGACTTAATTACCTTGGCACAGAGTGAGTTTTGGCTTAGGATTAAATGATTAAAATTATTTCAGCACACAATGACTAGACATCCACTCTGCCAGCCACAGAGCCACATAATAATAATCACTAGCATTGGTTGGGTGCCAGGTGTCTTATATGTCCTTATCAGTGCTAGGAGGGAGGCACTACTGCTATCCCATGTTATATATGGAAAAGGAAACTGATGCTCCAGGAGGTGAGCTGACTTGCCCAAAGTCATACCATGAGTGAGGAGCAGAGCGGGACTAGCACCTCCACACCATGAAGCTTCAGTCTCTGCTTTGTGCAGTCCCTTGGGGCCAGAGGCACATACTGGCCACAGGTCACAACCAGCATGGCCACCCTGCCAGCTTAGGGAGGAAGTAGGCCTGGGAAGCCTCTCCATGACAAACGAGTCCGTAGCCTAATGGATCAAACTATGTGATCTTTCTCGATACCCTTGAGGATTGTGGGCAAAGGGACAGACAGATCTAAGGATAGCTCCTGGCCCTCTTTTTCTTCTGGCGCCCCACATTTAGGGCCTTCTTGGTGACCACCTTGGTCATAGCTAAAAAGACTGCCCAACCCTTCCCCAGCCTCGTCCTGGCTGCTGGCTGGCAGAGCCGATGTCCAACTCAGTGTTAATGATTAACGCACAGTGGTGGGATCGCAGAGTTGCCTGAGAGTCCTGTGTCCAAGAATGAACTGCATTGCTAAATCAGCGAAGACAGTTGCCAAGGTAACCCCCATGTAATCTATTTAACTGGCTCCCCAAACACCAATCAAGGTCAGATAACGCACTCGAGCACCATATGAACACACTCAGACAGCATCAAGCTTTGTAGCAAGACAGCAGGGAAGGAAGAAACCTCATTAGAAAGAAGGAAAAAAAGCACCCTAAATTTCATTTTGAAAAGTGTTAATTGGGAATGCAGTAGGCTTGGGTGGGGGCTGAGTCCTCTACTCAGTGCATGTCCTGGCCACAGAGGAAGTCACTGGGGGCCACATGTTAAGAGCTACCACAGTCTTCCCACTTAGGATCCAAACAAAAGGCGTGGCTAGACTGAATTATTCATTTCATTGAGCATTTTATTAATGCAAAGGCTTGTATTTACATTTTATCCGAACAGCGTGGTTTTCACCCCTTTTAGGGGTCCCTTATTTGTTTCTCACATTCAACCACTAGCACTTTCCCCAGCACTTCTCAACTGGTTTTTTTCCTTTTTTAAAATTTTTAGAAGACTCTTAGGGGCCATTGAACTTGAATTTCCTCTTCCCTCACCCCATCAGCATCCCCAGAGAGAGGCCAGGAAAAAGCTCCCACTTTGTAGACTTGCTTTTAAATGCTATCTCATTTCTGGCTCCTATAAACAAGGTCCTGGGCAGGAGATGGAGATAGAGAAGGGGAGACATGGAGGGGGGTTAGACTCCCCTGTCTCTGGGGGAGACTCCAAACAGCAAGCCATATCATGTCACTCATTCTTGCCCTGGGCTGGCACTGGGAAGAATAAAAGTGGTTGGTTTCAAAGGGCAATCCTGAATCAAATCTCCAGGGTTCTTGTCCCAGCTTTGGGCTCTCTGAGGCCCTCTTCAGAGTCCTTGGCCTGTTACACCATAGGGGTGCCTGCCCCACTCATTCATCCCCCAGTCTACTTCCCATCTTCATCCAATCAATCATGGTAGTCTTGTGTCCCACAATCCCACCATGGTGCCGAACCCACACTAGGGTCTTAGGAAACGTTATTGAGTTCAGTGGTCCACCTCCTCATGAAGCATATCTTGAGAGCTGGCTCTCTGCTCTCTGGCCTTTACTGCATCTTCTCCTTTCTGGTCCTTCCCAGGAGGAGACTAAGCCATCCGAAGCAGTTGATGGGCATGTCCATCAAACATTTCCTCCAAAAAAGAGAAGCATTTTTCTTTTTTTATCCAGAGGCCCAGCCATGTATAGATTTGTCAGATTTGTTTCTGGAACCCTCTTTTTCAAGCATGAATAACTTGAGGAACTAACAGAGCTAAGAGAGCTCTCAAGTCTGATGGCTTCATCGGAAAATTAGCAGCTTATGACTGGATTTGGACCCATCAGGCAGAATGCTTGTGCCATTCGCAGTCCATGATAAAAAGCCTTCCCAGATGAACTAGAATACCGCAAAGTAGAATCACTATGCTTCACGAAAACATAGGCTTCCACTCTGGGACCTTCGAGCCACCACTTCCCCATCTGTTTTGAATATGGGAAAGGGTGCCCTAGGACACAGGACAGAACCACTGAGGGCATACTCTTTTGGATCAGAAATTGTTGGCAAATGCTCCAGAAAGGCCATCAATTGTGGATGTGGAGGTCGGGGTCAGAATGCCATGCTGGAGGGGGATGAAGTTAGAAGAAAGGAAGGGGGTTGCAATTCCAGAAATATGTGTGCATCCAACATCTTGGGCAGATAGTTTTAGAAGAGGCTGCCCTTCAACAAAGGTGGATATAATTGGATATTTCAGATTTGGCCAACGGGCTACTTTCAAAGTCCATTGCAAATTGTGTAATGACTGTGATATATTAACACTCACTGACCTGGGAAGCATTGTTCTCATCCTTTGAACTTCAACATCAGCTAATTTTGCAGATTTTTGTAAAGTCGGTTGCAGATGGAAGCTTTCCTGTCCTCCCAAGTTCCTATCTGATTGGAAGGCAGGCCACTGGCCTTGAAGCTTTCCAGATGGAGGGTTGAATGGTTGGTTTTGGTAGCACTGGTTCTGAAATGGAGAGGATCACAGCGGCTCTCTTTCAGTAAGGCTCCCAGAGAGAGGCTCACCCTTGTTACTGCTGCCTGGCTGGGGAGAGACGTGAGACGGTCCTTCAAGTCTCAGCTCAGCGTCCTTTGCTCCCAAGGGCTCCCCTGGTGTCCTTTCTCCTCAGCCAAGGTCACACTCTGCAAGGAGACTGAGAGTCAGGGGAAGCACGAGTCTTGGGATAGGCAGACACCTTGTTTCTCACCCTTTTTCTGGTGTTCTTTCCTCCCACCATTGGACTCTATATAAAGGTACCTCACTTTGGAAACAACCCAAAGGTCCACTGCTGAATGAGTGGATAAACAAAATGTGATATATAAATGAAATGTTATTCAGCCTTAAAAAAGGAAGGAAGTTGTGACACCTGCTACAACATGGATGAAACTTGAGGACACTGTGCTCAGGTCTCAGTGAAATAAGCAGTCCCCCAAAAGAGGAAATACTGCATGATCCTACTTGGATAAAGGCACTTGGAGTCATAAGCATGACAGAGACAGAGAGTAGAATGGTGGGAGCCAGGGGCACCCTGGGGCAGGACGGGGGAGTTGTTTCATGCGGACGGAGTTTCAGTTAAGGAAGATGACAAGAATTCTGGAGGTGGTGGTGGAGATGGTTGTACAACCACGGGAATGTACTTAATGCCACTGAAGTGGCCACTGAAAATGGTTAAAATGGTAAATGGTATGTTAGTTATATTTTGCCACAGGACAAAATTTTTAAGAAAGAGCCCCACTTGGATCCTCTTGCAGGCAAGAAAGAGGGACTGGAGAATTAACTCCTATTTAGGTCAACTCCCACCATGCTCACTTCAGCTAGGGAGTACTTTTTCTGCAAGCACTCTTTAGTAGGGCCTCAGCGTTGGGGAGCCAGGCAGAGTAGGGGCACTCGAGGGAGGGCCACACAAGTGGACTCCTTGCCCACTGGGAATCCAAACAAGCCTGCCAGCCTCCTGGGTCAGGTCCCCAGCCCACCCTCCTCATGCAGGGAAGGAAGCAGGCAGACTCTGCCAAGAGAGGGCTCTGGCCATAGGGAAAGCAGAGGCCATGCGCAAGACCACAGAGTCCATGACCACAGATCCAGATCGCAGTAGGTCAGGACAGAGTCCAGTGCACACCCTAAAGTTGCAGCCTTGCTTGGCTGGAGTGCTCTTCCAGACTCCACTGGAACAGAGTACCAGACAAGAGGGCAGGTGCTGGCCCAGGAGGGACCATTTCGAGCCATATGAAATTGAAACCGCCTCCCCTTAAGCCAGACGGAATCCTTTTTCATCACTAAAAAGGCTCCAGAGGCAGGATAATATAGGATGACAAAGCAGGATGTGTATCCAGTTTTACAGAGGAGGAACTGAGGATTAGTGAGGGCAGATGATTGCCCAGGGTCACAGCTAGTGAGTGACAGAGAAAAATCTGGAATCCCCAAAATCAACTACTCTGGTTTACTGCCCCCTGTTGCCCCCACTACAGTCAACTGGAGGGGACCATTTATTAAGTATTATACATCAGGCACTGTGCGAAGGACTCTATTTGTATTTAACCCTCACAATATCGGGGAGATGGGTGCTGGGATTATCTTGATTTTGCACAAGAGGGTGTGGTGGCTCAGAGAGGTTAAGTGACTTGCCCAACTCACACAGCCATGAAGTGGTACCCTAGAACTCTAATCCCAGATGGTTTAGCTTTGGAACACATATTCTTAATCATGAAGTTAGGTGGCCCCTTCAGAATTCTTCAAGACGTGTTTCTCTCAGTACGTTGCATCCTTACCAGTGGAGAACTGAGACCCAATCATGTATGTTACTCTTTACCCCACTCCTAGATTAATACAGAGATCAAGGTCAAAGAGGCCTTAGAAAGCAAGTTTTAGGGGACTCTTGGGTGGCTCAGTCGGTTAAGTGTCCAACTTCAGCTCAGGTCGTGATCTCACAGTTTGTGGGTTTGAGCCCCATGTCGGGCTCTGTGCTGACAGCTCAGAGCCTGGTGCCTGCATCGGATTCTGTGTCTCCCTCTCTCTATGCTCCTCCTATGCTCAAGCTCTGTCTGTCTGTCTCTCTCTCTCTCAAAAATAAATAAACATTTAAAAGATTTAGAAAAAAAAGAAAAAAGGAATCAAGTTTTAGAAGCTGGAAAAGAAGACAGGCCAAAGGGCACAGATCCCCATATGTCACCAAGGTTAATACCAAACATACATTTCTTTGATAGGCAGTGAGAAGTCCCTAACTGGTCTTTTTTTTTAACTTTATTAATTGTATTTTTAAAAATTGAGGTATAATGCACATACCATAAAATTCACCCTTCGAAAGTGTAAATTTTTTAGTAAATTCACAAGTTTGTGGAACTGTCACCACTATCTAATTCCAGAATATTACCATCACTCCAAATAGAAACTATACCCACTATCAAGGATTCCCCATTTCCCCTCCCCCAGCCCTTGGCAACCACTCTTCTGCTTTCTGTCTCTGTGCATTTCCCTGTTGCTGACATTTTGCATAAAAGGACTCATGCAGCTTCTGTCAGTGTGCTTAAGATGCAGCCATCTTTTCATGGCTAATATTCTGTAATACAGATAAACCACATTTTGTTTATACATTCATCAGTTGCTTCTGCTTTTTACTGTTATGAATCATGCTGCAGTGAACATTTGCATACAACTTTTTGTGTAGAGATAGGTTTTCAGTTCTTTTGGGTCTATATCTTGGAGTAGAATTGCTAGGTCATGTGGTCATTCCATGTGTAAGTTTTGAGAAACTGCCAGACTGTTTTCCAAACTGACTACACCATTTTACATTCCCACTAGCAACATAGGAGAGTTCCAGATTTTCCATATCCTCACACCATTTATTTTCCTTTTTAAAAACTTACAGCCAGCCTAGTGGGTGTGAAGTGTTCTTTCAGTGTGCTTTTGATTTTATTTCCCTGATGACTAGGAGCCTTGAGTATCTCCTCTTCATGTGCTCATTGGTCATGTGTATATCTTCTTTGGAGAAATGTCTATTCAGATCTTTACTCATTTTTAATTGGATTACTTGTCTTTTTACTGTTCAATTCTTTACATATTCTGGATACAAGTACCTATCAAATATGATTTGCTGGGCACCTGGGTGACTCAGCTGGTTAAGATCCTGACTCTTGATTTCAGCTCAGGTCATGATCTCACTATTTGTCGGATCAAGCCCCATATCAGGCTATGTGCTGACATCATGGAGCCTGCTTGAGATTTTCTTTTTCTCTCTTTCTCCACCTCTCCCCTGCTTATTTTATCTCTCTCAAAATAAATAAATAAACATTAAAAAAACAAAAACAAATATATGATTTGCAAATATTTTCTCCCACAAAGTGTCATTTGGTTCATATGGTTCAGAAATATCAGAGCTGGGAGGATCTTCTGGGATGACTTGATCTCTTGATACCCCATACTTGAATGTCCCTTCAAGAATATTAGCTGCTGTCATGGTAACCAGGTAACCAGGCTGTAGACTGATGGCAAAAACAATTTGTTCTTAAAAATCATTTTTAGTCCAGAGGTGTCTAGGTGGCTCAGTCAGGTAAGCATCCTACTCTTGATTTTGGTTCAGGTCATGATCTCGCCATTCATGACATTGAGCCCTGAGTTGGCCCCTGTGCTGACAGCACAGAGCCTGGTTGGGACTCTCTCTCTCTCCCTCCCTCTCTGTCTCTCTCTGTTCCTCCCTAGCTTGCTTATACACACACACACACACACACACACACACACACACACACACACACTCTCTCTCTCTCTCAAAAATAAATAAACATTAAGAAAGCATTTTTATTCAAAAGTAACCTCTCCCCAGTCTGCTATGGAAAATAGATTAAAACAAAACAAAGCAACCATCCAGAGACAGCCAACTCCAATAAACAAACAGCCCACCCAACCAAGTCTGCAACACTCAAAGCAGTAATTCTATTTGTCACACAGGGTATAGCCACCTTGTTTATCTCCACAGTTTGGAAAGATCTTACTCCCCAAGACATTACAAATGAAATTTAAATTTATTTATTTATTTATGTTTACTTTGGGGGGGGGGACAAAGAGAGAGGGAGACTCGGAATCCTAAGCAGGCTCCAGGTTCTGAGCTGTGAGCACAGAGCCTGACACGGGGCTCGAACCCATGAACTGTTGATCATGACCTGAGCCGAAGTCAGACACTTAACTGACTGAGCCACTCACACGCCCCACAAATGTGATTTAGATTTAAAAAGCGACTCTTGATTTTGGCTCACATCATGATTCCTGGGTCATGGGATTAAACCTCGCATTGGGCTTTGCACTGAGTGTGGAGCCTACTTAAAGATTCTCCCTCTCTCTCTCTCTCTCTCTCTCTCTCTCCCTCCATCCCTCTTCCCAGCTCTCACACTTTCTCTCTCTCTCTAAAAAAAATCTCATTCAAGACACACGTGTTTGATAAAAGCAAAGCCCCAACAAATTGGCTTAGTCCATGTCAACAGCGGGTTTGCTCCAGCTGAGCAGAAGTCCGCCCAGAGTTAGGGGTTTGTTCTTGCAGGCTGAGTTTAGTGAATGGCCTCAGGAGTGCAGGTGGTCCCCAGCACGGCCACTTGGTAGCTCATTACAAAAATGGTCAGGCTATAAGGGGGCCTGCTTGACAACAGAAGCACTTGCATTGAAAACTAGTTGCCAAATAACTCTCTGAGTTGAGAAACCACTGCAGTACACTGACAATAATGGAAGATCCCACCAGCTGTGCCCAAAGCCCAGACTCTGGTCAGTATCAAACTTAACTAGCAAATGGTATTAGATATTGGGAGAATGAGCACATTGTTCTCAGACTTGCGCTGCAAACTACAAAGCACCTGGGACTACCTGTGCACCCCAGTCACTTCTGCTTCTTGGCCCAAACTTGCCTTTAGCCAGATCTCCTTGGCTAATGAAAAGATTGGAAGGCCAGTGTTCACGTCAGCGAGGGCCTTGGACCTTTTGCCACCACAGACCCTGCTGTGGCCCGGACCATTCCCTAGAGTGTGCATAGTGTGTGTTTGTTCTTTGAGGGGTGTAGAACCACCCCATCTCAGCCAGATGTGAGGGAGCGCTAAAGCTGGTGTCTTGCCAAAGATGCCCCCTAGAGCCTCCATCGAGAGCCGTACTTTTGCCACAGAGACACTACACTTGCTGGTTTGGTTCTGAGGTGTTGTGGGGGGGCCTTGTTTATCCTGCACCATGCCAAATGACCAGAATGGCTCAGCCCCATCCCTGAGAGGACAAGGAGAGAGGAAGCTCTCCCAGAAGGAGGAGCAACGCCACCTCCAGCAACATTAAACTGATAGCCAAGCCAGGACTGGCTGTCTTCTGAGCTCAGGTCAAATTCTTGCCAGTAAGGCTATCTCGGCTCTATTCCTGATGAGGGAGAAAAACACAGCACTGCCATCTCAACCACTGTAGAATGGTTTGGAAGAACCATTTTCAACTTCTTTTCAAGTGTGTTTGCTGTAAACAAAGAGCACATTTCATCGTTGCTATCTCTGTGGCTGGGACCTATCATATGGGCATAATGATCTAGCAACACTGTAAACTTAACTCATAAAGAGCTTAAGTCCCGGACAAAAAGCCATTTTCTCCAAGGAAGTAGGGCCAGGCTTGCCTGGATCCCTCTTGGAAAGCTTGGGTTTTGTGGTTTCTCTTGATATTAGCGGGCTATGGACAACTACTTCTCTCCTAGGAAAGCAGGATGACTGGCAGTTATGCCTCATAGAGCTGTTTCCCAGCAGGCAGACACTGCACTAAGCATCTCACTCACCCAAATCCATCCACCTTGGCCACAGAGCACAGGATGACCGACAAGCTGTTCAGAGCTTTCCTTCAAATGTATGCAAACCGTTTCCATCTGAAGGGATTCCATTTAAACTCTATTTGTAGCATCACCTTAGGAAACTTAGCGTGACAAAAAACGGTGGAGTCCCCAGTTTTGATTTTCCAACTTTCATGTTTGATCCAACATATGCCCTCCTTCCCCTGGTCCCAGGCCTCTTGTTGTGTTGACCACAGACTGAATTCTTGCTCTTGGTCCTTGCTCAGAGCCACTACTGGGTCCCAAAGAAGAGACTGAGGCCCTCACCATCTGAGGCATCAGCCCCTTGCCCAACTTCTGTGCTTTCCTCAGAGATGCCTCCCAAGCCTCTTCTTACCCTAGAGGACCTTAGTAATAGCCTTCCCTTTTCTGGACTGGCCACGCAAATTGATACCACAGCAACTCTGATCAGGGAGTGAGCCCCCTCTCTAGAGCTAGGAAAACTCCATCTGGGCTAAGGATACCCAGGCTCTGAGAGCCACTGCTATGGGTTCAATTCTGTCCTCCACTCCCTCGCAAAAAAGATTTGTTGGAGTCCTAACCCCCAGGATGTTAGAACATGTGACCTTATTTGGAGACACGGTCTTATAGAGGTAATCATATTAAAGTGGGGTCATTAGGGTGGACCCTACTCCAGTTTGACTGATATCTTTAAAAACATTTTTTTAATGTTTTATTCATTTTTTGAGACAGAGAGAAAGAGAGAGAGACAGAGCAGGAGCAGAGGATGGACAGAGACAGAGACACAGAATCTGAAACAGGCTCCAGGCTCTGAGCTGTCAGCACAGAGCCCAACGTGTGACTCAAACCCACAAACTGCAGGATCATGACCTGAGCCAAAGTTGGATGCTTAATGACCTGAACCACCCAGGAGCCCCCTGATATCTTTATGAGAAGAGGAGATTTGGACAAAAATATCACAGAGGGGAGACCGTGTGAGGACAGAGGGCCCTCTATAAGTCATAGAGAGGGGTGTGTAACAGACCCTTTCCTCACAACCTGTAGAAGGAAATGAGGATATGACCTTGTTGACACCTTGATCTTGGACTTCTGGCTAAGAGTGGTGAGTTAATACATTTCTGTTGTTCTAAGCCTGCTAGCTTATGGGATTTTGTTATGGCTGCCCTAACAAATCATTGCAGCCACCCTGCAATGACAGCCAGATGATGGATATTAAACATCCAAGGGAATTTTCTGGAATAAATGTCAAAATGCCTCTCAAATATATAACCCAGCTCTCCTCTTATATTCTCTTTTAAAAGCATTTGAACCTATTTGTTGCTTTTTTACAAAAGAAAAATAAGGGGAAATGAGAGATATGTACCCATCAAGGATATGGCAAGCTGGACTAAAGGTAAAGGTGTGCAACGAATGGGAATATAGCCCCTTTGTGGATGCTGTGCCTGACACTAATGCTCTTGGTAAAAGCCCTGCTGGCGCTGAGGAAATGGCACTGACAATTAGGGGAAACTAAGGCAACAACCCAGAGAATGGAACAAAAGCTCATGGTGGCAGCTCGGTTCTTAGAGTAAGAACCACATTGGGCAAAGCCAGTCTTCTCACATAGATGCCAGTGCTGGCCTGAGACTTTGTGGTCTTAGTAAGCCTCCCATATTCCCCTTCAAAATCCCACCTGAGTCCTGGGTATGTGGACAGGAGCCAGTTAGGCACCCACCGGAGAAGAAGTCAGTGTCTCATGGCACCCTGCAGAAATGTCTCAAGTTCAGGAAGTCAGGATGTTTATCTGAGCCAAATCAGTGTGCCCAGACAGGCCACTCAGAGATAATAGCCAGAGATGAGCTTTCTCCCCAACCAAAACCATGCCTCCTCTGCACAGGGATGGTGGAAGCCTTATCCTCATTGATCCCAGAAGCCCAGACCCCAAACACAGTGAGCACTGTGATGAGCAATAGCGACAACCAAAACTAGGTGGTGACGGACAGTGTATAGTATTCATGCACCTGAATTCTGTCACTCAGTCCTCCAGGAGCCTTGGGCTTCTGTTCACTGGCTTGCTTCAGATCCTACAATTTGTGGCAGAATCAGAACCCAAACCCAGTCCTCTGCATGATGCTCAGGCTGCCAGTGACACTTTCCCCAAAGCCCCAGAAAACTAGAGGATGTTGCTATGAGGTTGGGAAAAAAGCTAGAACAAATGAATCAAACAAAACCAAAAAACCCAACCCCATGTGTGCTTCACAAAGACAGCTGTGGGAGAAGTGTTTGGTTTGGAACCCCAAATGTTTTTCCAAGCTACAAAAAGGAAAAGACCAAGAGTCAGAGGTTCAAATGGGCATATTGACTACATTTCCAAGAGTGATACAATGGTTTAGGAATGGCTGGACTATTGCTCTTCTTGACTTCCCTTGGTAGGGACCGGTGAGAGGGAAGCAGCCACCATTTCCAGCAAGTCACCTGGGTGGCAAGCAACAAGGCTGAGTGTGCAGCCCCAAGCCTTCCAGCAGTGACTTAGGGGCCCAGGCTCCAAGGTAGCACTAAATGATGAAACAATAGGCTGTGAGGCTGTGTGATGACACTGGACCATCCAAGTGGTCCCCTGATTCTGCCCAATGCTCCCCCTGTCATAGCAGAAGTAGAACATTATAAATGATCAAAGGAAAAGCAAAGAAGAGTCAAACCCAAGGCCAGACTTTGTTGGATTGGGTTTACAAAGAGGCAGAGGAGGCCATCACACCAATCTCCCCTGCAGATTGGAGAGCTGCCACAGGGCCTGGAAGACAAGAAGGTGGGGAAAGAGGTGGCTGCCAGCCTGCAGACACCAGAAATTCAGGGATGAGGATGGCTGTGTTTGAGAGCATGTGTGGGTGTATGTGCACATGTATATACATGCATGTGTGCAAGTGCCTGCACATATGAGCATGTTTATGTGTGAGTGCATGCATGCTTGTGTGTGTGGAAGCATGTGCGTGTGCCCATTTGTACACATTTGTGTGTATGTGTTATTATTTATTTCATGGATGAAGGCTTCCCTGGTTCTCCCTTTTCAAAAATATAGTATAAAGTGAAAGAAAAAAAATCCCTGAGCCTCAGCTATTACTCACCCAACCGGTCCGGGAGGAGGAGAGGGCAACAACAGACAAGGAAATTAACTTGACCAATATCCTAGTAACCCCAACTCCCTGGGAATTACTTGCAAAGGGTTGGGGACTAGAACCCAAGACTTCTGACTTGTACACCAGGGTTCTTTGTGTGATACCCAGTGCTTTGGGACAATCACACACTTCTGAGCAAAATGGCAATGGGAAATAGAGGGAATGAAAGGGCTGAGAGAGGCCATCCAACTTTGCCCCTGGCCTGCTGTGATCTGATTAGGTCCACTTCCTGAAGGCAGGATGGAGAATGGCCACATTCCCATTGCTCCTGTGGTATGCATGGTGATAGGTGGTGTTTGGTTGAGACAGCCTTATGAGTGGTTGTGGTCAAGGCACCTGGAAGACTCAGCTCTACTGCTGTTAACATAGAGGAAGCAGGGTGATGTGGCCAGACTGGCCACTTAGAACTGGCTCAGGGAGGGCTCTCTGGGGCAGGTTAAGCCTTTATCCCATAAACAGTGGGAAGTAATAGAAGGGTCCTATAGGTAGGGAAGCCACACAGGCAGGTGTGGGTTCTAGGAGCCTTGCTCTCTGAGTGCTAGCCAGGACCCAGGGAGACTAGAGAGGAGGCTGGAGTGGTGGGGCTGAACCCAGAGGGTATAGGGAAAATCCTGGCTCCAGCCCCAATAAGAAACCCTCTGCCTACAAAATCAAATGCCGCCTCAAAGACAGCAATGATCATATTGCTTTGTAACTAGCTTTTCCAACTATTTACATACAAAGTCCCCCCACAAAACAGGTGTCAAAAATGCAGCAAACTCTATTGTACTGAAAAAGTCACTTTGACAAGCCTACTCTACTGAGATTGAGTCATGACAGCATAAATGAATCTTTCTTGTCAAAGTCCATACTGAAAGTGGGGAAAATGGATTGTAGAATTAAGCACACTAATACTTGGAAAGGTATTCTTATTTCCTTTGGAAAATTCTAGCACTATTCACATACATGTTGCCCATCATCCTCCAAACCTGTCCCCCAACAGAACATACCATTTGGATGCCCAGAAATATGAGTGGCTTCAGAGGTGGTAGCGCTCTGGCTTCCAGCTGTGAGATTCTCGTGTAAATCAGTTCCACAACCTCAACTACAGTCACATGAGAAATCTGGGGGACGTTGGGGACAAACAGCCAAAAGAGGACATAGATTACCTAGACAGAATAAAGCACTCTAGCTCTTGATTACATTTGCTAGTTTCTCCCATGTTTATAAATTCCACTGGCAATCTAAGCTAGAAGGAAAAAGCAAAAGAAAATTCCAGTGTCCATGTCTGCTTCATGTTGGACTTCTTCAGCAGCCATTGCTCTGTCCCTTCTGATGCCCTCAGTGACCTGGCACCCAAGGACACTGGTTTGCTCCTCTTGGCTTTCCCCATTGTGTTGAAGGCCCATCTGTGGTTCTCCTAGATGGCCTTGGTGTCTGGGCATGTGCGGTGGGTTCCAAATGTCCACTGCCTGCCCTGGTTTGCACTGGTTTGGGTCCCACCCTGAAGTCTCCACCTCTTCTTTCCTTGGTATCCCACAGTAGAGAGCACCCCTTCAGCTTCTAACATTGCCTGGACACTGATAGACCACCGCCACCTCAGGAAAGACTTGGCTGAGGTCCAGTTTGGGGTTAAAACTCAGGAAGGCCCATGAGCCATCACCCTACATCACCTCCCCACCCAGCCTGGGGTGAGAGGGGATCCCCAAGATACTCATGGTCATTATTTATCCAAGGCAAATAAAGACCATCAATTTGATGTATGAAACAAATTGAGGCCAAGCAAAAGAGGCAACAGTTGCGGTTTTATAAGTGATTTCATAAGCTTCAAAAAGTGAAAAGTATTTGGCATCTCACCCAGTTCATGAGACTCCTGTCCTGGTCAGTTCAGTGTCCACACTGCAAGGACAGCAGAGGCGATATGCACAAATCGAAGATAGGGAAAGCACACTCCAAACTGCCACCAGGTACCACTAAACCATAAACCAAGCCTTGTAGAGTGAACCACTTATTTGCAGCAACCCCAAATAAGGACTCGGGAGATCTGATCTCAGAAATCAATACCACATCTGTAAATTATCGTTCTTCGCTTTCCAATCATTTCCCATCCTGAGACTGATTAAAGTCAAGGGTGGCAAAGAAGCACTTTGCCCTGCTTGGAGAAATCCCCATGGGTCCAGAGGCAGTGGAAGAAACCCAGGGCTGGCTGAATTCCTGTGCAAACATTGGTCATGCCATAGTTGGAAGGAAGAAGCCTTGTGGAATTGTAATGTGTCAGATACTTTTCAATTAACAGCCCCTTGCTTAGTTAAGTTGGACCACAAGCCACTGCTCTGACACCCACTCCCCCACAGCCAGCTCAGGCCAGCAGACCAGCAGTCCCCAGAAGCCTGGATCAGTCATTTATGTGGGGTGTCCTGCTCCCTGCCTAGAAATCAAATGCCAGCTTGCATCCTCATCAGTCCCAATTGCACTTCAGGTGAAGTAAAAGAAACATTTACAGTACAAATCATGTGAGTGGTGGGAAAGGTGGATTGCCCCAACAGCTCACAGGAGGTGCCCCTCCTGCACATTGTAGTGGTTGAAGCATCATTTTCCCTCTAGGCTTCCAGGTTTCTGGCTGAGACCCTCCTATAATAAAAAGACAGATTAACAGGAGAAAAACAAACAGAAGCTTAATAACCTGGATACCTCCTGTATCCAAGAAAGAGACCTAGGAAGACTGAGCAACTCCCTGAAATGGCCCACGCCACCACCTACAATACCATCTCCAGCTAAAAACAAAAGAAGATATTGAGGGGGGAGGGGACCAGTCAGTGGAAGTTTTCAGGAAAAGCACTGGTAAACAAGGGTAAGGTTGTTATGTACGTTTAAATCAGAGGCCCTTTCCATTGATAAGAGTTTCTAGAGATTAGAGTCTTCCTTTTCTTCCCGGTACAGGGAGGGAGACATCCTTACAAATGGAGATTTCCCTTATAAATGTAAATGTCTCTTACAAAAGGGTAACTTGTACTCTGTTTTCAATGCTTCTCTTGAGTAGGCCGGTTCTGAAAAATAAGAGCCCAAGGTAATCCCTAGCCAAAAAGGCTTATTTTGGGGTGGTGAATTCTTCTCCCCTCCCAGGAGCCTGCACACTCCTAGGATTTGGGGCCTAGGCATCCCTGGTGAGGGGAAAAGACTCCTCCCACAGGAAGGTCTGCTCTCTGTAGCATCCTTGTCTTGAACAAGGCAGTCACTCAGGACACTGCAGCCAGATCTGCCCCTGCTCCAGGACCCTACCTCAGAGACCCAAATCCAACTTGCCCTTCACAGCAGACCTGGTTGGTGACCACGAGTTTGGGTATGGTGGGTGGGTGAGTTTGTGTCAGGCAAGTGCGTCAGCTGGCAGAGGGCACCTGGGGCTACCTTGCCCTGTCTCTGGCATAGTTGCAGGATCTGACTTCTTTTCTTCATAAAGCACCCAAGAATTCATCCAAATGAATTCAACATTCCCAAGGAAGCAGACGTGGACAAAGCCGGAAGTAGGAATATTCTAAAAGTCAGAGCAACTCGCCCAAGGCCACCCCCCTGGGAGGAGGAGAAGGAGCCCGATTTAGACCCCAGCTTTCTGCCTCCCAAGGATATGGCCTTCCCTGCTCTGCCCAGTGTGTGACCCCATGTGTCACATGGCTCCCAACTGGATCTCACTCTGGACTTCCATGAATAAACTACAGTCCAGGGATCACAAGTCCTCATGCTTCCATGAGAGACTAGAGGTACGGCGTTACTTGGCTTCTTGTCTCAGGAAGTGACTGGAAGGTTAATTCTGATGACCCATCCCCCCTGCACTCCCCCTGCAAAGAGCAGTGCCAAGCTCTTTGCCCATTTGCAGGGCCCATCGGCACGTGTTTGAATTTTGTTTGGAGTCTGTTTGGCTCCCTGTGCTATTTCTTTCTAGTCCTTTGTTTACCCTCTATGACTGAGGCACTGCTCTGGACTTCGACAAACGTGAGCTCAAATCTCACTTTTGAGCAGTCCCTCACTTCTCTGCTGTGTGACCAGGGATGAGGGATTTAACCTCTCTGAGCCTCAGTTCCCTCACACAGAAAATTTGTTTAATATCCTGTGCCTGGCAGGAGGGCTCAAGGCATCTATTAGATGTGTCCTGAGCTGTGGGTGTGTGTGGCTCCCAGGGCAAGTCCCTTCAGCTGGGTGTGGAGCAAGGGTGTGTTGGAAGCAAGAACTGCAGGGGGCAGGGAGTAAGCCAGAGAGCAGGGTAAGGCTGTGAATGGCCTCCTGTGACCGTGACCTTGTTGGAGGCTTGCTTCTTCATCTTGGAGGACCTCCCTTGTTTGGGATTTTGTCTGCTCCCAAGCATTTACCAAGTTCCTACTTTGTACTGGGGATCTGGTGGGAAGTAAAGCAGATCTAGACTCTTTCTTCACGGCACTTTCAGGCTAGGGGTTTCTGGGCTGTGTCTGCCACACTGTGCTGGGATCTGACGGCTCCCTGCCAGCCCGAAAGCTCTTCAGGTCACTGGTATGCCCTCCCTTCACTGGGAGCTCAACACCTTGTATCAAGCACATGTTTTCCCCAGGTCCACATAGGAGCTAAAGCACATGGCTCTCCTTCTTTGAAGGCTGATGTCACAGGAAAGTTTGCCATCAGCCGCTGAATGAATACCTGCTCTTGGTGGCAAGCTCGTGGGGCAGGTGGAGGGCAGTCAGAAGTCTAGACACAACAGAGTGCCTGCCAGGAGCAGCACCAATGGCATGGTGGGGGTAAGGGCAGGGGGACACTGGGGATTGGGGTAGGTGGAGGATCAAGGCATTCTGAGAGGGGCAGGGTGGGAGAGGGATCACAGAGGTGGGAAGAGATTACTGCCCTAAGACTAACCTGGGCCTGCACCCCCAGATCACAAGGCACTTTCCTGGTCCCCAAGCTGTACCCACAAGAAATGCTGAAACTTGTCTTTCCCTAGAAATCCATCTGCTCAGATAGAAGGAAAGGAGGGTCCAGCAAGGAAGAGCTGGGCCCTCACTTACCTCCCGCCTGGCTTCCTCTGTGTGCTCTGAGATCTCCGAGCTTCATGAGGAGACTGGGTCAAGGGGGCAAGTGCCTGTGCCCTTCAAACTCTCAGGCAAGAACTCAGTCCAGAAAAAAGCCACATTCCTCTCATTGTCATTTGCACCTCTTTGTCCCCACTGGGCCCCTTCTCCTCTGTGACTTGGTCCTGAGTCTTTGAAGCAGCTAGTGTGAATTTCCCTGG
Organism: Paguma larvata; assembly: GCA_030068075.1. Lineage (NCBI taxonomy): Eukaryota > Metazoa > Chordata > Mammalia > Carnivora > Viverridae > Paguma > Paguma larvata. Next base: position 118,081,080 of record CM057830.1, on the reverse strand, counting down.
TTGTGTTAATGGCCTGCAGGGTAACAACCTGGGGCATCAGTCAGGCCAGGAGGGCAGCCACAAGTGACAGAATGGCCGTGGGAGAAGGTAAGGCAAAGGGACATTTGAGCCACTTCGGAGTGCCAGCACTGCATTCAGCTCTCAGGGTCACTCAACCATTTTCTAAATGGGATTTCTGAAGCTCACAGAAGTTCAGCAACTTGCTGAAGTCATGGAGCTGGTAACTAGCCAGAGGCTGGATTCAACCTAGACTGTTTAACCTTAAAAGCCCATGTTCCTTCAATACCCCTGGTGGACAGCTCAGACCCTGTCACTGGACCTCCTCCATTTAGTTCAAGCTGCATTTACTGAGCCCTGTGCTGCACAGGCTGGGGCCCGGGGGAGCACTGTTACACTAGAACTTGTTCCCTGTCGCCTGCCTCTGCTAGAACATAAGCCCCATGGCAACAGGGAGTTTTGCCAGTTCGGGTCATTTTCACTGTAGCATATACTGTAGGTATGCTCCCCAATGGGGTAGGTACTAGGTGGCCATTTAAACCTAAATTAATTATAACTGAACAAAGTTAAGAATGTAGTTCCTCAGCTGTACCAGCCATATTTCAAGTGCTCAAGAGCCACATGAGGCTACTCTCCTGGACAGCACAGACATAGAACGTATCCACCATCACAGAAGGTTCTACTGGACAGCACAATCTAGAATAATGCCTGAGACATAGTGGGCACTCAGTACATCTTTGCTGAATGTGGAATGAAGAAAAAGGTTTTGAAGGCCTTTGATAACTAGGACTTTGATAAATAGTAAAGGGGGTAAACAGCTTCCAAAAGCTACAGATTTCTGTATCTAATAATAAATTAGGTCATCTGGTACATCTCAAGGAAAACTAAAAATCTACCTAAAAGGGTAAATGTATGGGCAAATCTGAGTGAACACAGGCTGCAGAAAACAGTAAGAACGCTACCTTATGGAGGCTTTGGAGTATATCTAGAATTAAAATACACTAGTACAATAGCATTTATATTGGAAGAGAGAAGTAGAATTAAAGCATTTTAAGGACCTTGCATTGCCTGGGAAGAGAGGAGAGGCAGAAATTAACATCAGACTTTGCTAAGTCAAGGATGAATGTTATAATCTTTAGGGCAGTGGTTCTGAAAATGTAGTCTAGGGACCCCAGCAGTCTCCAAGAACCTTCCAATTGGTCTGAAAGAGTCAAAGTATTTTCATAATAACACTAAGGTGAGAGTTGCCTCTGCCACTCTCCTCTCACATGGGTACAATGGAGGTTTCCAGAGGCTACATGACATGTGATGTCACAACAGATGGAACTCAGGAACAGATAGGGGAACCCAACTGTCCTCTCTCAAGCCAGACATTAAACAGTTTTGCAAAATCGTAAAACGGTACCACTCTTCTTGTTACGTTTTTTTGTTTAGAAAAATATAGTCATTTTTCATAAAACAAATGTTATTTGTATTGATGTGTAACCATGTATTGGGGCTCTCCAGAGAAACAGAACTAAGAACCAACAAGACACATACATACACACACACACACACACACACACACACACACACATACACACACACACACAGGTATATATGGAGGGAGACAGAGTTATTACATGGAATTGGCTCACATGATTATGAAGGCTGATCAGTCCCAAGATCTGCAGGATGGGTCAGCAAGCTGGAAGCCCAGGTGTACTTCCAGTCTGAGTCTGAAGGCTTGAGAACCAGTCCAAAGTTCAGGCTCAAAATGAACAATTCTGTTTTTCAAGAGACACTACTAAGAGAAGTAAAGACAAGTTATGAACTGGGAGAAACTATTGACAAATCATTTATCTGATAGGGGGTTTATAGCTAAAATATATAAAGATGTCTTACAAGTCCTTTTTCTCTTTCTCTTTCTCATAGAATTTTTTATTACTCTATTCTCTCTCTCCTCCATCCTTGTTAATTGGTGTTATATTTATATATTATTACTAGTGGTTACTGATGGTTCAGTTCAAGTTTGAAGGCAGGAAAAAGCCTACCTTGTGGTTGGAAGGCAATCAAGCAGGAGGAATTCTCTTACTTGGGTGGGGGGAGGGTCAGGCTTTTTTTCTAGTCAGGTCTTCAACTGATTGGATGAGGCCCACCCACATTGAGTGGGCAATCTGCTTGACTCAGTCTGCTAATGTAGATGTTCATCTCATCCAAAATCATCCTCACAGAAATACTCAGAATCATGTTTGACCAGAAATCTGGGTACTCAATGGCCCAGTCAAGTTGACACATAAAATCAAACATCACAAGTGGATTTATAAATTTTTTAAATTTTTAAATGAATTGGTATTTTTAAATTATCTTAGTTTCAACTTCTAAAATATTAAATATCAATAGGTATGATGAAAAGGGGATCCAGAGAACAAAATATTTGAGAATCTCTGCTTTAGGGTAATTAATACTGCAGATGGTGGAGACCACTTCCCAACCCTGACTTTTGGCTTCTTCACCATCAACTTTGCCTCTAGAGGTATAGCCTGATTCCCTATGAGCATGTGGCTCTGGACTGTCACTTCTGATGGCAGGCATGAGAAATGTGGGGAAAAACCACGGACCCCTAAAAAGCACTCCTTAGGGCACCCCAGCTCAAGAGAGCTCTCCTTGCTGTTGGATTCTCTCTCTCTCTCTCCACACATACAGGCAGAACCCAGAACCACATAGAGCATTTCAATCAGGCATATACACAGTTCGAAGGTTGCAGTGGGGCCACAAGTTTGCTAACAACCTGGTAAATAATGGTACCACATGCCTGGTTGTCAAAAGAGCAAGCATTCAAAATGGCTGCCTCTCTCTGGCCTTAAGGACAATATAAGGGCCCTTCAAAATGTCATTGGAAAAAGGGAAATGTGGTGAGCTTGTAAATACTCCAGAAACAGGAATTTGCAATGGAGCCCCTCTTTAGGAGACCCCAGGTTACATTGTAAGAGTGAGGCACATGTCACCTGGGGGTTCATTTACTCAGAAGATGTGCTCCTGGGCCCATGTGAGGCTTGCTGTAAACTTACAAATATTTGCTTCTTTGGGCTTCATGTTTATTTCTCCAGCATTAAAATTTCCTTTACAAACACTAAAAAGGCCTTATATGTGCATAGAGCTCAGGGCTTTGCAGAGTGTTTCTACAGCCCTTGTTTCCCACACCCTCCTAACAACCGTGGGAGTTGGCTGACCCTGTCTGTGGATGGGAAATGGGACACTGAGAAGGGACTTGCACCCAGGGCTGCTCTCTCTACTTGCCCCCTAGTTTCGACCCTTAGCCAACTTTTACCCAGACATAAAGCCCATTGTCCGTTAGAAGGGAGAAGAATGGTGGCTCTAAGCATCCGGCCCCCTGTTCACACTGAAGTGTAATCAACAGGCAAGAGCTGAGCTTCCCTCTGCTTTTCCGGGGGCAAGGGTCAGCAGAGGAGACAGACCTGGGACTGGCGCATGTGGCAGGGGAGCCATGTGGAGGAAAAAGAGGAAGAAGACCTTTCCTGGGGCCAAGAGCCAGCATTTTATGTAGGGTACAGCAGGAGTCCTGGGGCTAGAGCCAAGATGGAAATGCCCAACAGACAAGGAATCCTACCTGGAAGACTCGGGCTTTTCTGAAGCCCTATGTCTAAGAGACTCCCAAGGCCGTACTGTGAGGCTGGATCCACGAAGCTTTAGTGCCCATGCCCTTCTTCAACCCTTTCTGAAAGGAGAAAGGGTAGAAGGAACTTGCAGGAATTTCCCCAAAGGCAGGCTTCAGGCCTAATCCCAAAACTCAGGTGCCAACTCACTGTTCTTCATGCCTCTCTGTCTATCTCTTGTCTGTGTCTTTGTGTCTCCAAATTCTGTCTGCATCCAGACCAGGGCTGATGGGCATCCAGCCCGGATCTTCCAGCCAAAGCAAGTTTTGGCTGTCAAAGGCCGCATCTTGCCTAGACCCCAGGTAACCTCTATTCCCAATGAGCATGTGCAGTTTAGCAGCCAGACTCTTTCCGGATTATGAGTGAGAAAACAAATAAATAAGCTTGTAGCATGTGCCTGGCTGAAATTTGTCCTTTGAAGGCTTAGCAACCACACACCCAGCCATTGGGGTCCCAGTGGGCTTCCTGACACCTGCAGAAGCCTGCAGAGAGACACATCTGGGGAAGATGAAGTGCCAGGGGCCTGGGACAGGTGGAGAGGGATTAAAGTGACTGAGGGTTGGCAAAGGAGACCACCTGATACTTTTATGATGGACCTAAAGGCAAGCTTAGCTACAGCTCAGGTAGCAGCTTCCCAGCAAACCTTGCCTGATCACCTGTGTGCCCCTCCACCTGCATACATACATTTGCTCACACAAACACACGCGGCTCCATACGCACAGCAATGCACACATGCTTTGGTGTGTGCAGAGACCCGTGCACATGTTCACATGTACACGCCCCTGACGACCCAGGCTTCCCTCTGTTGGAGTCCTTTGCCCACTGGTACAGAAATCCCTGTTCCTAGCTTGCACCCCATTCTGCCCATAGCCCCTGCTCTCCTTGGACACTTCCTGAACTATGTGCTCAGGTGCTGGCCCTCAGGTGAAGAGCACACCCAGACCGTTGCTTCTAGGACCCGGGTCACCTCTTTCCCAGGCTCTGCCTGGTTGGAGCAGGTTGCTTACCCTGCACTGCCACTGCCCCGTACCTGGGAGGGTTCCAGAACTGTGAATACTGTTCTGTACTTGCTCAGCTGCCTTGAGGTGCTAGGCAAGGACTAGCTCTGCTGGCTCCGGTCCGATAGCCCTAGCCCTGACTCAAACTGCTGCAAACTTCCTGACGTTCCTGCGTGCCTTTCAGGATCACCTATCTGGCCTCCCACAGTAACCTTCTGATGTCCACCAATGCAATGCAAGGCCTTCCTCAGCTTAGGTGGCTCCTCATGGCCCCAAAATAAAGCCGAGCCCCTGCCATCTCCATGACTGTTGCAGGTTGGCGTCAAAAAAACCACCAGACGCTGAATAAACGCGAGGCAAAATTTATTTACGGCCGGGCCAAACCTGAACTCCTGATCTTTTTTTTTTAATTATTTAATGTTTTATTTCTTTTTGAGAGAGAGAGACAGATCACAAGCAGGGTAGGGGCAAAGAGAGAGGGAGACACAGAATCTGAAGCAGACTCCAGGCCCTGAGCTGTCAACACAGAGCCCGATGAGGGACTCGAACTCACAGACCATGAGATCATGACCTGAGCCGAAGTCGGATGCCTAACCCACTGAGCCACCCAGGCCCTCCTCCTTATCTTAGGGAGCAACTGCAGAGAATGGCCCCGAACAAAGGCAGCAGTGGGCTTATACAGATTACAGCAAGTTAGAGTGTGTCATCATGTTGTTAACCAATTACAATTTTACGCACCAACGTTAGCTTTGGTGCGAATCTATCACTGTACAGTTCTTTGTTCTAAAATGACCAATCATAGTGGGACACCTGAGATATCTCGAGATCTTGAGATATCGCAGGATCTTGAGATATCACGAGACCTTGAGATATCGGGAGACCTTATAACAGTGGCCAAGGCCCCACCCACCTCTACAGTGCCTCCAGGCCTCCACACCAGGAATCTGAATGTCATCCCTCACCTCCCTTCCCTCTTCCTCAAGCCCCATCCCACTGGTGACCAAGCCCTGCCAGATCCTCTTCCAGCCAGGTCACCGACTGTCACACCAACTCCACAGTGGCCTGACCTCCCCACTGCCACCTGGACGGCTGAGCCAGCTTCTGCCTGGTATCTTCCCATCCAGACTGCATGCCTCTCACCATTCTCCACAGGGCACCAGAAGGGTCCTTCACACACGTGAATCTGACGACAGCTTTCTCCTACTTCCAACTTTCTGATGGCTCTAAACACAAAGGCCACAAGGCCCTGTGTGACTGCAGCCCCATCATCCTCTCCAGTGTTGTTTTCTGGCCTCCTGTCACTTGCTGTCATTGATTCAGGAAAGCTCCCAGGGTCCCATGGAATGGGGGCATGGGTCCTACTGGAGGAAGCACCACTGGTGGGATAGGTGGGCTGCTAGTGCAAGGTGGCTGCTGGTCCCACTGCTTTCTCAGGACAGCAGGGAGGGGTTCCTACTTTGCCAGTTGGCTGTTCCAGGGCATGACCGAGGTTTCCAGGACTCGGGTGGGCAGGGAGTAGGTGTGCAAGTATGTACCTACACCTTCCACACATGTACATGTATTTGTTGTGTGTTTTTGTGCATGTGTATGTGTGGGTGTGTGGGTATATATGTATGTGTGTATGTTTACCTTTGTATTAATATGTGTGTGAACATGTATATACACCATATGTGCATGTATGTGCATGTGTATTTATGTGTGTGTTTGTGTCTCGGCATGAGTGGATGTTTACACGTGGTGTACATGCACAGGTGTGTATATATGTGTATAAGGTGTCTTCAGGTATGTACATATGTATGTATATGGATGTGTGTCAGTGTGGGTGTCTATGGATATGTGGATGTGTCTGAGTTCATCTGCATAGGGTGTGCGTGTGTGTGTGTGTGTGTGTGTAGTAAATGAGTGTATGTGTGTGAGGGATGGAGATCTATATGGTTGTATGAGTATGTGTCTATATTTTGGTGCAATATGTGAGTGTGTAAGTATATGTAAATGAGTGCACTGGTGCTGTGTGCATGTGTGTGGATGTGCAGATGTGTTCTCATATTTGTATCTGGGTTATATCTACATGGGTATGCATGTGTAGAGGAGATGATGAGTGTGGATTTGTGTGGTGTAGATTTGATGGGTAGTTGAATGTGTGTCTATCAAATATATCTTCGTGGGGGTGGCTATGGGGTGCACATTACGTGTGTGTTCATACATCTGAGCCTCTGCGCAGGTGTTGGTGTTTATATATGCATGTGTCGGGGGGTGAATGTGTGCAGTGGTGTATATGTATGTCTGTGACTATATCTTCACAAGTGCAGATGTGGGGAGGATGTGGGTGTCGGGGAGGAGTGTGCACATGTGCCTGTATCCAGGTGTATGTGCACAGATGTGTGTGTGTGTGTGTGAGTGTAAGCACTGCAGTGCATGTTTGTGTGCATGTGTATTGGGAGTGCAGTGGAGTGTAAACATGCATCCACATCTGAGTTTATCTGCACATGGGTGTGTGTGTGTGCATGCACATGTGTATGTTGGGAGTGCAGATGGGTGTGTAGACTTGTGCATGTATCCAGGTGTATCTGCACAGTTGTAGAGGTAAGGGAAGTCCATCTGTGCCTATGTGTGTGTTGTGTGTGGAGTGCCCGCCTGGGAACAGGGTCTGGGTAGTGTCTGCCTGGGCCCTTGGACCCCACAACCCCCTGGACAAGTCATTACCCTTCTTTCTTCCTAGGTTTCCACAGGTGTCAAATGGGAACAGCAACAGCTCTCACAAGTTGGCTCTGAGAATTCCTTCCCCAATATAAGATGTCTCCTGAGGGACCCAAGTCAGTGGGCTCAAGGAGAGCCTTGCCTTGGGCTCAGATTAGTGAAGACTCCAGTTTCTTATAGTCTGCCTGGAACAGGCTGCAGGCAAAGGCAGGGAGAGGCTGCAAGCCTAGGCCCCCCTTTGCTGGGTACCCTGGTCCCTGTCTCCCTTCAGCCTGGTCTGCCTAGGACCCAGAACTGGATTCATCCCATCAGGACAGTGACAGCTCCTTAGCCACAGACTTCCATACTTATGCATGTCAGATAAGGCTGAACAAAGAAACACCAAATTTAATAAAGCTCAGGAACTGGGAGAGCTCTCCAACCCAAATCAATCCTCGATGTGTTTTTAATTAAGTTATAGCCCTTGTGATTAAAGAGTGTGAATTTCATTACTGTGACCATTTATCAAAGAGCATACCTGCTGAACCTTTCCAATAAGCAGGGAAGAAGGCTTTTTATTTTCATCAACACCCAAGTACCCTGTTTCTATCTCGACTGACTCATCAGGGAGAATTGTCTCCCCTCCCAAGCTACCACCTACTCAGTACTGACAAAACCATGCCTGCCCCCAACATTTCCCGTCACTAGGCTAGGGTAGGTGAGTATAAAACCTCTGATTTAGTTAAAGCATCTTTCCCAGCCCCCAGCCAGGTGCCCCAACTGCCAAAGTTCACCCCAGGCCTCAGGAGTCAGGATGCATAGAGGGGGGAGCCTGAGGTTTCTAAAATGTTAACGCTGGTCCGCCTTGAACCACGATTGGCTTCAAACGTTGGCCTGGCCACAGCCCATGGGGCTCCATGAATGAATGAAGACTGAATGTTAGTAACTGAAAGGCCACTTCAGGGACTGTCCCTCTGCTAATTTCTACGTGTATATATATGTGTATGTGTTCTTTATGTTTTCCAGGATTGTTTTATTGAAGTACTACATACAGAAAAGTGCTCAGATCATGTGTGTACTAGATGAATTTCACAATGTGAACACAATTGTGGAATCAGAACTGGATCAAGAGACAGAACAATAGTGCTCCCCACCAAGTCCCCATAATGTCCCTCGTGATCACTAATCCCACCCCCCAATGGTAACCACTATGTTGAATTCTACCAGTGTTTTCTTATTTTGTACTTTACTTCACTTAAATGGAATCATAAAGAACTTGCTTTTTTGTGTCTGGTTGTTTTACTCAACATTATGTTTGTGAGATTTGTATCCATTCTGCACTTGATGTATATTGGGGTTGTTTCCAGTATGGGCAGTATGAACTTTGCTGTTATCACCATTTGTGTACATGTCACTGGTGAACATATATATGCATCTCAGCTATAATACTTAGCAGTGGAATAGTTGGATCATGAATGTATGTTCAGCTGTAGTAGATATCACCATATGGCCATACTGTTTTCCAAAGTGGTTGTACAATTTACATTCCCCCAAGCAGAATATGAGCAGTCTGATTACTCTACATCTGTAGCCAGGACGAACCTTCAGAATTGTCCCACATGGGGGCCAGGGGACTGAGTCTTACACCTCATAGCCACCAGTCATTGGAGGCACCCTATTCCTGGGAAGAGGAGGTAGCTTCAGGTGAGGTGGCTCTTTATAGCCTAGGGCAATTGCCAGGAAGGGGAGCTCATCTAGAGCTGTCAGCTGTCAATACTCTCTGCTTGGGTGCTTCAGGCATGAAGGGGAATCTGGGTTGCACACTACAGAGTCTACTACAGTAGTGGTATTGCTTAGGAGTTGGAATTCGCATTTTTTTCTGGTGACCCCTGAGGTTGCATGTCCTTTGGCCATTTGGACAGCCTCTTTTGTGAAGTGTTTATTCAGGTCCTTTCCCAAATTTTCTATTGAGATATCTGTATTTTCTTACTAGTTTGAGGATTACTTTATATATCTTAGATAGTTCTTTGGATATATATACTGGACATATATCTCAGAGAACTGTCCAGAATGTACAATATATAAAGAATTCCTACAAATCAATATGAAAAAGACAGACACTTCAATAGAAAAATTGGCAAAGGACCTGAATATATATATTGCAAATATCTTCTCCCTTCATTGAAGATGGACTTTTCCACTCTTAATGTTTGTTTGATAAACAGAAGTTGATAATTTTAATGTAGCCTAATGTATTACATTTTTAATATGATTAGTTCATTTAGTGTCCCATTGAAGCTATCTTTGCCTACTCTAAAGTCATGAAGATGTTCTCCTTTGTTACTCTAAAATATGTGTTTTTTTTACCTTTTACATTTCACCTAGAGTTGGTTTAGGTAGGTAAAATGAGGGAGTAGTCACACTGTATGTTTTCCATATGACATTCAACTGACCCATAATAATTTATTGAAAAGATGATCTTCTTCATAATCAGCTAATGAAATATGTGTGGGTCTGTGTCTGGACTCCATTCTGTTCCATTTTCAAATTGACTTTTACCTGTCCTTGAACCAATGTCACATTGTGTTATTTATTATAACATTTTTGATATCTAGCTATGTAAAAAAGAGTTTTTAAGCCGGCTTGGAGTTTTACTAGAACTGAGTCAAATCTATGGGGTAATATGAGGAAAGTTTATGTATTTATGGTATTTGGTCTTCCAGCCCCTTGCTAATGACATATTCCTCCTTTCATTTTGATTTTCTTAATTTCCTTCAATAATATCTTCTTATTTTCTGTGTAGAAGTTTTGCACATCTTTCATTTATTTCTTGGATTTAGTTTTAGAGATTTGGTGTTTTTTGATATTGTAAGGGGCATCTTACCTCATTCTATCTTCTATTTATCTGCTTCTGATATATAAAAATGTAACTGATTCCTACATATTGACTTTGTATCCTGCTACTTTATGAATTCTAATAGTTTGTAGATTCTATTGGATTATGTATGCAATCACGTAGCTTGTGAATAATAGATTTATTTACTTTCTGTTTAACTAGAGTGGACCCTTGGTACAATGTGGAATGGAAGTGGGGATAGTGGGCAACTTTTTCTCATTCCCAGTCTATGGGTAAAGATTTTAATATTTCACTGCTGATTATGAATGGTTGCTATGGATTTTATAGCTTCTCTTTTTCTGACTAGAAAGTTGCCTTCTATTACTAATTTTCTTAGAGATTTTTGTTGTTCATTTGCTTGATCGTGGATGATTGTGAATGCTGTCAAATGCTTTTCTGCATCAATTTATTTAATTTTTTTAATGTTTTATATATTTTTGAGAGACAGAGCATGAGCAGGGGTGGGGCAGAGAGGGAGGGAGACATACAATCTGAAGCAGGCTCCAGGCTCTGAGCTGTCAGCACAGAACCTGATGCGGGGCTCAGACTCATGAACCGTGAGATCATGACCTGAGCCAAAGTCAGATGCTTAGGTGACTGAACTGCCCAGGTGTTCCTTTTCTGCATCTATTTAAATAATTGTATATTTTTCTCCTCTGTTAATATGATTAATCAGATGGATTGATTTCCTAGTATTAAACCGCCCTTGCATACGTGGAATTAAACTCAATTGGTTGTTGAATTCGATTATGTTTCCCTTGAAGCAGACAAGTTTTCCCTAGAAGCAGGGTCAAGTACTGGAGTACAAGGAGGTGATTCCCGAAAACACCAGAAGTACTCCCTTCTTTTCTTTTTTTCTCTCTCTTTCTCTTCAAACACACACACATACATACACACACATGTGAGTGGGGCAATAAACATATGAATATATATGCATGGACATATATATGAATGTAATTTGGGGATAGATATATGTATATATTTGTATGTATATGAATAAATATATTGATACATATTATAGGTGTACATATATTGAATTCGATTGGCTATTATTTCTTGTTTTCTTTTCTTTTCTTTTTTTTTAAGTAGGCTCCATGCCGAACATGGGGCTTGAACTCACAACCTTAAGATTAAGAGTTGCGTGCTCTAGAGACTGAGCCACCTGGGCACCTCTGATTGGCTAGTATTTCATTAAGGATTTGTGAGACTACAATCATGAGAGAAATTGGTCTATAATATTCCTTTCTTATAATACCCTTGTCAGGTTTTGGAGGCAAGGTTATAGTGATCTCATCAAAAAAGGAAGTGCTCCACCCTTTTCTATTCCCTGCAATAGCTTATGTAAGGTTAGTGTTTTTTTATGTTTTTATGTAAGGTTAGTGTTTTTTAATGTTTATTTATTTGAAGGGGGGCCAGAGAGAGAAAGGGAGACAGAGGATCCAAAGCAGGCTCCATGCTGACAGCAGAGCCCAACGTAGGTCTTGAACCCACAAATCATGAGATCATGACCTGAGCTGAAGTTGGATGCTCAGCTGACTGAGTCACCCAGGTGCCTCAGTTTAGTGTTATTTCTTAAATGTTTAGAAGGATTCACAAGTGAATCCATCTGTGCCTGGGGTTTCTTTGCAGGATGGTTTTTAATTTTCAACATCACTAATAGATATTGGACTACTCAAATTTTCTGTTTCTTCTTCTGTCAGCTTTGGAAGTTGTTTTCTTTTGTTGTTTTTTTTGTTTGTTTTGTTTTGTTTTTAAAAACCCTAAGCACAAGAGAGCACCTAACTCATGACATCATGTGATGTAAATGACCCTTGCAAACATGCAGGTGGTTTCCCTGGCTGCTCCAGGGATGCAAAAGGTTAAATTCATATATGATAGGAATGAACTTGTCGAGTCAGAGCATAAAATGATCTGTAGGTAAATGCTTATGCATTGGCTCTGAAGCATTTCCATGTTATCAACAGCCCTCTGTGATTATGCAAATTGGAAATAAATGATTGGCATTCACGAATGTGCCTTGGAGCACATATGGATAATTAGCACAGCAATGAGGAAGCCAGTTGTAGAAGGCAATTGTGACAAATCTACAAAAATAATGATTCTTGGTTAATAGTTAATGATACATGTCAGGGGGAGTAGAGCTATGGGGCCCTCCTCCTCTGGAGTGTGTTCTCCTTTCTCCCTTAGCCAGTCCTCCCTGCAGTGCTGAGCTCTACATGACCCACTGCCAGGACTGGGAAATTGAAGACTCCAGACCAGGATGCCACGGAAGTCTATCTCAAGGCAAGATTCAAGAACTCCCTTCTCAGTTTGCAAATGGGCTGGAAGAGCACCGGCAAGAATGCTCAAATGTCAAGCTTGTTTAAAAGCCACGGTGTTTAACAAGTGAGTGCAGAGCTGGAGTTTCATTACTAACACAGTCAGCAGCACCAAAGTCACAGTCCCTTCCCTCTCACCTTCCAGCAACAATTCATAGAGAATGCATGTCAGTTCCACAGCTCAGACAGTCTGATGTCTGGAATAACACAAGGACACCAGTGCTATTAAAATCAAATGGGGTTTGACTAAAGGGCCCATGGAGCACAGAGACAACACTTTTTTTTTAGCATTTTATTTTATTTTATTTTTGAGAGACATAGAGACAGAGCATGAGCAAAGGAAGGACAGAGAGAGAGAGAGATACAGAATCTGAAGCAGGCTCTAGGCTCTGAGCTGTCAGCACAGAGCCCGACGCGGGGCTCGAACTCAGACCGTGAGATCATTACCTGAGCTGAAGTCAGCCGCTTAACCGACTGAGCCATCCAGGCGCCCCGACAACACTTTTTAACAATCTGTGCACACAGGTTGCATGGTGGGGGCCTGGGAATTGATGAAAGAACAGAAGCGGTTGTGGGAACTACCTGGGTTTCAGACACTCTGAGCGCCATGAGGTACTCTGTAGCTGCAGGAGCAACTTAAAGCAGGGAAGGAAGCTGAAATAGAAATCTCTCATGGACAGGGCTGGGGAGAGGGCTGATGTGTGGGCACTCAGTCTTTTTAAGGGTCTGCAGAATTTAATGATGAGCTTTGGCCAATTGTAATACTTTTCTGCTGGCCAGAGTCGCCAGTACAAGAGTAATTGACAGTTTGGAAGCTTAGATCTTGGTTCTGCGAGGCCATTGGCTCATCACATGGTCTAAGTGAGTTTCTTTCCTTTACTTAATTCTTCAAGGTGGTGGCCAGGTAAAATCCCTTACCTTGTGGCTAAAGAGCTGAAACTCACTGAAAGTGCAAGTATTTGGTAGCTGGGGAGGGCGTGGCACTGTGATTCATTTAGGCCTTTGCCCTAGAGGCAAGTCACTGAAGCTTTTGACAAAAAATGCCCTGGAAATCGAAGGTTGGGCACTCAAAAGACCTGGATTGAAGTCCTGTTTCCACCAGTAAATCATTAGGTGACCTTGGTCATTCTCCTGCTCAACACAGTGTCCCCAAATGTCCCATGGGAGTGTCCCCCACTTTTGAGGACAGTAGTTTTCAAGTCTTTTGGTTTCAGGGTCCCTTTATGTTCCAACAATTATCGACGACTTCATAGAACTCTTGGTTATGAAGACTCTCTCTATCTATTAATACTTTCAGCTTTAGGAATTTAGATTGAGAAAACTTTAAAATATTTATTAATTCATTTTAAAAGAACAATAATATAACCATTGCATGTTAAGGTAAATCACTATATTTTCCAAAACAAAAATGACCAGCAAGAAGGATGGCATTGTTATACATTTTTACAAATCTATTTAAAGTCAGACTTAATAGAAGATAGCCATATTCTTGTATCTGCTTCTGCATCTAACCTGCTGTGATATCACAGCTGTCATCTCTAGAAAAATACCCTGAGTGGTTGTGAAAGAAGACAAGTGGAAAAGGCAAATGCATCTTGGTTTTACCGTGAAAAAAAATTTGATCCTGTGGGCTTTCATGGGTTCCTGCCTACATTGTGTGAAGTGCCGCTCTGAAATAGCCAGCGTTATGTTCCGTGTTTGCATCACTGAAGACCATATCCCTCCATTTCAGATCAGGTCCTGGACCAGGTGTCCTGGCCCCCCAACAAGGTGTCTATACATCGATGTTTAAGCTTGCTTTGGGAGGGAGCCCCTTTCTCACCCTCAAATCCTGAGAGAAGTGAGTTATTTTATTTCCAGAATCCTTACCTACACTGGGGTCAGGCCACAGATATGAGTGTCTACCCACCAACTCGGGATCTTTAACTGGTGCCAAATTGCCCTATGCTATTCACAAAGGAAAGAGAAACAAAATAAAAACCGACAGAAATGCGCAAACAGGTATGCAAAAGGTTATGTTCAGTTTCCTGTTAGAGAAACGGAATGACCGATTCATACATCAAGATCATTTGGCATGGCATGTGGAATGGGTTACAAAACAGTGAGGCTGCTCTGGAGTGGAAAGCAGTATGCCGTGGAATTGTGTTCAGAAGGACACAAGGAGAATATGCCGCTAAAGCTGCAGCCAACACCACTGTGCAGCCTCCTGCATTCAGAGAGACGGTGGAGTACCGAGTATCAAGTCTTTGGACTACGATCCAAAGACTCAGGTTTGGGCAGGGGGAGCTCTGTTGCCAGCTCTATGTGTGTGATCTGGGCAAGTAAACTCCCCCTGGCTCCATCTCCCCCCCATCTGTAAAATGGACAGTATCACCACCCTGTCCCTTCTCAGGGCTTTAGGGCAGGCACCCCAGCCACAAAGATGGCTGGAGAAGACCCTGGGAGATTGTGGTGTGCCCAGAAGATGTCAGAGCCCCTTGGAAAGAGGCCAAAGACCAAAACTGGTCAGGGCAGCACCCACTGTGGAAGTCTCCAGCCCGGCTATCTTGGGGAGTAATGTCCAAATTCTCCCCACCAATCGTCCTCCTGCCCACTCTCCAAGAATCGTGTCTCCATGCTGGCACAATGAGGGGGTGGGAGGGCCAAGTTCAAAAAGTGCTTCTGTTCTCAGTTTCTCACAGGCTTAGCTGGAGCCCCCCCCCACCCCATCTACTGGTAGTAGCAGAGGTGACTTTCCTGGGTTTGGGTTGAGAGATAACAGTTTCCCTTTAAAAGCTTGCAGGTAATCTCCATGTTCTCTGCTAAGCTCTGGGAGGCAGCTGTGGTCATACATCCAGGGGTTTTTACCAATCTCTCCATTTGGAGCTCTTGCTGTCCTTTGCCTACCTCCTATCAGCTACTGGACAAACTGTGACCTGCCCTCAGGCAGGCTGGCCAGCTGAGGCTGACAGTAGAGTCTGATCCACCCAAAGTGACTGTGGACAGCAGTTGGCAGAGAGCAGGGATGATGGCATCAATACCAAGGGCCACTTGTGCCTCGCTGCTGTGGCTGGTTCCAGAGGCAGTAGAAGGGTGACAAACACAGACTGCTTTAAATGCTACTCAGAGAACAAAGAGGGCTTTACACTCATGATCCCATTTATATACACATCGATCTCGGTGGAACCACCACATGGCACAATGGGAAGGGAATTTTGGACAACTGAGATGATCATTTGTTAGTGCCTGGGATCAAAGCCAGAATAGCTGTCACCTACCCAAGGAACTTCTACTGTCCACTGTCACTCGTTGGGACAGGGTGAGAGGAACCAGTTGGCTTCGGAACGAGTTCAACTTGGAGAGCATACATGAAGACACACCTGGGGAAGGCCACACATGACTGGGCCGAGGGGCCCTCAGCTTCATCAGAAGGGACAAGGACCAGCCTCAGCACTTGTGCTGGCCCTCATTCAACAGTGTAAAAAGTGCCACGACCTCCACCGTCTTCCTGAAAGCTAGAGGTCAGCAAACAAGCAAGGTTCAGAGAGGTGAGGTGACTCAGTTGCCCAGAGACCTACACCTGGTGTGGTAGGCTGAATTCTGGCCTCTCAAAATGTCTGTGTCCTAATCTCTGGAACCTGTACATATTACACAGTGAAGGGGACCCTGCTGATGTGATTAAGGATCTTGAGAAGGAGAGGTCATCCCAGACTATCTGGGTGGGCCCTAAATGCCATCACAAGCATCCCTGATCAGAGGGAGGCAGAGGAGTTTTGACAGGACAGAAGAGGGAAAGACCACATGATGCTGGATGCAGAGACAGTAGGGACACACCTTGAAGATGGAGGAAGGGCTATGAGCCAAGGAATGTAGGTAGCCGGCAGAAGCTGGAAAGAGCAAGGAAACAGATTCTCTTCTCACGGACTCCAGGAGCAACCAGCCCAGCTGACACCTGGACTGTGGCCCAGTGAGACCAAGTGAGACCCTCCAGAACTATATGAGAGTAAACTTCTGTTGTTTGAAGTCGCCAAGTTGGTGGTAATTCGTTACAGCAACCACAGGAAACCAAAATGGCTGGCTAGTGGTAAAGCTGGCACAGAGGCTGGTGTTCACCATGCAGACAGAGTCAGAACCTCCCCAGGGCCTGCGTGGGCTGGGGGTGGATGAAGACCAAAGGACTTCAGGGGGAGACAGTGGTGGTTCAGGAGCAGGAAGCTGCTGGAAGCCACCAGCTTAAAGTCCCTTGATTGAGGCTCATCATGTGATTTACCCGATCGCTTCAAGGAAGGGACTAGAAGCATGGAGGCCGTGGCCTGTCCTTGGCTCAAAGGGTTCGGAGAGTCAGTTCATTGCTGACTGAGACTGGACTGGTGACTTCTGGATTCTGGCACCGCCTCCTTCACTGAACCCTGGGTGTCCCTGCCAACCCAAGGTGGCTTCGGTCTGACTCCGGGATCCTGGGGCATTGAGGTAAGTCCAGTAGGGCAGTTGGGGCCAGCGTTCTCACTCTGGTGGCTGAGAGAGACCCTTTGCTCTTCCTTCCTTTGTGGCCTAACAGCAGTAGGCAGATCAGGCTGGGCAGGAAGGATCCAGTTCCACATTCTTCCCTCCCAGTGGCCACAGTAGGTGGCACAGGAAAGTGTTATGGTTGACAGCTGGGTGGCACTTTGTGATGTGAAAATTAAAATCACCAGGAAACATGGGCATTCCTGCTTTTCTCTCCCCTCCTTGACGCTCCTCCTCTGAGTTTCTCCTTTATTCTTGTTCTTCCTCTGTTGCCTTTTTTTCTGGTTCACTTTATAGTCTTCAAATTCCTCGCTTTAACAACTCTCTGGTTGATGCTTGGATTTCAGAACTTTTAAAAACAACTTTGAATCTTTAAGGTGCCTGCAAACTGTTCAATTTGACCAATGGTGGGAGGGGGTGGGAGAAAGAAGAGACTGCTACCCATTTCTCCACAGTAACCCCACCCAGCATCTCTACTTTCTGAGTCCCAGAGCCTGGACAAGCTTGAAAATTCAATTTTTATTCCAAAACTCTACTTCTAGTGAGCACTTCCAAGTCATTTTCTTAAGCTCCTACTATATTCCAAACTTCAGTCTAGTTAATTTCTGTCATTTTCAAGATCTGCATGTTGGGGATCTACTTTACTCTAAATTTTACCACGTGGGGGGAAGGGCTTTTTTCCACTGAGCTTTGATTG
The DNA here is from genome assembly GCA_030068075.1 of Paguma larvata. Classification (NCBI taxonomy): domain Eukaryota; kingdom Metazoa; phylum Chordata; class Mammalia; order Carnivora; family Viverridae; genus Paguma; species Paguma larvata. The sequence goes on along the minus strand of CM057830.1, from coordinate 118,063,357 downwards.
GAATGGAAATGCCCCGGAGCCTACTGTAAGGACAAATCAGGACTGATTCCATTTTGCTTAAGGGTAAACTGGGAGTGACTCCATTGTGTTCCCTGTCCTCCACCTTGAATCCCCAGCACCTGCACAGAAGCTTGACCTATGGGACAGGACCTTTGACCCTTCCTCAGCCAATCAGCTAGGGTCACGACCATCACCCCTCCCACTGCCCCTAGACCCCTTTAAAACTATTGTGTTTTTGGACCGGGCCCTCTCTCTCGACCCACCACTTCATCAGTGAGGTAGGAGATTGAGCTCGAGCTAGCTGGAATTAAGGCTCTTTGTTCTTGCATCGGACTCAGCTCCCTGGTGGTTTTTGGGGTCCCCGAATTCTGGGCATAACATATACCAAGGTGATCCCTGTAACACCTTAGCATTTAGCACACATACACCCACTGAGCAGGTTTTGGACCACATGAGTATATAGATGTGTGGTAACTTTTAAGATGCCTTTTTTATGGGCATATGGGCCACCATCCTCCCTCCATGTCTCCAACGTCTATAAACATTACAATTTCTTTCTTTCTTTCTTTTTTTTGGTTTTGTTTTGTTTTGTTTTGTTGAGAGAGAGAGAGCACTAGGAGTGAGCCAGGGTCAGGGAGAGGGACAGAGGGAGGGAGAAAAAGAATCCTAAACAGACTTCACACTCAGTATGGAGTCCCACACGGGGCTCAATGCCACAACCCTGGGATCATGATCCAAGCTGAAATCAAGAGTCTGACGCTCAACCAACTGAGCCACCCAAGCGCCCTAAATATTACAGTTTCTAAAGTACTTTAATAAATGTATTTCCTTTTTTTCCCCCTTGCCATTATTCCAGGCATATCCCACCTCATAGGTCAAGGGCATCCCCAGGTCCACCTAACTAGCTCAGGAGTGGAGTCTCTGAAATGGTGAAGCTGCAGATGCCCTTGTTGTATAAATTTGGACACTAAGGCTCCAAAGATGGAACAGGCCCTGAAACTTGCAGGGGGCCCAGTAGGACAGAAATTCCTGTCTTGCCTGCTGTACTCCTCCTCCCTGCCCGAGCCTGGGCACTTGGCCACTAAATTCGCCTCCAAAGCCAGGTCCCGGCCTGGGGAGAAGCCACATCTGTTTTTGAGAAACTGCCAGGGCACAGCAGAAGAGTGGGTGTGTGCGTGTGAGCTAGTACAAGGACCGCGTGCTCTTGCGGTCCGGCACATCTCAGGACTGGGAGGCTGCCCGAAAGTCAGTACAGATGCACTGGTTTCACGCCAAAGCGTGCTGTGGCAGAGCTGTGGGTGAAACACTGTTTAGTAAATGGAATCTTCAACCCCCCCCCCCACCCCGCGGCACCATCTAATGCAGCCTCTGGAGAACTCCTTTTATGAAGCAAAGGGTCTTCTTGTCATGCAAATCACCACTCTCTAATTGGACTGCTTTGTAACTTCTGTGCCTTCAATTGCTTAAGGGGACCAAGTCCCTTTATCACCAATAGTACATTTCTATTTTGTTTCACACAAAGCTAGGGAGGTGCCAACTTCAACTCGGCGGACCTCACTGCGGCCTCCTCTAGACTGGGAGAAAACCCACTTGCACCCCTGGGGCCGACCCAGTCCCAGCCTGCCACCTCTCCTCCCCTGCCCAGGGCAGGTTTGTGCAGAACACTTAATCGGGAGGCAGAGAGTGCAGGTGGCAGTCTGTACCACCTGGAGCCGACTCCAAGAGAGTGCCCGCATCCTCCAAGGCTTGCTAGGAATACCAATTGCATGGTTACTGGGCCCCTCAGGAGCCCACAAGAGGAAATTAAAAGGCATACACACGCCTGGAATAAAGGGCCCTCTTCTTGCAGCTAATCACCAAAATTGGTCACTGGGTTGTCCCCTCCCCCCTCTGGTGAAAGACATGGTCTTTCTCTTGTTATGTTCCATCACTATCTTCTCAGAAATGTGTGAGGGGGGTTGAGCTTCGCATGGGCTCCCCCTCCCAGAGCCTTCCATCCCCAGCCCTCCCTTTCTCCCCAGTCCTTGTTTCTCTCAGCAGGAGGGGCATCAGTTTGTCCCTGATGTCTGAGGCAGGAGACAGATCAGTCCTGGCCCCAAGGCCACGCAGGTGGGAGGAATGGCTAGGCATCTCTAAGAACCTCCTGCAGCGCCTTTTGCAGGTTCCAAAACGCGCTTCCCTCTCCATGTGCACTGCACAACCTGATCAGGCGCACCCCTGCCACTTTCCCTCAAAGTGGCCTGAAGTGAAAGTCGTGGTTGGCAGGGTCTTTAGCCCCAGGGACAGGGTGGGGACCCTCTGCACTTCAGGGCCTACTGCCTCCTGCCCATGTGTGACTCAGTCCGGCCCATAGGGCAATAGGAGAGTCTCTAAGGGGAGTCTGGGCAGCCCAGAGAGAAGGAGCAGGAGACCAAGATGGCTGCTGGCCACCAGGAGGGGCCCTGGGGCTTAACTTAACTGTCCCAGAAACAAGCGCTGGTGCAGGGGAGACATCCAGTCAACACCTGCTGAAAAGAAGCAGGACAGAGACCTCAAGGAAGAGCCTCCCTTTCCCTTGCCAGGCTAGTGATGGGGATGGGTCACCTGACCTCCAGGGCCACCTTCCCCATGAGTTCTGGAGAATTGATACGAGCTGTGGTCTTGCCTCCTGTCATGGCTGTGGGCACTTTGCTCTGAGTGTCCTGTGGGAGATATGGCCTGCGATCTTCGGGTTGATGGGGAATCCCAATATTCATACTGTAGTATGTCGAATAGTGGCCTCCAAAAGATATGCCTACCTGGATCCTGTGAATGTGACCTTATTTGAAAAAGGGTCTTTGTAGATGTAATGAAGTTAAGGATCTCCAGATGAGATATTCTGGATTATCCAGGTGGACCCTAAATCCAATGACAGGGCTTATAAGAGAAGGGAGGAGGGAGATTTGAAACACACATGGAAGGTGACAGTAAAGCTGGAGGCAGAGATTGGAGTTGTGCAGCCCCAAGCCAAGGAATGTCAGGGGCCACCACAAAGGAAGAGATGATGAGAAAGATTCTCTCCTGGAGCCCTCACACAGAGCAGAGTGCTGTGGATACCTCGATTTCTCCCCTGACCTCCAGAATTGGAAGAGAATATATGCAACCATACATACATAAATTTCTGCATAAATGAATCCATTTCTATCCTTTTAAGTCACTCACATTGTGGCCATTTGTTATGGCAGCCACTGGAAGCCAGTGCACATACTATAGCAACAATACCATGGAGAGGCAGGAGAAAGGAGGAGGAGGGAGACAGAAGAACTGAAGAGAAACCACCACCAGTCCCAAACACTTCTGAGCATCTTCTCAGGGCAGAGCAGGCCCTTCCCTTGGCCCTGGTGCGCAGGGGTGGGGGAGAGGGGGGAGCCTGGCTGGGAACACCGGGCAGTGGCTCTGCAGGCCTGCCTTAATTGTTGGACCAGCACAGGTGAGTGGAGGGCGGTCACTTGCTGGGTTGCCCATGGATTCAGGAGAGAGAAGACTAATTTCTGAGCTGGAGGAGATGGCCCTGGAGCTGGCCCTTCAGGGATGCTGCCTGGCCAGCCTAACCCACCACCTCTGAGCCTCCCCGGTTCCTCCCCCAACACCACAGAGCTGTCCCCACAGGAAAGCGGGAGCCTCAGGGCACCCTCAGTGCACTGGTGCATCCAGCCCTGTGGTTATCCTACCTGACACCATTTTTTTCTCTCTCCTGGGGTGCATGTCTCAGTAACTGCCCGGAAACCTGGGCTCCCCCAGATCCTCCACAGCCACTCAACAACCAATCTCGTCAACTCACTTGCTAAGTATTTCTCTTGCTCTGCTTGCTTCCCTGCCATGTGTCAGCTGCTACTGTGGTCTGGAACTTGGACCCCTCCCAGGGAGGGATGTAGCTGCTCCATTCCCCTGTCATTCCTTTGCACACAAGCATTTCTCCTCTTGTGACTCCCATGGGACAGAAAAAACATTGCTAGGCAGCCAGAGTAGCACTACACAGCTTGCTCTTGGTTATGAAAGGAGCTGGGAAGTAGGGCCATGGATATGGGAGGGGGTGAAAGTGTTGCCTGTGCAGAGTGGCTGACGCACCTCAGGCCTCTGGCAGGTGAGAGGTGGGCTGCAGAGGGAATTTTCAGAGCCTGTGCTTTCTCACTCGTTAATGCTGTCACACTCAGTACTATACAGGGGACAAACCTTTGACGAGGTTTTGCTGTTTTATTTCTTCCTGAAAAAAAAAAAAGATTATCAAATTATTTGCATCTTATCAATCATACCATCTTAAAATTGAGGACACACGGTATTTCAGCGGTTCAGAAACCTGACTTCGGCTTTGTGTGCTGTTCTGGATGTTTTCACTGGTGTTCATATCTGTTCTGTCCATTTGCAACAGGTGATTATCTTAGCTGGCAATACCCAAATACACCCACAGCTTTAAAAAAAAAAAAAGGATTTCTTATTGAAATCCTCACAGGAAAAGTGACTTTTTATTGCACTGCAGAATTCTCTAGCCCCTAGCTCTCCACTGTGTTTTTGTAATATAATGCTTGAGAGTGGGGAATTTTTTAGAGCTCTGCAGGCACATCAGAGCACAGCATGAGGCCCCAACATTATAGCCTTGATCTCCTTCCATCATTATCATTTGCAAGGCTAGTGCCTCACAAGCCCAAGCCCCAAGTTCCTTGATGGTAGAGTTTCTGTCCTTTTCATGACTGCACCCTCAATCACTAGCACTTAGTATGTCAGGCACCCACAAAGATTTTCTTACTAAGTGAATGAATGAGCTCATTGGGACCTGAGGCTCCAAGCAGGTCACAAGCAAGGCAGAGCTGGGATATGACCCCAGGGCTGATGTCAGAGTTCATGCTCTGTCTCCTCCCCCACACCGTAGTGATGGCAGAATGGAGTCCTTGGGCTGATGCTCCCATGAAAGCAGGTGTGAGGAGGCTGAGGGCCAAGAAGAAGGTGGAAACAAAACCAGCAAGTTTTGTTCTGGTTTTGTCCAAGTTTTGTACCCACCTGAGTGGGTACGACATGAGGGGGCGGGTGACGATGGCTACCAGGGTCTGTGTATCCCGAGGAGGCCAAGTCAAAGAGGTTCTGGGCAGACTCCACGGGTGCTGCTGAGTTGGGGTTTGGGTATGTCTATCCATGACCTTGGGGGGCCTTACATTTCAGCAGCCAGAGGAGCTGAGAGGTCTGGCTTTGGCTGAAAGAAAGAGGAACCAAGAAGGGGGCTCGGGGGGGGACATCAGCATTGCCTGGGGCAGTCTGAGCAATATCAGCACTCGTCTCAGGTGTCAACAGAATGAACATCAAATCCCTGTGCCAAGACAAGGGTGAGCGTGCCTGGGAGATTGTGGACTGGAGGCATCTGGCAGAAAAGGGGCAGCAAGAGAGGCTAGGGCAGGAGTCAGGTTCTTTGGAGCCATCTGCTATACTGGATGACTCTCCACCTCTTCTGTCTCAGTTGGTTTCTCTACCTTTCACCCCTCTGGGAATTGGTTAACTTCTTTGCCAACTAAGCAATGGAAGAAGGAATAAGATGCACACATCTCCTTCAGTTTCTTTCCGCAAAAACCCACTGCATTTCTTACCATGCGCCAGGTGTCAGGGACTTAAAGCAAGTTCAACTCTATCCCCCAGGGGGAGAAAGAGACTCCTAGTTAGGAGAATTGGCCACCCTGATATGGACCCTTGGACTCTCAGGAAGGGACTAGAGCAGCTCTATGGGGTTGGAGAGGCTTCTAGGAAGTGGTGGGGTCTGAGTTGAACCTGGAAAGGTGGAAAGAAGGTGAGCAGGTGTTGAAAATATCCTAGGCGAAGAAGACTTGACCAGAGGGCCAGGGACAGAGTTGCCCAGGATATTCTGGGGTGAAAGGGGACAGGTATGGGATATGGATGTTTGTGAGGGTGGGTGGGGGAGTGAGGAGAGGGTGGCTAGTAGGCTGAGTTCACCTGATGTCGAGGGCCAGACCTACTGGCTCAGAGAGCATCCCACAGGCTCTAGGGGGGCATCAAAGGCTTGTGAATAAAGGCAGGAGCCAAGTCAGCTTTGGAAAAACACCTCTGAATGGAAGAATATATATATTTATATATAATATATAATATATCTATATCTATCTATAACTATCTATCTATCCCTCACAGGACATTTTTGTTTTCTTTTTTTTCTTTCTCTTTTACTTTATTTATTTGCTTATATGCCCAGGGAGTCTTTATGGTTGGGAGAGAGAAATAACCAACTCAGAGGAAATGCAGATTCCAGGATGTAACACACTAGAAGTCAGGTGACTCATGTAGCAGGAAGGTCTGGTCACACACCGCAGCAGTAGCAACAAGCTGTGGGGAGCACTGGAAATGGCCCCCAAGATGGTGTGTGCCTCCCAAGACCCCTATGTTCATACTGTTGGGGATTGAATGGTGGCCCCTGAAAGATATGTCCACCAGGAACCTGTGAATGTGACCTTATTTGGGAAAAGGGTCTTTGCAGATATAATCGACTTAATCTAGATGAGCTAGTCTTAGATTATCTGGGTGGGCCCTAAATCCAATGACAAGTGTACTAACAAGAGGAGCAATACAGAGGAGAAGCCCATGTAAGGATGAAAACTGAGCCTGGGTATGTGGCCATGAGCCAAGGTGCCACCAGAAGCTGGGAGGAGACACAGAAGAACCCTCTCCTAGAGCCTTCAGAGAGAGCACGAACCTGCTGACTCCTGGATTTCAGCCCAGTGATACTGACTTTCTCGAAGACCTTGTGTATGTGATTCCTGTTCGCCTCCCCTAGTAGAGTGTGCACACACGGAAGGAGGGGGCCATGTCTTTCTCATTGTTTTGGGCCCAGCATCAAACACAGGCCTGGCGCATAGTGGATATTCAGTAAATGTTGGCTGAGTGAATGAATGGGGGCATTATTGCTGGGAGTTCACGGACCCATGTGTATACCAAGCACTGTCTGCCTATAGACGGATTTGCCTTGCATATTTATATGGCTATTTGTCCTTTTGTGTTCTTTGATTGGTGGATAATAAAAGCATTGGTACCTGTTATGTGAAATCTGCAAAACGCTTTAGTATTAGAGTAGAGGTAGGAATGGCAGCCGAGGATATGAGGCCCTGCCCTGTGATTCTTTCTTCCCATTACGACCTTCTCTTAAACCAGACTGGAGGGGTACCAGGATGCGGCCTTTAAGCCCAGCACAGCTTCTAATCAACCTGGCTCCTAACCAGCCACTCTCAGCTAAAGGTGGCGCGCCGGGCAGGCAGTGGTGGCACTGGCAGCCTGGCCAGCAGGGGCCAGAGAGGAGCCCCGCCAGCCAGGAAATGTCCAAGGACTCTTCAGTCCCATCTGGCCACTTCCTCACCCTCAGTCCCCCAGTGACGAGACTAGTTTAGAATCTGTTGGCTGGGAAGAGTCTAGTCAAATCAACCTGTTTGCAGGTGTTTTCCCCGTGGCCTGCCTGAGACCTTTGCTCTCTGTCCATGCAATAATTTATAATTTGCTCGTCAATTTCTCCTTGCAGGTATTGGTTCCAGAAAGGATTCTGAAGACAGAATTTTGAGGGCTACTCTGTGTCTTACAGGCCCCTGGGGCCAACGTGCTGGCTAAAGAGAAATGGTTTAGACAACTTGCTTTAAATAATCTGGCAAGTGAATCTCCTTTCTTTATTCATCAGGAATATTTGCACCTAAATAGCCTCTTTGTGTCCTGAGATTTGGGTCCGGAGCCAAAACTGGCAATGGGACTGACGGGGCCAAGGCTCAGGAGGGAAGGGAGACGCTTCTACAAAACCCAGAGATGCGCCTGAACCAGAGAGTCTTCCTCTGCCTCCAGCACTCTCTCTAAACAATTTCGAAGTTGCCTCCATGTAGGCTGAAATCCGACGGGAGTTTCCTCTGGCCACCGAGGCCAAAAGCCAAGGATATGGAATCAGGTATCTCTCGGATCACCTCCTGGCTTCTCGAGACCAGCAGAGGGGCCGCAGACAAGCCCTGTCCAGAAGCTAAGAAAGGCAGCAAGGCTCTACCGGGGAGAAGGCGGGCTTGCCGCAGGTGGACACTGGTTTTGCTGCGCCTGTGACTTATGGCCTGTGGCCCATGACCAACCTGCCTGGTCCCTGGGCCCTCACCCAACTGTGCTAGGGCCCAAGATGCCTCTCTCAAGCGAACGCTTTCTGAAAGCTTGTTTCACAGCCTTCCTCTCTCACCCATGTGTTTGCTGATGTATCTGATAAGAAAAAAAAAAAAGGAGAGAAAGTTTCTCTACACATTAGCTACATTTTCATTCAGCTTGTTTTATGAGCATGAAAAGTTTAAACATAAAGCCTCCAGATTACCTGTATTAATGAAATGTTTTACGTTGAAAAACACACACGCAAGAAGTTGCAAAGTATGATATAAAACACAGCAGGCTTTGATTTTCTGCCACCAAGCTATTAAAAAAATAATAATTAAGACGAGAGCAGTAAACTGATTCTATGCATAAATTAGAGCTATCAAAGGCAAATGTTTGCTTTTAGATTATGATGTATGTAGATTTAGCTGTAAACTATGGGCTTGACATGTTAATTGAGCTCAAACCTGAGCTCTAGTCAGGCGCCTTTAGATGGGCCAGGGCAGAGGCACAGGGCAGGCCAGGCAGCAGCAGTGGTAGGCAGCTTGTTTCCTTCCAGTAGCTCTGAAGGCCGAGCAGGCTGAATGCCTGGGGCCTGGAATGCACAATGCGCAGCAAAGGAGTCCATTAGAGCTGCTAGACTCCACAGAAAACCCCCTGCCAGGAATTGAAATGCACATTGCTGGGTGCCATTAGCAAGGCAAAGAGATCTCGTGGGAGGGGGTGCTGGATTTGGGTTGCTTTTCTCCTACTAAATTCTGAGATGCCTGCAAGCAAGTCTTGCTCCAGGAAGAACTCAGTTATGTCTACACACATCCTTAAACTGTCTCTCGTTAGTAAGCTGCAGAGACACCAGCCAGTGCTCCCCAAAATAACAAGCAGGCCCTGACAAATTGTTAAAATGCTTATTGATAAGCATCCCAAAACATCGCCATTATAGCAGACCAAACACAGGGGCATCTGAGACACAAACAGCTCTCTGTGGAAAAGCTGTAATACTAGGAAGTTTCTCAGTTGGCTTCAAAACGCTAGGGTCAAACACTTGCCAAGGGCCCTGAGCCTGCGCTCAGGCAAGAGCTCAGGAGTCTGGTATCCAACCAACCAACCTCTGCCAACCAACCACTCCCCACTACCCCCCCCCAACCGCCCCCCGCCCCCCCCCCTCCCGTCTGACCCCTTGGTGGCCTCACTCCCACCTGTCAGCCCCTCTGGGGATCCTGTGGCAGGATCAGGGCTGATTCCACTGGAATGGCCCTCCCTCAAAGAGAAGCTCATCTAGCTCCACTTTCCACACCTATCCTATGGAGCCCTTGGCCAGGCAGCTACGCAGAAGCTGGGCCAGGGTGCTCTGCCCCGGCTCAGAAGCAGAGTGCATTGCCCACCACAGACACCTTCAAGGATGGGGCAAAGGGAGAGGGGGTGTCTAGGTCTGTGAATGCCACCTTCTTGCTTTGAGGGAAGGAATCCTGGCCCTGGCCTTGGCCACTGAACTCTCTGAGGGGCCTCTAGCACCTTCTGCAAGGGGGGTTGGTGTCCCCACTTTCCCAGGTGTGAAACCTTTACACGATTGCCATGACATTTTTCATGGGCTCGTACTGTCCTTTGCTTATATTGATCCCCAACATGCACAGCCCCTCCAAACTGAGAGGGTGTTGGCATGGGGACACCCACCACTCCTGGCAGCTACTGTCAGGGCATCTCAGGGTTGCACTTCCCACAGCTTCCCATCCGAGCAGTCTCAGCAAGGTCTGTGACCACTGATTATTTCTTACTTTCAAGGCTGGAAATACACCAACTCTTTTTATCCACAGATGCATGGCTGTCCCTGGAGGGTTAAAACATAAATAGCAGTTTCCAAGAGCACTAATAAATAGATGAAGCTAGGCAAACAATTTTTCAGCTGGCCTCCCAGCCCCTCAGTGGACCCTCTGCCCGCCTGCCTTGCTAATGTGCCCACCAGTTTTTCTGGGCACGCTCCCATTCTGCTGAGGCCAGACAGAGCCTGGTGAAGTGGACTAAAAATAAAATGAACAAGAGCCAGAAAACAAGCAAAGGACACTGCTCAGGGACCAATCCTCAGCCCCAAGAGCCCACACTGTATAGGATAGAGGGGCCTTGGACTGGCATTGCCCTAGGTGGGGAGAGGACGAGTTGGGGATGAAATGCTTTATCAGCCCCACAGTGGTAGGAAGCACCCTGTCCCTGGAGCAGTACTGGGACTGGAGGGGCAAAGACAGGTGGGCCCAAGGCTGGCATGGCTTCCCATCCCTGTGCATCAGTCAGGCAGCCAGGACTGACCCAGGGTGGCCCAGGGGGCCCTCGTATGTCTGGAACCTGGAGCCCTGAGCCGGCCAGTCTCTGAGAGTCTGTGGAAAGGACAGGCAGGGCCTGTCAGGTCAGCCAGGTCCCCAGCCCAAGCTGCTGACAGGTGGGGAAACCAGGCCCACAGGGGCAGGGCCTGTAGCCAAGGTGACAGGCAAGTCAGGGCCAGCTCAGGGTCTCTGTGTCCTTGGCCAGAGCTCTCTGCAGGGTCTCTCTGGGCACCCACGGTCTCCAGAGAGAGGACCTGGAAGTCCCATCCAATAGCACCAGGAACGATGGGTCTGAGGCCGGGGCCGCCGGGAGATTTCTTCCTTGAGGACTCAGTTGGCCTGGTGTGGTGACCCCTCTCACCTACTGAAGGTGGCATCTGTCCAGCACGTGGCCCCTGAGAACACAGGGCCCATCTCAGAAGCAGCCAACCTGGTCTCAGGTTGGCCCTGGTGCCAAGATGGAGCTTTTCCAATGGATGCCCAGGAAAACCATGCGTGCCCTCCTACCTCCCCTCCTTCCCTGGCCTCTCCTTTGCTCCCTCACTGCTCCCTTCCTTCCCAGGCTGTCAGAGGAACACAGGCACGGGGCCTCAGCTCTGGGTCTCCTTCACCTCCTACCTGAATGTCTGTCTGTCTCCCACAGCCCTTGAATAGTGGGCTGCTCCCCACAAGTGGGAGGGCACTGCCATTCGCAGGCCGGTGGCTTCCCCGGCCTCCCCTGGTGCTGGGCCTCTCAGCAAAGGACAGCAGGCTACCCCTTTGAGCCACAGGCAGGTCCCAGCCTGACGCAGGTGCACACAGGGCTTCTGGGATAACCAGTGGCTCTAGTGGTGGAACTCCACCCCCCAGCACAGAGATGGCTCATGTCCCTGGTGTGGCAGGAATGCACAGAGGAGACAGATGCAAGCTGAAGTCCGGGGGGCTCCCCTTCCCCACTGAGCCCTGACCTGGTCCTCCTCAGAGAGCCGACAGGGGCGGGTGCCACAGGGCAGAGGACTGGCCCCGGAGAGTGAGACCTCCATGGGGCCAGCTTGAGGATGGAGGCACTCCAGCAGGAAGAGGCTGGCCTGGCAAGGGGCTGAGGGCCCCGCTCGGGGCAGGCAACTGGGCCCCAGAGGACCCACCCCCAGACTCAGGGCTCCAGGGCTCCAGAGGGGATTGGGTGAGCCAGAAACAATGTGGAGGACCTGATGGCCAAGGTGACAAAGGAGAAAGTTGAGGGTGTATGAGTGGCCATTGTCACTGGGGCTCCCACCACAGGTTCCCGGGCCCTCCCTCTCTCCTTAGCACCAGAGATGTATGTCCAATGGTCTGCTAGACACATCCACTTGGATATTCCTTAAACTCCTCCAGTGGACTATGTCTAAACCTGAACTTCATCACCACCCCTCCCCACATACACGGATACCACTGAGAAGATGCCCGAAGGGAGTCCCCCAGTCTCTGTCTGGAGCCCAGACCTGTCTTCCTAATTCCTTCCCTGGCCTCTCCCCCAGGCTTAACCATGGGATCCTCAGTTTCAGGCTCCACAGCTGGATCTTTCACCTTTCCCCTTGGATCTCACCTCTGCTTCCCACGTAGCAATTATGCCACAGCTACCAGATGCCAAGACTGAAACCCTCTTGAGGCTTGGCCTCCTCCCTCCCTTCCCCACCCACTCTCCTCATATCCCCCTGCATTGTTGGGAAGCTGCCTGCATTCAACCTTAAATACATTGAGTGACTTCACTGGGCCTCCCTGGGGTTGGTGTTTGGCATGGACTATGCTACAGTTACACTTTTTAGAGAGTAAAATTCAGTCAAACCACAGAAATAAGTGATTAGAGCTTGTTTGAGGTGTGTGTTTACTTTGTCTTTCATGACTGGGTCTAGTGATTTTCTAGTAACCAGCTGTTTCAGTGGTTGCAGTCCTTTCCCCTAAGCTGGTTTCTCCACGCAGGCGTAGCTTCTCTGTCAGGATTACCGTGCACTGCCACTGGCCTCTCATGGGCCTGAGTGGCATGGACCCAGAAAGGACAGCCTGGCGGAGCCTTTTGGAGTAGGGGCTTCCCTCTCTGCTGCCTGTGGCATGGACTTCCATGAAAACGGAGACTAGTTTATGACAAGGGTGGCCCTGTAGTCCATTGGACCACAGCCCTGCCTTTCTTGTTTGGTTTGTTGGAAGCTGAGTTTGGAAGGATCCTGGTCTTTGATTTCCTCTTGGCCTATGCGACCCATCATCTTCACAATGTAAAAAGAAAAGTTTGGTAAACCAACCTCCAGACCCTTGCCTGTGAAAAGGCCACTGTTCTGCATTCCTACAAGAGTCGCTGACATCTAGAAGCAAACAAGTCTGCTGAGAGACAATTAGGCTGATGCAAGCCCTCTGGATTTCCATTCCATTCCTTTTTAACTGCCTCAGTGCCAGCTGAGCTGCCAGCCCTGGGAGGTGAAATTGAACCCAAGGATTTCCCCAGCTATCTGGAATGAAGTTTCCATTGCTTTAATTAGAGTCCCAGAATGTCAAGCCTGCAGGGGCCCTTGGGATCAGCTGGCCTGTCCCCATCATAAGACTGACAGCCAGACTAGGAGGCCCAGCTTGGGGCCCACCCCTGCCTCCTTCCCTGCCAAGGCCCTTCCTGTTCTACCTTCTGCTACTGGTTTTTTCCTCTGTGTTAGTCTTTTCTTGCAGACACAGCATGTGTTCAATAGGTGCTTGGTAAAGGGAATCAGCTCCTCTGCAGTTTCCCAGGGTGCACTTGGATCCACTAGGTGTTTAGCCTTTTCAGTAAGTGGATGTCAGATTTCTTTCTCTAGACACCAACATGCCCAAGAGAACAAGTAGCACCTCCACTTGGCACTAGGAGCTCCTGGTGATCCGGTCTTAACATTATTTGGCACCATTCTCCTGATGTCCTGCATCCTTTATGCAGGACAACTCTGTTCCCTGAACATGCCAGGTGATCTCCCACTCCTGGGCCACTGCTCCCATTACACCCTCAGGCCAAGATGTTATTCAATTCTAGCTATCCACAAAGACCCTTCTTTCTTAGCAAGGTCCATGTCCAGGATTCCCTTTTCTGTGAAGCATTTCCAAAGAGAGTTCTACCACATTTCCCCCTCCTTCCCGCACAACTTACTCATTTATTAAATACTTTAATGGGCACACATCGTGGCAGGCACTGTTCTAGGCACAGAGAATACAGCAGTGAACAAGACCAATAAAAGCCTCTGCCCTCACAGAGCTGACATTCTAGTGGGGAACAGAGGCAATAAACGAAAGAAGTCAATGATGTAGAATTTTAAAGGTGGAATTAACTTCACCTTCTGCACTCCCTGCCTCTTCCTACCTCCATGTTACTCTATTTTCTTTTGCCCTGTGGTATGATTTCCTTGTTTATTCTTCTGTCTCTCACTAGGAGTGAGCTCCTTGACACTAGGTGCCATGGCCTAGTATGCTCTGCAGCCCTCTCTGCATCAGGCATACAGCAAACACTCAAGAAGTGCTTGTGAAATGAGTGAGTGAATGGATGAGTGAGTGAGTGGTGGATGAATGAATGAGTGTGTGTGTGACTGGATAATGGGTAGGGGAGTGAGTAAATGACAGGGATATATATCTAGGCTTAGGAAAATTGTCTGTTTCAGCTTTTCTGAAACAAGGCTTTTACACTTGAAGGCTGGGTGGCTTGGGCATAGGATTTCTCAGGCCCAGAAGTCAGCATTGGCTCTCACGCCAAGGAAAAAAGGAGAGTTGGCTACAGAAATTCAAGATGACAACTTCATGGCCTGTGCTACATTTTAACTTCATTGGACTATGGACTCTGAGTGTCTTTCAGGGGAAGACATTTCCAGGGGCCTAGCCTTACTGACTCGGCCCCTCACACCCAGGACATGCTCTCATAGCACTTTTGATTTCCTGGCAAACATCAGTAGTATTCAGAATGAGAGGCTTTTAGGGGTGCTTGTGTGGCTCACTCAGTTAAGCATCCAACTTTTGCTTTCAGCTCAAGTTGTGATCTCACAGTTCATGGGATTGAGCCCTGCCTTGGGTCCCATGCTGACAGGGAAGAACCTGCTTGAGATCCTCTCTCTCCCTCTCTCTCTATCCCTCCCCTGTTTGTGTGTGCTTTCTCTTAAAATAAATAAATACACATAAAAAAAAGAATGAAAAGCATTTATATTTTTCATATAGAAAAAGAAAAAGTAAACACCACAATGCATTCTTTGTTAAATATGTGCTGGAATTAGTTGCTTATTATGTTGCCAAATCCCTTGTAATTATTAACCAAAGATTTTTCATATCATTGCTAACCAAGTGAATCTTATCTTAAATCTTCATTTTATTTGATGTTTAAGGGATTAAGGGAATGATTTTATGACCTAAAATGTGAATGGTCTCTTTCTAAAAATCCAACTGGTGGTGTAATTGAGTTGTGAACACTATTATAGTCTTCTCACAATTGATACAATCTGCTGTGGGACTTGATTTTCTCAAGAGACTTGATTTATCTGCTCTTTATACACATCCAGTCTCTGTAAATATGCTTTTGGCTTTTCAGTAATACTATTAGACCTGAATGCTTTGGTGCATATCAGCAGGAGTAGGAGATGGAGAGGAAGATTGCTATGAATTTAAACAGACTAGGCCAAAAGAAAAAATAGCATTTCAAGTATTTACAAAGTATTCAATGTATATTTCATCTATTTTTTAAAAGATTTTATATTTTAGTAAGCTCTACCCCAAACATGGGGCTTGAACTCACAACATGAGATCAAGAATCACACATTCCACCGATTGAGCCATCCAGGCACCTCTCAATATTAGATATGTGTCATAGTGTTCCATGAATTAGCTTAGGGCTAACTGATTTTTTAAGTTAGCTTTTCCTTTAGTTTTGGTCATTATTTTTGTTGCTGCTGGTTTTTTTTAATGTTTATTTATTTATTGAGAGAGAGAGAGAGAGAGAGAGAGAGAGTGCAGGAGAGCATGCAACTGGGGGAGGGTCAGAGAGAAAGGGAGACACAAAATCTGAAGCAGACTCCAGGCTCTGAGTTGTCAGCACAGAGCCCAATGCAGGGCTCAAACTCACAAACCAGGAGATCATGACCTGAGCTGAAGTCGGATACTTAACCAACTGAACCACCCAGGAGCCCCATGTTGCTGCTGTTGTTTTAATCTGGGTGACCTTTGCCTTTGGAAAGGTAGTTTCTTACTTATCAAATTGTGTGTTTTAGGATGTCCTTATGATCCAATTGGGTTCAGACTGCAAAGTTAATCCATTCAACACTGCCTAGGGGGTCTGAATATGGCTCAAAGTCCCCCTTTAACCCCCAAATCCCAAAGCCACGGGTCACATGTTAGTGCTCAACAACCCGGCTTGGGGAGTCTGTGCACAGTCAGGACCACTCTAGCTCTCTCTGGAACACCAACTGAACTTTCAGGACTGCGTAGCAGAAAACACACTCCCCCAACTACTTTATGGATCTCTTTCATCAGACCAGAATCATCTCTCTGGGCTAGAAAGCTTAGCATCATCTTTCAGTCTCCAACTCCCTTCCTCTTCCGCTGACTCATAACAAAGTGCCATCATTTTAACTTCCTCTTCTAAATGTCTCTTGGACACATCCCTCTCTTTCTGTTTCCATTGCCACCTCCTTCATCCAGGCCACTGTGATCCCATGATCTCAGCCTTGAACACACCAAAAACCCCATGCATTCTTTTTTCAGCCCCATGCTCCCCTATTGAGACCTGACCTGACTCCTCATTCACCCTCCTAAGAATCAATCTCTTCTACTCCCTGACATGCTACGGAACCCTTTTGCCCCCTATGCCAACTCCAGGCCTTTCCAATTGATTTTCAAGATCCTTAACTATAGTTTCTTAACTAATGTAACTATACCCAACCTTTAGCCTTCTAATCCCTGATGAGTGCAGCCTGGGTCAGTAGCTGTGAAGAGACATCTTTATGCTGTGCTTTTACTATAAAGCTGGACAGACAGACTGATGGAATAGAATAGTGAGCCTGGAGACGGCCCCATGCATAGATGAAGTCTGATTTATGATAAAGGAGACAGTGCACAGGTGTGGGGAGGGAATAGTCTTCTCAATCAATTGTGCAGAGACAATTGGGTATCCATAAGGATAAAAAATAAAATAGGGTGCCTCCTTCACATCACACACAAAAATCAAGACCAGGTGGATTAAGGACTTAAATGTGAAAGGTAAAACTCTAAAGCTTTCAGAAGATCATAAAGGAGAATGTTTTCATGACTTAAGGGCAGAGAAAGATTTCTTAAACACAGCAAGAGAAACAAGGAAGCATAAGGAAAAGGTGGACAAGCTGGACTACATTAAAATGAGGGGAGAAAAGTCAAACTCGTACAGACAGAAACAGAGAGTAGAAAAGTGCTTGCCAGGGGGCTGAGGGGTGAGGGGAAATGAGAAGAGGTTGGTAAAAGGGTACAAACTTTCAGTTATAAGATGAGTAAGGTCTAAGGATCTCATGTAAAACATGGTGACTATAGTTGATAACACTGGATTGTATAACTGAAATTTGCTAGGGGAGTATATAAAATCAGTGTTCTCATTTAAAAAAAAGGTAAATAAGTGAGGTGATGGATGTGTTTTTAACTCAGTTATGGCAATCTTCTTATAATGTCTACATATATCAAATCACCACACTGTACATTTCAAATATATTACAGTTTTTACTTGTCAATTACACCTCAGTAAAACTGGGAGGAAAAGGTATCCCCATTAGACTGGAAATTCCATGGGCAGCGGGGCCAAGTGGAACCCCAGGTACTAGCACAGGCCACATCTCAGGGAAGCCCCTCAGGGAAGCTCTGGGTGATGGAATTAGGAGTCCTCTCTCAAGAAGTGCTGCCCTTGACCTGCTGTAGAGGAGATGTCTGTTGATTCCATAGCCACTGTCTCATTCAAAGAACAATGTTGTGCTTTAAGGGGCTTCCATTTGAGGCTCGGGGTGGGGTGTATGTAGTTCTAGGACACTAACCCTGGGGACAGTGCTGGGAATGTAGCTTGGCACTGGCTGGCCACAGGGTAGTTGCTGCCCACAACTGTGGTCACCTACCTCTTTGGGTCCCCTGTGGGCATTTTTTGGCTGGCCTTCATTTCGTCATCAGCACTGTTTACTTTTTACCTCTCAATCTACTTTCCCTTTAGGGTGTTGTCTTCCAGCTTATTTTACTATTTAGAAAATGTTTTCTACTGTTTAATTTTTCCCCCCTCTTTTGTTTATTTTTTTAAAGCTCTATGCAGGGTTTGAACTCATGGCCTCCAGATCAAGAGTCACATGCTCTACCAATGAAGCCAGCCAGGTATCCCTGTAATTTTTTTATTTTTGACTTGTTTTGACAACAGATGGGCAATGTCAACATGAGGGAAGCAACTCTGAGGAGAATTTCTTGTCTAGATAAAGGAGGCAGGAGGCCCTTGGTGTAACTCCCATTTTGACCCTAGGGCATTCCTTGACCACTAAGTTATTCTAGTGGGTTCTATTTCAAGCTGCCTGCCTTGAACAATTGTCTGTTGGCAGCCCAAGGAAATTGCTAGATAGTGCTAACGTCTACTGATTATGGTCATCCAACAAGGGTTTCACTAGGGGGCCCATTGATGATGATCGGCTACAGTAATATGGGGAAGGCAGTGAATTGGGAGGCCAGCCCCAAAGGGGCTTCTTAGAGTTGCCCTGTACCTGAAACCCCTGGGAGGGTGATCCCTGATAGGATTATAGGAATCCTTTGGACAACAACCAGTTCCCAGGAACACCCTTATCTGTGCAATCAGGACTCATTCAGGCAAGGATTCCCCCAAGAACTCCCACCTCTTCTGAGGCCACGCTGCCTGTGACTTGCATTCTTCAGGTAGTGCTAATAAGCACCTTGTGAGTAATTGCAAGTGCCTCTCCCCTCTATATAGCAGGTTGAGGAAAGGACCACCTCCTGCAGTCCCTGCAAGCCGTTCATGACACACATTCTCAGCAGAAAATTCCCCACTCCATATGTCTCTCCAGTTGCAACCTGGAAGGCTGGCTTACTCAGCTAACATCCCACATGACCACACACCATCACCAAAAGTAGAGACTGGGGACTTGAACTCAGATCCATACATTTTGCAAAATTGAGTGCTGCTGGCCTGTGTACCCACAGATGTTCTCTTCTGGAATAGACCTTTCTCTCATCTGAACTGAGGTCAAGTTTAAAAGAGATGACCATGACAGCTGATGGTAATGTGGAATGGGATAAAGAAGGCATAAGACATGGGCTATGTTAATAAGTACTAGTCTCAGGAACATTTGTTTGTCATGGAAAGAAAAGCATCATCCTTTCTCTAAACTCCAAGGAGACACTGTTCCAGGAAGGGTTGCCATTTTGTGAAGTATTCCACTCCCCTATTGATGATCTCTTGTGAGGCCCCACTACCAAGGTCCCATACCAAGCTACAAGACACTTTTCTTGTTTTGACAACCTCTATCTTCCATAGCACAATATATGGAATGCTCATATTTGGCCAAATCATGGAAGGCACTCAACCTAGTTTGCATTTTTCTGGCAGGTTTTTCCCTTTAGAAATGTAAGTTGTCAGAAAGTTATAAGAACAGACAGGGCCATGGTTGGGGTATAAAGACCTGGAACTTTTATGTTCCTATCTGGAAAAGGATGAACAGTGTTGGGAGAGGGGTGTCCCTCCTGAGAGCCTGGACTGAACTTCCATCCCAGCTGAGAGAAGGATGCTGGGAGGAAATCAGGACCACTTTCCTTTTGAGTGAGGGGCAGAGAGACATTTTTCCTGCTGGGGGCTGAGTTCAGGAAAGGGGGATAAGTGGGTAGGTTAACTCACAAACTCCTAGTCAGTTACTGAGGGGTTTAGCTTAAGGATTTGCAAACAGCCCACAGAGCTTCCTAGACACACAGGGGCAGAGCATGGAGGCATTCCATAGGCCTGAGGCCTATGGTCACCAGGTGGTAGAAGAAGGGTGGAGGAGTTAGGTGGCTGGGGCTGTGAATCCCAAGAGCAACCACGTTGTCCAAAGCAGCGTGAATTATAACTCTGTTGAGAGACCTGTGGCCTCTGGGCCCAAAGTATCCTGCTTCTCAGAGCCAAGAGAACAAAATGAGCCCGAGATACAGAGTCAAGATTGTTCCCACTCTTCCTGCTACCACCCCAGTCTGCTGTGCCATGAGGAGGTGTGGGCAGTTTTGGCAGTATCAGGAACAGACCTTTGGCATGGCTTTGGCCAGGTAGCAGTGTGGTTTCTATAAGGGGCTTCCTGGGCAGCCAATATCAACACATGGTAATGGATCTTGAGAGGAAGAAGATGGCAAACTCCACATGGCAATAAATGGACAGACATGTCTGTGAAATAACAAGAGCTCCTTTGGGGATTCCCAGAAATACTTAAGGGGTATATTAGTCAATTTGGGCTGCTATAACAAAATTTCACAGAGTGGGTGGTTTAAATAATAAACATTTTTCCAGTTCTAGAGCTGAGAAATCCAGGATCAAGGTGTTGGGAGATTTGGTTCCTGTCGAGGGCCCTTTTCCTGGTTTGCAGATAGCCGCCATCTTGCTATGTCCTTACACAGTGGAGAGAGAGAGAGAGGGAGAGAGAGAGTGTTCTGGTCCCTTCCTCTTCCTATAAGGGCACTAATTTCATCACAGGATTCAACTCCCATGACCTCATCTAAACCTAATTACATCCCAAAAGCTCCACCTCTAAATATCTTCACATTGGGAGGTAGGGCTTAAACATATGATTTTGAAGGACACAAATATTCAGTCCCTAACAGGGGGCGAGGCAGGAGCTTAAGTGAAAACGTAGGGGCAAGAATAGGGCCTCTGGCTTAGTAATGTTCTTGGGACCCTGAATCTAAAGGCCCTGAACCCACAGATAACAAGGTGATGTGAAGTCTGTGAGGAGGAAGTAAATACATGGCCCGTCTCAGGATGATAGAGTTTTCTAGATTTTTAGCTCCTGCCATTTCTTGCACTAATCGTATAAAAACAGTGGCTTTGCTTTGTGCCAGTCGAGTCAAACTAGCACCTCAGTGCTCAGAACCCCTTCCTGGTACAACTTTTGGTCAATGGGGGCCACATGAGAATCAAATGACTTTTGGAAAATGTAAGTGAAACAGAAGCCAGTGCTATGGCAGCTCATGCACAGCGTCCTTGATCTGGTAGCTCCTCTTGTTGACATGAGGTGGGTACTAGCCCCATGGCTGCCTCAGCTCCTACCAGCTTTCCTCCTTCAGCAAGGCCAAGTGTGTGTGCAGCTCTTGGTGAGGGATGCCAGATTCTTTTGCAGGTCACCCATGGTATCCAGGTTAGAGGTGGTCAGAGACAGATGAGGGTACCAGTTTGTCTTTGTTCTCGCCCATGCTCATTTTCCCTCCTGATGGTTGTGACTTAAAGCTCAACACCTGATGCTTAGAGCCCTCCACCAGCGCCCCCAGGGCAGCGGGTCCCATCCTATGATAACCCTGTCATTCTATAGCAGGATTATAGAATGCTTCAACTGAACCCTGACTGGTGCAGAGACACCCTACAAGAAAGAGTGTTTAGAAGCCACAAGAGTGGATGGTGAGCGTGAAGAAATATACAAAAATGCAGCATCCCCTAAGGAATAAAATTACTTTGCATTTGTGACTGTAACCCAAAGGCGCATGCAGTTTGTGTGTGTGTGTGTGTGTGTGTGTGTGTATGTGTGACTTTTTTCTTCAGCTTTAAGGAGGTTTAATCGACAAATACTTGTTTATATTTAAGGTGCCTAATTTGATGTTTTGCTACATGTATAGTAAAATGGTCAGCAATACTGTACTGTATACTTGAATGTACTTTACAAAGCCCAACCCACAGTAAAAACAGCTTTTGTTCCTCTAAGGTGTGCTTGGGATTGTTTAGGAGATCTTGAGCTTATGTGGTCGTGTCAATGGAGTCCTGGGTGGCTATTGCCACAAACCAGCAGCCAGTTTGGAGCTTGTGGGTTCAGGTCAGGAAATTACATGTTGAATTCTAATCCTTCTCTGTTCTTCCTCATTGTAAGATCTTATACATGTCCTGTCCCTAATTTTGGGCCTCAATTTCCTCATGTGCACAATGGCTTGTTTGGATACATTGGTGACTTTCAAACATTTTTTAATTTATTTTTTTATTTTTTATCTTAAAAAATTTTTTGGTAAGTAAGCTCTACACCCAATGTGGGGCTCGAGATCAAGAGTCACATGCACTACCACCTGAGCCAGCCAGGCTCCCCTCAAACATTTTGATAGTAAGAAATATGTTTTGCATCAAGACCTAATACAAATACACATACAAAACAGTATAAAGTGTAACAAAAGTTTCATGAACCAATACTTAGCATTACTACTTAAGATGCTGCTATATAGACTAAATATGTGCCTCGAAAATTCGTATGTTGAAACCTAAGTCCCAAAGTGATGGTATTAAGAGGTGGGGCCTTTGGGAAGTGATGAATTCGTGAGGGTAGAGCCCATTCCTCAGGAATGGGAATGGTGTCCTTATAATAGAGATCCCTGAAACCTTCCTTGCCTCTTCCTTCCTATGAGGACACAGTGAAAAGATAGCTGTCTATGAATCGGGAAGTGGGTTCTCACCAGACACCAAATCTGTTGGTGCCTTGATCTTGGACTTCCCAGCCTCTAGAACTAGGAGGAGGAAATGTTTGTGTTTAAGCTGCTCATATTTTGATATTCTGTCACGGCAGTCTGAATGAACTACAAAATTGGTAGTGAGAAGTGGGGCACTGCTGTAACAAAGCTCTAAACATGTGGGAGCAGCTTGGGAACAGGTAATAGGTAGAGGCTGGAGCCTCCATTGTCGTGAGTGGGGAAAAAAGGGCGCTGGAGAGAAGGCCTCAGATTTCTGGATGGAAAAGGCCATTCTGATGAGATCTCACATGAAAAGGAGGACATGTTATTGGCAATTGCATTCAAGTATTACAGTATGGTATTGGTGATCATTTTACAGTGTGTATATATGTATATCAAAACATCAAGTTATGCACCTTAAATATAATGGGAGTCGATTCTTGTTATAAAGTGTCAAAGAACTTTGCTGAACTATGTTCATGTTCTAGTGTTTTATGGAAGGTCAAAGTTGCAAGTAATGAAATAGGATACTTACTGATGAGATTTCTAGCAAAGTGTTGAAGGTGAGGTTATCTCCTCCTGATGGCTTATAGTGGAATGTGAGAAGGGAGGTGGGGTGTAAAGATAGAATCGTTCAGCAAAAATGAAGCAGAACCCAAAGACTGGGCAAATTCTCCGCCCACCCAAATTGGAAAAAATGAGAACCCTAAGAGTGTGGCCAAGCAACCCTTTGATATAGAGATTACCAAGGATGTAACCTACAGAACATAATCAAAAAAGGCTAGGCATAGATAATGGGGTGTCATCAGCAGAAACACTGCCAGCTGGGACTAAAGGAGACAGGAAAGGGAGATCAAAGTGAAGGAAGAATGTTGGACTTCTTAGACAACTTCCAGGACTGGACCATAATGCTGTTCATCTGCAAACATGCAGTTTTCTTCCTGCAGGCTCAGAGTACAGACGCCAGGCAATGGCTGCCTCCACCTGGGTTTCAAAGGATAGGTAGGCCATGTGTAGCCATGGCTTGGAGATCCAGCCCTGGAGAGCCTAAAAGAATTAGCAGAGAGCCACCTCAGGGGCAGGATCCAGGCAGAGAGCTGCTATGGGCCAACCCAAGGAGTCGGAGAGTACTGTTGCAAGCCCAGTGGGCCTAAAAGAGCATCAAGCCAAAGGGGATTACTCTGGAGCCTTAAGGTTTAATGTTTGCCCTCTTGGGTTGAGATTTGCATGGGACCCATTTACCCCTTCTTTCTTTCCCAATTCTCCCTTTTGGAAGGGGACTGTCTATCCTATGCCTGTTCCACTACTATAACTTGTTTGCTTTTTCAGGTTGGCAGCTGGAGAGGAATGAGCTTCAGGATGAACCAGACCTTGGGTCTTGCTCATAGGTGATCTACATGAGGTGTAGATGAGCCTTTGGCCTTAGACTTTAGAGCTGAGGCCAGAACCAGTTAAAACCTTTGGGGTTGTTGGGGGGAAAGAATGTATGTTGAAGGACATGAATTTGGGAAGCCAGGGGCAGAATGTTATGGATTGAATGT
The DNA here is from genome assembly GCA_030068075.1 of Paguma larvata. Lineage (NCBI taxonomy): Eukaryota > Metazoa > Chordata > Mammalia > Carnivora > Viverridae > Paguma > Paguma larvata. Next base: position 118,039,785 of record CM057830.1, on the reverse strand, counting down.
GCTCCCATAGAATTCATATGTTGAAATCCTAACTTGACTGTTGGGAGGTGATGAGATCATGAGATGAAGCCCTCATGAATGGGATTTGTGCCTCATAAAAGAGGCCCAGAGAGCAGCCTCAACTTTTCTGTCTCATGAGGACACAGTGAGAAAATGGCTATCAGTGAACCTTAGCAGACAGCAAATCTGTCGGTGCCTTGATCCCAGAACTGTGAGACATAAATATTTGTTGTTTAAGCCCTCTTGTGTATAGTATTTTTGTTATAACAGCTCAAAATGACTAAGACAATGCACTTGAATATTATCTAATTTTTTCTTTTTATTCTGTTACATGTTTCCAAATATGCTGCTCGAGACTTGCAAACTTGATTTTAGGACAACCACCTGTGGGTCACAAGCTGCAGTTTGAACAACTAACTCTAGATGCTTCTAGTGTATTCAGCCAGCTCCCAAGCTCTAGGACACCATAGAGATTTTAGAGGCCTGTGCTGGTACCTCTACCTCCACGTGGCTTCCTCTGAGTGTAGATGCCTAGAGGGGGTTGTGTTTTCCCTTCTGCTGGAAAGGCAAAGACATTCACTCCCTCCCCACTACCCTTGCAGGAGGGAAGAGCCCAAGACTCTGAGGATAGGATCCTGTGACTGGTCCTCTCTGCTACTGTGCCTGGGACTACATAGCCCAGAAAACTAAGACTTCCAAGGGAAGGCATTGACAGTGCTCACTTTTGGCCATTGCTTACAACTGCTGTGACAAAGCAGGCACTGGCAGCAAGGGGCCATGAGCTGGGCCAAGGAACCCTCGGGACAGAGCATCACTCTGACCTAGCTAAAGGGCTGGATACTGGACTGGGGAGTTAAAGGTCCTTCTGGCTGAGAACCTGACTTAGGCCTTCCTGATTGGGGAGGCAGGAGGACAATTACAGACAATTCAAGGGCTTAAATAAGCTAGCAAGGTTTGACCTCTACCAATGTGGCATGGGTGCCATCCGTGGTGGTCAGTTTATGTGTTACCTTGGCCAGACCATGGTCCACAGTTATTCAGTCAAACACTAATCTGAGTGTTGCTGTGAAAGTATTTTATAGTTGTGGGGAATATCTACAACTGGTTGATTTTAAGTAAAGAAGACTATTAACCCCTGATAATATGGGTAGGCTTCATTCAATCAGTGAAAGGCCTTCCGAGGCTTCCCAAAGAAGAATTCTGCCTCCAGATTATATCATCAACCCTTGATGGAGTCTCTAGGCTTCTGGCCTGCCCTCTAGATTTGGAACTTGCCAGTTCCCACAATTTTGTGAACCAGTTTCTTAAAATCCATCCATCCATCCATCCATCCATCCATCCATCCATCCATCCATCCATGCAACCACTCACCACCCACTCTCCTATCCATCTATCTATATTTGTCTATCTCATCTCTTGGCTCTGCCTCTCTGGAGAACCTGAATGAACCAAGTGATTACTCTGTGCTCACCCTCAGAACACTGATCAACTACAGCCTCACACTTTTATGGAGGTTAAGGCAATGACGTTTCTGACCAGAATTAATGGTTAACATTTACCTGTACTGTTCCGACAGTGTAGCTCTTTTCCCAGCGGCCCAGAGGCAGCTGGGGAAGATGGCAGATGAGGCTCGGGGGCAGGCTGAGGGGCTCTCCTCTCAGAAGAGAGGGGCTCCTCCACCTGATGTCTCCCTGGCAGAAAAGGGCCCTGAAATGGTAATAAGGGGCATCAGAAAGTTCTGGACTAGGTGACATCAAACAAGTCACCTCTTATTTCCAAACCTCATCCTCTTTATATGGAGAGCAGTGAAATACCTGCCATCCTGTCTACTTGCAGGGTTGGTGGCAGTGATCAGAATCAGAAATGAGATGACTAGAGGGAAAGTGCCTTCCTGCGGGGGGGCTCTGGGCTGCACTGACCTCTGTGGCCATGGACACTTCCACCTTTGTGGGCCTCTTCCTCAGTAGCAGAATAAATAACAATAGCAGTTTATGACTGTGTTGGTTTAAAGATGAATATGTTGGGGCACCTGGGTGGCTCAGTTGGTCTAATGTCTAACTCTTGATTTTGGCTCAGGTCACAATCTCATGGTTCAGTAGTTCGAGCCCTGTGTTCAGCTTTGTGCTGACAGCACAGAGCCTGCTTGGGATTCTCTTTCTCCCTCTCTCTCTGCCCCTCCCTCTCTCTCTCAAAATAAATGAATAAGCAGAGGTGCCTGGGTGGCTCAGTCGATTAAGCATCTGACTTTGGCTCAGGTCATGATCTCGTGGTTCATGAGTTCAAGACCCGAATTTGGCTCTTCGCTCTCAGTGCAGAGCCAGGTTTGGATCTTCTATCTCCCTCTCTCTCTCCGCTCCTCCCTGACTCATGCTCTCTTTATCTCAAAATTAAGTAAACATTAATAAATAATATTTAAAAAGATGAGTATGTTATTTCATATTAATGTATATTAATTCACATTAATAGTACATATTAAAATATTTTCTTCCTCCTAAAAGCTCATTGTTTTCCTTCTGATTTGAAAAGAAATTAAAATATTTTCATGAGTCCCAAAAAGTATCATGGCCCTGGTACCTATTGCTCCTAATAGATATGTAGGCCCTGAGACCCCTGCCAGTCCCGGGAGGGGCTTGGAGAATGTCCAGGCCATGGAGGCGTAGCCTTCTCCCCTGGAAGAGCTGAGTCAGTACAAAGAATAGAGTGGACAGCTGCTTTTCATCTTTGTCATTAAAAAAGTCTATTGAGTTCTGTGGAAAAAGATAGTCTTGCAATTTAGATGACCAATTACATGGGAAAAAGCAAGGTCCTTGAGAAAAATCAACAGTGCTTTTTTATTATTATTATTATTTAAAGTCATTGTAATTGTCACTGACTCTATCAAGCACTTATTTTTTTAAAGTGTATTTATTTACTTTGAGAGAGAGAGAGCACAGGTGGGTAAGGGACAGAGAGAGAGAGGGAGAGAGAGAGAATCACAAGTAGGTTCTGCACCACAGTGCAGAGACTTGACGTGGGGCTCAAACTCACCAACCATGAGATCATGACCTGAGCTGAAGTTGGACGCTTAACCAACTGAGCCACCCAGGTGCCCCAAGCATTTATTTTTTTTAAGTCTGTATATTTATTTTGAAAGAGAGAGGGAGAAAGTGTGTGCATGAGCAGGGGAGGGACACAGAGAGAGAGAGAGAGAGGAAAAGAGAGCATCTCATGCAGGCTCCATGCTCTGTGTAAAGCCTGACACAGAACTTGATCTCATGACTGTGAGATCATGACCTGAGCCGAAATCAAGAGTTGGACGGACTGAGCCACCAGGGCACCCCTCAAGCACTTATTATAAGCCACACATGAGGCCAAACATCACATGATCCCCATTTTAGGAACTGAAAGTATGGGGCACCAGGCTGGTGGCGGGTGGGGGGTCAGAGAGTGAAGGGCATAAATAAAAAGGGACCAATTGGGGAAAGAGACTGGGAAAGAGACCCTCAGGGTTTCCCCCCGTGTTCTCATGATTGGCCCTTCTGGAACCACTTTTTATGATGGTTTAATAAACTTGGAACAACAGCACAGAACCCAGTGCAAAAGTTAACATTTTCATTAATGCTTTCAGAAAAAGAGCCTGTACTTGCCTCTGATTTTCCTCTTTCAGTGACTTTCCAGACCAACAACAGAGGCCATCAAATAAGAACATATTTTATATGTTTCCTGCTCTTGAACTGAATGAGGATGACCCATGTGGGGAAGTCTTCCCAAAGGGAGTAAGCCAGGGCAGGGCTTGGTGTTCTGAGAGAAAACTTCTTCCTGGCTCCAGGGTGGAGAGACCCTACGGTCTGGCTGCTCAGTCCAGTGGGCTCAGTGGTGCAGAGGGACTAGAAGCAAGCCAAGACTGCTGTTATCAGCTGCATGTTATGTATAAGGACATGGCAGTTCCAAGGGGCGAAGTTGAGATAAGGAGCCAGGCAGTGTGACTCCAGATGGTTCTGATTTAGTCACTTAAACTGGATGACTGTGAGTGGGTTACTTTGTCCCTTGGATCTCCCTTTTCCCTGCATGGCACTGGCTGCACACCTACTGTGTACCAAGGCCTTTGCATACTGTCTCATCGAAGCCCAGCAGTGAGATGAAGCTGTGCCCAGGTCCACTGCACAGATGAGGAAGCAGGCTCTGAGAGCCTGGAAGTGCTGGAAGACAGAGAGGCACAGATACCCAAATGCTCAGGACTGGCAGGAAGCCTGCCAGTCCTACAGTCTAGCCCATCTGCTGCTTTGGACCCTCCACTGGCCCTCCCATCATTCTGCCCCTGCTTTTAAAAATTGTACTTAATATGGGTGTGTGTGAGGAAATCTGTCAATTGCCATTTTAAAGTGTACGATTCAGAGGCATGAATTATATTAATGGTTTTACACAACAATCCAATTCTAGAACATTTTCATTACCCTACCCCCCAAAAACCCATATCATTAACCAGTCATTCCATTCTTTCCCTCCCCCCAGCCACTGGTACCCACTGATCAGCCTTTCTGTCTCTATGGATTGGCCTATTCTGGACACTACACATGAATGCAATCACACAGTATGTGGTCTTTTGTGACTGATTTCTTTCACTTAGCACAATGTTTCAGAGTTCATCCATGTTGTAGCATAGATCTGCACTTCATTCTCTTTTATGGCTGAATAATATTCCATTATGGATGGACTGCGTTTTACATTTTATTCATCCACTCACCAGTTGATGAACATTTGGGTTGCTTCCACTTTTTGCACTTTTTGGCTATTTTGAATAATGATGACATTCATTCTCTGAACACCAATTTTCTTCGGTATGTACCTAGGAGTGGAAATCCTGGGTCATATGGTAACTGTCTGTTTAACTTTTTGAAGAACCACCAAAATGTTTTCTGTAGAGGCTGCGCCATTTTACATTCCCACTAGCAATGCACAGGGGTTCCAATTTCTCCACATCCTCACCAACACTTGTTATTTTCTGGAGTTTTGCTTGTTTTGTTTTTTTAAATCTTAGAGGTGTGAGGTGATGTTATCTCATTGTGGTTTTGATTTGTAGTTGTCCAATTACAAGTGATGTTGAGCATCTTTTCCATGTTTGTTGCCCTTCCCATTGTTCTTAAGATAGAATAAAATACCCAAACCAGAGCCTCAAAGGCCCTGCCTCTGCCTTGTTACAGCCTCCCCATGCCCCACTGCATGCTCCTCTGGTCATCCATTTCCAGTCTGGGTGCTAGCCGTGTAGGCCTCCCTCTTCCTCATGTGCCTCAGAGCCTATAGACACAGAGTCCCCTCTGCCTACAACTGCCTTCTTACCCTGGTTCCCCATCCCCATGGGTTGCCTCCTTATCCTCCATCTGTCTGCCCCACCCACCAGACTAGGCTGACCCCTGTCTGCATGCACAGAGTGTCACCACACACTGCCCCTTACCACACCTCCTCTGAGGGATGGGCTCCCTGCTCCTTGTGGTTTCCTGATGTATGTTCGCTGCCATGGCTCCAGCTCCTAGCTGAGTGCTGGACAAACACACTATGTTTGGGTCCAAAACAGCAGACAGAAGGCTAGACTGAAGAATTGAAGGATGTGTAGATTTCCTGCCAACGTTGGCACTCCTGCCCCAGGAGCACAGACACTTCTATCTTAGACTGTTCTTGCCCTGAGCACCCAGTACTAGGCCAGCAGCACAGACGAGGCATCCGCAAACATCTCCCATTAACATCTTTGGAGTTGCCCATCGTCAGCTGTGGTCTGTTATGACTCATGCCCTTGAGGCACATGTCTGTTGTCAGCAAGTGACTCATGGACGTAACTCCTCAGCCTTGGCAGCTGGCTAGGCCTGATGACATAGGGGAGAGGGCCCCACAATGGGAGGCGAGAGCCAGAGTTCCAGTCCCAGTCTGCAATGACTCGCTGAGGGACATGGGACCCTGGCCTCTCCAGTCTGCAGCATACATCAGAACCACCTGTAGTGCTCTTTTCAAAATGCACCTGGCTTTTCCCCTCTTCCTCCACCCGGAGATTCTGATTTAGTGGCTCTGGCATAAGGCCCAGGAAATCTGCATTTTAATCAGCAGCCCCAGTGTCCCTGATGTTCAACCTGGCTTGAATACTCTGTGCAAGCTGGTTGAGGGCCCTGTTCACTGCCACAGACTTTGGTTCTAGGATTCTAGAATGTCTTTCCATCACAGTCTTTGCTGGATGAGTTCCAAGAAGCTCCTTGAAGGAAAGGCCAGCTCCCTTTCTGTTCCCTGAGCTCCAACTCTGGGCCAAGCCCCAGGCTAGTTAATTGCTAGCTGACAGTAGATTCTAATCTTCTAGGGTGGAGAGATTTTGCAACCTGCAACACTAAGCCACAAACACTCGGTGACAAGGATTAGAATACTGAGGTGCAAACCAAGGGTGTTGGGCAGGCAGGAGGAACGGGAAAACTTCCTGATGGGCACCTCAGGAAAGGTGGAGGTGGGAGTGGGTACTGTTGGGAAGTATACTGAGGAGGAGGTGGCAGCTTATGGCTCTGCGTTGCAGGAGGTAAGGGTAGGAGGTGCAGGAGAAGCACTGTGGAGAGAAAAGGAAGGTTCTCAATTATGACGTGAGAGGAGTGGTCATGGGCAATATCCTGGAGGACAGGGTAGCAGGCTGATAAGGGTTGCGGTGGGGATAGTGGCAGGGAAGCTAAGAAGCCTGATATAGATCCTGTTGTTCCTGGGGAGCCATGACAGGCCCAGGAACATGGACTATTGGTAAAAGTCCCTTCAATAAATGGTGCTGGGAAAATGAGACAGCTACATGCAAAAGAATGAAACTGGAACATTTTCTAACACCATACACAAAAATAAACTCAAAATGGATTAAAGACCTAAATGTGAGACCTGAAACCATAAAAACCCTCAAAGAATGCATAAGTAGTAATTTCTTGGACATTGGCCTTAGCAACATTTTTCTGGATAGGTCTCATAAAGCAAGAGAAGCAAAAGCAAAAATGAACTATTGGGATGATATCAAAATAAACAGCTTTCGCACAGTGAAGGAAACCATCAAGAAAATGAAAAAGCAATTTACTGAATCGGAGAAGATATTGGCAAGTGATATATCCAGTAAGGGGTTAACATCCAAAATATATAAAAGAACTTATACAATTCGGCACCACAAAAAAAAAAATCTGGTTAAAAATGAGCAGAGAACCGGAACAGACATTTTTTCCAAAGAAGACATGATGGCCAAGAGACACATGGAAAGATCCTCAACATCACTAATCATCAGGGAAATGCAAGTCAAAACCATAAAATATCACTTCACATTAGTCAAGAATGGCTAGTATCAAAAAGACAAAAAATAACAAGTGTTGGCAAGGAAATGGAGCAAAAGGAACCCTCATGCACTGTTGGTGGGAAGGCAAACTGGTGCAGCCACTATGGAGAACAGTATGGAGGTTCCTTAAAAACTTAAAAATAGAACTACCCTACAACCCAACAATTGCACTACTATGTATTTACACAAAGAAAACAAAAACATGAATTCAAAATGATTTATACACCCCTATGTTTATTGCAGCATTATTCGCAACGGCCGAGATATGGTGGCATCCCAAGTGTCCATCCACAGATGAATGGATAAAAAAGATGTGATATTTACATATAATGGAATATTACTTAGCCATAAAGAAAAAAAAATGAGATCTTGGCATTGGCAACAACATGGATGGAGTTAGAGGGTGTAATGCTAAGTGAATAAGTGAGAAGAGAAAGATAAATATCATATGATTTCACTTACATGCGGACAAAAGAAATCAACAAACAAAAAAACAGAAATTGACTCATAAATATAGAGAACAAACTGGCATTTGCCAGATAGGAGGGGAGTGTGGGGATGGGCGAAACAGGTGAAGAGGATGACGAGGTACAAATTTCCAGTTATAAAATAAATAAGTCAGGGAGATGAAAAGTACATCATAGGGAATATAGTCAATATTAGAGTAATAATAACCTTGCATGGTGACAGATGGGGACTACATTTAACGTGGTGAACCCTCAGCAATGTACAGAATTGTGGAATCACTATGTTGTACACCTGAAACTAAAAAAACATGTATGTCAACTACACTTCAACAATAAAAATTAAAATTAATAAGCATCTAATAAAAAACCCAAAGTTTTGGGAGCTCAAGACTGCAGCATTGGGAAGGATCTGGGGATAGAAGCTCTCCCTGCTCTGAACTCTGAGTCTCTCCTTCTTAGGTTGCTCCTCATGGAGAAGTATGCACTGAAAGACATCCCCTCCCCATTTGGGACAGTCCTAATGATTTCAGGCTTGAGTTGGGGCTTGCAGCCAGCCTCCTCCCTGACCTGTTGGCTCTCTGTTTAGAGCAGGGAAGGGACCTTTGCTAGGCTGTGTGCCCAGAGGAGGAGCTAGCACAACCCCAAGGTGGTTAGGAGTGGCAGGGCTCTGGATTCCCAGATGGTCTCTACCCTTTCCATTGCCTTCAGCAGGCCAGCCACTGTCTCTAAGGCTCAGTCTGCTCCTCCATGAAATGAGGGTACAATTGGTACCTTCCTTAGGATTTCAATGGCCTTAAACAAGAGGCTGTACAGAAAGCCTGAACACTCTCACATTCTTCATGGCAAAAGAGAAAATCCATTAGATTTGCTGAGTTAGTGCCAAAGCTGAAGTGCTGAGCTCCAACCTTGCTCCTGGGGCAAAGAACTCCACCAAGATAAGCCTCTAGGAAGGGCTGGAGAGAATACATAGGCAAGGCTGCCAGAGCAGTGGGAGGAAGAGAAGCAGTTTTCAGAGAGCCATTGTCAGTTGGTACCAAAGGGAAAGAAACCCAGATGACCCAAGAACACCAAAGAAAGCTTCATCATTTGGGACAGAAGACAAGGAGAGATCCAGAAGAAGGAGATCCCCAGGGGGAGTGATGAGGATGATGGTGAGTGGGGGGGGCATTTGCACAAATCTGGGTTCCCTCTGTTGAGTAACCTGTCCCTACCTGGTCTTGGCCTGCTCTCAGGAGCCTTGAAACTGCTAGACACTGCTCCTGCCTCTTGATGGGAGGTCAGGTTGTGGGCTCATACCCAAGCATGTGTCCATTATGCACTGGGTGAGTGGGGGGCAGCAAATGCAAAGACAGGTATCCCCAAGGAGGAAGGCAGAGTTGGGCCAAACCTTCGGCCTCCAACAGACACACTGTTCCCATCTACCTCAGGAGTGCTGATCTCTGGGAAGAGGCCAGAATGTTAGGCCAAGGGCAGCTGTGGGAGGTGGAGAGGTGGGGGAACAGCTGCCAGAATCCAGTCAAGGCCACCTCCCTCTCCTCACAGGTAGACTACCACTCAGCAGCATATTCTGTCCTTCTTGGTCTCTGATTTATGGCCCATGCTCAGGGCCACCAGCAGTTCCAGGCCCTTGCTTGCAGGCCCCCTGAACACCCTCCCTCTGTAAATGCCTCCAAACTACATGTGAACCAAGTCATCTGTCAGGATCCTCCATGGTTGTCCTGGCCCCAGGAAGAATCTTGGTTCCAGCTCCAAAATCCAGGCTTGGGGCCCTTCCCCCATGGCTTGTCACTAAGTACTTCTGCAGGGGTAACTTCCAATAGGCCCTATCTCCAGGACACAGGAGACTTCCTCCTATTCCTGCATGGGCCACCCTCTTGCTCAGCCTCACAGTCCCCTGGGCTGTGCCCTCCACAAGCTGACCTTCCACTCCTTACCCTTCCCTGCTCTGCCACCCTTTTGTCTCCTCTTCTGGGTCTGGCCTTCAACCTGCATGGCCCAAAGCCAACAGCTGCTTTGCTGGGCTGCTGCGGAAGGCTGTGGATGTGATGGTTAATGTTATGTGTCAAGTTGGCTAAGCCATGGTGTCCAGCTGTTGGTTAAACACCAGTCTAGATGCTGCTGTGAAGGTATTTTTCAGATGTGATTAACATTTAAATCAGTAAACTTTGAGTAAGGTAAATGACCCTCCATCTGTGAGAATGGGCCTCATCCAATCAGTTGATGGCCTTGAGAACAAAGATGGGCGTTTCTAAAAGAAAAGATTCTGAGCCCAGACTGCAGTGTAGAAATCCTGCCTGAGATTCTAGCCTTCAACTCATGAGTATGGGCCTGCCTTGCTGATTTCAGACTTGCCAGTCATCATCATCTTGTAAGCCAACTCCTTAAAATAAATCTCCCTTTGTCTCTCTGTCTCTGTCTCTTTCTCTCACGCCTGAATCATACAGCAGACAAGTGAGTGAAGTGTGTTGGCTGAGTAGGCATGTGGCAGCCACCACTACACATGGGAAATGTGAACAGTCTTGGGGAACCTATGCATATAATGGTCCCAGGCTACACTTGGGCTCTCCCTACTCCACATGGACTCAAGCCTGTTACAACATGGCTAGTGCAGGGTACATGCACGTGTTCTATAGAGGCCACTGGCCAGTGAGGAAGAGGGCTGGGTTCTACCCCAGCTCACCCAGCAGCTGGGTAATGTCCTTACCCTCCCTGGCCCAATCTGTTCCTATTCTGAAAGCATGGTTTGTAATGTTTTACAGTAGCATATTGCTCTGTGCCAAAGGGAATCTTATATAGTAGATCAACTTTTAAAGCTGTCCAAGTAGGGCTTCTCTGGCTTCTGTGGAGGGTAAGGAGCAGCAGAGATCTCCCCTCACTTACCCCTCTCTCCTGCCTGAACCTTGGACCTTGACCCAGAGTCTTCATGCTCTGGCCTGCTCCAATATATGTAGACTGTACTCCCCACACTTTTGGGTGGAATCCATTTCCTTGGTGTCCTGCCTAGCTTGATGTGCTTCTGGGCTGGTGTAGGGAATCTCATTACTGCTCATGACTCAGAAAAGTCTAAAAGCAGCAGACAACAGCTCCTTTCAGGGTTCTCTCTGAATACCGGGGTCTTGTTATAGGACAGTGATTTTTGGAGGGTTGAGACAAGAGCGATCACATATAAGGCAGAAAAATGAGGCCTTGTCCTCTAGGAGAAGTAGCAGCTAGAAGTCTGGAGTTCTCACACTCAGGCCCCACTCCATACTGAGTTGTATGAGAAGGGTGGCCCTGTACTAAGGCAGCCCCACTCCACGGACAGGCCCAATCAAAGGCGAGAAGCCAGCAGCTTTATGAGATGACTTCCTGCCCCTGGTACTGGTGTGGCCTGGAAGATCGACACTGTTCCTTTACTAAGTGGCCTGTCAGCTTTCCTGGGGACTGGCACATATGAGTCTTGAGCACCCCCAAAAGGTCAAGGGCAGCTGACCTGAGAGTTCAGAAGGATGGCTTTGGCCTCCTTCTCTCTCCATCTTTGGGTAAATGAAGGCACCTCCCAGAATGGGTCTGGACAACAAAAAAGAAACTGGTAAACTTAGTTGAAACATGATTTTTACCTGGGCCTCACTCAAGGTGACACTGTGCTGGATATTGTTCCTGTAGCACAAGGAATAACTTCCTTCCATGTACCCTTCTGCTATCTCTGCCTCTGCAGGAGCCCCTGAAGGCTCAGGAATAAAGAGCAATTGAAGAACTATGAATAACATAATCAGATTTTAAAAGAGTGTGAGAAGAGGTGGTAAGAGCCCACTCTGAAGGTCAAGAAAATCTTTTGTGGTTTTTCTCTTCCCTGACCACTCTGGATATACCACCAAATGCCAGTGGTTTTTGTTATGGATAGGCCTCAAAGTGGAATCCTAGGCACCAGTGTGACTCAACCAATTTGTTGTTTTCAAAACCAAGCTGGTACAAAGACAGCCCAGGAGCCTTGGCTCTTTGGGAGCTCTGGCTTGCTACCTGCTACCTGTGGCTTGACTCCTCCAGGGTTTCTTCCCCTCTGCAGGGGATACCCAGGACATCAGTGGTCTGTGGGCACTATGCTTGTATGTATGGCTCTCATAGCCAAGACCTGGCCCCACCTCCTGGATACTTCCTGCCACATGCTGGGCAGCTGATCTCAGGTAAAGAGGACATCAGTGGGAGCAGGTAAGTGTCCTGGATAGCATCTCTCTACTATTACCACAACTTGGGTTGGAGCCATGGTGAAGCAAAGCAGGAATCAGCAGGAGGTGTAAGCACTGGCTACTGGCAGCTATCATCAGTGAGTTGGTGTGACACCTGACCTATCCTTTGTCTTGCTGGAACCACTGCTGCCACTAGTAGCTTCCTGGGAGGTGACCTGGGATCAGGGACTCTGCACCCAAATCAAACCTCTGTGGACTACTGGAATTTCCTCTCTCTAGAGTCACTTTACCCCCAAAGGCCCAGGAGGGGCTCATCCTTCTTCTGCCTTCTCCTCAGCACCTCCCCCTCCAGGTCAAGAGCACTACACTGCCCAAAGTGTTTTGGCTTACTGAGAGCTTACCCAGCATGCATGATTGAACTCTGACCCTCACAACTGTCCTGGAGAAGGGGTATCATCCAATTTGAAGAGGAGAAAGCTGGGGCCCAGTGAGGAGAAGGCCATTTTAAGAACCCAAGACCATAGACCAACTTGTCTGTGACAAAGCTTGTCAACCACCCCATGTCACCAGCCCAGGCCTGGCAGAGGTTTGAAGTCAAGCATCCCCAGCAGGGATTGGTCGCAGGCCAGGTTGCTTTCCACACCTGGGGACACTGTATGGCTACCCAGTATTGTGATGCCTCCTTTTCAGACTTGGTGAGCCACCTCGCAGCAACCACCAGGCCGCTCAGGCTGCCATGGTGGGTTAAACAACAGATATTTATCATAGTTTTGGGGACTAGAAGTCAAAGATCAAGGTGCCAGACGATGTGGTTCCTGCTGAAGGCCCACTTCCTGGCTTGTAATAGTCACCTTCTTGCTGTGTGCTCATGTGGCTTTTCCTTGGTGTATGTGTGTGCAGAGAGGAAGCTGTGGGGCCTCTTCTTATAAGGACATTAATCCCATCATGGGGATCCCGCCCTCATGACCTCATCTAACCCAAATTACCCTCCAAAGGCCTTACCTCCAAATACCATTACATTGGAAAGTAGGGCTTCAATGTATAAATGTGTTGGGACACAAATATTCAGCCCATATTAACCGAGAAGAGTGGAGACAAAGGTAAGTTACTACTCATAACCTAGGCGAATTTCCTCTCCTCAGACACAAATTACCCAAGGCCTCTGTCAAGCAGAAGGGGATGGAGCAGCTCAGGCAGGAGGATCATCTGAGAGCTCCACACCTGATGTGCCTTTCTGTGCCTGTTCTGGTGCTAGGTAAATTTGTTTTTATTAATTTAATTATTGTCGATCCACAGGCTTCATATGCCCACCTCCCCTTCCAAAGCAGTTACGTACAAAGCTGGGAGCTCATGGACAGTGAGTGGGCCTCACAGGGGATAAGGCCAGTCATGTTGTCTCAGCTTTCAGTGGAAGGCAAAGGGGATAACCCCAGCCAGGCACTAGTCAGCCACTAGGAGCTCCTTGGGTGCCACTTGGCAGGGGCTGGGCCCTTGCATCGTCCATAGGCTCAGGGTCTCAGGAGCAGCACAGTCCACTGTATGAGTTTCCTGGAGCTGCTGCAACAAATTCCCACAAACTGTGTGACTGAAGAACAGAAAGGTATTGTCTCATAGTTCTGTAGGCCGTAAGTCCAAAATCCAGGTGTTGGTACAGCTGCAATCTCTCTGAAGGCTCTACAGGTGGGTCCTGTGTCTTCTGGTTTCTGGTGGTGGCCAGCATCCTTGGTGTTCCTTGGCTTGTGGCTGCATCACCCCAGTCACTGCCTCCTATTTCCCATAGCCTTCCCTTCTGTTCTGTGTCTTCCTCCTCCTCTGTGTTTTATAATGACACTTGTCCTTGGATTTGGGCTCCACCAAGAAAATCCAGAATGATCTCATCTTGAGATCCTTAACTTCATTATATCCAAAGATCCTTTTTCTGAATGAGGGCACATTCACAGGATCTGGAGGTTAGGGTTCAGACATATCTTTTTTGAGCCATGCTTACCCTACTACATCCACCCCACCAATAAATCACAAGTCACTGACTTCCTAGAAGCCTCGCCATCAGGGCACGGAGCGCACTGACAAGACCAATTGCCACCTTCTCCTTTCAGAACTGGAGTAACTCAGGCCTCACAGGAGGAGGCTGCCCCGTCTCAAGGTCCCCTGGCAAATGAGGGATAGAGCAGGGACTTGGCACACAGCCCCTAGGCTCTCATTGCCTGGATAGGCTTGCTGCACTCAGGGCCTGGTGAGGGCCCAGCCCATCTCATTTACATTTGCAAGGGGAAAGAGCCTTCAGGGTCCCTGGGCACAAGTCAGGACAAAACTTGGGGTTCACGACCATTCCTACATCTCAGTGTGACATTGGGAGGCCTTGTTCCCCACAGGCCCCAGGCCCCTCAACTGGAAAAAGAGAGGGATGGAGTAAGGAACGCTGGGGGTTCTCCTGGCTCAGGTGCCCACAGCTGCCCAGGAAGCCACAGTGGCCCATTGCTTTCTATATGGCTCCTGAGGGCCCTGAGAGGGGCAGTGGTGCCATATACCAGACTCCAGCTGCTGTGGCACCAAGAGCAAACACACTGGTGGTTTTCCTCTGCACTTCTAACAGGGGTGCCCTTGGCTGCTGTGCAATTCATGGTTCCCTCAGAATGACCTGTACCCATCACAGTAAGCCAAGCCAGAGCAGAATGCCTTTGCAGTTTGAAGCCTGGGGTAGGGACAAAACAAAGTTGCACTCCAGACACCCTGGAGGCCTGGGCCTGGCTGCCACTTGATACTCTCCCACTCCTGCAACATTTCTGCTTTATGGCCATCTAGTCTCTCCTGGTATGCCTCCACTAAAAGGAACCTCAGTCTCAACTTCCCTCCCCCACAAAGCAGCCAATACTAGCATGACTCTGACTCCTTGAGGAGTCTTATTCCCTCTATTGCTCCAGAACCTGTGTCCTAGTCATTTTTGCCACCCATCCCAGTCTTCAAGGAACCTGCTAGCCACATCAGTAGATGCCCTTTCTCTCACTGGACAAATAGTAGTTCTTCTGCTCCCAGCCTTTCCTCCTTCAGATATGCTCTAGTTTGACAGCATCCTTCTGAGTGCGGGGCCCAGAACTAGCCAGAATATCTGGTTGGTGACTGGCCAGAGCACAGCAGAGGGGAGCTGTACAGACCAGACACTGCCAGACACTTGGCATCTAGTATCTCAATGAATCCTCCTGACAACACTTTAAAGTAGTTTCTATTACTGTATTCACTGAAAAGATGAAACAAACCATCTGAGTCTCAGAGGTATTAAGTAGCTTGCCCAAAGACATGGAAATAAGTGGTAGTCAAAAGTCAAATCAGACATTCTGGTTACAGAGTCCATGTCTTATACACTAAACTGTAGAAGAGAGCAGCACACTCACCTCCTTTATTCTAAATACTTTGCCTCTGTTGATGCAGCCCAAGGCCCTAATTGCTTATCTGAGCCCACCATTGTGGCACCAATTCATACTGAACAGTTGACTATACTCCTCGCCCATCTCCCTGTCTTGCTCTCTGGGTTCTCTGAGCCCTTGTTCAGAGTCCCTTGGTCTCCACTGCCCAGGTTGCTTCCTTCAACTGAGTCATGCTACAGCCTGTACAGGTCTCTCTTTCTGCCCTTTACCCCCTGCCAGGCAACATGATCAATAAGGAGAGAGAAGTTATAGCACAACAGGCAGGCAAAGAGCTGGTGCATAGAGCTGTGAGCTGGCAACTGCTAAATTGAGAGTAATTCCTGGAAATCAGGAAACAACTATTGAGGCCAAAGGCATCAAAATTAAATTGGCCTTTGAAACAAACAAGTGCATCTCCGCAGGCATCAACTGTGATTCTACAAGGTTCTAAGATGAGTTCTAAATGATATAAAGTCTTCCAGCCCAGGCAGGGCTGGGCACATGGGAGCAGAATATTGGGCGATCTTTGGGATCCATTAGCATGATCCTGTTTGAATTGCAAGCCATGGAGGAAAACTGGGAGGGAAGCATCAGGGCTTCCAGTCTGACCTACAGCACAGTACAGGGTTATGAACTGTGTCACATGAGAAACAGGAGATAAGAGACAGCACCTTCAAGAGAGTCTGGTCCCAGGGGGCTTTCTCCCTTTTTGAGGATTCCTTCTTCCTGCCCTAGGAGCCAAGAATGTTGGGGTTGGAGTAGCCCAGAAATAGTACCTACCTCTGCAATAAGATCATTTTTAAGAAGCATGGGCAAGTCTCAATACTGATGGTGACATTCCTTGGGGACGCAAGTCAGAATACGCTCTGTGAGATTTGAGCATTCACAGCTACAGCCACATGGCATTTTCAAGTTTTATATTCTGGGCACTGGAGCTGAATCCCTGCCATGGAGTCCAAGTCAGCAAACATCCTCCACCCCAGTGATGAACAAGGCTGTTCTGTGTGAAAACAGAGAGGAAAGACTCAGTGCCCGCCTTTGGAGAGCTCACAGACAAGGACATACCTCCTTCTAATATAACACCCAGGCTGCTAAGTGCTGGAGAAGATGTCCTGAGAGTGGGATCAGGAAGTTCAGAGGAAAACATGATTGTTTTCACTTAAAAACCTAGGAAGGCTTCCTGGAAGAGGCAACCCTGGACCTTAGTGGGTAAGTAGTATTTCAACAGCCAGAGATGGTGATGAGGGCATTCTGGTGGAGGGTAAAGCATGGGCAAGAGCATGGAAGGACATACTTGGAAAATGGTGAGGGGCTCATTAGGCTAGAAACCTTTGTCCTGGGCTGACAGCGTGGGGCAAGGTCAGGCCTGATTCTACAGGTGATAGGAAGCCATCAAAGGTTCTGATTAAGGGAGGTGACAGGAGCAGATGCATGCATAACCTCATACAACTGTTCTCAGAGTGCGATCCATGGACTGCTGAAGGTCCCTAAGACCCTTTTAGGGGATCTTCAAGGACAAAACTATTTTCACAATAATACTCAAATGTTCTTTGACTTTTCCACCAGACTGATATTGGTACAGATAGTGCACAAGCAGTGGTGAGTTATATTGCATTGTGTATATATACACCACACCTTCTTTAGCTATTCATCTATTGATGGACACTTGGGCTGCTTCCATATCTTGGTTATTGTAAGTAATACTGCAATAAACAGAGGGGTGCATATATCTTTTTGAATTAGTGTTTTTGCTTTCATTGGGTAAATACCCAGCAGTGGGATTACTGAGATCTTGCCATTTGTGATAAAATGGATAGATCTAGAGAGTATTAAGCTAAGAGAAATAAGTCAGATAAAGAAATACAGGGGACCCCGGTGGCTCGGTTGGTTAAGTGTCTAACTTCGGTTCAGGTCACGATATAACGGTCCATGAGTTTGAGACCCGTGTCGGGCTCTGTGCTGACAGCTCAGAGCCTGGACCCTGCTTCGGATTTTGTGTCTCCCTCTCTCTGCCCTTCCTCTGCTCTCTTCCTGTCTCTCTCTGTTTCTCAAAAATAAATAAACATTAAAAAAATTAAAAAGAAAGAAACATAAATACTATAATTTTATTTACATGTGGAATCTAAAAAACAAAACAAATGAACAAACAAACCAAAAAACAGACAAATACAGAGAATAAACTGATGGTTGCCAGAGGACGTCCAGGTGGGTGGGGGGATGGGTAAAATAGGTGAAGGCAATGAAGAGGTATAAATTTCCAGTTATAAAATGAGTAAGTCATGGGGATGAAAAGTACAGAATAGGGAATGTAGTCAATAATATTGAAATAGCCTTGTATGGTTTCAGATGGGGACTATACTTACTGTGGTGAGCACTGAGTAATGTATAGAATTGTTGCATCAATATGTTATACACCTGAAACTAACATAACACTGGATGTTAATTATACTTAAAAAAAAAAAAAGCAGTGGTGAGTAAAACAGCAGATGCCTGAGTGTGAATCAGGGCCATGGCACCAAATTGTACTAGCTGTCATTGGATTCTTCACCGCCAAGTGCTTGCAGTTAAAAAAACAACAACACAAAAAAAACCCAGCTTCACTTAAGAATGTTGTCAGCAAAGCAGTAATAATTAACTTTATTAAATATTGACCCTTGACTACCCATATTTTAAAAATTCTGTGTGACAAAATGGGAAATAGGCTTAAAGCACTTCTACTAGAAATTAAAGTGCAACAGTTGACTCAAGGAAAACCAGCCCTGTGATTGTTTTGAATTGTGAACTGAATTGGCTGATTTCTCATAGAACATCATATTTACTTGAAAGAATGACTAACTATGTTATTCAGATTTGGGTATTTGGCAGACATTTTCTCGTAAATGAAGGAAGTGAGCCCATCACTTCAAGGAAAACAACTGATAGTATTTTTGCCAATGATAAAATTTCAGCTTTAAAGCCAAAATTAAAAATTTGAAAAACTTGTATCCACCACTGTGAGCTTGACAGCTACTCAATACTTAAAGACTTTTTCCAATGAGATGGATGGTTATGGTAACAAATGTGATTTTTTCATGTTGTAGAGTTAAATGTGTCAATATATGGGAAGTTCTGCATAAGTCTAGGGCACCGATATTTGCCAAGTGACAGAAGCAGGATGTTACTAACCCACAGCTGTGTAAAAGATCCATTCAAAGGATAAGAGAGTCCTGTGGGGGCTCAGTGGAGTCAGGTATGGGAAGTTCATTAATATAGTTTCACATTCCACATTGCACTTAACCTGTAAGAAGCAACTACTGGTCTACTTATGGTGTCATATCAAAGAAGAATGTCCACAATTATATGAAAAGTTAATGAAAATATTCCCCCCTTCTCCAACTGCTATCTGTGTGAGGCTGGATTTCCTTCACATACTCCCACCATAAGAATATATCTTTACTGAGATGTAACTGTCCTCTATCAAGCCAGATATTAGAGAAATTTGGAAAAAAATGTAAAATAATGCAACTCCTTTCAGTGTGAGGAGTTTTTGCTTTGGAAAATATAGTTATTTTCATTAAAATTTCACTTTATTTATTTATTTATTTATTTATTTATTTTGAAAGAGAGTTCCATGTACGTGTGCGTGCGGGGAAGTGGCAGTGAGAGAGACGGAGAGAGAGAATCCCAAGTTGACAATGCAGAGTCTGACACGGGGCTCAAACTCACGACTGTGAGATCATGACCTAAGGCAGAATCAAGAGTCAGATGCTTAACTGACTGAGCCACCCAGGTAGCCGTAAATTATTATTTATATTCATAGGAAATGAGTTTACTATTTAAATTTCGAATAGATGGTAGATAGACATAAAGATAGATAGATTTTTTTAAAAATAATTTATTTTCAAATTGGTTTCCCAGTGCTCATATAACACCCAGTGTTCATCCCAACAAGTGGCCCTCCTCTGTGCCCATCACCCCCTCTCCTCCCTCCCACACCACCCACATCCCTCAGTTTGTTCTTAGTCTTTGAGGGTCTCTTATGTTTTGTCTCCTTCACTCTCTGTGTCTTTTTTCTTTTCCCCTCTTCCCCTCCCCCATGGTTTTCTGCTAAGTCTCTCAAAATCCACCTATGCGTGGAAACATATGGTATCTGCCTTTCTCTGACTGACTTATTTCACTTAGCCTAACACCCTCCAGTTCCTCCCATGTTGCCACACATGGCCAGATTTCATTCTTTCTCATTGCCACGTAGTATTCCATTGTACATATGTACCACATCTTCTTTATCCATTCATCAGTTTATGGACACTTAGTCTCTTTCCATGATTTGGCTATTGTCGAAAGTGCTGCTATGAACATTGGGGTACACGTGCCCCTAAGCATCACCACTCCTGTGTCTCTTGGGTAGATTCCTACCAGTGCTATTGCTGGGTCATAGGGTAGTTCTATTTTCATTTTTTTGAGGAACCACCACGCCGTTTTACAGAGCAGCTGTACTAGTTTGCATTCCTGCCAACAGTGTAGGAGGGTGCCTGCTTCTCCACAACCTCGCCAGCATCTATAGTTTCCTGATTTATTCATTTTAGCCACTCTAACTGGTGTGAGGTGGTATCTCAGTGTGGTTTTGATTTGTATTTGTCTGATGATGAGTGACATTGAGCATTGTTTCATGTGTCTGTTGGCCATCTGGATGTCATCTTTGGAGAGGTGTCTATTCATATCTTCTACCCATTTCTTCACTGGATTCTTTGTTTTTCGGGTGTGGAGTTTGGTAAGTTCTTTATAGATTTTAGATATTAGTCCTTTATCTGATATGTCATTTGCAATTATCCTTTCCCATTCCATCAGTTGTCTATTGGTTTTGTTGGTTGTTTCCTTTGCCGTGCAGAAGATTTTTATCTTGATGGGGTCCCAATAATTCATTTTTGCTTTTAATTCCCTCGCATTTGGAGATGTGTCATGTAGGAAATTGCTGTGGCTCAGGTTAAAAAGGTTTTTTCCTACTTTCTCCTCTAGGATTTTGATGGTTTCCTGTCTCACATTCAGGTCCTTCATCCATTTTGAGTTTATTTTTGTGAGTGGTGAAAGAAAAATGGTCTAGTTTCATTCTTTTGCATGTTGCTGTCCAGTTCCTCAAGCACCATTTGTTAAAGAGGCTGTCTTTTTTCCATTGGATACTCTTTCCTGCTTTGTCAAAGATTAGTTGGCCATATGCTTGTAGATCCATTTCTTGGTTCTCTATTCTATTCCATTGGTCTATGTGTCCATTCTTGTGCCATATCGTACTGTCTTGATGACTACCGCTTTGTAGTAGAGGTTAAAATCAGGGATTGTGATGCCTCCCGCCTTGGTTTTATTCTTCAACATTACTTTGGCTATTCGGGGTCTTTTGTGGTTCCATATAAATTTTAGGATTATTTGCTCTAGCTATGAGAAGAATGCTGGTGCAATTTTGATTGGGATTGCATTGAATGCGTAGATTTCTTTGGGTAGTATTGACATTTTAACAATATTTATTCTTCCAATCTATGAGCATGGGATGTTTTTCCATTTCTTTGTGTCCTCCTCAACTTCCTTCATAAGTTTTTTATAGTTTTCAGCATAGAGATCTTTTACATCTTTGGTTAGGCTTATTCCTAGGTATTTTATGGTTTTTGGTGCAATTGTGAATGGTATTTGCTTCTTTATTTCTCTTTCTCTGTCTTCATTGTTGGTGTAAAGGAATGCAACTGATTTCTGTACATTGATTTTGTATCCTGCAACTTTGCCATATTCATGGATCAGTTCTAGTAGGCTTTTGGTGGATTCTGTCAGGTTTTCCATGTAAAGTATCATGTCGTCTGCGAAAAGTGAAAGTTTGACTTCCTCCTTGCCAATCTTGATGCCTTTTATTTTGCTTTGTTGTCGGATTGCTGATGCTAGGACTGCCAACACTATGTTAAATAGCAGTGGTGAGAGTGGACATCCCTGTCGTGTTCCTGATCTCAGGGGGAAGGCCCTCAGTTTTTCCTCATTGAGGATGATATTAGCTGTGGGCTTTTCATAAATGGCTTTTATGATGCCTAAGTATGTTCCTTCTATCCTGACTTTCTTGAGAGTTGTTTTAGGAAAGGATGCTGTATATTGTCAAATGCTTTCTCTGCATCTATTGACATGATCATATGGTTCTTATCTTTTCTTTTGTTAACGTGATGTATCACGTTGATTGATATGTGAATGTTGAACCAGCCCTGCAACCCAGGGAGGAATCCTACTTGATCGTGGTGAATAATTCTTTTTATATGCTGTTGGATTCTATTTGTTAATATCTCATTAAGAATTTTTGCATCCGTATTCATCAAGGATATTGGCCTGTAGTCCTCTTTTTTTGCTGTGTCTCTGTCTGGTTTGGGAATCAAAGTGATGCTGGTTTCATAGAATGAGTCCGGGAGTTTTCCCTCCATTTAAATTTTTTGGAACAGCTTGAGGAGGATAGGTATTAACTCTGTTTTAAATGTCTGGTAAAATTCCCCAGGGAAGCCATCTGGTCCTGGACTTTCATTTGTTGGGAGATTTTTGATAACTGATTCAATTTCTTCAGTAGTTATGGGTCTGTTCAAGTTTTCTATTTCTTCCCATTCGAGTTTTGGTAGTGTGTGGTTGTTTAGGAATTTTTCTATTTCTTCCAGGTTGTTCAATTTGATGGCATATTCGTTTTTCATAATATTCTCTGATTATTGCTTGCATTTCTGAGGGATTGGTTGTAATCATTCCATTTTCGTTTGTGATTTTTATTGATTTGTGGTCTCTCTCTCTTCTTTTTCAGAAGCCTGGCTAGAGGTTTATCAATTTTGTCTATTATTTTAATGAACCAGCTCTTGGTTTCATTGATCTGCTCCACTACTTTTTCTGTTTCCATATGATTAATTTATGCCCTGATCTTTATTTCTCTCTTTCTGCTGGGTTTGGGTTATCTTAGCTGTTCTGCTTCTAATTCCTTTAGGCGTGCTGTTAGAATTTGTGTTAGTCCATAATTAGACTGTACCCACTATAAAGATATAAGATGGTGTGTCAATAATCTCCATTAAATTTTAGCCTTTCATAAAAAAAAAAAAGAATTTGTGTTAGTGATTTTTCTTATTTCTTGAGGTGTGCCTGGATTGCAATATATTTACCTCTCAGGACTGCCTTTGCCGCATCCCAAAGCATTTGGATTGTTGTATTTTCATTTTCATTTGTTTCCATGTATTTTTTAATTTCTTCTCTGAATGCTTGTTTGACCCATTCGTCTTTTAGTAGGTTGTTCTTTAGCCTCACGTTTGTGAGGGTTTTCCAGACTTTTTCCTGTGGTTGATTTCTAGTTTCAAAGCATTGTGGTCTGAAGTGTGCATAGTATGGTCTAAATTTTTTTTAATATTTATTCAGCACTTCATTGTGCCCAAAATATGGTCTATCTTGGAAAAAGTACCGTGTGCATTTGAGAAGAATGTAAATTCCTTTGCTTCTGGATGAAGGGCCCTGAAGATGTTTGTCAGGCCCATCTATTCTAATGTGTCGTTCAGGGCCATTGTTTGTATGGTGATTCTCTGTTTAGTGATCTATCCAACGCTGTGAGTGGGGTATTAATGTCCCCTTCAATTAGCACATTTTTATTGATAAGATTACTTACGTTTGTAATTAGTTGCTTTAGAGATTTGGGTGCCCCAGAATTCGGCGCATAGATGTTTATAATTGTTAGCTCTTCCTGCTTGATAGTCCCTGTGATTATTATATAATGCCCTTCTTCATCTCTTATTACATCTTTTACTTTAAAGTCTAGTTTGTCCGATATAAGTGTGGCTACTCCAGCTTTCTTCTGACTTCCCTTAGCATTGTAGATAATTCTCCATCCCCTCACTTTCAGTCTGAAGGTGTCCTCAGGTCTAAAATGGGTCTCTTGAAGACAGCATATAGATGGGTCTTGTTTTTTAATCCATTCTGTTACCCTGTGTCTTTTATTTGGAGCATTTAGTCCATTTACCTTCAGCATTAATATTGAAAAATATGGGTTTAGAGTCACTGTGTTATCTGTAGGTTTCATGCTTGGAAGGATGTCTCTGGTACTCTGTGTTCCTTTCAACCTTTCCTTCATAGAGTCCCCCTCAGGATCTCTTGTAAGATTGTTTTATTTGTGATGTATTCCTTCAGTTTTTGTTTGTTTGGGAAGACTTCTATCTCTCTATCCAATTCTGAATGACAGGCTGGCCGGGTAAAGGATTCCTGGCTGCATATCCTTCCTGTTCATCACATTGAAGATTTCCTGCCATTCCTTTCTGGCTTGCCAAGTTTCTGTAGATAAGTCTGCTACAACCCTAATGTGTCTGCCTTTGTTTGTCAAGGCCCGTTTACCCCTAGCTGCTTTCAGAATTCTCTCTTTGTGTTCCCAGCTTCACTATGATGTGTTGTGCTGAGAGTCTATTTGGGTTACGTCTGAGGGGAGTTCTCTGTGCCTCTTGGATTTCAATGCCCATTTCCTTCTTCATGTTGGGGAGGTTTTCAGTGATGATTTGTCTAAGTACCCCTTCGACTCCTTTCTCTCTCTCTTTTTCCTCTGGAATTCCTATAATACAAATATTATTCCACTTGATTGCATCGCTCAGCTATCGAATTCTCCTTTCCTGTTCCTGAATCAGCTTCTCTCTCTTTCTCTGCTTCCTCCTTTTCCATAATTTTATATTCTAATTCACCTATTCCCTCTTCTGCCTCTTCAATCTGCGCTGTGGCTGCCTCCAATTTGTTTTGCACCTAATTTAAAGCATTTTTTAATTCCTCCTGACCATTTTTTAGGACCTGGATCTCTGCCTTGAGGGTCCCCCTGCTTTCTTCTATGCTTTTTTCAAGCCCAGCGAGTATTTTTATGTTTATCATTCTATATTCTTGTTCTGTTAAGTTGCTTATGTCTGCTTTCATCATTTCCTGCACTGTCACTGTTTCCTGTACATTCTTTTGAGGGGAGTTCTTCCATTTCATCATTTTGGCTAGGTGTGTATTGGTTTATTTCCTAGTTCTCCCTGGAAAGGAAAAGGGTTAGACTGACAAATAGGAAACACAAACTCACAACCATACCAACCAATAATACACCCAAACAAATCACAACTTAAAAAAGATTAACGAATGACACTCTTGAGGCATGCAACCTGACATATCAGCTACACGATAATGATGGGATGTGCGCTCTGCTGATGGCAGAGCATATATAGAGTAGTGACAGGTGTGGGGAGAAGAAGAAATTGAACTTTGACCAGGTAGAGAGATTAGAAGACTTGATCCAGCTAGAGAGAAATCAGAATAAGGAAGAATGTGAGGAAAGAGAAATGAAGTTAGATGTTACCCGGATGCACTATGTGGCCTGATTGTTCCAGAGAGAAAGATAGGGAAGTAAAGAGGGAGGTGTAGAACATGCACTGAGAGAGTGAGTTAAATGTCTGTTTAAGCAAGCCAAAATCCCCGGGTGACTGGTTTAGAGGTGGGGAGAGATAGGAAAGAGAAGAGGGTGAATATATCTAAAACAGAAGAATTGACCTAGAATTAATCCAGGCAATGTTGCAGTATTCGGGTCTCTGCAGCTATCACTCCTGCAGAAAGGTGTCTCTCGTATGAAGAGGGGCGTGGCCTGGTGTAGGTGGGTCCCGCCTCCACTGTTAGCGGGTGGAGTCCTAGGGTTGGCTTTGTGGAAATGCGCGACCACAATGGCGTCCCCCTAGCCTCCTCTTCATGGACCCAGAGTCTCCAAACACTCCCCTGTTTCTGACCTCGACTCTGCCCGGGTTGCAGGCTTAGTGCGATCTATTGGGTGGTTGCGCACCACTTGCACGCCCGGTTTCCCCTACATAAATTGTGGCAGTGGCTCAGCGCTGATCCAGTGATGGCTCAGCGCCTCTGCGTGTCGCGGGCTGGGTCAGCGTCACTGGTTCCAGAGTAAAGGGAGCAAAGATAGCTCTGCCGTGAGCAATGGACCTTCTCTCCAAAAGCCTTGTGGTTAGGGACTGGATGATAAGCTCCCTTTCCACCCCCGTACAAGGTACTTTCCCCGCTGCTCTTTCTCTTCCCCTTGCCTTTCCGTGGAAGAGGCCCGGGCCCGGGGCCTTCTCCCCGCACTCTGCACCTCCATGGCTCTCTTTCATTCTTCCAGATTGCACTCAGTCTCCCAGGATTTTCTGGATTTTGTGTTCTCTTCCCCGTAGCCTCCAACTCCTCTTCCTGCAGATCTCCGGGATTGAGAGTCCCTCGGTTTCAGTCCTTCTTAGTTTGAAAGACACCGGAGAGCAGTGGGTCTTCCTACTCCTCCGCCATACTGGCCCCTCCCTCAGATAGATAGATATTTTAACAGTTGTGTTTCTAATATGGTTAACTTGAAGATCTATTACCCATATAAACAAAAGCTCTTTGGGGTTTGGAACAAATTTCTTTGTTGTTATTGATTTACCTCATTGTATTCTGCTCTTTTTCAATTGAAGTGAAATTCATGTGACATAAAATTAGCCATTTTATTTTTGTAAACTTTTTAAATTTTACAATTCATTGGCATTTATTACATTCCCAATGTTGTGCAATTATCACCTCTATCTGGTTCCACATTTTTTTTTACCCCAAAAGGAAACTACATACCCACCAAGCAGTCACTCCCGTTTTTATTATCCCTCCAGCCCCTGGCAACCCCTGATCTGCTTTCCGTCTCTGTGATTTGACCTCAATAAGTTTTAAAAGTACAAAGAGACCAAATAGTTTGATAACCACTAGCTCAGTAGTTCGAATCCCAGCTCTCCTTTTATTAGCCATGATACGTTGTTCAAGTTGCTTAACCTAGCAAAGGTGCATTTTCCTGACCCCTAAACTGGGAGTAATATATTCATGGGGCTATTGTGAGGATTAAATGAAAAAATGCATGTACCATTCCTGGAGCATAGTAGATACTGAAAAAATGGGAGTTTTTATCCTTCTACTTTGTCTCCAGATATCTTGAGAATAAGAGCCAGGTCCCATTTACTTCATTGCCACTTGCTTACCAGCTGGGAGGCTGGTGAGTAACTTCATCTCTCTAAGCCTTGCTTTTCTTATCTATAAAAAAGAGCTAATTCCAATACCCATTTCACAGGGTGGTTGAGAGACTCAGGGTAGAAGTGAATGCTTACCACATGTTTGGCACATAGGAGGCACTCAATGACAGGCAGTCATTTGGAGGATCACAATGATAAGAAGGACATGGACAAGAATGCCGACACTGTACCTCTTGGCTCTCACACTGTGTGCAGCTCAAGAGCCACCATTGCAGTTGGCCCTCCCTCTGGGCTATTTGCATGGTGGGCCCATAATCCTTTCTTCCCAGGAGATTACCAGATCACTGTAGCACTTTAAGGGGCCTTCATCCTTGCTTTGCTGCTCTCTGTGTCCAGGTTGCTTGGGCTTTGGTAGCGCAAATACGTTTACACTAAACATACTTGCTAGAGGCATGTGTCAGCTTCAGCCCCAGGGAACACTCCAGTTCCCCAGGTCTGCATTCAGCTGGATTAATGGTCACTTTGACAACTGGCTGGCAGAAGTTTCCAAGATACCCTAGATAGACCCTAGGGGCTCAAACTTGAGAGGTGCTCTTATACCTGCCTGGTAGTTCCCCATGGTCACCCCCCACAGCCCCTTTGTTTATCAAAGCAAAGAAAGATGTTATTTTACTGGAGTCCATTCTAATGTTACCGGGCTCCCTAAGGTAAATCTGTCTCCACTGCCATGGGCATGTGGATCCAGGCCTGTCAGGCCTGCAGCTGTTGGCGTGGAGCCTTGCAGTTATAGGCTGACTCTCAAGAAGTTAAAGATGCCACTGTTCAGCCACCCTTCACGCCCACATTTAACACCCCACTGACATGGCTGTGAAATCTGAGTTCTTGTCAAAGTTATTTTGAGACTGGTAAGCTGAGGAAGGCTGGCCCTGTCAGCCACGTGCCCAAAGGGCAAGCAGGGTGGTGGGGTAGAGAGAGGACAGGGGACTGGAAATCAAGACACTTGGATTCAACTCTGATGAGGACTAGAGATGTGATCTCCTTGTGCCTCAGTTTCCCCAATTAAGGAATGAGGAAGTTGGACTAACTATGGATTCTTGGATTTGAGTCAGCATTAGTCAGGGAACAACCACCACTGAATGTTCACTTTCCTGGTCCCTTGAGATTCTACCCAATTCACTTTGCTCTAGGGAGGCTTGTTCTGGGCTGGGGACCTGAATGAAACAGGCAAGGGGCAATTTTACCCTGAGTGGGGGGCATAAATCATGACATGACACAGAGAAAGCTGGCCGGCCCCAAGGTTCACTCAAGTGGGATGGGAGTAACTTCCTGCTGTGTACAGAAAGGGCACCCACGGGGACAGTGGGCTAAAGGCAGATTGGTATATGTCTTGATGGAGGTTGGCAGCAGGTGAAGGTGAGGTAGGCAACCAAGAAGGCCCTGAGGAAGCTTATTGGGTGGTCTCAGGGACCTCTGGAAACAGCCTGGGGATGATATGGATCACATCATCCTTGGAGTACTGCATGCTCCATGGTCAATGGGTTCTGAATGCCTGTACTTTTCAGCACCACAGCACTCAGATGGTTCTCACCGTTGTGCTCCACAGATGCTGAAGCCATGTACTATTAAGGGCACTGTGGTGGCTTGTCAGTGAGTGCAGCAGCCAGCACAGGAGTGGGGAATAATGCAGTTGTGAGTCAGATTAGAAAGAAAAACATTAGGGGCACTGGGCTTAGGGTGGGAGAGATGGCCTTATTAAGTGGTTGTCAGAGCATCAGGGCATGACACTAGAGAAATATAAGGCTGAGGTTTCAGGTAGCCTATCCCAGTGGGGCAGAGGAGGGACCACAGGGATGCCTTAGAGCAGAAGGCCAGCTGACAGGAGGCCTCAGCACTTGCAAACTGGTTTTCTCTTTCTGGAATCCAAGATAGTGCGCAGTATGTCATTTGCCTTTCTACTCTCCCCTAGATACCACATTAACAATGTGTTCATTCAGGACTCAGATTTATTCCAAAAAGCCAAACTCACTAATCTTTCCAAGGAATGTAGACTTTTCTTAATTTCCACCTACCATTCCCACCTCTCTGGGGAGGTAGAAAGAGATGGGAAAGAATATAGACATTGTCTGCAGCCTTAAAGTTGGTTATAAGGAAACCATGGGCAACAAAGCAAATGTGGGCAAAACGTCTCCTGTAGTTGTCGTATCAATATGAAATTACCTACTTTATTCATTTACAAGGCTCAACATGAGCAGCAAATCTCTCAGGTACCAGGCCCCAGATCTGGGCTGCTAAAAGCCAGGGGTGGTATGTGAGCACACGTACCTCACCACAGGCCTGCCTTGATGTATCCCAAGGGCCTGCTTCCTCCTACGGGGCCTGCTCAGACTTTGGGCCAGCCCACCACCCGCCGCCTGGAAGTATATGCTCAGATGACCCTGCACAAGTCATACTCTTGCGGGTGGGTAAAGGTCATGCATACTTGGCCTCTGCCCTGTGAGGTAGGCAACACTGATATCAACATCCCCATTCAAAGACAAAGAATGTGAGTCCCGGAGAGGCTAAGTGATCGGTCACATCCAGCTAGCAGGAATACAGCTGGGTCAAAACTCAGGTTTCTTGACTCCAACTCAGTCACCTTACTGTTCTGCCTGCTGCCTCCCAAGCTGGCAAAGAAAACTGTTTTAAGAGGTCGTCTTAGGGTAAGGGCACAAGTTGGGGAATTTGTCTCTACAATTCCGTTAACTCAGCATATGTAAACATGAATTTGTGTTCAATGCATCTCAGTTAATATATCATTTTCAGAGGCAATTGAGAAATTGGGTCTCAAAACTAGGGCAGAGGATGAGACCTCTAGGTTTGTGAATTCAGGAGTCAAAGAGTCAGATCTTTATGGTGAGTTCTGACATAGTTTTAACTGTCCTCTGCTCCACAGTACCCCTCCAGGACGCTCTCCTTGCTCCCATCTCTAACCCAAGTACAGATCGATCAATCAATTAATTAATCTTATTTATTACTCATGATTTCCTTAAAAGAGAGATTACTAGGTGCTTAAAGGAGTTACAGCTATGGGAATACATTGTTTCAAAACCTAAATGGTAACAAAAAGTAGTGTTCTAGGCTGAATAAGGCCCCCAAACTGAAACTGTAAATGTGACCTTATATCTTTGCAAATATGATTAACTTAAGGATCTTGAGATAGGGACATTATCCTAGATTATCTGGGTGGGACCATATGCAATCACATGTATCCTTTTAAGAGGAAAGCAGGAAGAGATGCAACACTGATACACAGAGGAGAAAACAATGTAACTGCGGAGGCAGGTGATGTAGCCATAAGCGAAGGACTGCTGGAAGCCTGAAAAACTCAGAGAGATAAAGAACAGATTCTCCCTTGGAGCCTCTGGAAGGACTTCAGCCCTGCTGACATGTTGATTTTGGCCTGCTGATATGAATTTTGGACTTCTGGTTTCCAGAACTATGATAGAATAAATTCTGGTTGTTGTAAACTACCCAGGTTGTGATATTTGTTACAGGAACCATAGGGAATAAAACTATAAAGCTCTACAAAGGGGTGTTAAGGAAGATCTGTGAAAATGGAGAAATGTGCTTTGTCCATAGGTATTTAAAGTCAATATTAAAAATACGTCAATTATCTGTAAATTGATCTGTAAATTCAATAAAATCTCAATAAAAATTCTAAAAGGATTTTCAGAACTGGAAAAACTATTCAAAAGATTATCTAGAAGAATAAGCACATGCCAAGAATATTCAGAAAGAGGAGTGATGAGGACAAACTCTCCCTACCAGCTAGGGAAGCATATTATAAAGTTCCTGCACACGGAAAAAAAAGATCAATTGATTAGAGCAGAAAGTCCAAAAATATACCCAAGTATACATGCAAGTTTAGTGTATGATAAAGGTGCTATTTCAAATAAGTGTTAAAAGGATGGATTACTCCATAAACGGTGATAGCTATTTAGAAAACTATAGAGTCACATCTCTACCTCACTCCTTACACTAAAATAAACTCCAGATGTGCCAAAGACTTCCATGTTAAATATGAAGCCATAAAAGTACAAGAAGAACACATGGAGCTCTTCTCATTATATAAATTATCATTTGGGATTAGGGAAGATTTTCTAAATGTGACCGAAAACCTTGAAGCCATAGAGAGAAAAGTTATTAATTTGACTGCATATACATGAAAACCTTCTAGGTGGAAAATGTCATAAACCAGATTATATATAGCATACACAATATATAAAAATATATAGAATATAACTCAATGTGAGAAAAATATTTGCCACAGATATGATACAGGTTTTATGGCCTTCTCCACAATAAGTTCTTGAAAGCCCATAAGGAAAAGAGCAAACACCCCAATAAAAAATAGGCAAAGGCCTTGAATAGAGCATTCCCCTAGAGAATAAGTGTAGATGGCCAATTAATGTGTGGAAAGATGCTATCAATAATAATCAAAGTAATGCCAAGAAAAGATGTTATTTTTCACCAATCAAATTGCCAAAGAGAGTTACTAACATAGAGGAAGGAAGGCAAACCACAAGAGACTCTTAAATACAGAGAACAAACTGAGAGTGGATGAGGGGGGAGAAGAGGGAGAGGGAAAATGGGCAATGGGCATTGACGAGGGCACTTGTTGGGATGAGCACTGGGTGTTGTATGGAAGCCAATTTGACAATACATTATATTTAAAAAAATAAAGTAAAAGATTGACTAAACCAGCAAAAGGTCTTGCGCTTTTGGTAAAGAGTGCAAATTAATATATTTTGAGGGTTGTTTGGCAATGTGTATTAATATGTACAACATGCACAGCTTTTGACTCAGCTAGCCCATTTTGAGGAGTTGACAAGTACTGACATGGGAAGATAGTCATGATAGACAGCAGTCTGGAGAATGTTCACCAAACATTAACAAGAGTTATCCTTGGAAAATGAGATTTGGGTGTGATTATAATTTTTCTTTGCACTTTGAGTATTGTTTGCAGTTAAAAGGGGCATGCATGCATCATTTTTTTCTGCAAAAACATTAAACCTGTTTTCAAAAAAAGAAATGCAGAAGATGAAACATTAACACAGAACTTTGTAACAGAAGTGGTCAGCTGTTTAGAAACAGACATGGAGGGAGAAGGTATACCCCTTAGAACAGAAGCTTTATCCAGGTTCCCCACTTCCTACCTGGGTTGTTTTTGGCAACTGAAAGGATAGGGATGGAATATACCCTTTAAGAGTCCCTGCAAGAGTTAAATATGAAACCTTATTGCAGATAGTAAGTACTCAAAAGAAAATGGCCTTATCATCATCATTTATTCATGAAAGCATAAGAACCCTTCTCACTGTGGTTGAATAATGGCCCCTTGATGATGTCCATGTTCTAATTCTCAGAACCTGGGAGTAAAGGTGATTCACTTAAGGATCTTGACATGGAGGAATAATCCTGGATTATTAGCTTTAAATGTAATCACAGGGTCTTTATAAGAGGGATACAGGAGGGTTGGTGTCAGAGAAGAAGTGATGAAAGAAGCAGAAGTGGAGTGATGTGGGGCCATGAGCCAAGGAATGCGAGCACCTCTAGAAGCTCGAAAAGGCAAAGAAATAGATTCTCCCCTAGAGCCTCCAGAAGGAACGCAGCCCTGGCAAACCATGTCTGCCTTCTGACCTCCATAGCTGTAAGATAATAAATTTGTATTATTTAAGCCACTAAGCTTGTGGCAATTTGTTTCAGAAACTATAAGAAACTAGAACAACACATCAAGTGAAAAAAGTCACTTGCCCTTGCATGATATACTTGTTTTAGGCTTCCTTCCACATACTAAGCACCAAGTCCTTTTCTGGATTTTCCCTCTCTGCCTCACAGCCTGGCATCTCTCTCTAGGCAATAAGCTGGGACACTTGTAGTACTCACTTCATTTGTTTCCCATCTTTGTCTTTCATTGCCTGATGTCCGGCATCTTGAAAAATACTATTTTTTTAAATAATATAGTATCTTTTGATAGTTTAGGAAAGAGAGTAAATTTAATCTCTGTTACTTCATCTTAGCCAGAAACAGGTAGCAACACTTTCTAAAAATCCCAGTCCTCATCTTTAGATAGACTTAATATTTAAACTTTTACCTATTTTTAAAATATCCTTCTTATCCTTGATAAATTTTTTTAAATAACCCCAAAGGGGTCCCCATGAATGGAAAAATAGGGTCTTGGGAATAGTTAGGAAAGGAAAAAGAAGAGCCCTCAGCCTAGATGAGAGTTTTTCATCAGGACAAACTATAAAGTTTATATATGTTTATTGTAGCCTCCAAGCTGTGAACAGCAGCAGTGATTTGCTTTGGTGGGGAGATCATTTCTTTCCCTGGCATATTGCCTGCTGACTCCCTTGCTTCGAAATGAATATACAGACAGTCCGCCTATCTGGTGCTCCTGCAATGCTAACTCCATATACACATATGGTTGCTGAAAAAAAGACAGGATGCCCAGTGAAATTTGCATTTTAGATAAACAAATAATTTTTGGTATAACTGTGCTCCAAATATCTCAATGTATATACTTACACTAAAATTTATTTAGTATTTATCTGAAATTCAAATTTAACTGGGGTCCTTTTTTTGTTTGTTAAATCTAACAACCTTATGCACACAGCAATATGACCTCCAGCTCAGTGTCAGACCTCTGGGACTGATCAGAAAAGACTCTCATCTCATTTCTGTCAGTGAACAGCTGAGTGTCATTGGATGAGTCACTTGTCCTCTGATGCCTAGTTGGAGATGATTCACATACAAATGCCTAACTTGGCAGCTGTCTCCCAGTAGCTGTTCCATGAATGGACTCGAGTGGCAAAGTCAGGTGCAGATACTACTTCAGAGATTACAGACGACTCACTGATCCCTATTGCCTCTGAGCCTTCTAACAGCCTCTATAAAGACAGTTGATGAGAATGTTAAATCAACTTTACGGATGGGGAAAGTGAAGCTCAGAAAGGTAACCACAGCAGGAAAGAATGTATAAGTGCCCTATGAGTGACCCAGAGAAGGAGAGTGTCTGGTTTCTCACCCAAGTTCTGCTCCCAACCCCCTGGGTGCCCTCTTCTCCAGGCTCACTCTTCATACATGGCCAGTGTGTGCTATCCAAGGAGTCTAGAACTTGAGTGACAAAACCAGGATGAAGACTTTGGCCTTCCCCTTCAGCATCCTTGCCAGTCTTTTGCTTAGAGTGAAGCCCCGAGTTCCTAGGGCTTCCAAAGAAGTTCAAGCTGATTAATTAAGGGGTAGTAGACATACTTGTCACCATCTTCTGAGTCTTTCATTCCAAACTTATGGTACTCACATAGAATGGAAGGAGCCCAAAGATGCAAGAAACCAGGGTTCTGCTCCACTTCAACTGTTGATGCACTCAGGGATCCTATTCTTTCTTTGCCTTAGTTTCTTCATCTCTAAAATGGGTATTGGTTTAAAAAAACAGTCAAGAAATGACTTGGAAAGAATAAAAAATGCTATTGCAAATGGCTGATGGATTCTGACCAGCAACATGGCCCCAGTCAGTATTGGAATCCTCATGCTGACCGTTCTGTAGCAGTAGCTGCTTACCCATCTGTTTCCTCAGACACTGACTGACGTGGTAAAGGGGCAGGTGGAAGATGTGTAAAGGAGGAAGGGAAGGCAATAAGACCTGCCTTCTGCTTCTGAAGGTCTTTAAGAAGTTCTTCAAAGGGTAGAGAACACAATTGTGCCTATCTCTTCTCAGTACTTGTAAAATACTGAGCTTGGGGGCTTCTTGCCCCCTGGGCCCCCTGGAGGGGTGAGCTGCCAATTTGGACTTGCTTGCCTGCAGCTCTGAGAGTCACAGTATGAGGAGAAAAGAGGCCAGAGGCAAAGTGAGGGAGAGCTGGTCACATCTGCCTACTATCCTAAAGCCTGCAACTGTATTACTGACTCATTCTGCATTTCGTGGAGCTGAGGACTAATGCTTATTAGTAATCTCTCAGCAAGAACAGAAGACTGTTTGTCTCTTGTACTACTGTTTCTGAAAAGAGAGGAAAAGACAGGAAACTATAAGAATTTTCTGATGCTAAGTAAATGGATGAACAGAAGATTAACATCCAGAGTAAATGTAAATAAGATGATGGAGTAAAAAGCCCTGTGCCCTGTTTCCCCCTCACAAATGCACCAATTCAACAACAATTTATGAACAAATTCCCTTCTGTTAGAAATACAGAAACAAACTGAAAGGCTCCTGTATCCTGGGTGAACATAAAACCACACTCACTAAGGCCAGTAGGAAGGCTTGGGACACTCTCTTGCCAGAGTCCCTGAGTCCAGTAAAGTACTATGTGATCAGGAAGAGACCCCTTGGCACCAAGATTCTCTCAGGGGAAGGAGGAGGTAGGTTTTTGCATCCAGTACCCGAACTTTTCTAAAGTAGCTACCCAGAGGACTTGCTTCTTTCTTGCCAGTTGTGGACCTCTGATGGGTCCAGTGCAGTTTAGTTATCTGGGAGAAATGGAGATGGTGGTTTATGCTGGTAGATGCCATAGCTCCAAAGTTCCTTGATTAGTACAAAGTGAGTGTAAAAAAAAAAAATCACAGTTGCTTTTCTCTCCCTGGGGAAGGAAAAAGTTGGTAGAGGCCCCCAGACTCTCTGGACAGGATGATAGGTGGGAGTCTTCTCTAGTCTGAGGCCAGTCTGTGAAGACTAACAGAGGTACTTGCTTTGTCTAATGTGCAGACACTAACACAGAGAGTTAAATAAAATGAAGAATTGGGCAAAGGTGTTCTAAAGAAAGGAACATGATAAAGCTGACCCTAATGAAATGGAATTTTATGATTTGCCTTACAGAATTTGAAATAATTGTCATAAAGATGTGCACTGAGGTCAAGAAATCAATGCATGAACAGAGTGGGAATTTCAATAAAGAAATAGAAAATATTAAAAAGTACTAAACAGAAATAATGGAGCCTAAAAACAAAATAAAATTTTGCTAGAGGGGTTCAACAGCAGACTAGACCAAGCAGAAGAAAGAGATAAAAAACTTGAACAAAAGTTATTGAAAATAATTTAGTCAGAGGAGCAATAAGATAAAAGAATGAAAAAATAATGATTAAAGCTTAAAGAACTTGTGAGAAACAATTAAGTAGATGGGATTTCCATAAAGAGAAGAGAGAGAGAGAAAAGACCAGAAAACTCATTTAAAAAAAAGGCTGAAAACACCCTAATGCTGCAGAAGAAAATGGACATCCAGATCCAAAGAGCCCAAAAGACAACAAATAAGATGCACCCAAAGAAATCCATACTGAGGCACATTATAATCAAATTGTCAAAAATAAAAGATAGAGAGAATTTTGAAAGCAGCAAAAGAAAAGTGATTTGTCTCATACAAGGAAACTCTTGTTAGGCTATGAACTTATTTTTCAGAAGAAACCTTGCGGGTCAAAAAGGGGTGGGATGATATATTCAAAATGCTGAAGGAAAAAACTGCTAACAAAGAGTACTATCCCAGGCAAAACTGTACTTCCAAAATGAAAAAGAGATAAAGATTTTCTCAAATAAACAAAAGCTGAGTGAATTCATCACCACTGGACCTGCCTTACAAGAAATGCTAGAGAAAATTTTTCAAGTTGAAATGAAAGGATGCTAAACAGCAACATAATAACATAAGAATGTACAAAACTCGTTGATAAATTTAAATATAGAGACAAATACAGAATACTGTATTATTGTAATAGTCGCAGATAGATCACTTTTAATTATATACTATAAAAGTTAAAAGGCAAAAGTATTTAAAAACAGCTATAACTAAGAATATGTTTAAAGATACACAATATGAATAGATGTAAATTGTGGCAATAACGAAGCATATTGGGAGAAATTAAAGTGTAGAGTGTTTGTATATGACTGAAGTTAACTTGTTATCACTTGAAATAGACTGTTATAACTATAAGATATTTTATGTAAGCTTCAAGGTAACCACAAACACAAAAATACCTATAGATGTTACACACAAAAAAAGAATCAAAGTATATCAATGTAAAATTCAATAAACCACAAAGGAAGACAGCAATAGAGGAAAAGAGAGACAAATGAACCACAAAACTAACAGAAAACAATTATCAAAATGGCAATAGTGAATCTTCCTTATCAATAATTACATTAAATGTAAAAGGATTAAACTCTGCAATCAGAAGACACATAGTGGCTAAAATGTATAAGAAAAAGAAGACCTCATTATATGCAGTCAACAAGAAACTCACTTTATATTTAAAGAAACAATAGGCTGAAAGTGAAAGGATGGAAAAAGATATTCCATGCTAATGGTAACCAAAAGAGAGCAGGAGTGTCTATGCTTATATTAGACAAAATAGATTTTAAAGTCAAAACTCTTACAAGAGACAAATAAGGAAATTATAATGATAAAAGTGTTGAACTGCCAAGAAGATGTAATTATAAATATATACGTACCCACATCAGAGCACCTAAATGTGGAAAGCAAACATTGATATAACTGAAGGAAGAAGTAAACATCAATACAATAATAGTAAGAGACTTCAGTACTCCACCTTCAGTAATGGCTAGACTATCCAGACAGAAGATAAATATGGAAACTGAGACTTTGAGCAACACTATACACCAAATGGACCTAAAAGGTATACACAGAACATTTCACCCAACAGCAGCAGAAAAAACATTTTTCTCAAGTACACACAAATATTTCTCTAGGGTAGATCACATGTGAGATCACAGAGCAAGTCTTAATAAATTTAAGAATGGTGACATCATACCAAATATGACTGACCACAGGTCATATTCTGACCACAATGGAATGAAACTAGAAATCAACAGCAAAAGAAAACTGGAAAATTACAAATATGTGGAAGTTAAATAGTACACTCTTTTTTAAATTTTTTTAATGTTTTATTTATTTTTGAGAGAGAGACAGAGAGAGACACAGTGTGAGCAAGGGAGGGGCAGAGAGACAGGGAGACACAGAATCAGAAGCAGGCTCTAGACTCTGAGCTGCCAGCACGGAGCCCGACATGGGGCTCGAACCCATCAACTGTGAGATCATGACCTGAGCCAAAGTCAGACGCTTAACCAACTGAGCCACCCAGGCACCCCTAAACAGTACACTCTTGTAAAACCACTGTGTCAAAGAAGAAACAAAAAATAAATTAAAAAATACTTCAAGATAAGTGAGAACAAAAACAATATACCAAAACTTATGGGATGCAACAAAAGCTGTGCTAAGAGAGAAGTGCATTGCAATAAGTGCCTACATTTAAAAAAGAAAAAAAAAATCTCAAGCAAAAGACTTTACACCTCAAAGAACTAGAAAAAGAAGAACAAAATAAGCCTAAGGTTAGCAGAAGAAATGAAATAATAAAGATTAGAACAGAAATAAATGAAACAAAATAGAAAAAAAGCAAAAATCAACAAAACTAAGAGCTGGTTTTTTAAAAAGATAAATGAAACTGACAAACCCTTAGCTAGACTGAGAAAAAAGGAGAGAAATAAGTAAATACAATTGGAAATGTAAGAGGAGATATTACAACTGATGTCACAGAAATACAAAGGATCATAAGAAACTACTATGAATAATTAAATGCCAACAAACTGGATAACCTGGAAGAAATTAATAAATTCCTAGAAACATACAACCTAATCAAGACTCAGTTATGAAGAAACAGAAGTCTGAACAGACCTATAACTAGTATGGAGATTGAATTAATAATTTAAAACCTCTCATGGGGCGCCTGGATGGCTCAGTCGATTAAGTGTCCAACTTTGGCTCAGATCATGATCTTGCAGTTTGTGAATTTCAGCCCAGCGTTGGGCTCTGTGCTGACAGCTCAGAGCCTGGAGCCTGCTTTGGATTCTGTGTTTCTCTCTTTCTCTGCCACCCCCCACTCACGCTCTATGTCTCTCAAAAAAAAAAACATTAAAAAAACATTAAAAAAATAATTTAAAACTTGTCAACAAACACAAGCATAGGAGCAGAGTTCTTTACTGGTGAATTATACCAAATATTTAAAAAATTAATCCAACCCTTCCTAAACTCTTCCAAGAAATGGAAGAGCAGGGAACATTTTCAAACCCATTTCTGGAGGGCAGAATTATCCTGATACCAAACCCAGACAAAGACATCATAAGAAAACAACAGGTCAATATACTTAATGAATATAGATGCAAAAATCTTCAACAAAATACTAGCAAATCAAATTCAACAGCACATTAAAAGGATCTTGCACCATGACCAGGAATTTATCCCTGGGATGCAAGGATGGTTCAATACATGTAAATCAAATAATGTAATACAACACAGTAACAGAATAAAGGACAAAAATCACATGATCATCTCAATAGATGCAGAAAAAGCATTTGACAGAATTCAACATTTTTTCATGAGAAAAATTCTCAATAAACTAACAATAGAAGAAAAGTACCTCGAGATAATAATGACTATATATGAAGAGCTCACAGCTAAAACATCATACTCGATGGTGAAAAATGGAAAGCTTTTCCTCTAAGACCAGGAACAGGACAAGAGTGCCTGCTCTTGCCACTTCTATTCAATGTAGTACTGGAAGTCTTAGCCAAAATAATTAGGCAATATAGAGAAATAAAAGGCATATCCAAATAGGAAAGAAAGAAGTAAAAGTGTCCTTGTTCTCGGATGACATGATCTTATATATAGAAAACCTTGAAGACTCCATAAAAAAAAAAAAACTGTTATAACTAATGAGCAAATTCAACAAAGCTGCAAGACACAAAATCAACATATAAAAATTAGTTTAATTTATATATACCAACTCTGAACTATCTGAAAAGAAAATTAGAAAAACAATTCAACCTCCATCACAAATAATAAAATACTTAGGAATAAACTTAACTAAGGAGGTAAAAGACTTATATACTGAAAACTAAGAAATATTGAAAGAAATTAGTGGTCCCTGGCTGGCTCAGTCGGTAGAGCATCTTGATCTTGGGATTGTGAGTTCAAGCCCTATATTAGGGAGATCACTTTAAAGAAAAGAAATAAATTAGTGGCTTCTGGATGACTCAGTCTGTTAAGTGTCTGACTCTTGGTTTCAGCTCAGGTCATGATCTTATGGTTCATGAGTTTGAACCCCATGACAGCATGGACCTTGCTTGGGTCTCTCTCTCCCTCTCTCTATCCCTCCCCCTCTCTCACTTGCACATGAGCACTGTCTCTCTCTCTCTCTCTCTCTCTCTCTCTCTCTCTCTCAAAATAAATAAATAAACTTAAAAAAAGAAAAAAAGAAATAAATTAAAGATGACACAAATAAATGAAAAGATAGCCTGTATTTATGGATTAGAAGAATTAATATCGTTAACATGTCCATATTACCTAAATCAGTCTACAGATTCAATGTAATCCATATCAAAATCCCAGTGGCATTTCTAACAGAAATAGAAGAAACAATTCTACAGTTCATACAGAACCAGAAAAGACTACAAATAACCAAATCAATCTCAAGAAAGAACAAAGCTGGAGGCATCACATTTCTTGATTTCAGAACGTATTACAAACCTACAGTAATCAAAATGGTATTGTACTGACATAGAGACAGATACAGAGACAAATGGAATAGAATAGAGATCCCAGAAACAAATCCACACATATACAGTCAACTGGTCTTTTATGTGGGTACCAAAAATACACAATGGGGAAAGGATGGTCAGTTCAACTAATGGTGTTGGGAAAACTGGATATCCACATTTAAAAGAATGGAACTGACCCCATATTACACATACACAAAAATCAACTTAAAATGGATTAAAGACTTAACCTGAAGATGTAAAACTAGAAGATAACATAGGGGAAAAACTTTATTGGTCTTGACAGTGATTTCATGGATATGACACCAAAAGTACAGGCTACAAGACCAAAAATAATGAAATGAGTCTACATCAAACAAAAAAACCTTCTGTGCATCAAATGAAACAATCAACAGAGTGAAAAGACAACCAACAGAATGGATAAAGCATTTGCAAATTGTGTCTCTAAATGGGGCTAATCTTCAAAATATATAAGGCACTCCCACAACTCAATAGCAAAATAAAATAAAACAAAACAATAACAACAATAACAAAACCCTATTAACTCTATTTAAAAATGGGCTAAGGACTGGAAAGGACATTTTTCCAAAGAATACATACCAATAGCCAACAGGTATATGAAAAATGCTTAACATCACTAATCATCAGGAAAAAACAAATCAAAATCACAACAGATATCACCTTACACCTGTTAGGATGACTTTTATCAAGAAAGCTAATGACAGTGAATATTGGTAAGGATGTGGAGAAATTGAAAGCCTTGCACACTATTTGTGGGAATGCAAAATGGTACAGCTGCTGTGGAAACAATATGGAGGTTTCTCAAGGAATTTAAAATAGAACTATCATATGATTTAGCAATCCCACTTCTGGGCCTTTGTCCAAAAAAATCAAACTCAAGATATCAAAGGGATATTAGCACTGCAGTGTTCACTGCAACAATATTCACAGTTTCCAAGAGGTGGAAACAACCTAAATGTCCACTGACAAATGAATGGATAAAGCAGATGTATATGCATACAACAGAATACTATTCAGCCTTTAAAAAGAAGGAAATCCTGTAATAGGCAATGATGTAGGTGAACCTCGAGAACATTATGCTAAGTGAAATAAAGCAGTAACAGAAAAAAAATACTGCACAATTCTATTTATATGAAGTATCTAAAATAGTTAAATTCATGGAATCAAAGGATGGAATAGTGGTTGCTGGGACTGAGAGGAGGAACAAATGGGGAGTTACTAATCAAGGGGAATAAGTTTCAGTGAAGCAAGATGAGCAAGCTCTAGAGATCTACTATACAACATTGAACCTATAGTCAACAATAATATATTGTCCACTTAAAATTTTGTTGAGAAGACAGATATCATTATAAAAGTTTTCTTATCAGAATAACTTAAATTTTTATTTAAAAAACTAACATCTGGGGCACCTGGGTGGCTTAGTTGGTAAACCATACAACTCTTGATTTCAGCTTAGGTCATGATTTTGTGGTTCGTGGATTTGAGCCTTGCGTCGGGATCTGAGCTGATGGTGCAGAGAGTGCTTGAGATTCTCTCTCTCTCCCTTCCTCTCTCTGCCCCTCCGCCACTTGCATGCATGTGCGCTCTCTCTCTCTCTTAAAACAAACAAACAAACAAACAAACTTAAAAAAAGACTAACATCAATAATATGAAT
The DNA here is from genome assembly GCA_030068075.1 of Paguma larvata. Lineage (NCBI taxonomy): Eukaryota > Metazoa > Chordata > Mammalia > Carnivora > Viverridae > Paguma > Paguma larvata. The sequence continues at coordinate 117,998,188 of CM057830.1, read as the reverse complement.
GCTAGGCTACCATTGAGTGTCTACAATATGCTAAATGCTTTTATCACTTTGTCTTAATTATACCCAAAAAGCATCTATGCAAGCTATACATTATTATCATTTTCATTTTACAGATATTTAAATCAAGACCAGAGAGTCAGTTATTTCTCCAAAGTCATAAAGCTAATAAGTGGTCAGAGTGGGGATTCGAACCTAGGTCTGTCTGGTTGGAAGACCCTTCTTTCTATCATTCTATATGGCCTTTAGTATCCCCTAGAACTTACCTCCTGTGATACCTGGGGTCCAGTACCTGGAGCCTTGCTCTGCCCTAGGCATCTGGGAGGAAATCACTTAGTAAGGCAAAATGGAGGAATATGGAACAGCAGGAAGACCCTAAGCTGTGGGCTGGTCTCAGCTTCACCACTCTGACCTTCCTAAACCTCCAATGGCACAAATGGGAACCTGGGTCCAAATTTAAAGTCTGTGAATCCTGCAGATTCCAGTGATGCTTTAGTTATTCCAAGGTCACCTAACAGAATCATAAAGTTATCAACCTCAGAAAGGTCTCCGAAGAACTGAAATAATCCTATATTTTCTGTACTTTCTTTGCCAGAGAGCCCTGAAGGATTTGCACACAGTCTGTCTTTCTTACACTCACATGTCTAACAAGTTCTGTTGCCAAGTCTCTCTGCCTGTAGCATATAGAAGCAGCACATTAGAAAGAGAGGACCAGAGCTACTAGGAATGAGGCTGACAAACATCAGAAATGGCCACTGACAGTGAGGGCAGAAATAGCAATACAGTACAAAGCAGGTTCAAATGCAAGAAGTTTAGCCATTGGGATTTTTTATTGCCAGAACAAAAGGTACAATGATGCTAGGTAAATGAAGTGTTACTGGACTTCCTTTGCCACCTGTGAATTCCCAGGTTAAGTCTTGAAAGAACTGGACTTGAGCACTTTGCTCAGGAGTATTAGGGTACGAAGGGAAGAAACCATTTGCCATCTTTCATATACGTGGATTTGCTACTGATCCACTGTTAGAAGGACATGAACTCCAATGTTCTGACTGAAGCAAGGTTAAATGATGGCTTCTCATTCCTTAATTCAATCTGACATTTGAATACAGCATTTAATGGGGGATCCAAATGGCCTCAGCTAGTGCTGGGAATAGGAATGTAAACTAAGTACCTCCTTGCCTCAGTCAGGAGCAGGGCTGGCCACTAGGCCAATAGCCTAGTGTACTGAGTTGAATAGTGTCCTCCCAAGATTCATACTGCTCTAAACATGTGAATGTGGCCTTATTTTGAAATACGGTCTTTGCGAATATAATTATTTAATATGGGGTTTTACTGGATTAGGGTGGGCCCCACTCCAATAAATGGTGCCTTTAGAAGAAGAGAAAAACAGAGAGACAGATATAGGAAGAATGCCATGTGAAGATGGAGGCAGTGATTGTAACATTAAGGATTGCCAGCAGCCACCAAAAGCTAGGAAGAGGCAAGGAAAGATCCTCCTCTATATCCTTCAAAGAGAACATGGCCCTGTTGATGTCTTGATTTTAGACCTCTAGTTTCCAGAAATGTATAAGAATGAAATTTCTGTTGTTTTAAGCTGCTCAGCTTGTGGCATTGTGTTAAGGCAGCCTTAGGAAACTAATACGGTCTTTTGTAAATCAGTGAAGAATCCAAACAACACTAGTAAAGGACTCCTGAGAGCTAAACCAATTTGGACCACTACTTAAGATGGCTTTTAAATTTACATTTTGAGATATCCCCACCAAAACATAGCAATGAGTATATACTCTAAAGAGACAATTTAAAAGGCACAGAAGCACTAAAAATATAAATATCTCATGGACCAAAAATTGAACATAAAAATACCTACTAAGCCGAAATGAAGCCACAGCCAGCTGAGGTCTGGATCCAGAAGCAGAGACAATCAGGTATTCTGCTCCCATGGGGTAATGAGAGGGGACTGGATTTTACTGTTTGAAATCAGATCCTAGTGTGGGGCTTCCCCATTCATAAAAGGGTTTATAAACATTACGAGTACTCTTTGACTGGAGCAATGGTTTACATCAAGCTTCAAACCTCAGTCCTGAAACAAGCACAGGACTTGGCTCAAGCTGCCTGTAAACATGGTGACATTCCCAAAATCACAGAAGGATGGAGGCCTTGAGCCACATACTTAACACTTGATTCTTGACTGGGGACCCTACAGTGCTAGGTGGAGGCATTAGCAAGACTGCTAAACAGGAAAGGATGTGGACACAGAAAAGAAGAAAATGTGCAATGATGTGAGATAAGCCAAAATTTCAAAACACATGAGGAAAACTATACTAGGAGTGTCAACTAAAAAAAAAAGTCAACACTCAGGAGATGAATTTGCTCATGAAAAAATGAGAATGACTCAATAAAAGATATGTTTAGGATGCTCAAAGAGATGAAGAAATAACATCCATTTAAAAAAAGAAACAAAAAAACCCCATATACCAAACCAGGCCTAAAAGAAATAAGAATGAGTAGATATGAAAAAGAACCAATTAGAAATTATGAAAATTTCTGCTTATATTTGCTCCTCCCTGCATTAACAAATCTCTAGGATTCTAGACCTAGATCACCTAATCCAGCAGCCCTGTATGTCACTTTCTTACTAGCATGTACCTATTTTCTAGCCTAGACCCTCTTCTGTTCTGCAGACTCCTTAATTTGGGGCTACATTTGGACTAAGGAGCAGGTAACCAAGCAGCTAATCTATAAGAGCTGGCTAAACATCACTGGAGACACTGAATAGAGGATGCCAATTTATTCACACACAGCCACCTCATGTTTTTATATTGTTCTTTAGCCTGCCCTTATTTCTCTATGTATCCCCCCAACCTTCCTGTCCCATGTGCACTCATCAGGATTCCATTCTTTAATTTGTGAACTACCTCCCACCTTCAGAACAGAACCATGTGCATTCCTTGCCACTAATAGGCGTTCTACAGTCCCCAGGGTACAGTGACTAATTTCAAAAGTTCCCCTTCATTTATTTATTTGCATACTTTCCAAAGACCAGTGGGTCTTGAAATGTGGTACCTAGACCAACAGTATCACCATCACCCTGACACTTGTTAGAAATGCAAATTCTTGCCCCCCACTCTAGACTTACTGAATCAGAATCTCTAGGGGTGGCATCCAGAGATTTGTGTTTTAACAAGCCCTTGGATGATTCTGATGTATGTTTATATTTGAGAACTGCAGCTATAGACATTTGTATAACAAGTGCTTACAGTATGTCAGGCACTGTGTTAGTTGCTGGGCATGCTCTCTCCTTTGCTGTTATAGCTCTTTTTCTAAAGCCCTCCATGGAGTCATGTAGCAGATTCAGGGGCTTCCAGAATGGTGAACAAATGATCAGTATGGCATGGACTAAGCAAAGAGAAGGAAAGAACAACATTTCTGTGGCTGACAGATCTGAAGTAAGAGAGGAAAGAGAAGAACTAGTAAAGGCACTTATCCAGAGCTGGGTAACAGATCATAGCCTAACTAAGATCAATAAACAGAGTCAGGCAGGGGCTGGGCATCCTCTCAGATAAATCCACCAGCCCTCAAGCCTGGTGTCGGAGAGGCAATGGAAAAAACAGAGAATGTGATATATTTGCTGATGCTAAGTGAAGGTGAAATGTGTCAGGGATCCATACGTGCTAAGTAATTCCTCTTGACAAACACTGATTCAGCAATTGGCCAATTCAGAGGGCATCTGCTGAGCTTCTGCTCTGGGGATGCAGAAATGAATCAGCCATGGTCCTTTTCCACCAGTAGCTCTTGGTTACATGGGGGCAGACAAGAGAGCCAATGTCTGTGGTACAGTCAGGAAACACACTTTAATAGAGGGTTGTGGGGCCCCTAATTTCTACTGGGAGAGGTAGGAGAAGGCTTTTGCAAGGGATATGACATTTGAAGGATGGCTGAGAATGGCCAGGCAGAAAGGACGCAGAGAATTTGCCAAGCAGAAGGAACAGCTTGTGTGATGATATGGAAGGGTTAAAGGGAAGAGCAAGAGATTTGGGATGGCTGCTGTGGTGAAAGTAGGTGGCAGTGAATGCCAAGAGAACAGGGAGAAGGAGGTGGGGTTGGAATTGGTTGTGGCTCTGGATTTCATTCTTATAGATGATAGAGAGTCACTGATATTTCAGAGCAGAGGGGTGACATGGCAGACTTGGTATGTTAGGTCACATTGGAGGCTGAGTAGATAATGGTGCTGAAATGGAGGCAATGAGGTTAGGAGGCCCATACAGAGGCTGTTTGAACAGTCCTGGAAAAAAGCTGATATGGGTCATTGGCCCCAGCATAGAATGAGAATGGATTGGAAACTTTTTCTCAGGAAAGCCTCTGTGCTGGGCTCTGAGGGATATAAGATGAACCAAACACAGCCCCTACCCTCAAGAGCTGTTTTCCCTGAGGTGAGGAAACGGAACTAGGAATCTAGGAAGACGAATGATGCTAAATTTCACAGGGCAGAATATTGGGGAGCTGAACAGACAGGGTGCTCCAGAGATCTGCCTAAGACTTCCCTTGGGTATTCAGTAGAGTATTGATCAGTGCATGCATGTGAGGGTCTACCTGAGGCCTTGGAAAGAACCATCCGAAAATAATTAGAAGAAAGTGTCTAGCACTTATACAATTCTGGGAATTATGCTTGCTCCCACCTGCCAATCTGGAAAATCTCATTCACAGGGCATTGGGTAGAGCATACATGTGGTTCTTTTATCAGTACTGGGAAATACTTTGCCATAGACTAATAACTGCTCCAGTCCTTCCTACAAATCGGAAAAGTTCGAACTATTTCCAAGTAACTTAACTATGTCCCATAGCAAAGTTCAAGGATATTTATAATAATACAAAAATATCCAGCACCTAATAAGGTAAAATTAATAATGCTTGGCATCCAATAGAAAAATCCCAAGCATGCAAAAAAAAGCAGGAAAATATGACTCAAATTGAGGAGATAAATCAATCAATTAAAACCAATCCAGAACTGAAACAGATGTTAGAATGAGTAGACATTTTAGAATGTTAAAACAATTATTATAACTGTATTCCATATGTTCAAAAAGTTAGGTTGAGCATGTGATATCTAAAAAGGATCCACATTGAACATATAGAGATAAAAATGACAATGTCTGAAATGAAAAATATACTAAATGAAAATAATGGAAGATTAGACATTGCAGGAAAAAAGATTGGTGAACTTTAAGACATAGTAATAGAAACTGTCCAAATAAAACACAAAGAGAAAACAGTATAAGAAAAAAGAATAGAGCATTACTGAGCTGTAGGTCAACTTCAAAGGCTTAATATATGTGTAGTAAGAGTCCCTGAAAATGATAAGGAACAGAAAACATATTTGAAGAAATAAAGGCTAAAAAATTCTAGATATAATGAATACTATAAACCCACAGATTCAAAAATTTCAGGGAACTCTAAGTATAGAAGACATGAAAAAATTATACCAAAGCATGATATAATCAAATTGTTCCAAACCAGTGATAAAGATGAGAAATCTTAAAAGCAATGAGAGGAAAAAGTTATGTTATATAAAGAGGAACAAAAATGAGGATTATAGCAGATTTCTTGTGACAAACAACACAAATAAGAAGGTGGTGGATCAATATCTTCAAAGTATTGGATGCAAAAAAAAACAAATAAAAAACTTGTTGACCTCATATTCTATACCCAGTAAAATTATATTTCAAAAATGTGGGTGAAGCAAAGACTTTGTCAGACATACAAAAACTAAAGAATTCATCAGCAGCATACCTGCAATATACAAAATTTTAAAGGAAATCCTTCAGACAGTCCATGATACCAGATGGAAATATGGACTACATATAGGAATGAAGATAACTACAAATGGGAACTACCTGGATAAATAAATAATATTTTTCTTATTATTTAAATTTCTTTAAAAGATAATTGGCTATATAAATAAAAATAATAACAATTGAGTGCGGGGTTTATAACATAAGTAAAACTAAATCATATGATAATATCACAAAAGACAAGAGAAATGGAGATATACTGTTATGACATTCTTATAATATGTGAAGTGGTATAGTATTACTTAATATTATTAAATAATAATATTATTTAAAGGCAGATCGGAAGTTAAAGATGTACACTGTAAATCCTAAAAATAATGAAACAAAGAATGATAGCTTAAAAATGAACAAAGGAGATAAAATGGAATCTAGAAAATACTCCAGTAATCCCAAAGAAGTTTTTTAAAAAAGAGAGGGAAGGAAGAACACAGAATATATGGCACAAATAAAAAGTAAATGACAAGATAATAGACTTCAATCTAATATCAATAACCATATTAAATATAAAGCATCTAAATACCACAATAAAAAGGCAGATATTGTCAGATTGGATTTAAAAACAAAAACTGACTGTACACTCCCTACAGAAAATGCATTTTAAATATAAATACACAAACAGATTCAAAGTAAAAGTATGAAAAATATAGTACCAATAACAATCAAAAGAAATCTAGAATGGCTATATTAGTATCAAACGAATTGAATTTCAGAATAAAATAAGTTTCAGAATAAAGAATGTTAACAGGGGGGTGCCTGGGTGGCTCAGTCAGTTTAGTATCTGACTCTCAATTTCAGTCATGATCTCATGGTTTGTGAGTTTGAACCCCACGTTGTGCTATATACTGACAGTGCAGAGCCTGCTTGGGATTCCCTCTTTCCCTCTCTCTCTCTGTCCCTCCCCTGCTTGCACTCTCTCTCCCTCAAATACATAAATAAATTAAAAAAAAATAATGGTAACAGGGATAAAAAAGGTCATTCCATAATGACAAAAGGGTTGGTTCACCAAAAATATATGAGTTTATAAGCCTAATATGAGGCAAAAAATTATACAACACAAAGATTAATGGACATAATTAAATCTGGAAATTTCAATACCCTTCTCTCAATAATCACTAGAACAAGTATACAGAAATTAATTAAAGATATAGAAGATCTAAACAACATTATAAACAAATTTGATCTATTTAAAATTTATGGAATAGTCAACCCAACCACATTAGAGTGTACATTCTTGTTAAATATACATGGAACATTTACCAACATAGACAGTATTTTGTGTCATAAAAAAAGTTTTAGTAAAATGGAAAGAATTTGAGCCATACAAAGTTTATTCTCTGACCACAATGAAATTAAATTAGAAACCCATAACAGAAGTATCTCTGAAAAATTCCCCAATTATTTGGAAAATAAATAACACAGTCCATAATCCACACACAAAGAAGCAAATTTAAAAAATTAAGAAGTATTTTGAATCGGATGAAAATGAAAACACAACATCTAAAAATTTGGTAAAAGCACTAAAGTAGTACTTATGGGAAAATTTATAGCACTAAATGCCTACGCTAGAAAAGAAAAAAAATCTCAAATCAATGATCTCAGCTTCTACATCAAGAAACAAGAAAAAGAAACCAAATTAAACCCAAAGTAAGTGGAATAGAGGGAAAAAATAAAGATCAGAGCACAAATCAATGACATAGAAACTAAGAACAATAGAGAAAAATCATTGTAACCAATACTGATCCTTTCAAAAGCTCAAAAAATTGATAAACCTCTAGCTATGATGATCAGGGGAATAAGAGATAAGACACAAATTACTAATACTGGGAATTAAGAAGTGATGTCACTATAGATTCTACGGATATTAAAAGGATAAGATAATATCATAAACAACTTTATAACAATACATTTGGTGTCTTAAATAAATGGAAAATTTTCCATTCCTTGAAAGACACCAATTACCATAGCTGACTCTTGAAGAAGTAGATCATCTGAATATCTCTACATCTATTAAGGAAATTGAATTTGTAGTTAGAAACCTGCCCATACAGAAAACTCCAGAAACAGATGGCTTCATCAGTGAGTTCTATCAAACACTTAAGGATGAAATAAAAGAAAATATAAAAGCCTCTCCCAGAGAATGGAAGAGAAGGGAACACTTTCCAATTCATTTTATGAGGCCAGGATTATCCTGATACCAAAGCCAGACAATAATATTGTAAAGAAAGTAAACCACAGATCAATATTCACCATGAATGTAAATGTAAAAATTCTGAATAAAATTTTAGCAAATCAAGTTCAATATTATAAAATAGATAATACATTGTGACCAAGTAGGAATTTATCTCAGGAATTCAAGGCTGGTCTAATGTTTGAAAATCAATCAATTTAATTTGCCATATTAACTAATTAATAGGAAAAATCATATTACTGCAATGAAGGTCAAAAAATCATTTGACACGATCCAACAACTATTGGTAACAATTCTCAGCAAACTTTGAATAGAATGAAACTTCCTCAACCTGAAGAAGAGCACCTATAAAAAATCTTCAGCTAACATAAAATTTAATGGTAAAAATATAAAAGCTTTCTTCCTAAAATTGGGAACACTGCAAGAATGTCCACTCTCATCACTTCTATAAAACATTGTACTGAAGGTTATAGCTAGGGCGATCAAGAGAAAAAAGAAGGGAAGGTAAGACAAAAGGAAGGGAGGAAGGAAGGGAGAAAGGGAGAAAGGGAGGAAAGGCAACCAAGAGTGGAAAGGAAGAAGTAAAACTAGCTTTATTCACAACCAATGATTGCCTATTCACAACCAATATAATTGTCTGTGTGGAAAGTATGAAATGTACAAAAGCAGCTAGTAAGTGAGTTTAGCAAGGTAACAGGATACAAGATCAATATACAAAAATTGGTTGTAGGGCACCTGGGTGGCTTAGTCGGTTAAGCATCTGACCGGCTCAGGACAGTTCCTGAGTTCGAGCCCCACATCAGGCTCTGTGCTTACAGCTCAGAGACTGGAGTCTGCTTCAGATTCTGTGTGTGTCTCTCTCTCTGTCTCAAAAATAAATAAACGTTGGGGCGCCTGGGTGGCTCAGTCAGTTAAGTGTCTGACTTCGGCTCAGGTCATGATCTCATGGATTGTGAGTTCGAGCCCCGTGTGGGCTCTGGGCTGAGAGCTCGGAGCCTGAAACCTGCTTTGGATTCTGTGTCTCCCTCTCCTTCTCTACCCCTCCCCCACTCATGCGCGCTCTCTCTCTCTCTCTCTCTCTCTCTCTCTCTCTCTCTGTCTCTCTCTTTCGACAATAGCCAAATCATGGTAAGAGACCAAGTGCCCATCAACTGACGAATGGATAAAGAAGATGTGGTACATATATACAATGGACTCCTACGTGGCAATGAGAAAAAATGAAATCTGGCCATGTGTAGCAACATGGATGGAACTGGAGGGTATTATGCTGAGTGAAATAAGTCAGTCAGAAAAAGACAGATACCATATGTTTCCACGAATAGGTGGACTTTGTGGAGACTAAGCAAAAACCAGGGGGGGGGGAAGAGGGGAAAGGAAAAAAAGACACAGAGAGGGAGGGAGATAAAACATAAGAGACTCTCAAAGACTAAGAACAAACTCAGGGTGAGGGGGATGAGGGAGGGGGGAGAGGGGGTGACAGGCATTAAAGAGGGCACATGTTGGGATGAACACTGGGTGTTATATGTAAACCAATTTGAAAATAAACTATTATAAAAAATAAATAAACATTAAAAAATTGAAAATTGGTTGTTTTCCTATTTTACTATTGATGAACAAATAACATCAAAGATATGAAATACCTAGGGATGAACCTGTGAAAAGGTATGACAGTCCTCTACGGTAAAAACTATGAAACACTGCTAAGAATAAAACAAAAAAGACCTAAATAAACCAGAGAGATATACCATGTTCATAGGACAGACATTACATATTGTTAGAATGCCAATTCTCCCCAAATTGATCAATGGGTTTAATACAATACCAATCAAAATTCTAGGAGGTGTTTGTATAGAAATTAACAAAGTGATTCTAAAATTCATATGGAAATGCAAAGGACCTAGTGTAGCTGAAACAACTTGGAAAAAGAATAGAGTTGGAGAACTCACACTATTTGATTTCAAGACTTACTATAAAATTGTATTTTAGACAGAGTGGTGTTGGTGTCAAGACAGACAAATATATCAATGGAACAGAATACGGAGTCTAGAAATAGGCCCACACACATATACGGAAAGCTGATTTTTTACAAAGGTATTAAAGGCAATTCAATGGAATATATATATGTATGTATATATATTATATAGATGTATATATTATTTTAATATGTAATATATACAATTTATTATATATTAAAAGTAGGGCCTTTCATTTTATTAAAATAGCATGTAAATATTAAAACAGCATACTAATCACTTCATACACACTGTGAGCTCTCAGGTGTGTTGCTGAGAATGTTTACATGTAAAAAAAAATAAATTTTGATCCATATCACATTTAATTCAAAATGTGTCATGAACCTAAATGTAAAATCCAGAACTATAAACTGGAAGAAAACATTGGAGAAGGCCTTTGCAACCTCTTCTTAGATATCAAAAGCATAATCTATAAGGAAAAAAGTTGATAAATGAGACTTCATCAAATTTTAAAATGTCTGCTTTTTAAAAGATACTATTAAGAGAATGGAAACACAAAACTATAATAAGTCATCTGCAAATCATATCTTCTATAAAAGATATGTAACGAGGGGTATCTGGGTGGTTCAGTTGGTTAAACATCTGACTCTTGATTTCAGCTCAGGTCATAATCTTGCAGTTGTGAGATCGAGCCCTGCACTGTCAGTGCAGAGCCTGCTAGGAATTCTCTCTCCCTGTCTCTCTGTCTCTCCCTTTCTCAAAATAAATGAATAAACTTAAAAAAAAAGACTTGTAACTAGCATATATAAAGAACTCATGCAACTCACCAAATAAACAGACAACACAAATTTTAAAAGAGCAACAGGTTTGAATAGACATTTCTTCAGAGGATATACAAATGGCCAATAAGCACATAAAAAAGATGCTCAACATCATTAGCCATCAGGGAAATGCAAATCAAAGTCCCACTAAGATACAACTCTATACACATTACAATGGCTAAATTCAAAATGGCAAGAATGTGAAGGAATTGGAACACTCATACATTGCTGGTGGGAATGTAAAATGGTGTTGCTACTTTGGAAAACAGTCTGGCAGTTCCTCAAAAGGTTAAATATAGAGTTCCCATATGACCCAGAACTTACACCCCTAGGTGTAGACCCAAGAAAAATGAAAACATGTTCACACAAAACTTGTGAACGAATGTTCATAGCAGTATTATTCATAACAGTCAAAAGATGGAAACAACCCAAACTTCCAGCAAGTGATGAATGAATAAACAAAATGTGGTATATCCATACATTGCAATATTATTCAGCCATCAAAATGAATGAAATACTGGTACATTCTACAACATGGATGAACTCTGAAAACATTATGTGAAATGAAAGAAGCTAGTCACAGAAGGTCATATATTGTATGACCCCACTTAAATAAAATGTCCAGAATAGGCATATCCATAGAGACAGAAAGTAGATTAGTGGTCGCCAGGATCCGGGGGTATGGGGAATAGGAAGTGACTGCTTAATGAAAATATCATGGAATTAGATAGTGGTGATGGTTGTACAACTTTGTAAATGTACTAATATTACTGAACTGTATACTTTTAAAGGGAGAATTTCATGTAATATGAATTATATCTCATTGAACCCATTATTTAAAAAAGAAAAAAAATGAATCTGGGTTATCTCCATTTTTGTTTAGCCTTTTGTATCTTTTTTTTTTTTTTTGGTATCACTTACACTCTTTGAATAATAGAAGTGGGAGGCAAGAGGGATAGTGCAATCCCAATCTTACTGTATGGAGTGACCTTTTGGAATTGGAATGCAGTGTTTTATTTATTTTTTTTAATCTCTAAAAGAGACCTTTTGTTAAAACAAGCAGCCTGAGGCAGACCCGATTGGCATGGGTTCAGAAAGGTCATGGTAAAGTGTCTGAGCACTGTGGGAGATGCATATGCATTGGCAATACACTAGCTCTCACTATACTCACACTGGTTGGACAGTGTGAACTGTATACCCAGGTGAAAGCAGCTTTGGTCATTGGCTGGAGAAGAAATAAGGGGAATAGAATGGGTTTTTCAGCCATTTTCCCTCTGCCTTTGTTCAGTCTGACCATCATCCAATGAAAATACCTGGTTATATAGATGACGGTTGTACAATACAGGTTGTACAGGTGATGGCATCACCACTATCAGAAAACCTGAAAGGTTGTCAGGGACAGGGATGACCCAGAATGGGTACTGGACTTGGGTTAGAGTCCCAGCTCTGCCACTTTCGAGCTAGGTGACCTTGGGAAATTCACACAGCCTCTCCAAGTCTCAGTTTTCTCTTCTGCAAAATAGGAATAATAACATTTACAAGGCTGTCTACGGATTGCTATAGAAGATGTATGTGAAAGTGCTTGACAATACTTGTTTGGTTGCATTTGTATTGGAAACTCTTGTAATCATTACTAGAACATCCCCAAATAGCAAGTTTTAATGTGTATAAACCATTCATGTGCCTGCACATATCACACATGCCAGAACAGGATTTAAACACTGCCATGTACTCCATTTACAACAGTCAGAATGTGTGAAGAATGTGCTGTGTAACAGGGTCGTCTCAGATTTTCTCATTTAATCCCTGCAACAACTCTATTAGATAGGTCCTTTGGGTTTCCCATTTTATGGTTAAAGAAATTAAGACTCAAAGAGGTTAAATGATTTAATCTTTCATGCCTCAGAATAATGGGGAAAAGAGAAATTGGCAAGCTTTTTGAACAGGAGGCAGAAGAGAGCAGTGATAAAGTGCATGGCCTGTCTGAATCTCAGCCCCACCACTCATAAAGAAAGCACTTGTCTTGGAGTCAGTTGTCTCATCTGTAAAAGGGAATGAAAATAATAGTACTCACCTTGGTTGGTGTTATAAGGATGAAATGAGTCAATACACATAAGACACAGAGAACAGTGTCTAGCACAGAGGGTTCACTATGATCAATAATTCATGACAAAATAATTTAATAATTTATGAAACATCAATAAAACTGTTAAGTTGACAATAATTACTATAATCTGTCTGATGGGATTTCTGTGTTTGCTTACTACTTAGCAGTTGCAAATATTGGGATTTCTTTTGGATATTAACGTGTTTTATGACAACTTCTCAGGGCACCAAAAATGGCTTTGTCCTCACAGTACAAGCTAGTTACCCTTACCTAGGGTAGATTGCCTTTATGCCACCTCTATGGAACCAGGGCCCAAGTAGTGCAAAGAACCTGTATAATAGGACACATCAAATGTATGACAAAGCTCAGACTGGAAATCAGGTCTCCATTTATTTAAGCTCACTTAAAAGCTAGTGACCAGGTGTAGGACTGGGAAGGACTTGAGGACAGTGGGACTACAGTGAGCAGGTTCTCCTAAGAGTTGGTTAAGGCTGTCAAGACATATTTATAAGAGAGGTATGTGATGTTTGCCTTGGTTCTTTGGCAATCTGCTGACAGGAAAACCTCTGTATGGTACTCCTGAGAATATTTTCAGACAAAGACAGAGATACTAAATATCTAGCCTAATGGAACAAAGAGGGGGCAATAAATCCCTTTTGGCATATGTTCATGGATGAGTTGCAATCACTATTGAAATTGCACAGATGTGCCATGGCTTGCTGGGGTCCAGGCAGTGTGAACAGAGTGGTGCCTGTGTCTGAGTAGTGGAAAGGCTCTTTCTAGGACCTACTTCCCAAAAGGGCTTGGGGGGCTGCCACTGCTTCTCAAGGGGTCTGGGTCAGGGAGGTGGGAAGATGTTTTTTGGTTTCTGTCATCCAGGAATTCTGCCTCAACATATAAGGTGCCGATAGATCTTCACCCCTTCACTCCTTTCCTGTTTTGGGCTTTAGTTCTTCAGCTTTGACCTGGGTCCAAAATCCTGGGTCCTGCCTCTTCCTCAAGCTAGGTGGCTGGGCACCAGGGAGCCACCACAGCATGTTTTTGGATCCTGAGCATAGGATGGGGATAGTTGCTGTAAGAGGGATGCTCTGAGCTCACCACCCACTTGACCTGCCAGAAGACCAACATCTTCTTGGCATCACAGGGTAAGGATTCAGCAAGTCCACAGAGGTTAGGCTCCCCAGGCCTTTCTCTTGAAGACTATACTCCACCTTCCCATAGCCTTGCTTGCTCTAGTGAAGGACTAGGAGTATAAAACGGCTCAGTCTTAAAGCCAGGGCTTTGGGGTTCCAGCCCTGGTACCACCAACTCACTGTGGTCCTTGGGTGAGTCTGAGCCTGTCCCTCCCCAGGGCTCGGTTGCCCATCTACAGAGCAAGGGAGTGAATGAAAGAGCTTCAACGAACCTAGAAAGTGAGAGCAAGGAGGTATCTTCATGGTCAGGGAACCTGTCACGGACGGATGAGGAAACTGAGGCTCAGAGAGGTTGAGGGACCAACCAAGGTGACTCAGGGCAAAGGTGGTTGAGTGGAACCTGGGCTCCAGGCTCTGTGTTGACTCTTATGCCAGGCTGTACTTCCTCTAAGGTCCCTTACAGCTGGAAACCCTGAGCGCTCCATGTGTGCAGCTACTGCCTATTATGCTCTCTGTGGGGGGTCCTTCCTTTGGAGTCAGTGGCCTCCAGCTGACTTCGGCAGGACCTCTGTTTAGATGGGGGCTACTCCTTTAGGAACAATTCTCCAGGGCTGCCTCCAGGGCAGGCTGGGAAGTTGGAGTCCCTCACAGGGAACTCTCCAGGCTTCATTCTGACCAGAGCTGGAACTAATCAGGGAGTCGTGGAAGATTTTTCTCACCTCCTTTCTCTTTGTATCAATACTCACCTTCAGCCAAGGCACCTACTCACCACCTTCCCAGCTGGCTGGTTCCTCCTCTCAGCTCTCCCTCTCCCTTCTCTGGCTCCTCCCCACCTGCCTCCCTTTCTCAGTTCCCCTGCTCCTCTAAGCTGCCCACCTGGCACTTCGTCTCATTCTTGGCAAGCCTTTGAGTATCCGCAGATATCAACATCTCCAGCCTCATCAGAGAGAACAGAGATGCAGGCAGGCTGTGCTGGCAGCAGTCTGGACCCCATGAGGGTGGAGGTCCTGAGCAAGTACTTGGGCCCTAGGCCCACAGCTGCCTGAGAGGATGTCACAGCAAAGAGAGCAGCCTGGAAGGTGTGGGCCTGAGCTGCAGGGACCATGTTACTTGAGAGATCTGGGGCAGTAGGCATGCAGTAGATAAGAAGCAGCTCAGATCCACAGATGGCCCCACCCCAAAAGACCATGTCTACACAGAGGGAGCCTCTGTGCTGAGATGATGGCTGCATCTACATAACATGAGGTTCTGCCAGGAGACGCAGGCTGCATCCATGTGGAGCTGAGCCCTCTAAGGAGATGCAGATGGTGTCCACATAGAAGGAGACTCCCTGAGGAAAAGAGGCCTATGTCCCCAAAGGACAAACTCTGCAAAGAGACGCAGGTGCCGTGTACATGGAGCCCAGCCCAGAAGGCAGATGCAGACTGCATTTTCGCAGGCCAAGATCTGCCAGAAGAGGCAAGCAGAACGAACAGAACAGCACCCACCCTGGAGACACAGGCAGTGCCAACACCAGGGACTGTGTTTCTTCCAGGTGATGCAGACTGCCACTGCAGACACCATGGCCCTGCACTGATGGCTGGTTCAACTGGGAATGAGGCCGGTACCTGGCAGCAGAGGCTGCATCACCTGCAAATGTGACTCTTTAGGACCTCCCAGGGCTCCCTGTGGCACATAGCTTTGGGTGGTGGTGCTTGGCTGGGTCAGCAGTGAGCAAAGCTTCCTAAGGAGATCCAGGTGTGCACATGCAAGGAGGCCCGGCGGAAAGGCTCAGACAATATGGGTACGAGAAGAGCCTCGGCAGGCTAAGGCAGGCCATGGCCACAAGAAAGGTGGCTCTCTGCCCAGGCACAAACTGTGTCTACAAAGAACTCAAGCTACATTTGTACAGGGCAAGACTACAAAAGAGGATGTTGGCTGTGTGGATGGATGCTCTGCAAGAGGACAGAAGCTGTGTCTAAGTAAGCCAAAGCTCTGTGTAGAGACATCGACTGAGTCTGCACAGAACCAGACTACAGCTGCCTAGGACCAGGTGGTGCATTCCCTGGAAGAGGCTGCATCCACCCACAAGGAGACCGTGTCTGCCCTGGATGAAGTTGCATCCGTCTTGAATATAGCTGTGTCTGCAGAGAATGAGGTTTTGTCTGCAGAGAACCAGGCAGTGTCTCCGCAGGCCCACACAACTTCCACGAAACAATGAGTCTTCTCAAGGAACTGCAACCTGTACTGGGACAGGCCAAGCCCCCGCCTGCATAAACGCACCAAACTGTCCCGCAGAGATGCAGCCTGCATCTACAGTGTACGAGGCTCTGTTAGGGACCACCACCTGGATCAGCACAGAAAGCCTCTCTGCACCAAATGACAACCAATATATGGGTGAGCCAGGGCCGCTGGTGGGTAGACAGCCTGTGTCTGCATGGAGTGTAGCTCTAAGCTGGGTCACCATGGAGCAACACTTCGCAAGTGCACTCCACCTGTTCACTGACAAACCTAGGCTCCATCTGCTAGCATTGCCTGTCTTTCCAGCCAGCACCTGGATAGGCTCAGAAGTAGTCACTGCAGGGGAGCACCGGTTGCACTGAATTTGGCCAGGGGTCTTTGTGGAGACTCACCCTATGTCTGCAGCACCTAGAGCTTCTCAAGGACCCGAAACCTGGGTGAAGGAAGCAGAAAAAAATGGCTGCATCCACCCGACCCAAGGAGTGCAGCTCTTCCGGAAAGTACATCCTGAGTTGGTAGAGCAGAAGGAGGTGCCACTAGACATTGCCGGCTGATTCTGCCTGCACCAGGGCTCTAGTTGGAGGCTCAGCGCATGTCCATAGCTAGCCCGGATCAGCAAGGGGCTGAATGTGGGCTCACTGAGGCCTTTTCCAGGGGCACAGATCCATGTTCAGGGTGCTGCTAAGAAACACAAGCAGGATCAGTGTAGCCAAACAAGTCTCTGTGTGGCACCGCTGGCCACATCTCTCTAGGGTGGAGCTCCAAGTGCAAGTGCGGCATGTACCTACAATGCAACACTGCTGGGTCATCCTCCAGTCCCAGACCCTTCCACCCCCAGCCACAGAAGACAGAAGGGCACTGCCCATGTGCACAGCCTTGCTTAGGGCTGGACCCAGCCCTACCAGTCACCAGGTTTGCTGTGCTCCATTCTTCTCTACCGTTGCCTGCAAGACTCTCCCCTCCTACCCCATTTCATCCCCACCCTGTCCCTCTGAACTTCATGCCTGTCCCCAAGGCCACTATGCAGTTCCCCTCCACTGGGTTCCAAAAGCCCGGCATTCCCAGATTTGGACAGAGTACCACATATACACTAGGGTACAGAGCTTATTCCCTTGTGCAAACCCTTCTGCAGGTTTTAATCCTGTAAAAAGTCTTCCTAATCTGAAATGCCACCAGCGCCTGGTTCTGTTTCTCTGTTTGGGAGATTCCTGATTCATAGCCAGGTGGGGAGACGTTGTGTGGGCCCATAGATCCTGGGCAGCATTTGGACAGGAATGGGTGTGGCAATAGGAGTGTTCCTAGCAGATAGCACCCCGTGAAGAAAGGAGCAAGAGTAGGAAAGCGTGGACTATTTTGAGGCAACAGCAAGCCATGTATATTTTCCAGAATGTGCTTCGTTGCTGCTCCTGGACTCCCTGGCACTTTGCATTTTCACATTTGTCTCCTGATCCCCACTGCAAAGTCCTCCTCAAAGGTGAAGCTCCTCACAGATGTCCCAGAGCTCCTCTGTTTTCCTCTCTCTCCAATCCAAACAACGCTTAGGGTTCCAGTTACACTCTACAGTGGCACTGCCCAATAGAAATTTCTGCCGTGGTGGAAAATGCCCCATGTCTTCACTGTCCAATACAGTAGTCACGAGTCATATGCAGCTGTTGAGTTACCAGCGATATGGCTAGTGTGGGGACATGAAGTTTTAATTGTAATCAATCTTTTTTATATTTTAAAGTTGTGGTAAAACATATGTGATATAAAATATGCCATCATAGCCATTTTTGGTGCACAATTCAATGACATTATTACATTCACAGTATTGTACATCCATCATTCTATCTATTTCCAAAACTTTTTCATCATCACGAACAGAAATTCTGCACTCAGCCTTTTTAAAATTAAAATTAGTTTACATTTAGGGGCACCTGGGTGCCTCAGTTAGTGAAGTGTCCAACTTTGGCTCAGGTCATGATCTCACGGTTCGTGGGTTGAATCTCTGTGTCAGACTCTGAGCTGATAGTTCAGAACCTAGAGCCTGCTTTGGATTCTGTCTCTCTCAAAGATAACTAAACATTAAAAAGATTAAAATTAGTTTACATTTAAATGGTAATATGTGGCTAGTTGCCACAAAGACAAAACAAGTCTAGAAACCAATGACCACCAAAATGACATCCCCAGCCTAGACTTTCCCTCTGCCTTGAGCTCCAGTCCTGGATACCCAACTGCCTAATGGTCACCTTCACCTGGGTGTCCTACAAGCACTTTAAACTCTATGAAATTTCCACAATTGAGCTCAGCATCTCCACCCCCACCTCCCAGTATGTCTCCCTCTGGACTCACTTTCTTACAAAATGGCAACCCCAACCACCCAACAGCCTGAGTCAGAAACCTGTGAATCATCTCATATATCCCCCATTTATTTTGCTTCCACAGTCAATTAGTTCTGAGCTCTGCTGGTTCTGCTTCCTTAAAGTATTTCATCTGGGTTCCATCTTCTCCCTCTCTGTTGCCACTTCTCAGGGCTGGCTCTCTCCTCCAAACTGTCTGACCCTGACTTTCCTCCTCCCAGCCCTTCACTACCACACCCCTGTCCCACCCAGCTTCCGAAGCCCTGCTGCTGGAGGCTTGCTGGGCTCCCAGACCCTGCCTCTAGCACTAGAGGTTCACTAGAGCTTCACGGCCTCACTATTCAGAGGATGCTGAGCCCCCACCCCACCCTCGGTGTGCAGAGCCCAGAAAGATGCTGTCTGTGAAGACCAAGACCTTGGCAAGCTTGAAAATATCAGGCTCTGGGACAGCCTCCCAGGCTAGCCAAGAGGTGATGGGAGAAAGCTTCCTACGTGAGGACTCCTATAGACTGGGACTCAAAGCCTGGAACCACCGCTGAATAGTTGCCTCAGTTTCACATCTGCAGGACAGGGGTGCTTATCTTCCATCCTTCAGTGTGCTGTGAGGATGAAGCAAAGCAATGCAGTGGAAGGGGTGTTCAATATTGTAGGAGAAGAGGTTATTGGTCCGAGCTCACAGGAGACATGTATGAATTCAAAATGCTATGGCAGCATCTTGGAGACTATTCCAAGAGGCTATAGACCTGCCAACTGGGGTTCAGAAAGAAGTAAATACCCTCCAGGAAAAGGGGCCAGATGAGGTCACATACAACTCCATTTCCAGAAATGCCTTGTCAAGCTCCAGGTATTCCCTGGGGGATGTCAGCTTGGCTAATGGGCAAGCCCCTACCTCCCAGCAGGGAGGTTTCTGTTTGTGGCACTTTGTCATTGTCTATCCTGGGGAGTTTAAGATGGAAATGTGTGCCTGCTGACTGCACACTGCCTGCTGGGCCCTAGGTGGTGGCTACTGAGGGACCTCTTTCTCCTAGAGCCTGGATGATGGTCATAAAGGCATTAAGAAGGAGTGAAGCTTTTACTTAGAACAGAATAAAGAAATTATGCACTTGAGAAAGTGAGTCATCAGCATTAAATGTCTAGCTGAACCTTCTGGTAGCAAACACAGCTTTTTTTCTGTAGGTTCATTCAGCGTAGAGAGCATCACTTCTGCCACGTTTAGTGAAAATGGAGCTCTTCCCACAACCAGCTCCCCAGGGGAACTGCCGTCCCCTTTGGTGATGTCTGTACAGGACACAAAGTAGGATTCCAGAGGGTGGTACCAGGCCCCCATTACTGGAGCAGGGGAGGTGGACCAGGCTACAAGGTGCTCTGTTTTGAAGACCCCGTTTTCAACCCTGGGCTAACATGAGTAGTAGTCAAAATGCATGCCTTTGTCTCAGGCTTCTGTTTTGTTCTTACTCCCTGGGACCACTAGCTGAGACTCTCCCTTAGAGAAGGCCTGGAGCCTGACAAAGTATTTCTGGAAGTCGAGTTTTATGTAGCCTCATTTGGCCACTTTGATGGGGGGCACATAGCCCAGGGGACAGGGGAGAGATGACTAATAAGCAAGTCCTAAATATGGACTTCCAGATTGGCTTGGCTGTTAGGGCTTAGACATCATTTGTCCTCTCTTACTTTATGGCTGAGGAAACTGAGGCTCTGAGAACAGAAGCAAATTGCCGAATGTCCCTGCACCCTACAGCAGCCATTGCATTTCCAATGCTGAACAGGGCTCCTTTACTCGAGAGCTGGAGAGGGCCATTCTCCAAGCCAGTATCTAATTCCCACACGAAAACCCACTCTCCATATGACTTCATACTCTGTAGAGTTTTAGCCTCTCCATCCCATGAGTTCAGTGTGCTTGGGCCCTGTGGGGATGGGGCACATGCATGCACACACACAGACACATACATGTGCATATGTGTGCATGCATGCACAAGGACCCTGTGCACACACTTTTAAGCAGAATGCCTAACCCTGAACAGAACTCTGGATCTTTCCAACCACCTGCCCATTCCTCCTGCATGGGTTATGAGGCCCATAGGTATGCCCTGTGACTCAGATATTTGGATGCAGCGTTCTCATTCTCCTTCTAAATGGAGAGGCCATTCTAAAAAGTGTTAGCTACATGGTCATGAAAAGAGAATGCAAGGGGACAGAAGGCCTGGCTCCTTTGTCAATAGTAACTCCAAGGCCTGGGCCTCAGGACTTCAGGCCTGGCAACTGGACTGTTACTTACCTGACCAGTGAAAAGATCCTCCCTAATAAGGGCATGCCCTTTAGAAACATGACTCTAGTGATAGATCACCAGAGTTTTGGAAACCATCAAATGTCACCACCCCTCCGCTCATTCTACCAATGGGCCTTCTAAGGCTGAATCAGTTCAGTGTGACACATGTTTTCTGACTATTCAGGCTGATTGACAGTATGAACTGAGTGCTCCTTCTCCAGCAGAAACATGAAGACCTCACTGTACTGGGCCCTTGGTGCCTTCCTGAGTAGTCAAGTAACAGCCCCTAGATGAGCACTCCAAGGATGTGGGACTTGTTCCCAGGGTCAGATTGTTCTATTTGGTCTGCCCTTCCTGATAATCGCATCCATAAAACTCAGGAGAGCCAGCTCTCCAGATCATGTGCTCATTTCAAAACCATCCAGGGCCCCACCTCACACTTGGAAAAGCAGGCACTTGGCAAAATTAAGATTGGGGGTGCCACACACAAAGGCCCCAACAAACATCAGGTTGTTGGGCAAATCAGGAAGACTATGCCTAGCAGGCAGAGGCCAGATTGTACCTCTCAGTCCCACCAGCCTGGCAGGAATAGGAAAGTATCAGTGACTCTGTTTGCCCTCACTCTAAATGCAGGTCAAGTCATGTTGTGGGGTATGGTGATCCGTTTCCTTCAAAGTGTTGGAAAAGATGGCTCTTGAGCCAGGGCTGGCAATTTCTTCTTCCTTAATTGTCAGTTCTACTATAGTCAGTGGATTCTAATCACATATGTACAATCTAGAAAAGTAAAGGGATATGGTGGAGAGAGGAAGCAAGAGAAAGAAAGTCATCATTCCCTTAGATGTTGGTCAGGGCAGAGCCTGTAACTGACCTCAAATTATGATTGAAGAAGCCCCCACTCACTTGCCCAGCCACCCACCTGCCCCAAGCTCCTGAGGCCTTCTCTGGATTGGCCCCCTCCCTGTTTACCCTACTGCTTAGCTCAGAAAATGTGTGTATGTTTGGCAGGGTGGGAAGGGGCAGAACGAAGGCACAGAATAAGCCTTTGAACAGCAAAAGGCCTTTCATGAGTAGGAAGAGGGAGTAGGTTTCCCTTGGGTGATTTGGGGGCCCCTTGCTGTTTGATGGACACTGGAGCCAGAAAGGCTAATCACACATCCAGAGAAGAGAATTTCTCATAATGGGGGGAGGGTTCAAGTAAAGACTGGACCACCATGTGTCAAGGAATGCAGCCAGGGCCAGGAGAGGCTAAGGCATGATGCTCCAGGGCCACTTTCCTTGGGATGCTGGGATTTCTCATCTTCCAGGGCTAGAGGCAGCCCTGTGGCAAACTACCATTTTTTGGCAATACGGCCCCCACCAAGAGGCTGGGCTTCCATATATCTCTACAAGTTATCTTGCCCCAGGGTTGTCCCGTGGCCTCTAAGAGTTCTCTGTGTGGGTGATAGCTCTACCTGATCCAGTCCAGGGACCAGAGTGGCAGGCTCTAGCCCAGGCCCCTAGGTGGTCTGAGCCTATCTTGTGACATATAATAAGAACCAGAGCAGGCTCCAAAGGACTCCACAAGCCCGGGGCAGCCTGGGGGTTCCCAGTCATGGTGGAAGCTCTGGACACCACAGCCTTGCAGATGTCAGACTGGTCTGTAGGCATTTGATAAATTATGGGAGTGGGCACCCTTGGTATTCCACTCTTCCCTGTGTCCCGCCTCTCCAGCTGCAGCTCCTTTCAGTCTCCCCACCAGGGTATTGACTGCCTGGCAGAAATCCACTTTCTTGCTTGCTTTCTCACCTTCTTTTCAGTTAACATGTTTTGGCTTCAGTTCTTTCTTCACAAAGAATTTCTGTCATCAGCAGTCGCAAAACACATCGCTTCTTCTCTTGCCGGCCTGTGTTACCAGGGGTTGTAGCTATGCCTCAGTAGCCAGCTGGAACCAGGTATGAGATGCCCTGTTTTCTCTGACATGCTCGCCTCAGCCTTGAGTTCATGTACATCTGGGGTAGGCTGGGTAATGCGCCCCCCAAGATGTCCTCATCCTAATCCCCAGAACACATAAATGTTACCTCATATCGCAAAAGTAAATCCACAGATGTGATTAAATTAATGATCTTAAAAGATAGAGGTGATCTTGGACTACCTGGGTAGACTTGGTGTAATCACAGGGGTCCCCAAGAGATGGAAGGGGGAGGCAGAAACATCAGAGAAGGAGAGGTGAAAATGGAAGCTGAGCTCATAGTGACACCCTACAGGCTTTGCAGATGGAGGAAGGAGCCATAAGCCAATGAGTGCAATGGCCTCCAAAAGCTGGAAAGGACAAGGAAGTGATGCTCAATAAGGCCTCCAGCAGGAGCACTATCCTGCCCATACCTTGACTTTAGCCCAGTGCAGCTCATTTTGAACCTCTGAGTCCTAAAACTGTAAGACAATAAATGTGTGCTGTTTTAAGCCACTAAATGTGTGGCAATTTATAGTAGCAGTAGGAAACTGATGCAGCGGCTAATGGTGTCTAAACACTACACGCACAACCACCAGTGGTCACTGTTTAAAGTAAGGTGCTATAGTGGACAGAGTGGGCAGGCAACCCTGATTTTGATCCCAGCATCTCCACTTCCTGGAAGTGGATCCTTGGGTGAAGTGACTTCACTTCTCTGAACCTCAGTTTCCTCATCTGAAAATGGCAAAATAAAATCATAAGCCTGAGTTCTGAAGCCTAGTTAATTGTCTTGTACCAGTGTCAATCACCTGCTTTTGATAACCGCACCAAGGTTATGTAAGATGTGAACATTAGGGTACCTTCTCTACAATAACATCTAATTTGAGTATACTTATTTATTTGAATTAATTTTAAATTATTTATATTATTATTATTATAATAGCCATTAGATGATACACTACCTTCAGAAATATTCCAGAGAAAGCCCCAAAGATGCACTTTCTTCATGGGTGATCTCATCAGAAACACTGAATGAGCATGGAGGAAAGGATACAGTACTGTTCAAGATCCTTGCCAGGTCTGGGATGTATTGAAATAAATTAGTGTCAGACATAGACTATATGAAGAAAGATGGGTGCTCATGGGATATCTCCTTCTGGGGGAGCCTTACTGGAGTGGTCTGCATTCATCAGCCTCTCAGGCAGTTCTAGACTTACTGGCACAGACCCTGGATATCAGGGGCTCCTAGGCCTGCAGAGTTCAGAAAGCATAGGCCTAAGGCAGTCCTCCCTCCACGTCCATTCGGTGCTATCATTTATGCCAACCTAGAGATACTGCAGAATGTGAGGGGGGCTCCCGGAGGACAGCCCTATCACCCCATCAAGCCAAAGTTCCAGGCACACTAACCCTGTTCTTCCCCTCCCTCCAAGTCACATTTGGCCCTCATTGAACGCCACCCCATCCCAAACATAGGCACATGGGGCCTCTTTATCTGGCAAAATCCCACTCCTTCCAGCTACCCTCCTAAGTCACCCTCCTCAAGCTGAGTCCGCCAGCCCTCCTTGGGGCCCCCTGTCTCACTCCACCACTCAGCATGGTAGACCATAGATGGTGGCCTCCTCAAGGATAGAGCCCAAGCCTTGGCCCCCCAGTTCCTGAGCCAGGGACTAAGGGAGTGCTGAGCTCCGACCACTGAAGGAGCCCTCTTCAAGTCTATCTTTTGTTGGTTGCATTAATAGGTGAGGTTTCAGGAGTGAAATGTGACAGATTTCTATGCATGGCATGAGTAATGCAGGGGCTTTTTATTGCTGATTACAAAAATAGCAATAATGTGGAGGCCCCCTATGGATGGATGACATCATGCTAGCCTCTGTGGAGTCTGCTGAGTTTTGAGGAGAAGTCACATTTTTATTAGCTATTTTGACTATGGAGAGGAAAAGTTGGTGAATGGTGAGCCTGTATCTTGCCCCTTTCCCAGGTCCCAGAGGCTGCAGTCTCCACTAGCAAAGAATGAGCACCCCGTCACATGCTATCTGCCCCAGTCCTGGGGCCTCTGAGAACAGTAGGGTGGCTTTTGCTTCCTAGGAGCCACTGCCATGGCCATCCTGATACTGATGGGGCTCCCCTTCCATCTACTCTCTCAGGGCAGAAAGGAAGATGCTCTTCTTGGGGGCCCTATGAGCAGCCTGGCACTCAGGGACCTTCCCATAATGCATCTCCTAGCCACCATGTCTACCACCTCAAAGGTGAAGCAGGCAAAGACCATCTCAGAGAACCTTGCCAAATGCCAGCTCTAGCTCTACCGCACAATTGATAGTCACACCATGGGGGTCTCTGCTATAAAAGAAACTTGGTTGTGATAGGGGATGTGAGGCTATTTTCCTCTCTCAATAAAGGGCTTAAAATGCACATGCTTTGCCACTTCCAATAGACTTGGCTCAGTTGAGCATATTTTTCCAGATAAATCAATTCACAGCAGCCATCTCCCAAGATGAAAGGGAGGCACTAGACTAAACAATCTTTGTAGGAAAGACAGGAAGTGAGTTTGCTGCCCCAGGTCTGCTGGCAGCATGCACACACAGAGGGACCAGGGAGCGTGTCCCTGAGGTGAAGCCCTGGCTCCCAGAATGGCCGAAGGATGGCTCTGTTCCTAGATAACACTATCCCACCTTTCCGTATGTCCACCCTGCTCATCTCCCACCTTTCTAGGCTGCCTTGTGTCACCAAGGATGAAGCAGAGGACAGTCTCTAGGACAAAAACACTTGCAGTGTGACTCTCCCCATCTATGCATTGTAACTACTGCTGCTGTTTGGATGGGACTTCATGTGGGGGTGAAGAGCACCGACTCTGAGCCATGGAACTGGCTTCTAGACTCAGTTCCTTACCAGCAGGCTGGGTGACCCTTGGAAGCCATACTACCTCTTCTGGACTCCTCTTCCACCTTTTGAGCAGAGATGCAGCCCCTGGTAGACCACCTCATAGGAACCCCCAGAAGAGCTGTTGCCCAGGGCCCTGCTAGGTCCTCACTGGCCAGTATTCTGGCATGGCAAGTCTGGAAGGGCCCTCAGAGATCAGCTACTCCAACAGTCCCATTTTACAAAGAAGGAAACTAAGGCCCAGAGAAGGAAGAGATTGGCCTGAGGTGCCTCCAGTCAGGAAACCACTTCCTTTCATTTCTCTCTTTTTTAAGTTACATGTTTTATTTGAAGTAGACTTATACACGGTTGTAAGAAATAATACAGAGATATGTGCATACCTTTTACCCCCAGTAAGACACACTTCATTTTTGCAAGTGAGATGGGGGAAGGTTGTGGATGCATGCTAGTATAGGGCAGGAGGGAGCTGGGAAAATAGAAAAGGCTATTGTTCATTCAAAGCCAGATCTGCTGTGCTTTATCTCAAGTTGAAACTGCAAAAAGAATCTTCCTTTTTTCTCTTTGTAGCATCCAAGACTATTGAGAAAGGGAGTTCTGAGTAGCCTGCTTTGCCCATTTACTCAGTTGGTTCCTCCCAGGCCTTCTCCCATCTCCCATGCACCCCCACTTCCCTCCATGTGAAGAATGGGAGGGACCCCACATGGAAGCTACTGTAGAGCTCTGCATCTGTTCTGCACTGGGGACTTCCCAGCGGTCCCTAAAGGGGCAGCTGTTCACCCCTCAAAACCAGAGAGGTACACTTAGCTGAAAATCACCAGTTTTCCATAGAAACATCATTTCTCTCCTGTACCCCCTCCCTCCCAAGTCCCCACAGACACCAGTGATTTCTACTGCCTGTCATTTATCAAAAAGACCAGCACTTGATTGTTGGGCTTCGATGGTCAAACCTGATCTTTATTTTCTCTCAAATTCCTATGTGCCAGCAAGAGACTAGAGTTCATCTTGATAGATGACAGCATTTAAGAAACATTTTTGGCTAAGACAAATAAACAAATAAACAAACAAAAGAAACTGTGTCCTCTTTTCATTCAGGTGGACGGGGAGAGTTAGCTTCTTGACTACATTTCAATCTGGTTTTCAGAGCTATGGGCACTTTTCTTCACTCAACTTTTGTATAATCAATGTCAGAAGCCAGCTCCCAAATGAGGCTCCAACTAGCTCACCTAATTTTGTTAAGTGCTCCTCAGGTAAAGCTTTTTCCTTCCCAGTTCCAGCGAAAGCTGAAAGTATGCTCCAGGGACCACTCGAGTGGGTGGGTATGGGGTGCTATCAGTCACACACACAGACAGCACCTGAGAGAGAAATGTAACCTGTGCATAGGTGGAAGGTAGAGGCCTGTCTTATGTGAGACAGGTGGGGAGGAGGCATAAAGGTATTTAGAGGAGAACCCCAGCCATATTCATTACTATTGGCCTGAAAAGTCTAGGAGAGTTCTGTCCAATGAAACTTTCTGTGGTGATGGAAATGTTCTAGATATGTGTGGTCTAATATGGTAGGTACTAGCCATATGTGGCTAAGGAACACTTGAAATAGGGCTGATGCAATAGAGGAACTGGATATTTAGTTATATTTACTTTTAATTTAAGGCAAAATAGTCACATGTAGCTAGTGGCTAACATAGCAGAAGAGTGCAGATCTAAAGTCCATGCAAACCCACAGCAAACCCCTTGAAATCTTCCCCCCCTTTCCCTACTCCATGCTGCCCCAGCCCCTGCAGTGGATACTTCCTTTCTGAAACGCTGCTAGGTTGCTTTTTCTTGCCAAGGATTTGGTCAAACCCTAAACATAGTTCCCTTTTCATAGACTGAGCGAAAGGTGTGGCCCAACTTGACCAAGCATCTCTTTCTGGGCAGTAGGAGCCCACTGAGCATGGTGCACCCTCGCAATTTTATAGGGGCTGTGGCAGATGAATGAGGCCCAGCCCCATGGCTGGGGAGGCCTGGCCTCATTCTCAGATTCAGTCTGGCCCTTAACTACAATCCTTGTGACTTCTCCCAGTGTAGCTGGAGAAGCCTTTCTCATGGCCTAGGGAAGGGGTAATGTGTACAGAGTTGAAGGGAGTGAGAAGAAGGAGAGAGGCTTTAGATCCCCTGGAAACCCAGCCCTGGATCCTGAGGAGGAAGCTGAGGACTCCAATTGCCTTGGGCCAAGCTGAATGGAGATATCAGATATCAGGGTCATCAAGAAGTCCCCTGGATATCTGAAATTGCAGGAGCTCCTGCTGGTGCCTTATCTAGCAGGATTCATTGAAAGCCTGCATGTAACACACAGAAGGTGTGAAATGGCTACCGACAGGAGCCTGGTGTCTGCAGCCCAGACCACTGGCATCAGAGCAGACACCTCTGCCCTCACTCAGGAAGGGAGGCGAGGTTGACCAAGGCAGGGCCTGCCTGTTTCCATCCCATGGCTTCCCATACCCCAGGCCAGTCAAAGTAGATCCCTAACTCCTACCAGAGTGTCCAACTCTAGCCTGGACCATGAAAACTTAGGCTGGGTTCTGGAGGAATGCATGAGGGAGAGATACCAGAAACTCTGGCATGCAAGGACTCTGACCTAGCACAGTGAGCGGGAGGATGGGTAAGGAGGTGGACAGTGGTTCAGAGGAAGGGTTGGAGGCACACCTTAAGGAATGGTAGGGAAATAGACTGGAAGAAAGAGGAATCAGACAGATCTAAATACAAATTCCAGCTTGGCCATGTACTAGTAGTGGGTGTGCAGCTAAACTTTCTGTGCCTCAGTTTCCTTATCTGTAAAACAGAAGTATAATACCTGTGCTTATGTTGTAGGGCTGAGATGGGGAACTACCTAAATGAAAAGTTATATAAAAAGCACCTGCTCCATACCTAGATATATGAGTGTCTTACTACAAAGTAGAGCTTCATATAACCGTAAAAGAAGGTCAGTCTACCACAGACCTGAGAAGAGAAGGGCAATCCAGACCAGGGCAGGGCAGAGAGAAGTAGGGGTTGCTACTAGGGAGTCTCAAGTAGGCCAGAGGGAGTAGATTAGGTCATGAGAGAAGAGGCTGGGCACACAGGCTGCACACAGACCACAGAGACCTTCGAAGGTCACGTGTGCTTTGGATTGAGCCTCTAGAGTGCAGGGGCCATGGAAAGCTTTGAGCAGGGAGCAATGTGGTCTGAGCTGTGCCGAAGCAGTATGACCAGTGAGAAATCAGGAAGAGGTTTGAATGGCTCATTCTGCCAGGCCACTTGGGGAGAAGCCTTGGGAATCCATAGCCCTGCAAAACTCCCAGGGAAGAAGAGCCAAGTGGAGCCCGCTTTTGTGGCTGTGTGGTCAGCCGAGGACAATGCTGGCACAGCCAAGCAGGAATTGCCAGAAAAGTGGCACCAGTGAGCTGTTGGTTCCCTACTGCCCATACCTCTTGAACATGGAGGGAAAGTGCACTATGGCTTCCACTTCTACTGCAGGCTTTTTCTTTTGAAATTCATGGCCTAGCAAAGTCTTTGCAAGCACCCCAAATCAAGGGGACCACAGGCATCTGGCTCCCGCACTGGAGTTGGGCCGCTACTCTGGAGGCAAAGTAAGTGCGCTCTATAGTCCAGTCTCTTGTGGGGACAAGATTGTAAGAATCCCCCATGGGAGGAGATAACTGGAGGGCCACATTTCTTGGGAAGCACAAGGATAGGTGGAGGCAGAGGTGGGGATCTCAGAAGACCAGGCCCTGGCACTGAGAAGAGATACACATGGACTGGCAGCAGGAGCCCCATGTCAGGCAGTCAGGCCAGTGACGAGCAAGCTCAAGAATTAGGTCCTAGGCTTGGAGTCTGCCTCCCTTCCTGCTCCATCTCCCACTATAGGCCCTCTGCTATTGCTTAGCACCCAAACTTCTGCCTACTGTGTTCCAACTGCCCAAGTGGCAGGCTGCTAGGCTGCCTCAGGGCCTCATGACTGGGAGCCCCACCTGACAACATGTCAATCCTGTGTGGAAGTGACTTAGGATGCTTTGAGGGTATGGACAAGTGTGCAGGGAGCGGCCTGTGGGAGGGGCTGAAAAGGCCTCGGTTTATGTGGCAAGAAGTGCTGGGGGCCAGGAAGCCTGGCAGTGCTGGAGCCTCTAGAAGATACTGAGGATGAAACCAAAGGGACTTTAGCCTTATCCCTTCCCTAAAAAGGCCAAGGTTTTAGAAATTAGCACTCCTCCCAGACACTCCCATTGGGAAGCTAAACACAGGCGCTTCTGGGGAACTGTCTTCCTGTGCACACTCCCTCTGTGTATAGGGGCTTTGCAGGCAAGCCTGCAGGAGCCAGCATCCTCAGTAGGCTTGGCATGGTGCTGAGATGGCATAAGCTCTTATTCTCTGGTAGCAACATGTGACTCTTGATGGGTCACTGGGGAATGGGCCTCACACATCTAGAATGTTCGGGTTGGTGCCAAGCCACTTTGTGATTTTTTGTCTCATAATCAAATCATGCAGCCAAAAATACAAACAGTGTGCCAACTTCTAACATCAGTATCACTTTACCCTGGTAACTAATATGATCACTTAAGCAGTACAATAATTAACACATTTGTGTACCTGTATTTTGCATATTCCACAACACACACACACAGACTGAGAGCTTGTCAGAGAGGGAGGAGACCTAAGGGACTTTAGGGCCAACCTCTACACTTTTGGGAGGGGGAAGCTGAGTCCTAGAATAAATGAAAATACAGGTGCTTCCTTTGAATTCGAGATCATACCTTATCATTGACAAATCCTTCACACCATCTCTTGAACTTTCATTTGTGCTGTGAGAGGCAGGATATACAGTCGATGAGAGCAGGTAATCAGGAGCCAGACCCCATGAGTTAGAAACTTACTCAATGTATGAGCTGGGGCAAGTTCTTAATCACTCTGAACCTCAGTTTCCTCTTCTGCAAAATGGGGACAATAACAGAACCTATCTCTTCAGGCAGTTGTGAGATTCAATGAAATAATACATATAATGTCTTTAGAACAGTATCTGGCACATGATATGGACTAAAACAGTGTTGGCTATTATTTATTTCATCTTATTAGTACCCACAAGAACCTCCTGAAGTGGGAAGGAGAAGATCATGAGCCCATTTGACAGATCAGAAAATTGAAGCTTGCAGAGATAGTGGTTTGCTTGATTTTATACAGCTTGTCAGTGGTAGAGATGGGAATCAACCCTAGATCTTTACACTAGGCCTAGGGCCCTTTCTGACAGACTGGGCACATCCTGTGAAGACCCCTCCTGCTTGCTCACCACCTCATTTATAAATAAAATCAAGGAAACACCTCTCTTTTTTTCAGTCCATTTGCAGTAAGAAAAACACCATTAATATTCATACTTCTCTAAAGATCTGCGGTGGCTTCTAATGCAAACATAGATTAAAGACAATGGTGGAACTTTTGAGTGACAAGTCAGAAACGTGCACAGAAGGGAGGGGTCATTTAACTGAGCTCTGGGTGAGACCACTGGCACCAAAATATGCTTGGCTCTAAGCTTCCTGGCAGCGAGAGCACAGGAAGAATGGGGCCAAATTGTGACCAGCACTGTCAGTAGGAAAGTTTCTGGATCAAGAAGTGACCAGGGATGGCTGGGGTGGCAAGACAGTTGTATGTCACTCTGAAGTCTGACACATGGCTTGGCTGCACAGGCAGAGGAAAGGGAAGCAGGCCCATGCCCAAAGTTTCCACCCTAGACATGCCATGGTAATGTAGACTCAGGCATGCCCTGGGAACACCTGTGCTGGAGACCTCAGAGGCAGCTGGGTTACACCAGCCATTCCCAGCAGGAATATTTTTTAAGGTAGGCATGTGAAAGGCCAGGCCCAGCAGGGGTGCAGAGGTCAAGGAGCTGGAAAGTGCTCCTTCAAGAGATGGTCAGGCCAGAGCAGCCCAGAGAAGGGGACTGTTGGCACCAGCAGGGAACAGAATGGAGTTTGTTCAGAGAGTGGCAGGAGCTCTGTCCTGGTCTGAGCAGGCAAGTGTGCAAGGTTACAAGGCTTGGCAGTTCTCTGCCCCACCACACGCCTCTTTCCTCAGCCACCTGGACCCTGGATGACAATTTTGCCTATGCCATCACTGGGGATGAGAAGACACTGAAGAGCTGGGAGAGTAGAGGGACCCCAATGGCTCGGAAACCAGAGACTCGGTGCCCTTTAAAAGTGGTGCCTCATCAAAACACACACATGCTGTTCTGGGTTGAATCATGTCCCTCCCCAAACTCAGATGGTGAAGTTCTGAACTCTAGTACCTCAGAGTGTGGAAATAGGGTTATCATAGATATAATTAGCTAAGTTAAGATGCGGTCATACTGGAATGGAGTGGACCCCTAATCCAATATGACTGGTGTCATTATAAGAAGAGAGAGACACACACAGTGAGAATGTCATGTGAAAATGAAGGTTGAGATGGGGATTAAGTCAAGGAGCACCAAAGATTACAAGTAAACCAGATGCTAGGGGAGAAGCAGGGAACAGAATCTCCTCATAGACCTCAGAGGAAACCAAGTCTGCTGATCCTTGATCTGACTCTGGCTGCTGGAACTGGGAGACAGTACGTTTTTGTTGTTGAAGACCTCTAGTTCGTGGTACTTCATTATGGCAGCCCTAAATCCTCTTGCACTGTCGGTGGGAACGCAAACTGATATAGCTTCTCTGGAAAACAGTATGGAGGTTCCTCAAAAAAATTAAAAATAGAACTACTGTATGAACCAGAAATAGCACTACTAGGAATTTATCCAAAGGATACAGGAATGCTGATTCATAGGGGCCCATATACCCCAACGTTTATAGCAGTGCTTTCAATAACAGCCAAACGATGGAAAGAGCCTAAATGTCCATCAACTGATGAATGGATAAAGAAGATATGGTTTATATATACAATGAAAAACTATTTGACAATGAGAAAGAATGAAATCATGCCATTTGCAGCAACATAGATGGAACTGGAAGGTATTATGCTAAGTGAAATAAGTCAGTCAGAGAAAGACGGATATCCTATATTTTCACTCATATGTGGATCTTGAGAAACTTAACAGAAGACCATGGGGGAAAGGAAAGGGAAAAAAATGTTACAAACAGAGAAATAGGGAGGCAAACCATAAGAGATTCCTCTTAAATACAGAGAACAAACTGAGGGTGGATGGGGGGCATAGGGGAGAGGGGAAAGTGGGTGATGGGCATTGAGGAGGGCACTTGTGGGGATGAGCACTGGGGGTTGTATAGAAGCAATGAGCCACAGGAATCTACCTCAAAAACCAAGAGCACACTTTACACACCGTATGCTAGCCAATTTGACAATAAATTATATTAAAAAATATGGCAGCCTTAGAAAACTAAAACACATGTGCACCTGCACATGTGCACGTGCATGTGTACACACACACACACACACGCATACCACACACCCTCCCTTCAGGTACAAATTCCCTTTTCCAGGCCTGAAACACAAAAGAGACACATTCCTGAAGAAGCAGGGCACAACAGGGTTTGAGCATGCACAAAATGTTAGCTGGGGTGAAACCATCTTCTCATTAAAAAAAAAATCAACTTTCCATTTATATTTTGCATTGATGCAGATGCATAATAAAAACAAACCTCCACCTTTCTATAATGTGCTATAGACTCAACGGCATGTTCACATTCATAATATTGTTTAAGCCTCTGTCAACACAGAGTGGTAGTTACTACTGTCTTGAGTTTGCAGGTGAAGAAAGGACAACCCAGAAAGGTGGGAGGCTACGTAACTAGGAAGCGAGGGCAGAGTACAGTCTTCTGTCTGTCAGCCCAGCATGTGAGTATTCCTGTGCTTTCATCTGGGAGCAGGGCTGGAAGAGGGCAAGTCTCATTGTTTAAGAAAAATCCACTTGACTTATTAGCACTTCTCCCTTAGTGTCCTCCCAGCCAGCATGATGGCATCCCGCCTACTTCAGTTTGGATTATTTTCGCCACCTTGGCTCATTATGACTGCATCTTCCTTTCCACTGGTTCCAATTGTCTTCCTAACTTTATCCTGGGACATTCCTCTCTCCCACTGGGGCAGCACTTGACAGGAATCAAAGCCCTTTCATGTTCTTTTTCTCATTATCAACCCACTGAGCTCTAAGGAGGCAGGCAGGGCACGTGCTGTTTCTCCTTACCCTTGTGGCAAAGAAAGGGGGGAGGAGTTTCCCATCATTATTATTCCAGTCTTCAGGTTCAGTGTTATTTTTATAACAATGAGTTTTGATTACTGAGCACCTACTGTGAGCCAGGCACTGCTCTGCATGCTTGGTGGACACTCTCATTGAACCCTGCCATCTTCCAGATGAGGAGATAAGACTGAGATAGAGATGCCAAAATCAGAAGGTGAGTACATGGTGAAGCCAGGATGCAACTACAGGTCCGGTTACTCTGTAGCCTGGTTGGACACAATCACCCAATGCTATTCCTCCTGGATCACCTCCAGAGACGAAGACATGAACGAGTGGCCGGGCTGACAACTTGTTCCCAACCCTGCAATAGATACTTAAGGAATGGCCCCAAATGTCCATTACCAGCCCGTAGGCCAGTAATCTATGCAGGAAGTCCCCTGGCTCAGGGCCCACCTCTTGAGGGCTATTTAGAGACTGTCTCGGTCCCTCCTTGTAACTCCTGAAACCAGAGAGCCAGCTCTCTTGTGGCCTGGTAAATGGCAAATACCCAGGAATGCTCCAGTGACACCTCCCCTCTTGCCCACAGCTGGCCTGGGGCCCAGCTGGCATAAACCACTGGCCAGTGCAGGTGACAGGAACCCTCATGAGTGAGTCATCCTTAGAACTCTTCTGGGCTTGACATGAAAGGGTCCATAGAAGCAGCAGTCATTCTGGCCTGAGATACCTCCCTCTGCTGAGAGGAACTAATGGAGCTGATAACTATGGTTGGTGGGTATGAGTAGAAGTGGCACTCAGGAGCCCTATCTGCTGAAGTTGGTGGCACAGCTCACCACCTGTGATGTAAGAGCTTAAAGCCTTAAAAAATAGTCCAGGGGGAAGAGAAAAATCTTCCTAGAGAAAAAGAAATCATTTTCTCTAAGAATTGTAAACTCTAGAGATTTGCAAGGGAACGGCACAGATGCTAAACTAACATGCTGAGGGAGAAGGCAGGTGCCAGCCTAAATAAAGAAATGTGAGTACATACACAGAGAACACGCTCCTTTATTTCCACAGGGAGGCACAAATGTATATTAATGAGGATTTTGAATGCCAAGAAATCAAATAATGACATAAACACCACGGTAAACACCAAAGCCCCAGAGTTGG
This sequence comes from Paguma larvata, assembly GCA_030068075.1. NCBI lineage: Eukaryota > Metazoa > Chordata > Mammalia > Carnivora > Viverridae > Paguma > Paguma larvata. The sequence continues at coordinate 117,963,176 of CM057830.1, read as the reverse complement.
CTGCGATCATTTACTATGGAAAGGGAGAGGACTTCGACTGTCCCCTGCTCTGCACCCTTCCAAAGTTTCAAAACAGACAATAGCTCTGCTTGTAGGATTAGAACTTGATGCTCTGTAAGTAAGAGAAACTCTTGGCTTTGATCCGTGATACTGGGGAGAAGCCCTAGAAAACCATTCCATGTGCTAAAAAAGCAAGGATGTGGGTTGGGATTCATGTTCTGGGCAAGGATCTCTGTATTAAGTCTTGAGGCAACTCTGCTTCCTAATCCCAAGGGGAGCACATACCTTCAGATGTGGTAGGAAATGTGGTAGAGAAAGGGAACCTAGAAAGGCCAGCCTATACACATGATCCATACACACAAGAGAAAGGATCCTTAGTGCATGACCTCAAAGAGCATTGGTGTGAGTGGCCAGATTGGCACAGATAGGCCAATCGCATTAATGCCACACAATCCTGATTTGGGCCTGTGGTGAATATCTATTTTTTTCTGGCTGCCCTGCATCTTAACTCCCCTTCCTGGCTTTGAGGAAGCTGAAAGCACCAGTTACTTGGCTAGCTTCCTTTTGAAGCTGGGGCACAGTATATCAATTAGATTTTGAGTCAGTGTTAATGAAGACAAACAGGGCCAGCAGAGAATCTGCCACAGCATCCCATTTCCTGGAGCAAATATACCTGTGGTGCCAGAGGCCATCAATGATGATGTTAGTGTACAAAATACAAGGTCTACCACTCGGTGGTGCCAATAGAGATGTTTTCACTGGGCTAGTTCTGAACCATGATTTTGTCTGTGGATTTGGCCCTATGGCCAACAAGCTTGATTCTTTGATCCTCCCAGCAATTCTGTAAGGTACCCAATATCCTTCCTTCCTATAAATTCCTTTATCTAAAGGCCCCAAATGTTGCATTTATCTTTCTGATTCTGTGTTCTTTCAGATCTTGACCCCATAATTATATTATTAGATCTTTAATATTTTAGAAGAAATGTACTTTAATATTTTAAAGTAGCAGTTTAATTTCTCTTTAGTGGGAAGGCTAATCCTCTATTATTGAAAGTGGAGGCCTCAACTTTTCGACTCTGATTTCCCCATCATGGACAGGTAGCCATAAGCCAGGGATTTACCTAGCCTCTACTACAATTCTTATTAATTTCTTTTTCATTCTCCATTTATCATTGTAATGGGAACTTTTTGAGTAAATGAACAGGGTCTAATTTATTAATTTATCTCTACATCCTCAGCACTTAGTACAGTGCCTGGCTCACAACAAATACTTAAGAAATACTGTTAGAAAGAGTGGAATACTTAGGCTGTGGTTCTTAGAAAAGAGGAGCCTTGTGTTGGACCCCAAAGGATGATTGGATTTTACAGAGATAAGATATAATATATTTCAAGTTCTCAACAAGGATATATAGGTCCTCTGTTATTCAGAGTTTTTAGTTGTAAGCAACAGAAACTTACTCTAGATGATTTTCTGAAGAAATAATTAGGTAACTAGAGAATAGGTTAGAATAAAATAGAATATGCACAGAGAAACAATTGAACAGAAAGGGACACAGAGGATAGAATGAGAAGTTCTAACCTATGTGTCATTGGCATTGAAGGAGAACATAGAAAAGGAAAGACAAAATGGGAACAGAAGAAATATTTGAAGAGTTGGTGGCTAAGGACATTCAAAAACTGATAAAAGGCATCAAACTGTAGATTCAAGAGGCCTACAAATTTCAACAAGGATGAATTCAGAGAAAACCACACTAAGGTACATCACAGTAAGACTGCTGAAATAAAAGAGAATGAGAGGGGCGCCTGGGTGGCTCAGTTGGTTAAGCGGCTGACTTCGGCTCAGGTCATGATCTCGCGGTCTGTGAGTTCGAGTCGCGGTCTGTGAGTTCGAGCCCCGTGTCGGGCTCTGTGCTGATAGCTCAGAGCCTGGAGCCTGCTTTGGATTCTGTGTCTCCCTCTCTTTCTCTGCCCTTCTCCTGCTCACACTCTGTCTCTGTGTTTCAAAAATAAACAAATGTTAAAAAAATTATATAAAAAAAAGAATGAGAAAATATCAACACAGCCAGAATTAAATTATATGATGTTTGGGGTTTACTTTGGAATGATGCAATAATACTGGAATAAGTTGGTGGAGTTAGATGAAAAAGTATGGGGAGTTCCACTTGGAGAAGTAATGGAATAACTGCTACCAGAGTAGACCTCCCATAGTAAACAACCATAAAGCTGGACAAAAGATATGAGGCAATTGCTTTCAGGCATTAGAAATTAGACATTAGACTTTAGGCAACAGGTAGTACAAGACTTCAATCCCTGAGAGCAAGGGATGAGATCCACAATTGCTCTGGCTCTCTGCATAGGGAAAATTTCCTAACTTCAGGCAAGCAAGCTGGAATCCAAATGGAGAATGGTGGTCCTACTGAGGTTAGGAGGCAGACATCAGAGTCGGGGGGAAGATAAAATGGCTGTGATCTGGAGGATAGGGTACTGGCCAGGAGACAGCTACAAGTTGGAGGAAGCACGAAAGATCCATATATTGGTTTGCTAGAGTTGTCATAATAAATTTACTATCACAAATTGGGTGGCTTAAAAAAGTTTGTTTCCTAGTTATGGAGGCTAGAAGTCCAAAGTTGAGGTGTTGGCAGGTTTCTTCTAAAGGCTGTAAGGGAAGGATCTGATCCACCCTCTCTCCTTGTGGGTGAATCTCTTCTTATATATCTTCAAGTCACCTTCCATTTACAGGTATCTATGTGTCCAAATTTCCTCTTCATGTAAGGATACCAGTCATATTGGATTAGGACCCACCTTAATGACCTCACTTTAATTTCATTACTTCTATAAACACCCTATCTCCAAATAAGGTCACACTCTGAGGTACTAGAGGTACTAGAGCCTTAAGCTATGAATTTGGGAGGAAACAAAATTCAATGGGTAAGAGTCTATGTAGGGTCCCCTGAAAGTCTTTGGCTAAGCATGGGCTATAAATAGGCAGGGTAAGATACCATCTGTAATGTCAAGAATGTAACAAAAAGTTACAAACATACAAGGAACCTTGCAAGTGTGAAACAAGCAGTTGGTTGCAATCAATCTTGATACGGTCAAGATGTTGGAGTAGCAAAGACTTTAAAGCAACTATGAGGGGTGCCTGCAGTGGCTCAGTTGGTTAAGCATCTGACTTCAGTTCAGGTCATGATCTTGTGGTTTATGACTTCAAGCCCCACACCGAGATCCATGCTGATAGATTTGCTCTCTCTGTCTCTCTCTCTGCCCCTCACTCACTCACACACACACTCTCTCTCAAAGTAAATAAACTTTATAAAAAAAATAAAGCAACTATGAAAAAATATATCCTAAGAATAAAAGGCAAATATGGTACTAATGAGTAAACAGATAATCTAAGCAGAGAAATGGAAACTGTCTAGATAATCAAATGAAATTCTAGGATTGAAAAGGATAAAAACTAAAATGAATAATTCACGGTATGGGCTTAATAGAAGTTTGAAAAAAGCAGAAGACAGATCCATTAACTTTGAAGACAAATTAACAGAATTTATCTAATGTGAATAATAGAGATAAAAAAAGTTGAAAAAAATGAACAGAACCTCAGGGACCTGTGGGACATCAAATACAATAATATGCTTGAAGTTGTAGTCTCTGACGGAGAAGAGAGTAAGAATGAGGAAGAAATAATATGTTAAGAAATAATGGCCACAATTTTCCTAAAGTTTGAGGAAAATGCTGACTTATAGAATCAAGTGGCTCAGTGAACCTCAAGCACAATAAATACAAAGACAATCATGTCTAACCACATTATAGTCAAATCATTGAAAACCAAAGATAAGAGAAAATCTCAAAAGAAGTCAGAGGACAAAATATACATTACATACATGGGAACCATGATACAAATAGTGCTGAAGCAATTGGATATCCATAGCCACTCTCCCTCCTGCATGTTGCCCTTTTGTAGCTACTTCCACTTCCCTCCTTCCCCCACCATTCCTTAACCCTGGTAACCACCAATCTGTTCTCCATTTCTATAATTTTGCCATTTCTAGAATGTTATACACATTGAATCATACACATTTTAAAAGGCCATTCATAAATGAGATTGGCATCTTCACTTGGGATAATTTATTCCCGTTATTGCATGCATTGATAATTCTTTCATTTTATTGCTAAATAGTATTTCATAGTATGGATGTATCACTGTTTGTTTAACCATTCACATGTTGAAGGATATCTGGATCATTTCCAATTGGGGCTATTATGAATAAAGCTGCTATAACATTCGTGTACAGGTTTTATATGGGCATATGTTTTTATTTCTCTGGGATAGATGCCAAGAGGGCAATTGCTAGGTTGTATGGTAGTTGCATGATCAGTTTTTTAGTAAACTGCCAAACTATTTTCTAGAATGTTTGTACCATTTTATGTTCCCACCAACAATATATGAGTGATTCAATTTCTCTGCATCCTCTCCAACATTGGTGTTGTCCTTATTTTTACTTTAGCTATTTGGACAGGTTTGTAGCAATATCTCATTGTGGTTTTAATTTGTGTTTCCTTGATGACTAATGATACTGAAAATCCATTTTGATTCACCTGTACTATCTGAGTGTATCTTTTTGTATATATTTTTAAGTGGTTGCTCTAGGTGTCATATATATTATGCAATTTAATTTAAATATGCACATTATATATACATATATTTATAAAATTTATCAGAGTGTGCAGGTGTCAATATTTACCAGTTTGAGTGAAGTGTAGAAAACTTACTTCTCTCTACAACACTTTACCCTCTCCTATTTATAATGTCTTGAATATTTCTTCCACATACATTTAGAACCCTATCAGACTATTATAATGGTTGCTTTAACTATCAAATATAATTTAGACAACTCAAGAAAAGGAAAATATGTGTATCCATACTTTTGCTCTTTTCATTGTTCTTTCTTCCCTGGTGATGTCTAGGATTCCTTCTTTTATCATTTCCTTTCTGTTTGGAAAACTTCTTTTAGCCACTGAATTAGGATAAGTCTGTTGGTGACAAAATTTCTCAGTTTTCCTTCATCTGAGAATGTCTTGACATTCCTCTTCATTCCTGAAAGATTTTGCTAGATATAGGATTTGGGGTTGGCTGTTGAGCAACTTCCTTCAGCCACTATGGCTTCTTCTGAGGAATCTGCTGTCATTTAAATTGTCTTTTCCTTATAGTTAATGTGCTTTCAAGGTGTTTTCTTTGTCTACAAAGAAGTTTAATTATGATATGTCTTGTCATGGACTTCTTTGGGTTTATACTGTTTGGGTTTTGTGTAGCTTCTTGGTAGGTTTATGCCTTTTGTCAAATTTGGTGAGTTTTCAGCCATTATTTCTTTGAGTACTTTTTCAGTCCACTCCCTTTCTCTGTCCTTCCAGCATTCCTAAGACACAAATGTTATATCTTTTGTTATAGTCCAACAGGTCTCTGAGGCTCTGCTAACTTTTTTCAGTCTATTTTTTTATCTGTTGCTCAGATTGAATATCTACTGTATCTTCAAGTTCACTGATTCTTTCCTCTGTCCCTTCCATTCTCCTGTTGGATCCATCCACTGAGTTCTTTATTTTGGTTATTGTATTTTTCAGTTCTAAAATATTTGTTCTTTTTTTAATTTTTAAAAATGTTTGTTTATTTTTGAAAGAGAGACAGAGCATGAGAAGGGGCAGGTCAGAGAGAGAGGGAGATACAGAATTCAAAGAAGGATCCAGGCTCTGAGCTGTCAGCACAGAGCCCAACGTGGGGCTAGAACCCACAAACCATGAGATCATGACCTGAGCCGAAGTTGGACGTTTAACTGACCATGCCACGCAGGTGCCCCTCTATTTGGTTCTTCTTGATATCTTAAAACTTTTTTAAATGTTTATTTTTGAGAGAGAGAGAGAGAGAGAGAGCAGGGGAGAGGCAGAGACAAAGGGAGACACAGGATCTGAAGCAGGCTCCAGGCTCTGAGCTGTCAGCACAGAGCCCAACATGGGGCTCAAACCCATGAACTGCAAGATCATGAACTAAGCTGAAGTTGAACACTTAACTAACTGAGCCACCCAGGAGCCCCATGGTTCTTCTTGATATCTTTTAGTGTTGGCATCAATTGACTGTCTTTTTAATTCAGTTTAAGATTTTTCTGGTTCTTGGTATGATGTGTGGTTTTGAACTGAAATCTGAATATTTTGGGTATTGTGTTTTGAGACTCTAGATCTGATTTACACCTCCTGTTTTATCTGGCTTATTCTGACACAAATTCAGCAGGGGAAGAGGGAATTTCTGCCATTTGTTTATTGCCAGAAGGGAAAAGTTCAGGCTCCCTATTCAATGTCTATTGGTGTCCAAGGTTGGGGGCTCCTTGTTATTGCTGACCAGGGGTGGGAGTTCCAACTCCCAACCAGGCTTCTACCAAACCTCCCTGGTTGGAAGTTTCTTTGTTACTGCTCTCCATGTGGTTTCCACTCACTCCACAGAGTGGAGGTGTGGCCTTGTTACTTCTGGGTGGTGATGAATGTCTTGAATTACCACTAGACCTCCTAGGCCACAGCAGGGAGCCTATGCGGGCCCTCATTACTTCCTCAAGGGGCTGGAAGTTCAGGCTCCCCAGGTGGTCTCCACTGACACTACAGTGAGAGGAAGTAGCTTGCTACTGGCTGAAGTGAATGTAAGTTCTAGCTCTCCACTCAGCCTTCCCTGAGCCTCATTACAGCCTGGAAAGGGTGGAAATCTAGGCTCCCCATTCAGTCTATGATGGTATAGGTATGGTGGGGTTATAGCTTTTTCCTGTGATATTTGGTTAAAGTAGAAAAGTCATTGTCTAAAAGTTTTCTGTCTTGCTGGTCTGTCCCTAGACTGGATTATCCTGTATTTTGATTGTGGAGGTAGTTATACCAATTTATACTTGTGTTAAAATTCACAGAATGATATACAAAAATGTTAATTTAAAAATAAAATATTTAAAACTGAAGAGCAAAATTGAAGGACTTATGCTGACGACTTAAAGACTATAGCGAAGATTAAATAATCAGGAAAATGTGGTATTGTTGTAAGGATGGACAAACAGATCAATGGAAAAGAATAGAAAGTCCAGAAATAGCCTCACACACATTGGCCAATTGATTTTCAACAAGGGAGCCAAGGTAATTCCATAGATGATGGCACAGACTTTTAAAAAATGGTGTGATTACAACTGAATGTTCATATAGGACAAAATGAACCTCAATCTTCATCACATACCATCTACAAATATTTACCTGAAATGGATCATAAATCTAAACATAAAAGCTAAAACTATAAAAATTTCAAGGGAAAAACAGGAAAAATCTTTGCAAGTTTGGGATAGGGAAACATTTTCTCTATAGGACACAAAAGGGATGAACCATATAAGAAAAAATGATACGTTGGATTTCATCAAATTTTGCTCTGTGAGAGAACCACTAAGAGAATTAAATGATAAATTTGCAAACCATTTATTTGGAAAAGGACTTATATTCAGAATATGTGAATGAGACTTACAAGTTAATAAAATCAAGCAGCCCAATTTAAAAGTGGGCAAACAATTTAAAGAGACACTTCACAAAAGACACACGAATGTCAAACAAGCACATGAAAATATAGTCACCATCATTTGTTATCAGGGAAATTAAAGCACAAAGAGATACCACTTCACACCTACTTAAATGGCAAAATCGAAAAGCTAGACAATAAAAAATGTTAGCAAGGATGTGGAATAACTGGATCCCTTAAACTTTGCATTGTGGGAATCCGAAATGGCAAGGTCAAATGGAAAACTCTGGCAGTTTGTTTAAAAGTTTAACATAATATGTGGGGTGCCTGAATGACTCAGTTGGTTAAGCATCCGACTTTGGCTCAGGTCATGATCTCATGGTTCATGGGTTCGAGCCCCATGTTGGGCTCTGTGCTGACAGCTCAGAACCTGGAGCCTGCTTAGGATTCTGTTTCTCCCTCTCTCTCTATTCCTCCCCTGCTCATGTTGTCTATCTCTCTCTCTTAAAAATAAGTAAAGATTTTTAAAAAAAATTTTAACGTTTAACATATACTAACCATAGAGCCCAGCAATTCCATTACTAAATATTACCCAAGAGAAATGAAAATATATGTTCACACAGATATTTGTACACAAATGTTCATAGCAGCTTCATTTGTAACAGTCAAAAACTGGAAATAACCCAAATGTCATCAATAGGTGAATGGATAAACAAGTGTTTCATGATATGGAATACTATACAGCAAAAAACCCTGCTGATTCATGCAACAACATGATTGGCTCGAAAAATTGTAGTAAGAAAAAAAAGCCTGGGAAAAAAGAGTACATATTTCATTTATATGAAATTCTACAAAAGGCAAGACTTATCTATAGTGACAAAAAGGAGATCAGTACTTGCTTGGGGCTGGGGTGGAGGGGTTTGAATGCAAAAGAGCATGAGGGGGCTTTTTGAGGTAATGGAAATGTTCTATATCAATAACATGGATCAATCTTGCAAACAATAGAAGGAAGTCATGCACACAAGAATACATATTGCATGATTTCATTTATATTTGGTTCCAAAAAAATAAGCAAAGCTAAAGCATTGCATGTAAGTGGTAAAACTAACAAGATAAGCAAGGAAGTGATTGTTGGAAAAGCCATGCAAGTGGTCTCTTATAGTAGGGAGTGGGGGTATAGTGCTTGGGAAGGGACATGTGCAAGGTGTCTGATGTGCCAGCAATGTTATCTTTCTGATCTGGATGGTGGTTATCTGAGTGAGTGCTTTATGGCAATTTGTTTATCTGTAATGTTTTGGCTATGTACATCTTTGTTATATTTTACAACTAAAGACATTAAAATAAAAACAAGAGCAAAAACAGTAACTAAAAGGCAAGCTGACACTGGTAGAAGGGAATGAGGCCAGAAGAGGTGATGGCTGCACAGAGTAAACAGTAAGGGCTGTGAGAATGGTCCTGTGAAGTATTTTTAGGGAAACCCTTGAACTTGGTGGGGGCAGATGCATGCCAGGCTGGACAGTGCATCTCCTTTAATTGCTGCCCCATTGTATACTCAGCACAGAGAATGGGCGGGCATACAGTATACTTACCCAAGACTTGTGGATACACTGGTGGTATTAGGGTATGCCATTACAACACGTCCATATAGGACCATAATCTCCAGAGGCCACCTACTAAAAAGCATCAGACTTGAAGGCAAGAGTCCTAGGTTAAGGTACCAGCCATGTCACTTCTAGCTATATGACCTTGGATAGGTCATTTCACCTCTCAGCAGCATTAGTTTCCTTATACCCAGGCCCTGGTTGTGAGGAGCAATGAGAGATGGAATGGACATATCCCAGCCTTTAAGAAGGGCGAGTGTATCATGTGTCTGTTGGCCATCTGAATGTCCCCTTTGGAGAAGTGTCTATTCATATCTTCTGCCCATTTCTTCACTGGGTTGTTTGTTTTTCGGGTTTGGAGTTTGGTAAGTTCTTTATAAATTTTAGATATTAGTCCTTTATCCGATATGTCATTTGCGATGATCTTTTCCCATTCCGTTGGTTGCCTATTCGTTTTGTTGGTTGTTTCTTTTGCCGTGCAGAAGCTTTTTATCTTGATGAGGTCCCAATAGTTCATCTTTGCTTTTAATTCTCTTGCCTTTGGAGACGTGTCGAGTAAGAAATTTGTGCATCTTAGGTCAAAGAGGCTTTTTCCTGTTTTCTCCTCTAGGATTTTGACGGTTTCCTGTCTCACATTCAGATCTTTTATCCATTTAGAATTTATTTTTGTGAGTGGTGTAAGAAAGTGGTCTAGTTTCATTCTTTTGCATGTTGCTGTCCAATTCTCCCAGCACCATTTGTTAAAAAGGCTGTCTTTTTTCCATTGGATACATTTTCCCGGACTTTGTGAAACTAAGCAAAAACCAGGGGGAGGGGAAGAGGGGAAAGAAAAAAAAGACACAGAGAGGGAGGGAGATAAAACATAAGAGACTCTCAAAGACTAAGAAAAAACTGAGGGTGAGGGGGATGAGGGAGGGGGGAGAGGGGGTGATGGGCATTAAAAAGGGCACATGTTGGGATGAACACTGGGTGTTATATGTAAACCAATTTAAAAATAAACTATTATAAAAAAAAAAAAAAAAAAAAGAAGGGCGAGTGTAGTAAAGTTTTGAAGTGGGAACACCAAAGGCTGCAACTTAAGGTAGCCAATTGGTTCCCCCACCATGTTCATCCATGGGTTTAACTGCCTCTGGGTGTGAATTAGCATGGTAATGTGAGGGGCTATTTCCAGCTATTCCAAGCTGCATATCTGAAAAGGTACCAGTTATTAAGGGGGTAGCAGGAATGATGGGGGTGGGGAGATATGAAAGCCAAATGCTTTGAACCTCTGCTAATTTCACTGTGCACAGTACCAAAGTGTAATTACCCATGTGTCTGGCTTGAAGAAGGGAGGAAGTGGCACAAGGTTGATATTTGCCAGGCCAAGCAGAACATCAATACCAAAGATGCTGCATGAGACGGAAGTCACCAGTGCTGCCTCCTAAAACTGTTCTGTAACATACACTGTTACTTCTGGGCTAAAGGAGACCCTGTCTGATGGTGGGGGTTGGGAAGCTCCCTGCCTACAGGGGCCTTGACAATACCAATGGACATTCAAGCTTGGAACTTGGGACAAGCTTTTTCTTCTGTTTGGGGAAGAGTGCCCACTTCCTTTTTTTTTTTTTTTTCCATCTGAGAGAAAGGTTCTGGATTCATCCTTGTTCACTGATAGGCAAGAACAATTAGCAAATTAAAGACTTAAGATAAGGGCTGGATGGCTGGTAATATAGGAATGGTATATGTCTTTTTCTGACTGACTTATTTCACTTAACATAATACCCTCCAGTTCCATCCATGTTGCTACACATGGCCAGATTTCATTTTTTCTCATTGCCACATAGTAGTCCATTGTATATATGTGCCACAACTTCCTTATCCATTCGTCAGTTGATGGGCACTTGGTCTGCTTCCATGATTTGGCTATTGTCGAAAGTGCTGCTATGAACATTGGGGTACACGTGCCCCTATGCATCAGCATTCCTGTGTCTCTTGGATAGATTCCTAGCAGTGCTATTGCTGGGTCAAAGGGTAGCTCTATTTTCATTTTTTTGAGGAACCTCCACACCGTTTTCCAGAGCGGCTGCACCAGTTTGCATTCCCACCAACAGTGTAGGAGGGTGCCTGCTTCTCCACATCCCCGCCAGCATCTATAGTTTCCTGATTTATTCATTTTAGCCACTCGAACCGGTGTAAGGTGGTATCTCAGTGTGGTTTTGATTTGTGTTTCCTTGATGATGAGTGACTGAGCATCGTTTCATGTGTCTGTTGGCCATCTGAATGTCCTCTTTGGAGAAGTGTCTATTCATATCTTCCGCCCACTTTTTCACTGGATTATTTGTTTTTCGGGTGTGGAGTTTGGTAAGTTCTTTATACATTTTAGATACTAGTCCTTTATCTGATATGTCATTTGCGATTATCCTTTCCCATTCCATCGGTTGTCTATTAGTTTTGTTGGTTGTTTCCTTTGCCGTGCAGAAGCTTTTTATCTTGACGAGGTCCCAATAGTTCATTTTTGCTTTCAATTCCCTCGCCTTTGGAGATGTGTCGCATATGTTTCCACGAATAGGTGGACTTTGTGAGACTAAGCAAAAACCAGGGGGAGGTGAAGAGGGGAAAGGAAAAAAAGACACAGAGAGGGAGGGAGATAAAACATAAGAGACTCTCAAAGACTAAGAACAATCTGAGGGTGAGGGAGGTGAGGGAGGTGAGGGAGGGAGGAGAGGAGGTGACGGGCATTAAAGAGGGCACGTGTTGGGATGAACACTGGGTGTTATATGTAAACCAATTTGAAAATAAACTATTATAATAAAAAAAATAGGAATGGCAACAATGGACCATATGCTATAGCCTTATCCATTTCAAAGGTTCATGAATAGCCAGCTGTATCATGGAAGGATCCAGGCTTCTTTTTAATAACATGTCATGGTCCTGATCATGCATCAAATGGCACTAGCACCTGTTTGCTTCTTGTCCCTGTTCCTCATATGTACACTTTTACTCTCAAGTAGATATAGGAATCCACTGCAAATAGAATCAGTTTTGGGGAGGAATTATGTGCAGATTCCTCCAACACACACACACACACACACACACACACACACACACACACACACACTATTCCATTTGGAAATGTGAAAACAATATAACAATTATCAAGACATTTAAAAAAGAAATCACCCAAATCATCACTCTAATATAGCTCTTTATATTTGGGCTAAGTGCAGCAAGTGTTTGTAAGTTGCAGGGTCACAATGTAAATACAATGGTACCTCTTCTTTACAAAACCTTCTGTTCCATGTATTCCTCAGGCTGCTGCGTGTTTCAGAAAGAACATATTAAATGGCCTCATAATATGCAATGGAATGGATATGCCATAATTTAATTAACCACCCCTTATTGCTGGGCAATTCATTTGTTCCCAGTGTTATATTACTACAGTCAATCTCATAATGAACATTTCCATGCATGTATCTTCTCAATTCTGTTGAAATGCTTCCTGAGGAATAAAATCTCAGGAGAGTGAATTATTGGGTTAAAGGGTAGGAACAACCCCAGGGCTCCTGCTTCAACTGACTAGGCTGCCTTCTGAAGGGGTGGCCTCCTTCCTGAAATGTGCATGCTTTCAGCACTAGCCAGCCTCTCCTTTAGCCCCAGAAAGCTGTCCCACGCACTCTTGGTGCCTTAGTTACTGCCTGTTGTATGAGGATCAACTTCTATTTGCTCTCTGGGTATCCTGCACCATGGTTTCAAAACAATGCAAACTTGTTTTAGGAAACAGACCAAGCCGATGTGGAATAGTCTCTGAGCTCCAACAGCTGAGAGTCCACAGTAATTATCTTTGGGGGATGCCAGTCTTGGGAAGTAAGGAGCAGATGTGCTTGTTGCCCTAAGACCACATGGCAGAGAACTTTCTCCCACTCCCTAGACAAGTGAACATAATGCTCTGACACAGGCAATCTTGCACTGACTACCAGGCTCCCCTCAGCACCAACTATATGCCAAGTCTGGCCATGAACCAGACATGGCCTTTGCCTTCAAAGATCTCACTACCTCTGGTAGAGCCAAAGGAGTAAACAACTAACAAAGATGCAATGTGGTGTCATGGTCAAGAGCAGATGCATTGCAAAACAGGCTGGCTTGAGTTGCGATCCCAGCTTTGCCATCTCTTTGCTGTAAGGCCTGGAGCAAGTTAATTTATCCCCATTTTTTCCTTGGTTTCACCATCAAAAAAATAGGGATAATATTAGTACTGACCCCCATTGGGTCATTATGAGGAGTTAATGAGCCAGTACATGGAATGCATGCAGTACAGTGACTACCGTGTAGTAGAGTAAGTGTTCAATACATCACAACTACTAGCAATGGCATTGTATTACAGAAACAAGGGAAAAAGTGAAATATTTCCTAAGAAGGACTCTGATAAAGTACATAAAAACCCATTATTCCTGCCTGGAGAAACAGGAAATGCTTTTTGCTCCCCTTTTCCCCTGGTAGCAGGAGGTGCTAGGAGACACCAGTAGGCAAGAGGATCCAGTCTCTCCCATCAGACCCAGAATAGGAAGGTGTGTTGGTGAACTCCAGTGGGCAGCCTTGAGGGTCTGGGGAGGAGAAGGCCTCAATGACTTGGGGCTGCTTAAAAAACCATTCACAGAAGCTTCCACTGTTTCTGCCTATGTTATTTCTACCAGGAGAGAAAAGTAATGCAGCCCAGCTGACTAGTCTTTCTCAAGTGCTAAATTGACCTTCTTGATTAGAAAAACACAGCCCTGGGCGGACAGCCTTTCCAGCAATCAGTGCTAATACAAGGCCCAGCTGAGGAATACAGCAGGCCAGGCCTCACGCCCAGTGCCACGAAGCCTTCTGCCTTATTCAGTACATGGTCCAGAGATATAAAAGAGCTGCTTTAATAGTAGAACTACTTAGAGGCAACATTTACAAGTGCCGGTGATGCCTTCTGTGCAATGAAAGGAACATGAGTGGGGTAGCTTCTCCTTTTGGCACCCCAGAGTCCCTGAGGTTAACTTTCCCAAAGGAAAATCCATTGAGAATGGCCTTGAACTATCATGACCAGCAGCACAGACATACAGGTCACAAAGGTATCTATCACTACTGTGGTTGACCTGCACTCTCCATCAAAACTTTGTACTCATTTCTTCTGGGAACAATCTGGTTTCCTCTCATGACTGGTACTTATTGTCTGCATCCATAACTTTCTATCCAATTTACCCATTTCTTATTGAACCTTCTATTTAATGCTCTTTGCCTGGACATCTACTGTGGCAGATGTAGACCTGAAACAGATGCCATCCTTTTCCCTCAAAAGTAACTTCAGCAGAATCATCATCTATTAGAGCAATGCAGTTCCTAGGTAATCATCCACTTCAGCATTACCCAAAGTATATTTCACAAATGTTTGTTCCATAAGATTCTAATACATGCTCAGCTCCAAAAGGTTGTATGATGATAAAGTTTAAGTAAAGCTGAGTGAAGGAATGTTAACAGGTTTTCTTGATTACCACAGAGCCTGTGACATGCCAGCATGCATCATGACTCTCCAATACAGGCTAGTGAATGCAACATTCCCCAAACACAGTGAACTCCAGATTCATGTGGAAAAAGCATTTCATGAGACTAGGAGTCCAGACACCTGTTGGGAAACACAGAACTATTCCAATCCCCTTATATTTTTAGATGAAGGGACTGAGGCCCATAGAAGGAAAGAAACTTACCTGAGCTTACCCAGGGATTCTGTGGCAGGGCCACACTAATGCTGCTTGTAGTGCCTTCAAAAAGGCCATCTCTAAAACCCTCAGTTTTTCAGATTGGGGAACCATTAGAAGGTTTTAAGCATGGGGGTGATGTGGTTGAATTAGCATTTTAGGTAAACTGCTCTGGCCCATGTGTAGAGGAGGATCTAGGGGAGTTAATGAAGGGACAATTAGAGTAATACAG
Organism: Paguma larvata; assembly: GCA_030068075.1. Taxonomy (NCBI): domain Eukaryota; kingdom Metazoa; phylum Chordata; class Mammalia; order Carnivora; family Viverridae; genus Paguma; species Paguma larvata. Next base: position 117,948,122 of record CM057830.1, on the reverse strand, counting down.
GCAAAAGATAATAAAGACCTAAATTAGAGCAGTTATGGGAGTGTTTTTGAGTAGGAGCTAGGTTCTAGAAATAATTAGGAAATAGACTGTCAGAACTTGATGGGCAATTAGATAGGGGAGACGAACATTAAGGGTGATGCTGAGAAATGTGGCCTGGGTGACCAGGTAGGTATTGGTGCCATGCACTGAAGAAAAAGCTAGTTGGATGTGGTTAGAGGGTGTTGAAGATTTACATTCTAGTGGTTGTGGGATGTTCAGTGTAGATATCCAACAAGCATTTGGCTTCATGGAGAAAGGTTCAGGCTAGAGACCAAAATTGGGAAGATAACTGCATATAGATGGAAGTTAAAGCACAAGAAAGGAAGAAATGGCCCAGAAAGAACCTGTAGAGGGAGTAAAAGCAATGGGCCAAGAAACTCAATTCTGGCCTCTAGAGAACTAACCACTTAAACCTTACCCTTACCTCGAGGTTCTCCTCAAACAGCACCTACTTCAGCTAGACTCACCAAGAAAAAAAAAAAGACAGGGCTTAAATAAATGAAATCAGAAATGAAAGAGAAGTTATAACTAATACCACAGAAATACAAAGGATCATAAGAAACTACTACAAACAAATATATGCCAACAAATAGGACAAACTAGAAAAAAATGCATAAACTTCTAGAAACACACCATCTTCCTAGACTAAATCATGAAGAAATAGAAAAATGTGAATAGACCATTTTCTAGTAAGAAGGTTGAATCAGTAATCAAAAACTTTCCAACAAACGAAAGCCCAGGACCAGATGGTTTCACTGGTGAATTCTACCAAACATTTAAAGAAGATGTAATACCTAACCTTTTCAAATTCTATCAAAAAAGCTGAAGAGGAGGAAATGCTTCCAAACTCATTTTAAGAGGCCAGAATTACCCTGATAACAAAACCAGACAAGGACACCACACCACAAAAAAGGAAAATTACAAGCAAATATCCTTGATAAACATAGATTCAAAAATCCTCAACGAAATATTAAATTCAACAATGCATTGAAAGGATCATACACCATGATTAAGTGGGATTTATTTTAGGGGGTCAAGGATGGTTCAATGTCTGCAAATCAATCAACATGATATATGACAAAGGAGCCAAGAACATATAATAGAGAAAGGATTCTCTCTTCAATAAATGGTGCTGGGAGAACTGGACAGCCAAATGCAAAAGAATGAAAATAGACCGGTATTTTACACCATACATAAAAATGAACTCAAAATGGATTAAAGACTTGAATGTAAGACCTGAAACTATAAACTTTATAGAAGAAAACGTAAGCAGTAAGCTCCTTGACATTGATCTTAGCAATGTGTTTGTTGATCTGACTCCAAGGGCAAGGGAAACAAAAGCAAAAATAAACAAATGAGACTATATCAATCTAAAAAGCTTCTACACAGCAAAGGAAACCATCGTCAAAATGAAAAGCCACCCTACAGAATGGAAAGGGATCTTTGCAAACCATATATCTGATAAGGGGCTAATAACCAAAAAATATAAGGAGCTCATACAACTCAACAATAAAAACACAACAAACAAGCCAATTAAAAATTGGGTAGAGGATCTGAATAGATATTTTCCAAAGACATACAGATGGCCAACAGGCACATGAAAAGATGTTCAACGTCACTTACCATCATGGAAATGCAAATCAAAACTGCAATGAGATATCACCTCACACCAGAAACAAGAAAAATCAGGTGTTGGCAAGGATGTCAGAAAAAGTAACCTTCTGCACTTTGGTGGGAAGGTAAACTGGTGCAGCCACTGTGGAAAAAAGTATGGAGGTTCCTCGAAAAGTTACAATTGGAATCACCCTATGATCCAGCAATTGCACTACTGGGCATTTACCCAAAGAATACAAAAACACTAATTCAAAGGGACACATTCACCCTTATGTTTATAGCAGCCAAGATACAGAAGCAGCCCAAGTGTCCATCGACTGATGAATGGATAAAAAATATGTGAGGTGTTTTATATATATATATGTATATATATATATATATATAAAGATGTGAGGTGTTATATATATATATATACACACACATATATATATATAAGACTATATATATAAATAGAGAGAGAGAGAGAGAGAGAGACAAATACCATATGATTTCACTCATATGTGGAATTTAAGAAACAAAAAAAGTGACTAAAGGGAAAGAGAAAGAGAGACATACCAATAAACAGACTCTTAATTATAGAGAACAAACTGATGGTTACCAGAAGGGAAGGGGATAGTGGGATGGGTTCAATAGGTGATAGGTATTAAGAAGGGCATTTGTCATAATGTCATGATGAGCACTGGATGATGTATGGAGCTGTTGGATCACTATATTGTACACCCGAAACTAATATAATGCTATGTTAACTAACTGGAATTAAAATAAAATAAAAACTTTAAAAAAGACAATAAATAATTAGCATTGGAGAGAATGCAGAGAAAAGGGAACCCTTGTACACTGTTGGTGGGAATGTAAATTGGTGCAGCCACTATGTAAAAACAGTATGGAGAGTGATAAACAACCTAAGTGTCCATCAATGGATGAATGGATAAAGAGGATGTGGTGTGTGTGTGTGTGTGTGTGTGTGTGTGTGTGATAAAGAAGAATGAAATCTTGCCATTTGCACAGACATGGATGGACCTTAAAGGTATCATGTGATGTGAAATAAGTCAGATGGAGAAAGACAAATACCATGTGATTTCATTATATGTGGAATCTAAGATAAAACAAAACAAATGAACAAACCAAACAAACAAACAAAAAAACCCAAATGCATAGATACGGAGAACAGATTGATGATTACCAGAGGGGAAGGGGAATGGGTGAAGGGGGTCAACTGTATGGTGACGGATGGAGACCAGAGTTGTCGTGGTGACCACTTTGTAGTGTATACAGATTTGAATTACAATGCTGTACATCTGAAACTTACATAATATTCTACACCAATTTTACTTCAATAAAAAAATCTACATATAAAAAAAGAACCAGAAAAATGTACAAAAAACTCAAGATAAAAGACAATTAATTGAGCTGACCCAAATGTTGAGATTAGCAGACAAAGGTTTTAAAAGTAGCAATTATAGCTATTCTGAAGAACATAAAGGGAAATATGCTTGTAATGAATGAAAAGACAGAAAATATCAGAAAAGAAATAAAAACTATAATAAAGAACAAAATGGAAATTTTAGAACCAAATCATACAATATCTGTAATGAATTCACTGAATAGGCTTAACAACAGAATGGAAATGACAGAAGAGTCAGAAAAAATGAAGGTAGATTAACAGAATTATGCATTCTGAGGAATAGAGAGAAAAAATAAAGGGGGAAAAAACCACCCCAGAGCCTCAGGGACTTATGGGACATTGTGAAAACATCCAAAATATATATAGCTAGAGTCCTGGAAGGAAATGAAAGGAGATAAACTAAAAAATAAATATTTTTTTGAAAAAAGGAATGGCAATAAATTTCCTAAATTTTATGAAGGACATAAAATCATAGATTCAAGAATCCCAGTGAATCCCAACCAAGATAAACACAAAGAAAATCCTACCTACCACATCACAACCAAGCCACTAAATAATCAAAGGTCAAGATAAAATTTGAAAGCAGTCAGAGGAAAATGACATACAGAGACACCAAACTCAGTACACATAAAATATAATAAAGGCTCAAAGACAGGGAACGACATCTTCACAGTAATGAAAGAACACAATCAAGAATTTTATATGCAGCAAAAAACAAGAAAGAAGATGAAATAAAGGCCAAGGCTTTTATTTTTTTTAGGTAAAAGATAATGAATGGAACTAATCACCAGCAGATTTGCATTACAAGAAATGTTGAAAGAAATTCTTCAGGCTTACAGGAAATTATACTAGATGAAAACTTGGACTGATAGAAGAAATGAAGAGTACAAGAGTACTGGAAATGGTAAATATAATTTTCCTCTTAATTTCTTTAAAAAATATCTGATTGTTTTAAGCAAAAATTCTAACATCGTATTATGGAGTATATAATGTCAGTAATATGTAATACATATGACAATTATAGCATAAGAATTGGGAGAGGGTAGAGATACAGAGCTGCAAGTTCTCCATGTTTGACATAAAATGGTACAATGTTATCTGTCTTTTTCTGACTGACTTATTTCACTTAACATAATACCCTCCAGTTCCATCCATCTGGCTACACATGGCCAGATTTCATTTTTTCTCATGGCCACGTAGTCGTCCATTGTATATAAGTACCATAACTTCTTTATCCATTCGTCAGTTGATGGGCACTTGGTCTCTTTCCATGATTTGGCTATTGTCGAAAGTGCTGCTATGAACACTGGACTTTGTGAGACTAAGCAAAAACCAGGGGGAGGGGAAGAGGGGAAAGGAAAAAAAGACACAGAGAGGGAGGGAGATAAAACATAAGAAACTCTCAAAGACTAAGAAAAAACTGAGGGTAAGGGGGATGAGGGAGGGGGGAGAGGGGGTGATGGGCATTAAAAAGGGCACATGTTGGGATGAACACTGGGTGTTATATGTAAACCAATTTGAAAATAAACTATTATAAAATTTAAAAAATGGTACAATGTTATCTAAGTACATTGTGAAAAGTTTTGAGGGCAAAGAGGTATGGCTAAAATGAATGAATGACATAAAATGAAAATCTATAATATGGCCAAATAATCCAAGAGAAGGCAGAAAAAGAAGAACATAGCAGCAAACAGAAGGGGAAATAGAAAACAAATACTAAAAACAAAAGACCTAAATCTAAACTTATCAAGAATTCTATTTAAAGTTGTTATGAGCTCAACTGTGTCCCAGCCACCTCCAAACTCATATGATGAGGTCCTAACCTGTGTACCTCAAAATGTGACTGTATTTGGAGATATGGCCTTTGAAGAGACTCTTAAGTTAAAATGAGGTTAGAATGGTGGGCCCTAATCCAATCTGACTGTTTTCCTTGTGAGGAGAGGAAATTTGGACACTCAGAGACACCAGGGATGTGCATACAAAGAGGAAAGACCATGTGAAAATACAGCAATAAGGTAACCATCTATAAGCACTGTTGGTGGGAATGCAAACTGGTGCAGCCACTCTGGAGAACTGTGTGGTGGTTCCTCAAAAAACTGAAAATAGAACTACCCTATGATGCAGCAACAGCACTGCTAGGAATCTACCCAAGAGATACAGGAGTGCTGATGCATAGGGGCACGTATACCCCAATGTTTATAGCAGCCCTTTCAACAATAGTCAAATCATGGAAAGAGACTAAGTGTCCATCAACTGATGAATGGATAAAGAAGTGGTATATATATACAATGGAATACTACGCAGCAATGAGGAAGAATGAAATCTGGCCATGTGTGGCAACATGGATGGAACTGGAGGGTATTATGCTGAGTGAAATAAGTCAGTCAGAGAAAGACAGATACCATATATTCCCACGCATAGGTGGACTATGCGAGACTTAACAGAAAACCAGGGGGGAGGGGAAGAGAAGGAAAAAAGCCACAGAGAGGGAGGGAGATAAAACATAAGAGACTCTTAAATACTAAGAACAAACCGAGGGTTGAGGGAGGTATGGGAGGGGGTAGAGTAGGTGATGGGCACTGAGCAGGGCACAGGTTGGGATGAGCACTGAGTGTTGTATGGAAACAAATTTGACAATAAAAAAATAAAATAAATAAATAAATGAATAAATAAAAAATAACTAAACCAAAATTAGTAAAAACATAGATGATCTGAATAACATTATCAACCACCTTGACATAAATAATATTTATAAAGCACTATACCCCAAAAAAGAAGAATACAAATTTTTTTTTCAAGTATACATGGTGCATTCAACAAGACAGATTGTATGTTGGGCCATAAGCCATGTCTAAGTAAATCTGACAGAAATGAAATCATATAGTGTATTTTCTCAGTCCAAAATGGAATTAAGTAAGAAGTCAATAACAATAACATAACCAAACAACCCTAAAATATTTGGAAATTAAGCAATACACATCTAAATAACATAAGAGTCAAAGAAGAAATCATAAGGGAAACTAAAAGATATTCTGAAGTGCATGACAATAAAAACATGATATATTAAAATTTGTGGGAAGAAGGTGAAGCAGCGTTTAAAGAAAAGCTTGTAACTTCAAATGTTTATATTATAAAAGAAAAATGGTTTAAAATTAATGACCAAGTTTCCACACTAAGAAGGCAGAGAAAGGTGAGCAAAGTAAACCCAAAATAAATAAGAATAACTTTATAGTGGAGAAACCTGGCAAATACTACCTCAGCCAGGGATCAAGATCAATATCAATAGTGATAAGTCATGTTGATATAATGTGATGAAAATGGCACTCTACCTCCATGGTCTTACATAAACCCATAAACCCAATCCAATTATGAGAAAAACATGAGACAAATCCCAGTAGGAGGACATCCTATAAAACACCTGACCAGTACTTCTTAAAACTATCAAGATCATCAAAAATAAGAAAAGTGGGAAATTATGTCATCCAAGAGGAGTCGAATGAGACAGGATAATTAAATGTAATATGATATCCTTGATAACATTCATAACAAAAAATGGACATTAATAAAAGGACAAAAGGAAATATGAATAAAGTATAGATTTTAGTTAGTAATAATGTATCAGTCTAGGTCTATTAATTGTCACAAAAGTACCATACTAATATAAGGTATTAATAACAGAGGAAACTGGGTGAGAGGTATATAAAAATTCTCTGTATTATCTTCTCAATTTTTCTATAAATCTAAAACTGTTCTAAATAATAAAGTCTTTTTTTTAAAGACATTGTTAAGGAAATGTAGAGATGAGTCAATGACTAGGAGAAAGTACTTGTAAAATATATATCTGACAAAGGACTGGTATCCAGGATATTTAAAAGAAAGACTCCTGAAAGTCTATAATAAAAATACAAACAACTCAGTAAAAATGGACACAAAGTTTATATAGACACTTCATTAAAGAAGATATACAAGTGACCAATAAGCATGTGAAAAGATGCTCAACATCATTAGTCACTAGGGAAATGCAAATCAAAACCACAATAAGATATCATTACACCCACTTGAATGGCTAAAGTTAAAAAGAATAGGGTGCTTGGGCAGCTCAGTTGGATCAGCATTTGACTCATGGTTTTGGCTTGGGTCATGATCTCATGGTTTGTGAGACTGAGCCCCCTGTCAGGCTCCGCACTCACAGTGTAGAGCCTGCTTGGGATTCTCTCCCTCTCTCTCTGCCCCTCTCCCACTTGCATCTTCTCTCTCTCTCTCTCAAAATAAATTTAAAAACCTTAAAAACCCCAAAACACCAAATGTTACACATTGTTGATGTGAATATTAAATAGTACAACCACTTTGGAAAATGGTCTAGCCTAGTTTCTTATAAACCTAAACATACATATACCCTAGGATCAAGCAAATTCATAGGTATTTACCAAAGAGAAATGAGAAAAAATATCCACAAAAAGTTTTATGAAAGAATATTCACAGCAGCTTTGTTCACAAAAGCCAAAACCTGTTAACAGCCCGGTGTCCATCAACAGAAGAATGAGTAAACAAATTGTGATAAATTCTTACAATGGAAAAAGGTCTGCTTTAAAAAAGAAGCAAATAACTGATATATGCAACAACATGGTTAAATTTCAAAATGATGTTGAAGGAAAGATGTCATTTTAAGAAGTACATACTGGGGGCGCTCAGGTGGCCCAGTCAGTTAAGCATCCGAATTTAGCCCAGGTCATGATCTCACAGCTTGAAGGCTTGTGAGTTCGAGCCCCGCATTGGGCTCTGTGCTGACAGCTCAGAGTCTGGAGCCTGCTTTGGATTCTGTGTCTCATTCTCTCTCTCTGACCCCCTCCCACTTGTGCCCTACCTCTCTCTGTCTCTCAAAAATAAATAAACGTAAAAAAAATAAAAAAAAAAAGAAGTACATACTGTATGAATCCATTTCTATGAAATTCTAGAATAGACCAATCTAATTTATGGTAGGAAAGAATCAGAATGTTGGTTGTCTATGGAATGTGGGAGCAGGGATCAACTGGGAGAGAGTATGAGGGAACTTTCCAGGATGATGCTGATGTTCTAATTCTCAACAGAGGTTTGGTTATGCCGGTGTATGTATTTTTCCAAACTTGTCAAATGAAACACTTCTGATAATGCATTTCATTATATGCAAATTTTATCTCAGAAAAGAAAAAGAACTGTAAATGCATATTAGTGCTATTCATACTGAATGCAACTTTGAATGTATCAACAATAAGATGGACTGATAGGCTAATAGAGTAAAATATTAGTTTGTAGAATCTAGGAGGTGTACATGAGTGCTGACATATAAGCCTTTTGGATTTTCTATATGTTTGTAAATTTACACGACACATATTTCAAAAATAAAAGTCAATCCACAGTTTGGGAGAACATATAAAATGAATGAAGAAGTAGTATCCTAGAATATATGATGGCTCCTACAGATCAATGAGAAAAAGGCAAACTAGCTCACTATAAAAAGTAGCACTTGGTTAGTGATAAGGTGAGGAGGTGGTTTTTGAAGCACCGCTCTGGAGCCGTCAGCAGCATTTGGATGGGGCTGAGAACCTCATACTGGACTTAGACAGTCAGGTCCTTGGATAAGTCACTTAAACTCCTTACAGCTCTGCTTCCTCATCTGGAAAACAGTGAGTGTCCTGCCTGCCTCCCCAAGCTCTTGTGAGGGTAAATGCCATGTTGAAAGCTCTGGTTGGCCTGGAGAGCACTAGCCACACATAAGTTGTGTTCAGTCAACAACAGCCAATGGCAGAATGGGGACTCTAATCCAGGACTCTACCATCTCCCTCGCACCACTGTCATCAGAGTGGATCTCTCTCCCTTATGCCCCGTGGCTGCTTGCATGGAATGCCACCGACCTAGAGAAGTTGTCATGATGATGAAACCTGAGGTAACTCCATCTGCTTTCTTCCCAATGGAAATTATACCATTGACAAACACTGTCACCAGCTCCTCAGACCCCCAGGTGATGACGCACTGTGATGGACCAAGAGTGAAAAGTTGTAGCTAATGAGGGATTGATAAGCTGCAAGTCCTCAGATGGATTTATGAATGGGTGACTCTAGAAAGGCTCGATACACACATATACAAGTGGCTTCATATACAAAAAGCTCCTGACCATACGAAGGCACCTCTAATAACCTGTTAGGGGATGAACTCTCCAAATTGTGTAATTCTGTTCTGACCAGGGTTGGCAGAGTCCACCCCAGGAAGGGCCCACTGTGCTTATGACACTCATTAACCCTGATAGTAGCAATGGATGGTACAGTCAGATTTGTGCCATCTCTGAGTGTTGCCATAATCAGACTGACTCAACACTTCACCTCCGGCCTAGCCCAGGACTATACTGGGTTACAACTAATATGTAGGAATCAATCTTCAAAAATATCCCTGAGAGCCAGGTCTCATCATTCTCACTCATCAAATGAGGAAATGGAGGCTTGGGGCAGGTGAAGGGAGTTGCTCAAGGTCACAGAGCCAGCCAGTGTTGAGGCCAGGACTTGAACTTGCATGCCTGTCTTGGTTTCTTTTTGAGAGTATGAGCCAGTGCTCCTTTCACACCGTGCAGCCTGCATGAATACATTCTAGGGAAGGCCAAATAAGATGAACTTGGCCTCACAGTTTGTGACCAAAAGGGCCCACACACTATCCACTCACTCATTGACCCCATCTTTAAGTAAACTAGATACACAGTGTTGTCCTGCTCATCCCAAGGCTGCCAGCAGGAAGCATGCAAAATATGCTTGTCAATCCTTCCCTAGGCCCATGCACATCTAGCAGTTTGATTAGTTATTGGGGGAGGCTGTGCTAGTCTGAATGAAGGACAGTAGAAAGTCATAAGCCCACGTAGCATTCACTAACAGGATCTCCACTCAGGAGTGTTCACCTAATGCCAGCCAGCCAGTCCAAGGAAAGCTATTCTGAAGCCAGGAATGCCACCTGGCTGAGACAATGGCTGGAGAGCTGGTGCCCAGACATGCTGGGTGTGAAGCAGTACATCAAATGACTCTTTTCTTTGTTACAGACCCCATTTCCACTCCACACAAGCTGAAGTCACAAGGACCCTCAAATTGATTAGAGTTTTTGAGAATGGTTAATGCACAGTACAGATGGAAAGTCCAATGCAGGACTCTCAACTAAGTAAATGCAGGAGAATGAGTGGGCAAAGTTTAATGCCATTACCTCATTCCTCTGCCTTCCTGATTCCTACCTCTGCCTGTTGCTTTCCTAGCCAATGGAATCTTCTCCCGAGATCCCAGGCAGCAGTTGGACTAGAGATTGGCACATGCAGGGAAGTCCATGTGACCCAGAAGCCTGGCATCAGCTTCCAGGTGGGCACAGGCCAATAGGTTTTGGAGACAAGGGCAGACAATGACAAGCTTCTCACGGGGAAATGCCTTGATGACAGTTAACTACCATGGTGGCTCAAGAAAGTTAGGATTGTCCCAGGTCCCTGACTGAGGCAGGGAGAGAGACCCTAGAATTAAAGATGTCACAACTAGGGATAAGCCATTGGAGATAGCTTAGTTATTGACCAGATAGAGGCCTGCAGTCCAGTCACAGAAAGGGATAGCCAAAATTCACCCAACAAGTTAGGGACAGAGCCTGACCCAGACCTCATGCCTCTTGACCTTGGGTGACCCTGCACCATGTCCAGTCCTCTGATCTCCTTCAATCTGGCCAAACTCACTCCGGCAGTGCCAGAGCCAACAAGAACCCCAGGAGACAGCACTGACACCATGCCCCGGCAGTTGTGTGCTTGGTGTAGGGCTGGAAGTTGAGCTGAGCTCGTTCCCAGTGAGGCCTCAGCTTCCGCCCTGGCGTTAGGCCCTCCCCACTGACCTTGCAGGCACCTCAGGAAATCCCATTCTGGCCACTATCTGCTTCTTCCCAGCATCCGGGCCCCTCTGCTCTGACAGGCTTTCCACCAACCCATCCCCCAGTTGCTCTACCTTTGGGCCAAAGCTGGTTCAGGGTCCCTAGTGCCCTGGCCAGCAATTAGCAACTTGCTTTCCAGATTCCTCCCCAGGGTTCTGAGGAGATAGTGGGATCACTGCTGTCCTATTGTAACCAATTCTTCCTCTGCAGGGCCCATGCCTACAGAGGACTTGGCAGATGAGGACTGGAGAAATCCAGAATTTTAGACACTAGAAGGTCAGGCTGCCAGTGCCCACCACCCCTTTACCCACTCTGTGACTTAGGGCAAGCTGCACAATATCTGCTTCCTGTGGGGCTGAGAGAACTCAATGAGACAGTGCATTTAAAAGGCCCCGGCAATATGACTTGTACCCACAAGGGGCTCTGTAAATGCCAGTTTTCCTTCCGTATGGAGGGCTTCTTAACCAGGGCTCACAGGTGGGCTTCAAAGTGCCAAGAATCCCCTTAGATTGTCTAAATTGTGTGCACATGAGTGTTGTCCTAGGCAGAAGCTCCATGGTTTTCATGGAAGCCTCAAAGAGGTTCTATAACCCACCAAAGGTTAAGAACCTCTGGTCTAGAGGGTTTCCTTCCAATATAGAAGTCTGTGGAACCTAGTCAAGAATCAGCTACTCTTTTCAGGTGGGGGTGGGGGGCACATGCACTGAGCCAGCCCAACAGGTCATGGGGCTCTGAGCTATAAGAATACAGCCATTCATGGAGCTCCTGTGCTGGATCCTAGAGACCCAGATGTGAGAACGACTGACACTGCAGTGCAGAATGACCCAAAGGTACACTGACTGTGGAGACTAGAGGAAAGGATAGTTAGGGTGGGGGAGGGGGTGCGGCAAGGGCAAGTCAAGGCATAAGTGGACCTTAAGAGACAAACTGACTTCCCAAAGGTCAGAGCAGCAAGGACAAAGGTGCAGAGGCCATAGGACAGAGCAGCATAGAATATTTTGAGAAGTGGTCTAATACAATGGTTAAAGCCATGGCTCTGAAGACAAGCACCTACATTTGAATCCTGGCTCTGCTCACCACTAACTTGACAGTGACCTGGGTAAGGTACTACACTTCTCCAAGTCTGCTTTCTTACTTATATAATGGAGGTAATTATAATGCCTACCTATAAAGCAGTGATCCCACTATCTCCTCAGAACCCTGGGGAGGAATCTGGTTATGAGGATTAAATGAGTGCCTACAGGTAAAGCCCTTAGAACACGCCCTGGAACTTGGCGAGCACTCTGTATGTGCTTGCTGCTAGTATTCCTACCTAGTCCAGTGAGGCTAGAGGGCGGCCTTGTGGATAGGTGTAGTGAGGGGTGAAGTTGCACCAGCAAGCTGGGTTAGATATGCCAGGCTGAGTCTGGGATAAAATCTGTTCATTCAGGGGGTGCCACTGACTGTCTCTGAAGAGAGGACTGATATGAGCTGTTGGGTGTTGTATAAAGGTCATATGAATAAGATGGATACAGAAGCAGGCCAATCAATCAGCCAGTAAGCCAGTCATTCATTCACTAAATTCTTGCTTGCAACAGGCCCATAATAAACTGAAAAAAAGAGTTTCAGAGAACTAGATGCTTCTAATGCCACATGTGGGGCTGATTCTATGCCCTGGAGCTGCTTGTACTTTACTCCCTTCCCCTAGTGGCCCAGCCCCCCTCTGCAATGGGAGGCTGGGGCCTGGGTAGTCACAAGGGGTAGAACCCCAGACAAATACATCCATGGTCAACAAAGCTCATCCTGTTAACACTATGGCCTTGTAGGCAAAAGGAGTCTGTGGGAACAGATAATAGCTTCCAAAGATGTCCACATGGATATCCCTGTGAATATGCTACCTTACATGGAAAAAGGTGCTTTGCAAATGTGATTAAATTAAAGATTTTGGGATGGCGAGATTATTCTGGATTATGTGGGTGACTTCGAAGTAATTACGAGGATCTTAGTAAGTAAAAGAGGGAAGCAAAAGAGTGAGTGTGCTCATGATGGAAGCAGTCGGGTGGGGACATTGAAAATGAACACTCTGCATCACTGGCCTTGAAGATAGAGGAAGGGGCCATGAGCCAAGGAATGGGGGTGGCTTCTAGAAGGTGGGAAAGGCAGGAAGCAAACTCTCCCCTAGAGTCTTCTGAAGGAATACAGCCTACCACAGCTTGATTTTAGCTAAGTGAGACTCACTTTGGACTTCTGGCCTCTGAAACTGTCAGATAATAAACATATGTTGTTTTAAGCCACTAAGTTTGTGGCATTCTGTTATGGCAGCAGCAGGAAACCAATATAGAGTCTGAGGTTAAAAAGGAAAATTAAAGCCTGTATAAAGATATAGTTTAGAAATAGTATCAAACCAGGTGAAAGAAAACATCAGGGGAATTAAAGCTAATATAGCAAGTGCTCTGGGGGAACCTGGATATGAACACAAAGGAAAATCCACCTAAATCTTTACCTCTCCTTGAATAATTCAATTTATTCCAGATGGGTTACAGAATGAGATATTTGGGGAGAAACTAGAAGGGAGAACAGGATGGTGAAGAGTCTTAAAAGCATAACATAAAAGGAATGAATGATAAGTCTGGAGAAAAGAAGATTGTGTGTGTGTGTGTGTGTGTGTGTGTGCGCGCGTGTGCGTGCGTGTGTGTGTTTATGGAAGCCCATGGTTGTTGCTTCCACCTACGTCCAAAGCTGTCATGAGAAAGAGCTCACAGAAGACAGGACAAGGACTGTCTTTTCAGAGAGATAAATTTCAGCTCAGAGTAAGGAAAACATCATAAACAATTGGCATTGTCTGAATCTGGAACAGGCTGCCTTAGGAAGTTGGGGGAAGCATGTCTTTAGAGGTGTTCCAGGAGAGACCTAATTCTGGAAAGTTGGGGGTTCCTGTACCCGGCAGAGGGTTTTGGAAGTGATAGGCCCCTTCCAGATTCTAGGTTGTGCCAGAAACCTTCTGAGCTTTGTGAGGATTGAATCAATCAGTGCTCATCTCTGTCTGGACTTGAAACAAAGAAAGAAACTAGTGTCAGTCTGGAGACCAATTCTTCTCAGTTTCCTGATACAGGCACCACCAGAACACCTAGAACCTAGGAAGCCTGAAGTGAGTCCATGGATATCACTTCTCAAAGAATTCCTCAGCACTCCTGGGAATTAAAAGTAAAGGTTAACAGATTTGCCTAGATAGGCTGTGGCATTATGACAAATGGATTAGTCTCTGCAGCACTGCATTCTGGGAGCCAGGCAAGTGCCAAGAGCAGAGAAACTTTACTGTGGCTAGGATGGAGGGCAAGGGAACTTCAAGGTTGGCGTTACAGTGGGACAAGCCAGATGCCTGCCCTGACACAGCTTCCCTCTCATTTCAACATATTTGGGTGACCTACCAGTGCTACCTCCTATCCTACTAATTAACTTCACAGCCAAGCAGGGTCATCCTGAGGCCAGGGCCTTCCTTATGTTCCTCTACTTCTGTGGAGTTGCCAAAAACACCCTAAATAAGAACCATAAGCACTGACTTAGACAACTTTTCAGATGAGGAAGCTGATGCAGGGAGGTTACAGAACATACCAGAGTTATGAGGAGGACATGACATTGCTCAGACTGTGATTTACCCTAGCTTGCTAAATAGCCCACAAAATCATGCCACATGAGAATAAAAGGGGCCTGGGAGGAGCTATCCCTTTCCCTCTGTTTGCATAGGAAGAGGCTAAGTCTCTCACTGGGCTTAGGGCATGGCCTCCTCCTGCTAGGCCTTCCTCCCTCCCTTTTACCCCACCCAGATTTATCTCCCCAAAAGAACCTCACCTTAAACACTAGACAAACTCTGGCTCAGTTCTGAAAGATGTGTGCATAACCTCACTAAGCTTTGGAAGTCACAAAAACTTGATTCCCCTTACCCAGGGGTTGCATGCCTCCCCTCCCTTCTCTGGATCCCCCTTCCTGGTTTCTTCTGTCCTGGAAAATATTTCTAAACCCCATTCCCCAGGAAGGCCAATGTGGGGGAAGAATGTGGCAAGCCAGCTGCTTGGCTGGCTTAAGTCAGTCTGACATTGAAGGTCTGCGAGGTATAATTTTTCCCTTCTTTAAGCAAACACAGTTTGCAGTCTCCACTGTGACACCTTGCTGGCTGACAGTCCACATAGTTCACTGACAGCCGGTGGAGCATCCCTTCTTAGGAGAACTTTCCCTCAAGCCCTGGTGAGATTCAAGACCAGCTGAATAGCAGGTTGGAGGTGAGGCCTGTCTTCTGTTCTGCTCTTCTAAATGGCCCAGAAGAGGCAGAAGCAAGTAAGGAAGTATTGGAGACCTGGCTTTTGTGGCTTTTGTTACTTCACTGGACCCTCAAGATGGCCCTGGGAGGTCACCCAGAATGACCAATGGCAAGATGCTACTGCATCCAATTTACAGAAGAAGGAACTGAGGCTCAGAGACATTGAGTGACTTGCCTGGGATCTCTCAGCTAGGAAATGTGGGAGTACAGGGCCCACCCTCCTAACTGTTTCTGCTGTGCTGCTCCCCACTACTGCCTCTTAAACTGCATACTTGACTGTGAAAACTGCTTTATGGAAGACTGGGGTCATGCAGGAAGCCCAGGTAAGAGCCCCAGAGCTGCCAGGGCCAGGAGCCCACATCTACATTGGGCCCACTCACCCCGTGCTCATCAGAGCTTGCCAAGCACATGCACCCATGAGGCTGGCGAGCTTGTAACACTTAATACATTTCGCTTTTCAAATATGGTAAAAGGGTGTATTAATTACACGATGCCAGAGCAAAGAAGAAAGAAGAAAAAATGTTGGGAGTTAATTTTATGGATTTGTGTAAGAGGCTCGAAATGATAGAAAATGCCTTTCAGAGCATGCACAGTATCACAGCAACAAAAGCAAAGGAGAGCAAAACAGAATGACAACACTAGGTTACTGTTTTTCCTTCACATCTTTGGGGGTTAGCCACCACTGAGGAATGAAGAGCACATGAATTTGTAATTTCTTCTCTGCTAACACCCGAAATGCTAACCTAATTTAATATAAAAATGAGCCCATTCTAATTCGCTCTTAGTATGTGCTTTAACAGAAAAGACTTTTTACTGTTACTGTAAACATTTTCTTTCCATCATTCATTTACCTATTCATCAATCATCCAAAAAACATTTGCTGAGCTCTTATTCCATGCCAGGCCCTGGCTGGGCCCTGGAGGTAGGGGGAGAATACCAATGTACAGCAGTCTTAGGACCTGACCTTAAGCCTTGTGGGCTAGTGGAGAAAACAAGGCAGGGGCCTAAATAATGAAGTGGAACGTGGTCACAGTGTCCCCCATGAACCACAGGGCATGGGAAGTTCTGAGGAGGGACAGAGGATTTGCAGCTAGAAAAAGAATATAGGAGGCCTGCCCAACCTCTGGCTTTTCATGATGACCAGGAAAAGGATCTAAGCCTGCCTGGCAACATGGGCCGGAAAGAGTTCTGCTCGCCAGGCCCAGCTTGGCAGTAAGCTAAGCGTGCAGCCTGGGGCAAGTCTCTGCTTCCCTCCGGGCCTGTTTTCTTAAGTGTGAGCTAAGAGCTTTGGACCTCACAAACCTGACAGGCACTTCCAGGGTAAGGAGCCTGAGCTGAGTCCCAGACGTTGGCACTTCAAATCCCCAGCCTTTCAGCCATCCTTCTGTTTTTTCCAACCACACAGCAACCACCATCAACTCAACCTCTGAGTGGAAACTACAGAGCCTGGGAAAGAGGGATGAACTTAGTAGGCAGCCAAACTTCTTTCTGTCACCCTCAGGTCTTGAGGACATCAGTCGACAACCCTTGTTGCCAATATGTCCCCATGCACGAGCGATGCCAATGCCAATAATGTCAAAATGTCCATCAAACAAACAAAGATCCCTCTCTCCCACCACTCCCCCATCCCCTTTATCTGGTAGGTATGAAAGAAAATACACTAGAAGGGAAAAAATACAGCTTAAGATAACTGAGAGGTAAATTAACTGGAATGCAGAAGCCCTCTAGAGGGTCATTATGATCGGCCACTCTTGGGGTTTCCAGGATACCGCTGGGAACCAAGGCCCCCCTTGAGTGGCTTAGCAGGCAGATTGCTCTGTCATTCATCATGGCCTCTGAGCACTGGGCTAGAAGCCTCTGCATGGAGAGGGTTGTGGGCCCGAAAGAGCTGATTTCACCCTCTACCACTCTCCTGGACACTTACAGAGGGTTGGTGGTATTGATATCCACTCCCATGGTGACCTTGACCCTCAAATGCCTTTGAGGAGCTATGGTACATCAAGACCCCTGGGGGATCGTTCCCTATATTAATTTCCTAGGGCTGCCATAGAAATTGCCACAAACCTGGTGGCTTAAAGCAACAGAAATGTATTCTCTCACATTGTAGAGGCTAAAAAGTCCAAAATTAAGGTGTCAGCAGGGCCATACTCCTTCAAAAGGCTCTGGGGTAGAATCTGTTCCATGGCTCTCTCCCAGCTGTGGGTAACTGTCAACAATCCTTGGCGTTCCCTGGCCCGCAGGCACACTGCTCCAATGTTTGCCTCCATTTCCACATGGCCTTCTCCTGTGTGTGTCTTCTCCTCTTCTTCATATCATGACACTTGTCATTGGATGTAGGACTCATCCTAAATTCAGAATGATCTCACTTCAAGATCCTTAACTTAACTGTATCGGTAAAGACCCTTTTCCCAAATAAGACCACATTCACAGGTTCCGGGTGGACATGTCTTTGGCGGAGGGCACCACTCACTGCATTCTACCTCCTTCAAAGCCACTGTGCCTTTTGATAGCCAGTTGGCAGCCCTCAGGCAAAGAGAGATCCTGGCCTGGGCACTCAGTGCCCTCATCACTTCTGTTGGACAAGAGCATTCTGAAAGATTCAGCTCACAAGATCCCTTGTAATAAACCAAAGCATGAATTCTGGAGCCAGGCTCCCTGGGTTTGCATCCTGGTTTTGTTGCTTCCTGGCTGCTGTGTGACCCTACGTAAATCACTTCACCTCTCTGTGCCTCAGTTTCCTCATCTGTAAAATAGAAATGACAGCAGTGCCTCCCTCGCAGGACGTATAAGGCTCTGTAAGTGTTTGCTATTGTTCCCAGTAGCATGTTGTGATCACCTCTGAGGCAACCTCATACTATCCAGAAGCAGAATCGTAACTGGAACACATCAGAACTGGAAGCAACTGTAGAGGCTACTGACTCCTCAACAGCCTCGGTCAATAGAAAAATGGAGACTGACAGGGCGCAACAAACTAGACGTTTACATGGATGCCTTTTATATGGAAGGTGGCATGAGAATGAGACTGCTTTCAGGCAAAGGAACCAGACTTTATACCATCAAGGAAATGTTTCCTTTCAGTCATCCCCTTGTGAGGCTTTACACATTTTCTCACAGCTACTGTTGCTCCAACACCAGGGGGTTGTGGAGGCGGCCCTTAGAGACAGTTTATGAATCACACCAGCCTTTGTAGCCAGATCCAGCCTACCCTGGTTTTACCATCCACCATCTCCACATTCTCTCAGAAAGCCTTTTAGGTTACTGACTGTCAAACCCACCCTCAAATGATAAAGAGCTGTTCTGGGAATGGCTGGGCAGCTCTAAAGGCAGACCCCTAAGACAAGGCCCACAAACACTACAGGCACCAAGCACCCACTTAAAAATCCCACAGGGCGGGTTTGATGACTGTGAGCCTGCTGCCATTTTCCAGTACTGCCACATCACTGATCTCATTTTGTCTCAATAACCCTGTGGCTAAATGCTCTACCTTCCCTTTACTAATGAGGTAACTGAGGGCCACAGAGGCTGACCAGCTTTTCCAAGGTCATACAACTAGTCCGTGGCAAAGGGGAAGTTGAACTTAGACTTCTTGCCTCCAAATTCATCAATCTTTCTGCCACCGTAGAATGAGCACAAGTGAGTCCCATTACTTTAGAGGTATCTCTTACATGTTTAAAATAATTTTCTGGTTGTCTACTTTGTCCTTATTCCCAATCTGAACTTGTGGAAAATAGGGATTGGTCTGCTCTGTGCTCCAGGCTGAGCCTGATGCTTTGCAACCAACAACTGTGTGTGGGAATACTAAGCAATAACAGCACAGTCTAGCACTGTTGGCCTTTAAGGTTTCCTAGTTTTTACAGTCCTGGGTTTCCCTTTGTCCATCTGTAAAATGAGCATAGTGATAACAGAAGAGAGAGGATTTGCTTCAGAGGGATTTTGTGAACCCCGGTCTTTCCTAAGATTAGCAATTGGAAGAGTTCTCCGGTGGGGGTAACAGGGGCACCTTTGAACTGTCCTACCAATAACAGCATTGGCCCTGGAACAAGGTGGCACTCAGTCCTGGCAGCTAAGTAAAGGGGCTTGGATGGGTCACCAGCAGGAGACGCTAGAGAGCAGACGGCTCCGAGGTGTGCACGTGATCCCTGAGGCAGAACCAAAGCAACTCCTCGGGATGGTTTTATGAAACTGGAACAGAGTGAGAGAGGGAGGGAAGCAAGGGGGAGGGGGACAAGTACATTTTCTTATTCTATGCAGAAAAATAGGACATTTTAGGATGGAAAGAGGCCAGAAAGCCCACAGAGAACTGCCTCCTCTTTTCCAAGCCCTGAGTTCTGGCACAGTATAATTTCCCTCCCAATACTTGTCGAACCATTTTTAAAAGCTAAAACAACCATTCCCACTAGTGGCTTCTATTATTGCCTTTGGTGAATTTTCGTGAGCTGTAACCATCATCTCTGGGAGAAAATGGCAGTGCCTTTCCTCAGATGCTGAGCTGCCCTGGAGATGGTATTCCTCCACTGGGGCCTGAGCAGCAGGGCATCACTGTCCTTTCCTGAATCTCCCAGGGCCAACGGTTCTCAATCCCCAGCAAGCCATGATTGCCATTTTCCATCCCATTTCAGAATAAAACCCTAGTCCCTGGATCATTAGAAGGAACGTCTTTTCTCCCAGGAGGACCTGGGACCTTCGCATAGCCATCTCCACAGGAAAACTCTCTCTCACCCCAGAGGGAAAAGGTGTCTAGGTCTCCCTGGGAGTTTCATTTTCCCACAAGGTTTTGCTGCCAACTTGGAGGAAATTCCTGGGCCCCGAGTGAAGTTTTCTATTTCTGCTTCCCCCCTCCCAAGGCTCTTTCCTACCCTGCTGGCTTCTGGCCTATGTGAGAGCCATTCCATACATATAGTTCTGTTCTGAGCACTTGGGTTTAGTCCTTGGTCCCAGCTGCGAGAATGAAATCAAACCAGGCCTTGTGAGGAGCCTAGAATTTCCTATACTTTACCTTAACGTGCCCTCCACCCGCCAAATCGATTCTCTGTGTGAAAAGACTACACCTACTAAAGGATGTCAAGAGAAGAGATAGGAACCAACGTCCCTACTGCATCCTGGCCACAGTGCTGTTGGGCTGCCCTTCCCCCAGGAAGGTGCCTCTGCCGGGTGGGGTGGCCTTCACTGGGCTCTGGTGCTGCCCTGCATGCACTCTGCCATCGTCCTTGCCATGCTGCACTCCACTTGCCTACTCATCTTCCCACTCTAGTAGACAGACAGACAGAAGTCTTTGAGGAGACAGTCCCAATTTCAGTGTCACTAGTATGCTCAGAATAGAGCACAGGGCCTGACTGGAGCAGTGCTTAGTAAATAAATACTGGTTGAATGAATGAGGAAAATGTATGCAAGTAATCTTTAATATGGTGCCTAAGTGAAAATTAACAAAGAACTAAGAGAGAATTGGGTCAGCCAGTTTGTTGGTCCCTGTTGGCACCTGTCCCTTACAGCCAGGCTCAAGGCCTTTACCAGCAGTCCCAGCCCCGATCTTACCCTAGCTCCAACAGGGTCCATTCAGCAGCTTCTATGTTACTGCCCCATAGTAGGCAGTCATGGGCGGGGGGGAGGGGCGCTGGGAGAGCCCCATTGCCCTGTGCCTACGCTGTAGAGCCACTACCTTTCCCCACCCCAGCCGCATTGGCCAAGTCCACATGGATGGACTCTGCTTCAGTTTCTCTGCTTAGGACTCCAGCTCCTTCCTGGAGCTGGAGCCCTGCCCTAAGCCCCAGTGTGTTTGAATCACATCCTGCCTCCCTTCCTAGCTTTTGTTTGTCCCCTTCACCAGGGGTGACAGTCCCCCACTCACCAGTAGCTGCTTGGCAGGCTTTTGCTGCAAACAGTTCAGCAGCAGCTAGTTTAGCGGCTGTCAATGCACCTCCAAGCTCCCATTGCCATGCTGACCCACAAGATGAGCCCACTTCAGATACTAATATCTACACAAACCATACCCATGTTTCCTCACCATTTTTGACAATGTCTGGGCCTTTTCAAAGCTTTCAAAGGGATCTATCTCTATAGCCTCAGCTGCCTCCTTGTCTCCATCAGTCCAACTTTCTAAAGATGTAGTCCAGCCCACAACTGAGTGCATCCAGGATACTGCCAGGGGACAGGAAACTGGTCCCCAAAACCTACAGAGGACAGAGCACTAAGTGTTAAACAGAAGCCCTGCCAAATTCATCCCTGTGTCATATTTAATGGGGCACCTGTCACCACACCCCCCTCATTGTCTCCCACCACCACCCAAATCACATCGGTCAAAAGCAGCTCTTCCTAGAAGATACACTCTCCCTTACACACCAATGAGATGTGAATGGACAGCTTTCACCAGAGTACTAAATGAGATCATTGCAGACTAACCTCACATCAACACATCCTAAGAGCTACTGTTTTCCAGCAACTGGGGCCTCTGTGAACTACTCTCCCCAGGACCCATGTCTTGGAGGAGCTTCATGGGCAAGGCTTCATTGTGAAAACATCCTTTGGCACTTTAGCATATAAATTCCCCTGAATAGGGCCCAAGAAAAGCCCACGTATGCTATAGTCTCTTCTGTGTTGGCAGGACAAATAACAATAACAACCTTTTGTTGAGTACCAACATGCACCTCCCTGCATCTGGACCTTCCCATTTACTCCTCACAAACACTCTACAGAGGGTGAAGGAACTTCCCCAAGGACACACAACAATTAAAGAGGGCCCGGGGTGGGGGGGAAGAATCAAACTTCAGTCCCCATAGTCTTAGCTCTCATTGCCACACAGATTATTTCCATGCCCTTGGGCTAGCTCAAGTGGTCTAAATCACAAGCTTCCAAGCAACACAGAGAGACGGAGTTCTTGATGATTCAAGATGTTGGAATATGGGGAGAGGGCACCCCTGATATCTATCTACCTGCTTCTCCAAACGGAGTAGCCCATGGGCCTGTCTATGGGTAAGCAAGCAGGGGGCATCTACTTATGATCTGAACAGATACTCTGTTAGCAGTGGCCCAATTTCTCTGGCTGCTAAACAGACTAAATTTCTTGAAGGTAGGTCTGATTCACTCCAGGACACACTGATTACAGGGCTTGACAAAGAGCAGTGGTTTTGGCAGGATCCATGGTGAGCACAAGGGAGGGCTGAAGGGCTACAGGGACTCAGACAAAAAAAACATCACATCAGCCTGGGGTTTCAGATGGACATTCCTGGTACTGGGTCTTGAAGATTAGGTATGATTTTACACAGGTGAATATAACGCAGAAGGATGTTCCAGGGAAAGGGACAAGCATAAGCAAAGGCTCAGAGAGTGGTAGAGTAATAGCAAGTAATATGGCTGGAGCCCAGGGTGTACAGAGGAGGAAATGAAAGACTGGAGGGAAGTTGGGGCCAGATTCTGCAGACAGAACTGCAGGGCTCACAGCCACTGACAGCTGAGCAGCCACAATGGGTCAAGCACTGGGCCAGATATTCTGCATTTGTTATCCTCTCTTCAACCCTCACAACAGCTCCATGAGGCATTATTATCTCCCTTTGACAGATGAAAAAACAGCGACTCAGTAAGAGAAGAATAGTAATTGTCTAAGGCCATGTATGAGATAGAGTTGGCTTGCAAGTCGAATCTGCTTGCATCTAAAACCAACAATCTTCCCCACTATTCCATACCAAATGGATGAAGTAGGGAAGGCTTTGAATGTAGGGTGAAGGAGACCCTGTTCTTGGGAGGCAGGAGGGGACACGTACAAAACCTGAGGGCATGAAAGGAGCTTTCTGCACTAGCAGCTATTGGAACTGCACTATCAAAATGGCTGCAACGTGGGCTCTATTGGGACACAGGGGTGTGAGTAGATGTCTTCTAGAAGGCCAAACCCCACAGCAAGGCTAAAAGGAGTCCCAAGGTAAAGTTTCTGCAAAGCTGTTTCTAGCATGGTCTGGGAGCTGCCAAATGGAGGAAAAGCATAAGCCCTTCAAATATGATTCATGATGATCGACAAAAAGTTTACTGTGTATTTAAAGCAGTCCAATCAGAAATATGTCAATTTTCTGCTAAATGCCTTGGTCCTTTTGATTCTGACAGTTTCCTTTGGAAACTAGTTTTTTTTAGTCCAAATCACCTAAAAAGAGAACTATTGCCTGGTTTTGCTCTATAGACATTTTCTAGATTCCTCACACAATAACAATAATAGTAATAGTAATACATCATGTTCCTAAAACAGTTGCCAACAGCAGACATATATAGTTTTCCCTGAAGTTTTTTACTACAGCCCTATGAGGTCAGCAAAGCAGGGAGTTTTAAGTCCATTTTAGTCAAGGAGAAACTTGAGGCTCCAAGGAGCTAAGAAACTCATCCAAGGTCAAGTGGCAGAACTCAAACTTGAGCTGAGTAATTCTATTCCAAGGCCAGTGTTCTTTCTACTCTCCACCTTATCTGTGAGAGGTACCAGTGAAATGGGTTTCTGCAAAACTGGATTGTGGTATTTTCCAAGCTGCTCTTGGTTGAGATAAGGCATTTGCATGTGACTTTGTCCCCTCAGAAGCTTCCTAGAGATTGCACCTCCAGCTATCTGGGGCCCAGCACAACTGCTCTAAGTCCCAGCTAATGCTGCACTGTGCTCCAAGATCACTTTGGGACTTGAACTGGCTCTTCCATCCCGCCCTCTGTTGAAGAACAGACTCACATGCAAATGAGTGGGACACTTGTATTTGCATTTGGGGCAATGCAGCCAAATCAAATATGATGACCACATCAACTAAATATTACAGGCATTTCCTTTCTAGTTTTCCTGTCTGTCACCCACTCAATCTGGTGTAGAAGGGCCATTCAAGAATGTGATAAATAGCTTTTCCTTCCTAAACTGGGATTTAGCATGAATAGAGAAGGATCAGAGAGAGAGAATTAACTGTTGAAATATCTGTGGGAAGGAGTTAGGGTCATTCGGGACTGAGCTATCGCTGGGGAGAAATCTAGGAGTGATGCAGATTTTTTTTTTGATGCAGATTTTTAAGATAGGCTTAGTCCAAAATCCAGGGCCAGGACATATACCATCTTTGCTGTGCTTCAGGTTACTCAGAAGCAGATGGGCCTTTGAAGAAATAGATTTGATCCTAGTCACTGCTTGGCTGCCTAAAAGCATGATAGTTTTCCCACCTGGCATTTGTCTTTTATGACAAGTGGGCATCTGCTCTGGGTTCATACAATGGTTGATTGGCAGTAGCCATGAGGCAGGTACAGACAGGACTCACAGAAAACCCTCAGTTAGGCTAACAGGAGAATAATACTTACCCTGACCGGAAGCCTTCCAACTCCATGGTCACAGAGCTTGAATTATAGGTCTGGATACAGAGAGGCTGGAGTCATCAGGGAGCTCAGAGATGGCACAGGTCAGCTCCTTCAGTCTGAAGCTGGAGAAGCCAAGGCCCAGAGGTGGACAGGGACTTCTTCAAAGCCAAGATCCAGGAAAGGCAAAGCTGTGGCCAGGGTTTAGGCTGCCAGACCCTATGGCCATGGTGCTTCTCCCTGCTTCAGGCTGCCTCCCACTACTTGGCCACAGAACTTGGGGTAGATAAGCTACCTCCTTTATGTCTTGTAGCTTGCCCTGAGTGGAGCCCCTTCCTAGGACTTAGGAAGAAGAAACTGATGGCCATGTCCAGCAGAAAGGTACTAGGAGAGGATCTAGGACCTGTTTGCGATAAAATAAAAGAAGGACCACCTCATGAGAAGCCCTTTCCCGTTGGACTAGCCCTTCCTTCTCAGATATGCTGTGCCTCAAAGTTCACCAACTCTGCACTTCACTCCTGGGGTCTGGCTCAACCAGGCCTCACTATGGATCTGATGGACCCACATTTCACTCCAGGCAGCAGCCTTCTGGAGGAGTGAACAGGTGGCACTAAGAATGTGGTTTTTGAGTGACTGACAGATTGAGCCTATTCACCTGGGGTGTGTGTGTGTGTGTGTGTGTGTGTGTGTGTGTGTGAGAGAGAGAGAGAGAGAGAGAGAGAGAGAAACAGACAGAGACAGAGAAGGAGGGAGGCAGAATATGAACGAGGTGGTGTTGGCTGCTGCTAACCCAAAGGGAGGTTTTGAAAGCAGAACTTGATGAAAGTTCTGAGAGGGCAGATGTTCTCAGGATTTGCAATGCGAAGTAACTTAAAATGAGGGTGGGACTCTCAAGAAGGAAGTAAGGGGACACCTAGAGGTTGGCCTGTGTATCATGTAGGACACTAGGGCCATGGGTTAACTTGGAGAATGTACACTCTACAAAGCACTTCCTGACAGATGGCCTCGTTTTAACTTTCCCAGTGACCCTGAATGGAAGTGTGTGTGTGTGCATGTGTGGAGGGGGTATGTATTACCTCCATTTAACTGATAATGAAACCAAGGCTCAGAGAGTTTAAATAACTCCCATTGGTCGCACAGGCAGCATGTGGTAGACCAGGACACAAAGGCAGATCTTCATCATCCCTTATCCTATTCTCTTTTCATTAGAGACAGTTAGCCTAGGGGATAGGAGGTAAGTTCTAAAATCAGAGAGAGATTTGGGCTCAAATCCCAGTTCCACTACTTCCTGGTGTACTTATTTACTTGATATGGTATCTGTGACCATTAAATGAAACAGTATATGATGACAGTATATATTTAACAGAAGGCCCAAAGACCCTTCTTGCCCTTCAAAAGTGTAGTCAGAGGGAAGCCTGACTGCCAACATTGCCTTCAGCCTCCCTGCACCAGCACTCTGGAAACTCTAGTCAAGGTGGGGGGACATGGACAGGAGAGACAGTCGCCCTACACACCCATCTCTGCTGCTTGCCTTTCCTCCACACCACACTGTGGATTTCAGGCTCATGGCCCCATTCCTCTGCTCCCACACCTCCCAACCCTGGCCAAGTGCTCACCTCTGCAGCCTGCTGGACCACTCCACATAGACACTGATGAGAAGTAGGTCAATGATGTTTCCTGAGCCTCTATTTACCTTACACACCCTCCTTTTGCTTTGTGTTTCTGTCCCTTTCATAAGGGAAGGAAATCCTTTTCCCCTCAGCCTGGGATGTGGAAGGAACTCCCAGACCGTCCTGAAGTCACTGGAACAGCTGGCAGAAGGACTTGCCATGGAAGAACACCACTTGCCTTGCCATTGATTCAGTCACTCATGTATCACTCAGTGGACCCTCATTGAATGAGTGCAGTTCCAGACTAGCCCCCATGCCAGGCTTTACAAGGACAGAGATTCTACAGCCTTTCCTTGCATATTCTCATTTTAGCTCCATAATCACACCTGCAAGAGTTACCATTCCATATTATGAAATAGGAACTGAAGCTAATGCAGGGATGAGTCTTATCTGTCCATAATCACAAAGTCAGTAAGTAGACTAGCTGGGATTTCAATTTAGGTCTCTCTGTGCCCTAAGCCTAAGTTCCTTTGACTCACCAGACTGAACAGGGAAGGAGAGAGACAGTAAAAGGTTTCTGGGAACCTCTCCCTTTCCCAAAGGGGATCTGGGCCAGGTTGGAGGAAGCAAAAGGCACGGCCTTCTCAAACTAGAAGATGCCATGGCCGAGCTGACAAAGAACCATATGGGACCACATGGCTGTGGGTTTAAATCCTTGTCTGCTTCTTACTAGTGGTCTGCTCAATTAAAAATAGGCCTTGCAAAGGAAACAACCAACAAAACTAATAGACAACCGACGGAATGGGAAAGGATAATCGCAAATGACATATCAGATAAAGGACTAGTATCTAAAATCTATAAAGAACTCACCAAACTCCACACCCGAAAAACAAATAATCCAGTGAAAAAGTGGGCGGAAGATATGAATAGACACTTCTCCAAAGAGGACATTCAGATGGCCAACAGACACATGAAACGATGCTCAAAGTCACTCATCATCAGGGAAACACAAATCAAAACCACACTGAGATACCACCTTACACCGGTTCGAGTGGCTAAAATGAATAAATCAGGAAACTATAGATGCTGGCGAGGATGTGGAGAAGCAGGCACCCTCCTACACTGTTGGTGGGAATGCAAACTGGTACAGCCGCTCTGGAAAACGGTGTGGAGGTTCCTCAAAAAAATGAAAATAGAGCTACCGTATGACCCAGCAATAGCACTGCTAGGAATCTACCCAAGAGACACAGGAATGCTGATGCATAGGGGTACGTGTACCCCAATGTTCATAGCAGCACTTTCGACAATAGCCAAATCGTGGAAGCAAACCAAGTGCCCATCAACTGACGAATGGATAAAGAAGTTGTGGCACATATATACAATGGACTACTACATGGCAATGAGAAAAAATGAAATCTGGCCATGTGTAACAACATGGATGGAACTGGAGGGTATTATGTTAAGTGAAATAAGTCAGTCAGAAAAAGACAGATACCATATGTTTCCACGAATAGGTGGACTTTGTGAGACTAAGCAAAAACCAGGGGGAGGGGAAGAGGGGAAAGGAAAAAAAGACACAGAGAGGGAGGGAGATAAAACATAAGAGACTCTCAAAGACTGAGAACAATCTGAGGGTGAGGGAAGTGAGGGAGGTGAGGGAGGGGGGAGAGAGGGTGACGGATATTAAAGAGGGCACGTGTTGGGATGAACACTGGGTGTTATATGTAAACCAATTTGAAAATAAACTATTATAATGAAAAAAAAAAAAAAAGATTGAAGATGGTAAAATGAACAGAAATGCACCTAAATAGGATCCCAGAAGTAACAATATGCATGTCTGTTTGTTCATGATGATGGTATACCTCAGTGGGTTGCAGATGGCAACATAGCGATCAAATGACATGATGGCCAGGATGAAGAATTCCGTGGATCCCAAGAGGAAGTAGAAGAAAGACTGTGTGAGACATCCCACGAAGGATATTGCCTTGGTGGGGGAAAATGTATTTGCTAGCATCTTGGGCACCACTGTGGAGGTGATGGCAACTTCAAGGAAGGAAAGATTGGCTACAAAGAAATACATGGGTGAATGCAGACAGTAGTCACCACACACCAAAAGGATGATCATAGTGTTGCCAATCAGAGATGTCATGTACATGAGCAAGAATGCAGAAAAAAGAATTTCTACTTCCTTTTCATTCTGAAATCCTAGAGGAATAAACTCTGTGACTCTAAAAAAAAAAAAAAAAAAAAAAAAAAAAAAAAAAAAATAGGCCTTGGTCATGGTAGTCCTGAATGGCAATGTGCAGTGTGGTCAAGAGAGCAAGAGAGCATGGGCCAGCATGGGTAGCCCTGTTCTGTGTCCCAATAGCATTCTTTGCTATTTCCATCCCTTTAGGGCCATTACCCTAAACTGCCATTACCCATTGTTATAGGCTGAATTGTGTACCCACAATTCATATATTGAAGTCCAGGGCCTCAGAATGCAACT
The DNA here is from genome assembly GCA_030068075.1 of Paguma larvata. Classification (NCBI taxonomy): domain Eukaryota; kingdom Metazoa; phylum Chordata; class Mammalia; order Carnivora; family Viverridae; genus Paguma; species Paguma larvata. The sequence continues at coordinate 117,919,473 of CM057830.1, read as the reverse complement.
GTATTTGGATACAGTCTTTAAAAAGGTAACTAAGTTAAAGTGAAGTCATTAGGGTGGATTCTAATCCAATATGACTGGTGTCCTTTTAAAAAGAAGAGATAAGACACAGACACGCACAGATGTAAGGCCATGTGAAGATGTGAGCCACAGAGAGAGGGCTGGAACAGATCCTTCCCTCTTAGCCTTCAGAAGGAACCAACCTTGCCAACACCTTGATTTTGGACTCCCAGCCTCCATAACTGGGAGGCAATAAACTTCTATTTTTCAACCACCTAGTCTATGGTGCCTTATTACAGCAATCATAGCAAAAATTATACCAATGTAGAGAGATCTATCTTCCTTGCTTGACTGTGAGCTCCTTGAGTGCAGAAGTCCAGCAATAGTCCAGTGCCTGGTGCCCAGTGAATGGTCAGTGACCATTGCCTGGGGTAAGCAGAGAGGATATTAGCCTGGAAGGCTGGCTTCCCCATTCTTCTCAGGACAGGTCTGGAAGGCCTGCCTACTGGCCCTCTTCCTAGATCTTCTGCCAGGCAAAGAAGGCATCTTTGCTCATGGAAGAGGGTTATGAGCAGCCCTCTGCTGAACAAGCAGCCAGCAGAGCCTGGGTAGTCCATGTTCCTGAAGACTCCAAGTCATTCTGGATGATACTCAGTGCCAGTTCTCTTCATCAAACAGCATGGAGTGAGGGCTTTGAGGATTAGGTTCTGGTCTCACTCTTCCCTGACCTGAGAACAAACAAACTCTCTGGGGATTGAAGAAAAATTCACAACCTTGGTGATGTCAGAGCTGTAGCTTGAAAAATTCATAGGAAATAACTGCAAGGAAGAGGAGGAGAATTCTAGACAATAGGAATTGCATGAAAAAGGTAAAGCAATATGAAGTTACTTGGGATGCTCAGGAACACAAGTAAGTCTTGGATGGCTGAAGCATGAATATTGCAGAAAGAGGGTGGCCAAGATCTTGGAGAGCTGAGTGGGAAGCAGAATACTGGGGTGGAGAGGGCCCTGAATACCAGTCCTGGGCTGGGACTTTATCCTGAAGCCAGTGGAGATCCAGGTCTTCTAAGTGGGAGGCATGACTTTGCAGTGGGGAAAAACCTTCACACCGGACGCAGTGTAGGGGATAGTTTGGAGCAATAGTGACAAGTGAGGGGGCTTCTGCTAGCACCCCTGTGAGATATAAGTAGCCTGAAACCCAGAAGTCAAATGGTTAGTGGCAGCTGATGGAGAGTGAGGAGTTTCTAACTGGGAAGCTGAGGACATGGAAGACCTCTTGGCCAAGACCTAAAACTGTCTAGACCTGCCTGCATGCTTCCCAAGGTCAGAGGAACTTCCATTCTCTCCACAGATCCCACGGCTAAGCTCAGCTTAAGGGCCCAGGAAAAAATGAAGAATCTCTCAGAAAAAGTTTGTGGACCAAATTAATATGCAGAAGAAGGAACAAATGCTAAGCTTCCATTTAAACACCACAGAAAAATGCTCTGCCCCACAAAAGACACAGGGAATGAAAAATGTGAAGACTTCATTGTGAAAAGCAGCCAATATTTAAATTCCAAAACTCAGAAGCACTCATGGAAGTCAGTGCCTGATAGCAAGGGGGAGTTTAAACTTAGGAAGTGCAATAGCTCATTGTGATTTACATAGTCATGCAGTAGGGGAAGAGAGTTCATCTAAAGTGAACCAGCTCCATCTAGCAACATTAATCATCAATGGCTTGGCATCTATTTTGGCCTGATAATACAGGAAGAAAAGGCCTTCTCAGGGCCAAGGAAAAGTCTACTTTCAGAAATAGCCCTTTATTTATTTCCAACAAACCCTCAGGATGAGTATGTCCCAGGAGCCCCTTACTGTGAAAGTTCTGCATAGTCCTGAGAGGCATGCAGCATGAACCCCATCCCCTGGAAAGATGTTAAGTCTCTGCAAGATGCCCATAAGACAAAGGGTGTGTGTGTGTGTGTGTGAGTCCTTGGTTCTCTTGCCCTAGTATATATGCTCTGGCATATAAATGACATCCTATGCCACAGAAGATCAGTGAGACGAAAACTTGTAGCTCTTCTGGAATTTGTACTCAGCAGAGCAGGCAAAGCCATCAAAGACTGGGGTCCATAGAAGCGAGGTTGGTGGTAGAGCTGTGAGTATAACCCAGAGCTCTGGACTCCTGGACCAGTGGAAATTGGACTGTATTGCCTGTCTCTCAGGCTAGAACCACAAATCCAACTGGTTTGACTATCTTGATAGAATTGTCTAGGCAAGTCAGTGACAATTAATTTGGCTAATTTCTTTTCTTACCCAAATGATCAGTTGTTTGCATTAACAGGAAATAAGTCTAAACGGACTGTTTGTTCAAATAGGTCCTGTCTATGGTTGGGCATAGAGAGCTTTGTGATTAGAACTGGGGACTGTCTGTCATAGTTAAATGGTCCATCAAGGAGCAACAGATTATGAATAGGCCTAAGTGGTATATCCAGACAATGGAATACTACTGAGCAATAAAAGAAATGAGCTATTAAGCTATGAAAAGCCATGGACAAACCTTAAATGCATATTGCTAAGTGAAAGAAGTCAGTCTGAAAAGGCTACATATTGTATTGTTCAATATATATTGCATTCTGGAAAAGACAAAACTATGGAAATTAAAAAAGGTTAATGGTTGAAGGAAGAAGGGGAGTGATTAAAGGGTGGAGCACAGGGGATATTTAGGACAGTGAAACTATTGTGTATGATACTGTGATGGTGGGCATATGACTTTATGCATTTGTCAAAAACCACAGGATTACACAACACAAAGGGTGAACCCTAATGTCACTGTGGATTTGCGTTAATGATAATGTATTAATACTGGTTCATCAATTGTAACAAATACATCACATCAACACAATATGTTAATATTAGAGGAAAATCGTACATGAATGATTTTTCATGTCACATTATTCATTATAGCCAAAATGTGGAAACCATTCACATAACCATCAATGGATGAATGGATAAATAAAATGTGGTATATCTACATAATAAATATTATTTGGCCATAAAAAATGAATAAAGTACTGATACATGCTGCAGTACAGATGAACACTGAAAACATTATTCTAAGTGAAAGAAGTCAGTTGCAAAAGACTACACACTATATGATTCCATTCATATGAAAGTCCAGAATAGTGAAATCTATAGAAACAGAAAATAGATCAGTGGTTACTTAGGTGTGGGGGAGCAGGGGAGATAGAAGAGTTGACAGCTAAAGCAAACAGAGTTTCTCCTTGAGGTAATGAATATGTTCTAAAATTCACTGCAGCGATGGTTGCACCTACCTGTGAATATATTAACAATTATCGAATTATATACTTTGAATTGTATGGAAAGTGAATTATATCCTTAAAAAGCTGTTAAAAACTTATATATTAGAAAATTTCCAGATATCTCTTATTGATTTTTTGTTTGATTGCTTGGCAGTCAGAGAACATCCTTTGCGTTATTTAAATTCTCAAATTTGTGAGAATTTTTATGGCCCAAAATATGGTCTTTCTTGGTGAACATGTAATTGAAAATGATGTATATTCTGCTCTTGTTGGATACACTGTTGTATACAAGTCAATTAGATCAATTCAGTTGATAATGTAATTCAAATTTTCTGTATCCTTACTAATATTCTTTCTATTTATTCTATCAGTGATTGAGGGAGGAATATTGAAATCCCCAACTATAATTATGGACAGTTCTTTCAGCTCTTACTTCACATATTTGAAGCTCCCCTATCAGATGCATACACATCTTGGACTGTTATGTCTCTTGATGCATTGACCTCTTTATTACTATGAACTATTTCTCTTTAACCTTGGTAATATTCCTTGTACTCAGATCTATTTTGCCTAATGCTAATATAGCTACTCCAACTTTCTTTTTGTTAGTGTTTGGTTGTTATGTATTTTTCTTTTAAGCCACATGTGCCCTTATATTTATTTATTTGTTTGTTTTATTTATTTTATTTTATTTTATTTTTTAGTAAGCAGAATCATGCTTTATGTATTGTTTCCGGCCTGGCACAATCCTTTTATCCATTAAATCTTCTACATAATTAGTGTCCCCATTGGGATTGCTTTATTCTGCTGTTATAATTATGCCCACTTTTGCACACAAACTTGAGTACAGGGGCTGGAATTTGAGAGGGAGAGTGTCAGTTTGAGTCCCTGTCTATCTGAGGTCAAGGTGTGTTTACTTGGCATGTTAACTTGGTGGTGAGCAAGTGGCAGGCAGCACATGCTGAGATGGGCAGGAGGGTGGCTGGAAGACTGAAGGCATTTTGCGTGATGGGGAAGTGGCTGGTTTTGCTCTAAGTCATGAATTCTTTTAACTTTTGTTCATCTGGGAAACTCTATCTGTCCTATTCTGATGATAGACTTGCTGAATAGAGTAGTCTTGGCTACAGATTTTTCCCTTTTAGCACTTTGAATATATTATGTTGCTCCCTCTAGCCTACAAAATTTCTACTAAAGAACCCACTGATAGCCTTATGGAGTTTCCCTTGTATGTAACTGCTTCTTTTTTTCTCTCTTGTTGCTTTTAAAATTCTCTCTTTATCTCTAGTTCTTGCCATTTTATTTACTGGATGGCTTGGTGTTGTTCTCTTTGGGTCGGTTTCATTGGGGGCTCTCTGTGCCTCCTGAATCTGGATTTCTGTTTCCTCCCCCAGATTCAGGAAGTTTTCAGCTGTTATTTCTTCAAATGAATTTTCTGCCCTCTTTTCTCTCTCTTCTCTTTCTGGGATCCCTATAATGCAACTGTTATGCTTGATGGTGTTGTTGAGTTCCCTAGGTTTATTCTCATTTTGCATAATGTTTTCCCTCTCATCTGCTCAGCTTGATTACTTTCCATTACTCTGTCCTCCCGGTTGCTGTCCCATTCCTCTCCTTTCTTTTGTTTACTATTTATTCCAGGTAGTCTATTTTTTTTTATTTTATTTAGTGAGTTTGTCATCTCTAACTGGTGCTTTTTAATGTCTCTTACCTCTTTGTAAAGGGTCTCACCGAGCTCTAAACTCTCATGAGCATCTTTATGACTGTTACTCTAAATTCTCTATCAGACACATTACTTCTCCCCATTTTGCTTAAGGTCTCTTGCTGTAGTTTTGTTCTGTTCTTTAATTTGGGACATATTCCTGTCTCTGCATTTTGTCTATTGTTGTGTCTGTTTCTATGTGTTAGGAAAGTCAGCTATGTCTCCTGCACTTGAAAGTAGTCGCCTTGAGAAGAAAAGGTCCTGTAGTGCCATGCAGTGCAGTGTTTCCTTTTCACCAGAAAATGGCACTTCAGGGGTGTCTCCTGTGTGTGTTGCTACAGGGGTGTCCTACTGTTGTGGCCAGGTGGTTTGCCTTCACTCCAGTGGTCTGCAATGGCTCTCTTTTCCTGTTGTGGGCAGGATCTGGTTCCTATGTTGTTAGTGGGCCAGTCTGGGGCCACCTCGGGCTTGAGTTGAGTCAGACCAGGAGTTTGCCAGAGATGGAGTAGCACCAAACTGCAGGGCACTTTTCCTGTGTTGCCTGAGAAGCTTTTATTGGTGGGCAGAGTCTGAAGTCATACAGGTGTGTGTCAGACAAGTGTCAGACTGTGGCTGGGGCCACAGTCAGACTGAGGTGTGTGATTATCTTCCCCTCTCTCTCAGGCAGTAGTCACTTTGGAGTCATGTTGCCCCTGTCTGGGCTGCCTGCACACTATTAGGCTTGTGGTACTGCTTCAATGGGATCTGGCCAAGACCTTACTGGAAGGGGTGGATCCACAACATGCACAGGGGCCAGAGGGGCAGTCTTAGAAAGGTTTGGTCCCCTGTGGGAGGGGCCCTGCAGCACTGGGAGTAAGGCAGGCCAGTCAAAGGGGTGGATCCATAGAAGCACAGAGCTGGGGAGTTGGGTAGTGCCAGCAAGTTAGGTGGCAGGTGCTGGCTCCTGCCAGTATCTAGGCTAAGGGGCGGGGGAGGGAAGTGGTGCCTGCCAGCATCTTTGTTCCTGGAGGAGTCCCCTACCAATGACTGTCCTTCTGGGACACAGGATGAGATGAGTCAACAACTCTCCCTCCCGTAGGCCCCAGGCATTTCTCAAACTGCTAGTTCTGCCCAGTATCTCCTTGGGATCTTTGTCCTGCAGTCTCTTTAGAGCGAAGACTTGGCTTCCTCTCACCCTCCCCATTCTCTGAGAGCACAGCTGATGATTTTTAAAATTCCAGGTTTTAAGTCCAACACCATGGTTGTGAGATGTTAAGAAATTTGGCCCTTCTGGTACTTATATACAATGGACTACTACGGGCAATGAGAAAAAATGAAATCTGGCCATGTGTAGCCAGATGGATGGAACTGGAGGGTATTATGTTAAGTGAAATAAGTCAGTCAGAAAAAGACAGATACCATATGTTTCCACGAATAGGTGGACTTTGTGAGACTAAGCAAAAACCAGGGGGAGGGGAAGAGGGGAAAGGAAAAGAAGACACAGAGAGGGAGGGAGATAAAACATAAGAGACTCTCAAAGACTAAGAAAAAACTGAGGGTAAGGGGGATGAGGGAGGGGGGAGAGGGGGTGATGGGCATTAAAAAGGGCACATGTTGGGATGAACACTGGGTGTTATATGTAAACCAATTTGAAAATAAACTATTATAAAATTAAAAAAAAAAAAAGAAATTTGGCCCTTCTGATTTTGCAAGCTAAATGTAATGAGGATCTGTCTTCCTGTTGTGGGCTTCCCTGGAGTGAGGGCTTGCCCCTCTCCTCTCTCTGCAGCCCACCAGTCAGTTTAGCACCCACCATCTCTCTGCCCTTCTTACCCTCTTCGTTGTGGCCTCTTGTCTATATTTGGCTGCAGAGAGTCTGTTCTGCCAGTCTTTGGATAATTTTCTGGGTTACTTATGCTAATGTGGCTGTAATCTAGGTGGCCTTGGGTCACAAGGTGAGCCCAGCATCCTCCTAGCCCACCATATTCCCAGCAGTCTGTGTGCCGTTATATTTAAAGTGGATTCTTATAGACAGTATATAGTAGGTCATACTTTTTTACCCAAACTGACAATCTTTGCCTTTTAATTGGAGTGTTTAGAACATTCATATATAATGAAGTTATTGATTTTGCTGGGTTGAAATCTACAACCTTGCTATCTAATTTTTGTCCTATCAGGTCTTATTCCTTGTTTTCTTTTATTCCTTCCTTATTTTTGATTAATTGTTTTTGATTCATTTTTATCTCCATATTTGTTTTATTAGCAAACCTGTTTCATTTTTATTGATTATTTTAGGGTTTACAATAAATTCTTTACCTTAGCACAATCTACCTTCAATATTATACCACTTCATATATACATCCCTTTTCCTTTCTTGTTCTTTGTGCTGTTGTCACATATCTAATTTCTACATATTATAAACACTACAACACACTGTTATCATGTTTCATTTAAACAGTTAATTTTCATTTAAAGAGAATCTAAACATGATTTTTAAAGTGTCTGGCATACATACTCACATGTCTACAAATTCCAGTGATCTTTGTACCTTTGTTTGATCCAAATTTTCATTTGGTATAATTTTGCTTTTGTCCGAAAAACCTCTTTTAAAATTTCTTGTAGTCCATGTCTATTGTCTATAACTTGTCTCAGCTTTTGTCTCAAAAGTTTTTCTTATAACATCACAAAATAAGACAACAAGAGAGGAAGAAAGGAACAAAGGAAGTACAAATTATCAGAAAACAATTAACAAATGGCAATAGTAAGTCCTTACCTATCAATAATTACTTTAAATGTAAAAAAATTAAATTCGCCAATCAAAAGACATAGTGTGACTGAATGGATTAAAAAAACAAGATACAACTATATACTGCCTTCAAGAGACTCACTGTACCTTTAAGGACACATAGGCTGAAAGAAATGGAAAATGACATTCCATGCAAATGGTAGCCAAAAGACAGAAGAGGTGGCTATATTTATCCCAGAAAAAAATAGGTTTTAAGTAAAAAATTGTCACAAGAGACAAAGAAAGTCATTACATAATGATAAAAGGGTCAATTCATCAAAAGGGTATAGCAATTATAAATATACATGCACCCAACACTGGGGTCCTATATACGGTTAAGAAAATACTAACAGATATGAAGGGAGAAAAAGAGAGCAATACAGTAATATAGAGGACTTCAATACCCCACTTTTAACAATGGATAGATCAAGCAGACAGAAAATCAATAAGGAAAAACTGGACTTGATTAATACTAGAGACCAAATGTACTTAACAGACATATAAAGAACATTCTGTCCAACAGCAGCAGAATATACATTCTTCTTAAGCACACACAGAATATTCTTCAGGATAGATCATATGTTAGGCCATAAAACACGAAGACTGAAATCATATCAAGTATCTTTTCTGACTACAATGGTATGAAACTAGAGATATTAAGAGAAATTTTGGAAAATTCACAAATATGTGGAAATTAAACAACACACTCCTAAATAGTCAATAGGTCAAAGAAGAAATCAAAAGGGAAATAAAAAATATCTTTGAGACAAATGAAAATGGCAACAAAACATACCAAAGCTTACAGAATGCAGCAAAGGCAGTTCTAAGAGGGAAGTTCATAGCGATAAATATCTACATTAAGAAAAAAGAATGATCTCAATAACCTAACTTTACATCTCAAGGAACCAGAAAAGGAACAAACTAAATCCAAAATTATCAGAAGGAAATTATAAAGATTAGAGCAGAAATAAATGAAATAAAGACAAGAAAAACAATAATAAAGCTCATCTTCATTTCTGAAAGATTTATTTGCACTGAGTTTGGATTGGTAGGATGACTTTTTTCCTTCAAGACGTTTAAGATGCCACTCCACTGTCTTCTAGAGTGCAAGGTTTGTGACAGGAAGTTCGATGTAATTATTATCTCTGTTCCTCATGTAATATGTCTCTTCTATGGTTGCTTTTAATATTTCTCTTTTTCAATGTTTTGTCAGCAATTTGACTCTGATGTGCCATGATGTAGTTTTCTTAACATTTATTTTTGTTGGAGTTTGTTGATATTCTTGGATCACTGGATACTTAATTTTCATAAACTTTAAAAATTGGGGCACCTGGGTGGCTCAGTCAGTTAAGCATCTGACTCTTAATTTCAGCTCAGGTCATGATCTCATGGTTTGTGAGACTAAGTCCCACATCAGGGATCTCTCCTCTCTCTTTGCACCCCATCCCCACTTACATGTGCTCTGTCTCTCTCTCTCTCTCAAAATAAACATTTAAAAAATAAAGTTTAAAAATTACCCAGGCTTATTTTTTCAAATATTTTTCCTGCTCTCCCACTGTCCCAACACTCTAGTTGGGCATATGTCTGATCACTTTATGTTACCCAGGTCACTGATGCTATGTTCCTTTTCCCCCTCAGTCTTTTCTCTCTGTACTTCATTTTGAATAGTTTCTATTGCTATGGCTTTACGTTATCTACTTTACTGCAGTTCCTATTCTGTTAATCACATCAAGTGCATTTTTCATTTCATATATTTTTCATCTCTACCAGTTTGATTTGAGCCTTTTTATATCTCCCATTGCTTTATCATGTCCAGGTTTCCTGCACCTTTATAATCATATAGAGTGTATTTATAATAGCTGTTTTAATGTTTTTGTCTGCTATTCCATTATCTCTGTCATTTCTAAGAGTCTATACCTTTTTATCAGTATTTCTCCTGGCTATGAATCACATTTTCCTGCTTCTTTGTATGGTTAATTCTATTTGATTGGATACTGAATAGTGTGTGTTTTATATTGTTGGGTGCTGGATTTTGTTTTATTCCTTTAAATATTGTTGGGATTTGTTGTGGAAGGCAGTCAAGTTACTTAAAATCAGTTTTATTCTTTAAGCCTTGCTTATAAGCTTTGTTAGGCCATGTGTATAGCAGCCTTTATCCCAGGGATAATTTAGATCTACTACTTTTTAGGACTCTACCTGATATCCTAAGTATTACACAGGTCTCTTCACACTGGTTAGTGGGAACATGAACTATTCCCAGCCTTGTGTGAGCTCTGATAATTATTCAGTCTACTGCTTTCTGGTATTCTTTCACTAACCAAGGGTAGTTTTTTTTCTCATGCATGTGTAGATCAGAACTTAGTCAGAGACTCAAGGAGACCTTCTGTATATCTTTGAAGTTGTGTCTTCATGTAAAGATTCTGGTTCTTTAGTATTGTTCCTTGCAATTTCCAGCCTTCTTGGCTTCCATGAACTCTTATTTTTGTCTCTACTATTGAGCAAGCTCTCTAGGATTGTTTTGGGTTCCCCCTTTCTCTGCTGAAGCCTATGACATCAGGCAATAAGCTACGACACTCCTGGGGCTCACGTTGTTTTCCCTCTGTCAGGAATCACCATTTTACATTTTTGTACTGTCTGTTTTCCAATCTCTAAAAGCCATTATTTCATATATTCTGTTTGGTTTCATAGTTAAGATGGAAGGTAATCGGTCCCTGTTATTCCATCATGGCTGGAAGAGGAAGTCCCACTTTATATTAATTTTTGTATTTTTCACAAGCACAAAATGTTTAACAATTTAAAAAATACATTTTAAGAAAACAATTATTTTGTCCCTGACAGTATTGTGTGTGTGTGTGTGTCCCAGACATCTAGCCATCCTCAAGAAAAGAATATCTAGACCAGTTTCTCAACCTTAGAACTACTGACATTTTGGACTAGAAAATTCTTGAACATAGGGAGCTGTGCCATGCACTGTATGATGTTTGGGAGTTATAACAACCAAAAATGTCTCCGATCATTGCTAAATATCACTGGAGGTGGGGGAAGCAAAATTGCCCCTGATTGAGAACCAAACTTTCAATATCATATCAACCCAGAAACCATTCCCTTTTATATAAAAGTTGGGAAGCCTAAAAAACTTAACAGGGGCATTTTGAACAGGCACAGAAGCCAATCCGAAAGAGTTCCCAATGTCCAAAGTTGAAACAATCTGAGAAATAAGCAAAAAATAACCAAAACATGAAATAAAATCCATGAATTCATTCTGACACAAATAAATAAATGTGGAAGAAGGTATATGCTTCCTAATAGAAAAATTCTAATCAATACGTGTAGAAGGAATGAGGGAAATAGAAAATCACCATTCGAGTACAACAGTGATAAATGCTGCAGGAAGGATGTACAAGTGGTGCTATAATAAGTCTTATGGACAAAAGTTTAAGCAGAAACAGCATGTCTGTATAATCTCAAAGTATTTCCCCTATAATATTAGTAATTACAGAGGTAGGGAAGGAAATGATAACTTTATGATAGAGAATCCTGGCAGAAACCACTTTAGCCGGGATCAGGATTAGTCACACATATCCTCAGTAATACATATCGATACCATGCATCGCCTGATATTATTGACTTGTAAAGGCACATCACCTCAGTGGTAGCCTTCCCTCAAATACACAATGTCAATCTAATCATGAAAAAAATTCAGATTAAACTAAACTGAGAGACATTTTACAACATAACTGATTGGTGCTTTTCAAATTGTCAAGGTCATAAAAGACTAACAAACTGTTTTAGATTGGAGGAGACTAGGGATATGATGACTAAATGCCATGTGGTATCCATGACTGGATCCTGGAGCAGAAAAAACAAATTAGTGGAAAAACTGGTAAAATCCAAATAAAGTCTGTAGTTTAAATAATAGTATTGTACCAAGGTTAATTTCTTAGTTTTGAGGAGTGTGCAATGGTTATGTGACATTTTAACATGGAGGAAGCTGGCTAGAGGGTAGGCAGCAGTTCTCTGTAGCATTTTTATAAATTTTCTATAAATCTAAAATTATCTCAAAAATACAATGGTTTTAAAAATTGAGGCATTCTGTAATCTCAAAGTAGTTATGTATGTATCTATGTATTACAAAAGAGCTTATTAGACTAAACATTAGAACCACAGAATGTCAGAGTTGCAAGGACCCCTATACATCACCTGGTTCAATTCTTTCATTTTACCTTTGAGGAAAACTTGGGATGGGAAAGAAATGGGATCTGCCCAAACTGATTGAAATAGCGACAGAGCAGGGTCTGAAAACGCTTTTTCTGCTCCCAGGTGAGAGGAGTATTTTCCTCATAATCTTTTGTTCTCATATCTAAAACATCTGCAAACACTCCCAAGATGCTTTGAGTACATGCTATGGTGACATCTGTTCTTTAGAGTAGGGGATGGCAAACACTTCCTGAAAGGCCACAGTAAACATTTCAGTTTTGGGGAGATATTTGGTCTCTGGCAACTACTCAGCTCTACTGTTGTATCATGAAAGTAGTCATGGACAATATGTAAACACATGGGGTGGCTGTGTGCCAATAAAACTTTACAAAAGCAGTCAGTGGGCTGTATTTGATCTATGGGGCCATAGTTTTTCAACCCCTGCTCTAGATCTTTGCTAAAAAAATCAGGGACAAGCACCTACGAAGCATCTCATATAGTATGATGAGTGGAAGATATGTGCATGACCCCAGCTGGACAACAGCATTGAAGAGGAGGTCGTGAATGAAGATGAGATCTTCTAAAATGATGAAAGAATGGCAATAAAGGTCTCTTTGTCCTTTGTGTTAGTTGGCCCAAGCAGAGGATGATCAAGTAGTATAAAGGTATCAAAGACAATAAGCCTATAAATGGAAAGATGAACAGCCATCCCTCTGACATTTCATTATGCTCTTCTGGCTAGGTGCGGGATTTTCTACAGAAACACCCAGAGGTGTGGAGCTTTCAAGTTTCAAAGATAAAGAATTAAATCTAATTTCAAAATAGTTGGTCTATAAGCTAACACACACACACACACACACACACACACACACACGGACAAAGTATTGTGATCTGAAGTGGTTAGAAAAAAATGACAGAATTAAAAAAATAGTTCTGTTAAAAGAGCAAGACTTACTATAACTCTATTTAGTATTGATAGAAAGCAGGCATGAGCGAGCAGCTTGAAAATGGGATAAAGACTATTTTTTAAATACAATGTTTAATGTTACTTACAAAAAAATATTTCCTAATTTGACTCTTTCAAACATGTTTTTTCTGGGGCACCTGGGTGGCTCAGTTGGTTAAATGTCCAACTTCAGCTCAGGTCATGATCTTGCCGTTCGTGGGTTTTCAAGCCCTGCGTCAGTCTCTGTGCTGACAGCTCAGAGCCTGGAGCCTGCTTCAGATTCTGTGTGTGTGTGTCTCTCTCTCTACCCCTCCCCTGCTGGTGCTCTGTATCTCTCTCTCTCACACACAAAAAATAAATAAATATGAAAAAAGTTCTAAATATTTTTTTCTACTTACCAATGGTTACTACCTATTTTAAAGAAGTCCTGTGACGAAAATAATCTTTAAGATGAGGTAAAACCTCAGTAATATCTTTCCTTCTCAATTTTTTTCTCACCTATCTGTGGTCTTTAACCACAAAGTAAAACAAACAAGAAAAATACTAAATATACTGAGCATGCATTTAATAATTTCTACAGTTACTTGACATTGACATAATGCTTCCATGGGTCTGATTAGCTTGTTGTTTCTCAGGTTAAATATTTCACCCCCAGATTTTGTATCCTTCTCTATTGGACTACAATCTTATGTGGAGACATACTTTTTTGTTCCATCACCAATTCCTAAAGTACTGTGGCTCAGTTGGTTAGAACAATGTAGAATGCAGGTTAAGTCTGTCTAGGGTTCAGCTAGCATACTGTACCCATGAATCCTGGGGGTCACCTTGGAGGTGGGAGGCTACTGGAGTAAATGACAAGATGGCAGTAAAAGAGTCAGTGAGGACTCAAAACTATGTTAACCAAGAATACCAGATTTCCTGGGACAGACCCACTTCCAATAGTAGGCCTCATTGATCAGGCCCTAAGTACTTTTGTTGTTGTCAGATTATGGGTTTAGAATTTTAACTTCAAGGCTAGGAGACTTTAGATCCACAAGAAGAGGTGGAACAGGGATTAAATGAGACAAAAACTGTGTGAGGCTTCCAAAACCTTGGGCACCTTTTTCTATTTGGAATGGTTGCTCTCCCCTACCTACTTCCCATTAGGGGCTGATTGGCAGTGAAGTCCCTAAAATGAAAGAAGTATTAGCCTAGAAGTGGAACCTGGGGTAACAGCAACCAGGGCAAAGCAGGGAAGACAAGTATGTGTGTGAAATGTCATTGAGTCTCTCTGAACATTCAATTCTTCATCTATCAGATTTGTATCTAATACCCACACTGCCACAGTGGTTATGAGAATTTAATACCAGAATGCACGGAAAGAGCCCCTAACAACTCTGACACGAAGAAAGCCTATATGTTTATTAGGAATCCACCCTTGGGGCTTATGGGAAAAGGGATCCTGGGTAGCCAGCCCAAGATAAGACATAGCTCCAGAGCTTATCTCTTAGGAAACACAAGTGGGCTTTCCAGCCACCTCAGCCATCTGCCTCTGCCCCACCATATGACAAAGAGCTTGGAAAATGAGACCTTTGGGTAGGTGGTCAAACAGCTTTCCCTACTCAAAAGCCAGTGCCTTCTGAGTAAATAGTGCCATGTGATGACCTGTTCATCAGGTATATTGGGGGAAGCAGCCACTAGGCAAAAGAATTCTCCAGCAAGGTCTTTCAAAATCCAATTCACCCCAGAATAGATAGATGTTGAGCTGAAGACCATAACAGGATACTACTTAATTGAGGAGGGTCTTCCTCACCACTCTTTCTACCTTAATCCAATATCCTTTAGTTTCATTGTTAAAAGGTTGCGCTTTTTGCAGCCGCTGCTGCTCCCCTGGCTGCCAGGGCTGGAACACTAAGACTGCCTGACCATTTCCTAATTCTGATCCTAAATTGAGGGCAGCACCATAGCAACACGTGAGTATCAGGGCGGAATATCTAGCATAAACACCTCATCCCAAGTTGGATTCTGTGACTTGTTCAGAGATACTTACTGTGACCTTGAGGAACGAAAAACCATTTTAATAGTAGTGTAAGTAAAGTTAATTTAAGAAGGGAAATCTGCTATATATATCAGACAATGTCTTTCAAACTTAAATGGGTGACTTTGGAATAACTCATAAACTTGGATTATCCTTTTGAATTACCCATGCTTCTATTCTTTCTCTAACACAACTGAAAGCTGGCATCACCATCACACCTCAGTTCTGGGGGTTGGGCAGAGACGGTGAGAAGGAATCTATTTACTAATATTTGTGAATGGACACTCTGAAAAATAAAGAAAAATGCTTTTTGAAAACAATGTCATTGGGACAATGCCTACTTTCACAGAGCTTAACATGTGTTGGCATCAATTATTTGATGACATCTATCCTCAAGTCAATTTGCTAGTATGTATTGAGTACCATATGTCAAAGAGACACTCCATGCTGTAAACATAGAAGCCTAAGTAATTCTAGAGGATGTGATGTTGTCACTTGAGTAAGAAAAGAACAGGAAATGGAGAAGGAACATGAATTTCTGAGCACCTACTATGTGTTTGTGTGTATTTGTGTGTGTGTGTGTGTGTGTGTGTGTGTGTGTGTATCCATCCTAATAACAATGGAAGATAGGTGCCATGAGTTCATTTTAAAAATAAATAAATTTAAGTGGGTAGATATTAAGATTGTCCATGGCTATACAGGCAGTATGAGGTAGGACCAGGATTCCAAAAGGACTCCAAAGACTGTGCCCTTTTCACTATACCATGTTGACATCTATAAATAAGGTTCTTCATATCTGAAGTAGGACATGTACATTATTATCCTAGACTATCTTATACACAGCAGGAAAATTTTCAAAAACTCCTAGAGTCATGTAAAAAGGACTCAAGGAACCAATTTAAAAGAGTTTCCCAATGGCCGATGCAAGTCTCAATATGAATAAGAACAATGTATTATGGGCACTTGGGTGGCTCAGTTGATTAAGCATCCAGCTCTTGATTCTGGCTCAGGTCATAATCTCATGGTTTGTGGGATCAAGCCCTGCATCAGCCTCTGAGCTTATAGGACAGAGCCTGCTTGGGATTCTCTCTCTCCCTCTCTCTCTCTCTCCCCTACCCCCGCAATTTAAAAAATAACAATTGCACCTGGGTGGCTCTGTCAGTTAAACGTACAACTTGAGCCCAGGTCATAATTTCACAGTTCGTGGGTTTGAGCCCCATGTCAGGCTCTGCACCAACAGCTTGGAGCCTGGAGCCTGCTTCAGATTCTGTGTCTCCCTCTCTCTCTCTCTCTGCCCCTCCCCTCCCTGTGCTCTCTCTCTCTCTCTCTCAAAAATAAACATTAGAAAAAGGAAGGCTTTAAAAAACTAACAATGGATTAACACACCATTAATTCATCATGAAGTCCATTAATTCATCATTATATTTTTAAAAATAATCATTCATTGGTTTTATTAGTGGTTGCTAGCAAACTAGTTCATTATTTTGAATCAGGCCTTTATCTTGCCTCCTTATACAAACTGTACCATGGATAACCAAGTAGTGGACATATAGACATATTCCAGTTAATAAAGAAGGAATAATAAAAGAAAAACATCACCATCTTGCACTTCTTAATAAATAAATTAATCTAGACCTCGATCATCAAAAGCTGCTAACGTAAAAATAGAGAAAACCAGACCGTATGTGTCATTTAATGGAGAGCACAAAAGCATGTATGAAGTAATCTCACCAAAAACAAAAGGGGCACCTGGGTGGCTCAGTTGGTTAATTGTTAGACTCTTGATCTCAGCTCAGGTCTTGATCTCAGGGCTGTGAGTTCAAGCCCCACGTTGGGTTCCACACTGGGTGTGAAACCTACTTTAAAACAAAACAAAACAAAATGCTGGAAAAAACCCCTTTAACCTGAATCCAATTAAGCCTCTAAAATCAACTACTAATTTAGAGAAAACACAGAAGTCTGAGTATACTTAGATTATATAAATATTAAACTTAACAATGGGCATAAAATCAGCAAAATCCAGAGTGTAGGAAATGCTACAGCCTACTTAAAAAAAAAAAAAAAGAAACAAAGACATTTTCTCAATGATGTTGTTTTAAAAAGGCATTTTCCTTTATTTTTCTGAGTGTCCATTCACAAATATTAATAAATAGATCCCTTCTCACCACGTCTGCCCTACTCTGCAGAACTGAAGTGCGATGATGCCAGCTTTCAGTTGTGTTAAAGAAAAAAGAGATGCATGGATAATTCAACATGGGAAAAAGAACCCATTTTCTTCCAAAACTCAATTGCAAGAAGAAAAAGGATTGAAGAGGAACCTATAGATTAAAAGAGACCAAAAAGCTATTATCAATCAACTATAGTAACTAGCTCTTACTTAGAGCTTTAGTCAAACAAATAAGAATCCATTTATCCCAGTTTAAGATAATTGGAAACTAGAACATTGACTGGATATTTGTTGATTTTTTTTTTGCAGAATACAAACTATTTTTTAACAATTTATTGTCAAATTGGTTTCCATAAAACACCCAGTGCTCATCCTAACAAGTACCCTCCTCAGTGCCTGTCACCCACTCTCCCCCTCCCATACCCCCCTCAACCCTGTTTGTTCTTAGTATTTCAGAGTGTCTTATGTTTTGTCTCCCTCCCTCTCTGTGACTTTTTTTCCCTCTTCTCCTCCGCCATGGTTTTCTGCTAAGTCTCTCAAAATCCACCTATGTGTGGAAACATATGGTATCTGTCTTCCTCTGACTAACTTATTTTACTTAGCATAATACCCTCCAGTTCCATCCATGTTGCTACATATATTTGTTGATTTTAATGAAGTTCTGTTCATTTTGAGGTGTGATAATTGCATTGTTGATATATATTTTTTAATTTTTTAACATTTATTTATTTTTGAGAAACATAGAGACAGAGTATGAGCAGGGGAAGGGCAGAGAGAAAGGGAGACACAGAATCTGAAGCAGGCTCCAGGCTCCAAGCCGCCAGCACAGAGCCCGATGCGGGGCTCGAACTCACAAACCGTGAGATAAACCGTGAGATGAACCAACAAACTGTGAGATCATGACCTAAACTGAAATCGGACGCTCAACCAACTGAGCCACCCAGGCGCCCCATTGATATATTTTTGAGTCCCAATCCTTTAGAAATACATACTGAACCACTTACAGATAAAATGTTATGATGTCTATGACTTGCTCCAAGATATTACAAAAAGAGGAAAAGTGGGTGTGGTATCGATGTGAGTGGCCATGGGTTGATCGTTTTTGAGGCTGGGTGATGGGTACAGGAGTCTTGTTATAGAATTCTATCTGCTTTTGTATATGCTTGAAATTTTCATAATAAAAATATGTATCTATATAAAGCACACACATATGATTTGAAAATACATGCACACATATATTTGTGCCCAAATCCCACCTCATGAAATTAATCCTATGGATATACAGTGGAATCACAGCATATGCACATGTGAGTTATAACAATTCAAACATAGGCACTCAGCATACAGAGAGGGAGAGGGAGAATAGGGGAGAGAGAAAGACAGAGAGAAACAGAAAGTTAGAAGAGAAAGAGTTGAGAGAGAGAAAAGACAACAATTGAAATGTGCCTCTCATAGAGTGAGCATCTCACTGTGATTCTGGTGTTTAAAGATGCATACATGTCACTCAATTTGACTCTTACCTATAAACTCATCTTTTCATCAGGTGCTGAACCAGACTCAATGATCTACTTCAATATTGGAGGGCAAACAGGCAAACAGGAATGTTAAATATATGGTATGCCAGACTTCCTAAGGGAATTTTAAGGATGTTTTTGACTCTATGGTTTTTTCACCTACAATTACACAATTTAACAAAAAGATGCAAAAGTCCACTATACCTCATATATATGTGCAAGGACATGTGTAAAAATATGTTTAATGTATCACTGTAATATTTTAAAAACTGGAAAATCTTAAATGTTCAGTAATAGAGGATTGGTTAAACATGGTGCATCCTCATAATGGAATTCTTTATGGAGCCATTAAAAGAATAAGGTAGGTATTTTCCATGCACTGATAAAAAAAGATGTCCAAGACATAGTGTTACATGAAAAAATCATGTGTCAGAATAATGTATATAGTGTGCTTCCATTTTTGTAAATAAGAAAAATAATAGAGATATATCCATAGATACATACACACCACCGTGTTTTTATTACAGGACATTTCTAGAAGAATAATGAAGTGTTACAAGAAACTGGCAATAGTTATAGACTCTGATGAGGGGGAATGGGATTTAGAGTAGAAAAGTGACTTCATTTTCATTACATACTTTTCTATATACTTTGAAAACTTATTACGTGCAGTAGTCACATTTAAACTTTTGCTGAAGTATAACACACATGAAGAAAAGTGTACAGCTCACACTTGCATAGCTCAATAAATTAAAATATCATGAACACACTCTAGGCACCAACACAGAACATTACAAATCTCCAGAAGCACCATCATGCTCCCATCATTTTCCTCTCTTCCCTTTTGAAAGCTAACTATTATCCTATTCTAATATCACAGTTTAGTTTTGTCTGTTTCTTGAACTTTATAGAAGCTGAAATAGACAGCATGTTTTATTTAGGGTATGATTTATTTCAAAAAATATGATGTTTATAAGAGCTTCCATGTTCTTGCATCTAGCCCTAATTTGTTCATTTTCTCAACTATGGAGTATTTCATTGTATAAATGTATGACAATTTATTAATATATTCGCTATTGGTGGATATTTGGGTTGTTTCCATTGTTTGACTGGTACTAAATAAATAATGCTCTAATGGACATTCTTGTATATATATTTCAGTGAACACATGCAGTGGAATTGCTGGGCCATTGGGTATGTTTGTTTAGCTTTAGTAGATACTGCCAAACAGCTTCCCCATGTGGTGGTCAGCTAGCAGTGTATGAAAGTTGAATTAATTTTTCAAACTAATAATAATAAGAAAAACAAAACCCTAATTCAATTAATATAAATAGTGATGATTTGATTGGTCTTTCTGTGTTATATCTGTGTTTAATTTGTAAAAATTAAAAACATAAGTCACTATGTTATCTAATGTACTTATACAAGGTTTCTATGACAAATCCAAATTTGAGTTTCATGTCAGGGAGAAGCTGATCTTTAAAGAAGAATATATCTGCTTTCTAGTTCTCAGGTAATATATACCAGTGTAATACTTACCCTTGACTGCCAAAAAATTCAGAGTCATCATCAGTGCTCAACAACCATAGCATTCCACTCATCCAAGGTATCTGGTAATATCAACTCCTTAAAATAGACAATTCTGTTCTATGTCTTACTTTGCATTATGTTTAAACTTGCCAGCTTCTTCAAATCCTTTTGGAAGGAAAGGAAAGAGGATAAATCGTAAATAAATAAAGCAAAAATAGTTCTAGCCACAGATGGTGAAGTTTTAAAAGGAACTTAAAGAAATTAAGGTTAATGTAACCCAAACAATAAAAGTACAGAAAGGAAGTAGATAAAATGCAGTGTTCTTTAATGTGAGATTGGCCAACCAGCCTGACATACGGCTGGTGGCCAAGATAATGTCAGATTTATATCAGTTCTAGGTCTCCAAGAAACAAAATACCATCCTTTATCCTAATGGGGAAGGTGGAAAAAGCAATGCTTCTCAGGATTTGAGACCTTTAGGCTGAATACTATTAAACAAGTCCTTTACTTGATAATCAAGTCTGGTTTCTTCTCCTTGAAGTGGAATTAAATCCATCTTTGGAAGGGAAACACAGTCTACAGTCTATGACTATATCTTTAAATCAAGTATTGCCATCTGGAACATATTCCTAGTTGTGCCTTCAGACAGAATCCCACATCCTTCTTGGTCATTATCAGAAAGAACCCTATCCAATATAAAGGTCCCTCACCTTTGGATGCTGTTCTCATGGTCGGTTAATACTTGATAAATGTATCAATGAATTTCTTAGATCTCATGGTAGTCACCTCATGGATTCAACAATATCTTTCCATTTGGTGAAGGGCTAAGTCTGCTCAGTTTCAAATGGATATCACAAAGAGTAGGACCTCAAGGGAGGGAGACAGCTTGGGCTGAGGTTTCCAAAGATCTGGAATTTGGGTTTTTTTGTTTGTTTGTTTAATAATTTATTGTCAAATTGGTTTCCATACAACACCCAGTGCTCATCCCAGCAAGTGCCCTCCTCTGTGCCTGTCATCCACTCTCCCCCCTCCCACTCACCTCCCTCAGTTTGTTCTTAGTCTTTGAGAGTCTCTTATGTTATGTCTCCCTCACTCTCTGTGTCTTTTTTCCTTCCCCTCTTCCTCTCCCCTTTGGTTTTCTGTTAAGTCTCACAAAGTCCACCTATGCGTGGATACATATGGCATCTGTCAAAGATCTGGAATTTGAGTATAAAGGTAATAATTAAGGTGATGTTTGGGAAATCAAATATGCAGATCGATGTATCCATAGACCAAAGCAGAGGGAATGAATATGAGGAAAGGAGATTTGGCTCAGTTTAATGGAGGCCCTTGAATGCCAAACTAGGGAATTTGGATTTTATGCTACTCTTGAAAATTTTTGAGTGAGAAGAGATTATGATGAAAGCAATGTTTCAGGAAATGATTCTAACTCTGGTGTGTAGCACAGACTGGACTGGGGAGAAAAGTAAGTAGGGAGTTCAATGCTATTGCTACATCCCAGGCAAAGACAACTAGTGTCTAAAACTGGATGAGAGCATAAGGAATAGAAAGGCAGAAACAGAGAAGACTACAAAGGAAGAATCACCAGGGTTCAAAAGTGATATGGTGTACAAAAGGAGGTCGAAGGAAGAGTTAAGAATGCCACTGAGCTTGGACTGAGGACAATCATGAATCAAATAATTCCATTACTAGCATTTTTTGTAACAGAAAAAGACCAGAATCGATACAAATATCTGTCAACAGGGACTGACCAGCTGAACAAACTACAGTTCTTCTTTAGGGTAGCATACTATATAGTCATAAAAAAGGAACAATAAAGATCTCCATACATTGATATGGAATGATCTCTAAAGCATAATGTTAAGTGAAAAAAGGGAGCAAAACAGTTTTTACAGTATATGCTACATTTTTGTAACATATGGGGGTGAAATACAATTACTTATTCTCTTTGTTTAATATTCAAATACATAATGGATGGATAAGCCAAAACCTAATTAAAATGGTTACTATAGAGGTAAGGAGAAAAAAAGAATTGGGGCAGGATGGAAGCAAGGCATTTAGAATATCTCCTGTTATATGGTTTTGACTTTGGAACTCTGTAAATGTTTTACATAAATTAAATGTAAAATTAAATTTCAAAAAAGAAAGAAAAGAATCTGTAAAACTGAGGGAAAAAATGAAGCAAATGAATCAAAATGTATATCAAGTTGGTAACATAACCACACAGAGAAAGAAATTACTTTTCAAGTGACTAAAACAGAATACTTTGACTACCTCCCTAGTAGGATTTATTCTAAGGGCAAAAGGAAGAGCAAAGAAATCTTACATTGCATTTAGTAATCTTAGTAGTAATATTGGAATTGCTCCCTTGAAACTGTTACAGATATAATATAGGGTAATGCAAATAATGACAATGTCATTAGGAAACAAGACTTTCAGAATAAAAGAAATGAGACATAGTTACAAAATCAAAACGTTAAGTAAAAGCCCTATACTCTTAAATTCAGCTTTGAAATATCAGTAGGAATTCATCATGTTTCCTTTTTTTAAAATAGGGATTTTCCAGCTCTTTCACTAAAAAGATAAAACCTGACAACCCAGCCACAGTGAGGAAACTCAATCTTCAGATTGGGCTCTCTTAATACCATTTTCCACCAAAAGGAGTAAGAGAGCTCCTTGGCGAAATGGTTAACTCCAGGACTGGTTTTGAAATTGTACAAGATGAGTCTGAAACCAAACCAAAAGTCCTCAAACCAGAAATCAAGAAGTCTATCAAGGACAAAAGGAAACAGAAGTCAACCTGAAAGGACCCCCACTGGCCTAAAATGAAATAATTTTAGCAAGAAAATAAATAATGACTACCATGCGTCGAAACACACTAAATAAATAAAAATCTATGAGTTTATAATAAGTAATAGATTGATTGGTCACCGCTGGAGGTTGCTAGGATACCAACTCATTCTGAAAACTGATGTTTTTATAAGGGAAGGTATCAAATCTTTATCCTGCCTTTTTTCTTTTTTTGGTACACTAATTCAAAGTAACTAAATAGTTGAAGAATAAAATGATAAATAAAAAAAAATAAAAATCCCAAGTAATGAATGCAGAAGCTTAACAGAATTAGAAAAATGCCATTTTGCAACTCTTAATGAAATAATGGACCCAAACAGTAATCATCAATGGTTGTTAAAACCATTAGATGAAGGGTTCATGGGGACCTTTATAATGGAGGCCTCCAGGTGATACCATTTAAACCCACTGATCAATGTTAGTAACACTAAAAGTGGGGCAACTAGATATGATTTGCCTCGTGAGGTAATGTAATAGAAAGTACACAGCACTGGCTGTGAAGTATTCTTATCTAAAAACTTCAACCTGAAGCTAATCAAAGCCTCTAAACATAACTACCAGTTCATGAAATATAGAGAATAAAGAAACAAGTTCAGGGCTATTGCTGGGTCATAGGGTAGCTCTATTTTCATTTTTTTGAGGAACCTCCACACCGTTTTCCAGAGTGGCTGCACCAGTTTGCATTCCCACCAACAGTGTAGGAGGGTGCCTACTTCTCCACATCCTCGCCAGCATCTATAGTTTCCTGATTTGTTCATTTTAGCCACTCTGACTGGTGTGAGGTGGTATCTCAGTGTAGTTTTGATTTGTATTTCCCTAATGATGAGTGACATTGAGCATCGTTTCATGTGTCTGTTGGCCATCTGAATGTCCCCTTTGGAGAAGTGTCTATTCATATCTTCCGCCCATTTCTTCACTGGGTTGTTTGTTTTTCGGGTTTGGAGTTTGGTAAGTTCTTTATAAATTTTAGATATTAGTCCTTTATCCGATATGTCATTTGCGATGATCTTTTCCCATTCCGTTGGTTGCCTATTCGTTTTGTTGGTTGTTTCTTTTGCCGTGCAGAAGCTTTTTATCTTGATGAGGTCCCAATAGTTCATCTGATGCATAGGAGCACGTGTACCCCAATGTTCATAGCAGCACTTTCGACAATAGCCAAATCATGGAAAGAGACCAAGTGCCCATCAACTGACGAATGGATAAAGAAGTTATGGTACTTATATACAATGGACTACTACGTGGCAATGAGAAAAAATGAAATCTGGCCATGTGTAGCAACATGGATGGAACTGGAGGGTATTATGTTAAGTGAAATAAGTCAGTCAGAAAAAGACAGATACCATATGTTTCCACGAATAGGTGGACTTTGTGAGACTAAGCAAAAACCAGGGGGAGGGGAAGAGGGGAAAGAAAAAAAAGACACAGAGAGGGAGGGAGATAAAACATAAGAGACTCTCAAAGACTAAGAAAAAACTGAGGGTAAGGGGGATGAGGGAGGGGGGAGAGGGGGTGATGGGCATTAAAAAGGGCACATGTTGGGATGAACACTGGGTGTTATATGTAAACCAATTTGAAAATAAACTATTATAACAACAAAAAAAAAAGAAACAAGTTCAATGACAACATGAGAAAACAAACAAATTAAGAATATGAGACATTCTTCAGGGCAAATGATCTGGTTTCTCCAACAACTCAAAAAACAATAAAAGACTTATGAGACATAGTCAAATGCAGTGTGTGGGCCCTATTTAGACTCTCATTTTTAAAAACTAATTATAAAACGACATCTTTGAGAAAATCAGGGAAATCTGAATATGGATCGGGTATGAAATGATACCAATAATTATTGTTAATTTTGTTAAATGTGATAATATAATAGTAATGTGTGTGTGTGTGTGTGTGTGTGTGTGTGTGTGTGTGTGTATTCCTTATGTATGTATGTATGTATATATATACAAGGAAGGGGTCAGAAAAGCGTGAGGAAACCCAAAACAGTTTGGTCTTAAAGAGGCTAAAGAAGGAAAACATTTCAAGGAAAAAGTGGTCAACAGTGTTAAATTCTGGAACAAGACTGATTCAGGCCTTAGAAAGTGAAGCTATCCCTTATCCCACATTACTATATTTCCAAATTAATTCCAAGCTGACCATGACCTCAATAATAGTAGCAAGCCTGTAAGAAAGTGTCTCAGTCCTCAGTCTCCCCCTGTTCCCCATTCATTCCTTCCCTCACTTCCCTACTCACTTAACCAGCATTCCCTGAGTCCCTACTCCAACCCACACCTACTACATCCTGTCAGATCCACTATGTTCTGCATATACTGAGACAAATATCTGTCCTCTGGAAATTCACAGCTTAATGAGGAAGACGGATTGGGAAATATAATCACCACACAGTGCTAACATTTCAGCAACAGCTTATATATCCTGGGCCAGACACTATGGGAGGCAATAGAGATACAGATATAAACAAGTAGTTCCTGACCACAAGAATTCAGAATATAGCTTGGAAGGCAACGGAATCACAATATATTGATATATGAACTAAAAATAAATATAAAAATTATATGAAAGTACAGAGCAGGAAATGGGGCTAGTATGGAAGCCCTACAAGATGGGGACTATTCAATATGCCCATTTTACATATGAGAAAATGGAGTACAGGGAGGTGAGTTGACTGGCCCAAGGACATACAACTGTGAGTGGCACAGTCAGACTTTAAGGGCCAGTTTGTGAGCCTCAGGAGTTTGGGTTTTATCCACTCTGTTGCATTGCCTGAATGCCTCTTCCAAGACTCCCTATTCTCTTTCCACTGTGCTGCCCTGGTTGTGCCCCTAGAGGCACAGAGCAGGTACTCAATGAGCATTTGCTGAGTGAATAAATGAGCTATGCAACCTCATAGGGTTGTTGGAAAGGCTCGCTGCGATAAGTACTAGGCTCATTAGAGGTCACCGTGTAGAATAACTGTGGCAGGTGGCAGGTAAGGATTGCTTCTGTGTGGGACACCATTACCCAAAAGAGAAGACATATCCAACAAGTGTGTTGGGATAGCTAGTGATTGGCACGAAGGAGCTCTGAAATCAGTGGACAGAGCTTCAGTCACTGGGGCTGGGAGGGCGAGTGGCAAGGGCCAGGCAAAGTCCCAACCCTAGAGGGCTCATGCTCTGAATACAAGGGTTCAGGGACTCAGATTTTGTTACTTAAACTTGGTCACCAGCTCAAAGTCAACCAAGCCACTAGCCTGAGCTTCTAGAAAGCCCTCCAAAGATGAAGGTGGATGAAAAACAGGAGAAGAAAGCAGCTAACATTTACCAAACACTGCCTGTGGGCCAGGTGCTGGGCTGATATACTAATATGAACTTCCCCACTTTGCAGATGTTCCTCATAGACATTAAGTAACTTACCTGCAGCCACAGAGCCGGGATCTGAATTCAGGTGGCCTGACACCCCGGGCATGGCTCTAATGCACTATATACCTCACTGGGTCTCATAGTCTTACTGAGATGGGTCTTACTTTTTGGGGCAAGAGGCTCTACACTCCTCTTCCCGCACCTATCTGAGCCCTGCCTGTAGGTAGCAGTGGCCCTGGCTGATGGCTGTATGGGAGACTAGTAAGTGCATGTTAGCTTTGTTAGCCAATAGCAAATTCTCCTCCATGAGAACTGTGCCAATGTACATTCCCACCAGCAATGTTTGAGAGTGCCTGTTTCTCTGCAGTCTTACAAATAAAATGTATTTTCATTCATTTACTCAACAACACCATCAAGCATAACAGTTGCATTATAGGGATCCCAGAAGGAGAAGAGAGAGAAAAGGGGGCAGAAAATTAATTTGAAGAAATAACAGCTGAAAACTTCCTGAATCTGGGGAAGGAAACAGAAATCCAGATTCAGGAGGCACAGAGAGCCCCCAAAGAAACCGACCCAAAGAGAACAACACCAAGCCATCCAGTAAATAAAATGGCAAGAACTAGAGATAAAGAGAGAATTTTAAAGCAACAAGAGAAAAAAAAAGCAGTAACATACAAGGGAAACTCCATAAGGCTATCAGTGGGTTCTTTAGTAGAAATTTTGTAGGCTAGAGGGAGCAACATAATATATTCAAAGTGCTAAAAGGGAAAAATCTGTAGCCAAGACTACTCTATTCAGCAAGTCTATCATCAGAATAGAAGGACAGATAGAGTTTCCCAGATGAACAAAAGTTAAAAGAATTCATGACTTAGAGCAAAACCAGCCACTTCCCCATCACGCAAAATGCCTTCAGTCTTCCAGCCACCCTCCTGCCCATCTCAGCATGTGCTGCCTGCCACTTGCTCACCACCAAGTTAACATGCCGAGTAAACACACCTTGACCTCAGATAGACAGGGACTCAAACTGACACTCTCCCTCTCAAATTATCAACTCTAATGAGCATATTTATGACTGTTACTCTAATTATGTAGAATATGTAATGGATAAAAGGAGTGTGCCAGGCTGTGTGCTGATGGCTTGGGCCTGGAGCCTGCTTCGGATTCTGTGTCTCCCTCTCTCTCTGCCCCTCTCCGGCTCATTCTCTCTCTCTCTCTCTCTCTCTCTCTCTCAAATAAATAAACATTAAAAATCAATCTAGGGGCACCTGGGTGGCTCAGTCGGTTGGGCGGCCAACTTCAGCTCAGGTCATGATTTCATGGTCTGTGCGTTCGAGCCCTACATCGGGCTCTGTGCTGACAGCTCAGAGCCCGGACACTGCTTCAGATTCTGTGTCTCCTTCTCTCTGCCCTTCTCTTCCTCATGCTCTGTCTCTATGTCTCTCAAAAATAAAATAAAAAAGTTAAAAAAATAAAAAAAAAAATCAATCCATAGGTAAGAAATAGTACCTTGGTGTTGTTTTAATTTGTATTTCTCTAATTTTGAGTGCATTGGAGCATCTGTTCACATGTTAAGGGTTATCTAGATAGATAACTTGTGAATTATCTGTTCATGCCTCTACCCTCTTTTTCAACCAATTTTTAGCCCTTTTTTCCTCAATGTTTGAGTGTTCTTCGTATTTTAGGAAACTAGCCTTTTGTGATCTATGCTACAAATATTTTCTCCCAGTTTATCAGTTATCCTTTAAGTTTATTTTTCATCCTGTTTGCTCTGCAGAGATTGTTTGTTTTTACACTGATCAATTTGTCAGTCTTTACTTTTCACTGAATATTGAATTTTTTTCTTTTTATTTAATGTTTATTTTTGAGAGACAGACCATGAGACGGGGAGGAGCAGAAAGAGAGGGAGACACAGAGACTGAAGCAGGCTGCAGGCTCTGAGGTGTCAGCACAGAGTCTGATGTGGGGCTTGAACTCACAAACCGTGAGATCATGACCTGAGCTGAAGTTGGATGCTCAACCAACTGAGCCATCCAGGTGCCCATGAATTTTTGGGTTGCAGAGAGAAGGAGCTGGGGTGGGGAGGGACAATATTTCTATCTCCTGTGAACTGCTGAGGTTGCCTATCCCATGATCTGTAACAATGAAGATGTTAACAAGGCCTTGCACAGGTGTCCTGCCCCATAGGTTTCCAAAGCCTTGTATATACATTATTTGATTAATATGTCACTTCAGAAAAAACAACAACTAAAAAAAAAAAAAAAGCTGGTTCTTGATATTGGAGATTTTCCCCAGAAGACTTAAGTATTTCTCTCCACTTCAATCCACATATATTTCCCAGATGTCCTCTGGTCTTCCTGGAATTTCAACTAAGAATTTCAGCTATCCCAACAAGAATGTTCAGACATCACAGTTTCTACCAACATATGGAGCACAGATTCCCTGGCTCCAAATTCATTTCCCTTTCAACCACAGCTGGGCCCAATGCTTCCAAAGGAATGGTAGAAGGAAAATAGGCTCCACAGGAGCTGGAGTGTCATTTCTGGGCTTTGTTCCATTAGCCCCCGGTTCAATTCCCCTATCCTACTCAGATCCCTACAGCTGGACCCACTGATCCTTTCACCTAGAGGCTCAGGCCCAGGGTAGTTCTCAGACCAAGTCATCCACAGGCACAGGGTCAATGCTCAGCCGCAGTCCTAGGGCTGGGGGATTAAGAACAGGTTGCCCTCCCACATCTGGCACCCCCAGAACATCTGCCTGAGAGGCTGTGATGCTTCCAGACTAGAACTCTTCCCAAAACCACTTCTTAGACTGACCAAGTCTTAACAGCTGGCCTTCTGCCTTGATTCCCACCTCTAAGTTCTGTGTGTTGTCTTGCCTACAACCTCATCCTCCTTTCAAACTAAGCCCTGGCCTGAATGAGATACCATCTTACTTGTGTCTTCTCCCAACACCTGGCACAGAGGATGGTCCTCAATGCACACCTTTTGGGTGGATAAGCCTCTCTGCTCTGACTTGTTCTTGTCCACCCATCTCTCTGGAACTGGCACCTTGGCCCAGTGACTGGGGTTTGGACACTACAGACAGGTCTTCTAGATGATGATTGTCAACTGGCTGACTATCCAAGCAATATCCACATATCCGCCCCTTAGCTATGTGATCTTGAACAGGTTGCTTAACTCCTTGGTCTCTCAGTTACCTCATAAAGTGGGAAAGCACTGCTACTTCACAGGGTTTCTGTGAAGGTTAAAAGAGCAAATCTATTTTAAGTGCTTAGCACAGTGCCCATGTAAGTGTTTGTTCTTGTCATTGTTGTTGAGATAGTTACCCTGGACTCCTCAATGTTGGCCATTTCCCAGAATGTCGTTGTGGCATCAGTTTCCTCACCTGCTAGCCTGTCTCTGTCTATAACAAGGCCATTAACTCTAGCATGTGTCCTGGTTAGTGGCCGTATCTAGTACCCGTGTTTAATGCCCCTCCTGCCCTGCCTGCTTCTGCCATTGAGCCTATCATTCCAGGTGCACAAGTGTCATGTTAGGAGGAACACTCACTTCTAAAAACCTAAGTCGGTTGTTAAGAGGATGTTGTCTCTTGGGCTTGGCAGTCCCTAGAGTGAGCAGAGGTGGGAGGAAGCACCACTTTGGTTCAGGGAATCAGCTGGCTTGGAGGAGTAAAGCAGAGGCACAAAGAACTAGGCCATGTCTCTGGGAACTACGTGTGGTTGGCCAACCTTCCAAAGGCCAGAAAGACCACACCCTTGATGGCATAGCCACCCTGGGAAGAGTTTGCAAAGACAGCAGGAGGGCAGCTGAGCTGTGAAGTTTGTAGGGGGCAGGGGTTCTACCAGTGTGGTTCCTGACATAATCAAAACAAAATCCTAGTATCTGAGAGACTCAGGGGCACATTCTAAGAGAGAACAATGCCCTAGCAAAATCAGTTTGCATCTCAGAGCCCCAAAGGAGCTGGTTCTGCAGACTGCTGATCCCAGGGGATGTCTGACACAAGGGCACCCACAGAGCTTTTTAGCCCACTGCTTTTCTTCTACAGGTGAGCAAACTGAAGACTCATTCTTCCTTTTGTCTGGCTCTTTCGATGAAGTTGGCCCATACACATACCAGGCCATGAGCAGTACATCAAAACTAGCCTCAAAGAATACCCGGTCCTGGGGCTCCTGAGTTAAGTGTCTGACTCTTGGTTTTGGCTCAAGTCATGATCTCATGGTTTGTGAGATTGAGCCCTGCATTAGGCTCTGTGCTGGCAGTGCAAAGCCTTAGGATTCTGTCTCTCTCTCTGTCCCTCCCCTGCTCTCTCTCTCTCAAAATAAATAAATAAAAAACAAACATTAAACAAAAAGAATACCTGGTTTTAGCAACTGGCCCAAGCACTTCACTGCTCCATTTCATGACTACACTCCCCACCCCCATCTGCCACCTGAATGCCTGCTGCATTTGGTTCCTCAGTCCAGGCAATGCACTTGGACTTCCTCTGACTTGTGCACTTGGGCTGCCCATTAGGCACTTTCACTGACTGTGCTGCCAAAGGCATTGTCTGGAAAGAGAACCTTTCCTTCGGCCCCAGCCCAGCCAGTCTCCTATCCTGCCTCCCCCCATATGCACACAGCTTCCAGGTCATGGGATTCAGGCACTGTGGCCCAGAAAAGGAATAATAATAGTAACATGAGCTCCTTGGCAGAAGGTGAGATGTTTTTAACTTTTAAAATAAAGAACAGAATCCTGGTACAAATTTCAGCTTCAGCTCTGCCTAGCTACATGACCCTGAGGAAGTGATCCAACTTCCTTGAGCTTTAGTTTCCTCATCCATAAAATGTAGACTAAATGGGATATTGGACCTAAGTGCTTGGCGATAGAAAGAGCTCACTGAATTGTAGCTAATATTAGTAGTAGTAACAGATAATCCAAATAACCTCTATATCTTCGCCATCTACCAAGCTGGTACCCCAGAGCAGTTGCTCAGTTAAGTGCTCAGTGAAAAACATGTTTCTTTGCCTGATTGACACAATTACCAGGTGAGGCAGGTAGGGGAGACCCTGGTCGCCCCAGAGATGGAGACCTCAGGCTGAGTGGCTAAGTGATTTGTCCCAAATCATAGTTAGTGAGCAGCAGAGCCTGGACTGGAAACTCCTGTTTCCTGACTCTCTGTTTCATATTTATTGTTTTATGTCACCTCATCAAATTTAGGGCCAGAAAGGAGTTTAGAGATAACCTAGTATAATCCCATCATTTCAAAAACCGAAAACTGAAGTGAGAGATACCAAAGACATTTCAAAAGGTCAAGAGTTAGTTAGCTGGGCAATAGAATCCAGGCCTCCTGACTCTCAGTTTAGTGCTTTATCAACAACCCAAAAGCTTATCTCAAAAAAATCATCTCACTGTTCCCAGTTCAGCAAACATGGTCATCCTAGGCTCAAGGATACCACAACTTTCTAGAAAAATGCCCAAGTGGTAAGAGCAAAGGCCTCCTGCAATGACAGGCCCACCTTTGGAGTACCAGGTTCATTCTTCACGGAGGGTGCATTTCCCATGTAACTTAAAAGAATGTGTCAATATGAGACCCAGTGACCATCAAGAGTGCACCAACAGTCACAAATTTCATGTGTGGAGTACCATCTTTGAAGTGGACCTTAGAGTATTTCTGGAATGTCAAGCATGAGCTCTGAGAAACACCCCACTTGGCAATTCCTTCTAAAGCAACAAAGACAGTTAAGTGAGGCCCAAGTAGCACAGGATATTATTGTTTACATGTGACCCTTATCCCATGGCTGTGGGAAATGGAGCCAAGTTCCACAAGCTCTTTTCTTGCAAGATACACTTTGCAAAACAGAGAAGGACAGCGCTGTCGCTTGGTTTCCTGTTCTTTCTTGATGTCAGCTTCATTTGAAAATAAAAAATAATGTCCTCAAAATTTTAGGTCCAACACTGGGGGGATGCATTAGGTTGTCCCACTTGCAGTTATTCTGAGGATGCAAAGGTTAAATGAGCATCGTGTTTGCCTCAAATGAAGAACACAACGGGGAGGGGACAGAGGTGAGTAACTCATTTGTCAATGTAACTAATAAGGGATCTCCAATACTTCTAATTTAAAAGGTTTCGAAATTTGAAGGGTTTCTGATGAAACAGGAGGGATATGTTTTCTATAGAAGAAAATCAACACCTTGGATTCTAATAGCACTCTTTTTCCTCCCTTGAAAATATCACCAAAACACATTTGTTATCCACCCTTGTGCTGCTGGGCAATGGCAGCTATAGAAGCATATGATTGATGGAAGAGGCCTGTCTCTGTGCCCACGGCACGTCCTGGCCAAGCACACAAATCAGGAGTACCTTGCCTTACTCCCCCAAGCACAAGCAAGCTAATGCCAGCATCCACAGGCTCAATAAATGCTATGCTTCTTGGTTCCCTCTGCTGATATAAATAGTCACAGCAAGTCTTAGACAAGTGGTCTTAGCATGCTTGCCTGGGTCTTGGCAATAAAGGAGAAAGGCCTTTTTGAAAGCACCATCTTTGTGGCCAATCTCCAAAAATGATAACACTTCACAGTTGGTTTTACTCTTACTGCATTCATCTAACATTTACTACAAGGTAGGTTCAGAGCTAGGTGTTAGAGAGAAGACTAAAGAAGGAAGCAATCAATTCTGTTTTGCGGAGGCAGCACTGGGCTCCTACTATTTGAGCTGGTCCAAGAAGACATGAATAGTGCTTCGACAGGAATGGGGGTGGGGATCGCGTACTAATGAGAGAAAAGATATAAGAAGGAAAGTCGGCTAATGGCTCATGTAGTCATTTGCTTAAACAGTTGGAATCAGTGGATTGTAAATGGTCAGGGTTGTTTTCTCAAAGTGAATGAGTATATTCATAGAACACACACTTGTTATTAAAATGATGTGATGCCTTTTGCAAAAGACTGCATGGAGTAGAAAACAATATACTCCCATAACTATGTTAGCACTCATTTATAAGACTTCTGAAGCTTCTAATAAACAAGAATCTAGTCTGTGTCTAATTGGGTTTTAATAGCTCAGGCAAAATTAAGAACTAGAGGAATCTGATATGGCTTTTATTTTTCATTCAAACTTTCTATCAGCCTAATCTTAGAAGCTATGAATTATAACTTACCCTCATAAGACTATATGCAAAGCTCATAAGCAAAGGAAAAAATAATTATCAGATATTGTTAGTTTATTAGATAACAATAACATATTGCAATTACAGCCCTATGTCTGGTCAATAATGCCACAGGAAAAGACTTCATTACTCTCCCTGGCTATTGATGAGATAGTTTATGAAAATCAAAGTTGCCTCCTATACTGTTAGAACATATGTCCTCAAAGGTGCATTTTATATCTATACCCCAGATGGTAATTTCATGTCTATGTCATTAACTGGGGAAGCACCCAAAGCTGATGATCAATTATTCTTCATTGTTTGAAATTCTCAAAGTTATTCTAAGGTTCAGAAGGAATCTCTAATTAAGTTCCAATGTCCTGAAATATATAACTAAAAATTTTTAAGGTATTTTAAATTTTAATGAAAAGAAATAGTTATTCCAGTTATTATTAAAATAGCAAAATTAAGAGCTGGCCCTCTCTCCAGAACCCAACCCTGGATGCGTCACAGAATTCAGAGTTAGGTGATTATATCAAAATAGCACAAAAACAGTGAGTAAATCTCTAAGAAAATAAAAGGCAGATGGGTCAGAACATTGAGTAAGATAGCATTGGGGAAAAAGAGCCCTAAACATTAAAGGACAAGAATAATGGACAGGAGTTAAGGTGAGAATTTTTTCAAATGTGCTCCTTTTTCTCTCCTTATCATTGCCCTGAGATGACCAATTTTCTCTTCCTTTGCCATTGGGAGACATATAACTGACAGACTAGTGTCCACCAGGGTTGGCAGGGTAACTTTGTGCTAGGTAACAGGTGCATATATATTGGCTGGTCCCTAAGAGTTTCCCTCTGCCTCAGCAATGTGAAGGCTGACTTACCATTTGTAACACTAGAGGTTTTCTCTCTGGAGGCATATCTTCTCCCATTAAACTTACTGGGGGACACTAGCCAAGATTTAAGGTTTAGTTTCTCCCCATAGTTATACATTACAACTGAATGTGGCCAATAACACTAGCAGAATAGGAGATCACAAGGAAAAACAGCCAATGGGTGTTCACTGGAAAGCATAGTGGTACAACTGAGAATTAGCAGCTGAAAGTAGGTGGGGCTCTACACTCTCCAATACCAAGTGAGTGCAAGGGGCATGTAGCAAGAAGGACTGAAGGCACTGGAGGAATCTAGCGTCTATGAACCCTCAACACTGACCTGCCAAGACTCTCTTCTGGGACAGAATCCCACATTAAGGACAAATTGTCAGTAGTGAAATAAAAATTAAGCAAGATAGTTTCTTCTGCTTCTGATATGGCTGAGTAAACTCCTATTGATCCTGATCCTCCTGTTGACAGCAACTATAAACTCTAGGGAAAATATTAAAAACAACAATATTAAGAGATTAGAGAGTGAAAAGAAGCAGGTATGTTCTGAAGGGAAGTTGACATAAGGTGAGTTACCCACTTTTTAAATAGCTTTTAGAATGAGGGCAAACTAAAGCTACCAGGTAGTTTAGATACCAAGAGTAATTAATACAGCAATAGCAAACCCACAATCTATTTGGTATGAAGAACTACAGGCACAGCTCAGAACAACCACAGCCATTGGAAACTAAGGGGGAAACCTGGAAAGGAAATAGCCAGATCCAGGGAACCCCAATTTCTGTCTACAGACCCTATCCTAATATCAGCTGACTCCTGAACCACACATACATGGGACAGACTTCAGTTAAAGCTCAAAGCCCTGAACTAAGATTTCAACTACCATCTAAGAGGCAAAGTTCAGAGTTTGAATCTAACCATATTAACTATCCACCAAAACAGTGGAATCAATATTTTTCAGAGGAATACATCAGAATCCAAAATCTCCATTCAAAATATATAGGATATAATCAAAAGTTATTCAACTTATGATGAACTGGGAATTTTTTATTCATTTACAAGAGCAAAACAACAGAGAATAAACCTGAAATGACCTGGATGCTAGAATTAGCAGACAAGAATTTAAAAGTGATTATTATAAAAGTGATTATTATGCACAAGATATTAAAGGAAGATATGCTTATAATGAATGAAAAGATTAAAAAAATCACAGCAAAGAAATAGGAGCCATTAAAAAAAGAACCAAATAAAAATTTCAGAAATGAAAAAAAAAATGTCTGAAATTAAAAAATATCACTGGATAGGCTCAAACACCAGAATGGAAATGAAAGAAGAAAAGCTTTAGTAAACTTAAGATGGAACAACATAAATATCAAATGTGAAGACAGAAAAGCATATTAGGAAACAAAAACATGAGCAGAGCCTTAGGGACATATGGGACAATATTCAAAGGTCTAACATACATGAAATTAGAGTTCTAGAAAGAGAGGTGGCAGAGAATGGGGTAGAAAAAACATTGAATGTGCATTGGCTTAAACTTACCCAAATTTGGAAATACATATAAATTTAAAATTCAAGAAGCTTAGTAAACCCCGAGAGGATAGAAAACAAAACTCTGAAAATATCACAAACTACTGAAAAAAATATAATTAGAAAATCAAAAGAGAATCCAGAGAAAAACGGCACTTTATATACAGAGGGGAAAAGTTTCAAATATGGCTAACATCAGAAATGGGGGCCAAAGAGAAAAGACCAATATCTTTAAAGTGATTTAAAAAAAAAGCCAACCCAGAATTCTATTCTCAGCAAATATATCCTTCAAGAATGAAGGCAAAACAAAGATATTTTCAGAAAAAACATAAGTAAAAAAACTTATTTGCCAGCAGACCGGAACTACAAGAAACACTAAAGGTATAGAAGAATAGCTGCACCACACAGTGCCCCAATGATATGTTTGTCACCATATAGACCTCTTAGTCAGGGCTTGACCACAATCTGACCTGTGGCTTTGGAGAACACCTTGCAAATCTTCCTGGAGAAGGGAAATAAGCAACCTGGTAAGGAACTATCACAAGACTCTTCTCTCCATCTCCTGAATAAAGTACAGCTGCATGCTATAAAAATACCTGTTGTAGTTTAGAATTGACTCCTCAATAGCAGAGCAACCCATTGTGCCACCTATCATCTGGACCATCTGGTTCACTGTCATCCTGTGGGACTAGAGATATGGAATGTTAATGCTATGCTGATCTTACTGTTGTTGTATAATCAACTGAATCCATTTGGGCTTACTGTCTCCTTACCAGATGAATCTATGTAAGTGTGACAAGCCAACCTCATAGTTGCATTAGTGACCCTACTGGCTTCATTAGTCATAGCACTACTGCCTAGATACTACTTGACCTCTTGGGGTTTGTTTTTTTTTTTTTGAATGTTTATTTACTTCTGAGAAGTGGGCAGGGGCATAGAGAGAGAGGGACAGAGGATCCCAAGTAGGCTGATGGCAGAGAGCCTGATGTGGGGCTCAAATTCACCAACCATGAGATCATAACCTGTGCCAAAGTTGGATGCTTAACCAACTGAGCTACCCAGGAGCCCCACTACTTGACCTCTTGACCAAAGAAAATTCCTCATCAGGCTGAAAGGAAATGAACCAAATGAAAATGAGATATCCGTTTTAAAAATAAAGGCAGGGGCACCTGGCTGGCTCAGTCAGTAGAGCACGCAACTCTTCATCTCGGCATTGTAAATTTGAGTTGCATGTTGGGTGTAGATATTACTTAAAAATAAAATTAAAAATAAAGAAACAAATGTAAAAAATAAAAGCAGAAGTAATAAATATATTGGTAAATATAAAAAACTAATTTTGTTCCTCTTCATTTCTTAAAATACATGGCACTTTTTAAAGCAAAAATGATGTTCTCATCTTGTAGGCTTTATATATAGATGTAATACATATGACAAGTTCTGAAAAATAGAGAGGGGTTAAACCACCTCTGCTTTTTCAAAATTTCTACATTTCATATAAACTGTTATAATATTATTTTTACTTAGACTGTGAAAAGTTAGAGATATATGTAGTAATCTAGAGAGCACATACCAAAAACTACTGTAAAGAGGAATGTCTAAGAAGCCAATAACTCATGTCATGCAAAAAATCTGGAGTAAAATGCTTAAAAGTAAAGTAAGTTTGTTTGCCCTAAACTTGATATAGGCAAACATTAAACTCCCATGTCTTATTTTCATTGAAAAAAGCAATAAATGACAAACATGTTTTCAAGGCAATAAATACATGAATATGAGAAGACAACATTGTAAAGGTGTCAGTGACTACCAAACTAATTCAATGTGTAATTCAATGCTATTCCAATTAAAAGTCTAGCATTGCTTTTTAACTTAAAATTTTTTTTGATGTTTATTTGCTTTTGAGAGAGAGAGAGAGAGAGAGAACACAAGCAGGGGAGGGACAGAGAGAGAGGGAGACACAGAATTCGAAGCAGGCTCCAGGCTCTGAGCTGTCAGCACAGAGCCCAGTGCAAAGCTCGAGCCCACGAACTGTGAGATCATGACCTGAGCCAAAGTCGGATGCCTAACTGACTGAGCCACCCAGGTGCCCCTAAATTTTTTCTTCTGAAATAAATTACAGACTTACAGGAGGTTGCAAAATAGCTCATAGAGTCCATTGAATGTTCTCCCCAGCTTCCCCCATAATGGCTTCTTACATGATTATAGTAAAATACAGCTAACTAGACTACAGCTTATTCATTTGTTACCAGTTGTTTTATGCACTCACATGTGTGAGAGAGGAAGTTCTATACGATTTTATCACATGTATAGATTCATGTAATCACAATCAAGATAAAAGACTGCTGTATCACCACAAAAGCACTCCCAGATGCTACTTCTTTAGTCACCCTCACCCATCACCCCCTGCCCCTGTCTCCTGGCAACCACTGATCTATCTTCCATCTTTATGTTTTGTCGTTTCAAGAAGCTTACATAATTAGAATCATACACTTTTGACCCTTTGAGACTGACATTTTTTTCACCAAGCATCAAGTCTTTAATATCCATCAAAGATTTTATATATATCAGAAATTCATTCTTTTTATTGTTGAGTAATATTCCATGGTATGGATGTACCAGAGTTTGTTTATCTATCACCCACTAAAAGACATTTGGGTTATTTCCAGTTGGGGTTATTATGAAAAAAACTACTATGAACATTTGTGTACACATTTTCATGTGGCATCAGCTTTCATTTATCTAGGATAAATGCCCAAGAGTACAATAGCTCTTATATACTGATTACATGTTTCATTTTATAAGAAATTGTCACACTTATTTCCAGAGCGACTATACCATTTTATATTCTCACGAGCAATGTCTGCAAGTTGTAGTTTCTCCATATCCTCACCAGCATTTGATGTTATCACTATTTTTTTATCTTAGTCATTCTAAAATGTATATAGTGATATCTCACTGTGGTTTTAATTGGCATTCCCTGATACCCAATAATGTTGAATATTTTTTCATGTGTTTATTTGCCACTGTGGATCCTCTTCAGTGAAAATCTCTTCATATATTTTGCCCATTTTCTAATTGCATCATTTGAGGGTTTTTTTTCCTGTTGAGTTTCAAGAGTTCTTTATGTATCATAGATACTAGTCCTTTGTTGGATATGTAGTTTGCAAGTATTTTCTCCTAGTCTGTAGACTGTCTGTTATTCTCTTAGCATGGTATTTAACAGAGCAAAAGATT
Organism: Paguma larvata; assembly: GCA_030068075.1. Taxonomy (NCBI): domain Eukaryota; kingdom Metazoa; phylum Chordata; class Mammalia; order Carnivora; family Viverridae; genus Paguma; species Paguma larvata. The sequence continues at coordinate 117,880,396 of CM057830.1, read as the reverse complement.
TACATTTTTTAAATTTTTAAAAAAGTTTAATTTTGATGAGTTACAATTTGTAAATATTTTCTTTTGTGGATCATGCTTTTGGTATCAAGTCTAAGAATTATTCACCAAGTCCCATATCTGGACATTTCTTTCCTATGCTTTCCTTTAAAAGTTTTATATCTTAGATTTTACAATTATATCTGTGAACCATTTTGATCAAGTTTGTTTTAAAACACATTCTCAATAAAATGGTCAAAGGATAAGAATACACAACTCACTCCTTTGCAGGAAAAAACACAACTACTAAACCAGTAAGGAAAATTTAGTCTCACTAGTAATCAAAGAATGCAAAATTTCAACAATACTGAAAGCTATATTTTTAACCAATTAAATGCATAAAAACTCAAGCAATTTGTCCTATAAAATTTCCTCCTCTAGGTTTGGTTGATTGTATTCTTATGGTGTTTTAAAATGTAGGTTTTATTATTATTTAGGTATAGTGAGATCATTGAAAACATATTTTGGGGGTGCCTGGGCAACTCAGTCAGTTGAGCAACTGACTCTTGGTTTTGGCATAGATCATAATCTCATATTTTATGGGTCCAAGCCCCACATCAGTCTCTGCACTGATAGCACAGAGCCTGCTTGGGATTCTCTCCCCCCCTTTCTCTCTCTCTGCCCTTTGCCCTCCCTCTCTCTCTCTCTCTTCCTCTCTCTCTGCCCTTTGCCCTCCCTCTCTCTCTCTCTCTCTCTCTCTCTCTCTCTGTCTCTCTCTCTCAATTCCAAGCAGGCTCCACACTGTCAGTGCTGACACAGGGCTCGAACCCATGGAATGTGAGATCATGACCTGAGCCAAAACCAAGAGTTGGTTGCTCAACTGACTGAGCCCCCCAGGTGCCCCATCAGAATAAATAAATTAAAAAAAAATACTTTGTTACAGTTTCCAAGAAAGGGATATCCCAAATCAAGCAAAGCCATACAGGGAAGCACCAGGGTAAGTCGGAAGGCAAAAGGAGTAAGAGGAAAGCATAGGCAAAAGCCTTTATTGTGGTTTTCTGAGAGAAGGAGCTGAAGAAACAGAACAAGCAAGCAACACAGCAGGTTTAAGAATAGGTTTAGGATCAGATAGTTTAAATAATTTTGATAGGTTCTAGGCTATCTGGCTGGTCCCTAGCTGTCTAGTACCTAGCCCCAGGGTGATTTAGGGCAGAAGGATATGGTCCTGGGCTCTAGACCCTGATAAAAGAAGGGTGGGATATGGACTCAGGATTAGTTGATTTGCATATCAAAGATGTCCTGCAGGCAAGTTGTTTATCTCTAAAATTAGCTAACTCTGGGAGAAGCAGTCCCTCCCTGGATCCATAAGGGCCCAAAATGTCAAAGTATCATAAATACAGAAAACAAAAACCACCATTAAACACATGGTATTGTGGGAGTGCGAGTTTTGGTACTGGAGTGATTAGTATGTCTTTGCAGTTACTGCATCATGAGTTTGCCAAAGGCAATAAATACTGTTGGGCTAGGGCAGAGGGAAGGCTCCATAAAATGGAAACTGACCCAAGATGGCCAAAGTTCCTGCCACAGCCCTGGGAGGCGGACACGTCATTCCAGTAGACCAATAGGACTTTAAGAACTCATCACCAGTTTCAAAATCTCCTCCCCAAACCTATTAAAAGCCCTTAACCTCCGACCTCGGCCCCCCCCCCACTTCCCCAACTCGCGGAACCTCGCCCGAGGGTGCTTGCAATAAAGTGTACTCTCAGACCACACTCTGCCTTGGAGGTCTTACTTTTACCCATCAGCGACTCATAACCTTACAAATACAAAACTGAATCTCCTCCCATAATGGTGGGATATTTCCTCTCTAGGCAGTTCATTTACAGAATCTGCTGGCCCCAATGAACCCAAAGACCGTGTTTTTAAAGAAAAAGAAAGCCAACCAGCAACAGTACTTGGGGAAACTACAGGAATGCAAGGCTAAGCCTACCGAAAGTAAGCTTTCCATAATCTCCCAAAAGTCTCCAAAGTACTGTCTGCTTCTGGCCTACCATGCATAGGCATCTGCTGACTGGGAAGATTCTGGATTAAGTCCTGAACTGCATGGGATTGAAGTTCCCACCATTGGACTGTCAGATTAGCAATGACTATCCCTTCCCTTTATTCTGGCTTTCCAGTTCTTGCACATTCTGTCTCTTGTGGAAATTCCCAGTTGCAGAGAACTTACTATATGTCAGGCAATGAGAGAGAATGGGTATAAACATCCTCTTATTTAAAAGATATTGGGAGATGGACGCAAGCATATATGGAAATGTTATACTATACTCTACTATACTATACTTTTATACTATAAAAGTAGTATCTCAAACCATTGATCTCAGTGATGAAGACTCATTTCAAGTCATTTTTAAATAAAATGTTCAGGGTACCTGGGTGGCTCAGTCAGTTAAGTGTCCAAATTTGGCTCAGATCATGATCTCACAGTTTGTGGGTTAAAGCCCTGCATTGGGCTCTGTGCTTGTGGTGACAGGTCAGAGCCTGGAGCCTGCTTCACAGTCTGTGTGTCTCTCTTTCTCTACCCCTCCCCCACTTGTGCTCTGCGTCCCTCTCTCTCAAAAATAAATAAATAAATAAATAAAAATAACACGTTCGGGGACAACCGGAAACTATAAGAGCCATACCTCATACCATACATGAGAATAAACTAATAAAAGGGGGGGTGATCTAAATGTAAAAAATTAAATCATACAATTACTAGAAGAAAATATGTACAAATTCCTCTTTATCCATACTGCAGGGAAAGGCTTTATAACTATGATGAACTCAATATCCAGTGAAAACTGGGGCCTCTGGGTGGCTCATTCAGTTAAGCGTCCAACTTCGGCTTAGGTCATGATCTCGTGGTTGATGAGTTCGAGCCCTGAGTTGGGCTGTGTGCTGATGGCTTGGAGCCTGGAGTCTGGTTTGGATTCTGTGTCTCCCTCTCTCTCTGCCCGTCTCCGGCTCATTTTCTCTCTCCCTCCCTCTCTCTCTCTCAAATAAATAAACATTAAAAAGATTCATGGGCACCTGGATGGCTCAGTTGGTTGAGCATCCAACTTCAGCTCAGGTCATGATCTCACGGTTTGTGGGTTCAAGCCCCACATAAGACTCTGTGCTGACACCTCAGAGCCTGCAGCCTGCTTCAGTCTCTGTGTCTCCCTCTCTTTCTGCTCCTCCCCGTCTCATGGTCTGTCTCTCAAAAATAAACATTAAATAAAAAGAAAAAAATTCAATATTCAGTGAAAAGTAAGGACTGACAAATTGATCAGTGTAAAAACGATCTCTGCAGAGCAAAAAAAGGATGAAAAATAAAGTAAAAGGATAACTGATAAACTGGGAAAAAATATTTGTAGCATAGATCACAAAAGGCTAGTTTCCTAAAATATGAAGAACACTCAAACATTGAGGAAAAAAGGGCTAAAAATTGGTTGAAAAAGAGGGTAGAGGCATGAACAGATAATTCACAAGTTATCTATCTAGATAACCCTTAACATGTGAACAGATGCTCCAATGCATTCAAAATTAGAGAAATACAAATTAAAACAACACCAAGGTACTATTTCTTACCTATAGATTGATGAAAATGTAAAAGAATGAAAATACATTTTATTTGTGAGACTGCAGAGAAACAGGCACTCTCAAACATTGCTGGTGAGAATGTACATTGGTACATTCTCATGGAGGAGAATTTGCCATTGGCTAACAAAACTGACATGCACTTACCTTTTGACCCAGTAATCCTACTTCTAAGAATTAACCATGAAGATACAGCTTTGACACTAAAAAAATACACATGTACCAGATTTTTTATTGCAGCATTGTTTGTTATTTCGAAATATTGTAAAAACCCTAATGCCCATAACATAGAAGAATGTTTAGATAAACTATGAAATATACACAATGTAGTTCTACAGCATAAAAGAATAAGGACTATCTCTATGAACTGACATAAAGTGATTTCTAGGATATAATGTTAAGTGAGAAAAAGCAAACTGCAGAAGAGTTTCTGTATTACTCTATCCTTCATGTAGGAAAGAATGGTATATAAAAAAGTGTACATGCATCTGCTCATTGGTGCAAAATCACAGAAATGATAAAGCAGAAATGAATGAGCTTGCTTACCTAAAGGGGATGGGCAGGAACAGGGTGAAATGAAGGGAGGTAAGAGCCCTATACACTAGGGTTGATCAAATATGTGAATATACTGTACATAATGAATGTTGGCTTTCTCACTGTTGGAGAGAAGAGTTAAAAATAAGGAAAGGAGAAAGGTCAGAAACTAGGCCTCTGCTGTTAGGTAGGAATTTGAGGTATCAGTATGAACTTGGAGTATTTAAGATAGATGAAGAGATGCAAAAATTAATGGGAAAAAAGTATAATGGTAAATAGAATATTTGCATAGTCTCAAAGGATCTCTCCACAAGATTCTTATTTATTTTTTTAAGTAAAATATACACCCACATGGGGCTTAAACTCCCAACTCTGAGATTAAGAGTTTCATGTTATACTGATTGAGCCAGCCAGGTGCCCCTCTGCATAATTATAACAGCAGAAGAAAGCAGTCCCAATGGGGACAGTGCGGAAACCTGGCAGATGCCTCCTTAACCAAATAATCACAGTTAATGTTAACACTAACGAGACGCATAGATATCATGAACCCCCAGATATGACGCACCGAGGGCAGACATACTTCTGTGGTGCTCTTGCCAGAAAAGCATAAACTCAATATAATCATATGAAAACGTCAGATAAATCCAAATTGAAGGACAATTTACAAAACAACTGATGAATACTTTTAAGAAGTGTCAAGGGCATGAAAGACAAAGAAAGACTGAGGAACTGTTCCAGATGGTTGGACAGTGGATTAGATCCCTAAACAGAAAAAGGACATTAGGAGAACAACTAGCAAAATTGGAATAAGGTCTGTAAGTTAGTTAATCATATTGTATCAATTTAATTTCCTTGTTTTGAAGTTTTACTATGATTATATAAGGTGTTAACATTTGGTGAAGCTGGATGAAGTGAATTCTATGTACTATTTTTGCAACTTTTTTACAAGTCTAAAATTATTTCAAAATAAAATTTTTTTTTTAAAGTTTCTACCTGAACCAACATCAAATTCATTAAGGGCTCCTCAGGTTATCTTTTATGTGGAAGGTCAAAAACTGGATTGAATCTTAGAGGTTCTAAAGATCCTAATATGCTGCTCCTTCTGGATCCCAAACCAAGGTTGGTAAAAAAGGTAGCTAACTACCAAGCGAGGGCAGGAAGGCCTTCCAGTTTCTGGATGAGACTGAGAAGGAAGATTACACCCATAAGCAATTAATGAATCCTCTTTTTATGTCTGAAGAGAAGCTACATAAAAGAACAAAATGAGGGGCACTTGGGTGGTTCAGTCAGTTAAGCGTCGGACTCTTGACTTTGGCTCAGGCGATGATCTCATGGTTCGTGGGTTCGAGCCCTGCATTGGGCTCTGTGCTGACAGCTCAGAGCCTGCTTGGGATTCTCTCTTTCTCTCTCCCTCTCTGCCCCTCCCCCTGCCGGTGCATGCTCCCTCTCTCTCTCTCTCTCTCTCAAAGTAAATAAACTTAAGAAAAAAAAGATTGGAAAAAAAGACCCAAACAAAAGAATTAGTGAAAAAGATAACAGAGGCTTTAGCTATCCAAGATACCACAATGGGAACTGAAATGTAAGCAATCCAATTTTACAGTTAGACAAAGTTTAGATTCTAAACTTTCCTCCCCAGAGGTAAGACAAAGTGCAGTGGTAAGAAATTGGACAGAACAAAAAGGACCCCCCAAAGTGGAAATTCTATACAAGAGTCTTTCCTACTCAGCCCATTCTCCAAAGAAGAAAGGACAGAACAAATGAAGAAAGAAGAAAAGTTTTGGAATTGTTCATTGGTCTCTAATTTGCTGATCCCTTACTGACCACTTATTTCTTGTTACAGGGAAATCCCTTTCCCCTTAACTTTACAATCTGTCACCTTAAGTTTAGCATCCTTCACTTAACATCTAAGGCTCTCCATAGTGGTCTGAACCATTCCTTCTAGTCACATGTTTATTTCTGAGGCATAGAGCTTAATGGTAAATTAATGGATGTTAACCAAACTTATTGTGGTAATTGTTTTACTATTTATATATATATATATATATATATATATATTTATATATATATAATGTATAATAATATAGTCACTATATATATATATTTTTTGTCACTATATATATATTTATATGTAAATAATCACCATGTTGTATAACTTAAACTAATACAGTGTTATATGTCAATTATATCTCCATAAAACTGGAAAGAGAGAGAGACAGAGAGAGAGATGGATGAAGGAAACAGGAAGGAAGGAAAGAAGGCAGGCAGGCAGGCTGGTTGACTTTAGAGCCCAACAGAGCTGGTCTGAATTACTGTTCTGCCATCTCTTTGCAGGTGACCAAGTTACTTAATTGCTTTAAGCCCTAGTCTCCTGATTTGTGTAGTACAGATGATACTGTCTATAACTAATGAGATTGCTGTGGGTGGCAATAAAACAAGAGAATGCATGCAAGTACCTAACACTATGTACGGCACAGAATAATGACTCGATACATGGGGACTATTACTAGCCCTAAATGGATCTTACGATTTCTCACCTTTGTTACTTCTACTCAAGCTGTTCTTGCCTCCTGGAATTATTCTGCCTGTAGAAATTCTATCTATCATTTAATCCCAGTCCCCAAGCCCAGCTTCTCAAGAAGTCTTTGTTCCACAAGGATATACTCTATCCCTGCTTTAAAACTGCATTTCATTTGTACCCCTCCCCTGGTACCTCCTTTACATTTATAAATGTACCTGGGCACTGCCCAGAGCCAAGCCTGCACTGAGCAGGTGCTCCGTGACTATTTGCTGAATTAAATCCACATAGTGCCCAAATGTTACATGATTTCCTAGAATTTTTAGTAGAACTCCAAGTACCTGAGCAACAACTCAATTAATTCCAGATGCCAGAGTTTCTGCTAACAACCTCAACTCAATGTTAAAAACACATGACCAAGAAGTGAACTGGGTTGAGAAAGCATAGAGCAGAGGATGGTGGGCTGGGGATCCACTGGCATTTGCTGCCAATGATAATGTTGGCCTCCAAAATGTGCATGGTTTTATATATAGTTTCAGGGCCTGCTACTGTCATTTTATGTTCTGGCAAGCAACTTATCTTTGGGATTTGCAACAAAATAATTACTATGGAAGCTTTGAAAACTCTTCAAAGGCAACTATCTTAAACATACACAAATTCTTTTTAAGATGGGTGGTAAAGATGTCATTTGTCTACAAGAAGGGTATAAAACAATAACTCCGATGATCTTCTCAGCCCTGGTGCCTCTTGTTCTGTCTGCCTCCAAACACCAAAAAATAATATCAAGGGAAATAGAAGTGTGTATTGCTACCCACCCACCCAACTCTTCCCTGAAAGGCAAAGGTGTCTGATCCAAGACTGAAGTGTTAGGGTTTGGATGCCAACAGGTGTGCATTACCCATACTGTCTAAGTGGGCAATTGTTGTACAGTCACCGAAGAGCAAAAAGAACTGCTTCACTGATGGGAGATTTTCACTAGCTCTGTGGAGATGTATTGACAAACTCTAGACAAAACAAAACCGTTGTGGATTACTTTCCCTTCTTATTCCTGACTTGGGAATATTTACTGGTATGCAAGAATATCACTTTTCCATCATTAATGACTCAGAGGGAGTTTGAGGGTCATGGAAAAATCAAATAAATGATCAAATGGAGTTAAAATAAGCAGGTTGCCTTTAATATTCTGGTAGTAAAATGAATAATGCTCAACTATCTTTGAGTCACTTAGAGTCAAACTTAACATGGGAAACATGGTCCACTGCAGTGAAAAACACTGACACACATTAGGAGGTCACAAAAACAGGAGAGAACAGCTATTCTTTTGAATGTAAGAAATCATAGCTTCATGTTTCAGCCTTAATCCTCCACCCTCCCTCCCCCCATCCTATTCTCTTCTTTCCTGGCATAGACATCTAATGAATACCTACCATGTAAAGGACACTGTCACAAGTACTCCTGGGGATATAGAAATAAATACTGTGCCCTCGGGTAGTTTGTAAGCTTAACAGAAAAGACAAGACTAACAAAAGCAGAAATACACCCTCAAGGTTTCTACGAAATAGCATACAGACTCCAGACACTGGCTCCCTTCAAAGAACTCAATCCTGGAGATGCCACCAAAGTAAGAAGAGTGCTGATGCATCTGATAAGTTAAAGAAACATTTGTAATAGTCCTCTGGGGAAGTCCACCTATTTATACCTATTGTATGTATTATTTTATTGGACTTATTAAAGACAGTCTTTGTGTAGTAAACTTTTTGTGGCCTTGAATGCCTGAGAATATTTCAAACTTACATTTAAATGATATCTAGCTGGGTATAAAACACTAGGTTCCAAGATTTTTCCCTTCCATACTCTGAAAGTCAGCACTCCACTGTCTTTCTGTATTTTGAGTCCTGAGACTTCAATAGGATTTTGTTCCTTTGTAGATGATCTGCTCTTTCTTGCTGAGAAATCTTCTATTTGTCTTTGATGTTTTTAAATTTTAATACGATGTGTCTGGATACAGTGTTTATCTTATATACCCTGTTAGGCAAACTCTGAATCCTTTTAAACTGAGGTCATCCATGTTTTACTAAGAGTGGGGAATTCTTGGTATTTATTTCTTCAAATACTTACCTTTCTCCTACTTACTTTATTTTCCTCTACTTGGGCTCTTATTACACTGACTTGACACTTTCCATCCTCTATATCCCTAAAATTTAAAAAAAAAAAATTCCAACTATTTCTCCCTTTCTGATGTCTTCCGGTAAAGTTATTCAATCTGGTCATTCAGACCATTAATTCATTTTTCATCTGTATCCATCCTGTTATTAACCTCACCCCCCCCAAGCAAGTACTTTACTTCAACTAATATTTTTCATAGCTTGTATTTCTGAATGCTTCTTGGTAACTGTTTATTCCTACTTCATATTACCAATATGTTCCCTTAGCTCTTAATGATATTCTAGTTTGTTTCCAATTATTATTTTGACTAGTTCATTAATTCCGCTTTGTTTAGTAGGTCTGTTAAGTTGTCTTTCTTTTGGAATACTTACACTCTTCATAAGACATGTTTTTTAAGAGGACCAATGATCAGTAATTTCTAAGGTTACAACAGCAGTTTTCTGACTGAGCAGACCACCTGGGTTATCACTTTCTCAGACTAATAATAGAAACTTCACTCTTATTCTATTTGGTTTATGTTATACCTTCACCCTTCCAAAGGTTTATTCACTCATCAAAGAAAAAACTTGCAATTAAGATAAGGTATCACCAACTGGTAGCAACTACCATGACTGCACAGCTTGAAGTATCAGTTCTGTGTGTGGTTGCTTTAAACAGACAACATAACTACTTAATGCCAGATATTTCTGTTTAAACTTGATAATATAATGTTTTAAAAACTGCTAAACAGAGCAACATAATTATGTTTAAGGATGGCACACAGAGAAAAATATGTAATAAAATAAAAGTCATCTTGGTATTCTGTTTTTCATTGTGACTTTTTCACATCATGCCTAATATGTTAAGGATTATGAGAAAATTCTGCAGAGGCAGTTTGGTTCATTCCAGGTGGTCTGCTTTTTACCTGTGATAGCCACTCGCAGTCACTAGTAGTAATATATGGACAGAAGTTTGGACTCTTTGGGTTAAACTCAGTAAAATCAATGTAGGGTGAAAACAGCGCTTGCCTGGGAATTGGTAGACCTAAGTTCCAACCACAACTCTGTCACATAATAGCTGTGTGATCTTGACATGACCTAACTCTCTAGAATTCAATTTCTTCATGTATAAAAGTAGGGTTGAACTACATCATCTCTAATGTCCCTTCAAGCTTACAAGTTTATAATTCAGTTTTATAAAGATATACCACTCAAAACAAACATCAGTATTTTATGTAGAGGAATCAATTGCTCTAGAACAAAACAGTAAATAAATATACTTTTACATATACATGATCCAATCTCATATAGAACAATCAAGAAAGAAATTCTTTATGCAAAGGGTCCAAATTGTAACTTATTCTGTAATAAAGGTCAGTCTAACCATTTCCTTTGTTAACTTTACTTCTAACTATAGGCTGCCTCAGGGCATTTTCACAGCTTTTACCAATCCGTCCTTATTTAGTTTTAGCTGTTATGTCTATAGACTCCTAACACTAAATACTAGATTAATAAGTCCCTACTCAGTTCCAACATCTCAGCTAGTTCTTGCGCTCCCAGCTTAATCTTCTCTCTTGTCTTCCCCAGTAATCAGCCTTTGCATAGTTCCCAAGTCTCAGCCCCTTTCTCCAATTCCCATTATTTTTCTCTCCTTTTTGAATCAGAGTTTCTGAGCTGCCTTTTATGCTACAGGCATATGATGTCATTGTGTCTACCCCCAGCTGTTCTTAATTTTCTCTCAGATCAGCTCTGTTGAAGGACTCTCAGCAGGCCGAAAGGCACAGCCCTCCCTTCTAGGGTGCAGATGAAAAGCTGGGGTGGAGGGGGAAAAAGGGCAGTTCACCAACCCATAATGACTAATCCTAGCAAAATAAAGGGCAGGGCCCTCTTAATAAACACGGCACTCCAGGAAGAGGGTGGAGCCAAGTGAATAAGCCCCAGGCTCTGATGAACTGAGTGTGCTCTTGGAAGCTGTCATAGCAACAGGAGTTTGCTATCCAAGATGTTGACTATTACTACCTAAGACAGTTCTCTAAGACTGAAGCATCACCCTCTGTGGCCATCCTTCCTTTTCACAGTCTTGGAGCACCTGATTCTAACCACCCACAATGCCAGCCTCGTGTCTCCAACCAAGAGCCAACTTTCACTGTTTAGATAGTGAAAAAGGATTGTAGGGGATTCTAGACAAATTTATCTTTCTCATCCATGGATGCCCAGTGTTTTGTGGTGTTACAGAAAAAGCCCTGATATGCCAATTCACATGACTCATAATTCTTATTGAATTCATGTTCCAAAATCCATAAGTGCTGCTTGAAAAATTATGTAATGATGCTTTATGCAGAGGAATGAACCTCTGAGGTGGAAATTCTTACTATATAATGGCACCAGACTGGAGGAGATAGGCTAGTGCCCATGCTAGTAACTTCGGAGTGAATTTCCTACGAGGATAGTGGTAGAAACATTTTTCTTGCCTCATCCTATTTAGGTCAGTAGCCAGTTGAGGATAAATCCCTCCAGAGCAGGGCAATTTTGATGGAGGAAGGGAAGAGTAGAGTAGGAAAATACAGTGGAAACCCATGAGGCAGGGCCTAATGGATGAATTAGCAGAAATGTTCAACCCTGGCTACACATTAGAATCTCCAGGGGTGTGTGTGGTGGTGGTGTATTTTTAAATTTATTTTTAAATAATTTTAAAATTACATAAAAGCTGAAAAAACAGAAGAGACAGCTGTTGCACATCCAGCATTCTCCATGCCAAAATCTTACATAACCACGGTACAGTTATCAAAACTAAGAAATTAACCTTGGTACAACACTATTAACAAAACTATAGATTTTATTTGGATTTCACTAGTTTTCCACTAATCTCCATTTTCTGTTCCAGGATCAAATTCAGGATACCACACTGTATTCAGTCATCATATCTCTTTAGTCCAATCTATGACAGTTTATCAGTCCTTCCATGTTTTCACGATCTTGACACTGTGAAGAGCACTGATCGGTTATTTTGTATAACTTGCTTCACAATTTTTTCCACTAATGTCCTTTTTTGTTGTTTTTCCAGGATTGAATCCAGAATACTGTGTTGCACTTAGTCATCATAACTTCCTAGTTGCCTTCAATCTATGGCAATTTTTCAATGTTTCCTTACTTTTCATGGCCTTGACAATTTTAAAGATTACTTTGCAAAATGTCCCCCAATTTGGGTTTGCCTGATTATTTTCTCATGATTAAACTGGGATTATGTATTTTCAGAAAGGATAGCACAGTTGCAAAGTGCCTTTCTCATCACATGGTATCAGGAGGTTCATAATATCAACATGACATCCTGGTGATGTCAGCTTTAATCACTTGGTTAAAGAGTCATCTTTCAGGTCGCTCCACTATAAAGCTACTATTAATTTTTTTGTATTGATATAATTGTAGATGCACATGAAGTTGAAAATGTAATACAGAGAGGTCTTGTGTATCCTTCACCCAGTTTCCCCTAATGGTATGTGAGTATATTCTTGTAACCCCCATCATAATCCAGAAACAGAATATTTTCACCACCACAATGATCTTCCTCATGCTACCTCCTTATAGTCACAATCGTATTCCCAACATCCCTAACCCCTAGACACCACCAATCTGTTCTCCAGTTCTTTAATTTTATCATTTTTGATATTATATTCAATTAGTATGTGACCTTTTGAGATTGGCTTTTTTTCACTCAGCATAATGCCCGTAATACCCATCCAAGTTGTGTGTATGTGTAGTTCTTTCTTTTCATTGCTGAGGAGTATTCCATGGTACAGATGTACTAGTTTGTTTAATCATTCACCTATTACACACCAAAAGAACATTTTGGTTCTTTCTAGTTTTTTTTAAATACATTTTTTTTATGTTTTAGAGAGAGAGAGAGAGTGTGCAAGTGGGGAAGAGGGGTAGAGGGAGAGAGAGAGAGAGAGAGAGAGAGAGAGAGAGAGAGAATGTGGGGCTCGATCCCACAACCGTGAGATCATGACCTGAGGTGAAATCAAGAGTCAGACCCTCAACTGACAAAGCCATCCAGGTGCCCCTTCACTTTTTGATTATTGCAAATGGCTCTGTTATAAATATTCATGTACAGGTTTTTGAATGGGTAGAAGTTTTCATTTCTCTGGGATACATGCCCAGGAGCGTGATTGCTGAGTTGTATGGTAAGTTTATGGTTAGTTTTGTAAGAAACCACTAAATGATTTTCTACAGTGACTACTATTTTACTTTCCCACCAGCAATGTATGAAAAATCCAGTTTTTCCGTATCCTTGCCAGCATTTGGTATTATCACTATTTTGATTTTAGCTATTTGAATAGATGTATAGTGGGGCACCTGGCTGGCTTAGTCAGTGGAGATGCAACTCTTGATCTTGGGTGTGAATTTCAACCCCACACTGAATGTAGAGATTACTTAAAAAATCAAACCTTAATTTAAAATTAAAAAAATAAATAGATGGTACAGTGACATCACATCATGATATTAATTTGCATTTCTGTAATGGCTAGTGATGTTGAACATCTTTTCATGTATCTATCTGCCATTTACATATCCTCTTCAGTGAAATGTCTGTTGCTATTTTTTTGCTTATTTTCTAATTGAATTGCTTTTTATTCTATTGAGTTTTGACAGCTCTTTTTTTTTTGTCAGATATGTTATTTGCAAATATTTCCCCAGTTTTCACTTGTACTTTCATCCTCTTTAACAGGGTCTTTTACAGAGCAAAAATTTTTGACTTCGATGAGTTCCAATTTATCAACTTTTTTCCTTTTATGGATCAAGTCTAAGAAATCTTTGCCTAGTCCTAGATCCAAAAGATTTTTTCCTGTGTTTGTTTTCTGAAAGATTTTCAGTTTTACATTTTGCAAAGTTACATGATCCATTTGGGGATTGTTTCAGCATAGGGTGTGAGGTTTAGGTCAAGGTTCTTCTTCTTCTTCTTCTTCTTCTTCTTCTTCTTCTTCTTCTTCTTCTTCTTTCTTCTTTCTTCTTCTTTCTTCTTCTTTCTTCTTCTTTCTTCTCCTTCTCCTCCTCCTCCTCCTCCTCCTCCTCCTCCTCCTCCTCCTCCTTCTCCTTCTCCTCCTTCTTCTTCTCCTTCTTCTCCTTCTTCTTTCTTCTTCTCCTTCTTCTCCTTCTTCTTCTTCTTCTTCTCCTTCTTCTCCTTCTCCTTCTCCTTCTCCTTCTCCTTCTCCTTCTTCTTCTTCTTCTTCTTCTTCTTCTTCTTCTTCTTCTTCTTCTTCTCCTTCTTCTTCTTCTTCTTCTTCTTCTTCTTCTTCTTCTTGCCTATGCATGGTCAATTACTCCCACATCATTTGTTGAAAAGACTATCCTTCCTTCATTGAATTGCTTTTGCAACTTTGTTAAAAATCAGTTGGGCATATTTGTGTGGGTCTATATCTGGGTTCTTTGCTCTAGTCTATTGATCTATGTGTCTAGCCCTCTGCCAGACTACACTGTCTTGGTTAATATAGCATAATGAGTCTTGAAACTGGGTAGACTGACTCTTCCTACTTTACTCTTCTTTTTCAAAATTGTTTAGTTATTCTAGGACCTGAATCTTTTCATATAAATTTTGAAATAGTGTTCTAATTTAATCTCTGATAAGAGTTTGGAGGTCAACACTCCCATTTTTACAAATAAAACTGGACAAACTGAAAATTCAGTGACTTTTTAGACCCATCAAAGAAATTAGGTTGCAGGGAAAACTACCACCCCCAAATCTGGAGAGATAGGAACATCCAGCTGTAATCTACTTACCTAGAAAAGAAGCTTTTGGAATCATAAGCTAGTAGAAATACCAAAAACAGTCATTTTGAAAAATTACTGGAGGCTGAGTGTGGACCACTGTGAGAGTGAGAAATTTCTGAGGATAGCAGGCACAGGGGAACCCAAAATTTCAAGAAACCCACTAAGTTCCCACAGTAAAGATCTTAATAGGATCCTCTTGATCCTTGATCTTGGCAGGGAGAGGGGAAGAGGAGTCATTGTGAAATATGCTTCAAGCATCTCCATAACTCTACAAGGAAAGAGACTGCCAGCACCTTATCCCATCTAGGGGAGGGCACTGCAGCCGTTCTCTAGCCAACTGCAGAAAGATAAAGACAAAGAAAATACCTTTCAAGAAGATATAGTGAGGAGGGATGACACACAGGAAGAAGCATAAGAATTGCATCAGACTTCTTGTCAGAAACTATGCAAATGAGAAAAGAGTGCGATGAAATATTTAAAGTTTTCAAAGAAAAAAAAAACCAACAACCCAGATTCTATATCCAGCAAAATTACTCTTCAGTAGTGAAAGAGAAACAAAATCTTAGAAAAATAAAAACCGAGGGAAATGAAAACAGACTTGCCCTGTACAAAATCTAAAAAGAAGTTCTTCAGGGGAAGGAAAATGGTACAGGTCAAAAACTCAGATTTACATTAAAAAAAAAGGAAGAGTGTCAGAGAAAGGATGAATGAAGGTAAATTAAAATCTTTTATTTTTCTAATTCTTAATTGATCAAAAATATATATGTTTAAGTAATAATAGCATCAATATATTGGTTGATTATAGCATATGGATAAGTGAAATAAATTACAAGGCCACAAGGAATGGAAGAGAATATCCCATAGCACTCTGTTATAAGGCACCTGCACTACAAGTAAAGTGGTGTAGTGTTATTTGAAGATAGACTCTTAGTTAAAAATATATATTGAAAACTCTAGGGCAACCACCAAATATTTTAAAATAAATAAAATTGATAATCTAAGAGAGAAGATAAAATGGAATTACATAAATTCTCAATTAAAACCAGAGAAGGCAGGACAAAAAGTGTGGGAGTCACTCTCTTTGTTCTGAAGTCTACATTATCTGATAACAGCCAGGGTGCCTGGGTAGCTCAGTTGGTTAAGTGTCCGACTTTGGCTCAGGTCATGATCTCATGGTTCTTGGGTTTAAGCCCCATGTCAGACTCTGTGCTGGCAGCTCGGAGCCTGGAGCCTCTTTCAGATTTTGTGCCTCCCTCTCTTTCTCTGTTCCTCTCCGGCTCATACTCTGTCTCCCTCTCAAAAATAAATAAAAGATTTAAAAAGTTTTTATCTGATAATTGCAATTCCCACTTTATTTTTGAATAATATTTGCATGGCACATTAAATTTTTTTTTTACTTTCAACTTACTTACATATTAACTAGAAAATATAAACAGTAAATGTTAAAACTTATTATATTTCCCTTCTCATACTTTGTTAGAACTAAGTCCAGCCACACTCAATAGAGGGGAATTAATCTCCACCTTCAGAAGGGAGGAGTATAAAAAATTTGTGGACACATGTTAAAACCACCATAGTAATTGATAAATATTTGGGGGGTAATACTTTGAAGCTCTGTTCATATCTTGTCCACCGCCCCCCCCAAATTATTACTAGGCTTAGTTCTTTTTATTTGTGAATGGCATTTAGAAAACAAAATGTGATACTAGATGAGCTGAATTCTATTTGAATATTGGTGCCTTTAGGCCCTGTCAGTGGACAGAGCTAGGAAACACATGCAAGTAAAATAATTCATGTATATACATACGTCAATGCTAATTTCTGTATCTATCTTCACATGTGTATATATATATGATCTACATATAGATATAGCTATACACTTTTTCTTTTTTAATGAGTATCTCTGACTTTAATCTAGTACCACGGGGTTTATTCCAGCTTTTCCTTTTTGCTTATTTGTAATTTGTTTCTATGGCAGACTCTCTGAGGTGTCTTTAAAATTACAGATGCTTTAGAGCTCTATCCAGTATCAATTAAATTGGATGCATCCATATGTTTTAAATAAACACCCAGGCAAGACCAGATACATAACTTGTAGAGCCCAATACAAAATGAAAACGTGGAACTCCTTGTTCATAAAGCGGGAAAAAAAAGTTATCAAAGGTACTAAAATATAAAGATTTTTCCTTTTTTTCTGTGGTCTCTCATTTAATTTGTCATGGTGTTTTCTATTTGTAATTTGATGTCACTCTAAGTCAAGGGAAAGTATAACTTTTAATTAACATACATTTTACTGTTCATCTTTTTATTGTGCAATGCCAGTTTTAAGTAAAAATATCAGACAATTTAGCTCATGCAGAATTACCAAAACTACACAATTTGTGTTTCATGCCTTATCCCAAGAAGGTGCCTTGAGCTGTCCAGAAGAGAGGCATCATATTCAGGAAAACTGGAAAGAGGAAGAGAGGGACACCCGGATGTGGAATAGGCCCAAAGGACACTCTCTAGGGCACAGGGATACCCATAGGGCAAGCACAGAACCTCACAGGCAACTGGGAACCCCATCCCATGATGTATGCCATGTGTGTGCTTGGGTTTAACAACTGTTAGGTTCCCTCTTCCACCAGGTGCTGTACTGACATGCTGTGCTTTATCAACAGGCAGGGAAATTGAGACAAGCATCTCCCTTCCCATGAGCCTGCTACCCCCAACTAACAGCATATAGGTACCTCTCAAGGTATGACAACCTCTTCATAAGGATGCACTAGGTGCTTGGATAAGGGATGGGTAAGAGGCCCACCACCACTGAGTTGCCCACTGAACATGCCTGGTACAGTGAACCAGATGCAAGGATAGTTATTGTCATGCCCCACCCTAAGGGGCTTTAGAATACATATACCAGACTTTGACCTTCCCCACCTCTATGATCCTGCTGGGAAATGGATGGACTTGGATGGGGAAAAGTTAAGGGGGGCCTAGAGAACCAAGAATAAAAGAATTAGCAATCAAGAACCAATCTTGAAGATATGGGGCAGTAGGGGGAGGTGAAACCATATGTGAATCAAGGTTCTAAGCCCCCAGTGCATGCTTTGTTGTCCCACTGACCTTCACTCACAAAACACAAGTTCAAAGATAAAATTATTAAGAATTTAAAATGGTGGAGGTGAGGGAGATGGGCTAAATGGGTGATGGGCATTAAGGAGAACACTTGTTGGGATGAGCACTGGGTGTTATATGTAACAGATGAATCACTGAAGCCAAGACTACACTATACGTTAACTAACTTGAGAATAATTTAAAAAAAAAAAGAATTTAAAAAATTCAGTTGGCAATCACAAAGCATTAAACCCCCAGCATAGGGCCCCTTTCTGAGCATAGGACTCTATGTATTGCACTGGTCACATGCCTATGAAGTGGTGGTTACCCCCCATTGATTCTCATGTTCAGCCAGGAAGAATTATTGAGCTAGATATTGCAAGAAGTGGCAATCAAGGTGGTCTTGCTCAAACCAGCTCCTAGGCCACCAGAGACCTCACAGAAAACCATGGATGGAGAGACCAATCCAACAGAAGCTAAGAGGAGGAGACCAGACTGGATGTCACTGCCTGAGGCTATCATCATAGAAATCGTAGTAAGGAAGCAGGGAGATCAAGCCCTCAGATTTGAAGAGTCCCTCATTCCCTCTCTCTCTTGTAGTCCCCGGCTCTACCTCAGTTCCTGCTGGTTGCATGTCACCCTGTCTTGCCCAATGTGAGGAGCTTTAAGATACAAGTTATATACATCTAAGCAAATTATAGGTGCTGCTACATCCTGAGGGTCATCTCCCAGCTCCTTCTCTTCTTACCTACTTTACCCACCAGCAGGCCAGTCTCTCAGCAAAGACCATGGAGGCTGCTCGACAGTCATCTGGGCCTGGGTCCAGTGCTTATCAGCTGAATTCCGGAGTCAGAATGCACAAATCCTCTTACCTTTAGTCCCACAGCATGACACTATCTCATTGAGGGGCTACTTTCCATTCTATTCAGCCTCGGCTCCATTTAGAACCTTTTACCCTGTCAACTTCTGTACTTGGCACATAGCAAAGACTGACTCAATACATGGATTCTGACTAGTTTTCTTAAGGCCTGCTTGTGGTTCAATTGTTATATTCTCACCCCTAACTTCTATCAACTTTCTTGGCTCCTTACACAGGCAGAATTCCTTTCAACCTCCTAGCATTCTTTTTTTCCTTAATGTTTATTTTTGAGAAAGAGAAAACGCGCACATGTGCACACGTGCACACACAGTGGAGGGGCAGAAAGAGGGAGACAGAAGATCTAAAGAGGCTCCGCACTGACGGCAGAGAGCCTATCCCATGCAGGGCTCAAACTCAGGAATTATGAGATCATGACCTGAGCCCAAGTCCACTGAGCCATCCACACACCCCCAGCAATCTCTTTCTGACCTTTCTCCAATACCATAATGCCACTTTATTATACTACAGTAACTGTATTTACATTGCAGGACACAGAAAAGTAAAATGAGATCATACACATCTTGGGGGATTTATCACAGGCCCTTTCTGACACTTTGACCCTAAAAGCCAGTCTCCTGGGGAAAGATGGACAAATGCACTATCAATAACCAGATCTCTGGAACTTGAATCCTAAACTTGCCTCTTACCAGGCTGCCATGTGATCTTGGATAAGTTACTGCACATCTTTGTCCACTAGATTCACTCTATTCTGCTTTCCTCACCAGGAAACTGTATGGTATGGATTATTGTCAATAGGCTTCGCTGGCCACTGGCTTCTGATTGGGTTTGGCCAAAAAGAACTCTGGACTGTGATCAAAGATTAGGAGAAAAGTGTAGCTTCCTCCTAGCTTCCTCCCTGTGGAGACTTCACATATTTACTTCGAATAAAGACCACTTCTCATTTCACTGCTACCTGCTCTAGAGATCTCTCCTTCTAGACATTCTCTCTTTCTAGGCACCTTTCCTTCATCCTTTGGGGTGGGGGGGGGTGGGAAGTAACAGCCCCACTGTATTAGCCCCATGGTTTCACTAGCCCTTGTGGTTACCCTACACACTTCCCATACCTTGTAAATAGCCTCCTCAAACTATCCTAATTTGAATGTATTGTATCTTTCCTATTAGGATCGTAATACAGAGCCTTACTTCTTTCAACTTTAAAATGGATATATCAATTCCTGTATCACAGGTAACCGTCAGAATTTAAATGAGACAAGTTATATGAAAGCATCCAGCAGTGTCTAGAAGAAAACAGATGCCGAATTAGCTCCCTTCTCACTTTCCCTTCTTTTTCAAAAGCTACTTTAGTTTTAAGGTTTCAGTCATAGCATTGCCACTTATGAGGTAAATAATTTTCAACAAGTTGGTTCACCACTCTGAACCTTAGTTTCCATGTTTGAAGTGGAGTTCATTTAACAAATTCATCCTACCGATATTAACTTACCTTCTGCTATGTACTATGAACTGCTCTGAGCAGTTAGGTAAGATAAACTGTCTTGCTTACTTCATAGAATTATTGTAAAAAACAAAAAGGCAATGAGCCCTTAAATATAAATTACCAAAACTCATCTAAGATGAAATAGGTGAACTGAAGAATCCTATCTATAATCATTAAAGAAATTTAATTCGTGGTTGAAACCTTCTCAAAAAGAAATCTTCAGGCCCAGATGATTTTACTAGCAAATTCTATACAACATTTAAAGAATAATACCAGTTCTATATAATCACTTCCCCCCCCCCAAAAAAAGGAGATGTTTGCCAACCTATTTAACGTGGCAAACCTATGGCATCTGGATGACTCAGTCAGTCAAGTGTCCAACTCTTGATTTCGGCTCAGGTCATGATCTCACTGTCATGAGTTCATGAGTTCAAGCACTGCAATTGGGCTCTGTGCCGACAGCAGAGAGCCTACTCGGGATTCTCTCTCTCCCTCTCTCTCTGCTCCTTCCCTTCTCTCTCTTTTTCTCTCTCAAAATAAATAAATAAATTTAAAAAAATGGTGAACCTAACACTGATGCCAAAATCAAATTCAATTTGGTTGAAAACAAAGTATTGAAGTATTTGATTGAAGACAAAAACAATTCCAAATACTGGAGACCAGTATCGTTCCATGAATATATGGACATAGAAATCCTTAACAAATTTATTTAAATTCCAGCAATATATAAAGAAATAATACAGTACAATCAAGTGGGGTTTATCATAGATTACAAGGTTGTTTCAATAATAGAAAAATCAATGTAATCTACAATATTAACAGTCTAAAGAAGAAAAACTATATGATTATATTAATTGATGCAGGAAAAGAATTTGAGAAAAGTCAACATAAATTAATGATAAAAATTCTCAGCAAGTAGGAATAGAAGGAAATTCCCTCAACCTGATAAAGAGTATCTCCAAAACACCTACAGGTAATAGCATACTTAATGGGAAAAGACTAAATGTTTTCTCCCTAAGACTGGGAACAATGCAAAATATACTCTCTTGCCACCAATTCAACATCATATTGGAAGTGTGAGCCAATACAATAAGGGAAGAAAAATAAACAAAAGGCATAAATATTGGAAAGAAAGAAATAAAATTCTATTTGCAAAGCAACATAACTTCCAACACGGGAAATCCCAGGAGAGCTACCAAAGCAAACAAAAGAAAACAAAACAAAATAACAACTTTCAACAAACAATAAGTGAGTTTACTAAGGTGGTAGGATACAAAGTCAAAATAGAAAGATCAATCATATTTCTACATACTTACAACATATCACTGGAAACCAAATGCACACACACACACACACACACACATGCATGACAGTAGCTCAAACAAAATGAAATACTAAGATACTTAGGGGTAAATTTAACAAAATCTGATACAAATTTTGTATGCTGAAAAACATAAAACAATGATGAAAGAAAACAAAGATCTAAAAATATCTAAATATACAGAGAGATATACTGTGTTTCTGTACTGAAAGAAACAACATAGTAAAAATGTCAATTCTCACCAAAATGATCTACAGATTTAATGCAATCAATATCCCAACAGAACTTTTTTTTGTATTTTCAGGTAAACGAATTGCAAAATTTATTTGAAAAGCAAAAGAACTGAAAGAGTTAAAACAATTTTAAGAAAGAACATAATTGGAGGAATAATACCATCGATTTTAAGACTTACTGTAAGTCTAAAATACTACTGGTACTTCATCAAAATAAAAAGCTTCTGCACAATGAGGGAAACAATCAACAAAACTAAAAGGCGACCTATGGAATGGGAGAATATATTTGAAAATGACATATTGAATAAAGGGTTAGTATCCAAAATCTATAAAGAACTTATCAAACTCAACACCCAAAATCCAAATAATCCAATTTAAAAATGGGCAGAAGACATGAATAGACATTTGTCCCAAGAAGACATACAGATGGCCAAAGGACACATGAAAAGATGCTCAACATCACTCATCATCAGGGAAATACAAATCAAAACCACAATGAGCTACCACCTCACACCTGTCAGAATGGCTAAAATCAACAACACAAGCAATAGGTGTTGGAGAGGATCTGAAGAAAGGAGAACCCTCTTTCACTGCTGATGGGAATGCAAACTTGTGCAGCCACTCTGGACAACAGTATGGAGGTTCCTCAAAAAGTTAAAAATAGAACTACCCTTTGATCCAGCAATTGCAAGACTAGGTATTTACCCAAAGAATACCAAAATACTAATTCAAAAGGATACATGCATCCCGATGTTTATAGCAGCATTATCTACAATTATGGAAACAACTCGAGTGTCTTTTGAATGATGAATGAAGAGGATATGGTATATACATATATGATGGAATATTATTCAGTCATAAAAAGGATAAAATCTTGCCATTTGCAATGATGTGAATGGAGCTGGAGAGTATTATGCTAAGTGAAATAAGTTAGTCAGAGAAAGACAAATACCATATGATTTCGCTCATATGTGGAATTAAAGAAACAAAACAAATGAGCAAAGGGTGGGGGGGAAAGGCAAACCAACAAACAGACTCTTAACTAGAGATAAAAAACTGATGGTTACCAGAAGGGAAGTAGGTGGTGGGTTGGGTGAAATAGGTGATGGGGATTGAGTGCACTTGCTGTGATGATCACTGGGTGTTATATGGAAGTACTGAATCACTATATTGCACACCTGAATAGTACACTGTATGTTAACTAACTGGAATTTAAATAAAAACTTAAATAAAACTTAATGTAAATGTAAACTAATAAAGAAAGTATAGTACTAGCAAAGGGAAGGGACCACAGATCAGTGAAACAGAACAGAGTCCAGAAATAGACTCACATAAATATGGCCAATTGATTTTTGAGGTACAACAGCAATTCAATGGAGAAAAGATATCACTTTAAACAAATGGTGCTAAAACAATTTTATACCCATAGGCAAAAAATTTAACCCTGACCTAAACCTCACACCTTATACAAAAATTAACTTAAGGTAGATAACTGATCCAAACATAAAATATAAAACTATAAAGAAGATTTCAGGGGAAAAAAACATAGGAGAAAATCTTTAAGACCTTGGGTTAGGTAGAGCTATTACATATGATACCAAAAGCATGATTTATAGAAATAAGTTGATAAAATTGGACTTCATAAAAATTTACATTTTTCTCTGTGAAAAACATTGTGGAGATAATAAAAAGACAAGGTACAGACTGTGAGAAAATATTTTCAAACCACATATCTGAGAAAGGACTTGTATTTAATATGTAAGGAACTCTCAAAAGTCAACCCTTTATCTCCTAACTATAAAATCATTCTGATTCAACTTGTTCTCATAGAGAATGTGCTCTTGGCCACTAAATACTTTCATATCCAATGTCTCATTAAGTCCTTATACCAAGCCTTAGAAGTAGTTAGTGATTATTATCCCCACTTTAGGATAAGAAAACTGAGGCGCCAATAATAAACAGAGAACAAATACTAAGATGGGAAACTGGATCGTAAAACACTTCAATCTTAATCCCAGATTACACTATTTTGATCTCCCATTACAAGGCCATGTTTATGATTCATGGAGTTAGTAAAGGTTTTTAGAAAGAAAAAAAAAACAGTTTTTGCTGGAATAAGTAGCACTCTAGGTAAGGGAAATCTGTTAATCTGAACTGAGTCCAAATTAGGAGCATTTGCTCAAGCTGGTGGCTTCCATGCCTGCAAACTACAGCAGGAGAGACATCAGGTAATTGAAGGAAAGACTTACTGGTGGACCAAGGGCCTCCATATTCTAATGTATGGATGGGGGAGCTCATGGAGTCTTTGAAGGAGAAGGCATATTCTCAAATTTCCTTTAAGATTCAGGGATAAGAGAAGAGCAGGAAAGTAAAATAGAGAAGTGGAAGAAAGAAAAGATATCCAAAATGCCATTTCTTCTGCCTTAGCAAGGTCAGTTTAACACATTATCATATCTTCCCCCTTGCATCCTTTCTAATTCCACTCTTTAGGTTACAGATAAAGTATTTAACTTTATTTATTACTTTCATTAATACATGACCATTAGTGTGAATCACGAGGTCAAAAAGCCCAAGTGCCTTTTGGAAAATCTAACTTGATCAGGAGTTTTCTTTCTCAGCCTCAAAGTATAAACAGTGATGTAGTGATGGATAATTTGTCTATCCAGGATCATCAGTCTCATTACGACTGTTAAATACCTATCAAAAATGGTGTTGGTAAGTGGACATACTGTCTTCAATTTTAAACAGACCTTATGGCATAGATAATCCAACATCAGACATCATTCTAGTAGCCACTAACCAAGCCAAAACTCTATGCAAGGTAAAGGAGGCCCCTGTGTTAGGAAGAGTTTGAACCACATCGCATCCAGTGTAAAGGTTGGTTTTCCACTTGGCAGGAGCATATTTAACATAGTCCATTTAAAACAGGCTCTTTGCAATTCACTGGGGGCTTTAAGAAATGTGGAAAACCTTAAATAGGTATACTTTATTCTAGAAACCCTTTGTTGGACACCTGTACACATACAAAGATGACAATCAATAGCAAGAATAAGGTTTTTTTAAATCTCATTTACACAGTACATTTTCCTTAATATGCCTCCAATCAGCAGTGTTCTACCTCTGGAATTCCAAGCTCAACTTGTATCTAAGCACTGTCAAATGAAAAGGAGATAATAAAATTACTAGTGTGTTGCAAGGTGATTAAATTTACATAATGACTCTGGATTTGATTAAATGCCAGATCCCCCCTCCAAAAAAATTACCTGTAGAGGCATTAAATCTTATAGCCACACACACTTCACTGCATTTACGCTTTATCCACAGAAGCTCCAGTTTATCTTAGCAGAGATTACTGCCATCCCACCACAGGAACACAGCATGCAGGTAATGCCTGGAAGCTTATTCAGGGAAGTGGCAGGGGATCATGAAGCTGATTTGCAGAATAAATATCAGAAAAATGTGAGACAGACAGTCATTGTGTTCATCCAGAGAAAAGATCATACCACAGGCTCAGACACAGATTTTCTACTCTGTCAAAAATGAAAAGGCTTCTTAAAATCATCCAAATACTTTCTCCTGAAACCCAAGGCTTCCTCCCACTAAAAAACTCTAAGGAGCTCACCATGGGCTTGTCCTTCCAGGAGTATACTGGTGTGTAGTGAGACCATGTTGTGCCAAATTTGGAATCCATTCCTGTCAAATTGGTAGGTAACTTATGCATGTTCTCTCATCTTAAATATTACCTCAGAATCGATTTACACAGTGGGGAATTTTCTCATTGTTCAGTTACTGCATGGCCCTGGATGGAGTCTTTGGAATAAAACATTCACAAAAAGAAGTCAAAAACCTGTGCATTATAGTCATGACAGGCAGCAAAGCAAAAGGCACCATGATAATAGCTTTCAGATTATCGACCATACCTAATGAAAAAGATTACACAACAAAAGCATTTTTAAATATCATTTGCCTCTAGACCAAGCCATTGGAAGGGGTTTGGTATTGGCTCAGAAAGGAAAAGAGATCTTACCACTTTCCAATGGAGCATCAAGAAGAGGAACTATAGCATCAGCTCGTTGTTCATTTCCCTGGATCCAAACTGCTTCAGCCAGAGAAGACTGATTACATCTCTGCCATGACTGATGTAACCTAGTCATTCTATGTATCCATAGCTTCAGTAGCAAGTAGAGTTTTGGCTGAGCAATCATAGAAATCTACACTGCACCAAAGCTCTTGGCATTGTTCAATGTTCTATACCTCCATCCTTTTTAAGGCATCCAACCGTTTGCTTTCAAATGTGCATCAATCCCTTGCCAATCATTCACAGAGATTAAGAGGTAGCTATAGTCCACTTACAGCCTCCCTACAGTGCACCTGCACTACATTCGGGAAAGGTAAGACTCAGGTCAGTGCATTAATGCTAAGTTGTAAATAGTTAACCACAATTGTGGCAAGCAGGTTGCCTCAGCAACCTAAAACAGTACTTTAGCATATGCCCAAACAACAGTACTTACAAAATAACCTTTTAAAAAGTGCTGTTATTGGGCTATTTTTCAAGTGTGCAACAATTTGAATATAAAAAGACCAAATTTCCAGTTGCCAGCACAAAGTGAGGACTATAAACTATTGGATTAACATTTTCTAGGCATCTGTTATAGTCCTTAAAAATATGTGTGAGCACAATAAATAAATAGTTTTAAAGGACACAGGATGCCTTTTACTATTTCAGAAAAATCTTATTATTTGTTAATTTTTATAATAATCATTTAGAAGGCTAAAACTGAAATTTGTTTCCCTGCAAAATGTTTTTCTTTATCATACTGGCTTATTATGTTAGAGTTGCTGTGAGTCATGAAACTGCCTTGTTCCATTTTTCTTTAAAAAAAAGTCCCCAGGGAACTCAGGGAATTAAACTCATAAATTTAATTTCAATATCTGGTAAGCTGTGAAGACAATTATTAAGGTAGTCATTTATGAGTACCTAGGGGAAACCCAAGTGATAAACAGTAGTCAATATGGATTCTTCAAACACAAATCGTGCCAAATGAAGCTAACTCCTGTTTGTGACAGGATGCTGAGCTGAATGGTGAGAGATGATGGAGCAAAGTTAACATAGAGAGAGAGAAGTATCTAATATAATTTAATATGACATTCTTATAGGAATACCAGAGAAAGACAATAAATAGAGCTAGTAAAAGAAAAACCTGATGGAATAGCTAGAACTAGTTTGGTATAAGTACAAAGTGAGTGGAAGCAATGACAGAGGAGGATAAATTTCAAACACAACACCACCCAAATCAAGAATAACCATTCTCGGGTTATATCGACATGGATTTTAATCTCAGTCAATATAATCAAAGTACATGTAGTTACATACACTACTGGGGAGTAGAATAAATTCAATGCATTATTGATATATTGGAGCTATTTAAATCAATCCCATGTGGTGTGTTTTCTAAAGTCAAGTATTTCTCATATAGAGAATCTTCATCAAGTAAATATGACTGTAACTGGAAGGTATCTGTACAGAGATACCCAGAGGCTGTGATAACAAGGAAAAAATTCCTTTATGATTGAGGGAGAGCGTGGTAATCCAAGACTTTTTTGGTCTACAGAACAAGTCTAAACCCTTAGCCTAGCATCAAGGTTCTCATAAACTGGGTCAGACTCACCTCTCCAATTTTATTTCATACTGCTCTCCACCGTACCAAACCAATCATCATTCCTGGGGCTTTCACACCTGAAGGGTATGTGGTTCCTCAGCCTAAACCCTTTCACCTCAATGTCTTCCTATTATAATCTTGTCAATCATTTAAGACCAAACTCAAAAGCTGTTTCTTCCAAACATAATCTTTCCAGATTCCCTACTTCAACTTTTCATTCCTCCAATACTCCCATAACACCTTGTTTAAACTTCTGCATATACCTTTATTATTGTCTTCCATGCATGAAAATTAACAGTATACATGTTGATTTCCCTGTTAGACTGTGAACTCCTGTAGGGTGAGAGTCATGTCTTATTCATTTTTTATCTTTTTCACAGCAGGCATTCAACAAATATTTGTTGAACTGAATTGGATTGGAACTGAAACACACCATCTAGACATTTATTATTGACAAAGTCCCACAATTCCAGGGCAATTGCTGTCGGTTCAGCCTTTTCCTTTCCGGATTTTCAGGTTTATTTCCCAATGCTGGGAATAAAATAAAACTAAAAACCTGAAAATAAGTGTGAATAAACACTCTTCCTACCATTTAATTTCTACCCAATAGTGAAAAAATAAAAGGCATTTATCTGACATTCTGGAATGACCTTTCTTTTGGACTCTGAGGAATGTAGAAATGCTCAATTCAGTGGCTGGGCCATGACCACACTCAGATCCTAAATCCCCAAAGCATGAAGGAAAGACAGTAGGTGAATGAGGATTGGAGACCACCAAAAGAAATCCTCTCCCAGTTACCATGTGCCTTCTCTTACATGCCTCATTCAGATAAATATGAATTCAAAGAGGCAACACCCAAGGTAGGCAACATTGATATATAAACTGGAGAACCCTGATCTGGAAAATAAAATAAAAGACTGTTTCTCTCTTGTATATTGATGGATGGGGTCAGAGTAAGAGTTGCAAGCTTGTATCTGTAATTGAAGTGGAGCAGGAAGAAATTAAACAAAAATGCCCAGCAGCTGCTGATTCTGCCTAAGTTTTTGTAACAGTATTGCACAGGAAGGATTGTGAAGCTTCATGATATGGGAATGCTTTTTTGGCTTGAATTATAATCAGGAAGTGCTTCTTCCAACCCAAGATCCTTCCCATGATTTAGCTTGTAAGAAGATGCTATTCCAGCACGTAAGAACTCACCACCACCCTCTTGCACAGAGCCTGCATGCAGAACATACTTAGGGAGTGGGGATTGTGCCTTGCCCTTAGAGAATCACAGACTTACAGAAAAGCTAATTTCTGTAATTTCTTACAGAAAGAAACACTTGCTGACTTGAGGAAAGAAGTACATGTGCTGGTTAAAAGCACAGATTTTAGGGTCCGATAAACCTAGGTTCAATTTCCAGCTCTTCCACCTACTAGTCATGTGACCTTGGACAATTTCCTTAGCCTTCCTGTACCTCATCTATCATTTAGGGATAATTATTGCATGTCCCTCATGAGTTTGATAAAGGGATTAAAGGAAATGAGGCATACATGTTTGATGTACAATAAATGCTCAAATAAGAGTGAGCTGGAATTAGCAGGTCTTTGAGAGAGGAGTCACATTGCACATGGACAAATGAAAACTAGTGACAACATAATATGTGCAAATAAGCAACAACTTTATAGTCAATAAGGCCAGATCAGAAAATGTAGGCTGAAGCTGAAGGAGAAAACTCATATGAAAAGAAGAAAAACTGTCATCAAGTGTTGGGATAAGCTCTGGAAACTTGTTTGAGAGCTACCTTGAATGTGGCCCAAGGCCAAAGTAGATACATGGTATGTGGGGAGGAAAACCGATTGAGCTAATTTTGATTTCCTGAAAACATCTGCAAGCCACTGAAATCCTTCGAGTGTCAGAATGCATAACTGGGTAATGCTCCAGTATAGAAAAAGTAAGAGAAATCTGAGTGCAGTGAATGAAAACTGAGTTTATACATTCAAAATTGACAATCTTTAGTGCACTCTATAGAAAATTCATCAGAACCTCAGGGCTTTCCTAAAGTTATGTTTCAACCATGCAGCGTTAAATTGAATCAGCAGGACTGCATATGCTGATATGGAAGTAGACTTGCAAAACTGGTTTTCAAATACTCCAGTCAGTGTTTCCTGAAAAAAATATAAGTGTGTATTCACACACACACACACACACATGAATGTATACACCACACATATTTTTATATGCATAGAAAAATTCTGGAAGGATAAATAAATTACTGATGATGATTATGCCTAAGTAGTGAGACTAGGGCCTTGAAGGAGCTCTTTTTTTTTCTTTTATAACCCTTTGCAGTGTCTATATTTTTACTATGGATATGTATTACTTTTATAATTAAAAAGTAACAGCACTACCAAAAAAGAGTAACTTGAAAAATTCAGAACACTGCATGGTGCTTTGCAAAAAATAGGACTTGGTGAATATTTGAATGATGGATGAAAGTCACTTAATCGCTCTATCAGTTGGTTTATGAGAGGGGAGAAAAGGATACAAAAAGAAGAGAAAAGGAAGAAAAGGGGAAAATACAGAGATCAGAGAAGCAACCTGGAGCAGGTTTCACCATGTCAGAGGAGTAAAAGAGAAGGAAAGCCATCAAAGGAAAGAGCTGATGAGTACCTTCCCCACCCCAGTGGCTCCTGTTGGCCAAGATTCCAATGTGCTTTGTAAATACTGTCTGCAGACCTATGAGAGGGTGTAAACAAAAGACTCTTTAAGGAGCTGTTTGATACTCCACACAGGAAAGGAACATAACAGAGGTTAATATCCTCCTCCTGACCACAAAAGATGCTTTGCCATGAGGATGCATTTCAGTGAGGAGCCGAGGGACTCCATAGAAAGTGCAGTAAGGTATCCCATATCAGTAATATATGCCATTATGACAGTACTTTCCCAAATGTGAAAGTTTATTATGAAATGTATTTCTACAAAGAACAGTAGAAATTAAAGGTAGAAAACCCTACTAGGTCATCCACTCTCCTAGAAGGCCTAATGCAGACTATATTCTGTCATATAAATCCTAACACCTTCCATGATTTATAAGGGGGATTTACACTAATAAATCCTAAATGGAAAACACAGGCACAAAGCAGCAATACTGAATGCAAAGGAGAGTCACCTTTACTGATTCATCTTGACACATTCCAAAGTGATTATGAATTGCCAGCATGTTTTTTTATTTTTAAAAGAAATTACAATTTCATTGAAAGTTTAATGGATGAAGCCATCAGAGTCAAGTTAGAACAAATGAATACATATGTCATTTTCATTGTTCAATTCAATTTAGTATGCTCATGGAGGATAAACAAATTCCTGAGTAAATGTGAGGAGAAATAAGGAGCTCTGATACTGCAGCAATCAAAAATATACCTTTACTTTAACAAGCGCAAACATTCTTTAGGCCAAAAGAATAAAGTAGTTGGACTGAGTGCGGTGGCTTTTTTGTTATTAGAGAAGCCCATGGGAAAGCTAATTTTGCCTTCAGTGAAACCCATTTATACTGATCATCCTCGATTTTGTGATTTATCAGTGAAGGCCCTTATAAATATGTTTTCTATTTTCTTTAACTTTTCAGACTCTTCTATTTTCCTTTCTTTCAATCCAGCTGTGAAAAATAGGATGCTGCCTAACTTTGGGACAATTACTCACCAAATGGCCCACAGAAAAAGCACAATGGGAATCCAGATTTCTCTTTATCAAACAGCCTTTCTCTTTCCTTTTCCTTTCTTTTCTTCATTAGTTATTGTCTGGAGATCTAAATGGTAGGCCTGGCTGCACCACCAACTTGCTGTGTGGGCCTGGAGAAATGGCTCCTCCTCTCTTAGGCTCACTCTCTCCATCTGTACAATGAGGAGCTAGACCAAATGAGTGCTAATTTTATATGGCATTGACTCTATTAAGCCTGAATGAGAAGACCCTCAGAAGTCCTTCGTAATCCCATTATCAACCTAACAGAACTAGAGGCCCTCTCTAGTCAGATCCCCACCCCCTGGTGCAGTCTTTAGTGCTCTCCTCAGGGGAATAAATCTTTGACATAAAAGTGAGGGCCTTCCACTCTGGCTCTGAGTTGACCTCTCAGGGACCTGAGTTGACAGACATTGTACCAACCAACCTCTATGACACAATACATACTCACTTAGTAGACACAGCAGAGACTCAATTAATATTGTGTGACTGACCGACAACTTCAGAAAAAGAACTCATAATGACAGCTCACTCAAGGCTCTCCACGATCCTGCAATTGTCTCTGCTCTAAGCTATCCTGCCATCTTCATCGTGTCTGTCTCAGTCAGGGTCCTCTAGAGAAAGAGAACTAAAAGGATAGATATACATGTAGATGCAGATGCAGATATAAATGTGTATACACACATACATATAGAATATACATATATGAACATATATACATATATATATAAATATATAATATATACACATACACATATATATATGCACATATACACATACAGACACATACACACATATATATATAGAGAGAGAGGGGGAGAGAGGGAGGGAGGGGGAGAGAGGGAGGGAGAGGTAGTGGAGGGAGAGATATGGGAAGGAAGAAAGATTCATTTTAAGGAATCGACTCATAATTGTGGGGGCTTACAAGTCTAAAATTTGTAGCACAGGCTGATATGCTAGAAATTCAGCTAAGAATTAAGGTTGTGGTCTTGAGTCCAAAATTTGCAGGGCAGACAGGGCAAGCTGGAAACTCAGAAAGGGTTTCTATGTAATAGTTTTAAGACCAAATTCTTCTTCTTTGGGAAACCTTGATCTTTGATCTTAAGGGTTTTCAACTGATTAGATGAGGCCCACCCACATTATGGAGGGCAATTTGCTTTACTCAAAGTCAACTGATTTAAATGTTAATCGCATCTAAAACAATACCTTCATAGTAATGCCCAAGTAGTGTTTGACCAAACAACTGGACAGCATAACCTCATCATCACAGTGTCCAACTATGACTCAAGCTCATCTAGGCCACTTACTGTTCTCCTTTAAATAGGGTTTGCCTTGGGCTAGCTGATACAGGCCTTGTACCCTTTTTGCTGGCCCCTAAATCCTGCCAGTACTTATAAGAATAGTCCCTCACATTTAGTCTGCTCTTCCTCTACCCTATTAACTTCTTCCAAAGTAGCTTCAGTCTAAGCTGCTAGACCAGCAATAGCAGGCACCAAACAAAAAGAAGTCAGTAGCCCCTGTACTTTAGCTCAGGAAATTCCTCTCCACTCAGGAAATTCCTCTCCTTCAAACTCCCCATGTATCAGCTCTGCTGGCTCCCCAAAGCACTTGGCTTTGTGTACTGTCTCCCTAGCCTCATCTGGCTCCATGTCAGGCTGTTTGCCTTATTTCTGATCTGCTATTCCCTCAGGGTGTTGATCCCAATCTTTGTTGTCCACCAACACTAGGCAAGAGGTTCCATGTCCGTGGCTCCCACCCACCTGGAAAAAAAAGACCAGATAATCTGTATGACGCATTACAGTTCTTAAAACACTTTCACATCCACTATCCACTAACTGGTATTCTTAACACCACCTTGAGAATTTATAAATGAGCAGAGATACTATCTCCACAAAGCCTCATTTGGCAGATGATGAACTTGAGGTTCATAAAGAGTAAGTCCTCAGCACAAGGGCACATAGATAACCAGTACACATGCCCCTGCTATTGGGGCCCGGACTCTGGGGTTATTTCATTAGATCAGAAGCACCTTTGCAAGGAATTGAATACAGCTAGGCTATTTATAACAATAACAATGTCACCTTGGATTCATATGCAACTTTACTTCCAAAAAGATCATAAAGGTATTTTTCACCTTTCACCTAATGATCTCTTGCTTGCTCAAAAATTCCCAACAGTACCCCTTCTCCCTACCTTAGCTGGAGAAATACAGAAATTCTCTTCATTGTTCATTTCAGAATTTTAACTTAAATTTAGCCTACAAAGTCACTGACTTCAAAGTTTTGCAAGGCTGTTTGTTAACTGGCGCAGAGTGGGTGAGTCTGGACATAGTAGCTTCCATCCTGAGAGATGGGCCCATATAGGACAACCTGGCCCAAGAAATGCCATACAGACTTTGTAGGCTATAACTGGAAACCAGCTGGGGTTGGGATAGACCAGCCTAGAGAAATCTAGAACCCTGAGACCAGGCAGGTCCAGGAAATTTTTGAGAGTAGGGTCTCCAATGAGATATGAGAAATAGAGGCTAATAGTCAGTGTCAGGGAGCCCCAGAAGTGAGTTAACACAGCAATGCCACCACAAAGCACATGGAACACACCTTAAGAACGTCTGGTAATAAGCAGCAGGCAGAGGTACAGGCAAGGCAGCAACAGCTTTAGTGAATGCCAGCAGTAAGCAACAAGGGGCTATACTGGACAGTAGGCTAGGGGGCATCATGGACTCTCAGGGACAAGTCACGGACAGAGATCTCTGCAGATAGGCTGATGGGCAAGTCCACACAGTTCTGGCAGTAGCCAACCTTAGACCTGAAAAAGACTGAAAATAGCAACAAAATTTCAGTCTTCAAAGGGCAAGGACACCAAGTATGAAGCTAAGGCAGGGACCCAGGATTTCTGGTAAAAGAGAATGGGTAATAGACAAAGAATGAGTTCCCAGATGTGGAAGAGAAGGCAACGGGTTGGTCACAGGCAAGTATAAAGAATTTATTTATTAGGATCAAGGCACAGAATCTATGAATAACATACAGCCACACTGCCTCAGTGACCCTGGACCCTTTAAATCACCCTTGACTACGGACAGGATGGGGTTCAGAGCCTTGCTGAATAGGGTGGAGTGGGATGATGACCTACATCTGGAGGCCAACTAGGCCCATCTGGAGGTAAAGGAGGACTAGGGAAGCATGAAGCCAATAATCAGTCCCCTTAGAGGGATTATGGAGTGGAGAGAGCACCTCCCTAACCAGAGGAAAGCCTATAAGGAGACCCCAGTTGTACTTGACACCACCCCTCTGATCCATATTCTGGGATGTGGGTCTCCCTTTTCTTATTCCACAATATGTCAGTAAGTATTCTACAGAGCCAAATCAGGAGTAATGTAACCCTAAATATTTCAGAATCCTAGAAAGGGAGAGTTGGAAGAGTTCAGCTCACAAGCACAAAAAAAAAAAAAAAAAAAAAAAAAGGAGAACCTGAGACCCAGAGTCCCTTTAGAAACCTGCCAAGGATGACATAATGATTTAGTAATAGATGCTGGGACTTAGGCTTTCTTACTGTCAACCCAAGGTTCTTGCCACTAAACCCAAAGATGAATATTCCAACACCTATGCAAATCTGAAGATAGATTTTGGATATCCCAATTTCCATCCATGCCTTGGACAATCAAGCTGATTTTTCTCATTTGTTTTCAAAACATGTATTTATAGATGTAGATCAAGGGGGTAGGGAGACTTCAGCAGTCATCATATATACTAAATTAACTTTCCTTCCAAGGCCTGACTTACTTTGATATTTGAAAAATAAAGGAAATACCTGCAATATGCACCCCACCACAACGTGTGCTATATTTAGTAAATTTCACTAGCATGTTAAACTCAAAACTCCAATATTTCCCCGTTGCTATAGTTATGGCATCTGGTTAAATCAGAGTTCAGCAGCTGTAAGCAACGCTAACACTAACCCTGGCCAACTTCGTGCTTTGTTTCTAAAGCAGGACAAGGAAAATGGGAGCGAAACAGCCACTCTCTCTCCCATCCCCTCCCTGGAGCAAGCCCCTTAGCTAGTCTGGGTTATACAACAGATTGACTCTCCAACTAGCATCAATAGAACTGTAGCTGTGAGTCCCAAGGCATTGACTTGATGATGCAAGCAGCTCCAGGTCAATGACTGCAGGTTATGTGTTCAGGATGTCTTAATATGCCAAACCTGTAATCTGTTCAACCAGGATTTTGATGCCTAGTATAGCTGGATGCTTGCATGTCGATTCCTTTTACAAATATGCCATTTGAGGATTCTTGGACAGAACAAAATGAGGGCTTTCAAATGGAGTTGTCACTTGAGACTTCACACTTTTTCATTTTTGAATTTTCATTTTTGAACTCATATTATGTGAGGGCTTCTTTTGCTTGCTTTTCAACACACTGAGCCCATTATTGGGCTCTAACCCCTCTATTTCCTAGACTCTGAATAGTGACTTGGTCTCCAAATGTTATTTTGAACATTTATGGACCATCATAAATAAACATGACAGAGCATTTCTAAAGTTGTGACAATAAAATCAATATCATATAAATTATAGCATAGATTTGAAAGGGCAAGCAATCTTATAGGATTGGAATGTACAGCTAGGCCCATTTTTTAAAAAGGGCATTTAGCAGATTTTCTATAATCCTTTCGAATGCTAATATTCTCTTCAAATTTGGTATGTCTTATGGGTAAACGTTTTCTGGAAAATATGATCTACATCTGAGTTTAAATGGGCTTTTCAAAAAATCATTTATACACACCTACTGAGATTGTTCCATTGATATCTAAGCAAATTGGTAATGGATACTTCCTAGTAAATAAATTCTGACAGCAGACTACAAATAGCATATCCCTGACAGAAGCAGGTTCTCAAAATGAGCCCTCCTTTCTTTGACTGTTTTAGACGGGGATGCACCCCTATTGGGACCAACATGTCTTAGTTTCTGGTAAAATGACTATAGAGCTCACGCACTGTGCTACATTCATCTAACCTGGGCTGGCAGACAATGATGATAAAGTGAATCTGCCTTTAATCTCTAAGACTTTCATCTTGCCACACTAAGTCCTCACAAGGCTCTGGAAGTCCTTCATGAGACAGAACCATGCCTGGGTCATCTTCACACATGACCAATGGCTCATCTCAGTTGCTATAGTTTCCACCTGGAAGCCCTCATAGCTAGAGAGGGATCTAGATTCATGGGAGATCCACTATTGTGACTTTTTGGGGCATTACATAAATGCAGAGATTGGCAGAGATTGGCTTTATTTTTTTCAAATAAAATATATCCATAGTGCCTTTAGAGTGTGTGCCATGTCTCCAATACCCCAGAATCTTAGCAACAGTTCCCATTTCCAAAACTTGAGAACTCATTTACACTGCTCACATGTCAGGAGGAATTCTACCATTCTAAATTTCTACTTATACAAATTTTGCAATTATATGATTACATGGAATCTGTGTTTCATCACATAATAATATGCATTATTGGCTAACAGTTCCAAATATTTCTAAATGTCTTATCAACATTCCCATATTATTTAGACATTTAGTACACATATTCCTTGCAATACTGGGGACTTATCCTCACCAATGGTCACGTCAATTGAAAACTCCAAATAACATGAACCGCTAAGTCTTTGGTGAATGTGGCAGGGGTGCTTTGGAGAGCAATTCAAAAATCTTAAATACTTTCTCATATAATTCCATACCATTTGAAAGATATTTCAAAGTGAAATAGAATTTGTTGATAGTGATCAGAGATAAGGTGATAAAAGCCTATCCCTTTTAGGCTGGCTCTTGCTCGTATCCCAAGTTAAGGAAACACATAGTGCAGAAGAAAAGCATTGAATTGGGAATCAGAAGACCTAGGTTAGTTTTTGCTCTTACTCACCAGTTGTGGGACATTGGGCATGTCCCTTGCTTCTTTGAACCTCAATCTTCTCATCTGTAAAATGATGAATTTAGACCAGCTGATCTCTAAAAGCCTCTCCTACCCCATAGCTTACAGTTTCCTAACATTTTCATTCTGCAAATCATCTCCAGTTTTCTGCCATCCATGTTAATGGTCTCACTATCAGTCCTAACTGACTCAAGGCTTAAACTTTTGAAATTGTATTATCAGACTGGCCTTTATTATCTCATTCTCAAATACTTTCATATGATTCCTTTCCAAGTTGCTTTTAATTTGAGGTTCCTTTCATATACATCATTGAATTTATCTAAACCAACAAAAAGTCACAAAAAAGGAAGTGACACATTTTACTCCATAGGAAGTTTTTGTGCCCTCACAGATGATAGATGGGTGGGAAAAATATCATTTGACGACCAGCTGAAGGAACTTTAAATGTTTACTCTAGACATGAGAAGACAGCTGCATAAGAAATCTGCTTTTAAGTATGTGAAGAGCTTACATATTGAAAAAGGATTTGCCTGGGTCTGTGTGGCCCCAAGGAGTTAATCTAGGACCAAGTTAGTAGAAGATACCAGCTGATAGATTTTGGTGCACCCTAAAGAACTTTCTAATACAGCAACCTCAAGATGAAGTAGGCTGCCTTGACATATAATGGGCACTCTGACACTGGACGTACTCAAAGAAGAAGCTAGACTACAATTTGCAGGGATGTAACCAAAGGTGCTTAGCTTAGGCTAGCTGATCTTTGAGGTCCCTTCCAACTCTGAAATTCTATGGTTCATTTCCACACTCAGTCCCCGTCTTCCATCCTCTCATTTTCCTCCACTTGCCCTCCCCAGCCACTCCAAATACTCATCAGTCAGACAGGTCATCTTAATGCACCCCTTCTCTCTATCTCCACTGTTCTTCCCCTAGTTCAAGCCCCATCCTTTCTCGTTTGAGACTAAGAAAACAGCTGATAACTGGTATCTCAGCTTCCAGTGTCTCTCTGTCTCCACATTGCTGACAGAATAAGCTAAAATAAACATTTGGTAACATCACTTCCATACCTAGAACTCTCCAGTGATCTCCTATTATTTTACAGGGAAAAAAATAAAAATTTCTTAGCATGGAATAGAAGTCTTTCAAAGCATGTCTTTAGCCTATATTTCCAGCCACACACTTCATACCTTCATCAAAATGGACCGCCCTCTCATTACCAGAACAGCCCAGGGAACTTGTGCAATTCTGTACTCTTCTCATATTTTCCCTCTACTCAGAATGCCCTTCCCTGCTCCTGTCCAGACAAAAAGCCCTTATTCAGCCTTCAAATTCTAGCCCAGTGTTCTGTAGATGTTTATCACCTCCCCAGATAGAATTAGTTGCTCTTTTATCTGTGTGATGATACCATTTTGTAAATACCTCAACATATCTTATTCTGTGGAGATGCATTTAATGAACTGTGTATGTGGCCACGTCTGGAAACATAGGATGCAAATGTACCATAAATGAATTCTCAATCTACTGGATTTAATCTTCAATGTGGCATTGCTGAGTTTGAAAACTATTTAGCTTCTTTAATAATCCTTCTCTATGTTTTGGTCTCAATTCAATTTTTAGATGTTTAGGATGGGAAGGTTTTATTATTATGACTTTTTCTGAGAATTTTAAAACATTAGTTGCCACAGCATCCTAAAGAGAAAGATGTTGTGAAGAAAAATGCAAATGGCTTTCTCATGGAATACAGTGAGTCAGGAGCAGATGAACAGGCGTAATTTAATTTTGCAGGGTTAGACAATATAGAATCGAAATAGAAACTAGAAATGTTTTTGTCTTTCTAAATGATGAATTCTATTTCTTACTCTTCCAGATTAGGGTCTTAGCAGGTCAGGGCAGTAGGAGGAGAGCAGGTGAAAAGTAGAGAATGATGAAGCCACAACAGGATAGCAGAGAAAGTGGATTCCAGAGAAATGACCGGAAAGCAAAAGGACCCATAGATTGGTGGGCAGAGCCAGACGAGAAGCCTCAAGACCATGCAACTATCTGTATTTATGCTTATGAGTATATAGTCTCACTCTGGAGGGAGCCACAGGAAAGTGGTTGTGGCAGCCTCTTCTGGAGGAGGGAACCAGGGGACACACAATCATCTATCTAGGAGAGGGAGGCTTACATTTCACTGAATACACTTATTTTATTTGCATTTTTATTATATGTATCTTATTTTACTGAAAAAGAGGTATATATAAAAAGGAGACAAGTCAGTAACTGTGAGTAGTGAAAATATTGAAGGAATAGCACAAGATACTCAAGGGCCAGAAAACCAGCAAAACTGTCTTGATTGAAGCAAACAAGGCAGGCTAGAGAACAAGGAAATGTCCCTGTCCTTGACCCTGACCCTGAGGGCAGTGCTGCCCAAATTGCAGGTACCTGTATTTATTCCCTTCCTATTATACTGGAAATTAATTCTAAGCAAGCCTGATCTGAATGCCTACAGATATAACTGAAAGTACACCTTTGGCTGTACAAAAGGTGAGGCAGGGAGCAGGTGAAGTTTTCTGGCAGTGTGATGGTTAATTTTATGTGTCAGATTGACTGGACCATTGGATAACCAGATATCTGATTAAACATTATTTCTGGAGGTGCTATAAGGGTCTTTCTGAAAGAGATTAACATTTGAATTGGTACACTGAATAAAGCAGATGGTCTCCTCCAACGTGTGTGGGCATTATCCAATATATTCAGGGTCTGAATAGAACAAATAGGCAGAGGAAGGTTGAATTTGATCTCTGTATGACTGACCGAGCTGGAACATCAATCTTCTTCTGCTTTTGACACTCTTGGTTCTTAGGCCTGTAGACTCGGACTAGAATCTACGCCATTGACTTTTCTGGTTCTGAGGCCTTCAAACTACACTACTGACTTGACCAGTTTTCTGGCTTGCAGATGGCAGATCATGGAATTTCTCATATTACTTCTGTTTCTCTGGAGAACCCTAATACAGATGGCTTTGATATTTGGGTCCCTTAGTGTACAATAAGCATATGTTTTTGCAAAAGATTTGATATTCTAAAAATCTAATGTAACGATGGGCATTTAAAAGGTGCTGACCACTTATGTCCTACATGATGACTCAATCCCATCTTAGTGATAGATACAATGCATGCCATATGAGCAGAGTCTAGAAACTCTGGTCATGGGGTGGTCAAGGCTAGCCCTAGAAGCAAACCACCATCTAGGAAAATATCCTAAAGTAAGTGACATGCTGAAGGGAAAGGCATCAATAATCTCTGCTTTGAATACAAAAGTCAATACACCATGATGGAACATGGGAGGAAACTACCATTTTCTCAGCAATTAACATGGCAGATTATACTTAAAACAAGTCTACCAGATTGTGATTATTATCCCCATTTTTACAGATGAGAAAATTAGGCTCAGATGGGTAAAGCAAGCAAATAGAAGAGTCTCTTCATAGCCAATTATGTCTTTTCCAAAAACTATGCCTTTTTTGTTCTAAGAACCTGGATCTAGAAATCATATTCTATGCAGAAAAAGCCAATTCTGGAAGGAAAGCCTACCATAAAGGATCAACAGAGCTTCAGATAGGTCCACCAGAAGGTAGTAGAGGGCAAAGTGTGTCTGTCCAGAACAGGTTTAGGTTATATGGTCTCAAGTCAAGGGTTGCCACAAATTATTCCAAAGGATAAGACATAGGCAGCAGGAATTGAAGGTTTATTCATCAACATGGTTGTGATAGCTTAAGTCAAAGGTTAACAAGGGAGAAAACCAAACATTGATGTGAGCAGTACCACACTGCATCCCTAGACATCAGACTGAGCCAGGCATGAACAGAGGCAAGCGTAATCTGGCTGGCAGGAAAGGGGCTGGACTAGGCCCAGATGCTGGCTCTGCCCTCACTGTTCCTTAAAGAAAGGAATCGTGACCCATCCTGAGAAAATCTTAGGGGGGCTCTAACAATAGGAGAAAAGACACTGTGCTGACATGATTATATCCACATGTTCAACTAATATACCAGCAACACTCACTCATGTCCTTAATAAACATTTTCTAAGGTACTATTTTATGCCAGGCATCATGGCAACAACAGGAACAATGGCACAGCCCCTGTCACTACCTCTGTGACTCAGAGTTAGGCATTTTTGGGAATATTCAATGCATTTGTGATGATTCTTTCAACATCTGCCTTCATCTGGGAAATCCATGTATGCAGCAACCGTATCAGTCTGAATCACCCAAGTATCTGTAGCTCCCTCAGAGAGGGCCTGATATTTAGCTGACATTTCCATTCTAAACATATCTGCTGCATTAACAATACATCTCTGTGGGGGGAAGCAGTTGGAAAGTCAATAATCAAGGATCACAATAAAATATGGTAAGTAATGATGGAGATAAGCTGAGGGTGGGGGTGGCTAAGGGAGTCTAAAGGAAGGCATCTAAGTTCAACTGGGATGAGAGTGGTCAAGAAAAGTTTTCCAAGAAGAGGGGCTCCTTACAATGAATTCTAAAGAATAAGTAAAAATTGGCAAAATAAAGTAGAGGAGGATCTTTCCAGTACATGGAACAACAATACCAAAATTCTGACTGAACAAGCCTAAATAATTAGTAATTATTAGTGAATCTCAGTTCAAACAATTAGATTTTAACCAATCAAAATGATGGAGGCAGCTATGTGTGGACACATGGCTGGGCACTGTCCTCTATGATTGTGTGTCAGCCAACAGAGTTGGTTGTTTGCTGGTGTGATATGGAATACTGAGCAAGAGATTGGGGGTACGGTCCTAGGAACCCTCCAGGAGAACACAAGGGAATAACCCCAGACCCTCTGCTGCTTAGTGATGAAAGGGTACTCATGATACAACTCAATAGACTTTCTAGTCATTTCCTCAAGGTGGCCTGGGCCCCTGGATTATTCATTGACCAATCTGCTTCCAACGGCAAAGGTATACAAATATCCTCAAGGAGAGCAGTTCTGTCTGTCTGTGATGTTAAAGATGACTGCCAAGTCCTTGCTATTTTTTGTGAAGAGGTGGAATCTAATCACCCTTGCCTTAAATCTGGGTTGGCCCTTACTATCTTACTTGACGAAGATAATGCAGTGAAAGTGACATTCTGGGATATAAAGGGCCATGCATCTTCCACCTGGGTCACTAGGATACTAGTTCTTAGAGTCCTCAGCTGCCACCTAACAACTCCAATCACCATGAGACCACTATGTTGGTAAGGCCACATGTAGGTGCTCTGGCTGACAGGACCAGCTGAACCTATCACTCCAGACATCCCTGCCAAGGCAGCAAACACATATGAGTAAAGCTGTGGTGGGCTCACCAGATCAGCTGAATACTGCTGAGTGATCTCTGTCGATGACAAGAATCTCTCAGCTGGTCCCTGCCCAATCCTGAATTATGGAATATGGTAAAATGTTGGTTGCATCAAGCCACTAAAATCTGAGGGTGGTTTATTGCAGAACAATACATAAGAGGAACACTGTCTTAGTTACCATTATACCCATGGTCCTGGCACTGTGTCTGGCACACAGTTGACTTCCAGTACATAATCGGTGACCAAA
This sequence comes from Paguma larvata, assembly GCA_030068075.1. NCBI lineage: Eukaryota > Metazoa > Chordata > Mammalia > Carnivora > Viverridae > Paguma > Paguma larvata. The sequence continues at coordinate 117,837,962 of CM057830.1, read as the reverse complement.
GGAATGAGTGCAAGAGAGAAGGATAGGAGAAAGGGCTAGCAGAGAAAGATAAATATGACTTACAGGTGACAGTGTTATACACGGACAGAACTTCTGATAAATGAGTCTACTTTCCTAAACAATACAGTACCTACTCTGGGAAGCTAAGCAGGATAGACAAAGCTTAAATTCTCCTGTGAGGTGGGGAGCAGGGATCAGAATGGAACAACTGAATCTTTATCCCATGTTCTCTGCCATAAAATCCAGCTGTCCACTGGCTTTCTCTTTATCCCAAGACCTCAGGTTTTCCCACCTCTCATGATATGGACCCTGTCCAGTTATACTTAATATGTTTTTCCTTTCCTTCACTATAAGACCTTTGCACTTTTCTAGAAGTGACTGACTCCAAAAAGACCAGCTAGAGCTTTGAGCAAGAGAATAATTACCAAAACAAATGCATTTCCAAGTTTGGCTTCAGAACCAGACCCACCTTGCAAAGTATACACAAAAACTATGCCTCCCATTGGAGATATATGGACTTTGATTGTAAATGTAACTAGGTTTTACTTCCCTCACCTTTAATTGCCTAGAGTTTAGACTGAAATTCAATCAGTAGACTATTGTTTTCTGCTTCCTGGGAAGTAAGTCACAGCTGAAAGGAGAGTTCGGGGAGAATTGGGTGGGGTTGGAAATCTGAATCTTGGCGTGACTCTTACAAACTTTCTTTTCCATTTTACTCACCTCCTTCTGGCTCTGATGTTATCAGTAATTTCCCGAGACAGAGAAAATCCAGACTTCCTTAAAGAGTCGAAGTACCTGCCTCAGCAAAATCCAAAAGGGGAGGGGAGACTAACTGCCCTATAGAAACTCTTCTCCTGTGTCTGTGTCCAAGGAAACGCACACAAAGGAAACACACTGACAAGCCTCTTTCATTTCTGCTGTCCTCTAGTTGGCTAAGAAGCAAAGCCCATGGTGATTCTGGGCAGCCCATGCAAAAGCCAGAATGGACAGGACACTCTTGCAGCCAATGAACAGACAGTAAAGGAGAGAGAAATTCAAGCCACTTCTGATGTATTCAAAGGCATGAGCTAACCAGCACCAACAAAACAGATGATGAGCTGGGCTAAGGGCAGAGTAGAAAGCAGACTTACTTTAATTTTCTCAGCAAGTCCAATGTTAGTTTCCAAACGGCACAAATGTTAAGAGACCAAACCTGGCTTTTTCTACCTAGTAGTGCACTTGGAGTCAAGAAACCTGGGCTCTAGTCCTGCCTATGCTATTGACTGACTGTGTTATCCCAGACCAGCTCCCTCTACTCTCTGGGATCAGTTCCATTAACTGCAAAATAAAGAACATGGACAGACAGTGTTTAAGGACTCTAAATGACAAACGCAGTCATACATTCATTATCTAAGCACAGATTCTCATGAATGTGACTCCTCTGTGCGTCACTTTGCCTTCAAACTTACAGATAACACCCCTTCTGATTAGTACCTTTCCTGCTTAATTAAGGCATTGCTGTCATTTCAATGTCTTCTTTACTTTGTATTCAGAAGCATCCTTTGAAATCCACACACTTAACTACCTACTATGTTGTAAAGGAAGTCTTAGAGAGCAATGCTGATGTCATTCTAAGAGAAGCAACAGACGAGGGGCCTATATCCAGGCAAAGTAGGAAAGTATAGTCACCAAATAATAGGGACCTCATATTAGATGCTCACTATGTGCCAAGTCTTTACATGGGTCAGTCTAATCCTTACAAGAGAAATAAAGGTACCAGCAACAGTTAATGAGAGGCACACAGTGTGCTAGACACTCCAAAATACACGCTCTCCAACAGCAAACACTGCATAGCACTTACCGCCTGCCAGCCCTGTTCTAAGTGCTTCATGCATATTAATTTCTTTAATACTCACACAAATTCCATGACGGAGGAGGAATTGTTAACCTTCTGCTACAGGTGAGGAAACCAAGGCACAGGAAGCTTGGTCTTGCAAGTTATAAATAACAGAATTGGGAATCAAATCCAGAAAGTCTGACCCCTACGACCCTTCAAAGATACTGTCCTATGCGTAGGGATGCTTTCAGCTTTGCATTAACTGGCAAATTAACCTCAAAATGCCACTGACTTAACACCACAATGGTTTACTTCTCACTCATACTACATGCTTGCTGCAAGATGAGGAGTGTCTGTGCTCCACACAGTCACCAAGGGACCCTGACTGATGAGGCTCTGCCATGAAGACTACTGCTAGCTATCAGCAGGGAAAAGACAGACATGAGATTGCACACTTGCTCTTCTCTGCTCCAGCCGCAAAGTGACATGGGTCATTTCCCCTCCCGGCTCATTGGCCAGACTTCATCACACAGCCCCACCTAACTACAAGAGGGCTTGGAAGTTAGTCTTTCAGGCTCTCAGAAGGACAGACGCAGATGTTAGTAAACACTAGTGACATCTAACACAAGCCACGAGGATCAAACACCCAACTAAAAGTTCAGCTCTACATCTAACGGCAATCAGCATTCTCTAAACAAAGAAGGAGATGGCTACTGGATAGGTAACTAAGAGTGCCCATCACATACCCTCATCTTAAGATGAAGAACAAGAGAGGTTTACTAATGTACTCAAGGTCACTTAGTAAGAAAGTGGCAGAGATGGAATTAGAGCCCTGGTCTGACTCTAAAGTCTATACTCTTTCACTCCAGCAAACTGCCTCCCAAAGGAAGAAAGCAATGGTTTTGTGATCACCCACCACTCAGGATTATCCACAGTGGTCCACAGAGCCAGGAGAACTGGAGCTAGAGCTGGCTACTGACTACTGCTGTGTCATACACAAGCACAGATGGCAGAACTAGAAGGGCTCTCAGACCAGAAACCAGACTACCCTTTGCCACCTCAGTACTTTTCAGACAGAAAAAATGTGGCCCATCAAGTGGAGTACTTCTTCCAAAAGTACCTAGTTGATGATGAAATAGCTCTACTAGAGTGCTTGTGTCATCCAAGGTACGGGAGGGAAACAGAGACATTTAAAAAGTGTAACCGAAGGTGTGGGCAGAGTAAAGGGGGCCAACAAGGGATTATACAGCAGGCCCAGACCAGCAGCAAGAAGCTATTACCATCCTTAGCCCTCAAGTAGGAAGGAGAGCAGAACTTGGTAAAAGCTGAGGCTATCAGAAAGGGACAACCCAACAGAAGGTGTGGCACAAGTAAAGGAACACAATCACTGCCAAATGTGACCTGGCAGAGAAGCAGCTAGAGAAATAAATGCCCAGACATCTCTTTATCCCAACTCTCTGATCCTCCTCCCTCCCCCATTGGCCAAACTCACTGGAAGCCAGAGGACAAGGGAGCCTGGGGGATGCAGTCCTTGGAATCCAGTCTCCAGGGGCCCAGAGCAGGGTAGAGAAGGGTAAAGAAGAGATCTGAAGTATTAAACTGACACTATCCATTACTATCTTTCCTTTTTTTTCATTGATTTATTCATTTACCATGCTCAGTGTAAGACACATTTTAATTGCCATCGACATTCAAGTTTTTTCTTTGAATTCTGGTAGTGAAAACACGTCACCTAACCAAGTGTAATGCTATTTTGATTTAGAAGCTCAAGAGTATACTTTAAGGTCATGTTAGGTCACCATGAGCTAAAGAAAACTACATTTTAAAATTCTTTCACAGTTTGACTGCTGGTTAAACATGCATATTAACCACATGTGATATATTCATTCATTTTTATTCTCTCCCCCTCTGTCTCCTGAAGCCCCATTAAAACAACAATAAAGGAATTAAAACAAAACAAATAAAAACAATGAAAGGAGAGAGGAGAGCAAGAGATTTGAGTTCACAGAGACTAAGAGAATAGGAAAGGAGACTGTTGTGGAAGAGAACTGTACACAAAATTTTTTGAAAACAGGAAGTAAATGAAGAAATGTATATAAATTTAGAAGAATGGAGAAGACTTTAACATAAGTGCCTGTAAAAGGAGATGCCAATAAAAAGTGAGACAATGAGCCCCCAAAGAATCCTGGGAAGGCTTAGTACTTAAAAATACCAGATACCACAGCAGTTAGGAGTAAGATACAGGAAACAGGAATTAGAAGTCTGTATGGAGGAGTGAGCTCCCTCATTTCATTCATCCCATGCAGGTAACCAAGTAACTTCCATCTACCCCTTTTTTCCCCAGGAGGCAAGAGATATATTCTCTGAAAACATTGGATTAGATTCACCCAGGACACTAGGAACATCAAGTACAGTAGAGGGTGGTGTGAGGCACATAACAGAAAATAGAGGGATTAAGTGAATGGCAGGAATATATGGAATGGCAGGAATCCACCCAGCCTACCTCCAATCCCAAAATACCTGCAGGCACACTAAAGGATTCTGTGTGTGTGTGTAAGTGAAGGTCACTAGAGGAAATTCCTGTATATACTGGCGTTTGGATGTCCTCTAACAAAGTCAGTTGCTACCAATCATTCTGCAGTGGAGCCTAGCAGTTGACAAGCTTTGCTTTTCCTTCTAATACTTCCAATTAACTTTTGAGGGCTTCCCTCTTAAATATGAATAGACTGCCAAGTATCACAAGACATTTGAGGACAGCTTCTAACATGAGAGAGGCTTCAAATAAACTGGAAAAGGGAACCCAAAGAAAACAGAAATGATGCAAGAATAGAAGAAAACTTCACATGTTTGATAGTATATATTATACACACACACAGACATATTCTTCAAAGAGATAAGAGAAAAAATTCTACCCATTAAGCATGAACTGAACACTATGAAAAAAGGAGAGACAGAAAACAAGTAAATTGGTGGACATTAAAAATATGATAATCAAAATGCAAGAAAAGGGGAAGGAGGAAGATTAAAACACTTTTCTCCTTAAAAGTAGAACATAAAGACCGAGAGGCTTAACATCCAACTAACTGAAACTTCAGGGGCGCCTGGGTGGCTCAGTTGGTTAAGTATCCAACTTTGGCTCAGGCCATGATTTCATGGTTCGTGGGTTTGAGCCCCACATCGGGCTCTGTGCAGACAGCTCAGAACCTGGAGTCTGCTTCGGATTCTGTGTCTCCCTCTCTCTCTGCTCTTCCCCACTTGTGCTCAGTCTCTCTTTATCTAAAATAAATAAACATTTTAAAAAATTTAAACAAATAACTGAAACTTCGGAAAGAAAAAAACAGAGGGGAAAATTATTAAAGTAATAAGAAAATGTCTTAGAAACTAAGGATATAAATTTCCATGTTGATAGGACCCAAGGAAGGATCAGCAAAATAAATGCACAAAGATCTACACCAACTCACATCATCATTAAAATTCTGAACAGTAAGAGTTAAAAGAAGATCCTAAAAAAATCCTAAAAGCTTCGAGAATAAAGGAAGAAAATTCTTATACAGAATAACAGGAATCAGATGGGCATCAGACTGTTAAATTATATTGAAAACTGGGAGATGATGGAGCAATGCCTTCAAAATTCCATTTGGGGAGAATCAACCTATAATTGTATATGCAGCCAAACCACTTCTTATAGTGAATTATATAATTTTGTATTTTTTAAAGTTTATTTATTTTTGAGAAAGATCTGGGGAGGGGCAGAAAGAGAGGGAGAGACAGAATCCCAAGCAGGCTCTGTGGTATCAGCGCAGAGCCCAACTCAAGGCCGAATCCCATGAACCGTTGAGATCATGACCCAAGCCAAAACCAAGAATCAGATGTTTAGCCAACTGAGCCACCCAGGATCAGGCCTGGCCATAAGATCTGTTCTGGCCAAAGAAAGGTGAACAAAATGAGGCATGCCGCTTCTAAGCAGAAGCTTTGAGAGTCATCACTGGTTCTGTAGGTGCTCTTTTTCCTCTGCCATGAGAAATACTTTTCCCAAAAAGGGAAGGACACAGGACATGAGTAAGAAAAAAACCTTGTTGTATAAGCCAGTGAGGTTTTAGAATTATTTACAATTACAGCATAACCTACTAAAAAAGCTAACTAGTATACTTTCCATATACACCTTTCCTTAGGAATCTATTAGAGCATGTGCTCCAACAAAACGAGTAAACCAAAAAAGAGGGAGACATGGGCCCCAGAAACCTATGACTGTAACACAGGAAATTGGCAACAGAAGTCCCAGGATGAGACTTGCTCAGGAAGCCTAGAAAGCAACTATCCCAGACTGAAGTAGGTTAGAAGACTGCAGGAAAAAACAAAATTCATACATTATCTGATAGTTTTTAGTATTTAGAAAATAACATGGAGGACCATTTGACATATCTGATGAATGTTGTGGAAAAAATAAGGAATAAATAAAAAGAACAGTAGACAAAAAAATTAGGCAATTATTAGCTCTGGGGAAATAAAATATTTTTTTAATGGCATGTAAACATAATGCATTGGCTTGACAGTGGATGATATTTACAAAGCTATAATAATATAAACATGGATCATTGATTTTGAAAAAAAATATATGATTTACTTATATTAGGGCAATAGGGAACATGGGAACATGGAGTGGGCTATCTGGCAGTCATTAGGGCTGGTCAGAAATATTCCAAGGCATCTCCTACCAGGCCCAAGGCAGGACTGCACTTCCTGGCCTCCTTTCAGATTAGGCATGACCATGTAATTTGCTTTGTTCAATAAAACAGGAGTAAAGCTGCCTTGTATCATAACTGGGCAGAAACTTTGAGAGCCTGTATGCAGTCCCCCTATCATCTTCCCATTTTGCAGAGATCACAGAATCAAGTGTTGTGATGGAGTCTCCATCAGCCTGGAGGACCAACATGAACCAGAGGCTTCCTACCCACTTAGGCCGAACATGTAGCATGAGCGAGAAATAAACTTTTGTTCTGTGAAGCCACTATCAGGAGTGGTTTGTTTGCAGCATAAACTAGCCAAGCCTGACTGATAATAGCCAGATTCTTGTCCACCATCACAGGAATTCAACAAACAGTACCTAAAATAATGAATCAAGTAATAGCACAATGAACATATTATACAAAATATATGAGTAAATACCAAAAGTAATAGCTAGAACAGTTAACAAGCAGCTGCTCTAGAGGAGCAGCCTTGAGAAGGAGCAGTGCTGGCCTGGTTGCTTTTGTTGTTGCTGTTGTTATAAGCCTGATTTTTAAAAATTACTTGTACTACTACATTAATAAAAATAATTTTAAGCCAATATGTGTGTGTGTGTGTGTGTGTGTGTGTGTGTACACACGGATATATATACATATATATATCCAGTAAAAGGAACAAGATACAGGCAGCAGCAAGGCTGTAATACTAATTTTCTCTCCAGTGCTCAGGACTCCTGGTGGAGAAAACATTGTTTTTAATAGAGAAACTCAATTATCGCCTAACCCTTCAGAGAGTTTGCTCCAGATTAAATACTAACTCTAAATATTTTGTAGGACTTTCACCTCCAAGATCATAATTCCAAAAGCAGCAGTGATTAAAACAATAGAAATGACTGAATGTAAGAGCGTTTTAAGACTTTTTATCCTGAGTGACCAAAGATACTTAAAATTAGTCTATCAGAAGGACTTGGAAATTATAGTATAAAACCATCACGCTAAATTCCAGAAAGTGTTCATTTCTCCAAGGGCTGAGTAGAATGGGGCTCCTCAGGGGTAGCTCTGTGATAATAGGACACATGCATGCCAAAGTAGACCTTGATGCTGCCTTCCAGAGATTTTTCTTCCTTAGAGAGTTTCTCTGCTCAAATCTGGAGGAATTTGGGCTGTGCTTTTTTAGAAGAGCAGTAATACCTCCTCCACCCCAATAATTAGTGAGAAAGAGCATCCCAGGAAGGGCCTGTCCATCTCACAGCAAAGTAATATAGAGATGAAGCAGCAGGAATGAATAATGGCTATTTCATCCACCAGAAGAGGACTAGCAAAACACTGGAAGAGAGAACCTTAGTGAGAGCCGTGTTTCCATGTGTACCACAGCATCCATCCAACCACACTCTCTGTTACAGCATGGTGCCCATCTGAAAGATGGTGTGTTAGGAATAAGAGCAGTGCTTGTGGCTTTGGACCAGAGGATAGTGCTACATATATTTGGATCAGGGTGTACTGTGAACAACAGCTCCAGACTATCATGCCCCATGCATTCTTAAGTGGCTCAATCTTTGGCTGCTCTTACAAGCCTACTCATTTGATCATGGCTGCTTATGAAGTAGAACCAAATGAATGAGCCAAACTGGTCCTTTACATCTGAAATGGATGTGAGTTGTTCACACTTACATTTGAAAAAAAATCTTTAAAATTTTTTCTTTATTTTCATTTATTTCTTTATATGCTTTTATGTAACATAACTAACGATGCACAGGATTGGGTGTTTTTTTGTTCAGTTGGGTCTTGTTTTTAATATAATTTATTGTCAAGTTAGCTGACATACAGTGTATACAATGTGCTCTTGACTTTGGGAGTAAATTCCCATGATTCATCACTTACATACAACATCCGGTGCTCGCCCAACAAGTGCCCGCCTCAATGCCCATCACCCATTTTCCCTTCTCCCCCATCCCCTCCATCAACTCTCAGTTTGTTCTTCGTATTTAAGAGTCTCTTATGGTTTGCATCCGCTGTTTGAAGCTATTTTTTCCCCTTCCCTTCCCCCATGGCCTTCTGTTAAGTTTCTCAAGTTCCACATATGAGTGAAAACATATATCTGTCTTTTTATGACTGACTTATTTCACTTAGCATAATGCCCTCCACTTCCATCCACACTGCTACAAATGCCAGAATTTCATTCTTTCTCATTGCCAAGTAGTAGTCCATTGTATATATAAACCACATCTTCTTTACCCATTCATCAGTTGATGGATAGTCTGGAGCTGTTGTTCACAGTACACCCATTAATTTGTCTATTGTTGATAGTGCTGCTGTAAACATTGGGGTACATATGCCCCTATGAATCAGCACTCCTGTATCCTTTGGGTAAATCTGTAGTAGTGCTATTGCTGGGTCATAGGGTAGTTCTTTTCTTAATATTTTGAGAAACCTCCACACTGTTTTCCAGAGCGGCTGTACCACTTTGCATTCCCACCAACAGTGCAAGAGGGTTCCCGTTTCTCCACATTCTCACCAACATCTGTTGTTTCCTGAGTTGTTAATTTTAGCCACTCTGAAAAGTGTGAGGTGGTATCTCAATGTGGTTTTGATTTTTATATCCCTGATGATGAGTGACGTTGAGCATCTTTTCATGTGTCTGTTGGCCATCTGGATGTCTTCTTTGGAAAAGTGTCTATTCATGTCTTCTGCCCATTTCTTCACTGGATTGTTTTTTGAGTGTTGAGTTTGGTAAGTTCTTTATTGATTTTGGATACTAGCCCTTTATCTGATATGTCATTTGCAAATATTTTCTCCCATTCCATAGGTTACCTTTTAGTTTTGTTGATTGTCTCCTTTGCAGTGCAGAAGCTTTTTATCTTGATGAGATCCCAATAGCTCATTTTTGCTTTTATTTCCCTTGCCTTTGGAGATGTGTTGAATAAGAAGTTGCTGCAGCTGAGGTCAAAGAGGTCGTTGTCTGTCTTCTCCTCTAGGGTTTTGATGGTTTCCTGTCTCACTTTTAGGTCTTTCATTCATTTGAGTTTATTTTTCATATATGGTATAAGAAATTGGTCCAGTTTCATTCTTATGCATGTTGCTATCCAGTTCTCCCAACACCATTTGCTAAATAGACTGTCTTTTTTTCATTAGATACTCTTTCCTGCTCTGTCAAAGATTAGTTGGCTATACAGTTGTAGGTCCAATTCTGGATTCTCTATTTTATTCCATTGGTCTGTGTGTCTGTTTTTGTACCAATACCATATGGTCTTGATGATTACAGCTTTGTAGTAGAGGCTAAAGTCCAGGATTGTGATACCTCTCACTTTGGTTCTCTTTTTCAATATTACTTTAGCTATTTGGGGTCTTTTGTGGCTCCATACAAATTTTAGGATTGTTTGTTCTAGCTCTGAGAAGAATGCTGGTGCAATTTTAATTGGGATTGCATTGAATGTCTAAATTGCTTTGGGTAGTATTGATTTTTTTAATATAATTTATTGAGAGAGAGAGAAACAGACAACAAGGAAGGGGCAAAGAGAGAGAACTCCAGCTAGTCTTCATGCTCATCACAAAGCCCAACACGGGGCTTGATCCTACGACCCTGGAATCATGACCTGAGCTGAAATCAAGAGTCGAATGCTCAACTGACTGAGCCGCCCAGGTGCCCCAACACTTACTTTTAAATATGGACCTCTGTATGTTCTGGGACATGACAATATCTCAAGACAATAATAAATCACACTATAAATTTCTGACTGGGGAGTAGGTACAAAACTATCCAGCTTTGCTATCCTTCCTTCCCAACCTTTCCTCCAAACCAAATCTTCTCTCTTCCTTAAGCCAATGATATATCACATACATCTCAGACTAGCATGGAGCACTAGCTCCAAGCCATACAAGATGCTCTAATCTGTGACTCACAAGGTCCCTAGGGTTGAGGATCACTGTTTCAGTTTTAATAGCTCTCTCTTTCACCTCCTGCTAAACTACACAAAGGTTCTAGGAATGTCAACAGAATTGTTACTATGGATCCAACATCTTAAATTCAAAGGATACCCAAATTATCTTCAGAAAGCTAAATATCTCCAGTAGCTTCCTACCAACATCCACACCACACTCTGCTATGCTACACTGTTTGTGATTCTCCAAGCAAATTGTGTGTTTTCCTGCCCTCAACCTCTGCTCATACCAGTGCCCTGACCTGGAATTTTCTACCCAGCTCTTAATGTTATAGTTACTTGTTGATGTGTCTGTCTCTCTCTTACTAGACTGTGAAACAACCAAAGAGCAGGGACTGTACCTTTCTCATCTGTGCATTCCCAGCACTCAGCACAACTCCTCACTCATAAAATGTACTCAATAAATATGTGCTAGGTAAATTTTAAAAGGTACCACAAACTATTCGCTGATTTCTTGAAGAAAAAAATGTACCAACTGAAGTATACTATACACAAGAGGCTTCAAACCGGTCAATATCAAGTCTTATATACCCCATATATGAGCTAAAAAGCCTAAACAAACAAACAAATTGGGATGTTTGCAGATCTTTTTTTTAAAAAAGGAAAACCTTAGTTCTGAAAATACTACTTCAGTGTGGCCAGAAGGCATGAAGAGCTCATAGAAGTCTTCTGACTCCAAAATAAAGGTACAGTGTAAGTTTCTGGAAACTCCATGTGTTCTGAGCCTGGAGCCAATGACTTTACTCTAGATAGGACTCTCTTTTTCACCTGGGCATTGGGAAATCAGCACTGTGGCAGGAGAACATAGCCATAGTTCTTTTTTATTATTATTAAAGTATTTATTTTGAGGGGTGCCTGAGTGGCTCAGTCAGTTGGGCATCGGCCTTCAGCTCAGGTTATGATCTTGCAATCTGTGGGTTCAAGCCCTGCATTGGGCTCTGTGCTGACAGCTCGGAGCCTGGAGCCTGCTTGGGATTCTGTGTCTCCCTCTCTCTCTGCTCCTTTCCCGCCTGCTCTCTCTCTCTCTTTCTCTCCCTCTCACAAAAATATATAAACATTAAAATATAAATAATTTATTTTGAGGGAGACAGCACAAGCAGGGGAGAGGCAGAGAGAGAGAGGGAGAGAGGGAGAATCCCAAGCAGGTTCTATGCTGCCAGTGCAGAAGCACAAACTCACAAAGCTTGAGATCATGATCTGAGCTGAAACCAAGAGTCGGACATTTAACCTACTGAGCCACCCAGGCACCCTGGCTATAGTCCTTTTTAAATTTGTATCTTTGGGGCCCCAGGGTGGCTCAGTTGGTAAGTGTCTGATTTTGGCTCAGGTCATGATCTCATGGTTCATGAGTTTGAGGCCAGCGTCGGGCTCTATGCCAACAGCTCAGAGCCTAGGGCCTGCTTTGGATTCTGTGTCTCCCCCTCTCCCTGCCCTCCCCCACTTGTGCTCACACTGTCTCTCTCTCTCAAAAATAAATCAATAAACTTCAAATATTTATTCATTTTTAAGAGACAGCGAGACAGAGACAGAGCACAAGTAGGGGGAGGGGCAGAGAGAGAGAGAGAGAGAGAGGGAGAATCCTAAGCAGGCTTGGTGTTGTCAGCACAGAGCCCAATTCAGGGCTCAAATTCACAAAACTGTGAGATCATAATCTGAGTTGAAAACAAGAGTTGGACACTTAACTGACTGGGCCCCCCAGGCGACCCCCAGCCATAGTTCTTAATTAATGGATCTGTGATGCTCATTGAATTGAAATAAATGTAGAATAAGAGGAAACAAAGTATATTCTCCCTCCTCAACACAAAAGGGTGGCCCAGGGGTCCAGGTGGTCCACAATACCACCAAAGGATGGTCTAGGAATGAAATAAAAAGACCAAACACTACATTTACTAAACCCACAGGGCAGAAATGCCACAATAGCTCCCTCAAACCCCCAATGAATTGATTTGATGCCTTAAGCACTACAGATTTCATTAAGAATTTTTAAATTAGAGGGGTGCCTGGGTGGCTCAGTTGGTTGAGTGTCCAAGTTCAGCTCAGGTCATGATCTCACGGTCTGTGAGTTCGAGGCCCATGTGGGGCTCTGTGTTGACACCTCAGGGCTTGGAGTGTGCTTCAGATTTTGTTTTTCCCTTTCTCTCTGCCCCTCCCCTGCTTGTGCTCTCTCTCTCTCTCAAAAATAAATAAACATTAAAAATTAAAAAAAAAAGAATTTCAAATTAGATATGTTGTGACTAATGTACAAATGACAGAGTGCTGGTTACTGCATAGATCAAATGCCACCCTATTTTAGATGTCGCCAAAGTCTGCTGATATATACTTTTAGACATAATTTTTCCCTGAAAGTCTGTTTTCCTGGAAGAAAAATGATACCTCCAAGCCTATATGGAAAGCAGTGGGAGGCAGGGATATAGAAAGAAGTGTGGGAGGGAGGGCCAGTGGGCTGACGGCAGTCAACAGTGATTTGTGTAATGGCACTTGTCTGGCCTTCTGAAGGACCTTGAGGTAAACCCAGGTGCTAGCTGACAGAAGTAGGAGCAATTCAAGTCCATTTACCAGAAGGGCAAGGACAAATTCTGTGGGTAAAGAAAGAAACATCACCTTTGAGTCCTAAAGAGGGACTTGGGCACAGTGACTATTAAGAAAACAAAAAGAAGACGACAATCTTAAAATGATACATGACCATGCCTCTTTAATAATCAAAATATCCTGTGCTGAAGGTAGAAGGTATTTAGAAAATAATCAATAACCTTCCCTAAGAGCTTTTGGGGGAAATGGTGGTAGCCTTTTCATTGGCTTCTCCTTAGTCACATCCCAATGACACATGGCAGCTCTGAATTTCTCCCAATGACAATTCACCCTGGGGAATCTATTTCACACTGGACCACAGAGGAAAGAGAAAATTGTCGAAAAGCTAGAGCAGCCAGATTTTGCTAAAAAATCTGGACAGTTAGCTGTTTGTTACTACGTAGCATTTTATTTCATAGGAGGTTGCAAATTCCCCGTGACTTCTTTGGTTAATGCTTCCTTGAGAGAGGAGGCGGGAACTGTGAGTGGGTCCAAACCTGAGTGAAGTATAAGATGTCCACAGCTTTTCATGGATGTGAAACTAGAGTATGGGATAAAGTAGACTATTTCCCATATTTTGCAGCAAAATTTTTATAGTGATAATGAGGACTCCAAAGATTGCGATGCCAGGAGAGCAGGAAAAGGAGAATGAGCATAGATCAAGCCGACTCAGAACTTGGAGGACCAAAGAGTTGTCCCCATTAGGACTTACTGGCCAATTTACAAAGATTTGTTTTTTAAAAGGGCAAACAAAAGCTAGATATTTCAGAACACTTCAGAACACAATCTGGTTAGGAGAGACCCTGCAGCAGTGGTGACACTAATCATCAGGCAGGTGGCAGCACCATGTTTCCACAAGGTTTTATTTGGATTGGACCCTAGCTGGCAGCCAGCCAGCCAGAGCCCAGCACCTCAGGGAAAGACCTAGCAAAGCCTAGACTGGATGTCAGAGCCCCAACCAAGCAGGATAGCCCTCAGTGGGTTCCTGGAGCCTCACTCACACTATAATGTCAAGAGGAAGGCTGAGGATTAGCAAGCCCCCATGGGATTCAGGGCTCTTCCCAGAGGTACTTAATACTTGAGGTATCAGATTAATCCCAGATATCATCTACCGGTTGGGGGGTGGGGTGCTTCTATCCTGCTAACGCTTAGTTCTGGATGCTTCAGGTACTGGGAGTCACTGAGTCCTTTGGCTGCTGACGTTTAGTACCTACCCTGACAGGGGCGGGGGCAACACCAGCTGATGACCAGGTGGCAGGACTGGAATCACGGTAAGGTATTACCATTGTGCTCTGCAAAGAAGGTCATCAATCCACTGCATGGGGCGTCCAGTGCCATGTAAGGAAATGGAATTCAGCCTTTGATTCAATGACCTAGGGCATTAGCTCACCTATATCAATATCCAAATGATACCAGTAGATAAAAATCTAGCATTAACATTTCAGTGTCAGTGGCCTCAGAGAGAGCTTCAACATATGTACCAGATGGATTCACTCTTTTAGATTCAGTTCCCTTCTCTCAGCAAACTCCTGCAACACCAAAGGAATAATTACCGCTCAGTGGAATACTGCAGAGTGCTAGCCAAAAAATAAAGTCACATCAATTTAAACTAGCAAATATGAATTTTTGGAAGAGAAAGGCATTCTCTTTCCAGAGGCAATTATTTGTCTCTTCGGAAATGTTTGCCAATATAAAACCCCCTTCCTCCACTGTGGAACTCAAAAACTGAGAATCACAGCAGCGTATCTGTTCGGAAGGGGCTGCAAGTTGCAGGGCAAAGGGGCAGAGATGGCTTTGCATGGAGCCTTGTGCATTGCTAAAGGGTAGACAACCTAAATCTAAAACTCAACTGCAGCTGAAGGCATCCTCTCAAAAGAACGATAGCAAATGGTAGCATCATTCTGATTTCTTCATGTGTGCCCCACATGACAATTACGAAGCACTTTTGTATTCATTCTCTTACCAGAGCTACCCCACATGTCTATAAGGTAGGCAGGGCAAGGAGCATTAGATCCATTTTACAGATGAGTAAGCTGAGGTGTGATTGCTGGAACAGCAATCTAATGGGCTTCACTTCAGACCTGTTTGTCTCATAACCATGGCATCATCCAGGTGGTCCTTCCCTTCTCTGAGCCTCAGACAAAAGATTCAGATGGCCTCTGTCCAGCTCTGACACTCTGAGGATTTTATGATTTTTCAGGATTCCATACTTAAGTGAAGATTCATGGTCATATAATCCATCACAGATAGATGCTAGAGGAAAATAAATAAAGGAAACCTTTATGTTGTTCTGCTGGCACAGTTCTGTGCTTTTGTTCAGAAGCTCAAAGCATTTTAATAGCTTATTCCGTTGGATCCGTAGCAGAAAAACAAAAAGGAAATTAATCTTGAAGAAATCATATGTCTGCAATCTTTGAATATCTCTTACTCAGTAGCGTTCCAGCTACTTCTGTACATTGCCAGTTCTTACTGACTTCTAGATAGGAGAGAAAATAGCGTTTGACTTTTGGTGGAGAGGGAGGTGGTCTTTAGGGTATAAGACTGAGGAGGCAGAGAGACCAGCAGAAAGCATTTGCATTAATGTAAATAAGAGAAGATGAGGACCTAAACCAGAGTCATGTCAATGGAAAGGACAGATCCAAATGGTATTCGGGAAGACACATTGACAGGACTGAGTGCTGGAATTGAGGAGGACAGAGGGGAAAATGAAGGAGAAGTGTCTTACCTGGGTGATGACAGGCATGACTGTGCCATTATTCAAGTTATGACTAAGAATGAGAAAGATTTGGGAGGCAGGCTGATGAATTAAAAGTTGAAATGTTGACTGGGAGGTCCCTGTGGACCATCAGGTGGAAATGTTCAACCTGCATGTGGGCATACTGGTGATGAGTCCTACAGGCCTGGGCAGGACCACATGCAGTCATGAGATTAATCTGGAGGTTCTCAGCACATAGGGCTCCTGCCTCCTTTACTTCTATTACATTGCCTCATTTATTCATTAAAATATTCAGAGCCCCTACTTACTTTGCTAGGCAAGGAGATCCAGGGATGAGTATAAATAGACAAGGTCTCTGTCCTTGTATAGCTGATAGACTAGCAGGGGAGACAATTAACAAGAAAAAAGATACAAGTATCATTTTCAACTGTGACAAATATTAGAAGGAGACCCATGGGTACAGTGATCAAGAATACCAGGAGGGAGGGAGACCTCTCCAAAAGGCCTTTAAACCAAGACTTGAAAGGCATTCCTGGACAAGAAACAGAATATGCAAAGACCTAGAAGCAGGAAGAATCTTGTCACCAAGCTGAGATACCTACTAATGTGGGTTCTGTGGTATGCCTAGAGTCATTTGCTGCTGCTGTTACTGATATTTAAATGATAGTAAAACACTTGATGCCTATGACACGGTGTTTAACAACTATGTTGTCACTGATGGGACTGGAGAGTGATGGTTACGTGAGTCAGATGGAATATTAACTTGCGCAACACTTAAACAAAATTGCCATAGAGCTCTGTACTCCATTACTAATAGCTCCGATTGCCTTCGATCTCGCCAGTTCACTGAAGTCACAATCTGGGCAAAGTCACCATTCTGTAGGATTTCAGTCAAACACTGTTACTGAGGAAGAATACTTAAAATAACAGTCCTTTTAATGATTAAATAGAGGGTTGGCAAAAACTGCAAAACAGAAAAAAAAAATTCTATGTAGCCATTGGGGAAAAGAGAAGTAGGTTGTGTTTTGCAATTCCTTCCTGGTGGGTTTGCAATTATTCCACAGCATGACAGCTAAAATGCCTAAGAAATCACTTACCTGAATCTCAATAATAATTAGTTCTCTATCCTTTGTATGTTCACTATGAGTTCTGCTGACCTCGCCACATGGAAAGACTGAGTTTACCCATTTACAGTTCTAAGCATTTATTCCTTGCAGGCAAACAAGAGTGTGCTGGGGGTTGAACAATTTCTGGCCAGCAGTGTATATTTTAACTGGGATGTTTAAGATGCATCAGTTGCATAATTAATGTATAAATCTTAGCCGGCTGGGTAAGGAAAATGAAAATAAGCTTTATTTGTTATAGACAGAGATTTAGCTATGTTAAAGTCTTTCTGCTTTTAAGACGAGCCCCTATGTCAAAAAAGGCAAAAGACAGAAATGCTACTCTTTGTAGTGCAATTAAAGAGGAAATTAACAAATTGTGCTAATTTGTCACGCTGGTAATTTGTCTGCAAATTGTGGTGTTGCAGTATTACAATTTGGGTGTGGGACAGCATGCAAATGAAAACTCACCAGCACTTACCAACTATTGGCTTCTTCCCTCTTTTGTAAAACTACTCAGAAATGCATGGACTGCCTGTGGTAAGCTATAATTAAGACTATTTTTTTATAACTAAGGACTATTTTTTAAATTAACATTTTTAAAGTCCACTAGCACCCCCTTACATCCTTTGTCTCACCTCAGCAGGACTGACAGGATGGGCCTTTCAGAAAGGGCAGCCCATCTTACCACAACCCTCAGCAAATGAGCCATGTGTGATTTAGGCAAAGGACTAAAGTTCTCCAGTGTGCTGGTGCTATGTGCATCACTAGGGGGCTATCAGCCCCCTCAGAGTCCCTGGAGCACAGGGGGCCTCTGGTCTAATATCGGCACATAAGCTATTGCATCTACAGAGGCCAAGGAGAACGATTGTTCAACCCTAGTCACTTTCCTTCATGCCATTTCCACAAATGCTAAATGGCCCAACAGAACACAGACTATCTTCAACACCCCTGGTTCTGGCAAGCAAGCAAGGGAAAGGATTTGCCATTAATAGTTTGATGTTGACTTTGGGGCTTTCCATAGGTTCAGGTCAAATGTAGTGCTAAGGGTGTATTTCTTTCCCTCAAGTAAAACAGGCCAAATGCCAAAGGCCACAGAATTCTTTTCTATGCTTTAGCACTCACAACTGAAAGATGAACCTTATGTCTTTACCTCCTCAATCCTCATTTTATATACAGGGAAACTGAGGTTCTCAAAGCTTAGATGACTTCTCTAAGATTTCACGGCCAATCATTGGCAGAGCACTGACTAAAAACACAGAGTACTGTCCCTTCCTAGCAGTGCTCTTTCCAACACACCACGTCATCTTCTAAAGTTGATCTGTCAGCGCACAGGTGGACTTTGCGAGACTTAACAGAAAACCAGGGAGAGGGGAAGAGGGGAAGGAAAAAAGACACAGAGAGGGAGACAAAATGTAAGAGACTCTTAAATACTAAGAACAAACCGAGGGTTGAGGGGGTTACGGAAGCGGGGAGAGTGGGTGACGGGCACTGAGCAGGGCACGGGTTGGGATGAGCACTGGATGCTCTTGTATGGAAACCAATCAGACAATAAAAATTATTTAAAAAAAAAAAGAACCACAGAAAAATAAAAAGAAAAAAAAGAGCAACATCAACCCCACCTCCCCAAAGAAATCCTTGTCAATTGGTGATTGCTATTGAATTTTATTTTTTTTTATTTTTTTTTTTTAAACCAGGGGGAGGGGAAGAGGGGAAAGAAAAAAAAGACACAGAGAGGGAGGGAGATAAAACATAAGAGACTCTCAAAGACTAAGAACAAACTGAGGGTGAGGGAGATGGGGGGGGGGAGAGGGGGTGATGGGCATTAAAAAAGGGCACATGTTGGGATGAACACTGGGTGTTTTATGTAAACCAATTTGAAAATAAACTATTTTAAATTAAAAAAAATTATATTGAAGAACAAAAAAAAAAGTGAGACTAAAAATTAAAAAAAATAAAAATAAAAAAATAAAAAAAATGAATTTTAAAATCAGCTGGAAGTTTCTTCCCACGTTTTTTTCTGATAGTAGTAAAAACACATATTTTCAATACATCTAAGACACATTTTTTACCCTTTAATACCTGAAATAAGGTATTAAAAGAGATGTTATGAAATTTTTTTAATTAGGAGTTTTTTTTTCTGTTCTTAGTGATATTACATAAAATCATTGTGCTTCTCATATGCTAAGCAAAATAAGTCAGACAGAGAAAGGCAGTGCATGGTAACACTTACATGTGGAATCTAAAAAGGTCGAACCTGTAAAAAACAGAGTAAAATGGTGGTTACCAGGGGATAGAGATGGACAAGATTGATGGTGTTTAAGGACATAACCCTGTGACAAATAGTAGATAAGCCATAGCGATCAAATGCACAGTATATGAATATAGCAAATAATATTGTAGTTATGTAATTATTAATTAATTGCACAATGTAGGAAAGCTACAATGCAACCATTGTACAAAGTATAAATTCATTAAAGCAACACACTGTATGCTTTAATCATGCACAGTGTTACATGTCAAATTTGTTCAGTGAAAAAAGAAAAGATAGTAATTGTGCTTCTCAGAGTTGATGGCTTCTTAGTCTCAATGACATGTAGTACTGAACAATATGATATTATGCTATACTATTACATACCCACCTATGTGTGATCCATAACAGAGGGGACATAGTTTTTTTTTTTTTTTTTTAGAAGGGTTCCAGATCCGAGTGGTTGTGCAATTGAGAAATTAGAATGTGGTCATAAAGAACGTATATCACAAAGCATGGGATGTCTTTGGATAAATCAACACACATTAAACTGGATTTACTAAAAAAAAAATTTAAAAAAATAAGTTGGTCTGTCAGAAAATAAACGTTTAAGCCATGAGTTATGTGAAATAATTTACTGGTATAAAGAGACATCTACAAACTTATAGATGGATATAAACTACAAGGCTTCTATCGAGCAGCCTGATTATTGATCTGCACAGCTTCTGTCCATGGTCAGACCAAAGCTTAACAACCTGCTGGAATAGAATGGCCCAAATTTAGACTTGGACTTTACCCCATTGCTCCTTGTATCTGTTACCTCCAATTCTGACCCGTCTTCTTGTAGTCTAGTTCATGACCTAACATTCCGTGGCTTTCCACTTTGGTTTGTTCACAATTTGTCTTTCTCCTTTCTTCCCAACTTCCATCTCAACCATATTCCCTGTGAATCTTCCACCCCTACTGCTACCCCTCCTAGACCTGTCATCTCAGGATCTGATATACAGATTACAACAGGCCTTCTTCCTTGATCCACCAGGTCCTGTAGATGAGGACCAGGGCAGGGAGTGAGGTGGGGAAGGTAAGCATAATTAAATATTTTTTTTCAAAATATCAAGAAACTTCATTCAACCAACCCTTGGCATCACTACATGCAGTGAAAATGGATATCAAAAGCTAACCCAGGGCCTTCTAAGACTGCGAAGGGCCTGCTGAATGAAAATATGAAAGTAAGCTACTCCCATAATAGGGCTGAGTACATTTTCTCATATTCTTGCTTTTCAAAGCTATTCACCTCTATATTGTTTATAGTAACTTGTTCTCAGCTAGCATATTTGCTAGATATGAAATTACTATTATTTGGGAACAAGTGTTTCGGTGATATTTTTTAAAAGAGCAAGGAAGTGGGGTACCTGGCTGGCTCAGTCTGTAGAGCTTGGGATTCTTGATCTCAGAGTCATGAGTTCAAACTCACATTCGGCACAGACCTTACTTAAAAACAAAGAAACAAAGAAACAAACAAATAGATAATAAATAACAAAAATAAAAGACCCAGGAAGTCATCAAAACTATCAATCATAAAGATAATTCCTCATCAAACGGCATGAGTGGATATCTACTATTTAGAGAAATAATCTCTGTGTAGAAAGTTAGCAAGAAAACTAGGCCTCCTTTTAGCAAATGTGTGTTATGCTAGTAATTGGCAATAAAATGAATATATAAAAATATAATTCTTTCCAAACTATTGCTAAATTTGTGATAAATCAATCATGGGCTGACATATTTTACCTTTCTTCTATTTAAAATACAGCAACAACAGGTTTCTGAGTAAATTAAGAGTATAAACATGAGCTCTTAGGGGATGTTTAACCCAGTTCAGAGAACAACCTGTTTCCAAGCTCTCTGACAACATTCATTTGCATAGAAATAATTAGTGTGCTAATTTCAAATGATCTTTACCTACTCATTGTAGCTTCCTCTAGCAAGACCTCTACTTAGCAATGTTGTTAGCTGTTCATAATATCATTTCTGCTTGCAAATAATAAAAATCAATCACTTTAAAGTAACCTATAACTCAGAATTGTCTAGACATCAGAACACCCACATCCCCATCCCCCCGCCACCACTGTTGGTCTGTGTGAGAGAGCACCACACAGACACATTTCAGCATCTACCAAATCCTCATTAAAGAGAATTTAAAATAAAATGTCTATAAATGCCCCATGCAGTAAGACCTAAAGCAGGCTGCCTAGTTATTAAGGGTATACAAACCAAGATTCCACCTAGGAACCAAAATGCCCAGGGCTTTAAGATTTTCAAGAAAAAGAAATAACCATGCAACTGTATTGCTTTTACAATTCAAAAAAATCTAAGTAGTATAAAAATGTTTCAGAAATAAGGGTAGAGAAGTGTTCTAGTAACTCAAACACTATCTGAGCCACAAGAGAGCTCAGAGGTCATCCAAAGTGACCCCATCCCTGGCAACAAAACTCTCAGCAGAAGCCCAGAAACCTAACTTCTGCTTAAAGACGTCAAGAGTCTCAGAACTTCTCCTCTCCCAAAACTTCCCATCATCCAACAGCTCCAGGCATTAGGTAGTCTTTCCTTACACTAAGTCAAAGTCTGCCTCCCTATAATTCCCACATATTGGTCCAAGTTTCTTGGGGGAGAGAAACCAATGTTTTTATGGTTCTTTATGTGGTATTTTTCACATACATGTTCTCAGTGGATCTTCCCAATAACTCTGTGAGAAAGATATTCCTACCACCCTTGCTTTATAGATGAAGACCTGGTGGCTGAGAGACTCAGTGACTGCTCAGGGTCACAGAACGGTGAAGTAACAGAGGCAGGGCTTCAACTCAGGTTCCCTAACTCCACCTTCTATGCCATTTTCATTCTCCCACTTTGCCTTACTGACTCTTTCAAAACAAACAAACAAAAAACTTCTGCTTCTCCACAAGAACAACCCTTGAAGACAAAAATGAAAGAATAATTGAAGGTGTACTCTCTACACACTCTCCCTGAGAGATCTCTGCTACTCAAATGACTTCAAACCCCCATACAGAGTGGCCCAGGTCTGTATTTCCAGCCCAGGCAATCACCCTGAGCTCCAGAACAAAACAGCCACCTTCTCATCTGGATGTCCCACAATACCTCGAATATAGCAGGTTCCATGCTGAATTTATCAGTTATTCCCCCATTCTCTGTCCATGCTTCATTTATGATCTTGGTCAGAAATACTACCTTCTACCCAGGAAGACATGCCAGAAACCTGGAGAATTATCCTAGACACTTCTCTCCCACAACATCATAAGGATTCTACCACTTTGAAATCTCTTTTGATCTGCCTCTTCCTCTCCATCCCCACTGCTACTGCCTTATTCGATCCACCATGAACTTTCAAATTCAACATGCTTCTGGAGTCTCTGTGCCTCCAGGAACATTCCTCCCAAATCGACCTGCCTCCATCTACATCATCACCAGAGTGATCCAATATGACGATCTATGTCCCTACCTGCTACCAACCTTCCAATGGCTTCCTGTTCCCTCCAGAAGTAATTGTTAGGGGCATCTGGGTGGCTCAGTTGGTTGAATGTCCGACTCTTGATTTTGGCTCAGGTCACTATCGCACAGTTCTTGAGTTCAAGCCCCGCAATCAGGCTCTGCACTGACAGTGAAGAGCCTCCTTGGGACTCTCTCTCTCTCCGTCTCTCTCTGTTTCTCCCCCACTTGTGCTTTCTCTCTCTTTCTCTCTCCCTCCCTCTCTCTCTCTCTCTCTCTCTCTCTCTCTCTCCAAATAAATAAACTTTAAAAAAATTAAAACTAAAAAGAAGCAATTGTTAAATGCATCTCATCAAGAAATCATTGGGGATGTGGGTGGGATATCTATATTTTTTAAGTGCCCTCGGCAATTTGAATTAGTCAGCAATGTTTGGGAACTAATGGTGTACCAAAGTTTATACCCTCAATGACCTGGTTCCTGCCTACCTGTCTAGTCACCATTCCGGTCACTTGCCCCCTGGTAATGAACACTCAAGTAGTCCCAGAACATACCATGTTGGGTCATACCTCTGTGTCCCCACTGATGCTGACCACTCAGCCTAGAATGTTCTTTCTACCTTTGGCCAACTTCTACACAACCTTCAATTTTCTTTTAAGTTTTTTGGTTTATTTTATTACTTATTTTTGAAAAAGAGACAGAGTGTGAGTGGGGGAAGAGCAGAGAGAGAGGGAGACACAGAATCCGAAGCAGGCTCCAGGCTCTGAGCTGTCGGCACAGAGCCCAATGCAGGGCTTGAACTCACGACCCGTGAAATCATGACCTGAGCGGAAGTCGGACACTCAGCCGACTAAGCCACCCAGGCGCCCCTGAATCTTCAAATTTTAACTGAGGTTTCACTTCTTCAAAGAGCCTTTCATGACCTCATAAGACTGGATTAGGCACTCTTCCTCTGTGACCCCATAGCATTGCACAGAGTTCTGTCTATTCTAACACTTAGCACATTGTATTAAAATTACTTCCTTATGTATCTGGCTCCTTGACAAGCCTATAAGTTCCTTGAAAGCAGGGAATATGTTTATTCATCACTGGCAAGTTCCTGTCATATAATAAGTGCTTAGTAAATGTCGACCTGCAATGAGCCAGATTTTAAGTTGAGGCTCTACACTGACTAACTGTAGATTTGGATTTTAGGAAGTTCAATTCATCTGCCTGGGCCTCAGATCCCGTATCTGTAAAATAGCATAATAAATCCCCATGCTCATCCATATGCCAAACATGTGAATGCCTACTCAGTGCCAGGTACTGAGTTGTGTGAAGATTGAATGAATAAATTAATAAGTGAAGTTTTTCTGTAAACTGTTATATAGTATTGCAAAGACATTTCTGCAATTGTAGTTTTTCCTTAGTCTCTCTGAACCAGAAATCTCCTTCCATGAAACCAAAGCCTACTAATGATAATCTCCAGTGATCACCAAAGGTACCAGGGTAAGAAAGCCACTCAGACCAGAAGGAAGTGAACTGGCCTAACTCGGACTGGAAGTCCACCCTGGGAAAGCATAACATAGTGAGAATCTGCTCTAGCAGGGGCAGTGCTAATCTCCCAAGGACACAGGCTTTACAGCTGAGCATTACTGAAAACTGCCACGAAGCCACAATCCTCCCCAGTGACTTCTGTCTACCTGTGCTCAGGGTTTCCATGATAAAGGGTATAAAGCCCAATTCAGCAGGCTAGACTGGGCTCAACGACCTTCCTAAGACTCCTCCAGGTCTTCCTGAACTCTGTCTACCTGGGTGAGTGATAGGTACCCTGAGATTTTCCTGGAGATCTCACTCCCAGGGACAGCAGTCTTAAAGTTCAGTCCCACAGAGCCCAGGGAAACCAAATTGATTTGCTGACCCTGGGGAATCTGAGCCCAGATGAGCTCTTGGCTATTCTCTACCAAACTGGACTCTTGCCCTTGAGGGCTTGTATCCTACAGGTCCAGAATGGACCACGAACTCCCCCAAAGCCCTTGGACTATAGAGGTTCTTTGCCATGTTCTAAGCTACTACTCTCTCCTATGGAGCTGTTCATCCTCTAGGGGGAGATCCCAGCCCACAGATTACTTCTTGAAACCCCAAACCCTACAGGCATCTAGCAATGACACCATGTGGCATAATGTCAGATTCCACTAAAGGAATCTGATCTCCTATTGCTCCAGAAGTAACTCTTAGAGTGGAGGAGCTATCAGAAGTTATGCCAAGAGCTATGCAAAGAGGGGATGGAGACAATTCTTTCATGTATAGAGCCCTTAGAAAGCATCAAGTCCACATTCACTGAAACAGGTTCTTATCAGTCATCTCCTCTGATACCAGACACGTGATGGTGCCTACCTCCAAGAAATCACAAGGTTTGAGCTTGTCAACTAGGAAAGAAAATAAAAGACATGAAATAAAGACATGAAATCTGTGGTATCATATTATTTCACACTCAATGCCACATAGAGTTAGACTTTAGGGACCACAATTCAGCCCATGGAACATCTTAATCATTCGTTCAATAAATATTACTGAGCACTTATTACATTGCTGTAAAAACAGCCACAACCTGTCCTTGGAGAGCTCACAACCTAGAAGGGAAGACAGACACATAAACAAAAGAGTTACGATATGACATTATGCGAAGTACAGAAGAATCCCAGGGGTGGATGTAGTTCATTGTGCTGGAAAAAGGGTTTCCCAAGTAGGGGACACCTGGACAGGGTTTTTGAAGAACAAAGGCAGACAAGGAAGGCAAAGGAGTCTGAGCAGAGGGAACATGTTAAACGTCCCGGAATATTGCTGGAGCCTAAGATAAGATGGGGTGGGAGAATATTGTGAAATGAAACTAAAGAAGTACGTAGGAAGCACATTGATATGCCAGGCTAAAGAACTTGAACTATATACCCATTAGGAAAGTGAGGCACCACTAGAGAAATTCAAAATATTTTCCTGTTTTTATTTTGTTGTTGTTTATTGCTGTTTTCGTTTCTGTTTGTTCTTTGCAGTGAAATGCCATGACTAAATATTCAGTTTAGAAAATCACTATGTGTCAGCACACAGGGTGGAGAGGGTTGTGGAGGCACAGCGACAAACTAGAGACAGGTGTAGCACCTGGCTGGCTCAGTCAGTTGAGCATGTGACTCTTGATCTTGAGGTTGTGAGTTCAAGCCCCATGGTGGGTGTAGAATTACTTAGAAATAAAATCTAAAAAAACTTTTTTTTTTCATTGTGCTTTGTAAAGGACATTAAGAGAATGAAATAAGAAACCATAGACTAGGAGTAATAAATTTGCAAAATCCATATCTGATAAAGGACCTGTATCTAAACTACACAAAGAATCCTGAAAACTCAACAATAAGGAAAAAAATTCAATTTAAAAATAGACAAAGGATCTGAACAAGAACTTCACAAAGAAGATATACAGATGGTAAGATGTTCTATATTATGTGTCATCAGAGAATTGTGAATTAAAACTACAAGATACTACTACACACCTAATGGAATGGATAAAATCCAAACAAGTGACACGCCAAATGCTAGCAGGAATGCTGAGCAACAGAAACTCTCATTCCTTACTAGAGAGAATGCAAACTGCTGCAGCCACTGTGGAAGACAGTTTGGCAGTTTCTTACGAGACAAGGCATACTTTTACTGTACGATCTAACAATTGTGCTCCTTGATATTTACCCAAAAGTGTTGAAAACAGGTCCATGCAAAAACCTGCACACAGATTTGTAGCAAATCTGAGTTTATTCAGAGTTGCCAAAACCTGGCAGCAAGCAAGATGTCCCTCAGTATGGGAATGGATAAAATAAACTATGCTCCATCCAGACAATGGCATATTATTCAGTCTGAAAAAGGAAAGAACCATCAAGCCATGAAAAGACTAAGGAGGAATCTTAAATGCTTACCACCAAGTGAAAGAAACCAATGTGAAAAGGCTCCATACTGTATGATTCCAACTACATGACATTCTGGAAAAGGCAAAACCATGGAGACAGTAAACAGAGCAGTGGTTGCTAGAGGTTCTGGCAGAGGAGGGAAGGACTGCACTAAAAATCCCCTGTATTCCAACTATTCATCAAACTACTCTATAGGATACTGTCATGGAGGATACATGACATTTTGCTCTTGTCAAAACCCACAGAACTACAACACAAAGAGTGAACCCTAATGTAAACTGTGAACTTTGGTTAATGATATCAATATTGACTCATTAACTATAAAAAATATATCACACCGATGCAAGATGTTAGTGGAGAAGACTATGGTCAGGGGAGTATATGGGAGAGGAAAGTATATGGGAACACTATACTATCTGTTCAATTCTCTGCAAACCTAAAAGTGCTCTAAAACAAAAGTCTATTAAAAAAAACATAAAGAGAGAATGAAGTACTAGTACATGTTATAACTGGATGAATCTTGGAAGCTTGATGCTAAGTAAGAGAAGGCAGTCACAAAAGACCACATATTGTGTGATTCCATTTATATGAAAGGTCCAGAGTAGGCACATGTATAGACAGAAAACAGATTAGAGGCTGTCTAGGACTGGGGGGATTAAGGGGAAATGGAGACTGAGTGCTAATAGCTATGGGGTTTCTTTTGTTTTGTTTTGTTTTGTTTGTTTTGCTTTTTTAATGTTTTAAAGTTTATTGTGGGGGCGCCTGGGTGGCTCAGTCGGTTGGGTGGCCAACTTCGGCTCAGGTCATGATCTTACAGTCTGTGAGTTTGAGCCCCGCATCGGGCTCTGTGCTGATGGCTCAGAGCCTGGAGCCTGCTTCGGATTCTGTGCCTCTCTCTCTGCCCTTCCCCTGCTCACGCTCTGTCTCTCCGTCTCTCAAAAATGAATAAACGTTAAAAAAAAATTTTAAGTTTATTGTGGCAATTGTGGTGATGGTTGTAGGACTCTGAATATACTAGAAACTACTTTAAATGGGTGAATTGTATGGCATGAGGATTTTATCTCCATGAAGCTAGAAAAATGTTAATAAATTTAAAATTGCAATAAAATGGATGGTTTTCCAGGAAACAGCAAATTGGAATCACAAAGAAGTAGAGAACATGCGGCAAACTATGCTGTTAGAAGCCATTTCCTCCAATGGTTACTATAGCACCTAGATAGTTTTATGGGCAAGTTCTTTCTAATTTACAAGGAACCAATAATTTCCATGCTCTTAAAGTAGTTCCCAGTACACAGAAATAGAAGAAAGTAAGCTTCGTATGTTTTATAAAACTAAAGTTATCCTATCCGCAAAACTTGGTGAACACATACACAAACACGCAGAGAGAGAAAACTGAAGACTAACAGTTACAAACAGAGATGCAAAAATACTAAATAAAATACCAGAAACCAAACCCAGCAAGATAAGAATATTATGCCATAAGTAAAAGGGGATTTCTAGAACTGCAATTTAAAGTAAGACCTTGGATTGTGAGTAACTTGTTCTGCGAGTGTTCTGCAAGACAAGCAAATATTTCTAATAAATTTTAACTTAATAAACAAGAGATGTTTGCAATACGAGTAGTACATGATGATAAATATCACATGATCACAACTGAGCCAATGGTTCTTCTCTCTCTCTCTCTCTCTCACTCTCATTGCGGGATTGTGGGTGATTGTTTCCCATGCTCAGATGATTGGTCTCAGGCTGCAGTGTTTGGCAGAAATTAGTGATTTTTCAGAACGTTGGAAGGTGCCCACAACTGACACTAGTGTATTTTTTGTCACTTCAAAGCACCTATGGACAGTCCTCTGCTTTTCCATACAAGAGTAAGCTTAGGAATGCTTTGCTTCATTCTAGGTCACGCTGCCTGCAGATAGAGGCCCTTTCCTCTGCTGCCTCATTGCCAGTTACATGAAATACAGTAGCAAGAGTTTATTAATACTGTGCTGTAGTGAACATCCATGCAAGTGCATACAATGGCCCCCATTCGGGAAAAGGTTCCATTGAGGTAATAGATAGTAGTGATTCCATTAGTGATAGTTAAAGTCATCCTACACAATGACCCTCCTCTCTCCTGTCTCCCTCACACCAGGCACGAAGGTTTTCAAAGGTGAGTATAGTTTAATTTGTTTATTTTTATTTATATTTTATTATTTTGTATTATACTATTGTAATCATTTTTATGTCAATATTTTTAAGTTGTGGAATGAATCATCTAAGTTTCCATTATTTCTTATGGGGAAATTTGCTTTGATCTATAATTGCTTTGGATTACAAACATGCTGCCAGAATGAATTATGCTTGCAAACCAAGGTTTTACTTGTATTAGGAAATCTAGACATATAGTTCATCAAAACAAACAGCCAGAGGAGAAAACCTGCATGAATGACAAATAACTAATATTTTAAATTTATTTTAAAAATCTCTTCAGTAGGAGGGCCTGGGTGGTTCAGTTGGTTAAGCATCCAACTCTTAATTTTGGCTCAAGTCATGATCTCACCATCATGAGATCAAGCCCTACGTCGGGGTCTGTGCTGACAGCATGGAGCCTGCTTGGGATTCTCTCCCTCCCTCTCTCTCTCTGCCCCTTCCTTGCTCATGCATATGCTCTCTTTCTCTCAAAAATAAATAAACTTTAGAAAAAATCTGTTTAGTAAGTAAGAAAAATATCTATACCAGAACAGAAAAGTGGGCAAAAGGATAAAGAAGAGAAAAAAAGTTCAGCTTCACTAGCAATCAAGTAAACATAAATTTTAAAATAAGGCACTAATTCTTTGCAATCAGATTGTCAGTGACAATCAAGAATTCAGACCAAAGGGACAAAGGGGCATGCCCAGACTCCGCCTCTAAGATGAGAATTATTTATAGAGAGAGTTAGCAATACCCATCAAAAGCTTAAAAATGTGCATACATGTAGGAATCAACAACTGCACATCTAGGAATTTATTCGAAGGAAACAACCAAAGACTTTTGCAAAGACTTGACTACAGAATACTCATTTCTGCATTGTTTCCAGCATGGAAAACAGAAATAACCTAAATGCCCAACAGTAGTGAGTTGGTCAAATAAATTATGGTAATTCCATACAACGAAATGCTATGTAACCACTGAAATTGTAGGAGAATAAGGAACCTAAAAGAATCTTCAGAATATATTAACTAAAAAAAAACTAACAGAAGAGTATGAAGAATATAGAGAAAAGAAGACTGAACAGTTGTGAGAAAAGGTTAAACCTCTGAGTGGTAAGAATATGAGTGACTTTTATATTCTTCTTTCTGTATATCTGTGCTTTCTACATGGTCTATAATAAACATGTGACTTCGCTAAAGAAAGATACAATGAAAGAATGACTTCTAATGTTCATACTGGTTAACTCAAAAGTTGAACTTCTAGAAATTTATCCTGATGATCACACATTCATGTACAGATTTATATATGAGAACATACGTTATTATAATCACAAAAGAAAAGGAGGCCAACTGAATATCTAGCAACAGTAATTATCAAGTATGTTATAGCTATAGGATATAATACTGGGCAACTACTAAAAATCATGAGGTAGACTAGTATTTAAATATATAAACAATTCAGTGAAAAGGCAAATTATAAAATATTAAATATAATACAAAGTTAATATTCTAAAAAAAAAAAACTTTGTAGAAAAAAGGTTGGAAGAAAATATACCAAAATGAACATCAACTATGATGTTCCAAGTAGTAGAACCACAGGTGGTTTACTTTCACCTATCCACATTTTACACATTTTCTACATTATAATTTTAAACTCTGGAAAAAAAATTTCAGTTTGCATTTGAGGAGCAAGGAGAGAGAAAAGTTAGAACACATAACAATTCTCTTTGCTGCCATCACGCTGAGAGGCATTTATGTCAGAGCATATTGGCACTCCAAAATTGAATCCCAGAACTGGCCCTATGTGGATGGGAGGAACACGGATTAAAACAAATGAGAAAAGGGGCAATAGATTAATATGTTGTCTGTATAATGTTTAAAAAATAACAGAAAATTTGGAAATTGATATATCAAGATGTTAATATGGTTTAATTCTTATTGATAGAAGACCTACTTTTATAGGTGTGATTTTCTATTTTTCTTTATTTTCCAAAATAAAAAATTACACAATAAGACCACATGAGAAAGCCATACATATTTGCACTCAGTGGTCCCGGAGCAATGGAAACACATTTGGTCATCTGTCTCTGAGACTGGGGGAGAGCCCAGTCTGTTCTTGGGATGGGAGGGAGCATTCATGACTACTGCTTTCCTCCCTTGGCCTCAGACGCTGAACAGGAGGCACTACCAGTGAAATAATGCACCAGTGCCCATCTCTCCCTTCCAGTACATGCCAGCAAACTCCTCATCCTGTGCCAACAGTCCCACAAACCAGGGTCATGGACCACTAGGATTTCAGAGCCTCCAGTCCGAAGCATTCACTCCCTGCCATGGCTTTCTTCTACTGTAGTTCTTATGCCATCTGTATCCTGCCACTAGACTGTGAGCTTCTGGAGGGCCTGGACAGCGGTTTGGCTCAAATCTTGCCTCTGTGCCTACCACAGCACTTTGCATAGAGTAGGAACTCAATCAACACTTAGGAGAGTTTGAAAGACAGGCAGGTATGAAATAGTTTCTTGGCGCTGATGGGACTAGAGGGACAAGGCAACTCACAAGTGTTTCATCCTCACACGAAAGCACCACCCAGCCTACCGCTTGGCCGCTTTTTGCGGCTGCAGCAGTCTCCTGGGTAAGATCGCCACCTAGTGGATCCGGGTAGACATGGGCAGTGATGAAAGCAGGTCAACATAGAAATAAAATGGTTCAGATCTTCTTTGAAATAAAAATATACACATCATCACAGTAAGTGGAACAGTGGGAACCAGATAAACAGTCTGTGTAGGGACATTACAGCAACAAAGTCAAGATCACATTGATAAACCAACTTACCTGGGAGGAAATAGATTTCCTTTGTTTCAAAGCGAGGGAATACATCCCATCTCACTGCCAAGGGCTTACATATTAACTTTAAGTACCAAGATTCCGGCAGATGCTATAGTACTCTCATAACTTAAAAATTATTCTACCATTTTTCAGCCATTATAACTCTTGGTGGGAAGATGACAGAATTGGTTTATCATAAGAAATACATAAAGAGAGAAGTCTCCTTTGCTAAAAGTTCGTATAACGAAAGGTATGGAAAAATAACTTTTTGTCATTAGAACAAATTTTCCTTTAAATATTTGCTGGGCGTCCAAAGCCACCTAGTCGTGTTCTTAGAAAACAGCTTTTAGGGGCAGAAAAACTCAGGCCTGGTATTGCACAACCCTTATATTTTTCCCCTTCAAACATAAGCCAAACAGTGGCTGTCAAACTGAGTGCAGGGAAATCCCTCCATCTCCTCTAACATCAGAATGAAATGAGGCCCCACCGTTCAAACTCACATGTGACAAGTCTGAGAGCACATGTGGGTGCTCTCACCTCACACTTGGTCTATGTGATATCCCCTCTTTCAACACAATAAGCTGCAGATGGTCAGTCTGAACTCGGAGCTTCATGGAACCACATAAACTTCATGATGCGATGAATACTATACGCAGCTTGAGAACCCCATTCTGAACGAGTACCTTTGAAAGGCAAGGCAAAGGGTGTTTTTGTTTTCATTTGAGCCGGGAGAAATCTTAGCCAGCATTAACTAGAAAGTCTGTGGAATTCAAGAGGTAGGTAACACTTTACCAGCTTTTAAACACCAGCACAATAATAGAGCTCACAATAAAGTTGGACAACCTCTATAACAACTTTCATCCCTGACTGTTGAAAGTTTCTGGCTGATCTCTCTGTCTTTGCTTGTCTCAATTTGGTGAAACCTACACATTTCAGCCTTATTAATATCCTTAGAGTCTAACTCTGGCCATTTCATATTTCTCTTTCAGTCCTTGTTCAAAAACCTGCAATGTCTCCAAACTGCCTAGCAAAGAAAGTTGAATTCAAAACCCTCAAAAACGTCGCCCCGACCTACCTTTCCAAACATGTTTGCATAATTCTCCCATTATAAGCTTGTGCTCCAGCCAAACTAAACTGCTCACTGTTCAAGTATATCAGTATATATTTTTTTCACCTTTCGAAAGCAGTGAAAAAAAATCAGGTCACTCCAAAAGGACATTAGGATTGTCCCCAAGTGTTGTAGAAAGGCAGCCCAGAAAAGTATCTTCAGACATGCCATCACACAAGGCATGTACTTAAATACAAATCCATGGAGGATGAGTCAAGAATTTATACCTCTCAGTACCTGACCTGGGTTATTTTAATACTTGTTTTGGTACTTATTGACTAGTCCAATGCTTCCCAAATGTGTTTTTGACTTTTGACATTTTATTGGTTTTACTTGGCTGGGGATCATTTATTTATTTATTTTGTATTATTTTTTTGGTAAAACACACCTCAACCCCAAAATGCTGTAACTCTAAAAAAAACTGAAGTCAATTAAGATGAATTTGGCTTTGAGAATTTTCAAGTGATTTTGTGAGGCATTTTGAGACCCTATGAGACACCCCGAAATGTCCTTTAAATGGAGTTGGGAATCAGTGACTTGGCAATTACGGTTGCTTCTCAGTGCTGTTCTGTTACCACCCACAGAACAAGAGCTAGCCCTTACTTCCTCCCAAGTCTCTCATCTTGGGTGCTGGGAAAACACATGCTGTATATGAAGAACTTGGTTTTCCTCAGAATGAAGGAGCCATATATAACGCAGATAAAACAATGCAGCCATAACTCCAAAATCCCCTTATCATAGAAAATTTTCTAAATGGCACTAGTAACATATGAGACACTATCACATTACTTGATAACACAAAGATATAAAGTTCTTCCAGGCCACAGAAAGACATTTATGCTATTGAACTTACATTTGAAGAACACAATGCTTGGAAGGGTGCGTGTCCAACATCCAAACAGAATTTCCTTGGGAAGGAACTGGACTTCTGGCTAGCTTTAGCTGCTGTGAACAGAGGAGTTCCTTCTGAAGCAGGAATGGGAGTTCAGAACTTTGAGAAGATAACTTGACTCAATTTCCACAGGGTTCTCTGTTGAAATGTTTCTTTCTGCAGAGAGATTAGAAGTGAAGCACTGGGAGGAGAGGCTAGAAAAACAAACATAAGGCTCCCTTGTCAGGAGTACATTTCTTCCCCACACAGCTATTTTGTTTGCAATCACAATTCAGCAAATTCTTTTTGATAGAATTCTTTCATTGAAACCGTCTCTAAGACGTTGAACTTCTCCAAGCAGCAGTCTATAGAGAATTCCAATACCAGACTATAGCTGTAACTATAAATAAGAGTTCTACAAGTCACCAGAGGATTTTAGACCAAAGAGAGGGTGACAGACCATGCAGGCTGTGCAAGAAGAAGCCTATCCCAAGTAGACTGGAAGAGTCCAAGTCATTCTAAAAGGATTACAAGGAGGAATCCAAGAATGATAGACCTATCTTAGGAACAGAAAAGATTTCTAGAGGTCATTTGCTGTACCCTTTTTGCAAAGAACAAAGGTTTATGCTAATTTTATGTAGGTCTAATGTTAAGAAGGTATCTCTTGATAACCTCAGATGAAAATAACTAATGTGAAATAAACAAAACATGTGCATGATCTCAATAAGATTAAATTATCTTTACAGATTCTATGACTCTTTTTTTTTTACATAAAAAAGGTTAGCATAAACTCCATTAGATAACTTGAAAGTGCTGAAGACTCCCTCTATTTCTCTAGTACTTCTTCTTTCCCATCCCATTGAATACCGCCCTTAGGTCACTCACTAGGTGCCTCCAGCTCTTATCAGAATCACAGGTGATTTTGTCCTTTCAGAGGAAGAACCATCCCAAAGAGCCAAATAAAACCCTGAAGGATGGGCTAGCACTTGGTTTCCCCTAGGAATTCCCCTGTGTTTAAAGAAGGTGGTCTAGATTAAATCAAACCAGTTTTCAGAACTGACTGGACATTCCAACAGGAGGCTACTGCCTTCTCAAATTGGAAGCTACACAAAACACATAGGGCTTCTGAAGTCTTCACTGCCCTTCCTTCCCCAGCCATAGGAGATCAGAAGTTCCAGAACTCCCAGGACTCAACATACGGACTGGAAGACAAGCATAAGGGAAATATATCCTATCTCTGAAAGAGCTCAGCATGCAGAAGCTAAAAGGTCATCTGTCTGGGACACTGAAGATTACTGCATTGGCTGAAATGTGGGATTAGATGTCCTCCAGCCCTAGAACTTCAGGAGCACTAAAATAAGATAAAGCAACAGCAATTGCACCAATCTCTAATTAGTATGCTGCACATTGAAATTTACAAATAGCTTCTGCCCCATTATTAATTGGTCTTCACAATAGCCTTATGAAGCCAAAGTTGTTAGGATGATTTTAGAGATGAGGAAATCTATGCACAGAGAGGTGAGTCAGTGACCTAGAGTCATACAACTGGTGCATAGTAGAGCTAAGATCCGAACACTGCTTTCATGGCAATATGGGGCCCATGAACAGAACACAGTTTTCTGTTTTTCTATGGCCCTATCACCCTTTCTGGAGAGCCTCCAGGATGAAGACCTAGCAGAAGACACAATCTAATCTTTGCCTGAAACATTCTCCACAGCTGTGGGATATACAGTCAAGGGAGGCTGTGGCATTGTGGCAGGAAGCATGATAATTAGCAGAGTAAATTCTACTCTCAAACGAGTTCATTTTCTATGGCAGATTCCTCAGCATGGAGCTCTCTACATCCAAAGACGGGCATTGCTCCTAAGATTTATTGTGAGTGCCCATGCCTAAGTCCTTAAAAAGCAGACAGCAGATTATTTGTGTTTTATAAGAACAAGTAACATACCAAAAGGAAATAATTTTGAGTAGTAGCTGTGCTGCAGGTTTCATAACGACAGAAGGTAGCAGGGCCTAATTCACTCAGATCCTAAAAGTGTGTAAGTTAGGATCGATATCATTTGCTGTGTTTATGAAAAATTAGTTTTCTAACCTAATCAACTAGTACTAACTTAAATAATTCCTCACCTTTTCTGCCCAAAAACAGAGGTCATGGAAATGATGTGATAATATAGCAGTCTCCCTCAGTCTCAACCACTTTTATTCATCTTTGAGAGTCCTTCCTCTTGAGGAGCAGTGATGGATTTATCTGAAAAGGAACCCCTTAAAATATCGCCCTTCACCAATTTCTTCAGTTCATGAGGAAGACATTTCATGTGAAACTACATAGTGTGTGGGTGGACTTGGATGAATGCCATGGAGTAGCTTGTAGCAGAGAATAACTAGAAAAGCCACATCAAAATGTAAGACATCTATTGGAAGGCATTAAAGTAATGATAAGGCAATGAGGACTTTGAAAAGAGTGGCAATAACACCCTGCAGTCATTTTTTCTCTCAGAACGTTTGCCGATTCTAGGCAGAGGCAAATGGTTGGGGATATGAGTAAAGGCCTAGACTGAGGGCCTCTACCAAGAGGAGAGAAAGCAACAGAGCTTTAGGTGGTCTCTATGGGATGGAGAAAAATTATTCAAGGCTTGAAGAGCTAGGATTCTGGTGAGAAGAAGAGGGCAGAATGGCCCAATATTCCACCAGGTTTTCCCTCAGGATATTAACTGAGTTCTGAAACTGCACTCGCCAAAAGACTAAGAAAATGTCTGTCAAACTAGAATTTTATACCAAGCAAAAATATCTTTTGAAAAAGAAAGGCAAGATTTTAGGGAGAAAGTGGCAGCAGCGGCATCATAGTTTCTGAATCTCCTTGAATCACCCACTGAAAACAGATGGACTGCTAGAATGGAGTGCTACAACAAAACCCCATAAACAATATCTACAACAAACTAGGTAGATATTGGTAGGTATAAAAGATATCCCAGTGAACCCCAAAATACGACCAGATAGTATCTGCTAGGGTGAAGCAGAAGGAATAAATGGGGTATCTGAAATACCCCAAAACAGGAATACTACAAAATAGTCAACAGGCACTTACCGCAAAGCAGAGCAGAATATTTTAAGAGCAACAGTCATAAGAAGGAAACGTTCTGCACGTTACAATGTATAAATAACAATATACATTGTCAGTGAGGGGCTGACAGTCTGGGCTCAAAGAAATCTAAAATTGATCAGCCATGAGATAGCTTCTATTCTGGGATGCAGTAAGCTGGAAGAAATATCATTCCCATAGTTAAGACAAAAACAAGCCAGACTAACTTTATTTTTTTAATATAATTTATTGCCAAATTGGCTTCCATACACCACCCAGTACTCATCCCAACAAGTGCCCTCCTCAATCCCCATCACTCATTTTCCCCTCTCCCCCACCCCCATCCACCCTCAGTCTGTTCTCTGTATTTAAGAGTCTCTTATGGTTTGTCTCCCTCCCTCTCTGTTTGTAACTTTTTCCCCTCTTCCCCTCCCTCATGGTCTTCTGTTAAGTTTCTCAAGATCCACATAGAGGGAAAACATGTATCTGTCTTTCTCTGACTGACTTATTTCACTCAGCATAATACCCTCCAGTTCCATCCACGTTGCTGTAAATGGCAGGACTTCATTCTTTCTCATTGCCAAGTAGTATTCCCTTGTATATATAAACTCCATCTTCTTTATCCATTCATCAGTTGATGGACATTTAGGCTCTTTCCATAATTTGGCTATTATTGAAAGTGCTGCTATAAACATTGGGGTACACGTGCCCCTATGCATCAGCACTCCTGTATCCCTTGGGTAAATTCCTAGCAGTGTTATTGCTGGGTCATAGGGTAGTTTTATTTTTAATTTTTTGAGGAATGTCCACACTGTTTTCCAGAGCGGCTGCACCAGTTTGCAATTCCATCAACAGTGCAAAAGGGTTCCCATTTCTCCACATCCTCGCCAGCATCTATAGTCTCCTGATTTGTTCATTTTAGCCACTGTGATCAGGGTGAGGTGGTATCTAAGTGTGGCTTTGATTTGTATTTCCGTGATGATGAAAAGCCAGACTAACTTTAAATTCATGAATGTTTTTGAATGCATTAAAGAACTGAGGCTGCAGAGCAGCAAACTTGCCCCAAACCTGATGAGGTATCATGTCTGCAGGAGGAAATATGTAAGCACTCACTGATCTAGGCTTAGCTTACTGAAAACCAGGAAGAAGAGTTCAGCTGTAACTATTAATGACTTGGTGAAGGTCTAATGTAAACCAGCAGGACAGAGGGAAGCCTCTGAGAGCCTCAGACACTGTGGGAGTCCCTATCCCAGAAACTCCACTGGGTGTTTTGCTTTCAGAAAAGATCAGAAAGAACATTAAGAAGGGACCATTAAAATGTAGACCTTGAAGAGAAGAACATTAGCCACAGGAGGGCTGAGAATCCCCACATCTGCATTTTCCTTATCTCCTCTGAGAAGAAAATGTCTTTCTCTGTGGAGGCAAGACCACAGACTCTGCCTGGTGGCAACCCATGGCAACTGGGAGAAGAAAACAGGAAAACAAGTAAAACAACGAATCCTGGGAGAAGGGCGGAAATGTGTGCTGGGCCCACACCCACGGAGAGGGGCAAAAGACTTGAGAAGGCCACACCCCTGAGACCAAGGGACCCAGGACCTAAGACTGAGGCTTAAGCAGAAGAACAGAAACTGCCCCCTCCCAGTCACCCACACCACTAAGCAACCAAGTTCCAGTAACTGGTAACAGCAGAATAGTGCTGGGAAAGAGATAGAAGAGGAAAAGTATGCAAAGAGACCACCTGAAGCAGTGGGAAGGGAAGAGCTAAAGCTCAGTGTTTACAAAACATTGTTCTGCAAAACCACCTCTCCCTCTAAGTATAAGGAATCACTACAGGAATTTGAAATCTGTGGTGCACCAGAGGTTTCGGCAACGACAACCTCAAACTCAATCCAATTCCTAACTAGGGTAACTCAAAACCCTATTCTAAATATCTAGCAGAGGAAACTCATGTCTATGTCCAGGCATAAAAACTATTGACCTCAGTCTCTATTGTCTCACACAAGATATGTGGCTTCAAACAAAAAAATTAAGACACAAAGAAAGGCAAGAAAAATCACACTCCCAAGAAACAAAGCAATCATCAGAGCCTGAATCTGCTATGACACAGACATTGAGGTTATCAGACAAGGAATTTTCGTTATGATTAACATGTTAAAAGCTCTAATGGGAAGTGGATATCATGCAAGAGCAGAAGGTAATTGCAGTAAAGAAATACAAACTCTAACAAAAAACCAAAAGGAAATGCTAGAAATGAAAAACATTATAGTGTAGATAAATAATACATTCAGTGGACTCACCACCAGTGTCAACACAGCCAGGGAAAGAATCAGTGAACTTGAAGATCAGCCAATAGAAATTACCCCCATTGAAATCAAAGAGAAAAATTAGAAATAAAAACAGAAAAGAATATCCAAGATAATATAAAACAGCCTGAGATAATTATAATCCCAGAAGAAAGGCAGGGGGGTGGGAAATTGCTTATTTAAAAAATGTTCGAAGTCATAATGGGTGAGAATATCCCAAAATTAAATAACGCCAACGCATAGATATAAGTGCAGGGTCACAATTACTCACCCCTTGGCATATCATAGTCAGACTGCTGAAAACAAAAGCGAAAAGAAAATCTTGAAAGCGACCAGAGAAAAGAGAATTACTACATAGAATTAAAAAAAAAAAGATAAGAATTACACAAAATTTCTCATCAGAAGCCATGCAACTCAGAATTCTACACCCGGAAAAAAACTATCTTTAAAAATGAACTGCTGTTGATGTAAACTGGTACAGCCACTTTGGAAACCAGTTTGGTAGTTAGTTCCTTAAAATGTAAAACATAATGCACTTTAGTTCTAATGTAAAAGGTGTAATAATCTAATGGCACAAGAGTAGTTTCACATTTAAAAAAATCATCACCTTGAACAAAATACAGAATAGTATTATTCAAATATCTCTTAAGTAGTGCACTCGATCTCTTCTAAAAATAGTTTAACTAAAACAAAAAAAAAATTTTTGAAAAAATGTTTAAATGTTAGACATAAATTTACCATGTGAACCAGCAATTATGCTCTAGGTAAGAAGTAAAATGAAACTATATGTCCACAGAAAGACCTGTAAGCAAATGTTCATAACAGTATTACTCATAGAACCAAAACATGAAAACAATTCAAATGTTTATCAGTTAGTAAACAGATAAAATATACTACATCCATACATCGGAATACTATTCAGCAACACAAAGGAACAAAACACTGACACCTGCTACAACATGGACGAACCTCAAAAACATTATGGTAAGTGCAAGAACCCAGATGCAAAAGACTCGGTATTGTACAATTCAATTTATATGGAAATTCCAAAGAAGGCAAATCTATAGGCATAGAAAGCAGATTTCTACACCTTAAACTTATACAATGATGGGGGCACCTGGGTGGCTCAGTGGTTGAGCGTCTGACTCTTGATATTGGCTCAGGTCATGGTCCCAGGGTCAGAGGATTGAGCCCCACATTAGGCTCTGTGCTGAGCACAGAGCCTGCTTAGGATTTTCTCTTTCTCTCCCTCTGCCCCTCTCCCCAACTCGTGTATATGCGCTCTCTCTCTCTAAAATAAAATGGAAAAAAAAACGTATACAATGATGTATGTGAGTTATATCTCAATAAAACTGGAAGGGGGAAGAAAGCCGATTAGTGGTTCCCTGAAGTTGACGGTAGGAAGATGATTGACATGGTATGAGGGATCTCTGGGGGTGAAAGCAATGTTCTAAAAGTGGATTTTGGTGATAGTTACCCAACTTTGTAAATTCATTAAATGTCACTGAAGTATACATTTGAAAGGGTGAATTTTACAGTAAATTATATTTTGGTAATGCTAATTTTCAAAATCACAGAGTTTCTCAGAAGAGCAGAAATAATGATGGAAATCATGGCCAATAGTCCTACTCGACAAAAATTGAAGGAAGTTTTCAAGCTGAAGGAATACATTAGCCTGAAATATGGATCTTCACAAACAAATCAAGAGTGCTAAAAAGAAATAAATGAGGGTAAAATGGATTTTTATTATATTTAATTGATGTAAAAGATAAGTATAAAGCAACAATAGTAGCAAAATATTGTGAAGTAGCTATAGTAATATCAGACAAAAACCTCAGAACAAAGAATATTATCAGAAATAATATCAGAACATTATACAAGAGGCCAACTTTCCAATAAGATAAAAGTCACAAAACTGTGCGCACACAACAGAGCTTAAAAATACACTAAAAATGACACTACTATAAGGAGAAAAAAGACAAATACACAATTACAGTTGGAGGCTTTCACATTTCTCTCAGAAATTGACAAGGCAGGCAGAAAATGAGCAAGCTTGCAGATTACCTGGACAGAACTATCAACCAATCTGACCGAACTGGTGTACAAAATCCCACCCAGCATATTCTTTTATTGCACATAGAACATTCATAAAGATCAACTATTGTGTGGACCGTAAAACAAACAAACAAACAAAAAACCTCAATGAATTTTACGTAACAGCAATCATTAAATCTATAGTCTCACGCCATGCTAGAAATCAATAATAAAAATAAGGTAAAGGACAATGTTTAAGAGAATGAAAAGAATAACTACAGACTGGGAAAAATATTTGCAAATCACATAACTGAAGAAGGTCTAATATCCAAAATATATAAACAACTCTCCAAATTCAACAATAGTAAAGTACTGGGGGAGGCAAAGACACACATCAGTGGAAGACAATAGAGAACACAAAATATATCTACACGAAGGTGCCCGATTGATTGAAAGCATGACACACAAAAGTAAAAATTGACAAACTGCACCTCATCAAATCTAAAAACTTTTGATCTGTAAAAGACACTAAAGAGGAGATGCAAAGACAAATTAAAGACTGGAAGAAAAGTGTGAAAATTCTATGTCCCACAAAGGACTTGTATCTGGAGTATATAAAGATTCTCAAAACTCAGCATCAAAAAAGCCATTCCATTAGGAGACCGGCAAAAGACACGAAGAGATATTTAACTGAAGAGGACACGTAGAGGCAAATAAGCACATGAAAAGATATTCAATATCATTATCTTTCAAGAAAATGCAGATTATAACCACAATGAGATATTACTACAAGCCTATCCAAATGGATAAAATAATAAACTGTGACACCAAACTGCTAGTGAGGATGCCAAGAAAATGGATCACTATACACTGATGGTCAGAATATAAAATGGTACAAGCACTCTGGAAATTAGTTTAGCAATTTCTTTAAATACTACAACTGGATTTACTGGATGACCCAGCAATCACATTCCTGGGCATTTAATGCAGAGAAATGAAAACTTACATTAGTGCAGAAACCTGTACGTGAATGTTTATAGCAGCTTTATTCATTAAATAGCCAAAAAAAGAAAACTACTGAAGTGTGTAAATGTTTAAATTGATATATTACTACTATTAAATACTATCTAGAAATAAAAAGAAATGGACTATTGCTACATGGCAGCAACTTGAATGAACCTTCAGGGAATTATGCTGAGTGAAAAAAAAAAAAGCCATTATCAAAAGGTTACATACTGTGCCGTATGAGTCCATATAAATAACATTCTTGGTATAGCACAGCGACAGAGATGGAGAATAAAATAGTAGTCACCAAGGGTAAGGGATGTGAAGTAGGAAGTGAGTGAGGAAATAAAGGGTACCATGAGGAGTGAGGATGATGTGGTGATGGTACAGTTCTATACCTTCCTGGTGGTGGAAGTTACATGAAGTTACACATATGATAAAACTGCAGAGGGGCACCTGGGTGGCTCAGTCAGTTAAGTGTCTGACTTCAGGTCAGGTCATGATCTCAGGGTCTGTGTCCGCCCTGCATCGGCCTCTGTGCTGAGAGTCTGGAGCCTGGAGCTTGCTTCCAACTGTGTCTCCCTCTCTGCCCCGTCCCCTACTTGTGTTCTGTCTTTCTCTCTCTCTCAAAAATAAATAAACATTAAAAAAAACTGCACAGAACTACACACACACAAACACATGCACATACACAAGTGCATAATAGGTGAAATGTTAGTAAACTCCATGGATTGTATCAATGTCAATTTCCTCGTCTTAACATTGTACTCTAAGTTATGCTAGACGTTACCATTGGGGGATGCACAGAACCTGGCTGTACATTTCTTTGCAATTTCCTCTGAATCTATAATTATTCCAAAATAAAAAAAATTAAATAAGTAAACGAGCCCCCCAATTTTTTAAATAGGCAAAAGATCTAAACAGAAAATTCACCAAAGAAGTTATATGGATGGCAAATCAGCATATGGAAAGATGCTCAATATTATTAATCAGAGAAATGCAAATTAACACCAGAATGAGATATCGCTACATACCTCAGAATGGCTAATTTTTTTTTTTAACTTAGCAATACCAACTGCAGGGAAGGACAGAGAATAACTGGAATTCTCATATACTGCTGGTGGGAATGAAAAATGGTACAACCACTCTGCAAAACTTTGGCAGGTTTTCATAAGCATAAACATTCATTTATTATGTAATCAGTAATCCCCACCCCTGGATATTTACTCAGGAGAAATGAAAATTTATGTTCACGCAAAAACCTCTATACGAATATTTACAACAATTTTATTCACAATAGACCAAAAACTGGAAACAAACCAAATGTCCTTCAACTGGTGAAAAGATAAACAAAATGTGGTGCATCCATACAATGGACGACTACCCAGCAATACAAAGGAGTGAGCTACTGATATACAAAAACCACACAGATAAAATTCAAAGGCATTTTGCTAAGAGAAGCCAGATCCAAAAGACCATATACCATAGGATTCCATTTACTCGACAATCTGAAAAAGGTAACATTATAGGATGGAGAGCAAGCCAGTGGCTGCCAGGGTCTGAGGATGGGGGAGGGACAGAATACAAAGTACCACGCCATCTGGGGGGTGAGAGAACTCTTCTGTATCTTGATAGTAGTAATGGATTCATGGCTCTGAGCTTCTGTCCAAAGTCAAGAAATTGTATACCACAAAAGTCTGCTCTATGTAAACGAACAAATCAAAATAAGATCCCCCTGCAACCTACCTAAGTGACAATATGTGCTATCAAGGATGGAGACTAAATGAAACTCACACCCTGCTGGTGGTAGTGTAGAAATTGCTACGTCCACTTTGGAGCTATTTGGCAGTTGGTATCTGCTAAAGTTAAACACGGGCACATCCTATAAATTATCAATTACACTTCTAGACATATATGCAACAGAAACATATATTTGCCAAAGTAAATACAAGGATATTCCTAGCAGCTTTATTTGTAACAACAAAAGCCTGGAAACCATGCCAATGTCCACAAACAATGGAATAGATAAATCATACTGTAGTCATAAACCAGTATACTGTATGGCAATGAGAATAAAGGAGATACTGTTCATGCAACAATATGGACGAATCCCACAAACAATATTAAGTGTTACAAATCAGACAATAATAACAGTACATGATGTAGGATTCCACTTATGTAATCAAAGATATAACAAGCCAAAATACCTTCTTACCTTTGGGCAGAAGGAGTGACCTGGAGGGGATCACAAGAGAGTCCTAGCAGTGTTCTATTTCTTAATATAAATGTGGGTTACTGGCATGTTAACTTTGTGAATGTCCATTAATCTATTCACTTAATATTTGTGCTTTTTTTCAGTTTGCAAATTATTTTTCCATTTTAAAGTTTCAGAAGCAGAGTTTTTTTTTTTTAATTTTTGGTTTGCTGATCAAAGATCCTCTGATTCCAAAGGGGAGGAGTGAGAATTATACACACTAACCTTTGTTCCTGACTGGACCGAAGGATAGATGTAACTTTTGATCACTTGCTCTACCAGGAGTGGTGCCAGGGGGCTTAAATAAACTGAGAGTAGATATTTTACTTCTGTTTTAGAGATGGAGAAGACCCAAGAACAAGAAGATAAATGGTTTCAACAATGATTGCGTG
Organism: Paguma larvata; assembly: GCA_030068075.1. Lineage (NCBI taxonomy): Eukaryota > Metazoa > Chordata > Mammalia > Carnivora > Viverridae > Paguma > Paguma larvata. The sequence continues at coordinate 117,793,381 of CM057830.1, read as the reverse complement.
ATTACAACATTTCTAGAATGACAAACTCATGGAACATCAAAGAGAGAAAGGCCTCTACTCTAAAGAGCATCTAGTCCAGTGACTTTGTTTTACAAAAGCAGAAAATATGTCCCAGGAAGGGAAGGACTCATACAAGATGACTCGTCTACTGAAAGAAAGGAGTAGAACTTCAGTCTTCCGAGTGCCACCCAGTCTATGTCCAATGCACCCTGACCATTGTTTACGGACAAATCATCAAAATGCTTTACTGAATGGAAAGAAAAAAGCGTTAAATTGGGAGTTGGAAGACTTGGATCCTGTCCCAGTTTTGCCATGTATACTTGATTACCCCCTTTCGGTTTTAATTTCCTACCTGGGAAATATGGGATGACAATAACAAAATCAACAAGAGGTCACAAATCTTGGATCCACAACAGAGGCAGATCCAGGTTCTATGGAACCTGAAGCTTATAACACTCAGGGCCCTCTCCAAAGATAAGAATACAAAAATATCAACACAGAATTGGTAACAGAAGTGAATATTTTAAATGAGAGAAGAAATACAATAGAATACACATTTGAAAAAGTCAACAAATGTGAGACGCATCTCAAAATTCAGAAAAAATGACATAATAAATAAAATTATACTTTATTAAATAATTCCTGACATATTTCTGCAGCACGTTATTCCTACTTTTCTTGTCTATCATACTGGGAGATTCACAAGACTTAGCATACAGTTGTACTCACACCTAAAATGGATTACGGCAACGTAGTAAGGACACACAGGCATATCACAAGTGGAAAAGACACAAGGAGAGCCTGGAGGAACTCCTGTGCAGACTCCTTATCCTCTATCCCTCCCGTGAGGGGCCATACAGACCACATGCTTCCTTCTGCAATGAACAGAGTGACACGGGGGTAATATTTCTGCCCAGGGAAGCCCAAACTCAGTGCCCCGGGGTTGTATTCAGGGCTGGTCACATAGGAACACTCTGCCTAGCTAGCATGCACCAAAATTTCAGACTCCTAGAAGGAAAGTAGGTGTTCAGCATAAACAATGTAGTTTGTATAAACAGTCTGCACACAGTAAGCCCTCTTACCAGTTTATCGTTGCCTGGATACCTTCTGAAAGCCAAGTCCCCAGAAGCCAGCCAGGTGCTGGCCTTGCAAGCAGACCCTTTGAAAGGGCAGCAGTCTCAGGCCGGCTACATGAACTCTTTTTGGCATTTGGCTCAATGTCTGTAGTTCTGATACAGGTGTGTGCCTCACAATCACAAGAATTCTGGAAAATGCCACTTCATACAAGCCTGTCCAATGTTAATATAAATGTGTGCTGTGTTTATAATTGCATACACTGCACATTGAGAATTTTCCTGATAGGATGGAACTTGTGTTGGTCAATTTTACAGATCTGATTGGTGACTGGAAGAGTTTCCAGCAGCCTAGCTTCTGGCTCTATCCATTGTGAACCTTGATTCTCCTCTACTGCCGATGCACTTTCAGCACTGAGTTCGACAAGGCACGACATCCCAGTCCTCTGGAACCTCATACCTTTTTTCCCGACACTGTGTGCAATAGTACAGAAAGCATAAGTATTCCTGAAAGTTACTTCAATATAGGACAGCTAGCAATAACTCAAACATGTATGGGATTGATTCTGAACCCCTTAAATAAGACTCTCCAAATCCACACTAAGTATATCCCCATTTAGCGTCTGTTTAGCCAGATTCCCAATATGCCCACGGCCACTGCATTGCCACCCAACATTAGAGCAAGAATAATGGAGGCAACAGAATGGAAAGAGAGGCGCCCTGAAGCAACTGCGGCTAAAATATTTTCTGTAGATTTTACAACCCATATAACTAGCATAAACCATAACGTTAGGGTCTCTTCCTGGCCTGTGCAAGTGAGTGACGCTGAAGCTGAGTCTTAAACTTCATTAGCTTCACTGTGCCTCTGTGTCTGGCCCAGGGAGTTACAGAAGAGAAATCAAACACAGAAAAGTCTTGGGACCCAGATAATGGGGCAGAAGGGAGGAGAGTCCACAAGCAGAAGCAAGGATACGGAAACCAGGATGAATTCCAGATAACCAGCATGCCAAAGTACTTGGGAATGAGTGAGCAGCATGTGACCTACGAATAGAAAGACAGCCTGAGCTGGGACCCAACACAAGTACGCAAACAAGAGAGTGTCTTTCTCCCATGGCTGACATGGACAGTCTAGCATGAGTTGGGGTAGACACTGCGTGCAGTGGAAGAACTAGTTCAGAAGAGTTGGGCTTCTTGAACTACAGGGAGAGAGCAACTGTGCTGGGCAGGTACAGAACCAAATCGAGCAGGCCAGGAACCAGAGAAGCAGTCAAGAAATGGGCCTGAATGGGTCGAGACTGAATTCCCAAACAGTACACTCATAGCATCAAATGTTGCTCAAGCTCAAAAGGGCCTTCTAGGTAGCATATTCAACCACAACCCTCTGTGGACATGGGAAGCATGTCACCATAGTTGGACTCAAGCAGTCCTGCCTCGGTCACTCACTGTGCAACCTGAGGTAAATCACTTCCTCTCTCTGAATCTCAGGTGCCTCATCTCTAAAATGAAGAGAATGATAATGCCACCTAGAATTCTGGGGAGAATCCAATGTCATACTAGGATGAGGAAAAGGACCCAGAGGGGCTTTCTTCCTGAGCCGGAACACAAGGACCCATGGGTAAGCAAGCTGCAGGAATGCTGGCTTTGCTTTTACCACAGTGGAAACGGCAGCACAGGAGCTGCGGGAACCTACTTCTCTGCATATGGTGTGAACGCTCAGAACACACCAACTCTCACCGGCTCTTCTCTCTCCCTCATGTACCAACAGTTTAAATTTTTTTAATGTTTATTTATTTTTGAGAGAGAGAGAGAGAGAGAGAGAGAGAAAATGAGTAGGGGAAAGACAGAGAGAGAGGGAGACACAGAATCTGAAGCGGGCTCCAGGCTCTGAGCTGTCAGCACAGAGTCCGACACGGAGCTCAAACTCCAGAACGGTGAGATCATGACCTGAACGGAAGTCTGACACTTAACTGACTGAGCCACCCAGGCACCCCCTCATGTACCAACAGTTTAAAGTGGTGGTCTTGTTGGTATTTTAGAGGGCAATTGATGGTCCTACTTTGGGATTAATTTGACATGAACAACAGTCATTTTAAAAATAGGATGGGCTCCAATAAGTAGTTTCGCTAGGACTGAAGAAGGAAAGAGAAGAGGACACAGGCAAGCATCTGAAGGAGCAGAGGCGCCTGGGTGGCTCAGCCAGTTAGGCGTCCGACTCTTAGTTTCAGCTCAGGTCATGGTTTCATGGTTCAGGAGTTTGAGCCCTGCATCGGGCTCTACACTGACACAAGGAACATGCTTGGGATTCTCTCTCTCCCTCTCTCTCTCTGCCCTTCCCCCTCTCTAAATAAATAAAAAATAAATACACATTAAAAAATAGAATAAAAAATAAAATGTCTAACAGGGCAGATTTGTATGACTACAGATGACACCTGCACTCTCTCATCTCCATACTAGTCCTTGTCCAAGTCATACTCTATCCTAGTAGGAAGATGTATATGGTAAAGGCACCTGGCCCTAGAACACACAGATTCCCAGAAGCAAGCGACAGACTTGACAGAAACTCTGGTACACTGGGTCATTCTGCAGAATCCATCAGCCGGAAACTCAAATGTGGAACTAATGCATCTGCCCGATGTGGCAGTTCTTAACTACACAAATGAGGATGAAAATCTAAGGACAGTGCTTTTGGGCGGCCATGTCGCACAGCAGGCCCTTAATCTCCCCTTTGGTTTGGTCTCTCCTTGCACTCCAGAGAGCACCAGCCACAGCTGAGTAAACAGAATTCACTCTTTCATAGCCATCATAAAGTACATTCTGTGAAATGCATACTCTCTTGATTCAAGTGCACAGTCCCTCCTGCAATCTGAAAGGAGTAGACCAGCTCATAGGCCAGCGACATAATTCAAAGTCCCTGAATCACACTGCACTAGAGCAGGAAAGAGTGGAAGTGGCCAGAGGCTGAGCCACTTGCCTTGCAGATGGGAAATAAGAACACATGCAAGGCCCAGGGCCAGCCTTACACTTCAGAAGCATAACTCAGGGCAGCAGGCTGAAAGCCTTGGCACTAGGCTCAGAGTGTACGTCCTGTGTTCCCAAACTGTATGGTGGTCACAAAGACTCAAGGTTGGCCAATCCTGAGTTTAAATCCCCACTTTCCCCCACCCCCCAGCTGAGTGAGAGATTTTAGCCAAGTCCCTTGGCCTCTGTGCTCTTGGTTTCCTTGTCCATCAAGTAGATCTAAGAGCATATAGTTTGCCAGGTTGATTTGAGAACGAGGAGATAGGATGTGAGAAGCACCTTTGCCTGGGTTATTCTTCCTTATTGCCTCTAATCTCCTGTTTTCACAACCTAAAGCTGACTTCCCAGGACTGGACTCCTGTATCACCACCTTCAAAAACCTGCCTATTCTTCAGTGCACAGTTGAGAACAAGCCTGCCTCTGAAAACTTCCTGATCTCCCAGTGAGGTGCATCCTGGCCTCTCCTGAGGCCTCGCAGCACCTCACAGATCGTTCTTTCTGTGGACAGTGTCTGGTCCTACCTCAAATGAGTTACTAACATACTTGCCTTTCTTATCCAACTAGCACACACTGACTCCGGGCCAGGGCCTATGTCACTCATCTGCCAAAGCCCAGCATGGTACAGTAGTTCATCATGGTGGAGAGTCGATGAACCCTGGATGATTGGAACTTGACAGTTTATCACCATCATCAACATCTAGTGAGTGTCTCCTCTGGCAGAGGCAGGCTCTGGGGACAGCACAAAGGTGAAGTAGATAGAGTCCTTGTTTTCAGAGAGATTCCAGCCGAGCTGTAGTAACTGGGCACACACATACGCACGCAAAACAGAAACAGCCCAAGGTAACCTTGCACAAAAAGAGTACCATAGACAGGATTCTGGAAAGTTGTCAGGAAGAAGGAACAGGCCCTGAAACCAGGCTCAGAAAGTTAGGGAAGGCTTCATGAGGCCATAGGAAGTGAGGGAGGGTATCTGCCATGAGACAGCAGTGCGGAGGGCAGAGGCACTGAGTGCTGGGAACTGGGGAAGGGTCCAGGCAGTGAGACTGGAGGGGCAGTTATGCCCAAAGAAACAGGAGGACTCCCTTGAACAAGGCCATGTTATATACGGCTGAGCTGGGCCCATTTAGTGCTCATAGTAATCCCACAGCCTGAGGATTGTTTTTATTATCCTCATTTGACACATGAACAAACTGAGGCCAGAGAGGTTCACGCACTTGAATGCCAAGAATTAGGAGCCAGGGCAACCCCTGGACGAAGTTGTGTTTTGGGAAGCATGGTTAAGCTACAGGGTTAGCTGGGATCACACGAGGGTCAGAGAGGGGTTAAAAATCTGCCTGGGTCATATGAACAAAGTCCCCAGCTATGAGAGAATTCAGGAAACACCAGAGATACAGGATACTTTTCCAGAAACTTTGTTTCCTTAAGGATTCTATCTGTAGTCCCTCTACTTCTTACTGCTGATTTTATTCCATCTGCGGGGGTGGGTTACTGAATGAGAGTGGGGTAGCTGAGGAAAAAGAGATTCTCCTGCTTTGAAAAGAGTGTCCGGGAAAAGCTCACTTGCAGGCCACTCCAAAGTACCAGGGGTGACCTGAATATTTTGGAAGTACCCAAAAAGAGGAAGAAAGACAGGAAGCATCCAGGCCAGTGTGGAGGCTCAGGTAAAATGCCCCAAACCTCAGACCTGAACTCAGGAAGTAGCAGTGGGGACAAGAAGAGGAGCATCCATTCTGATCAGGCATTTGGGAGGCAGGGACACTGGATTTGCTCACCAAGCAAATGCGGAAGGAGGGTGAGGGTAAGGGAACCCCAAGAACAAAGCAGAGCAACACTGAGGGTGTTGAGCCCCTGACTCAGAGACAGACAGAGCACAGGAAACAGCTCTGCCAGAGCGGTTGCCTTTGTTTGGTACATGCCAGGTCTGAGGGGCGGCAGGAAACAGAGTAGGAATTTTTCTTCTCACCTGCAAAATAAGTTCATATAAAGTCCGTCCCTCAGGACTCCACTGGCCCTCCTAGGGTGGCTTGGAAGGAGAGCCTGCCTGAGCGTTCAGCCCGGAGGTGGGGGATACAACCTACAGGTCCCACCCTCTCCCCGCCTCCGGGTTCTCCGGGGTCCATTCTAAGGGTCACCTGAGGTCGCTGAGGACCCGGGGCTGCCGCTTCGTTGCCTACAAGTGAGGCGCAGCCTGGGCGCCTATGAAGGGCACTGCCTGGTCTGCGCCACTGAGGCGCCTTTGCTCAGCCCCCACGCGGTTAACAATATGCCGCCTTCCAGCCTCGCCAGCTCCGCCCCTCTACGCCGTAGCTCCGCCCCAGACACGCCCCGCGCCTCCCCGGCTCCTCCTCCCAGCCACCCCTTCCTTCCCACTCCGCTCGGCCCCTACCACACCTCGCTCCTTCCCGGCTCCTCACCCCAGCTATTCCACCAGTCCCGCCTTGCTCTGCCTCAGTTCCTCCTTCTAGATACCCTACCAGTCTTACCTTGCTACTCCCAACACCAGCCCCTCCGCAGCTCCTCCTCCGAAATATCCTAATAGTCCCGCCCCGTTCCTCTACAGCCCCGCCCCGCTCCTCCTCCAAACTATCCCACCAGACCACTTTGAGACTCTAAAGCCCCGCCCCGCTCCTCCCCAGCTCCTCTTCCCAGATTTCCCCCATCTCGCCCTACTCCTTCCCCTCCCAGCCACGCTCCTCTCAGCTACCCACCAGCCCCACCCCTCTCCTCCCAAGCTGCTACTCAGAGCTTCCACCCAGCCCCGCCCTGTTCCGCCCCAGCCACGCCACGCCCCAGCTCCTCCTCCCAGCTTCCCCCCACCAAGTCCCGCCCCCGCTCCTCCCGAGTTGCTCGTCTGAGCTTCCCCCACCCACGTCGGTCTACTCAACCCATACCCCACCCGGCACCTCCCCACGTTCTCCCAGCTTTCGCCCATCCCCGCGACACCCCCACCCCCGGTGCCAGGTACTTCTCCGATCTTTCCCCCAGCCCGGCCCCCGCTCATCCTCACCTCTCCCTTCTAACTTGTCGCCAGCCATGCCCTCCCAGTCCCCCACTCCTGCCCTTCGAGGGTCCCCTAGCCCAGTCCTGCTACTCCCCAGGTCCTCATCCCAAGTGGTTCCCACCTCTTCCCATGACTCCACCTCCATCTCCCAAACTACGTCCCACCCCTCCCCCAGCTCCGCCCCGCCCTTCCACGCCTGCTCCAACCCATCTTCTTCTCCCCAGTGGTTCCCCCAACCCCCCCTGTGATTCCACCCGCCCTCCAATTCTTTCTTCCGGCTCCGCACATCTCCACCCCCGCTTCCACCTTCCCAACCTCCTCAGTTCCAACCCCTCCCTCTCCAGCTCCCCTTCTCAGCTCCGCTCAGCTCCTCCCCAACCCCAGCCCCCATGGGTCCCCCGCCTCCTCCTCTGACCCCCAACTACGGCTTCCTCCCAGCTCCGCCTACCCAATCTCCTCAGTTCCACCCTGCCCCTCCCCAGCTCCCCCTCTCAACTCCGCTCAGCTCCTCCCTAACCCCTCCCCCCAGGGCTCCCGGCTCCTCCTCTAACTCCGCCCCCCACAGCTTTCCCCCAGCTCCGTCTCCACTGGTCCAGCTCCATCCTGCCCCTGCTCGGCTCCTCCTATCAGCTCTGCCCTCCTCCCCAGTGGTCCCCCAGCTTCTCCTTTGCCGCCACCCCAAGCTCCGTCTTCCCAGCGTTTCCAAGCTCCCCCCGGCACCTCCCCAGTTACGCTTGCCCAGCCCGCCCTGCTCTTCCCACAGCTACTCCTCCGCAACATTCCCCCCATCTCCTTCCTGCTCCTTCACGCTCATTGCCCTAGGTCCTCCCCCAACTCTTTCCCACAACTGGCACCAATACCTCTTTCAAGTCCGCGCCAGCTACACCCACAGCCCCGTCTCACAGCTCCTCCTACCCCAGCTCTTACCCACAGGTCCGCCCCCACATACTCCTCCCCCAGCACCGCCTCCAGAAGCCCCGCCCACACCCCACCCCCAGACTCGACTCGCTCCGCCCCTTTTCCCCACCGCCCCACCCCCATTTCTTAACCAGCTTCCGGTTCCGCTCCAGCCCCCAGCCCCTAGCTCCCTATCAAGCTTGATCTTCCCGCGCGCCTCTGGGCCCCTCTAGTCCCTCGACGTCTCCTAGCAACAGGGGCCTGCGTGCCTATGTGCGTGTGTACGTAAGTGCGTGTCTACGAAACTACTTGGCTGCGTGCCTACGGACTTTCGCTCTTTCGTGCTGCGTACCTCCGTGTGCGTACGTAAGTACGTGGGTACGAGTCGGCGTACGCCCCGCAAAAAAGGGGCGACGGCGTCTGTGCTGGTGCGTCAGGTGAGGGGCCGCCGGCGCCCGTCACCTGTCAGCGGTTCCTGGTGCCGGGCCGCGGCGATAGCGGGACAGTCACGACGCGGACGGAGCGCTCTGTCCTCTCTCGGTGGCCCGCGTCGTCTCCTTGTCTGGGCGTGGTAGGCGGTCGTCCAGGCGCTGGCAGCCTCGCAGGGTCACGGGGAAGCGGACGGTCCCGCCCGGTGGCCGCAGCCGCGTCGGCCGAGCGCGCCCGCGACTCGCTGGGCCGGCGGGGCGGTGCCGGGAGGCCCGCCGCGCACGAAGGGAGCCGGGAAGCCCGTGCGGCTGCAGCCCGCTCGGCCCTCCGCGGGACGGTGCCTCTGGGCTGGGGTTTCCCGAACCAGAGGTCTGGGAGCGAGCGCAGAGCGGCCGCGGACACCCTTCCCTGTCTCCTCCTTCCGCCACCGTCACACGCCCGCGCCGTACGTGTGCGCGGGGAAAAGCTAGCACGCCGTTCCACGCGCACCTGTCCGCACTCATTCCGGCCGTCCCCGCCTCGCGTTGGGCCCTTAGGCTGTGACCTTACCGAGGCCGCCGGCCGAGGGGAGTTCAGCCGGTTGCCCGTGGCACCCCTCCCAGGGGGTGCCTCTCAGGATTTGATTGAGGGGAACGGGACTGTAGGGCCCCCAAATCCTTCCCGTGTGACAGTGCGAGGGCCTGGTGCGCTCCTTCTCCAGTTGGATACGGGTCTGCCGGGCTGTGAGAGAACACGATCTGCTTACATGAAATGATTTTCTCTGCTGCTGGCTGGGGCTTTATGTGGTTAGTGGAACCAACCCGTGAGTGAGGTGTTTCCCCTCCGATGGGCCCTCCTGAGTCCCAGTGGTCCCTGGTCCCTGCTGAGTAGAAAACTTGTTCTGGTAAATTAGCCAACGCCGGCGTCCTATACCTAATGACTTTTTCTACACCCTCCCCGCCCGCCGCCCCGCGCTCCCCACCAACCGTGCCCTTGTGCATGTGAAGAAGCCAAGGCAAGTGGAACAGCGTGTCCTCCTCAGGCCACAAAGTAGGTACACTGCGTGGCGAGGCAGGAGGGCACCTTTACAGTTCCATCCCTCTGGGGATTCTGCCCACACAGCTCAGTTCTCCTTGTGACTTTGTGGCCCTGGTGAGAAAAGGGTTGGCCAAGAAACTGAATGGCAGACATTAGGCAAACCTGCAGTCCAGTCCTACAACCTAGTAAAAGAAAGAGAAACAGCCAGAGCACAGGGGGACACCCAGCCTCCCTCGTAAATAAGCCATACCTGGTGAACAAGGTGACCCGGTGTCACCTGTAGGGTTGGCAAAGGTTAAGCAGAGTCATGATGCTCAGGGCAGACAAGTGAGTGAGGAAATGGCACCCTTGCCTGTGATTGGTGGAGCATCCAGAGGTGAGCCTCTGTGGAAGGCTGTTGGCTGGCCTGCATCAGCATCTCAGATGTGCATGCCCCTTGACTCTCCTCCACATGTCTTCAGCCAGTGAGTGTGCTGATGTCCTTTAGAGTGGCAGAAAGTGCAAAGCAGTCTGTGGCTCTCCATCGGTAGGGGAATAGTAAATTGTGGGACAGCCAACGACGGGGTGCCTGCCACGCGCACAGGGGAAACTATGATAGCTGAAGATGGACAGACACGAAGGGATGTGCTGACTGCTGCTCATGGAGAAGTCATTCTGCACCCTGCGGAGATGTCCCAGACAGAGCTTACACCTACCTCTGTATTAGTTTGCCGGGGTAGTTGTATCAAGCTACCACGGACTGGGTGCGTCAACAACAGAAATGAATTGCCTCCCGTTTCTGGAGAGTGGGAGTCTAAGATCAAGGTGTCAGGGGAGTTTGCCTCTTCTGAGGACTGTGAGAGAATGTGTTCTGTTCCGTTCCTCTCCCTCACCTTCTGGTGGTTTTGCTGGCCAACTTTGACATCCCGTGGCTCGTAGATCTCTCCTTCCATCTTCACGTGCCTGTCTGTAAATTTCACCCTTTTATAAGGACAGCAGTCTTACTGGGTGAGGGTTGACCCGACTGAGCCCATTCTAACTTGAATACCTCTTGTAAAGACCTTTCCTTGATCTATAAGGTCATGTTCTGAGGTACTGGGGATTAAGACTTCCGACATGAATCTGGGGGGGCTGCAGTATGACCCAAAACAACCTACAAAGGCCCTGAGGGAGGGATGAACTTGGAATGTTCCAGGGATGGAAGGAAGGCCTTTGTGGCTGCAGGGTGGTGAGTCAAGGGGAGAAGAGAGCAGCTAGCCAGGGAGATAGGGTACAGATCACATGGGGCCTTGTGGGCCCTGGTGAGAAGTGTGGATCTCTCCCAACAGGACAGGAAGCCCCTAGAGGCCTTCGGCTGGGAAGTGACCTGATCAGATCCCTCCTGTACCAGAACCACTCTGGCCATGGTGCAGTGCGGACACTAGAGTGCTGGGGGCTAGCGGCGAGCAGAGGACGACAGGGAGGCCGCGTGAGAAGGCAGCGGGACTTTGGGAGGCTTAGATTGGGATTGTGGCCATGGAGACAGTGGAAAGGGGTCAGGCTCTGAGTAGGTTTGGGGGATGGCGCCCACGCGATGTGAGTACCGGGTGCAGGCAAAGGGAGCACGGACAGCTGCTAGGTCAGGGACGGACGGGAACAAGAGGTTGGCGGTGAAGCCATTTACAGAGGTGGATGAGAAGTGGATTTGGGGCGGCGGTGGTTGGGGACCTGAGTGTACTGGCTGTGGAAGGCTGAGACTAAGTGGGCATGGCCTGTGTGAAGGGAGGCAGAGCAGGTGAACGTGCAACCTGGAAGGCTGAGGAATGAAGGAGGGGTGTCAATCGCGTCGGGGTGTCCAGGTGTGAGTTAGATGAAGATGGAACAGGCACGGGGCAGGTCCCTGGTGCCTGTGGCAACCAGTGTATTCATGCATGGGAGTGGGCAGTGCAGGGTGAAGAAGTAGAGGCTGTGAGTACAGACCGCTGCTCCTGGGACCTCCACTATGCAGAGGTTTAGGCAAGGCGACAGGCGCTGGAGACCCACGAGGGCTCAGGGGCCAAGGGTGGGGGATCTTTGTCCCTGTAGTGAGGGGTGTGCAGGTATTTCCTCACTGAAAACAGGATCATCTACTCACAGGGGAGGGGAGTAGGGCTGCCTGAGCAAGAGCAGACAGAGCGAGATCCTTGAGTGAGTGCCATGCTTGGCCCAGAGCACAGCTGAGGACAGCTGGCAGGGCAGCTCAGCCCGAGACACAGGGAAGGCAGCAGATCTGGTGCCAGGACAGGCAGGACAGTGGGTTGGGAAAGGGGTGATCACAGGGCCTTGTCTTTAAGAGTGGATGTGGTCTCTTAAACGACAGGATATAGTTGAGGCTGGGTTTATGTCCTTAAAGAACTAGGAGGAGAGATGATCCATATTTGGGGTGCAGCGCAGAGCCCCAGGCCCCGTGATGAGGATGATGATCATGACGAGGGACGGCCACTGTTTGTGGCTGTCTTGTTAGGTGTGAAGTGCTGGGCTAGGTGCCCTTGCACCTTGTCTCTGGTCCTCACGGCCACGATGGAGACTGGGGCTCCTTGAGGTTTGGGCCAGGTTCCTGCTCTTCCCACTGCACAGCTCTGTCCTCCCACGAGGAGGAGGGACCCCCCCCAATCTAGGTGCAAGGACAAGGGGTACGTGCACTCAGGTCCCCTGCACTCTCTATCCCTCGGTGCCTCCTTCTCAGGTATAGAGCGGGGTGACACATCACTGCCTTACCAGATTATGTGAGGATTGAATCCTATGATGCGTTGATTGTGCCCATCCCAGTGCCTAGCACGGAGGTGGTGGGTATGCTCTGGTACCAGTTGTTCCTGCTCTCGTTACTCATTTCTCTAGGCTCGGGTCAGGGTCAGGGGTACCCGTTGATGGTGGAGAGCAGTGGGGCAGGAAGGGGTGGGAGGAGGGTGGCACCCAAAGGGGTCGGGAGGAGACACCTGCCAGGGCCATCTGAGATCACAGGGGGCCACCAGTGCCGAGCTGAGATTGGATCCTAAGGGATTTGCTCAGCAGCCCCAGGGTAGCGAAGCCCAGGATGTCCCTGTGTGTGCTGGGAGAGGGCTAGAGCCAGCTCACTGAGCCGTCAAGCCGAGGGGCCCCTCCCCCTCTGTGCTCTCTAGGGGCTCAGTGACCTCTGTTGTAGAACTGACCGCATGCTGTCCTGGCCATGCCTTTCTCTAGCTATCTCCACCCTCCTCTCTGAGCTCCCCAAGGACTCCATGAGATGGACACGTCATCCTGATCGTCAGGTCCTTCCTTTGGACCCATCAGCTGACCGTGTGGCGATCGAAAGGAGCCAAGGCTCTCCGCTCCCCTACCGTCCAGGTCAGTGGGGTGTCAGGGCACCCTGGGGGACACTGGGGAGAGGTCTTGCCCCCAGGTCATGAGCTTGGAGCGCTGGGCATGATGCCTGTTGACCTTTGTGGTTCTGTGTCTCCGCAGGCCCGGTGAGGCCCGTGGTGCTCTGGGGAGATGAAGTTCGGCTGCCTCTCCTTCCGGCAGCCTTATGCAGGTTTTGTGTTAAACGGAGTGAAGACCGTGGAGACGCGTTGGCGTCCTCTGCTGAGCAGCCACCGGAACCATACCATCGCCATCCACATTGCTCACAGGGACTGGGAAGACACCGCATGGAGGGAGCTGCTGGTGGAGAGGCTTGGAATGACCCCTGCTCAGATTCAGGCCTTGCTTCTGGAAGGGGAAAAGTATGGCCGTGGCGTGATTGCCGGCAAGTGATGAGAAGCCAGATGCTGCTGAGACACCTCCAAGGGCTACTCCCCAGGACCTCGCTCAGGAGTTTTGTGGCTTGTTTTCCCTCAGCTGCTTGGTGTGGGGGCTGTGGTTTCTTTCAGCAACACATCTTCAAAGGGGCTGGGGATGGGGAAGTTGCTGAGGTCCCACAACTCCAGAACGCTGCTTCCGCTCTGGGCCTCAGTTCCTGGTTTTGAGCTGAGAGGCAGGGACAGGTTCCAAGTGTGCATGTGACCTTTGCCCCTGGGTGTGCTTGTGTACCCGTGCGTGTGCGTGTGACAGAGACTGTGGAGGCAACATAGTGCACTCGGTGGGTGGGTCGGGGGCAGCCTCCAGACCCCAGGCTCTTGCCAGGCTTCCTGTGCCATGCCCCACCCCCACTGTCCCCGCATCCTGGATGAGTCCCCTTAGCCCTCTGTGGGCGAGGTCCCACATGAGCGCCTGCCACTTGCTGAAGTGCTCGGGGACCTGAGTCCCTGTTCCGCCCAGCGTCTGGGGCCCTTCTGGTCTGATCTCTGCCTGTTGCCCTAAACTGTCTGGCTGGGACTAGCCCATTATTTGGGTGCGGTCGTTGAGGATGAGGCCCTCCACTCCATTTCCCTCCCCCCCTTGGCCTCACCCAGAACTCCCTGAACAGACTTTGGCATGCTGGACGTGCTCGGTCAGAGGGGCCCAGCGTACCCACTGTCCCCTTGGGGAGACCCTCTTGGTCTCTGGTGGTTTGTAGCTTTGAATAATCACGTTCTCCAACAGGCGGGCCTTGGTTTCTGGAAGGAAAAGCCACTGTGTGCTTCTCTTTGTGCACAGGGCTTGTTGACATTGGGGAAACTGTGCAGTGCCCAGAAGACTTAGCTCCTGACGAGGTTGTGGAACTGGAAAATCAAGCTGTACTGACCAGCCTGAAGCAGAAGTACCTCACCGTGCTTTCAAACCCCAGGTGGTTACTGGAGCCCATACCCAGGAAAGGTGGAAAGGATATCTTCCAGGTAGACATCCCAGAGCAACTGATGCCTTGGGGCAGGAGGCCTGACGAGTGTGGAAGGTTACCGAGAAACAAGCGAAATCGTGACCCATCAACTGACCGTCACGCCACAGACCTATAAGCCAGGATCAGTCTGAACCGGCCCTGCCACTGTGTGCTGTTCGTGGAAACAGGTTTCTCCACTCAGATGCAGGGGCCAGGACGGCGAGACTTTCCTTGTGAGATGCCTGTGTGGGCTCTTTGGCAGTCTCAAGGACTTCGACGTTCAGGATAAAGGGAGAGTGGCCAGTAGACATCTTAGCACTGCCACTAATTTGGGTCCTTCTGATTTCTGGGTCGGACAAAGATATAGGTCTTAAGACAACTAGTTAGTGTTTCCTCCTCTTTTTGTTCTGCTCAAAACTCATAGAACGTTTGAACAGCATCCAGGGGACCTTGTGGGAAGGCTGGGAGCAGGCACTAAAGGAGTGCGTGGGGGTGGCCAGCCACAGGTGCCCCCATTCACCATGACGAGGGCATCAGACTAAGAAACAGCACCCGTCTCTTACTAATGACTCTCGCTGTGTCGTCAAAGCGTCCCTCGGCCCGTGAAGTGTGCATGCCAGACACATCCCACAGCGACTTCGTGTCCAAAGAAAGGTTGGTAAATACAGCACGGATGGGAAAATGATTAAGTTGTGTATTCTGTGGGAAATCTTTTGCTGTCCTTGTTTTCTCAGCAAAGTCGTTACCTGTGAGGATGATGGGCTGACCCTCCCCCCCCTCCCCGGCCCCAGGCATCGACTAGAACGGCCCCTCTCTTCTGAGCCAGAATAAAGTGGTCCCAAGTCCCTTGGCAGATGGAGCGGCCCTGCTTTTAGGTGGGCCTCTTCAGCAGGGCTCTTGGGCTAGAGGCTCTCAGCTGCTGACCAGAAACTTCCCGACATCACAGGGGGACCCGTGAAGAAAACCCCTCCTGTTTCAAGAGACACGAATGATGTAAGGTGATACCCCCAAGGTCAGGAGTGAGGCGGTTCTGTCTCCTGACCTGCAGGCAAGGCTCAGGGGACCAGATCTTCCTAGGCTTGCCTCCATACTCCCTAGCCAGCTCCTTGGCTGTGCAAAAATGCTGCCGCTTCAAAGAAAAGAGGACAATAGGGGGCCAGAACCTGTCTCGGGCCTGGACTTCCAGCCTCCTCGGGTTTATCTGATGAGGTGTGTATAGGATCGGACGTGAGAAAGAACACAGACTCGCCATTCTAGTCAGACTGTTTATTTATTCCTGCGGAGTTGTTTCTCTTTATTAAAGCCAAAAGTAGATTCATGGTTACACAGTGGTGACTTTTATCTGTCATCAGTGGCCTGTGAGCTTAGGGATCCGGATTTTCCTTGAAGTGTTCACAGAGTGCACACTTATAATCTGAGGAACCATCCTGCTCCTCGTTCTCACTGGGGGGCTCATGTGGGGACATGACTGAAAGGGCGGCCAGCAGGATGGAGTAACAGGTGTTATACAGAGACATGACCGCACCATAGTCGGGGTAAACTGGGGGGCTGATGGGCACTTCCCCTGTGCCATTCCTCCCGGCAGGAACCAGGGGCACAAACATCACATTCCTGGAGGTGCCCTCCCCACTTGGGCCACCTGGCTCACTTGGGCCACGGTTTTGCGTGGCATGCCCGGCTGCACTGCTCAGAGACCAAATGCCGGAGAAGGTGAAGGCCCGGCTGCTACTGGGACCCTGAGCATTTGGGGCTTCTCCGGGGACCTTCTTGTTGTCTTTGGTGGACTCCTTGTGATGGATTCGTGGGGAGTGCCTTGTTGCTGCTACCTGCTTCTTTCTCTTTGGAGTTGTTGCGCTGCTCCCTAGCCAGGTGGTGGGGACTCTCAGGTCACTTTTCCTCTGAATGTTCCTGAGGAGGAAAGGCTGGTCTCTCTGAAAGTTGGCGTTGCGGTAAATCTGAAATGAGATACGAGATTCATCATTTTAGTCATTCTGGGAGGAAGGATTTGTGTCTGCTGCCACCTCCCTCTCCTCTCTGCCCGCTCCCTCCTCCTTCCTTCCCTTCCCCCTCCCCCTCCCCCTCCCTTCCTCCTCCACTCCTCTTCTCCCTCCCGCTCGCTTCCTCCTCCTCTCTCCCCCTCCCTTCCATCTCCCCTTCTGCCCTTCGCCTAAGTTCCGCCTTCCCTTCTACCTCTCTCCCTGTTCCTCCTTTTTTCCCCTCCCTCCACTCCCCCCTCCCCTCCTCCCCTCCTCCCCCTCCCTCCTCCCCGTCCTCCCCTCCCCTCCTCCCCTCCTCCCGTCCCCTCTTCGCCTCCCTCCCCCTCCTCCCCCTCCTCCCCCTCCTCCTCCCCTCCCCTCCTCCCCCTCCCCTCCTCCTCCCTCCTCCTCCCTCCTCCTCTCCTCCCACTCCTCCCCTCCTCCCCCTCCTCCCCTCCTGCCCTCCTCCCCTCTTCCCTTCCCCCCTCCTGCCCTCTTCTCCTCCTCCCCCTCCTCCCTCCTCCTCCCCTCCTCCCTCCTCCTCCCCTCCTCCCCTCCTCCCTCCTCCTCTCCTCCCCCTCCTCCCCTCCCCTCCCCTCCTCCTCCCCTCCTCGTCCCCTCCCCTCCCCCTCCCCTCCTCCTCCCCTCCCCTCCCCTCCCCTCCCCTCCCCTCCCCCCTCCTCCTCCCCTCCTCCCCTCCTCCCTCCTCCCCTCCCCTCCTCCTCCCCTCCTCCTCCTCCTCCCCCTCCTCCCCTCCTCCCCTCCTCCCCTCCTCCCCCTCCCCTCCTCCTCCCCTCCTCCTCCCTCCTCCCCCTCCTCCCTCCTCCTCCCTCCTCCTCCCCCTCCTCCCCCTCCTCCCCCTCCTCCCTCCTCCCCCTCCTGCCCTCCTCCCCTCCTCCCCCTCCTCCCCTCTTCTCCTCCTCCCCCTCCTGCCCTCCTCCCCTCTTCCCTTCCCCCCTCCTGCCCTCTTCTCCTCCCCATCCTCCCCTCCTCCTCCCTCCTCCTCCCCCTCCCCTCCTCCTCCCCTCCCCTCCTCCTCCCCTCCTCCTCTCCTCCTCTCCTCCTCCCCCTCCTCCCCTCTTCTCCTCCTCCCCCTCCTCCCCTCTTCTCCTCCTCCCCCTCCTCCCCTCCTCTCCTCCTCCCCTCCTCCCCCTCCTCCCCCTCTCCTCCTCCTCCTCCTCCCTCCTCCTCTCCTTCCCCTCCTCCTCCCTCCTCCTCCCTCCTCCCCTCCTCCTCCCTCCTCCTCCCTCCTCCTCCCTCCTCCCCTCCTCCCCTCCCCTCCTCCTCCCCTCCTCCTCCCTCCTCCTCTCCTCCCCCTCCTCGCCCCTCCTCCTCTCCTTCCCCTCCTCCTCCCTCCTCCTCCCTCCTCCCCCTCCTCCCGTCCTCCTCCCTCCTCCCCCTCCCCCCTCCTCCCCTCCTCCCCTCCTCCCCCCTCCTCCCCTCCTCCCTCCTCCTCCCTCCTCGCCCCTCCTCCTCTCCTTCCCCTCCTCCTCCCTCCTCCTCCCTCCTCCCCCTCCTCCCCTCCTCCTCCCTCCTCCCCCTCCCCCCTCCTCCCCTCCTCCCCCCTCCTCCTCCTCCTCCCTCCTCCTCCCTCCTCCTCCCTCCTCCCCTCCTCCTCCCTCCTCCCCTCCTCCCTCCTCCCCCCTCCTCCCCTCCTCCCCTCCTCCCCCCTCCTCCCCTCCTCCCCCCTCCTCCCCTCCTCCCTCCTCCCCCTCCTCCCTCTCCTCCCCCCTCCTCCCCTCCTCCCTCCTCCTCCCTCCCCGCCCCTCCTCCTCTCCTTCCCCTCCTCCTCCCCTCCTCCCCCTCCTCCCCAATCCTCCTCCCCCCTCCCCTCCTCCCCCTCCTCCCCAATCCTCCTCCCCCTCCCCTCCTCCCCTCCTCCCCCCTCCCCCCTCCCCCCACCACTCCCCACCCCAGGCCCCTCCCCCATAAGTCATAATGGTCTTGTTCTAATATGGAGGAAAGATCCTTTTGAGTTGCCTGTAAGGTTCATTAATGGCCTGGAGCCTAAACTCACTAAACAAAGACACATAAAGCCTAGGTGAAGAGATTCACATACCTGTTTGACATTACCTGGCCTCTGAATGTTTACTCATACCTGCACACTCCATCTAAGGGGGTTGTAGGTTAATAGGAAAGCCTAGAATTCTCATTTCTCCATAACGTCTCTTGAGAAAGAAAGTTGTCCTCGGAAATTAAACCCTTTCAGTAGATCATTCATCTGGGGTCTACCAGGAAGCTGCTGAAAAGACAGAAAACAAACAAACAAACAAAAAAGACAGAAAACATGGGAAACCAAGGGCTTTCTACTTACCATCATCCTCTTATTCTCTGGGGACTGAGCCCCACAAGGGTCGGTTGCGCGTATTTTGCTGAACCCGTACTGGTTTAGCAGGCGGATGAAACTCTTCAAGCTGTCAGTTTCGAAGATTCTCTCTGCGCCTCTGCGGTGAAGAACCTCCCTCTGGAAAAGGTCTTTGTCGATGATCACCGTGTCCCCGGCATCGTTCCAGCGCACTGATGTGAAGGCGTTGTCCTCCACGATCATCCAAAGCTTTCTTGGGAAGGAGAGCTCAAGGATACCATTGTTTTCTCCCACGTTGGCGGCACCTTGGTTTGGGGCCTGTGGCTGTGGGTTGTCTTGGGGCCCTGGGTTTTGGATCACGGCTTGGGCCCTATTCATCTCCAAAATCTCCCTGGAATCCAAATCTGGATCCAGGGATGAACTAGATGGTAATTCTGGTGCTGGCTCTCCATCATCGGATGGGGCCAGCTTCACTTTGTATGTCTCCTCAGCCCTCTGACTAGCCATGGAGCTAGTCTAGACCAGGAGCATTTTTGCACCGAGACTGTCTCGCTGACCTCTCGAGTCTGAAATGCCTTTGGTCAGTATGGGGATGCCCGATATATACCGTCCAAAAAATTCTAGAATCTCGTAGTGGGGCAACCAGTGTCCTAAGTCATCGCCTCTGTATTTGTCACATGATGTCACAAAGGTGGCTCACAGCTGGTCTGGCGAGGGAGCCCTATCCAAGTGTGGGGGAGGGGACGGGGACGGGGCCCCCAGCTTCGCTCTTTTCTAAAAGTATATACAAATGTATGGTTTGAGTTCCCAAGGTGGGCTCCTGTCTGCAGCCAGACACATTGTTTCATGGGGCCAGGCCCTGGATGGGTAGAGAAACCATGAGCCTAGGTCCATCCCACTGCAGAGATGGGGGACACCTGTTGCTGGCTTCTCTGATTTGCTCAAGGGCCAGGCCCTGGTTAGCCCTGGCTAGGCTACCACCAAGACTGCCCGGGTCAGATGGACTCTTGGGGGACTGTACCTTTCAGAAGATGGCAATTCCTAGAGGGCTGGCAGGCTAGTCTTAGTTGGTAGCCACTTTTATTCCTGCCTCCCCCCCCGCCCCACTTCCTGCATTGGTCTTTTCCAGTTGTTCCTACTGGTTAGTTGATCCTGCTCAGATAGGCCCCAACAAAAAGTCCTGTTTTCTTGCCCCCGAAGTCAATTTATCCTTAGAGTAGGGTCTCAGTTCGTAGCCCCCATTTTATTCCTGCCCTCCCCCACTTCCCACTTTTGTCTCTTCCAACGGTTCCTGCTTGTTAGTTGGTCCTGCTCAGATAGGCCCAGACCAAGTGTCCTGATTTCTTTCCCCCTAGGTCAAGTTGTCCTCAGAGTTAGGGTCTCACTTGCTAGCCCCCCACCTCACTTCCAGCCTTGGTCCCTTCCAAATGTTCCTGCTGGTTGGTTGGCCCTGATTCGATAGGCCCCAACAAAGAGTCATGTTTTCTTACCTCAATTCAAGTTGTGCTCAGAGTAGGGTCTCAGTCGGTAGCCCCGCTTTTACTCTTGTCCCCCACAAACTTCCTACTTTTGTCTCTTCCAACTGCTACTATTGGCTAGTTGGTCCTGCTCAGATAGACCCCAACAAGGAGTCCTGGTTTCTTGCTCCCTATGTCAAGTTGTCCTCGGAGCAGGGTGTCAGTTGGTACCACCCCCCATTTATTACTGCCGCCCCACCCACAGAGTCCCTGCTTTGGTCTCTTCCAACTGTTCCTGCTGCTTAGTTGGTCCTGCTCAGTTAGACCCCAACAAAGAGTCCTCTTTTCTTGCCCCCTAGGTCACGTTGTCCTCAGAGCAGGGTCTCAGTTAGTAGCCCTCCTTCTATTCCTGTCCCCCACACTTCCTACTTTGGTCTCCTCCAACTGTTCCTGCTGGTTAGTTGGTCCTGCTCTGATAGGTCCGAACAAAGAGTACTCTTTTCTTGCCCCCTAGGTCAAATTCTCCTCAGAGTAGGGTCTCAGTTGGTAGCCCCACTTTTATTCCTGCCCCCAACACACTTCCGCTCTGGTACTTCCAACTGCTCTTGCTGGTTTGTTGGTCCTGCTCACATAGGCCCCAACTAAGAGTCCTGTTTTCTTGCTATCTAGATCAAGTTGTCCCCAGAGTAGTATCTTAATTCGTAGCCTCCCTTTTATATCTGCATACCCCGACTTCCTGCTTTGCTCTCTTTCAACTTTTCCTACTGGTTAGTTGGTCCTGCTCAGGGAGGCCCCAACAAAGAGTCCTATTTTCACGCCCCCCGGTCAAATTGTCCTCATAGTAGGGATTCAGTTCGCAGCCGTCCTTTTATTCCCTCCCCACCCCCCCACTTCCTGCTTTGGTCTCTTCCCAATGTTCCTGTTTGTTAGTTGGTCCTGCTCATGTAGACCCCAACAAAGACTCATGTTTTCTTGCCCCCTGGTCAGGTTGTCTTCAGAGTTCTGTTTCAGTTGGCAGCCCCCCTTTTATTCCTGCCTCGCATACACTTCTAGTTTGTTTTCTACCATCTTTTCCTGCTGGCTAATTGATCCTGTTCAAGCAGGCCCCAATAAACAGTCCTCTTTTCTTGCCCCCTAGGTCAAGTTGTCCTCGAAGTAGGGTTTCAGTTGGTAGCCACCCTTTTATTCCTGCCCTCCCCCACTTTCCACTTTGGTCTCTTCCAAATATTCTTGTTGGTTAGTTGGTCCTTGTTAGGTAGGACCCAAAAGGTGTCCTGTTTTCTTGCCCCCTAGGTCAAGTCATCCTCAGAATAGGGTCTCAGTTGGTAGCCCCCTTTTATTCCCGCCCTCCCCCATTTCCCGCTTTGGTCTCTTCCAACAGTTCCTGCCCCTTAGTTAGCACTGCTCACATAGGTGCCAACAAAGAGTGCTATTTTCTTGCCCCCAGGTCAAATTGTCCCCAGAGTAGGGTTTCAGTTGGTAGCCCAATTCTATTCCTCCCGCCCCTCCACACCCTTCCAGGTTTGGTCTTTCCCAGCTGATTAGCCTGGTTAGTTTCTCCTGCTCAGCTAGGCCCTACCAAATAGCCATGTTTTCTTGTCCCCTGGTCAAGTTGTGCTCACAGTTGGCTTTCAGTTGGTAGCCCCGCTGTTATTCCTTCCCTCTTCACATTTCCCGCTTTAGTCTCTTCGAAATGTTCCTATTATTCAGTTGGTCTTGCTCAGATTGGCCCCAAAAAAGTCCTCTCTTCTTGCCCCAGGTCAAATATTCCTCAGAGTAGGATCTCAGTTGGTAGCCACACTTCTATTGCTTCCCCCGTCCCCCACTTCCCGCTTTGGTCTCTTCCAACTATTGCTGCTGATTGTTGGTCCTGCTTACATAGCCACCAGAAAGAGTCCTGTTTTCTTGACTCCAGGTCAATTAGTCCTCATAACAGGGTTTCAGTTTGTAGCCACCCTTTTATAACTGCCCCCCAAACACTTGCACTCTGGTCTCTTCCAACTGCTCCTGCTGGTTGGTTGGTTCTGGTCAGATAGCCCCAACAAAGAGTCTTGTTTTCTTCCCTCAGGTCAAGCTGTCCTCAGAGTAAAATCTCATTTGGTAGATCCACATTTATTGTGGCCTCACCACACTTCCTGCTTTGGTCCGCTCCAACTGTTCCTGCTGGTTAGTTTGTCCTGCTTGTAGGCCCCCACGAAGAGTGCTATTTTCTAGCTCCCTGGATTAAGTTGTTCCCAGAGTAGGGTTTAGTTGGCAGTCCTCCTTTTATTCCGCCCACACTACTTGCTGCATTGGACCTTTCCAATTGTTTGTTCTAATGAGTTGGTCCTGCTCAGAAACCACCCCAACAAGTCCTCTTTTCTTGCCCCTAGGTCAAGTTGTCCTTGGGGTTGTGTGTCAGTTGGTACCCCCCATTTATTCCTACCCACACACACGTCACGTTTTGGTCTCTTCCAACTGTTCCTGCTGGTTAGTTGGTCCTGCTCTGATTGGCACGAACAAGGAGTGTTGTTTCTTGCCTTCGGGTCCAGTTGTCCTCAGAGCAGAGTCTCTGTTGGTGGCCCCCCTATTATTCCTGCCACCCACCACATTTCCCGATTTCACCTCTTCCAACTGTTCCTGCTGGTTGGTTAGTCCTGCTCAGATTGGCCCCAACAAAGAGTCCTGTTTTCTTGCCCCTAAGGTCAAGTTGTCCTTAGAGTGAGTTCTCCATTGGGAGCCCCCCTTTTATTGCTGCCCCTCACATACACTTCCCACTTTGGTCTCTTCCAACTGCTTCTAATGATTAGTTGGTCCTGCTTAGATAGGCCCCAAGATAGAGCCCTGTTTTCTTGACCCCTGGTCACGTTGTACTCAGGGTAGGGTCAGGAATGGTAGCCCCCCTTTTACGTATGACTCCCATGCCCCACAGTTCCTGATTTGGTGTGGTCCTACTGTTTCTGCTGGTTTGGTAGTCCCGCTCAGATAGGCCCCAACTAATATTCTGTCTTCTTACCCCCTGTTAAACGCGTCCTCAGAGCAGGTTTTCAGATGTTAGCTCCTCTTTTATTCCTGCCCTCACCCCCCTGCACTTCCCGCTTTTGTCTCTTCCAACTGTTCCTGATGTTTAGTTGGTCCTGCTCAGATAGGAACCATAAAATTGTCCTCTTTTCTTGCCCGGTAAGTCAAGTTGTCCTTAGAGTAGGGTCTCAGATTGTACACCTCCTTTTATTGCCCCGCCCCCCCCCACACACACACACGCACGCTTCCCAGTATGGTGTGTTCCGACTATATCAGCTAGTTAGTTGTTCCTGCTCAGATAGGCCCCAACTAAGAGTCCTCTTTTCTTGCCCTTAGATCAAATTGTCCACAGAGTAGGGTCTCCATTTGTATCCTCCCCATTAATTCCTGTCCCCCCACAGTTCCTGCTTTGGTCTCTTCCAACTGTTCCTGCTGGTTAGTTGGTCCTGCTCAGATAGGCCCCAACAAAGAGTCCTCTTTGCTTGCTCCCATTTCAAGTTGTCCTCAGAGTTTGGTTTCAGTTGGTAGCTCCACTTTTATTCCTGCCCCAACCACACTTCCTGCTTTGGTCTCTTCCAGCTCCTCCCTCTAGTTAGTTGTTCCTCCTCAAAACCCTCCCCAGCCAAAAAAAGAGTCGTCTGTTTTCTAGCCCCCAGGTCAAGTTGTCCTCAGAGCAGGGTCTCAGTTGGTAACCACCCTTTTCTTGCTGCCCCCCTCACACTTCCCGCTTTGATCTCTTCCAAGTGTTCCTGCTGGTTGGTTGGTCGGTCCTGCCCATGTAGGCTGGATCCCAATGTCCTGTTTTCTTTCTCCCTAGGTCAAGTTTTCCTCACGGTAAGGTATCAGCTTCATAGCCCAACTTAAAAAACAATTTTTTTAAATATTTATTTATTTTTGAGAGACGGAGACCAAATGCGAGCGGGGGAGGAGCAGAGAGAGAAGGAGACACAGAATCCGAGGCAGGCTCCAGGCTCTGAGCTGTCAGCACAGAGCCCAACATGGGGCTTGAACTCACGAACTGCGAGATCATGACCTGAGCCAAAGTCGGATTCTTAACTGATCGAGCCACCCAGGCTCCCCTCATAGCCCACCTTTAATTGGTGCCCCCCCCCACCCACTTCCCGTTTGGTCTCTTCCAACAGTTTGTGCTGGTTGGATGGTCCTGATCCGATAGTCCCCAACATATAGTCCTGTTTTCTTGCCCACAAGTTCATGCATCCTTAGAGTGGGGTCTCATCTGGGAGTCCCCCTTTTATAGTTCCCCTCCTCGACATTTCCCACTTTGGTCTGTTCCAATTGTTCCTGCTTATTGGTCCTTCTCAGGCCACAACAATGGGATCTATTTTCTTGCCCCCAGCTCAAGTTGTCCTCGCAGTAGGGTTTCAATTTGTTGCCCCCCAATTATTCCCTCTCTCCTCACACCCTGGTTTGCTCTCTTCCAACTGTTCTTGCTAGTTAGTTGGTCCTGCACATATAGCCCCCAACAAAGAGTCCTATTTTCTTGTCCCCTAGATCATGTTGTCCCCAGAGTAGGGTCTCATTTGTAGCCTCCCCTTTGATTCCTGTCTCCCCCACGATTTCTGTCATCATCTCTTCCAATAGTTTCAGCCGGTTGGTTGGTCCTGCTCAACTAAACCCCAACAAAGAGTCCTTTTTCTTGCCCCCTAGGTCAAGTTGTCCTCTGAGTAGGGTCTCGTTTGGTATCCCCCCTTGTGTTCCTGCCCTCCCCCACCTCCTGTTTTGGTCTCCTCCAACTCTTCCTGCTGGTTTTCATACCGCCAGGCCAATATGTCATCAGAGTAGGGTTTTATTTGGTAGCGCCCCTTTTATTCCTGCTGCCCCTCACACACTACCCGCTTTGGTCTTTTCAAACGGTTCCTGTTGGTTATTTGGTGCCGCTCAGCTCTGCCCCAACAAAGAGTCCTGTTTTCTTGCCCCCAGGTCTAGTTTTCCTCAGAGTAGTATCTTAGTTGCTGGCTTTACTTTATTCCTGCCACACACCCCACACTTACCGCTTTGGTCTCTTCCAACTCTTCCTGCTGGTTAGTTGGTCCTGTTCAGATAGCCCCCCCAAAAGCGTCCTGCTTTCTTACCCCCTAGGTCAAGTTGTCCCCAGAGTATTGTCTCAGTTCGTAGATCCCCTTTTATTGCTTCTACTTCCCTCTGGGGTCTGTTCCAACTGTTCTTGCCGGAAAGTTGTTCCTGCTCAGATAGGCCGCAAAAAGGAGTCCTGTTTACTTGCCCCCATGTCAAGTTGTTCTCAGTGTACGGTTTCAGTTGTTAGCCCTCCTTTTATTCCTGCCCCTCCCCCTCTTCCCGCTTTGGCCTCTTCCATCTGTTACTGCTGGTTCGTTGGTTCTGCTCAGATAGTCCCCAAAAAAGAGTCCCTTGTTCTTGCCCCCTAGGTCGAGATGACCTCAGAGTAGGGTCTCAGTTGGTAGCCCACCTTTAATTCCTCCCCACCCTCCTCTTCCCACTTTGGTCTCCTCGATTTCTTCCTGTTGGTGACTTGGTCCTGGCTAGGTCCAGACCCCAACAGAGACTCCTGTTTTCATGCTCCCATGTCAAGTTTTCCTCAAAGTAGGCTTTCATATGGCAGCCTCTCTTTTATTCCTGCCATTCCCCCCCCCACACGTTCCCTGCTTTGGTCTCTTCCAGTTGTTCCTGCTCAGTAGTTGTTCCTGCTTAGATAAGCCCCAAGAAAAGTCCTGCTTCCTTGGCCCCAGTTCAGATGTTCTTCAGAGTTCCGTCTCAGTCGGTAGCCCCCCTTTTATTCCCGTTTTGGTCTCTTCCAACTGTTCTTGCTAGTTGGTTAGTCCTGCTGAGGTAGACCCTAACGACTCCTGTATACTTTCCCGCAGGTCAAGTTGTCCTCAGAGTAGGATTTCAATTGGTAGCCTGCATTATATTACCACTGCCCCCGCCTCACACTTCTTGATTGGGTGTCTTCCATTTTCCCTCTGCTTAGGTAGTCCCGCTCACATAGGTCCCAGCAAAACTTCCTGTTTTCCTGCACCCAGGTCAAATTGTCCTCAGAGTAGGGATTCCGTAGATAGCCCCAATTTTATTCCAGGGACCTCCACTTCCAGCCTTGGTCTTTTCCAACCATTCCTGCTGGTTACTTGATTCCTGCTCAGATAGGATGGAACAAACTCCTTTTTCTGGCCCCCTTGGTCAAGTTGTCCTCAGAGTAGGGTCTCGCTTGTTAAACTCCCCTTTTATTCCTGCCACCCCACGGCTTCCTGCTTTGGTCTCTTCCAACTGTTCCTGCTGGTTAGTTGGTCTTGCTCAGATAATTCCCTGCAAAGTATCCTGTTTTCTTGC
Source organism: Paguma larvata (assembly GCA_030068075.1). Lineage (NCBI taxonomy): Eukaryota > Metazoa > Chordata > Mammalia > Carnivora > Viverridae > Paguma > Paguma larvata. The sequence continues at coordinate 117,767,173 of CM057830.1, read as the reverse complement.
CCAGTAGGTCAAGATGGCCTCAGAATAGGATCTCAGGTGTTAGCCCTGCTCTTATTCTTGCCCCCTCCCCCACACTTTCTGCTCTGGTCTGTTTCCACTGTTCCTACTGGTTAGTTGGTCCTGCTCAGATAGGCCCCACCAAGATTCCTGTTTGGTTTTTTTTTTTTTACAGCCTACAACAGGTTGTCCCCAGAATACCATCTCAGTTGGCAGCCTCCCTTTTTATTCCTGCCGCCCTTCACCACAGTTCCAGCTTTGGTCTCTTCCATCTGTTCCTGCTGATTAGTTGGTCCTGCTCAGATAGGTCCCAACAGAAAGTCACATTTTCTTGCCCTGGGGTCAAGTTGTCCTCACAGTTGGGTTTCAGTTTGTTGTCCCCCCTTTTATTCTTGCCCCCACATACTGCCCGCACTGGTCTCCTCCAACAGCTCCTATTGTTCACGGGGTCTTGCTCAGATAGGCCCCCACAAAAAATCCTATTTTCATGCCCTTAGGTCAAGTTGAGCTCAGAGCAGGGTTTCAGTTGGCAGCCCCCTTTGAATTCCTACCATACCCCCTACCCTCAATTCCAGCTTTGGTCTCTTCCAGCTATTCCTTCCGGCTGGTTAGTCCTGCTCCAGGTAGGCCTCAATAAAGAGTTCTATGTGCTTGTGCCCAGGTCAAGTTGTCCCCAGAGTAGGGTTTCATTTGGCAGCCCCATTTTATTCCTCCCACCCCCCAACGCTTTTCCAGGTGTAGTCTCTTCCAACTGTTCCTGCCGGTTCCTTTCTCCTGCTCAGATAGGCCCTACCAAATAGTCGTGTTTCCTTGCCCCCTGGTCAAGTTTTGCTCACAGCTGGCTTTCAGTTGGTAGCCCCGCTGTTATTCCTGCCCCCCTCACATTACCTGCTTTGGTCTCTTCCAACAACTCCTAGTGTTCTATTGGTCGTGTTCAGATTTGCCCCCACAAAAAGAGTCCTCTTTTCTTGCCTGAGGTCAAATGGTCCTCAGAGTACTGTCTCAGATCGTAGCCCCCCATTTCTCCCTGCCCCTTCCCCTCTTCTCGATTCGTTGTCTGCCACCTGTTCCTGCTGATTAGGTAGTCCCGCTGAGATAGGCCTGAACAAAAATTCCTATTTTCCCGCACCCGAGTCAGATTGTCCTCAGAGTAGGTTTTCAGTTGGTGGCCCTCCTTTTATCCCTGATCACCACATCCCACTTTGGTCTCTTCCAACTGTTCCTGCTGGTTAGTTGGTCCTGGTCACATCGGCCCCACCAAGATTCCTGCTTTTTCTTTTCCGAGGACAAGTTTTCCCCAGAGTACGGTCTCGTTTGGTAGCCCCCCATTATTCCTGCCACCCACCAGAATTCCCAATTTCATCTCTTCCAACTGTTCCTGCTGCTTAGTTGGTCCTGCTGAGATTGGCCCCATCAAAGAGATCTGTTTCTTGCCCCTAAGGTCAAGTTGTCCTTAGGGTAAGTTCGCCTTTGGGAGTCTCCGGCCTTTTACCGCTGCCCCTCCTCACACACGTCCTGCTTTGGTCTCTTTCAACTGCTCCCATTGGTTAGTTGGTGCTGCTCAGATTGCCCCCAAGAGAGAGTCCTGTTTTCTTGACCAAACCCCGTTCAAGTTGTACTCAGAGTAGGGTCAAGGTAGGTAGCCCCACTTGTACACCTGACGCCTATGCCCCACACTTCCTGCTTTGGTATGTTCCTACTGTTCCTACTGGTTGGGCAGTCCCGATCAGATAGGCCCCAACAAATACTCCTACCTTCTTGCCCTCAGTTCAATTTGCCGTCAGAGTAATATTTCAGATGGTGGCTTCCCTTTTATTCCTGCCCCGCCCCCACTTCCCGCTTTGGTCTCTTCCAACTGTTCCTGCTGGTTAGTTTGTCCTGCTCAGATAGACCCCCAATAGAGTGTCCTGTTTTCTTGCACCCATGTCAAGTTGTCCTCAGAGTGACTTTTCAGTTGGTAACCCCCCCACACACTTTATTCCTGTCACCCCGTCCAGACATTTCCTCCTTTGGTCTCTTCCACCTGTTCCTGCTTGTTGGTTTGTCCTGCTTGGATAAGCCCCAACAAGAGTCCTGCTTTCTTGGCCCCTAGGTCAAATTTTCCTCAGAGTTCTCAGTCAGTGAACCCCCTTTAATACTTGTACCCCCACACTTTCAACTTTGGTCTATTCCAAGTGTTACTGCTAGTTAGTTGGTCCTCCCCAGATAGGGCCCAACAAAGACTCCTACGTTCTTGCCCCCCCGGTCAAATTGTCCTCAGAGTAGGGTTTCAGTGCGTAGCCCCCCACATATTACTGCTGCCCCTGCCCCACACTTTCTCCTTTGTTGTCTTCCCACTGTTCGTGCTGGTTAGGGAGTCCCGCTCAGATAGGCCCCAGCAAAAATTCCTGTTTTCTTGCCCACAGGTCACGTTGTCCTCAGAGTAGGGTTTCAGTTGTTAGACTCACATTATTCCTGTCCCCTACTTCTCGATTTGCTCTCTTCCACATCTTCCTGCTGGTTAGTTGGTCCTGCTCGGATAGACCACAACAAAGGGTCCTATTCTCATGCCCCCAGGTAAGGTTGACCTCAGCGTAGGGGTCACTTTCTAGCCCCTTTTTATTCCTGACACACTGCCACGCACACTTCCGGCACTGGTGTCTTCCAGCTGTTCTGCTGGTTATTTGGTCCAGCTCAGATACTCCCCGGCAACGAATCCTGTTTTCTTGCCCCCAGGTCAAGTTGTCCTAAGGGCAGGTTCTCTGTCGGTAGCCCTGCTTTTATCGCTGCCCCCTCCCCACGCTTCCGGCTTCGCTCTCATCCAGTGGTCCCTGCTGGTTCATTGGCTCTGCTCAGACACACCCAAAAAAGGGTCCTGTTTCCTTGTCCCCTAGGTGAAGCTGTCTTCAGAGTAGGGTGTCATTTGGTAACCCCCCCTTTTATTGCTGCCATCCCAACATTTCCCGCTCTCTTCTGATCCAACTGTTCCTGCTGGTTGGTAGGTCTTGCTCAGAGAGGCCCCAGCAAAAAGTACTATTTTCTTGCTCCCGTATCAAGTTGTTTCCAGAATAGGGTCTTAGTTGGTAGCCCCCGTTTAATTCCTGCCCCTCCCACTACCTACATTGGTCTCATCCAGCTGTTCCTGGAGGTTATTTGGGCCTGCTCTTATAGGCCCCAACGAGGAGTCCTGTTTTCCTGCCCCCATTTCAAGTTTTCCTCAGAGTAGGCTTTCATTTGGTAGCCCCTCTTTTATACCTGCCATTCCCCCCAACTTTCCCTGCTTTGGTCTCTTCCAATTGTTCCTGCTCATTAGTTGGTCCTGCTTAAATAAGCCCCAACAAGAGTCCTGCTTTCTTGGCCCCAGTTCAGATTTTCCTCAGAGTTCTGTCTCAGTCGGTAGCCACGCTTTTATTCCCGTTTTGGTCTCTTCCAAGTGTTCTTGCTAGTTGGTTGGTCCTGCTGAGGTAGACCCTAACAAAGACTCCAATTATCTTGCCCCCAGGTCCAGTTGTCCCCAGAGTAGGTTTCCATTCGGTAGCCTCCGTTTTATTACCACCTCCCCTGCCCAAAAATTCTTGATTTGGTGTCTTCCAGCTGTTCCCGCTGGTTAGTTGGTCCTTCTCTGATTGGCACAAACAAGGAGTGTTGTTTCTTGCCCCTGGGTCCGGTTGTCCTCAGAGTAGGGTCTCTGTTGGTAGCCCCCCGCCTCACTTCCAGCCTTGGTCCCTTCCAAATGTTCCTGCTGGTTGGTTGGCCCTGATTCGATAGTCCCCAACAAAGAGTCATGTTTTCTTGCCTCAATTCAAGTTGTGCTCAGAGTAGGGTCTCAGTCGGTAGCCCCGCTTTTACTCTTGTCCCCCACAAACTTCCTACTTTTGTCTCTTCCAACCGCTGCTATTGGCTAGTTGGTCCTGCTCAGATAGGCCCCAACGAGGAGTCCTGGTTTCTTGCTCCCTATGTCAAGTTGTCCTCGGAGCAGGGTGTCAGCTGGTACCACCCCCCATTTATTACTGCCGCCCCACCCACACAATCCCTGCTTTGGTCTCTTCCAACTGTTCCCACTGGTTAGTTGGTCCTTCTCTGATTGGCACGAACAAGGAGTGTTGTTTCTTGCCTTTGGGTCCAGTTGTCCTCAGAGTAGGGTCTCTGTTGGTGGCCCCCCTATTATACCTGCCACCCACCACACTTCCAGCCTTGGTCTCTTCCAACTGTTCATGTTGGTTAGTTGGTCCTGCTCAGATAGCCCTCAACAAAAGTCCTGTTTTCTTGCCCCCTACATCAAGTTTTCCTCGCAGTATGGTCTCACTAGGTAGCCCCCTTTTTATTCCTGACAGCCAACTACACAATTCCTACTTTGGTCTCTTCCAGCTGTTCCTGCTGGTTAGTTGGTCCTGCACAGATAGGCCCACACAAAGAGTCCTGTATTCTTGCCCCCAGCTCAAGTTGTCCTCACAGTAGGATTTCAGTTTATTGCCCCCCACTTATTCCCTCTCCCCTCACTTCCTGCTTTGGTCTCGTCCAACTGTTCCTGCTGTTTAGTTGGTCCTGCTCAGATAGTAACCATAAAAGTGTCCTGTTTTCTTGCCCCATACGTCAAGTTGTCCTCAGAGTAGGTCTCAGATGATAGGCCTCTTTATGTTGTTCCCCGCCCCGCCACACACACACTTCCTGCTTCAGTCTGTTCCAAGTGTATCGGCTAGTTAGTTGATCCTGCTCTGTTAGGCCCCAACTAATAGTCCTGTTTTCTTGTCTTAGGTCAAGTTGTCCGCAGAGCAGGGTCTCAATTTGTATCCTCCTCATTAATTCCTGCCTCCTGCCCGCCACTATTCCTGCTTTGGTCTCATCCAACCGTTCCTCATGATTACTTGGTCCTGCTCAGATAGGCCCCAATGTAGAGTCCTATTTTCTTGCCCCCATATCAAGTTGTCCTCAGAGTTGGGTGTCAGTTCGTAGCTCCCCTTTTATTCCTGCCTCACCCACACTTCCTGCTTTGGTCTCCTCCAACACCTCCCTCTAGTTAGTTGCTCCTGCTCAGAAACTGGCCCCCCCAAGTGCTGTTTTCTTGTCCCCAGGTCAATTCGTCCTCTGAGTAGGGTCTCAGTTGGTAGTTCCCCTTCTCTTGCTTCCCTTCACCCCACTTCTGGCTTTGGTCTGTTCCAAATGTATCTGCTGTCTAGTTGGTCCTGTTCAGAGAGGCCACAACAATGAGTCTATTTTCCTGCCCCCAGCTCAAGTTGTCCTCACAGGAGGGTTTCAGTTTGTAGTCCCCCATTTATTCCCTGCCCCCTCACTTTCCGCTTTGGTCTCTTCCAACTGTTCCTGCTGGTTAGTTGGTCCTGCTCTGATTGGCATGAACAAACAGTGTTGTTTCTTTGCCTCCTGGGTCCAGTTGTCCTCAGAGCAGAGTCTGTGTTGGTGGCCCCCCTATTATTCCTGCCACCCACCACATTTCCCGATTTCACCTCTTCCAACTGTTCCTGCTGGTTAGTTAGTCCTGCTCAGATTGGCCCCAACAAAGAGTCCTGTTTTCTTGCCCCTAAGGTCAAGTTGTCCTTAGAGTGAGTTCTCCATTGGGAGCCCCCCTTTTATTGCTGCCCCTCACATACACTTCCCACTTTGGTCTCTTCCAACTGCTTCTAATGATTAGTTGGTCCCGCTTAGATAGGCCCCAAGATAGAGCCCTGATTTCTTGACCCCTGGTCACGTTGTACTCAGGGTAGGGTCAGGAATGGTAGCCCCCCTTTTACGTATGACTCCCATGCCCCACAGTTCCTGATTTGGTGTGGTCCTACTGTTTCTGCTGGTTTGGTAGTCCCGCTCAGATAGGCCCCAACTAATATTCTGTCTTCTTACCCCCTGTTAAACGCGTCCTCAGAGCAGGTTTTCAGATGTTAGCTCCTCTTTTATTCCTGCCCCCACCCCCCTGCACTTCCCGCTTTTGTCTCTTCCAACTGTTCCTGATGTTTAGTTGGTCCTGCTCAGATAGGAACCATAAAATTGTCCTCTTTTCTTGCCCGGTAAGTCAAGTTGTCCTTAGAGTAGGGTCTCAGATTGTACACCTCCTTTTATTGCCCCGCCCCCCCCCCACACACACACGCACGCTTCCCTGTATGGTGTGTTCCGACTATATCAGCTAGTTAGTTGTTCCTGCTCAGATAGGCCCCAACTAAGAGTCCTCTTTTCTTGCCCTTAGATCAAATTGTCCACAGAGTAGGGTCTCCATTTGTATCCTCCCCATTAATTCCTGTCCCCCCACAGTTCCTGCTTTGGTCTCTTCCAACTGTTCCTGCTGGTTAGTTGGTCCTGCTCAGATAGGCCCCAACAAAGAGTCCTCTTTGCTTGCTCCCATTTCAAGTTGTCCTCAGAGTTTGGTTTCAGTTGGTAGCTCCACTTTTATTCCTGCCCCAACCACACTTCCTGCTTTGGTCTCTTCCAGCTCCTCCCTCTAGTTAGTTGTTCCTCCTCAAAACCCTCCCCAGCCAAAAAAAGAGTCGTCTGTTTTCTAGCCCCCAGGTCAAGTTGTCCTCAGAGCAGGGTCTCAGTTGGTAACCACCCTTTTCTTGCTGCCCCCCTCACACTTCCCGCTTTGATCTCTTCCAAGTGTTCCTGCTGGTTGGTTGGTCGGTCCTGCCCATGTAGGCTGGATCCCAATGTCCTGTTTTCTTTCTCCCTAGGTCAAGTTTTCCTCACGGTAAGGTATCAGCTTCATAGCCCAACTTAAAAAACAATTTTTTTAAATATTTATTTATTTTTGAGAGACGGAGACCAAATGCGAGCGGGGGAGGAGCAGAGAGAGAAGGAGACACAGAATCCGAGGCAGGCTCCAGGCTCTGAGCTGTCAGCACAGAGCCCAACATGGGGCTTGAACTCACGAACTGCGAGATCATGACCTGAGCCAAAGTCGGATTCTTAACTGATCGAGCCACCCAGGCTCCCCTCATAGCCCACCTTTAATTGGTGCCCCCCCCCACCCACTTCCCGTTTGGTCTCTTCCAACAGTTTGTGCTGGTTGGATGGTCCTGATCCGATAGTCCCCAACATATAGTCCTGTTTTCTTGCCCACAAGTTCATGCATCCTTAGAGTGGGGTCTCATCTGGGAGTCCCCCTTTTATAGTTCCCCTCCTCGACATTTCCCACTTTGGTCTGTTCCAATTGTTCCTGCTTATTGGTCCTTCTCAGGCCACAACAATGGGATCTATTTTCTTGCCCCCAGCTCAAGTTGTCCTCGCAGTAGGGTTTCAATTTGTTGCCCCCCAATTATTCCCTCTCTCCTCACACCCTGGTTTGCTCTCTTCCAACTGTTCTTGCTAGTTAGTTGGTCCTGCACATATAGCCCCCAACAAAGAGTCCTATTTTCTTGTCCCCTAGATCATGTTGTCCCCAGAGTAGGGTCTCATTTGTAGCCTCCCCTTTGATTCCTGTCTCCCCCACGATTTCTGTCATCATCTCTTCCAATAGTTTCAGCCGGTTGGTTGGTCCTGCTCAACTAAACCCCAACAAAGAGTCCTTTTTCTTGCCCCCTAGGTCAAGTTGTCCTCTGAGTAGGGTCTCGTTTGGTATCCCCCCTTGTGTTCCTGCCCTCCCCCACCTCCTGTTTTGGTCTCCTCCAACTCTTCCTGCTGGTTTTCATACCGCCAGGCCAATATGTCATCAGAGTAGGGTTTTATTTGGTAGCGCCCCTTTTATTCCTGCTGCCCCTCACACACTACCCGCTTTGGTCTTTTCAAACGGTTCCTGTTGGTTATTTGGTGCCGCTCAGCTCTGCCCCAACAAAGAGTCCTGTTTTCTTGCCCCCCTGTCTAGTTTTCCTCAGAGTAGTATCTTAGTTGCTGGCTTTACTTTATTCCTGCCACACACCCCACACTTACCGCTTTGGTCTCTTCCAACTCTTCCTGCTGGTTAGTTGGTCCTGTTCAGATAGCCCCCCCAAAAGCGTCCTGCTTTCTTACCCCCTAGGTCAAGTTGTCCCCAGAGTATTGTCTCAGTTCGTAGATCCCCTTTTATTGCTTCTACTTCCCTCTGGGGTCTGTTCCAACTGTTCTTGCCGGAAAGTTGTTCCTGCTCAGATAGGCCGCAAAAAGGAGTCCTGTTTACTTGCCCCCATGTCAAGTTGTTCTCAGTGTACGGTTTCAGTTGTTAGCCCTCCTTTTATTCCTGCCCCTCCCCCTCTTCCCGCTTTGGCCTCTTCCATCTGTTACTGCTGGTTCGTTGGTTCTGCTCAGATAGTCCCCAAAAAAGAGTCCCTTGTTCTTGCCCCCTAGGTCGAGATGACCTCAGAGTAGGGTCTCAGTTGGTAGCCCACCTTTAATTCCTCCCCACCCTCCTCTTCCCACTTTGGTCTCCTCGATTTCTTCCTGTTGGTGACTTGGTCCTGGCTAGGTCCAGACCCCAACAGAGACTCCTGTTTTCATGCTCCCATGTCAAGTTTTCCTCAAAGTAGGCTTTCATATGGCAGCCTCTCTTTTATTCCTGCCATTCCCCCCCCCACACGTTCCCTGCTTTGGTCTCTTCCAGTTGTTCCTGCTCAGTAGTTGTTCCTGCTTAGATAAGCCCCAAGAAAAGTCCTGCTTCCTTGGCCCCAGTTCAGATGTTCTTCAGAGTTCCGTCTCAGTCGGTAGCCCCCCTTTTATTCCCGTTTTGGTCTCTTCCAACTGTTCTTGCTAGTTGGTTAGTCCTGCTGAGGTAGACCCTAACGACTCCTGTATACTTTCCCGCAGGTCAAGTTGTCCTCAGAGTAGGATTTCAATTGGTAGCCTGCATTATATTACCACTGCCCCCGCCTCACACTTCTTGATTGGGTGTCTTCCATTTTCCCTCTGCTTAGGTAGTCCCGCTCACATAGGTCCCAGCAAAACTTCCTGTTTTCCTGCACCCAGGTCAAATTGTCCTCAGAGTAGGGATTCCGTAGATAGCCCCAATTTTATTCCAGGGACCTCCACTTCCAGCCTTGGTCTTTTCCAACCATTCCTGCTGGTTACTTGATTCCTGCTCAGATAGGATGGAACAAACTCCTTTTTCTGGCCCCCTTGGTCAAGTTGTCCTCAGAGTAGGGTCTCGCTTGTTAAACTCCCCTTTTATTCCTGCCACCCCACGGCTTCCTGCTTTGGTCTCTTCCAACTGTTCCTGCTGGTTAGTTGGTCTTGCTCAGATAATTCCCTGCAAAGTATCCTGTTTTCTTGCCCAGTAGGTCAAGATGGCCTCAGAATAGGATCTCAGGTGTTAGCCCTGCTCTTATTCTTGCCCCCTCCCCCACACTTTCTGCTCTGGTCTGTTTCCACTGTTCCTACTGGTTAGTTGGTCCTGCTCAGATAGGCCCCACCAAGATTCCTGTTTGGTTTTTTTTTTTTTACAGCCTACAACAGGTTGTCCCCAGAATACCATCTCAGTTGGCAGCCTCCCTTTTTATTCCTGCCGCCCTTCACCACAGTTCCAGCTTTGGTCTCTTCCATCTGTTCCTGCTGATTAGTTGGTCCTGCTCAGATAGGTCCCAACAGAAAGTCACATTTTCTTGCCCTGGGGTCAAGTTGTCCTCACAGTTGGGTTTCAGTTTGTTGTCCCCCCTTTTATTCTTGCCCCCACATACTGCCCGCATTGGTCTCCTCCAACAGCTCCTATTGTTGTTCACAGGGTCTTGCTCAGATAGGCCCCAACAAAAAATCCTATTTTCATGCCCTTAGGTCAAGTTGAGCTCAGAGCAGGGTTTCAGTTGGCAGCCCCCTTTGAATTCCTACCATACCCCCTACCCTCAATTCCAGCTTTGGTCTCTTCCAGCTATTCCTTCCGGCTGGTTAGTCCTGCTCCAGGTAGGCCTCAATAAAGAGTTCTATGTGCTTGTGCCCAGGTCAAGTTGTCCCCAGAGTAGGGTTTCATTTGGCAGCCCCATTTTATTCCTCCCACCCCCCAACGCTTTTCCAGGTGTAGTCTCTTCCAACTGTTCCTGCCGGTTCCTTTCTCCTGCTCAGATAGGCCCTACCAAATAGTCGTGTTTCCTTGCCCCCTGGTCAAGTTTTGCTCACAGCTGGCTTTCAGTTGGTAGCCCCGCTGTTATTCCTGCCCCCCTCACATTACCTGCTTTGGTCTCTTCCAACAACTCCTAGTGTTCTATTGGTCGTGTTCAGATTTGCCCCCACAAAAAGAGTCCTCTTTTCTTGCCTGAGGTCAAATGGTCCTCAGAGTACTGTCTCAGATCGTAGCCCCCCATTTCTCCCTGCCCCTTCCCCTCTTCTCGATTCGTTGTCTGCCACCTGTTCCTGCTGATTAGGTAGTCCCGCTGAGATAGGCCTGAACAAAAATTCCTATTTTCCTGCACCCGAGTCAGATTGTCCTCAGAGTAGGTTTTCAGTTGGTGGCCCTCCTTTTATCCCTGATCACCACATCCCACTTTGGTCTCTTCCAACTGTTCCTGCTGGTTAGTTGGTCCTGGTCACATCGGCCCCACCAAGATTCCTGCTTTTTCTTTTCCGAGGACAAGTTTTCCCCAGAGTACGGTCTCGTTTGGTAGCCCCCCATTATTCCTGCCACCCACCAGAATTCCCAATTTCATCTCTTCCAACTGTTCCTGCTGCTTAGTTGGTCCTGCTGAGATTGGCCCCATCAAAGAGATCTGTTTCTTGCCCCTAAGGTCAAGTTGTCCTTAGGGTAAGTTCGCCTTTGGGAGTCTCCGGCCTTTTACCGCTGCCCCTCCTCACACACGTCCTGCTTTGGTCTCTTTCAACTGCTCCCATTGGTTAGTTGGTGCTGCTCAGATTGCCCCCAAGAGAGAGTCCTGTTTTCTTGACCAAACCCCGTTCAAGTTGTACTCAGAGTAGGGTCAAGGTAGGTAGCCCCACTTGTACACCTGACGCCTATGCCCCACACTTCCTGCTTTGGTATGTTCCTACTGTTCCTACTGGTTGGGCAGTCCCGATCAGATAGGCCCCAACAAATACTCCTACCTTCTTGCCCTCAGTTCAATTTGCCGTCAGAGTAATATTTCAGATGGTGGCTTCCCTTTTATTCCTGCCCCGCCCCCACTTCCCGCTTTGGTCTCTTCCAACTGTTCCTGCTGGTTAGTTTGTCCTGCTCAGATAGACCCCCAATAGAGTGTCCTGTTTTCTTGCACCCATGTCAAGTTGTCCTCAGAGTGACTTTTCAGTTGGTAACCCCCCCCCCCACTTTATTCCTGTCACCCCGTCCAGACATTTCTTCCTTTGGTCTCTTCCACCTGTTCCTGCTTGTTGGTTTGTCCTGCTTGGATAAGCCCCAACAAGCGTCCTGCTTTCTTGGCCCCTAGGTCAAATTTTCCTCAGAGTTCTCAGTCAGTGAACCCCCTTTAATACTTGTACCCCCACACTTTCAACTTTGGTCTATTCCAAGTGTTACTGCTAGTTAGTTGGTCCTCCCCAGATAGGGCCCAACAAAGACTCCTACGTTCTTGCCCCCCGGTCAAATTGTCCTCAGAGTAGGGTTTCAGTGCGTAGCCCCCCACATATTACTGCTGCCCCTGCCCCACACTTTCTCCTTTGTTGTCTTCCCACTGTTCGTGCTGGTTAGGGAGTCCCGCTCAGATAGGCCCCAGCAAAAATTCCTATTTTCTTGCCCACAGGTCACGTTGTCCTCAGAGTAGGGTTTCAGTTGTTAGACTCACATTATTCCTGTCCCCTACATCTCGATTTGCTCTCTTCCACATCTTCCTGCTGGTTAGTTGGTCCTGCTCGGATAGACCACAACAAAGTGTCCTATTCTCATGCCCCCAGGTAAGGTTGACCTCAGCGTAGGGGTCACTTTCTAGCCCCTTTTTATTCCTGACACACTGCCACGCACACTTCCGGCACTGGTGTCTTCCAGCTGTTCTGCTGGTTATTTGGTCCAGCTCAGATACTCCCCGGCAGTGAATCCTGTTTTCTTGCCCCCAGGTCAAGTTGTCCTAAGGGCAGGTTCTCTGTCGGTAGCCCTGCTTTTATCGCTGCCCCCTCCCCACGCTTCCGGCTTCGCTCTCATCCAGTGGTCCCTGCTGGTTCATTGGCTCTGCTCAGACACACCCAAAAAAGGGTCCTGGTTCCTTGTCCCCTAGGTGAAGCTGTCTTCATAGTAGGGTGTCATTTGGTAAACCCCCTTTTATTGCTGCCATCCCAACATTTCCCGCTCTCTTCTGATCCAACTGTTCCTGCTGGTTGGTAGGTCTTGCTCAGAGAGGCCCCAGCAAAAAGTACTATTTTCTTGCTCCCGTATCAAGTTGTTTCCAGAATAGGGTCTTAGTTGGTAGCCCCCGTTTAATTCCTGCCCCTCCCACTGCCTTCATTTGTCTCATCCAGCTGTTCCTGGAGGTTATTTGGGCCTGCTCTTATAGGCCCCAACGAGGAGTCCTGTTTTCCTGCCCCCATTTCAAGTTTTCCTCAGAGTATTCTTTCATTTGGTAGCCCCTCTTTTATACCTGCCATTCCCCCCAACTTTCCCTGCTTTGGTCTCTTCCAATTGTTCCTGCTCATTAGTTGGTCCTGCTTAAATAAGCCCCAACAAGAGTCCTGCTTTCTTGGCCCCAGTTCAGATTTTCCTCAGAGTTCTGTCTCAGTCGGTAGCCACGCTTTTATTCCCGTTTTGGTCTCTTCCAAGTGTTCTTGCTAGTTGGTTGGTCCTGCTGAGGTAGACCCTAACAAAGACTCCAATTATCTTGCCCCCAGGTCCAGTTGTCCCCAGAGTAGGTTTCCGTTCGGTAGCCTCCGTTTTATTACCACCTCCCCTGCCCAAAAATTCTTGATTTGGTGTCTTCCAGCTGTTCCCGCTGGTTAGTTGGTCCTTCTCTGATTGGCACAAACAAGGAGTGTTGTTTCTTGCCCCTGGGTCCGGTTGTCCTCAGAGTAGGGTCTCTGTTGGTAGCCCCCCGCCTCACTTCCAGCCTTGGTCCCTTCCAAATGTTCCTGCTGGTTGGTTGGCCCTGATTCGATAGTCCCCAACAAAGAGTCATGTTTTCTTGCCTCAATTCAAGTTGTGCTCAGAGTAGGGTCTCAGTCGGTAGCCCCGCTTTTACTCTTGTCCCCCACAAACTTCCTACTTTTGTCTCTTCCAACCGCTGCTATTGGCTAGTTGGTCCTGCTCAGATAGGCCCCAACGAGGAGTCCTGGTTTCTTGCTCCCTATGTCAAGTTGTCCTCGGAGCAGGGTGTCAGCTGGTACCACCCCCCATTTATTACTGCCGCCCCACCCACACAATCCCTGCTTTGGTCTCTTCCAACTGTTCCCACTGGTTAGTTGGTCCTTCTCTGATTGGCACGAACAAGGAGTGTTGTTTCTTGCCTTTGGGTCCAGTTGTCCTCAGAGTAGGGTCTCTGTTGGTGGCCCCCCTATTATACCTGCCACCCACCACACTTCCAGCCTTGGTCTCTTCCAACTGTTCATGTTGGTTAGTTGGTCCTGCTCAGATAGCCCTCAACAAAAGTCCTGTTTTCTTGCCCCCTACATCAAGTTTTCCTCGCAGTATGGTCTCACTAGGTAGCCCCCTTTTTATTCCTGACAGCCAACTACACAATTCCTACTTTGGTCTCTTCCAGCTGTTCCTGCTGGTTAGTTGGTCCTGCACAGATAGGCCCACACAAAGAGTCCTGTATTCTTGCCCCCAGCTCAAGTTGTCCTCACAGTAGGATTTCAGTTTATTGCCCCCCACTTATTCCCTCTCCCCTCACTTCCTGCTTTGGTCTCGTCCAACTGTTCCTGCTGTTTAGTTGGTCCTGCTCAGATAGTAACCATAAAAGTGTCCTGTTTTCTTGCCCCATACGTCAAGTTGTCCTCAGAGTAGGTCTCAGATGATAGGCCTCTTTATGTTGTTCCCCGCCCCGCCACACACACACTTCCTGCTTCAGTCTGTTCCAAGTGTATCGGCTAGTTAGTTGATCCTGCTCTGTTAGGCCCCAACTAATAGTCCTGTTTTCTTGTCTTAGGTCAAGTTGTCCGCAGAGCAGGGTCTCAATTTGTATCCTCCTCATTAATTCCTGCCTCCTGCCCGCCACTATTCCTGCTTTGGTCTCATCCAACCGTTCCTCATGATTACTTGGTCCTGCTCAGATAGGCCCCAATGTAGAGTCCTATTTTCTTGCCCCCATATCAAGTTGTCCTCAGAGTTGGGTGTCAGTTCGTAGCTCCCCTTTTATTCCTGCCTCACCCACACTTCCTGCTTTGGTCTCCTCCAACACCTCCCTCTAGTTAGTTGCTCCTGCTCAGAAACTGGCCCCCCCAAGTGCTGTTTTCTTGTCCCCAGGTCAATTCGTCCTCTGAGTAGGGTCTCAGTTGGTAGTTCCCCTTCTCTTGCTTCCCTTCACCCCACTTCTGGCTTTGGTCTGTTCCAAATGTATCTGCTGTCTAGTTGGTCCTGTTCAGAGAGGCCACAACAATGAGTCTATTTTCCTGCCCCCAGCTCAAGTTGTCCTCACAGGAGGGTTTCAGTTTGTAGTCCCCCATTTATTCCCTGCCCCCTCACTTTCCGCTTTGGTCTCTTCCAACTGTTCCTGCTGGTTAGTTGGTCCTGCTCTGATTGGCATGAACAAACAGTGTTGTTTCTTTGCCTCCTGGGTCCAGTTGTCCTCAGAGCAGAGTCTGTGTTGGTGGCCCCCCTATTATTCCTGCCACCCACCACATTTCCCGATTTCACCTCTTCCAACTGTTCCTGCTGGTTAGTTAGTCCTGCTCAGATTGGCCCCAACAAAGAGTCCTGTTTTCTTGCCCCTAAGGTCAAGTTGTCCTTAGAGTGAGTTCTCCATTGGGAGCCCCCCTTTTATTGCTGCCCCTCACATACACTTCCCACTTTGGTCTCTTCCAACTGCTTCTAATGATTAGTTGGTCCCGCTTAGATAGGCCCCAAGATAGAGCCCTGATTTCTTGACCCCTGGTCACGTTGTACTCAGGGTAGGGTCAGGAATGGTAGCCCCCCTTTTACGTATGACTCCCATGCCCCACAGTTCCTGATTTGGTGTGGTCCTACTGTTTCTGCTGGTTTGGTAGTCCCGCTCAGATAGGCCCCAACTAATATTCTGTCTTCTTACCCCCTGTTAAACGCGTCCTCAGAGCAGGTTTTCAGATGTTAGCTCCTCTTTTATTCCTGCCCCCACCCCCCTGCACTTCCCGCTTTTGTCTCTTCCAACTGTTCCTGATGTTTAGTTGGTCCTGCTCAGATAGGAACCATAAAATTGTCCTCTTTTCTTGCCCGGTAAGTCAAGTTGTCCTTAGAGTAGGGTCTCAGATTGTACACCTCCTTTTATTGCCCCGCCCCCCCCCCACACACACACGCACGCTTCCCTGTATGGTGTGTTCCGACTATATCAGCTAGTTAGTTGTTCCTGCTCAGATAGGCCCCAACTAAGAGTCCTCTTTTCTTGCCCTTAGATCAAATTGTCCACAGAGTAGGGTCTCCATTTGTATCCTCCCCATTAATTCCTGTCCCCCCACAGTTCCTGCTTTGGTCTCTTCCAACTGTTCCTGCTGGTTAGTTGGTCCTGCTCAGATAGGCCCCAACAAAGAGTCCTCTTTGCTTGCTCCCATTTCAAGTTGTCCTCAGAGTTTGGTTTCAGTTGGTAGCTCCACTTTTATTCCTGCCCCAACCACACTTCCTGCTTTGGTCTCTTCCAGCTCCTCCCTCTAGTTAGTTGTTCCTCCTCAAAACCCTCCCCAGCCAAAAAAAGAGTCGTCTGTTTTCTAGCCCCCAGGTCAAGTTGTCCTCAGAGCAGGGTCTCAGTTGGTAACCACCCTTTTCTTGCTGCCCCCCTCACACTTCCCGCTTTGATCTCTTCCAAGTGTTCCTGCTGGTTGGTTGGTCGGTCCTGCCCATGTAGGCTGGATCCCAATGTCCTGTTTTCTTTCTCCCTAGGTCAAGTTTTCCTCACGGTAAGGTATCAGCTTCATAGCCCAACTTAAAAAACAATTTTTTTAAATATTTATTTATTTTTGAGAGACGGAGACCAAATGCGAGCGGGGGAGGAGCAGAGAGAGAAGGAGACACAGAATCCGAGGCAGGCTCCAGGCTCTGAGCTGTCAGCACAGAGCCCAACATGGGGCTTGAACTCACGAACTGCGAGATCATGACCTGAGCCAAAGTCGGATTCTTAACTGATCGAGCCACCCAGGCTCCCCTCATAGCCCACCTTTAATTGGTGCCCCCCCCCACCCACTTCCCGTTTGGTCTCTTCCAACAGTTTGTGCTGGTTGGATGGTCCTGATCCGATAGTCCCCAACATATAGTCCTGTTTTCTTGCCCACAAGTTCATGCATCCTTAGAGTGGGGTCTCATCTGGGAGTCCCCCTTTTATAGTTCCCCTCCTCGACATTTCCCACTTTGGTCTGTTCCAATTGTTCCTGCTTATTGGTCCTTCTCAGGCCACAACAATGGGATCTATTTTCTTGCCCCCAGCTCAAGTTGTCCTCGCAGTAGGGTTTCAATTTGTTGCCCCCCAATTATTCCCTCTCTCCTCACACCCTGGTTTGCTCTCTTCCAACTGTTCTTGCTAGTTAGTTGGTCCTGCACATATAGCCCCCAACAAAGAGTCCTATTTTCTTGTCCCCTAGATCATGTTGTCCCCAGAGTAGGGTCTCATTTGTAGCCTCCCCTTTGATTCCTGTCTCCCCCACGATTTCTGTCATCATCTCTTCCAATAGTTTCAGCCGGTTGGTTGGTCCTGCTCAACTAAACCCCAACAAAGAGTCCTTTTTCTTGCCCCCTAGGTCAAGTTGTCCTCTGAGTAGGGTCTCGTTTGGTATCCCCCCTTGTGTTCCTGCCCTCCCCCACCTCCTGTTTTGGTCTCCTCCAACTCTTCCTGCTGGTTTTCATACCGCCAGGCCAATATGTCATCAGAGTAGGGTTTTATTTGGTAGCGCCCCTTTTATTCCTGCTGCCCCTCACACACTACCCGCTTTGGTCTTTTCAAACGGTTCCTGTTGGTTATTTGGTGCCGCTCAGCTCTGCCCCAACAAAGAGTCCTGTTTTCTTGCCCCCCTGTCTAGTTTTCCTCAGAGTAGTATCTTAGTTGCTGGCTTTACTTTATTCCTGCCACACACCCCACACTTACCGCTTTGGTCTCTTCCAACTCTTCCTGCTGGTTAGTTGGTCCTGTTCAGATAGCCCCCCCAAAAGCGTCCTGCTTTCTTACCCCCTAGGTCAAGTTGTCCCCAGAGTATTGTCTCAGTTCGTAGATCCCCTTTTATTGCTTCTACTTCCCTCTGGGGTCTGTTCCAACTGTTCTTGCCGGAAAGTTGTTCCTGCTCAGATAGGCCGCAAAAAGGAGTCCTGTTTACTTGCCCCCATGTCAAGTTGTTCTCAGTGTACGGTTTCAGTTGTTAGCCCTCCTTTTATTCCTGCCCCTCCCCCTCTTCCCGCTTTGGCCTCTTCCATCTGTTACTGCTGGTTCGTTGGTTCTGCTCAGATAGTCCCCAAAAAAGAGTCCCTTGTTCTTGCCCCCTAGGTCGAGATGACCTCAGAGTAGGGTCTCAGTTGGTAGCCCACCTTTAATTCCTCCCCACCCTCCTCTTCCCACTTTGGTCTCCTCGATTTCTTCCTGTTGGTGACTTGGTCCTGGCTAGGTCCAGACCCCAACAGAGACTCCTGTTTTCATGCTCCCATGTCAAGTTTTCCTCAAAGTAGGCTTTCATATGGCAGCCTCTCTTTTATTCCTGCCATTCCCCCCCCACACGTTCCCTGCTTTGGTCTCTTCCAGTTGTTCCTGCTCAGTAGTTGTTCCTGCTTAGATAAGCCCCAAGAAAAGTCCTGCTTCCTTGGCCCCAGTTCAGATGTTCTTCAGAGTTCCGTCTCAGTCGGTAGCCCCCCTTTTATTCCCGTTTTGGTCTCTTCCAACTGTTCTTGCTAGTTGGTTAGTCCTGCTGAGGTAGACCCTAACGACTCCTGTATACTTTCCCGCAGGTCAAGTTGTCCTCAGAGTAGGATTTCAATTGGTAGCCTGCATTATATTACCACTGCCCCCGCCTCACACTTCTTGATTGGGTGTCTTCCATTTTCCCTCTGCTTAGGTAGTCCCGCTCACATAGGTCCCAGCAAAACTTCCTGTTTTCCTGCACCCAGGTCAAATTGTCCTCAGAGTAGGGATTCCGTAGATAGCCCCAATTTTATTCCAGGGACCTCCACTTCCAGCCTTGGTCTTTTCCAACCATTCCTGCTGGTTACTTGATTCCTGCTCAGATAGGATGGAACAAACTCCTTTTTCTGGCCCCCTTGGTCAAGTTGTCCTCAGAGTAGGGTCTCGCTTGTTAAACTCCCCTTTTATTCCTGCCACCCCACGGCTTCCTGCTTTGGTCTCTTCCAACTGTTCCTGCTGGTTAGTTGGTCTTGCTCAGATAATTCCCTGCAAAGTATCCTGTTTTCTTGCCCAGTAGGTCAAGATGGCCTCAGAATAGGATCTCAGGTGTTGGCCCTGCTCTTATTCTTGCCCCCTCCCCCACACTTTCTGCTCTGGTCTGTTTCCACTGTTCCTACTGGTTAGTTGGTCCTGCTCAGATAGGCCCCACCAAGATTCCTGTTTGGTTTTTTTTTTTTACAGCCTACAACAGGTTGTCCCCAGAATACCATCTCAGTTGGCAGCCTCCCTTTTTATTCCTGCCGCCCTTCACCACAGTTCCAGCTTTGGTCTCTTCCATCTGTTCCTGCTGATTAGTTGGTCCTGCTCAGATAGGTCCCAACAGAAAGTCACATTTTCTTGCCCTGGGGTCAAGTTGTCCTCACAGTTGGGTTTCAGTTTGTTGTCCCCCCTTTTATTCTTGCCCCCACATACTGCCCGCATTGGTCTCCTCCAACAGCTCCTATTGTTGTTCACAGGGTCTTGCTCAGATAGGCCCCAACAAAAAATCCTATTTTCATGCCCTTAGGTCAAGTTGAGCTCAGAGCAGGGTTTCAGTTGGCAGCCCCCTTTGAATTCCTACCATACCCCCTACCCTCAATTCCAGCTTTGGTCTCTTCCAGCTATTCCTTCCGGCTGGTTAGTCCTGCTCCAGGTAGGCCTCAATAAAGAGTTCTATGTGCTTGTGCCCAGGTCAAGTTGTCCCCAGAGTAGGGTTTCATTTGGCAGCCCCATTTTATTCCTCCCACCCCCCAACGCTTTTCCAGGTGTAGTCTCTTCCAACTGTTCCTGCCGGTTCCTTTCTCCTGCTCAGATAGGCCCTACCAAATAGTCGTGTTTCCTTGCCCCCTGGTCAAGTTTTGCTCACAGCTGGCTTTCAGTTGGTAGCCCCGCTGTTATTCCTGCCCCCCTCACATTACCTGCTTTGGTCTCTTCCAACAACTCCTAGTGTTCTATTGGTCGTGTTCAGATTTGCCCCCACAAAAAGAGTCCTCTTTTCTTGCCTGAGGTCAAATGGTCCTCAGAGTACTGTCTCAGATCGTAGCCCCCCATTTCTCCCTGCCCCTTCCCCTCTTCTCGATTCGTTGTCTGCCACCTGTTCCTGCTGATTAGGTAGTCCCGCTGAGATAGGCCTGAACAAAAATTCCTATTTTCCTGCACCCGAGTCAGATTGTCCTCAGAGTAGGTTTTCAGTTGGTGGCCCTCCTTTTATCCCTGATCACCACATCCCACTTTGGTCTCTTCCAACTGTTCCTGCTGGTTAGTTGGTCCTGGTCACATCGGCCCCACCAAGATTCCTGCTTTTTCTTTTCCGAGGACAAGTTTTCCCCAGAGTACGGTCTCGTTTGGTAGCCCCCCATTATTCCTGCCACCCACCAGAATTCCCAATTTCATCTCTTCCAACTGTTCCTGCTGCTTAGTTGGTCCTGCTCAGATTGACCCCAACAAGGGGTCCTAGTTTCATATCCCTATGTCAAGTTGAGCTCATAGTAGGTTTTCAAATGGTAGCTCCCTTTGAATTCTTACCATGTCCCCACAGTAAATTCTAGCTTTGGCCTTTTCCAACTGTTCCCTCTCGTTGATTAGTCCTGCTCAGGTTGGCCCCATAAAGAGTTCTTTGTGCTTGTGCCCAGGTCACGTTGTCCCCAGAGTAGTGTTTCACTTGGTAGCCCCATGTTATTCCTCCTCCCCCACTGCCAGGTTTAGTCTGATCCAACTGTTCCTGCTAGTTCGATTCTCCTCCTCAGATAGGCCCTAAGAAAAGTCGACTTTTCTTGACCCTTGGTCAATTTTGCTCACAGTTGGCTCTCAGCCTGTAGCCCCACTATTAATTCCTGGCCCCCTCATATTTCCCTCTTTGTTGTCTTCCAACTGCTCCCATGTTCAGTTTGTCCTGTTCACATTGGCCCCAAGAAAGAGTCCTCTTTTCTTCACCAAGGTCAAATCGTCCTCAGAGTATGGTCTCAGTTGGTAGCCCCATTTTCTCCCTGCCCTTCCCCTCATTTTGATTTGTTGTCTTCCACCTGTTCCTCCTGTTTAGGTAGTCTGTCTCAGATAGGCCCAAACAAAAATTCGTATTTTCCAGCACCCAGGTCAAGTCGTCCTCAGAGTAGGGTTTCAGTTGGTAGTCCCCTTTTTATCCCTGACCTCCACTTGCTGCTTTGGTCTCTTCCAGCTGTTCCTGCTGGTCCCTTGGTCCTGCTCATATAGGCCTGAACAAACTCCTCTTCCTGCCACCTAGATCAAGATGTCCTCACAGAAGCGTCTCAGTTGTTAGCCCCACTTTGAATACTGCCCCAGCAAGACTTTCCCCTTTGGTCTCTTCGAACTTTTCGTACCGGTTAGTTGTCCTGCTCATAATTCCTTGCAAAGTGTCCTGTTTCCTTGCCCCCATTGTCAAGTTGTCCTCAGTGTAGGGTCTCAGTTGTTAGCTCTCCTATTACTGCTGCCCCACCCCACACACACACTTTCTGCTTTGGTGTGTTTCAGCTGTTCGTATTACTGGTTAGTTGGTCCTTCTCAGATAGGCCCCATCAACATCCCTGTATTTTACCCCCTATTACAAGTTGTCCCCAGAGTAGAGTCTCTGTGTTGGTAGCGTCTCTTTTTATTCCCGGTGCTCCCCACCACAGTTCCAGCTTTGGTGTTTCTTGCCTCCTGGTCAAGTTGTGCTCACGGTTGGCTTTCAGCTGGTAGCCCTGCTGTTATTCACATTCCCGCTTTGGTCTCTTCCAACTGCTCCTAGTGTTCAGTTGGTCCCGCTCAGTCTGGCCCCAACAAGGAGTCCTCTTTTCTTGCCCCAGGTCAAATTGTGCTCAAAGTAGGGTCTCAGTTGGTAGCCTCCCTTTTATTCCTGTCCCTCCCCTTCTTCTTGATTTGTTGTCTTCCACCTGTTCCTGCTGTTTAGGTAGTCCAGCTTAGATAAACCCCAACAAAAATTCCTGTTTTCCTGAACCCAAGTCAAATCGTCCTCAGTGTAGGGCTTCAGTTGGTAACTCCCCTTTTATCCCTGCTTCCCCACTTCCCACTTTGTTCTCTTCCAACTATTGCTGCTTGTTACTTGGCCTTGTTCAGATAGGCCCGAACACACTCCTATGTTCTGCCCCCTAGGCCAAGTTGTCCTCACAGAAGGGTCTCAGTCGTTAGCCCCCCTTTTATTTCTGCCCCACCAAGACTTCCCACTTCGGTCTCTTTACCTGCTGGCTAGTTGGTCCTGCTCAGATAATTCCCTGCAAAGTGTTCTGATTTCTTGCCCCCTAGGTCAAGTTGTCCTCAGAGTAGAGTCTCAGTTTCTAGCCCTCCTCTTACTCCTGCCCCCAATACACTTTCTGCTTCGGTCTGTTTCAACTGTCCCTACTGGTTAGTTGGTCCTGCTCAGATAGGCCCAACCAAGATTCCTTTTTTTTTATGCCTTAGAACAATTGTCCCCAGAGTAGGGTCTCATTTGGTAGCCTCCCTTCTTATTCATGCTGTCCCCCACCATAGCTACAGCTTTGGTCTCTTCCATCTTCTCTTCCTGGTTAGTTAGTCCTGCTCTGATAGATCCCGACAAAAAATCACGTTTTCCTTTCCCTCGGATCAAGTTGTCCTCACAGTGTGTTTCAGTTGGTAGCCCCCCTTTTATTGCTGCCCCCCCACACTTCCCCCATTGGTCTCCTCCGACTGCTTCTATTGTCCAGTTGGTCCTGCTCAGATAAGCCCCAACAAAGAGTCCTCTTTTCTTGCCCCCAGGTCAAGCTGTCCTTATAATAGGGTCTCAGTTGTAGACCCTCTTTTATCTCCCCCACGCACTTCCCCTTTAGTGTCTTCCAAATGTTCCTGCCGATTACTTGGCCCTGCTCAGATAATCCCGAACAAACTCCTGTTTTTGCTCCCCAGGTCAAACTGTCCTCCTAGTAGAGTCTCAGTTGTTATCCCCCCCTTTTATTCCTGCACCCCACAGACTTCCCACATTGGTCTCCTCCAACTGCTCCTATTGTTCACTTGGTCCTGCTCAGATAGGCCCCAACAAAGACTCCTGTTTTCTTGTCCCTGGGTAAAGTTGTCCTCATAATAAGGTCTCAGTTTGTAACCTCCCTTTTATTCTTGCCCCCCCCCCACTTCCGCTCTGGTCTCTTCCTACTTCTCCTTCTGGTTAGTTGGTTCTGGTAAGAGAGGCCCTAGCAAAGAGTCCTGTTTTATTGTCCTTCGTCAAGTTGTCCTCAGAATAGGGTCTCAGTTGGTGCACCCAACATTTATTGCTGCCCCCTCTTCCCGGTTTGATCTGCTCCAACTGTTCCTGCTGGTTAGTT
This sequence comes from Paguma larvata, assembly GCA_030068075.1. Taxonomy (NCBI): domain Eukaryota; kingdom Metazoa; phylum Chordata; class Mammalia; order Carnivora; family Viverridae; genus Paguma; species Paguma larvata. The sequence goes on along the minus strand of CM057830.1, from coordinate 117,744,600 downwards.
GGTCCTGCTCAGATTGGCCCCAACAAGGAATCGTATTTTCTCGCCCCATAGTTCAAATTGTCCTTTGAGTGAGATCTTCACTTGGTAGCTTCCCCTCTTATTTTTGTCCCCCCCCTTACTTTCTGCTTTGGTCTCTTCCAACTGTTCCCCCTAGTTAGTTGTTCCTGCTCAGAAAACTACCTCCAACAAAGTCCTGTTTTCCCGCGCCCAGGTCAAGTTGTCCTCAGAGTTGGGTCTCAGTTGGTAGCCACCCTTTTTTTCCTGCCCCCCCCTCAGTACCCGCTTTGGACTCTTCCAAGTGTTCCCGCTGGTTATTTGTTCCTGCCCATATAGGCCTGAACCAAGAGTCCTGTTTTCTTTCTCCCTAGGTCACATTTTCCTCAGAGTAGGGTCTCATTTGATTGCCTCCACTTTATTCCTGTCCCCCTAATTCCCACTTTGGCCTCTATCAACTGTTCCTGCTAGTTAGTTGGTCCAGCTCAGAAAGGGCCCAATAAAGAGTCCTGTTTTCTTGCCTCCTAGTTCAAGTTGTCCTCAGAATAGTATCTCAGTTGCTAGCCCCACTTTTATTCCTGCCCCCCACACATGTCTGCTTTGGTCTCTTCCAAGTGTTCCTGCTGGTTAGTTGGTCCTGCTCAATAAGACCCAAAAGAGAGGTCTGTTTTCTTGCTCCCTAAGTCCAGTTGTCCTCACAGTAGGGTCTCAGTTGGTAAGCCCCTTTTCATTGCTTTCCTGCCCCCACACTTCTGCCTTTGGTCTGTTCCAACTGTATCTGCTGGTTAGTTAGTCCTGCTCGGGCCCCCAGAAAGAGTCCTATTTTCTTGCCCCACCAAGGTCAAGTTGTCTGCAGAGTAGGGTCTCAGTTTGTAGCCTCCCCATTGATTCCTGCCCCCCCCCTACACTTCCTACTTTGGTCTCTTCTAAATCTTCATGATGGTTAGTTACCCCTGCTCACATAGGAGGCAACAAAGAGTCCTCTTTTCTTACCCCTAGGTCAACTTTTACTCAGAGTAGGGTTTTAGTTTGTAGCCCCCCTTTTGTTTCCTTTCCCCATACTTCCTACTTTGATCTCTTCTGACACTTCCTGCTGCTTAGTTGGTCCTGCTGAGATAGGCCCAAAGAGTCCTATTTCTTGCCCTCAATGTCAAGTTGTCCCCAGAGTAGGGTCTCAGTTGGTAGCCCCCCTTTTATTCTTGCCACCCACACTTACTGCTGTGGTCTCTTCCAACTTTTCCTGCTGGTAAGTTGTTCCTGCTCAGATAGGCCCCAACCAAGAGTCCTGTATTCTTGCCCCCATGTCAAGTTGTCCTTAGAGTAAGTTTTCAGTTGCTAGCCCCCTTTTATTCCTGTCACCCCACCCATACATTTCCTGCTTTGGTCTCTTGCAACTGTTCCTGCTGTTTAGCTGGTCCACCTCAGTTAGGCCCCAGGAAAAAGTCCTGTTTTCTTGCCCTCTGTGTCAAGTTGTGCCCAGGGTAGGGCTGTTCTGGAGCACTGTGCGAGCATTCCTCTTGTTCCGCAGCCTCAGCGTTACCCACAGCACCAGCATTAGGAGTGAAAGGCCACTCCCCCTGCTGTGCTTGAGAATCTCTTGTTGAGCTCAGCTTGTCCCCAGAGTTCATCCCTCTCCAGATCACAATGGAATTGTCTTCAGTTTCCATTTGTTCCCTGTAAAAACCCTTCTCATTGCCCAAGAGGTGCTCACTTTTGGAACACTCGTGTACGCCCTTTGCAGATCACCTTTTGCAGACACTTGGATTCAGGGTCTCTCGAGGCTGCCTCTAAAGCCTTCTTTCCTTTCTTGCATATGGTGGTTTGGCCTCCTGGTTCCAAATTGGATCTCCTTTGGTACTTGCCCGTTTTTTACCTGATTTCGGGATTCAGAATATATCCTGTTGTGTTGACACAAAGCACTTTACGGATCCACCTCCATGCCTGCCCTCCTCCCCTTGCTCTAAGCGCACCCCCCCCACCCCGTGTGTCCCTCTCCTGCCATTACCTTGCCGGTAGATACGCTTTCCCGTGGGCCTAGTTTTCCTAGGGCCTGCTTTACACAGACTCACTCCCAAGGAACATTCCTACTTATTTAGCTAGATGTGACTAGACAGAGCCAATATGAAGTATCTGAAAATAGAGGAGAGTCTGGGTGTGGGGTGGGACAAAGCCCAGCAGAAAGTCATCTTCACCATACATGAGACGATGGGACTCATAATGTTCACATATTTTGGGAATATGTGTTCTCTAGGCATCCGGACAACTTTGTTCTTAGTCTTCACTCTGCACAGGGGGAAAGGGCCCCACCTGCGAGGATCCTAGCTCCTTGTGCCATCTTCATCACCAAGTAGAGTCATTTTCCCTCTCTGAGAGTCCACAGTTTGTGTCTAAAAGGGGAGCACCAAGAGGGTCTGCGACAGGGTCTCCCAAGGTGCCTTTCAGTCCAAGGGCTGGAACCCTCAATGGAGCCTCAGTTCTAGAGTCGGGATTGCTCCATGGTCTGTGAACTTCTAGACAGGTTTACCAAGTGTTCATTCTAGAAGTCAGTGTGTCCTGTACGGCCATGCCCTTGTAAGCTGCCACAAGGCTGGCGATGCAGTCTGAATGCCTGGAGGCAGCCTGACAGCAGTCTCCCACAGCCAGGGGCGGGCCTGGCGGGGTGGCCCAGAATTCAACTTGTTTCTGCCACTCTGCACCCAGAGACAGCATCGCATTCCACAGGGCCAGGGCTTGGGCCTACAAGGCTGCCTACCCCCCCTCCCGGGAGACCCAAACCCTGGGATGTCACGTCTGCTTGTGACCACGAGGCTCTGAATCAGAGGTTCCCATGACCCTGTTCTCAGGTTCCATGAATTGTCTAGAGCAGCTCACAGAACTCAGGTAAACAAGTTACCTAGTAGCTCACCTCTTGATTGTAAAAGGATATAGCTCAGGAAGAGCCAGACACAAGAGCTGCCTAGGTATCTGGACAGAGGGGCAGGGCTTCCTTACCATCAGAATACAGCCCTCCCCCACACCCCTGCAAGTTCAACAACCTGAAACTTCCCTCAAGACCTCCCTTTGGGGTTTTCCAACAGCTTCCTCACTCACTCTCCAGCCCCTCGAACCTCCCTGGCAATGGGGAGAAGAGGAATGAAAGAACCCACACTCTATCACATGGTCTGCTCGCCTGGTAATCAGGCCCCACTCTTGGGAGAGTCCCAGACTCACCTCATTGACATAATGAAATACCTTCACCTTTTAGGGATTACTTCCTCAAGCTTTAGGATTAAAAGCATTTGGGGAGGTTTGAGACAGGATCCTGGAACAAGACCAAATATATATTTTAGTTTATTTTTAATTATTTTTTTAATGTTTGTTTATTTTCGAGAGACAAAGAGAGAATACTTACTCAAACACGAAGGGGGAGGGGCAGAGAGAGACATCGGGAGACACGGAATCCAAATCAGGCTCCAGGATCTGAGCTGTCAGCACAGACCCTACACGGGGCCCTAACACACAAACTGTGAGATCATGCCTTGAGCCAAGTCGGACACTTAACTGAATGAGACGCCTAGAGGTCCCAGATAGGTCCACACGAGAGCATGCACCTCACCTTGACAACTGGCTGGCACGAGTCTGCGCCTCCTCTGCTCCGTCACCTCGGGGCTCCTGCCTCAGACCGAGGCCTCAACTCCAGAGCTCTTGCAGCCCCTGGAAGAGGGAGGGAGGGAGGGAGGGAAGGGGCACCTCAGGGAGGCCGCAGACTGCAAGCACCGCCCTGCCCCTCTCCCCAGTGCTGCCAGGAGGTTCTGGGCCAGACTCTGCTGTCCCCCACAAGTCCAAGTTCCCCCAAGTTCCCCTTCATGGCCTCTCTGCTGGCAGCTATGAGCCCTGGAAGGGCCTAGGCCCCACCCCTCTGCCGGCCTGAGGCCAAAGTCTCAGGACCAGACCACACAGCCCTGACACTGGAACACAAGGAAGCCCGGGGGCTCACATCTGGACACGCCCGCCAAAGGTCCACGGCGTCTGTCCCGCAGCAGGAGGATGGCCGCATCCCGGCTTCCACCCGTGCTGGGATGGCTGCGCCTCCCAGTCTTACCTGGACCCCCTGGGGGGGGCCTGAGAGGACTCCCTGTGTGGACCTCCGGCCACCCTTAAGCTAAGGCCTCGTCTCTAAAAGACCCCAGAAGAAAAAGTCGGGAGAAAGCAGTCCACCCACCCAGCCCGGGTCTCCCCATGGCTGACGTGAGCAGCAGGGCAGGCCTGGTCCCTAGGTAGGTGCCCCGGACTGGGAGGCATCTCCTCCTTTCTCACGTCCGCCCCGGCCCGGGCCCGGGATCCTGCCTCGGCTCACCTGGGTCCAGACTCTCACACCTGGGCCTCCTCTGGCTGAGACCCCACATCTGGAAGGGAGGAGGGGCTCAGCTTAACAGACCTGCACGGAGTTCCCAGGGCTGACCTGAGGGGCAGGCCGGGTTTCTGTGGGGTCCCCTCCTCTCTCTGGAGACTGGAGTCCACTCAGGCCTCCCATGAAATCTGCCAACATGGACCGTTGGCACCACCTGGGACTCCCCTCTGTGGCCCAGATGTGCCTTCTCACATGACCTGACACCGACCTCTCTGACCACTGTCCTCACCTCCTTCAGAATTCTGAAAGAACGGTGAGGAGACACCCACCCACGCCCTCCCCCTACACTCCAGCAAGTTGCCGAAGAGCTAAGAGTGGGGCTTGGTCCTTCGGCCCTGGCGTGGGAGTCCACTCTTTGTCCTTAAGGTGCTCGTGTGTCCTTTCCGCAGGACCTGGAACCATCCCTTCTGCTCACCTGAGGATGCATCATCCTGCAGGCCAAGGCCGCCCTCCCGCTGACTTCCACGGACAAAGTGGGATGCTTCCTCCACCTGACACTAGCCTAGCCTGGCGAGACTGACCCCTGGGGTAGGGTTTTGTTTGGCACCTCTAGGTCTGGGTGGGGGTCTGCTCAGTCCTGCCTGAGGGCCCTGAGACTCCACTCTGTGGTGACCTGAGGACACACTCCTCAGGCCAAGGCACTCACCACCCTCAGACCCTGGATGCACAAGTCAGGAAACACTTCCTCTGCTCAGTCCGGCGATGGGGGGACATCCAAGCAGGAGCCCAAAGGTGAAAAACAAAATTAAAATTAAAAACAAAATCACTGTCTGTTTTAGGCTTTCAGGTCCTCAGTGCTCACTCTGCATCCCTCCTTCACTCCGACAGGACATAGGTCCCTGCCCTCTGCTGTCCTCAGACCTTTCCCCTCTGACTGACTGTACACATCACTGACATTAGAGTACAATTTGGCGGGGGGCGGGGGGGCGCAGAGCGGGATTGGGGAGGCAGAGGCGGCGATTAAATGGAATGCCTCATCTAGTGGCTCCCATCCATGACGTGCTTCTGGGCTCCAGGGTCCCCGCAGTTCTCCCGGATGGTCCTCACCTGGAACCACTGCAGCAGGATCTGGCGCTCCCTGCTGCTGACCCGAGGATCTGCCTCTCACCCCAAGTCCCAGCCTCAGACACGTTGGGGCAAGTGCACACACTCTGCTTGTCCTCCTCCCACTCCGAGGCCTCCCGGGACTGACTCTGTCTTGGATCCAGGCTCCCTCGGGTCCTACCTCTGGGTCCTCAGGGTCAAACCCATTAGTGCCAGGCCCCTGACCCCTGCTCCCCTGCCCCGCCCGAACCACCTCTGTCAGACCCAGAGCCCCGACGCCAAGCCCGAACAACAAACCTCCCAGTGCTCACCGCAGGGGCGGCTTTCAGAGGGCTGAAACCCCCCCAGGGATCTCCTGTGGAGCCGCAGCACCTCTGCCGGGCTCTGCCTGCCGTGCCCAGGCCCGCTGACGCCCACCGAAGCCCTCACTGCCGCGAGAAGCACGGGCAAGGACTGTGGACGTCACAGCCAGCGACAAAGTCCGGGGAGTCTCGGGGCTGAGGGCAGGGGCTGACATGGGTTCCTTGGGGTCCCTCAGCCCTGTCCTCTCGTCCCCATCCGGACCCGCTGGACGGCCTGGGCCTCGGCCTCTGCGGCAGGAGGGCTGCTCCTCACGCACAACAAGCTCTCAGTCTGGCGGGGACCCAGAACAAGAGTCCCCATGTGCCTCACTTCGCCGTCGTCGCCCCAACCTGCAGCCTGCCGCGCTGCCCCCGCCCGTAGCCTAACTGATTCTCCCTTGGGTCCCAGGGCCCTCGATCATCGCTCTGGTCCTCACCTTGAAGCCCAGAAGGCTCTGGTCATTTCCAGCTACAGGCTGGAGTCGGGGCGCTACCACAGTCGCCAAGGCCCCCCAAACCCCGCCCCGCCAGTGTCTTGAGACCCGGATGCGGAAGTCCAGACACCCTGTGGAACCTCACTGCCACTAGGGGCTTCCCTAGGCTGCCACTAGGGGTCGCCTTCCTGGCTGGGGCCTCTGCTCTGGGGTCCATTCTCCCTCCAGTCCTGCCTCTGGGTCCTCAGGGTCAAACCCATTAGTGCCAGACCCCCGACCCCTGCTCCCCTGCCCCGCCCCAACCGCCTGTGTCAGACCCGGAGCCCCGAACCCCGAACAACAAACCTCCCAGGGCCCACCGCGGGCGCGGCTTTCAGAGGGCTGCCCCTGTGCTGGAGTCCAAGGTGCCTCCCTCAGTCCCCACCCCCCAGGGATCTCCCGTGGAGCCGCAGCACCTCTCTCGGCCTCTGTCTGCCGTGCCCAGGCCCGGTGCCTGCCGCCAAAGCCCTCACGGCCCCGAGAAGCACGGGCAAGGACTGTGGACGTCAGAGCAGGTGACAAAGTCCTGGGAGTCCCGGGACTGAGGGAAGGGCCTGACATGGGTTCCTTGGGGTCCCTCAGCCCTGTCCTCTCGTCCCCATCCGGACCCGCTGGACGGCCTGGGCCTCGGCCTCTGCCGCCTGAGGGCGGCTCCTCACACACAACACGCTCTCAGTCTGGGAAAGACTCAGACCGGAAGTCCCCGTGCGCCCCACTAAGTCGTCGTGGTCCCACCCTGCGGCCTCCACCCCCGCACCCTCCCCACCAGACGAATTCCCTTCTGGGTCCCAGGTCCCTCGGTCCCCTCTCGGGTCCTCACCTTGAAGCCTAGTAGGCTCTGGGCCCTTCCCACTGCCGACCCCAGGAGAGGTAGTGCTCATAAGACACCCAGCTCCCCTCACCGACCTGCCTCCAGCCAGTCTTTGAGATGGGGTTACAGAAGTCCAGACACCCCGCCGGGCTTCATTCTCACTAGGGGCTTCCCTAGGTTGCCGGTAGGGGTCGCCTTCCGGGCCTGGGACTCTGTTCTGGGGGCCAGCGTCCCCCCTTCAATGTTCCCTTGGTGGCCACCTGTACTCCGGGGATGGCCTGTGCGTGCGGCCTCTGCCGACGGAGCTCGTGTCTCTCAGACCCGGGTCCCAAGCCTCTGGGACGCGCGGCCCAGGCACGATGACGGGATGCCCGCCACTACTGGCCACCCAACTCTGGGGCTCCCCGGGCCTGCGGCAGAGACGGACTTCCTCGCTCTGTGCTGGGGTGGGCCTTGTCTCCCGAAAGCACCTCGGCTCTGCTGCCCTCTGCCCACCTGAGCGGCTGCTCCTGACAGACAGCGAGTCCCCGGTCCTCCCCAGCTCACCTATCCAACCCCCCGAACCACCTCCCATGCCCTCCACCCACCCTGTCACCCGGGCTATCTGAGGCCCGGATGCACGAATCCAGTCGAGTCCACTGCCCCCATCCCGTCCCGGGCCTGCCCAGACTGACTCTGACGTGCGGTTGAGGCTCCTTCCTCTGCATCCTCACCAGGAATGGCTCCAGGACCCAGGGCCTGCCCTCTGGGGACCTGAGGTGTCGAGGCCCCCGCCCCGTATCTCTGAGACCCAGGTGTGGAAGTCCGGCCCGACTGGTCACCACAGGCCCCCATCCCGTCCAGGGCCCTTCCCAGAAGGAGGCGACGCCCTGAACTCTGGGAGGGCCCCTCTGTGTGTCCTGGGGAACCGAGTCCCTCGGTCCTCTCTCCCCGACCCCCACCTGGATACCCAGGCATGGCCTGTGTTCCGGCCCTTTCCTGACCTGGGATCCTGTCCCTCGCGCCAAGGTCCTCAGCTCCCTCGGACCCCCGAGGAATAATTGACTGGACGCGACCAGCAGCCACCCTTTCCAGGGACCCCGGGAACATGGCAGGGGCTGATCGCCTCTCCTGGGGGCTGGGTGGGCCCCAAGGTTGGCCCTCAGGTACTGACACCTGCTCCAGGAAGAGCCTGGGCACATCCTTCTGGGGCCCGAGTCCACCACCCTTAGCCCCGCTGGGAGAAGGGCTCCGCCTGACGACCCCGCCGGGTCTCTCGGGGCTGCTCCCAGGGCTGACCTGGATTCTGGGGTGGGGCGCCAGCCGTGCTTTCTCACGGGCCTGCATGCATGCCTGGCTGCCGGGCCCTGACCCCTTCCCTCAGCAGACCCGAATCGGGCCTCCCAGACCAAGGACCCCACCTATGTCATCCCTGTCCGCCAGGCGGATGTCGGTGTACCTCACATCTGGACCCCGTGGCCAGGCGTCCCCCAGTGCCATCGGCATTGACCGGGCGATGGGACCCGGGGGTAGGGCGGCGGCTGGGGGAGTCCCCGTAGAATACGTGTCCCCCAGGAACTTCACCTTGAGTCTGGCAGGCGCAGCCTAGGGCCCCACCCTCTGCACCCTCTGAGTTGTTGTGCCTCCTACCCAGGCTCTCCCTCCTTGACTCTCCTGAGACGGAGGCAGAGAGTGCAGAGTGGCCCGAGTCCCCTCCCCGTTTCATTGTGATCAGCTGCCCAGAAGGCACGGCACTGACCAGAGACCCCTGGCCAGCTCCCCCCTGGAGCCCCACCTCCTCGGCCTCCGTTCACTTGTTCTGCGCATCTCCGGGACCCCTCCCCGCCTCCCCGAGGGGACCCCGGCTGCTAGACAGTCACCTAAGGGTGGGGCATGTCCTGCCTCTCCCAGGGTCCTCGTGCTAATACAGGGCCCTTCGGAGAGCGAGCATAGCTCAGCAAATGTCTGGCAACCAGTGAGCATGTGAGCAGGGGTCCTCTCTGCCCAGATAGACTGACTCCACCTTTCTTGGAGAGCCGAGTCAACGCAGGCACACACATACTCCCCCAGTGCCATCGGCATTGACCGGAGTCACTAGGACACACACATACCCAAAACGAAACAAAACAAACCAAAAACCAAAACCAAAGCAAAACCAGGAGAGAAGGGGTGGGAAGAAGCCAGAAAGAACAAACAGCCTCTGGCGTTTATTTTTCACTCTGCTGACCCCAGCACGCTCCCGCTGAGCTCTTCCCCATTTCCAAGACATCCCGGTGCCCAGCCCAGGCGCTGCGATTCCCTTCCGGATCCCAAACGAGGATGGAAGGGTTCCCAGCTCGTTGCACCAAATGGCAAAACTCGGACTCTTGAACCGGAGAAGAACAAAGAACTGCGGCGTGGATGCCACTCACGCGCTGAGCCTCCGAAGCTCCTGAAACTTTCTCAGACAAGGAACGACGTGGGAAAGCTTCGTCGAGGAAACGAAGATCGATTTCTGAGGCCGCACAGGCCGAGAACAAGAACCCGCGCAAAGGTGCTCTTCGCCCCACTTTCCCCCGAGCCGCCCTGGCCGTCCACTGCTCACAAGAGGCCGGTGCCCTCTCTGCTCACACACACACAGGGAAGAAGCGGCCTGGCTTCCTGCCCCACAGGGGAGGCTGCTGGACCCCAGGTGGGAAAGGGGCTGGCTGCCCCCTGGCTCAGGCTCCCTCTTCCTCATCGCTGGCAGCCTCTTCACACAGGGACGGGGACAAGGAGGCCCCGGGCCGCCCGCCTGCCATTGACCTTGAAGATATGCTGCAGCACTTGCTCGCCGCTCGTTTCCGCGTGGGCCCTGGGACCCCACGGGAACTGCGGCCAGTCTTTGAGATGGGGTTACAGAAGTCCAGACACCCCCTGGGGCCTCATTCCCACTAGAGGCTTCCCTGGGCTGCCACTAGAGGTCGCCTTCCGGGCCAAGGGCCTCTGTCCCCGGGAGGAGCATCCCTCCCTCACTACTCCCTTGGTGGCCACCTGCACTGTGGAGATGGGCTGTGCACGTGCTCGCTGCCGAAGGGAGCTCGTGCCCCTCGGACCGGGGTCCTGAAATCTCTGGGAGGCATTGCCCAGGCACAGTGATGGTATGCCCGCCACCTCTGGCCACCGGATGCAGGGGCTCCCCGGGCCTGCAGCAAGAACTGACTTCCTCGCCCTGGGCTGGGGTGGGCCTTGTCTCCTGACGGCACCTGGGCCCTCCTCCCCTCTGGCCACCTGAGCCACCGCTCCCGACAGACAGCGGGTTCCCCATCCTCCCCAGCTACCAGTCCGACCCCCGAATCAGCCCCCACCCTTGCTCCCCACTCTGCAGCCCCGGCTAACAACTGAAACCCAGATGCCCGAGTCCAGTCTTGCCCAGTGTCCCCTTTCTGCCCAGGGGCCTGCCCGGACTGACTGTTGTGGGTTCCAGGCTCCTTCCGTCTTCCCTACGCATCCTCACCTGGAATCTCCGCAGGACAGGGGCCCTGCACTCTTTGGACCTGAGGTGTCCCATCCTCCCCCAACCCTCCCACAGAGTCCCCATCCCGCCCACGGCTCTTTCTTTGCGGAAGGACACTAGGGCCCGAACTCTGGCAGGTCGATTCTGTGGGTCCTGGAGACCTGAGTCCCTCGGTCCTCCCTCAGGGTGTTTACTTACCTTCGTATGGCAGGATCTGGGAGTCCTCCCCGTGCTGACTTGAGGATTCACACCTCAGGCGAAGCCAGACCTTCCCAATCCCAAGTGAGAAAAACACTGCTTTTGCCCAGAGTGTCACAGGGCTTCCCATAGCTGACAGCTAGGTTGGGTTTTTATTGCTGGCGGGGGTCCCCTCTCTTCTGGAGTCGAGGGCCCCCTCGATCCCCCCTCAGGACCCTCCCCTTGATTACGGACAGGACCTGGGCCCTCCCTTCTGCTCACCGGAGTCCAGCGCCTTTCCCATCACAGATTTCCTCTCCTTGAGATCTCCCCTCCCTCAGAAAGAACTCGAAGGCCACCATACAGGGCTGTGTTTTCCTGGGGCCCTCCCAAGGCTAATGGCAGGTGCAGGGTGGGGCTGAGGACCCTTCTTTTCGGAGATCGAGGGTTCCTTTAGTCCTTCACCGGGATCCTTTCTTTGATTCCTGGAAGGTACTGGCATGCCTTTCTCTGCTGCTCTGAAGTCGTCCCCTTCATCCAAGTCTCGCTTTCCTGAGACCTGCACCTCTCTTCCCCAGGAAGAAGTCAGGGGCCTCCACATCTTTCTGATGCGGGGCCTCTAGGGGATGACCACAGGGACAGGGTGAAGCTGGGATTGCTCGCCTGAGGTTTGGGAGGTTCCTTCAGTGCTCCTTGGAGATCCTCACCTTGGCTTCTGGCATGGCCTTAGACTCCTCCCTCTGCTGACCTGAGTCCTTCCCCTTCTGGCCTAAGAGGCTTTCATTGCTCTTAGACCCCCAAGGCAGCAATGAAGGGCGGGGGGGGGGGACTGTCAGCCCGACAGTTCTGCCGGGGTCTCCCAAGCCTGTCTTCAGGGTTGAGACTGGATTCTCTGGGCCCTCTGGAGAGGGTGGACCCCCTCAGTCTATAGTCGTGACTGTCCTCAGCTTCTGGCTCCTCGATTAGATGCTGCCTGGGAAATGCGCCTTCCCCGTTAGATCCAAGTTTTTGCTCAGCCAGAATCCTTGCAGAGAATGCCTCAGGGCCCCACAGTAGTTGTTAATGGCCAGCGGCAACACCTATGAGTTGCGGTGGAAGGCCAGAGAAGCACCATTTCCCGTCATGTTTCTTCTCCACCCAGCCGGGCTCGTTTTGTTGAAAAAAGATTTATTTTCCACATGGAAGAAGGTGAGCGGCAGGATTCGGGGGATCCTGCTGTTACGAGGTTATCTAACATTGTATCATTGAGTGCAGTGCTTTTCATTTCCTTAACCCTCACCTCTAGTTAAAAAAATACGTATCGTATGTGTCTACCAAGCATCTCCTTAGAATATGCATGGCATTTCATTGAAGAGTGTCTGCACTTACTGCGTGTGGATCACTCTGAAACTTCCTACTGTATTTCCAATTCATTGTTGTTGTAGTAGTAGTAGTTGTTGTTGTTGTTGTTGTTTTCTCCTCCCTATCATGCTGTGGACTCAGCCAGAGACTTATGTCAGGCACGTATGCCCCTTAGACGTGACATGCCCGATTTCTGTGCCTTTAAAGCTCCGGGCACGGCTGGAGGTACTCCGCCACGGAGCCACCCCACAGGAAACAGGCTGTAGGAATTCCTGCATGCCACCCTCGCCGTCAGGTCCCTGAGCTGCCGCCATCGGTCCCCTCGGGGCTGTGATGTGTCTCTTTCGGGAAAGGAGCAGCCCAGCTGCACGCCGGCCATGTTGGGATTGGGGGTGTCCTCTCCTGGGGCGCAGACAGCAGCCCCCGCATCCGCTGCTACCCACGCCACCCAGTGTGTCGCGACCCTGGCCTCGGTCTGCATAGTTTAGGGTTTTGTCCTCTTGTCTCCCCACTGCTCCCCTTCACTCCCCAGCGCCCGTATTCACTTGCACTTCTCTTCCCTTGGGAGTCCCCAGCCAAGAGTCCCCTTTCAGTGTGCTTGTGCCTCCTGTAGAGCTGACTGGACAAACCTCGTGGTGAGTCTGCCAGGGCTTGGTAAATACCAATGGCAGCCATGTGACTGTGCGACAATGCGTTTGAAGAGCAGTTATTTGCCAAGAGCTGCTGGCAGGGGTCTCAGCCATGGCCTTGCTCCTCTGAGAAGCCCCCGTTCCCCAGCAAAGCCTGCTCTGAACTCCAGCCTCCTTGGCAGGGTTCTGACCTGCAGTCTTGCTGCCACCTACCTGCCCTCCTCTATGGCGCTTATCGCTGGCAGCTGCCCTAGGACCTTCGCGAGCAAATAATCGGCCTCTCTGCCTGTCCTCAGTCGCGGAGCAGGGGCTTAGCACAAGGATAGGGCTGGGCTGGTTTGGGGATGCAGAGTGCGACACCAAGGGCCATCCACAAGACATCATGAGGGGGCAAACCCACACTTCCCAGGTGCCCAGACAGAGGACCTGTCCAAAGTTTCCCCCCGTCGCTTCCCCCTTCCCCATGGGGATTCAGTGAGAGTCCACAGGCCCCGTGTGTGTGTGTGTGTGTGTGTGTGTGTGTGTGTCTGTGTCTGTGTGTGTCTGTGTGTGTGTGTGTGTGTGTGTGTGTGTTGAACCGCTGGCCTGCTGTGTGCCTGACATCCAGCCTGCCCAGGGAGTCAGCCTGCAGGAGAACATTGGTCGACCCAGCCAGCTGGGATAGAAGGGGACCGGGCTGGGCAGCGCAATGGGAGAGCAGGGACCATGCTTGAACATGGGAGCAGTCTTCAGTTGACCAAGCTCCTACAACCACGTGCAAGTGGGGTCTTCTCCATCTTTACACTTCCCGTCCTAGCCCCCGCGTGGCGTCCAGAGCCATGGAATCCATTTAGGACCAAAGTGTCTGAATGTACCAGGATTCTCTCTTTCACAGGCCTGCTCTTCAGAAGCCTGCCCTCCACCCCATCACATTGCGGCCACTATGAACGTTGAATTGGACAAGCCACCGACTTACCGGTACGGGGGTACACATCCAACCGTGGTCCGGATATACACTGATGCTTCTGGGACACCGTAACATGTATCCACTCCGAAGCCACACGGATGTGCTTTCTGGCTTCTTTGGGGTCGTGCTTTTTCAGTCCTGAGCCATTTCGTGCCTTTCTATAAGAAATGTGGAGAGTCTGTAGTACGGTGGCCCTGGACTGTGGTGGCAAGTCAAAGTCGGCTAGGGGAGATGATGAGGGTGTCATCCTGTGGATGACTCAGAGTCTTCTTCAATGTCTGGGTCACTCGTGGGTCTGTGCGCGCGGGCCAGTGGAGCTTTGGGCCTCTGCTCACGGAGGGACACTGACTGAGGGGTCTGAGGCGGGCAGCGGATTGGCAGCAGGGGCTTTTGCACTTGCTGGAGAGAGGACAAGAGGGACCCCTGGATATTCCGACTTTCATTTCCATGAGAGCACCAGTAGAGTACAGGGCTGGGCCTCCAGCGAAGCTGAGGGATTCCAGGTAACATCCACCTTGTGAAGATTGGTGATGCGAGGCTTTGGGATCGTCCGATTCTTCCCTTATGTTCCCACAGACAGGCTGGCAAGCTCCCCTCGGCGCCCTGGCTTGTCAGAGCAAAAGATTACATTGCCAATTGGTTTGTGTATTAGCGTTCTGTTCCTCGGGCGGGACAGCCCTCACAACCTGGTCCCATCTGGGGAACTGTGAGCCTGAAGAGCAGTGGTTGCGCTCTGGGACTCCCTGGGACCTCACCAAAGCAGTACCTGCCCTCTATCAGAGCAGCCTGCCTGGTCTCTGTCTGTGAAGTTTCTGAAAGGGCAACGGTAGCTGTCGTTCAAGTGTCTTAACTGACCAACAATCTCACTCTAATGCCTGTGTGTGGGGAGGTCACCGGTAATTCAGATGGTGCTGGCCAATCTGCCCACCGGCAAGTGCCTCTTTTATGCAGAGTGGGGGCTGCACTTTCGGCAGGGCCCCAAGCTGCCTCTTTGCTCCCAGACCTCTACCAAATGGGCAGCTCGGGGCACATCACACAAGCTTCTCTATGCCTCAGTGTTCTCTTCTGTATTTACGTGTTCGTTGAGAACCTCCTCTGGGGTAGACACCGGACCCTATCCAGAGGACAGACAAGGGAGCTGGACCAACAACTCTGGGACGGGGTTCTGGTGCTTCAGCAGCTGACAAACCTGATTCGGGTTACTCATCCTTAAAACCAGCTCATGTAATAATACCCATTCTCCAGCGGGTTTAGGAAGCCTAATTACCGCTTGTGAAATGTTTTCAGTTTCTCCAAAGAAAGGTGATGCATCGTGGTAAGGTATGGCTCTCATAATAATTGTGAACTTCTCGAGCTGCCCCCGGGGCTAACCCATATAAAATTGCCATTCATGAAACTTTGCTATTGGAACAAAGTACAACTATTCTCCCTGATGATACTAGACTAATGTCTAAGGTATGGCCGTGCTCATGGAAAAGTCTTAAATCAGCCGGAAGTGAAGAAGGTAGACTAGGTCACCGGCTGTGAACTTGTCCAGCTCTCCAATTCCAAAAGTAAATAGACTCTTTGAGGAGGCGAGCATCGGAAAGAGAGCCAGAGAGCAACGGCATTCTTTGAGCACCTGGTGTGAACCAAGCACGGTGTTATGCACGCTATCTCGCCCGAGTTTAGGGAGTCGGTTTTATCATCTCCATTTTGCAGACGAGAAAAATCGAGGCGCAAAGACGTCGACTTGCCCGAGGAAGATGAACCTGGCAGTTATAAATAGGATGACCTGGAGTGGGGGGTGAGGCCAGGTGTGAAGTGACCGCAAAGTCTAGGCAAGGGCCCAGTGTCTGGACTAGGTTGGCAAACGGGAATATGACTACCAGATTTCCGGGTTGGCATGCTCCCGTGAGTAGGTCTGCTGCCAATGGAGAGAGAGGGCAACCCAGGAGGGGAAGGCATTTGGGAGGAAAGGTGACAGGTGGATCAAGTTTGGCACTGCCGGCACGTGTCCATATGCTGGCCTGGGCCTTAGGAGAGAAGTTGAGACGCAGACTTGGGAGATCTAAACAGGTGAAGCCTGGGCTGAGATCGCCAAAATGCAATGTGTCACCCATGCCCACTACCCCCCCTCCCCCACTCCGAGGCTCAGGGGAAATCTCCAGAAGGCAGCGAGGGCCAAGGTGATAGGTGTCTGCGAAGACCTCCCCGCGGGACCCCTGGGTGGCGCGCTCCTTTCCCGCAGGCCGGCACCGGATAGGCTTCTCTCTTTGGCTCTCCGCCGCGTCTCTCGGGCTCCCCGACTCTCCCAGACTCCACTTCTCCTTTCGTCTCCTGGGGTTGTCGCCTGAGCGCCCAGTGCCGTGGCCTCTGGGCGCGGCCAGCCAGGAGAGCGACGTTTCATGCTACTTGCTGTATTTCCCAGGCGGACGGGGCGGGGCTTGGGCGCATGCGCCGCCGTCGTACGGAAGCCCGGAAGGAGGGGCGGGGGTCCGCGGTTCTGGTTTCTGCGGGCGGCTGCGGTGGCGGCGGCGGCGTGTAAGCGGCTCCGGTGGCACCATGAGCCCTCTGTAACGCACCGGCTGCGTGGCCCGGGGGGAGGGGGGTGGAGGAGGCCGCCGCGACGAAGTTCTCCGCCATGAACCTGAGGGGCCTCTTCCAGGACTTCAATCCGAGGTGAGGCTCTGTCAGGGAGTCGCGGTCGGCGTGAGGCTGAGGAGGGTGGCAGGGCACTTCCCAGCGGTGCGAGGGGCTCTCTGGGCAGCGCCTCCCGCTCCAGCGCCCAGTGCCTTGAATCCCTGGCTCCGCTGGAGCTGAATTCCTCTTGGCCGGCCCACCCTCGCTGCTGATCCAACGCCCCTCATATCCCCTCTTCCTGCACCCTGCTGCTTGGCTTCAGTTCCCAGTGTTGGGGCCATTTCGCTTGACCCAACACCCCTAACCCCCCACCCCCACCCAGCTGTTTCCTCCAGTTCCTCTGAGCCCTTGAGGTTTTCCTTGGACATATCCCATCCCTCGCTTGTTTGCTGCTTTGTTGAGGGATATCTATCTGAAACGAAGTTGAATCCTTGGAGTCGGTGTCAGGGTATGGCAATACCTTACATAATGCCTCTAGGGGTGAACCTGATGGTTTTCCATATGCGGTTTCTCATGGGTCTTCACTCTAAGTTTATCTGCAGGAAGTAGGTATTATCATCCTGCTTCCTACCTGGGGAATATACCCTGGACAGTGTGGAGAGAACACTGACTAAGGAATCAAGTGCCTGTCCTTGCACTTGCCCAAGTGTTCTGTAACTCTGCTTCCTCCCCTGGGCCTTGAGCTCCCTGAAGCAGAGACCCATCTCCTGCTCTTCTCACTATCCCCAGCACCTCCCACCACATCTGAAAAATAGCAGGCCCTTATAAAATGTTTGTGGAACTAAACTGAGCCAAAAGACCTGGATTGAGGACCAGGCCCCATGTAACTGGGTTACATATTCTCTGCTCATCTGACAAGGAGTGACCTAATTGATCTTTTAAGTCTACTGGTCTGTGAAGGGAGTACCTGTTTCCCTTATTTGCTGGTGGGAAGCCATGCCCTCAATCAACCTTTTGTATTCTAGGTCCTTCAGATGCTGGAAGGTCCCAGCTTAGGGCTGAATAAGGGGCATATAAATATATGATTGACAACACTGTGCAGCATTGTACTGTGGGAGCCCAGTGGAGGCCACTGCCTGGGCTGCTTGTGGGGGATGAAGGGAAGCTCTGGGAGAGAGAGAGACTGAGAGAGAGTGTTGGGAGTGCAGTCTCCCTAGGGACAGTGACATTTTAAGGTAAGAGCCATCGTGACTTTGTAGGTGCTCTTATTCTTTGGGCACTACTGGAGTTCATATTCTGTCTGGAGTGCCAGTGTTCCAATCACAGTGCAGTCATTTTTGTTGGCCTTAGAGGCACTCTGCATAGAGGAGCTTGTTGAGAGTAGGTAAGGGAGAAGTGACTGCGGTGCCTTCCGCTGCCTCTCCTAGGGGTGAGGATTCGTCCACAGCATAGCAGCGTTGGCCCTGGAGTTGGACAGGCTTTGTGTGTCTACATTGTTGGGCAAGAGTGATAAGAAAGATAAGTAAAACCTGAATTGTTTTGTATCCTTGGACCACTCACTTATCTGTTTTATCTGTAGAATTGAGTATAATCTCAGCAAGATGGGAGGCTAAATTAATGACCGATTGCTAAGTGCTTTACAAATAGAAAGTTCCAGGACTATTTTGCAGGGTGACAGATAAGTCAGAACTCAAGAACTGCCTCGAGTGTTCTAACTGGTGAATAGAGTTGCCAAAGCACAGCAGTGCTGCACAGATGAAATCGTTAACAATTTTTTTCCTGTAGCTTCTCTCCTCCCACTAAAAAATTGTTATATGAAAATCACAATGAAATATTAGGTATCTAAACAGATTAATGGTAATCAACATATTTATCAACACTTTAATTCTCTGGGATTGAAATGCATCTCTAAGTTTAAAGACCTTTTATAGGGTGCAATTTTCCAGATGCAGTGTTGATTTAGTGGGAGTAGGCAGTGTTACCTCACAGTGGTGATTGCTAATAGAGTGGCCAGGTAATATTGGTAAGTCTAATTTTTTAGCTAGTGACGTGTCATGTCTCATGGGCACACCTGGGTTTTGACATTGTTCTTTAGTCTTGTTCCATGCTGAGGAGGGCCTTCTAGAGAGCTGAAGTGCAAACCAAGGGGTGTAGATAGCAGGATACCTTGTGCCAAGGCCTCTAACCTTGATGCCTCTGCCTTTCTCCCTGCCTTTAATTCAGAGCCAGTTCAACATCTCCCTCCTACCCCAGAATCTTGGCACATACTGTTCTCTTTGCCAGGAATGCTCACCTCTCTTCTCCTGACCAAGTTAACTCTTACTTATCCCTGAGGTCTCAGGTCACTTGTTACTTGCTAAGGGAAGCTTTTCTGAGTTTCCTGAGTCTGCTGATTCCTGTTTATACAATCCTTGTAGCATGCATAACTCTTCCATCATAGCACTTACTTGTACCCTGATACTTGTGTGCTTATTTGATTAATCCTTGTCTCCCCTACTAAATTATAAGCTCCATGGGGCCAGGGCCAGGATTGTTCATCGTGGTACGCTGCATACCTGGAATAGTACCTGACTCAGTAAATATTTGTGGAATGAATGGATGGATGAATGAATGAATAAATTACTCTCCAGAGCCTAAAGGAAAAATACGAAATGACTTCTTGCAATCACTGCTTTCCTGATGGTCTGTGGCCTGGTTCTCTTTCTTCTCATCCTCTTCTTTCCCTCAGAATGCAGCCATTCCATTGGAGAGACAGGAAAGATGGTGACACTAAGGCAGAATGTGGCTGCCTTTACTTTGCAGATTATGTGTATCACAAAAACAGTCCCTGTCATGGTTTTGTGACTCCCAAGGCATGGGCCATGGTTCCAGATCTCCTTTCCAACCTTTCGATCTTGGTGAGTCTGAACCCACCGCTGTATTTCCAAGGCCCTGGGAAAATGCAATAACAGAGAATGATTCACAGGGCTGCCATCTGACCCTCTGCCTATTTCCATCTGGCCCAGAATTGATTGATGATGAACCTCCTTTTAGTTACACAGGTTAAGACTTGCTGAAACAGACACACTGGACCCACAAGTCCTTCCCTGAATGCCTGAGGCTTCCTAACCTAGCAGCGATGGAGCCTTATTCATTGAAGAGGCAGCTATTAACAGTATACAGAATTGGCAGACTGATTCTGAGGTGCTTGTGGGAGGTGGGGATCTGGTGGCATTGAGCCAGAACCCCGCCCATACTATAGAGCTTTGGGATTTTCTGCTAACTTGAACTTGCTGGAGTTTATGGCTTGGAGAAAGCTCTTTGGCCCTGGTAGCCAGATAGTGCTGGAAGGCTGTGAGAGCCCTGCTAGGCCCTCTGAGTCATCCGCAGCAAACTTCTCACAGTGTGGTGCATCCCGCAGGTGTGCCCGACTGGGGTGAAGGCTGAGGGATGCTGCTCTGGGGGTTCTGTCACGTGAGCACGGAGTACTAAGGAGGCTGGTAGCGTTTAGAAAGTTCCATATGCTACAACTTCTAAAGCTACTCTGTGGTCTATGTAAGCTATCTTGTCTCTTTGAATTTAGGAAAAATGGATGCGGTTTCTGGTAATTGGTTTTTTTGTTGTTTTTTGGTTTTTTTTATAATTTATTGTCAAATTGGTTTCTATAACACACCCAGTGCTCATCTCAACAAGTGTAATTGTTAACAAAAGACAGCTACCTGGCCTTTACCAATAATTTGTAAAAGATTTCTCTTTAAAGCATTCATTCATCAAACGTCTCCTGAGTTCCTACTATGTGCCAAGAGATGTGCTACCTGCTCTAAGTACAAAAATAAATGAGATATAATTCTTCTTCATGCTAAAGCCTGACAGGAGAAGCAGAAATGGGAAGAGAAATTAAAATTCAGTACAGGAAGAGGCATTCCAGAGACAGGAACCAAATGCTTTGGGAGCACAAGGGGCAGAGCCACCAGTTCTGTCAGAGTGAGCAGGGAAGGTTCCACAGCTTAGTCTTGAAGGATGTAATTGTAGGGTTTTATCAGACCAGAGGTCAGGAAAGACAAATTGGGAGGGACAGAGGACACAAAGGCATAGGGTTCATGAGAGGGCCTGGTATGCTCAGACAGTGGTGAAAGGTCAGTGCGGTAGGAGCGCTGCAGGTGGCACATGTCATAGGATTTAAAAATACTACATGTAGTGTTATAAATTACTGCAAATAGTATTTACATATTATTGTTTTTTTTTAAAGCAGGCTCCAGATCCATTGGTAGTGAGCGTATGCTGGTACTGTTAATGAACTACTCACCCACCACTGAAATGTCAGTTTATCTTTCATTCTGTCATCTCAAGTCACCTAGAGTAAGAAAAACCTCTTGATTGTACTGAGGTTATTATTAATAATAGGTGTGAATTGTGGGGCTCCTGCCATATGTTAGGCACAGTGGGGGTCATTATCTCCCATCTGTGCAACAACCCCGCAAGTTAGATTATCAGCGTTGCTTTGCAGAGTCTTAAAGAGCTTGTGACTTCCCTAAAGTCGCACAGGCGGCAAGGGGCCAAGTCAGGGCCTGTGAGTTAGTCTCTTTCTGAAGCCTGTGCTCTTCCCTGCATGCCATGCTACCTCTTTAATTTACTGACAGTCCACCATGCCACAATGGGTCCAGTAACCTAAGGAGCCTTCTATTTATGAGTTGTGGTTAAACCAAGTAAACCTTCTATCTGAACTTACACATCCAAAGGAGTGTTCTCTCTCCAATAAGTTGCTTAGGAAAGAGAAATACACACACACACACACACACACACACACCCCTGTTCCACTGCTCATACGCATTTTTTCTCATCTGAAATTTCCTTTGGAGTCAGATTACAAATCATATAAGGAAATGCATCTCATTGCTTTATAATCATGTATCATTTTTGAACCAAAATAATGCCACCTAGTTTGATCATCTTATTCACTAAACTTGACTCTGATTGACTTTTGGCCATTTCCAAAAATCGAATTCACTCTCAGTGAAGAGTTGGCACCATTGAGGATATTCAGAAAAACAGACTGCAGGCTCTCAAGGCGATTCCAGGAGGAAATCTCCAAAGGTGGTTTGAGCAATGAAGTGGAATTAGCTCTTTGCCTCCCAGGGGGACTGTTTAAAGGAGACAAGTCTCATTTGAATGCATAATTTCTATTTTTAAAAATATCATTCCCATTACTTGATAATTACATACATATTTTTCTTGGCTGTGAGCTCTTTGAAGTCCAGGATATTGAGGCATTCAATAAATGTGCTGAATGAGCGGATGTTGAGTACAAATAGACATCTACCATTGGAGACTCTGCTATAGGGGAGAGGCAGTAGGTTGGAGAAGTTTCAGATGGTTTCTTAGAACTCCAGGAGTTAAGCTTCCCAACATTGAGCTTGGGGTTTCTAATTGCCTTGCCCGATCACAGGTTGTACCTGTACTAGAATTTAAGATGAAAACCTTGAATTGAACTCAAGATAGGTTCTTTATAACTAATGATTTGTACTTTGTTAGCTATGGCCTAATAGCTAATATTGAGAAAGAGGATTGCTAAGAGAGATTGTTACAACTTTCTCTTTTACAATACTAGTAGCAGCAAAAATAGATAAAATTGATCATTTACACAGGGCTTTCACATCTCCTAATCTTAGTGAATTAGTATATGAGCAACCCCAGGAGGAGACAGGCTTAGGGAGAGAGTAACCCCCGACGATTGCAAAGCTGATAAACTTCCAGCGTGGCCCATTTCTAGTCCTCCTTAAGAGTGATGTGTTTTTATTGGGCTTTTTTGTTTTCTTACATGTACTGGTTAGATTATCTTAAACATTTGTCATCTTAATAAAGCCAGTTAAAATCACCACTGAAAGAATTTAAATTTTGTCAGTAAGGTTCTTCTCAGTGTCAAAAATATTGTCCCTTTAACAGTTTGGGAGAGTGTCAGTTAGCAGTTTGTCACTTGGAGACTTTTTCTGAAGTTGTAGACAAGAGGTACCCATGGGGATGTGTCACACAGAGCATGTGTGTGTGTGTACACGTGCACATGTGTGTTTGCATATGCACCTGCTGTATTTAACTGGAGAAGACTGATGGGTCTAACACAAGTCCAGTTGCATTTTTTTGATTTGCAGAAAACCAATGTTAGAACTTTTACACCCATAGTCATCTCTTCACTAGGTGTGTTTTCTCCTCCCTCCTCCCTCCTCTCTCCTCCCTTCTGTCCCTTTCCCTTCCCCCTCAAAGTAGAGAGAGGGAATTTGAGCCTCCAGCTGAAAGCTCCATATACATTTCAGAGAGGATACTAGCTTTGTAGTTAGACCCATGTGATACTACTCTGTGATCATGTACTAGCATTACAGATTCATCGAGTGGAATACACCCATTTTAAACGTGTAATTGCAAAAGTGAAATTTAGGGAGTAGTGGTTGATGCTACAATATCCAGTGGAACCTCCCATTTGCTGGTTTGTGGAGAATTAAGCAAAGTCTATTTTTATACTTGGACTCTGGTCTAAATGTTTCTTGAAAAGTGATTCAAAGTAGTTTAGGCTTTGACTGAGACTTTTTTTTTATGTTTATTTATTTTGAGAGAGAGGGAGAGGGAGAGAGAGAATTCCATGCAGGCTCCGTGCTGTCAGCGCAGAGCCCAACACAGGGCTCAATCCCACGACTGTGAGATCACGACCTGAGCCGAAATCAAGCATCTGACGCTTAACCTATTGAGCCACCCAGGTGCCCCAACTTTTTTTTAAATAAATTTTCTTGTCACTATGTTATTGCTGCATCATATTCTCTTATTGCCATTCAGGTTTGAGATTTCCTATTTGATATGCGGTCATCTTTTTTACTAGGCTCTCAAATGTATTGGTATAGTTAACATACTATTCCTTCCCCCAATTACAAATGTGTGTATTGATTACATCTTTGAAAATTTGAGTGCATTAACTTATTCAATCAACTTTGTAGTTGTTCATTTTTTCAAAGAACCAGCTGTTGGTGTTAGTTATCAATTAATTCCACTTTGGTATCTATATTACTACTTTTAGTTATATTATTTCCATATTTTGGTTCCCTTGGGATTTTTTCTCCCCTAAATTTTTTAGATACAAACTTACTTCACTAGTTTTCCCTTTGCCTATTTTTGTTTCTTTTCTTTTTTGTTTTTAGTTCCACTTTTGGAGTAGATACATTTTCTCCCAAGTTTTTCTTTGGCAACAGCCTGGGCGTTTTGATGTTTCAGTTGTGCTTTGGCAATATTTTGAATATTCTCCAATAGTGTTCTCTTTCATCCTGGATTTAATCATTTATTTAAGGAAGGAAACTAACATTTATTGAGTGTTACCTGCTTGGCGCCAAGCCCTGCAATAGGTACTTCCTAATAGGTTATTTTATTCTGATCTCAGCACTGCCTGGTAGAGGTAGTATTATCTGCATTTTGCTCATGAAGAAGCAAAGGTTCAGATAAAGTTGCACAAATAATCTCTTCAGCTCCGTTGCACTGCTTAACAAGTGAGCATTGAAAAAGATCCATATGGTTAGGCAGTGTTCAGTCCATTGTTGTCAGTTTATTATGAATTGTGTAGAATTGCTGTCTCCAGTCTCTGCCAATTGTAGTCTACCTTACACATTTTTCTATGCCTTCTATAACTTTCTTTTGCTCAGAAAATCTCCAGTGGCTTCCCATTGCCTATTAATAAATTCCAAGGACTTTACCTTAATATTCAAATCCCACTACCTTCTTACCCCAGCCTACTTTTCCCTGATTTCCTCTAATGCCTTTTCTCCTGTCTCCCCACCCCACTGCCCAAGACTTACAGAATTTATTCTGGGTGTTCCAGTCTCCTGGGATACAAAAAACTGCTTCATACTTTAAGCAGTCTTATCCCTTTGTCAAGAATTCCCCATCCCCACCCTACTGCCCAAATCCTACCTCCCTTCCCAACTCTCCCAGGGAAACCAAATTTCCATGGACAAGTTTACAATGATATGTAGTAACTTGTAGATCACCTCCCTCTGTTCCTATTAGTCTTGAGCAACTTCAGGGCAGAGACTTCTTGTCTCATTTCTTCTTCTTCTTTTTAATTTTTAAAAAATGTTTTATTTATTTTTGAGAGCATGCAAGGAGGGGAGGGGCAGAGAGAGAGAGGGCCAGGGGATTCAAAGCAGGCTCTGCGCTGACAGCAGTGAGCCTGATGTGGGGCTTGAACTCAAACCCTGAGATCATGACCTGAGCCGGAGTTGGACACTTAACCCACTGGGCCACCCAGGCACTGCCACTTTCTCATTTTTATACTTTCCATATGTCGAAGGCACTCAAACAGTTTAAAGTTTAAATTAGATTTGTGTTTATTGTGTGTCATTGTCCTGTGATCTTTTTTTCCCCCTCTGGAAAAATCTGTATGTATATAAAGAAAGCATTATTTTTGTCCTGCTACTTGATTCTCTGTATATAACTGTGCTATTTTTATCTACTCTAGTGTTCATATCCGTAGTTTCTAGTTTCCTTAGGAATTTTGTCTACTTTATCTGTGATAATTTAACAGTAGCATGTAGAAGCCGACAGTGAAAATATCTCTGTATATTCTTAAAAGAAAAATTGTCAGTTTATTGTCATATACTATAGCCATGTTGCTAGGTTTTCATTGTTTACACTTTCATTATTAGTCATTTTAGTATTTTAACTTTATCTTTGAAATCTACCAAATTACTCTACTAGTAAACTGATTCTCTTGTGCTTACCTAGACACAATAAAGCTGTGTCATCTCCTTTCTTGTAGTTGGTTTGACTTTTGATATTGGTTGCAAATGTGACTCTTGAATGCAACAGATTTAGATTTTATTTTTTAATCCAGTAAGTGAACTTTCTTTTTGTAGGTCTGTGGTAGGCAGAATCATGATCCCCCAAGTATACCCACATCCTAATTCTAGGAGCCTGGGAATATATTCCATTATATGGCAAAGAGGGATTAATGTAGCAGATAGATTAAGGTTGCTAATCAGCTGACCTGAAAATAAGGAGATTATACTGGATTCTCTGACTAGGCCCATAATCACAGGTCTTAAATGTGGAAGAGGGAGACAGAAGAGGAGGTTAGAGTGAGTTGATCTAAGGAGGACTGGGCTGTCCACTGCTGGCTTTGAAACTGGAGCAAGGCGCCATGAGCCAAGGGGCTGCAAAATAGCCTTTAGAAGCTGGTAAGGAAGAAAAACTGTCTCTCCTAGAGCCTCCAGAAGGATCACAGCTCTGGTGGCACCTAGATTTTAGCCCAGTGAGAACCACTTCAGACTTTTGATGTCTGAAACAGTGAAGATTAAAAATTTATGCATTTTAAGCCGCTAGGTTGGTGGTAACTTTGTATGACAACAATATAAGAGTAATACAAGAATATTTCTACATTTCTTCTTATTTGTATTTTTCAACCCCAGTATTTAAATTAGGAATTATATTTTTGTATTATTATTTGTCCTCTTATCAGTTTATTTTGTTTCTATTTATGTAAGAAACCCAGAACTTTTAATTTCCTTTTAAATTACATCAAAAATTATTAAGTAATCACTTTCCCAACATTTTAAACATTTTGGTACTTCTGTTTTCATTATTTCTACTATTTTCTTCAATTAAATTAAAAAAAAAAAAAAACCTCTCCTTTAGGGAAGATCATGAATTTAGCTTAGAGGGTTTACTCTCCCCTACCTCATTTATTATCTCTACATATTATTTAATTTACTTATGAACCCTGTGTTTATCATTGTCCTTGCATTTGTTAATGTTCAAAATCACTTATTTAAAAAAAAACTATTCTCTTTTCAAGTCCATTGTTTCTGGTAATGATAGGTATAAGCACAGTGTTTGGCTGACAAATTGGTTCTCGTTTTCTAGATGTTGCACTATCCCCCTGTGCTTCAGAGGGAAAAAGTTCCCTCTGCTGGTTCCTTTCTTTGTGGTGATCATTCCATTTCTGTGTGAGCTTGTGAATCCCCCTCAAGCCCTTTCCTTCTCCAGAGTTTAGTGGTGAGGTCATTTTTGCCTTGGCATCTTTCAGTGGTAGCTCTCTTGTCTTTGTGGAAGCTTGGAAAAGCATCCTTTGGTTTTGAGCATTGATCATAACTAACATGTATTTAGTGCAGTGGTTATCAAACCATTTTTCACAGACACCCTGTGGGGGGGGTCCTTGAGAACCTTTCTAGGGGTCTGTGAGGTCACAACTGTTTTTTTTTTTTAATTTTTTTAACGTTTTTATTTTATTCTTGAGACAAAGAGACAGAGCATGAGCAGGAGAAGGGCAGAGAGAGAGGGAGACACAGAATACGAAGCAGGCTCCAGGCTCTGAGCTGTCAGTACAGAGCCTGACGCGGTGCTCGAACTCACAGACCGTGAGATCATGACCTGAGCCGAAGTCGGCCGCCTAACCGACTGAGCCACCCAGGCGCCCCACAACTGTTTTAATAATACTAAGATGTTCTTTGCCTCTCTCTGGATTGACATTTGCACTGATGGTACAAAAGCAGTGGTGAGTGGACTGCTGGCACCTGAGCACAAATCAAACTAGTGACATAAAACTGTATTAGTAGTCATTGGAGCCTTCACTGCAGTGTGCTTACAGTTCAAACAGCCAACTTCACATAAGGATGTCCTTAATAAAGCATACAAAAATACCACTCTCACTAAATAGTGACCCTTGAGTACACATCCATTGTAATATTCTGTGTGACAAAATAGGAAGAATGCAGAAAGGCCGTCTGCTGCATATTGAAGTACAGTGCTTGACTCAAGGAACAGCACTTGTGTGCCTGGACTGTGAGCTGCCTTTTTTCATGAAACACCATTTTTACCTGGAAGGACAGTTAACACATAAGACTATGGCTATTTGTATCAGGGCATTTGGCATTTTTGTTGAAAATTCAAGTGAACCTGTAACTTGGAAACAGCACTGATAACACAATAGATACAAATCTATTTTAAAATGTGAAAAGCTGTTGGAGTGCCTTCAATGTTTTCAGCAAGGAAAACAACTGATGGTATTTTTGAAAATAGTAAAATTTGAGCTTTCAAGGGAAAATCAGAATTTTTGAAAAGTTTTATCTATCCCCATGAACTTGACAGCCTCCCAATACTTACGTATTTCTGATGAAATGGGTTGTGACAATAACTAATGTCATTTCTTGCCTTGGTATAGTGAAATGTGTCAACATTTGAAAGATCCTTATTACTCAGTGAACTACTGTTTTTCAATCAGCCTACATGATATTATAATTTTGCAGAGATAAAACATTCATCAGAAGTGCAAGAAAGATCAATGGATTTTAATGTAACAGATTACAAGTAGTTCACTGACAGGGTTTCAGATTCCACGTCACAGTTAACCTTCAGGAAACTACCACTGGTTGACTTTTGGTATCCTGTCAAAGAATATCCACCATTATCTGAAAGAGCTGTTAAAATACTCCATTCTTTTCTAACTACAAGTCTCTGTGAGGCCAGATTTTCTTCATATGCTTGAGCCCAAAGAGCATATTTTAACAGAATGAATGCAGATATGGATATGAAAATCTAAGTGTCTTTTATGAAGCCAAACATTTAAAACATTTTCAAAACTGTACAAATTTTGGAAAACAGGGTTTTTTTCAATAAAATTATGTTACTTATGTTAATATATGATGAGTTTATTGTGATTTTTAAATGAATTAACATTTCAAAAATAGCAGTTTGAAAATCTGATACACTAAATAAATAACAATACGTATAACCAATAGAAACAAAGCTCATTGGGTTCCTCAGTAATTTTTAAGAATGTAAAGGAATCCTGATACAAATGATTTGAGAAGGGCACCTGGGTAGCTTGGTCGGTTAAGAGTCCGGCTTTGGGGGGCGCCTGAGTGGCTCAGTCGGTTGAGCGTCCAGCTTCGGCTCGGGTCATGATCTCACGGTTCGTGAGTTCGAGCCCCACATCGGAGGCTCTCTCAAAAATAAATGAATGTTAAAATAAATTAAAAAAAATAAAAAAGTCCGGCTTTGGCTCAGGTCATTTTAAGCGTCTAACTTCGGCTCAGGTCATGATCTTGCCATTCATGAGTTCGAGCCCCACGTCAGGCTCCAATGTGCATACAGCTCAGAGCCTGGAGCCTGCTTCAGATTCTGTGTCTCCCTTTCTCTCTGCTCCGTCCCCTGCTTGCACTCTGTCTCTCTCTGTTTCTCAAAAATGAATATAATGTCCTTCTTCATTCAACGTGATACATCACATCAACAAAAGAAAAGATAAGAACCATATGATCCTGTCAATAGATGCAGAAAAAGCATTTGACAAAATACAGCATCCTTTCTTAATAAAAACTCTCGAGAAAGTCGGGACAGAAGGAACATACTTAAACATCATAAAAGCCATATATGAAAAGCCCACAGCTAATATCATCCTCAATGGGGAAAAATTGAAAGCCTTCCCCCGAGATCAGGAACACGACAGGGGTTTCCACTCTCGCCACTGCTATTTAACATAGTGTTGGAAGTCTTAGCATCAGCAATCAGACAAAAAAACAAAATAAAAGGCATCAAGATTGGCAAGGAGGAAGTCAAACTTTCACTTTTTGCAGATGACATGATACTTTACGTGGAAAACCCGACAGAATCCACCAATAGCCTACTAGAACTGATTCATGATTTCAGCAAAGTTGCAGGATACAAAATCAATGTACAGAAATCGGTGGCATTTCTATACACCAACAATGAAGCAGCAGAAAGAGAAGTAAAGAAGCTAATCTCTTTCACAATTGCACCAAAAACCATAAAATACTTAGGAATAAACCTAACCAAAGACGTGAAAGACCTCTACACTAAAAACTATAAAAAACTTATGAAGGAAATTGAGGAAGACACAAGGAAATGGAAAAACATCCCATGCTCATGGATTGGAAGAATAAATATCGTTAAAATGGCAATACTACCCAAAGCAATCTACACATTCAGTGCAATCCCAATCAAAATTGCACCAGCATTCTTCTCAAAACTAGAGCAAACAATCCTAAAATTTGTATGGAACCACAAAAGACCTCGAATAGCCAAAATAATACTGAAGAATAAAACCAAGGCGGGAGGCATCACAATCCCAGACTTTAACCTCTACTACAAAGCGGTGGTCATCAAGACTGTATGGTATTGGCACAAAAACAGACACATAGACCAATGGAATAGAATAGAAAACCCAGAAATGGACCCGCAAGTATATGGCCAACTAATCTTTGACAAAGCGGGAAAATGTATCCAATGGAAAAAAGACAGCCTCTTTAACAAATGGTGCTGGGAGAATTGGACAGCAACATGCAAAAGAATGAAACTAGACCACTTTCTTACACCACTCACAAAAATAAATTCTAAATGGATAAAAGATCTGAATGTGAGACAGGAAACCGTCAAAATCCTAGAGGAGAAAGCAGGAAAAAGCCTCTTTGACCTAAGACGCACCAATTTCTTACTCGACACGTCTCCAAAGGCAAGGGAATTAAAAGCAAAGATGAACTATTGAGACCTCATCAAGATAAAAAGCTTCTGCACAGCAAAAGAAACAACCAACAAAACAGATAGGCAACCAACGGAATGGGAAAAGATCATCGCAAATGACATATCGGATAAAGGACTAATATCTAAAATTTATAAAGAACTTACCAAACTCCACAGCCGAAAAACAAACAACCCAGTGAAGAAATGGGCAGAAGATATGAATAGACACTTCTCCAAAGAGGACACTCAGATGGCCAACAGACACATGAAACGATGCTCAATGTCACTCATCATCAGGGAAATACAAATCAAAACCACATTGCGGTACCACCTCACACCAGTCAGAGTGGCTAAAATGAACAAATCAGGAAACTATAGATGCTGGCGAGGATGTGGAGAAGTAGGCATCCTCCTACACTGTTGGTGGGAATGCAAACTGGTGCAGCCACTCTGGAAAATGGTGTGGAGGTTCCTCAAAAAAATGAAAATAGAGCTACCCTATGATCCAGCAATAGCCCTGCTAGGAATCTACCCAAGAAACACAGAAATGTTGATGCACAGGAGCACGTGTACCCCAATGTTCATAGCAGCACTTTCAACAATAGCCAAATCATGGAAAGAGACCAAGTGCCCATCAACTGACGAATGGATAAAGAAGTTATGGTACTTATATACAATGGACTACTACGTGGCAATGAGAAAAAATGAAATCTGGCCATGTGTAGCAACATGAATGGAACTGGAGGGTATTATGTTAAGTGAAATAAGTCAGTCAGAAAAA
Source organism: Paguma larvata (assembly GCA_030068075.1). Taxonomy (NCBI): domain Eukaryota; kingdom Metazoa; phylum Chordata; class Mammalia; order Carnivora; family Viverridae; genus Paguma; species Paguma larvata. The sequence goes on along the minus strand of CM057830.1, from coordinate 117,714,172 downwards.
GACAGATACCATATGTTTCCACGAATAGGTGGACTTTGTGAGACTAAGAAAAAACCAGGAGGAGGGGAAGAGGGGTAAGGAAAAAAAGACACAGAGAGGGAGGGAGATAAAACATAAGAGACTCTCAAAGACTAAGGAAAAACTGAGGGTGAGGGGGGTGAGGGAGGGGGGAGAGGGGGTGATGGGCATTAAAAAGGGCACATGTTGGGATGAACACTGGGTGTTATATGTAAACCAATTTGAAAATGAACTATTATAAAATTTTAAAAAATGAATAAACGTTAAAAAATTGTTTTTAATTTAAAAAAAGATTTCGAGAGCCACAAATGTAGTTCTTTACACAAAGTACTTTTTGGATTCATTATCTTGTATTCACAACCACCTCATGAGGCACATATTACTGATTTTATGGACAAGATACTGTGACACAAAAAGGCTGTATACATATTCTAGTTAGCATCCTTTCCAAATCTGATGGTCCTTCCACTGTAGTGTACATTCTTGGAGGTTTGCTTCTGAGTTGGGTTTTGTAGGTCCCATCTCCTTACAGACTCCCCCTTTTTTTCCAATTGAAGTTTCTCAGATTATTTTTCATAATGCAGGTACAGTACAGGTACCTTGAAGAAAAGTAAGCAATCATTAACAAGAATGTAAAGACTGTCCTTAATCCTCCCCGCTGGAGATCATTGTTAATTCTCAGTGTGTCTCTATCCAGATGCTTTTCCAAGAATGTCGAATTATCAGTATAATGTCAGTATTAAAAGGACTCGGGGGTCAAATATCAAATAGATCTTAGTTTGAATCACAGCCCTGTGAGTTGTGAGCTGCTTAAACAAGTTATTTAACATCTAAATGTTCATTCCTCATCTGTAAAATGGGAGTAGTGAAAGCGCCTCCTTTTCAGAGTTGCTGTGAGGTTTAAGTGAGATAATGTGTGAAAAGCAGCACAGTGTTTACATGTCATGAACATCCAGTAAATGTCAGCTATTGCTGTTGTGCATGCACAGATAAATCGATACATATGCTGGGTTTATTGAAGTATATTTTATATGCAGTAAAATTTACCCTTTTTTTAACACATAGTCCTTTGCATTTTAATAAATTTATATATTTGTGGATATATGGATAACCCAAAGATATAGATAAAGAACAGTTCCATCACTGCAAAACATTCCCTCATGTCCCTTTGTAGTCAGATTTCCCTGCCAACACAGCTACTGGTCACTACACTGATGTATTTTCTGTATCTATACTTTTGCCTTTTCCAGAACATCAACTAAATGGAGTCATGCGGTAAATTGTGTTTTCAGTTTGAGTTATTTTACTTAGCAGAGTGCATTTGAGGCTTATGCACATTGTTGCATGCATCCCTACTTTGTTCCCTTTTGCTGCTGAACAGATATACCACAGTTGGTTTAACCATTCACCAGTTAATGGACATTTAGGCTGGTGCCAGTGGCTCTTATAAATAAAACTACTTTGAGCATTTGAATGCAAGTCTTTGTGTGGACATATGCTTTTCTTTTTATTGAGTAAATACCTAAGCATGGTATTGCTGGGCCGTAGAATAAGTGTGTATTTAACTTTATAAGAAACTGCCTATTTTCTAAAGTGGCTGTGCTGTTTCGCATTCCCACCAGCAATATTCCAGAGTCCCAGTTGTTCTACATGCCTACCAACAGTTGTCAAAATTGATCATTTTAATTTTCGCCATTGTGTGTAGTTTTATCTTGTTGTATTGCATTGATACTGTATTTCTTTAGTGTCTGAAAATATTGAATATCTTTTCATGTGCTTATTTGCCCTTTGTATAACTTCTCTGATGGAGTGTCTGTCCTTATTTTTTTTTTTTGCCATTTTTAATCAGATTGTTTTCTCATTTTTTAGTTTTAAAAGTTCTTTATATATACTGGATTCAGGTACTTTGTCAGATAATAGGTTTTTGGAATATGTTCTCCCAGTTTGTGGCTTGGGTTTTCATTTTTTTAATTGTCTTTTAAAAAATTCCTTTAATGTTTATTTTATTTTTGAGAGCGAGAGCATGCCAGGGAGGGGGAGAGACAGAGGGGGACACAGAATCTGAAGCAGGCTCTAGACTCTGTGTGTGTCAGCACAGAGCCCAACGCGGGACTCAAACCCATGAGTCAGATCATGACCTGAGCTGAAGTTGGATGCTTAACCAACTGAGCCAACCAGGTGCCCCTTTAATTGTCTCTTTTGGAGATTAAGAGTTTTTAATGTGGAAGAAGTCCAGTTTGTATTCCATCTAAGAAATACAGGAGTGCTGATACATAGGGGCACATGTACCCCAATGTTTATAGCAGCATAGCAGCACTTTCAACAATAGCCAAATCATGGAAGGAGACTAAGTGTCCATCAACTGACGAGTGGATAAAGAAGATGTGGTATATATATACAATGGAATACTACGTGGCAACGAGAAAGAATGAAATCTGGCCATTTGTAGCAACATGGGTGGAACTGGAGGGTATTATGTTAAGTGAAATAAGTCAGTCAGAGAAAGACAGATACCATATGTTTCCACGCATAGGTGGATTTTGAGAGACTTAGCAGAAGACCATGGAGGGGAAGAGGAAAAAAAAAAGTCACAGAGAGGGAAGGTGGCAAAACACAAGAGACTCTTAAATACTGAGAACGAACTGAGGATTGATGGGGGTGTGGGAGAGGGGAGAATAGGTGACCGGCATTGAGGAGGGCACTTGTTGAGATGGGCACTAGGTGTTGTATGGAAACCAATTTGACAATAAATTATATTTTTTTAAAAAAAGAAATCTTTTCCTGGGGCGCCTGGGTGGCTCAGTCGGTTAAGCGTCCGACTTAACCGGCTCAGGTCATGATCTCACAGTCTGTGAGTTCGAGCCCCATGTCGGGCTCTGTGCTGACAGCTCAGAGTCTGGAGCCTGCTTTGGATTCTGTGACTCCCTCTCTCTCTCTCTCTGACCCTCCCCCACTAATGCTTTGTCTCTCCTGCTCTCAAAAATAAAAAAAAAAAAATCTTTTCCTAACCCTAGATGGCAAGTAGTTTTTCCTCTGGGTTTTCTGGATGTTTTTTAGTTTTGGCTATTACATGGAGGTCTGTGATCCATTTCACATAAATGCTTGTATATGCTGTGAGGGTAAGAGTCTAGGTATACTTTCCTCATCTTTCCAGTTGTTTCAGCCCATTTGTTGGAACACAGTCCTTACTCCATTGAATTGCCTTGGCACCTTTGTCAAAAATTAACTGACCATATATGTATGAGTCTGTTTTTGTATTCTTTTATGTTCTGTGTCTCTCCCGATGCTAATACCACATTGGCTTGATTATTGTAGTTTTACAATAAGCCTTAAAAGCATGTAGTATAGATTCTCCAACTTTGTTCTTTCTCACCATTGTTTTGCCCATTATGAGTCCTTTCATTTTCATTTAACTTTTAGAATCAGTGTATCAGTTTCTACAGAGTGATTTTCATTGAGATTGTGTTGAATCTTCAGAATAATTTGATGAGCATGGTAGGCTAAACAATGATTGCCAAAGATAACCACTTTCCTAATCCATGGAACCTGTGACTATTACCTTCTAAGGCAAAAAGTGAATAATAGCTTACGTCCTAAAAATGTGATTAAGTTAAAGATCTAGAGATGGGCAGAGTATCCAGGATTATCTCAGTGGGTCCTAAATGCAATCATGGATTTCCATATAAGAGGGAGGCAAAAGGACATACTATTATATTAACACAAGAAGGCAATGTGATGTGAGCAGAGAAAAAGATTTGAAGACAGTGCACTGCTGGTTTTAATGATGGAGGAAGGGGCCTAAGGAGTGAAAGGACTACAGTTATACAAACAGGGAAAGGCAAGGAAGGGATTCTCCCCTAGTCTCCAGAGGGAGCGAGCCCTGTGACACCTTAGTTTTAACCCAGTGAAACCCATTTTGTACCTCTGACCTCCATCCACAACTATAAGAGAATAAATGTGTGTTGTTTTAAGCCACCGAGTTGGTGGTAATTTGTTATAGCAACTATAGGAAATTAATACACAGTGTGTGTAAATCTTAACAATATTGAATTTTCTAAACTATAAGCATGATCTCTCTCTCTCACTTATTTAGATCTTTAATTTTTCTTGGTAGTGTTTGGTGGGTTTCAGCGTTTAAGTCTTGCACATATTTTGTTACATTTATTTCAGTATTTCATATTTTGATGATGTTTGCAAATGGCAGTTTTTTCATGAACTTTTAATTTTAAAATAGTTTTAGGTGTATAGGAAAGTTGTAGTAAAAGATAGGTTTTAAAAAATCTCAGAGTCCACTTTTTCATTGCTGGCATAAAGAAATGCAGTAATGTTTTTTGTACAAATTACCTTGTATCCTGCAGCCTTGATAAATTCACTTACTTGATTTGGAAGTATTTTGTTTTATTTTGTTTTGTTTTTGGTAATTAGCTAGGATTTTTGACATAGTCATGTTGTCTGCAAATATTAGATGTACTCCTTCCTTTCAACTCTTTACCCCTTTTATTTCTTTTCCTTGAATTATGGTTATGGCAAGGACCTCCAGTACAAGGTTGAATAGATGTATTGAAGTGGATGTACTTGCCTTGTTTCTAATCTTAGGGGAAAGTATTTAGTCTTGCACCATTAAACATTATTTTCATAGATATCCTTCTCTTTCTAATTTATGTCAAAATGCTTTTTCTGAAACTATTGAGATAATCATATGTTTTTACTTTTTCATTCTATTAATGCAATGAATTACATTAATTGGTTTCAAGTGTTAAGCTAAGCTTGCAATCCTGACTAAACCACACTTGGTCATACTGTAATATCCTTTTTATATAGTGCTGGATTCAATTTCATAAATTTCTAAGGATTTTGCATCTATGTTCATGAAGGATATTGGTTTATAGTTTTCTTTCTTGGTCAGTTTTGGTATCAGGGTAATGCTGGCCTCATAAAATAAATTTGGAAATACCCCCCTTCCACCTTTCTATGTACAAATTTGCAAAAAATTGGTACTATTTCATCTTTATGTATTTGATAGATTTTTTTCAGAGCCTGACATTTTTTTCGTGAGAAGGATTTTAATTACAGTTTTAGTTTATTCAGTAGTTACTGGGATGTAATATTTCTTCTGGTGTGAACTTTGATAATGTCTCAAGAAATTTACTTGCATAAATAGGTTCATAATATCCCCTTCTAATCCCTGTAATGTTTGTAGGTTTATAGTAATGTCCCTGCTTTCATTTCTGATATTGGTGATTTTTGCCCACTGTTTTTTCTGATCACTCTGAATATAAGTTTACTCTTTTTCTTGATCTTTTCCAAGAGCCAGGATTTAGTTTCATTGATTTTTCTGCATTCATATTTATCATTTCCTTCTGTCTGCTTACTTTTTAAATTTTCCGTCTCTTCCTAGTTTCTTAAGGTGCGCACCTTAGAGCATTGACTTAACATCTTTTCTAATGAAAGCATTTGATGCTATGAATTCCCCTTAAGTACTGCTTTAGCCATATCTCACAGATTTTTAGTAAGTTGTGTTTCCACATTTCATTTATTCTGGAATTTTTCAAATTCTACTTCTGGTTTTTTATTTTACCTATGGATTATTTAGAACCATGTTGTTTAATTTGCAAGCATTTTGAGAATTTTCAAGGTATCTTTCTGTTGTTGATTTTTAGTTTAATTTCATTGCATATAGAGACTTACCTTTTTTTTAAGTTTTTAAGTTTATTTATTTTGAGAGAGAGAACGAACAGGGGAAGGGCAGAGAGAGAGAGAGAGAGAGAGAGAATCCTAAGCAGACTCAACGCAGTCAGCACAGAACCCGATGCAGGGCTCAAACTCATGAACTGTGAAATCATAACCTGAGTTGAAACCAAGTGTTGGACACCTAATCTACTGAGCCACCTAGGCGCCTGTAGAGATTTACTTTGTATAATTTTGATCCTTTTAAATTTGTTGAGTCTTGTTTTATGGCCCAGATTTCAGCCTGTCTTGGTGAATATTCCATGTGCGTTTGAAAGGAATTTGTATTATGCTGTTGTGGGAGGACCATGTTTGTTGATAGCATTATTGCAATCTCGTGTAACCTTAGTAATTTCTATGTATTCTATCAGTTATTGAGAGAGAAGTGTTAATTTCCAGTAATGTGGATTTTTTCTATTTTTCTTTTATTTTCTACATGCATTTTGAAGCTTCGTTATTAGGTACATAAATATTTACAGTTGTTAGATCCTCTTTGACAAATTGATGTCTCTGCCATTATGAACTGCGCCTATATGTCCCTGGTAATATTCCTTGTTCAAAAATATACCTTGTGGGGGGCGCCTGGGTGGCTCAGTCGGTTGAGCGTCTGACTTCAGCTCAGGTCATGATCTTGCGGTCTGTGAGTTCGAGCCCCGCGTCGGGCTCTGTGCTGACAGCTCGGAGCCTGGAGCCTGCTTCGGATTCTGTGTCTCCCTCTCTCTCTGCCCCTCGCCCACTCATGCTCTGTCTCTCTCTGTCTCAAAAATAAATAAACATTAAAAAAAATTAAAAAAATATATAACTTGTGGTATATACCACAATCTACCTATTGTGGTAGGCAGAGTTGATCCCCAAAGATATCCAGGCCCTAAACCCTAGAACCTGTGACTGCTATGTTACATGGTAAGGTGGACTTTGCAGAAGTATCTAAGGTGACAGTATTAGTTTCTGTTGTTTCCATGAGAAATTGCCACCGGTTTAGTGTCTGAAAACCACACAGAACTCATTATCTCACATTTCTGTGGGTCAGAAGTACAGGTACAGCAGAGCGAAGTTGGATTTTCTGCTTAGAGTCTCACAAGGCCAAAATCAAGGTGTTGGCAGTGCCACATTCCTTTCTAGGGCTCTGGGGATTAATCTGCTTCCAGATTCATTTGAGTTGTCAGAATTTAGTTCGTTGCAGTTGTAGGGCTGAGGACTCCATTTTTCTTGCTGGCTGTCAGCAGGAGTCATTTTCATGTGTTTTTTTGTTTGTTTGCTTTTGTTTTTGTTTTGTTTTGTTTTGTTTTTTAGAGAGAGAGGGAAAGGGAGAGGGATGAAGGAGCAGAGAGAGAGGGAGACACAGAATCTGAAGCAGGCTTCAGGCTCTGAGCTGTCGGCCCAGAGCCCAGCGCAGGGCTCGAACTCACAGACCATGAGATCATGACCTGAGTTGAAGTCGGACGCTTAACCGACTGAGCCACACAGGCGCCCCAGGAGTCATTTTCAACTTCTAGAATCTGCTTGCATTCCTTAGCTCATGGCTCTCTTCCTCCATCTTCAAAGCCAACAAAGGCAGGTCGAGACCTTTTCATGTTTAGAATCTTTGTGACATCCCCTTCGGCCTCATCTCTCCTCTTCTGCTACCTCTCTCTGCCTCACTCTTATACCACCTTTTTCTGCTTTTAAGGATTCATATGATCACATTGGGCTCACCTGTATAATCTGGGATAATCTCCCTATTTTGAGGTCACCTGATTAGTAATTCCATCTACAAAGTCCTGTCATGGTAGTATCTAGAGTAGTATTTGATTGAATAATCAGAGGACAGGAATCTTGGGAAACATCTTTAGAATTCTGCCTACCAAAGCTATGGACTTGATGACAGGAATAGTAGTCTGGATTATCCAGGTGGACCCAATCTAATCACATGAGCTCTTAAGCAGAGAACTTTCTCTGGAAGCAAGAGCAATATGGCAGAAGGGGAAGTCAGAAGAATTCTAAGCATGAGAAAGATTCACTATGCTCTTGCTGGCTTTGAGATGTAAAGGCTTATGTGCAGGGATCAGAGAGAGACCTCTAGGATCTTAAGGGCAGCCCCAAGCTGACAGTCAGTGAAGAACCTGGGATCTCAGTCCTACAACCACAAGAAACCAAATTACCAGCAGTCTGAATGAACTTGGAAGCAGATTCTTCCCAGAATCCCTTGATAAGAGCCCAGCCAACTGACATGTTGATTTCAGCCTTATGAACATCTGAGCAGTGAAACCAACCAAACCTGTCTGGACTTCTGATATATATATAACTGTGAGATAATAAATTTGTATTGTTTTAACCTGCTAAGTTTGTGATAATGTATTATAGCAACAGTAGAAGACTAAGACAGATATTAATATGGTACTGCAGCTTTCTTTGGGTCAGTATTTGCTTGGTATAACTTTTCTCTGTCCTTTTAATTTTAATCTGTGATTTTATCAATTGATGAAGTAGGTTTCTTATAAATAGCATATAGTTGTCCTGCTTTTTAATCCAACTTGACAATCTTTATCTTTTAACTGGTAGACCATTTACATTTAATGTAATTTTAATGGGGTTGGGTTTTAACTACCTCTTGCTGAATCCTGGGAACTGCCTCTAGGCAGTAAGCTGGAGCATTAATAAAGTTTACTTTATTTTCCTCCGTCTTTCCTTCCTCCCTCCTGTCATCACAGTCCTTTGTTGTGTGTTGCCCAGTATCTGAAACTGTTGTTTCATATATTTTGTCCAGTCTACTGTTTAAGGTTAGAAGAAAAACCTCATTCCTCTTACTTCATCAAAGCTGGAACTAGAAGACCTTAACAATGTAATTTCTTTTTTTTTGAATAATTTATTGTCAAGTTGGTTTCCATACAACACCCCGTGATAATCCCAACAAGTGCCCTCCTCTGTGCCCATCACCCACTCTCCCCCCTCCCACACCCCCTCTCCCCTCAGTTTGTTCTTAGTCTTTGAGAGTCTGCCATGGTATGTCTTCCTTCCTCTCTGTGGCTTTTTTTTCCCTTCCTTCCCCTCTTCCCCTCCCCCCTGGTTTTCTGTTAGGTCTCCCAAAGCCTACCTATGCGTGGGAACATATGGCATGTGTCTTTCTCTGCCTGACTTATTTCACTCAGCATAATATACTCCAGTTCCATCCATGTTGCCACACATGGCAAGATTTCATTTTCTCATTGTTTTCTAGTATTCCATTGTATATATATACCACTTCTTCTTATCCATTCATCAGGTGATGGACACTTAGTCTCTTTCCATGATTTGGCTATTGTCAAAAGTGCTGCTATAAATATCGGGGTACACATGCCCCTATGCATCAGCATTTATGCTGTGTGTCTTGGGTAGATTCCTAACAGTGCTATTGCTGGGTCATAGGGTAGCTCTATTTTCATTTTTTTGAGGAACCTCCACACAGTTCTCCAGAGTGGCTGCACCAGTTTGCATTCCCACCAACAGTGTAGGAGGATGCCTGTTTCTCCACATTCTCTCCAGCATCTATAGTTTCCTGATTTGTTCATTTTAGCCACTCTGACTGGTGTGAGGTGGTATTTCAGTGTGGTTTTGATTTGTATTTCCCTGATGATAAGTGACATTGAGCATCGTTTCATGTGTCTGTTAGCCATCTGGATATCTTCTTTGTAGAAGTGTCTATTCATATCTTCTGCCCATTTCTTCACTGGATTATTCGTTTTTTGGGTGTGGAGTTTGGTAAGTTCTTTATAGATTTTAGGATATAAAGGATATTAGTCCTTTATCTGATAAGTCATTTGCGATTATCTTTTCCCATTCCGTTGGTTGCCTATCTGTTTTGTTGGTTGTTTCTTTTGCCGTGCAGAAGCTTTTTATCTTAATGAGGTCCCAGGAGTTCATCTTTGCTTTTAATTCCCTTGCCTTTGGAGACGTGTCGAGTAAGAAATTGGTGCGTCTTAGGTCAAAGAGGCTTTTTCCTGCTTTCTCCTCTAGGCTTTTGATGGTTTCCTGTCTCACATTCAGGACTTTTATCCATTTAGAATTTATTTTTGTGAGTGGTGTAAGAAAGTGGTCTAGTTTCATTCTTTTGCATGTTGCTCTCCAGTTCTCCCAGCACCATTTATTAAAGCGACTGTCTTTTTTCCATTGGATACATTTTCCCACTTTGTCAAAGATTAGTTGGCCATATACTTGCGGGTCCATTTCTGAGTTTTATATTCTATTCCATTGGTCTATGTGTCTGTTTTTGTGCCAATACCATACAGTCTTGATGACTACCGCTTTGTAGTAGAGGTTAAAGTCTGGGATTGTGATGCCTCCCGCCTTGGTTTTATTCTTCAGTATTATTTTGGCTATTCGGGGTCTTTTGTGGTTCCATACAAATTTTAGGATTGTTTGCTCTAGCCTTGAGAAGAATGCTGGTGCAATTTTGATTGGGATTGCACTGAATGTGTAGATTGCTTTGGGTAGTATTGCCATTTTAACGATATTTATTCTTCCAATCCATGAGCATGGGATGTTTTTCCATTTCCTTGTGTCTTCCTCAATTTCCTTCATAAGTTTTTTATAGTTTTCAGTGTAGAGGTCTTTCACATCTTTGGTTAGGTTTATTCCTAAGTATTTTATGGGTTTTGGTGCAATTGTGAAAGGGATTAGCTTCTTTATTTCTTTTTCTGCTGCTTCATTGTTGGTATATTCAAATGCCACCAATTTCTGTACATTGATTTTGTACCCTGCAACTTTGCTGAATTCATGGATCAGTTCTAGTAGGCTTTTGGTGGATTCTGTCGGGTTTTCCATGTAAAGTATCATGTCATCTGCTAAAAGAGAAAGTTTGACTTCCTCCTTGCCAATCTTGATGCCTTTTATTTTGTTTTTTTGTCTGATTGCTGATGCTAAGACTTCCAACACTATGTTAAATAGCAGTGGCGAGAGTGGACACCCCTGTCGTGTTCCTGATCTCAGGGGGAAGGCTCTCAATTTTTCCCCATTGAGGATATTAGCTGTGGGCTTTTCATAGATGGCTTTTATGATGTTTAAGTATGTTCCTTCTATCCCGACTTTCTTGAGGGTTTTTATTAAGAAAGGATGCTGTATTTTGTCAAATGCTTTTTCTGCATCTATTGACAGGATCATATGGTTCTTATCTTTTCTTTCATTAATGTGATTTATCACATTGATTGATTTGCGAATATTGAACCAGCCCTGCAACCCAGGGTTGAATCCTACTTGGTCATGGTGGATAATTCTCTTTATATGCTCTTGGATTCGTTTTGCTAGTATCTTGTTGAAAATTTTTGCATCCATGTTCATCAGGGATATTGGCCTGTAATTCTCTTTCTTTGCTAGGTCTCTATCTGGTTTGGGAATCAAAGTGATGCTGGCTTCATAGAATGAGTCCAGGAGTTTTCCTTCCGTTTCAATTTTTTGGAACAGCTTGAGGAGGATAGGAATTAACTCTGTTTTAAATGTCTGGTAAAACTCCGCAAGAAAGCCATCTGGTCCAGGGCTTTTATTTGCTGGGAGATTTTTGATAACTGATTCTATTTCTTCACTAGTTATGGGTCTGTTCAAATTTTCTATTTCTTCCCGTTTGAGTTTTGGTAGCGTGTGGCTATTTAGGAAGCTGTCCATTTCTTCCAGATTGCCAAGTTTGGTGGCATATAATTTTTCATAGTATTCTCTGATGATTGCTTGTATTTCTGAGGGGTTGGTTGTAATTACTCCCTTTTCATTCACGATTTTATCCATTTGGGTTCTCTCTCTTTTCTTTTTGAGAAGCCTGGTTAGAGGTTTGTCTATTTTGTTTATTTTTTCAGAGAAGCAACTTTTCGTTTCGTTGATCTGTTTCCACTACCTTTTCTGTTTCCATATGATTAATTTGTGCTCTGATCTTTGTTATTTCTCTCTTTATGCTGGGCTTGGGTTGTTTTAGTTGTTCTGCTTCTAGTTCCTTTAGGCATGCTGTTAGAATTTGTGTTATTGATTTTTCTTGGTTCTTGAGGTGGGCCTGGATTGCAGTATATCTCCCTCTCAGGACTGCCTTTGCTGCATCCCAGAGCGTTTGGATTGTTGTATTTTCATTTTCATTTGTTTCCATGTATTTTTTAATTTCTTCTCTGATTGCTTGTTTGACCCACTCGTCTTTTAGTAGGTTATTTCTTAGCCGCCATGTTTTTTGATATTTTCCAGGCTTTCTCCTGTGGTTGATTTCAAGTTTCAAAGCATTGTGGTCTGACAGTGTACATGGTATGATCTCAATTCTTTTATATTTATTCAGAGCTTCCCTGTGCCCCAGAATGTGGTCTATCTTGGAAAATGTACCATGTGCAGTTGAGAAGAACGTAAATTCCTTTGCTTCTGGGTGAAGGACCCTGAATATGTCTGTTAGGCCCATCTGTTCTAATGTGTCATTCAGGGCCATTGTTTCTGTGGCGATTTTCTGTTTTGTGGATCTATCCAATGCTGAGAATGGAGTGTTAGGATCCCCTACTATTAGGACATTTTTATCGATAAGGTTGCTAATGTTTGTAATTAGTTGTTTTACAAATTTGGGTGCCCCCGAATTCGGTGCGTAGATATTTACAATTGTTAGCTCTTCCTGCTGGATGGCCCCTGAGACTATTATATAATGTCCTTCTTCATCTCTTATTACATCATTCATTTTAAAGTCTAATTTGTCTGATATAAGTGTGGCTACTCCGGCTTTCTTCTGACTTCCAGTAGCATGGTAGATAGTTCTCCTTCCCCTCACTTTCAATCTGAAGGTGTCCTCAGGTTTAAGATGAGTCTCCTGGAGACAGCAAATAGATGGGTCTTGTTTTTTAATCCATTCTGTTACCCTGTGTCTTTTGATTGGCGCATTTAGTCCATTTACATTCAGTGTTAATATTGAAAAATATGGGCTTGCAGTCACTGTATTATCTGTAAGTTTCATGTTTGTAAGGCTGTCCCTGGCAGTTTGTGTTCTTTGCAACCTTGCCTTCATAGAGTGCCCCTCAGGATCTCTTGCAGTGCCGGCTTATTTGTGATAAATTCTTTCAATTTTTGTTTGTTGGGAAAAACCTTGATCTCTCCTTCTATTCTGAATGACAGGCTAGCCGGATACAGAATTCTTGGTTGCATGTCCTTCTTGCTCATCACATTGAAGATATCCTGCCATTCCTTTATGGTTTGCCAAGTTTTTTTAGATAAGTCTGCTACTACCCTTATATGTCTTTCTTTGTATGTTAGGGTTCTTTTGTCCCTAGCTGCTTTCAGGATTCTCTCCCTATCTTTGTATTTTGCCAGCTTCACTATGATGTGCCGTGCAGAAGGTCTATTCAAGTTACGTCTGAGGGGAGTTCTCTGTGCCTCTTGGATTTCCATGCCCATTTCCTTCCTCATGTTGTGGAAGTTCTCAGCAATGATTTGTTCAAGAACCCCTTCGACTCCTTTCTCTCACTCTTCTTCCTCTGGAACTCCTATGATATGGATGTTTCTTTTGAGTGCATCGCTCAGCTCTCGAATTCTCCTTTCCTGTTCCTGGATTAGTTTCTCTCTCTTTTTATCTGCTTCCTCTTTTTCAATAATTTTATCTTCTAATGCACTAACTCTTTCCTCTGCCTCTTCAATCCGTGCTGTGGTTGCTTCCAGTTTGCCTTGTATTTCATCCAAGGTCTTTTTTAGTTCTTCCTGACCGTTTTTAAGGTCCTTGAACTCTGCTGCGCGGGACCCCTTGCATTCATCTATGCTTTTTTCAAGCCCAGCGATTAGTTTTATGATTATCATTCTATATTCATGTTCTGTTATGTTGCTTATATCTGTTTTCATCAATTTTTGAGCTGTCACTGCTTCTTGTAGATTCTGTTGAGGAGAATTCTTCCGTTTCATCATTTTGGCTATTTGTGTTTTGGATTGTTTCTTGAAGTCGCCCTGGAAAGGAAAACAGTCTGACAAACAAACCGAAAACAGAAATACTCAAACGTTCCGACAAATGGTCCAGACAAGCAGTTCACAACAGAAAAAAGAATAACAAATGACTCTCTGAGGGTAATATCCTGAAGTACCAGCTACACATTAAGGACAGGGTATGTAGTGTGCTGGTGGCAGAGCATATATAGAAAGAATAATGACAGGTGCGGGGAGAAGAAGGAAATGGACTTTGCCCAGGTAGAGCAGCTAAAGGGCTTAATCCAGACTGAGAGAAATCAGAATAAGGACGGATGCAAGGGAAAAGGAATAGAGATCGATGTCGTCTAGATGAACTTATGCGGCCTGGTTATTCTAGAAAGAGGGATAGGGAAGTAAAGAAGAAGGTGTAGAACATGCCTTGAGAGAGTGGGTTAAAAAAAAATGTTTAAGCCAGTCAGTACCCTGGATAACCAGCTCAGGGATGGGGATCGGTAGGAATGAGAAAGGGAGGGATACATTTAAAAAAGAAAAAATGACTGGAGTTACTCCAGGCAGCAATGTCCACTTGGCATCAGTCGCTCCTGCTGATATGTTGGGAGGGGCGTGGTTTGGGGTAGGCGGGTCCCGCCTCCACTGCTGCAGGGATGGCTTTTGGGGTGACTTCCCGGCTTGTGAGACAACAGTGGTGTCTCTCCAGTCCCTCGCCACCCGTCCTGGAGTCTTTATTCGTCCCTTTATTTCTGTCCTCTCTCCACCACGGGCGCCTGCCTAGTGCGGTTCACTGGGCGGTGACGCGGCCGCCTGCTACCCCCGATTTCGCTGTAATAGTGCCGGGATTGGAGGTGCTCCGCAGGCTGCGCCGCCTCGGGCTGCCTGGATCCCCACTACCAGTCCCGGCAGCGCGTGCGTCCTGGAGGCACTGGGCGAGGGTGGTGTGGTGACGCGGCCGTCTGGTACCCCCGATTTCGTTATAATTGTGCCAGGGTTAGAGGTGCTCGGCAGGTGGTGCCGCCTAGGTCCCCGCTGCCAGTCCCAGCGGCGCGCACGTCCCCACCGCTCCGGGCTGGGTTGGTGCAGTCCCGGCAGTGCGCGGGTAGTGCTGCTGTTTGCCGCTGAACTTCTCAAAAGCCCTGCATCTAGGGGCTGGATGGTAGCAGTCTCACCTTCTCTGGCCCTCTCGTTCAGATGTTGTTCGATCGGCACTTTCCCAGCTATCTCCGAAGACCCTCACCCTCCCCTCAGCTCAACTTCCCGAGTTCGTTTTATCTGAACCAGATTAAACTCACGTTTTAGCTGGGCCGTGTCTGTTTTCGCCTTCGTTCCTTGTAAGCTGCAGCACCTTTTTCCCTGGATTCTTAGAGTTGAGAGAGACTTTGGCTTCAGTCGTCCCCGTTTAAAGGGCGAGTGAAATACTGGAGCCCCCTACTCCTCCGCCATGTTGGCCCTCCTCCAACAATGTAATTTGTAACTAATATTTTAAGGACATCCTCTTCAGGAAGTCCCTTTTATGTGAAGTTTGTGTGTGTGTGTGTGTGTGTGTGTGTGTGTGTGTGTGTGTGTTAGAGAGAGAGAGAGAGAGAGAGAAATCTATTAAGCTACAGAAATTATAATACATGTACTAAAATGTTACTATATCTGAACATGGAAGTTTAAAAACACCATGCCCTTTTAAAAAATAAAATCAAATAATTAGTGACAAAACTTGACCATATCCTAAACATGTCAACCTTTTTTCAGTCTCCATGTCTTGGTACATCTAGTTCCTTCTGCTTGGAATGCTTCCTCATTTCACAATATTTCTTGCCTGGCAGCCTTCCATGTATCTTTTATAAGCTTCTCTGCTTCCTAGTACTCCCAGATAGAATCCATATTTCTTCTTCTGGGTTTCCATCACTCTCTACCCTCGCACTGTTCCAGCACACATCATGCTGTATTATGTGTTAATTTTTTTTAAATTTTTTAATGCTTTTATTTATGTTTGAGAGAGAGAAAGAGCCAGAGCGCCAGCAGGGGAGAGGCAGAGAAAGAAGGAGACACAGAATCTGAAGCAGGCTCCAGGCTCTGATCTGTCAGCACAGAGCCCGACGCAGGGCTCAAACCCACGAGATCATGCAAGATCATGACGTCCCCAGAAGTCAGATGTTTAAACAACTGAGCCACCTAGGCTCCACATATAATTATTTGTTTCTGTGTGGATTCCCTCCTACCAGGAAGCCCTGGAAATCAGGGAACTTATTTTAGTCTTCTTTATGTGTTCCTTATCCCCTAACACACAGTGTCTACTGCATGGAACCTTTCAATAAACGATTGTTGAATTAGTGACTCTTTACACGTGCTCAAAAATACTGTTCTTAGTCTCCCTTTCGGTATCACATATTTGTAAAAGTAAGTCCTCTTTAATCATTTTACTTTTCTCCTAGTAAATTTCTCATCTATGCCTGTCTCCTGCTGTTCTCTGTGCTGCTGGCCCTTCGTCTGGATGGCATCATTCAGTGGAGTTACTGGGCTGTTTTTGCTCCAATATGGCTGTGGAAGTTGATGGTCATTGTTGGAGCCTCAGTTGGAACTGGAGTCTGGGCACGAAATCCCCAGTATCGGTAATACTGCTTTATAGAACTGATTGGTCTCTACCCTGAGGGAGCAGGATCTTGTTTTTCACTTTTGATTAAGTAAGGACAATTTTTTCTACCTATCTAGGGTTTTATAAAAACTGTAATATAGGCAAACTGAGTTCTAGCCTAAGTTTTTTTCTAAATTAGTTGTTTGATACGCATTTTTTAAATATAAGAAGGGTTGTTTGGGGTGCTTAAGGTCCTAGCTAGCCCACAATAGGCAATATAAGCTAAAATGCTTCCAAAATATTGAATGCTAAACTAGGAAGTGTAACACTATCATGTTTGCAGGAGCAGTTCTACAAAACAGAGGACTGGCTTTGGTCATCAGGGATATATCTGTCTCCAATTGAGTCCTGGATCTGGAGTTTCCCTTGTCCTAATCCTCTGGTCCTGGGGTTTTAAGGCTGTTAGTGGTGTGGGGGAGGTAGTTTGGCCAGGAAACAGTGAGTCCCTGAGAGAGGGAAAGGTGAGGCCCAGATGCTATGAAGGAGAGCAGAGCCTTTGGGGGCCAGGAAGAGGGGTCACCTTCACCTCAACGCCCCTGAGCCTTTCTTCTTAGTTGCCTCAGCTAGTCCAGGTTCCTGGAGTCAGCTCCCTCTGCTTTTCAGCCTAATTCTGCTGGAGTCTGGAGAGTCTCTTCTCCCTCACAGAGACTGGCACTTCAGAAAGGAAAAAGGGGGACTGGGGGGGCTCTTATCAGCCTTTGCCAGGCAAAGGGGGAGGGCAGGAGTGCCCAGTGGACAGGCAGGGCACATTTAGCTGCTCGTGTGAGAAAAGTGCAGGGGGTGTTTAAATCTTGATCAACTTTAAAAATAAGATTTAGCCCATTACCACATATGCATCTATTCCTACGGAGAGTCTTGGCAGATGGGAGACATTTGTGTGCAGCTGTTTTAAAGTCCTTAGACTTCCTTTATTTTTGAAGATTACCTGTGCAGCTGGCAAATCTTTTCCTTTTTATGAGATATTTTCAGATATCTAATGTTTATGATTCAAAGAATGAAAAGTTAAATAACTAAACATTTTAGGTTCCACTAATTGAGATTTAGAAGCTATTTGAGCTTGCCCTATTGGTTTAATTTAAGATTTTTAGAGCAAGGAAAGGAATTGTATGTATGTGGTTGAGTGTAGTGAATGTTGGGGCATGGTCATTCTGGTGTTAACATTATCCAGTGGAACGTTCTTGGGTCCTATAGAAGTAACCACTGGCTTCATTTTCTCTGTGTCCTAAACTCAGGTGTATTTCACCAAGAAGATACATCATAAATGTTTATCTGTGTTTTGAATGAAATATTATAGGCTTTCCAAATGCATTTGTAAGCATTTTCCTGATTAGCAATTTATTCTTTTTTAATTATTAATCTGAGAGGTTCCTACATGATACTTAAATAGCTAATTAAACTGATTTTGTTTAAAAACAGTTTTAACTGCTCTTATATCTCTTTCATCTACAGGTGTTAATTCATCCCAGTAGAATAGAAAGAAAAATAAAAAGGCATTCATAATTTTATTTGCATTTTAAAATAGCACCTAACAATAGTTCCTATATTTTCTTGAAATATAACCCACACTTATTCATAAAGCTAGTTATTTTTATAGCATTGCATGAAATGTGATTTACATGGTTTTTATTCATTGACGGATGAGGATCATGAGATTTAGGGGGTATTTGTCAGTTTTTAGTAGTAGAAGTAGTCAGCTTGAATAATCTATTAAAAAGGGCACATGTTGGGATGAACACTGGGTGTTATATGTAAACCAATTTGAAAATAAACTATTATAAAATTAAAAAAAATAAAGTTATGAACGAAACCATTTATGTACACAGAGAAATAATAACTGGCTTTTACTTCTGAGAATATCCTACACAGTTAAAACTTTGGTTTGATTGTAATGTTCATTTCCTGTCATGTAGTAGTTCTTTGGTGTCAGAAAGATTACATATTAAAGATTAAGTTTAAGTTAGTTTTCTACCTAACTTCCTTTGCTTCTCATCAAATTTATAACTATAGTTCATGGTATCAACATAAGTTGATATTTGCCCTGGACTGCTTGCTTGATTTGGAGATTCTAAACTGAGAGCATTTTTCTTCTTCCTCTTCTTGTGTCCCTTTTTAGAGCAGAAGGAGAAACATGTGTGGAGTTTAAAGCCATGTTAATTGCAGTGGGCATCCACTTGCTCCTGTTGATGTTTGAAGTTCTGGTCTGTGACAGAATCGAAAGGGGAAGCCATTTTTGGCTTCTGGTCTTCATGCCACTGTTCTTTGTTTCCCCGGTATCTGTGGCAGCTTGTGTTTGGGGCTTTCGACACGACCGGTCCCTGGAGGTGAGATTTCATTTATTTAAGAATGTTTTTAAAAGTAAAATATTCTGGTCACTTATTGTAATGAAGATCTCTTGCCCTTTGTTAGGAAGAAGTGAATAATTAACTCTAGGTGATGGCATGTAAGGAAACAAAAGGATCATGGAATTAATCACGGTTCTCTTCTTTGACTTAGAACACTGGCTCTTCACCCAGGCCATCAGGCTTCATCCAGCATCATGGCTCGCCCTAGCCACCTGTGTTAGTCAGGCTTCTCCTGAGAAACAGAACCAATAAGAGAGGTGGGGAAGGGGAGAAGGGAGAGATGAAGGAAGGGAGCAAGGGAAGGAGAGAGAGAGAGATTGATTATAAGGAGCTGGCTCATGCAGTTGTGGCACTGGCAAGTCTGACATTCATAGGCCATGCCGGTAGGCTGAAGATGCAGGCTGACTTGATGCTACGGTCTTGAAACAGAATTTATTCCTCTCCAGGGAACCTCAGGCCTTCTAACTAATTGGTAAAACCCTCCCACAATATTGAGGACAACCTTCTTTACTGAAAGGTAATACTTTCACAGCAATACGTAGATTCATGCTTGATTAAGTAACTGGGTACGATGTAGCCCAGCCAAATGGACACATAAAACTAACCACCTTGCCACTGGAGATCCCGTGATCTAGAACTTTATCTGCTCTCTAGTTAGATTGAAGCCCTTTTTGCCTAGACATAGAGGATACACAGATTAATTAAAAAAGTAAAACTAGTAATACTAATACTAGTATTGAAAATGATTGCAGGTCACATTTATTGAGCACTTACTGTGTGCTGGTGGCCATTGGGCTAGTCCCTTCCCTTGCAGTAGTATCTTCTTAAAGATTCTCAACAACCCTGTGAAGTAGATGCAGTCACCACTTCTGTTTTCCAGAGAGAGGAAGGAATTTGTTCCTGGCCATTGGTTAAGGGTCAGGGCTGGGGCCAGTATCCCATGTCAGTCAGCCTGACTCCAGAGCCTGCACACTGAACCATATGGAGGCTGAGAGCCCAGAGCTCTATACAGACGGGTCGAGGGGAGAACAAGATGGCTAGGGATGCTCTGTTTTGATTGGATGAGTAAAAAGTGGAGGATGGGGAGTGGCAGTTGGGCTGGAAGGCTCAGGGTACGTGAACTTGAGAAGAAGGCACCCGCAGAGAAGGGGGCATGAGAGAATAAGACCCTGAGGGAACTCAGGGGTACAGGACCTTGACCACTAGAAACGGTTTGGTCTGGACCAGGGAGAGCATCCCTCATCCTGGCACTAGGGGCAAGGGCATGGGGCAGTGTGGCTGGTAGGCTGGAGCGACCGTGGTATCTGAGGACCCACTTTCCCCTCCCTGCAGCACCCCCCAGCCTTCAACAACCTGGCCACTTCTCCACACACACCCCTAGCTGCTTGTCAGCCATATGAACACTTCATGAGGGAGTGCAGTTAGGAAAAAGACATGTAAAAGACTCTTTGGGTGACAGAAATGGGAGCAAGGTTGGAAAACACTGAGACCCTCCTTGCCCCCATGCAGCCTACCTCTGCATGGCACTCCTTCCCAGGGGGAAGCAGACCCTTTCCCCTGCTGTTTCCTCTGAGAGATTGCTCCTAAGTCCACAGAAAGGCTCCCTGTTGTAGTGCTGTTCTGACCACTGTTCTGACCCTGTGCTCCCTACTCAGCCCTACGCTCCCGAGAAACTGGCCAGATCTAGTGGACCATTAGAAGCCCCTCTTTTCTGTAGCTCCTGACACTCCACTGGCCTTTGACTAATCTGGTCACCGTCTGCTTTGGCTCCATCGCTGCTTCATAGGATTCTAGACTTGGGGGCATTTTCTGTCCTCATCTTGCATACTTCCTCTGAATGATCTTGATCTTGTTTGTACTTCCTGTCTCCACTGCCACTTATGTTCTGTGATCCCCTAAATTCACATTGCAAAACTCCCAATTTCTGTGCTAGCTCCAGATGCCGTATCCAACCTCACCTGAATCTGTATTCTCTGTGCTGGTTAAAAACACCATTTCCACCCAGTCACCCTTACTATTTTACATTTTACTTTATGTCTCTGTTGCTTTGCATGTTCTCTCTAGTACCTGGGCACACGGAGTAAAACCAAGCTTTAAAAATCATTTGCAAAAAGTTTACATTACACAAAATCACTGAGTACACATTCTAGATATTTCCTATTTGGCTCAACATTTCTCAGTGAGGGAGAGACATGTGCTATTGGCCTTTTGGATAGGAAATGTCGTGTTGAACAGGACTGTCTTCTGCATTGCAGGACACTTATGCCTGACCTCTCTGCCCACGAAATGGTAGTGGAGGGTCTCCCCACGACAGGTCTTTGTGACATCCAGCAGTACCGCTGCATGTTTCCTAGCCTTTTCCTGAGGCAGCAGCAGTGTCACCCAGATGGAAAAGCACTGGGAGAGTTACCTAAATATCGTTGGATAGGGACTGAGGAGGAAGTTTTTTTTTTTTTAATTTATTGTCAAATCGGTTTCCATATAACACCCAGTGCTCATCCCAACAAGTGCCCTCCTCTGTGCCTGTCACCCACTCTCCCCCCTCCTGCACCTCCCCTCACCCCTCAGTTTGTTCTTAGTCTTTGAGAGTCTCTTGTGTTTTGTCTTCCTTCCTCTCTGTGGCTTTTTTCTTTTCCCTTCTTCCCCTTCCCCTTCCCCATGGTTTTCTGCTAAGTCTCTCAAAATCCGCCTGTATGTGGAAACATATGGTGTCTGTCTTTCTCTGACTGACTTATTTCACTCAGCATAATACCCTCCAGTTCCATCCATGTTGCTACACCTGGCCAGATTTCATTTTTTCTCATTCCCACGTAGTAGTCCATTGTATATATGTGCCACATCTTCTTTATCCACTCGTCAGTTGATGGGCACTTGGTCTCTTTCCATGATTTGGCTATTGTCAAAAGTGCTGCTCTGAACATTGGGGTACACGTGCCCCTATGCATCAGCACTTCTGTGAGGACGTTTAAGATGACTTAAATTTTGGAACTTTGTTTCTTAGAAAGTAAAAGTATATACAAGGGCTAGGACTACATTGGGTGTTAAACCATATTTTCCTTATGTGGAGTTACAAAATGTAAGTCTTGTTCATATAGTTCACATAGGCACACTCTTGACCTTTCTGCTTACAAGAAGAAACACCATGCTGGCGGTTAAGCTCCCTACCTCTTAGTTCTTGTGTCCTGGGAGCGAGAGTACCTACATTTGCTAGAGGGTGACTGGGGATAGGCTTACACAGAGACATGAAGGAAAAGCAGGGTTTGCCAGGATACCTATGCAGGTGGGACAGGGGATGGTGTTTTCTGGGCAGAGGGAATAACACACTAAGGCATAGAGGCAAGAGAAAATACGTCATCATGCTGAGTGAACTCCAATATGACTGGAGCACAGTTTGGCAAGATGCAGGGACTTCTAGAGGTAGATGTTGATGACAGCTGCACAACAGTACTAATGTACTTCATGCCACCAAGCTATACAACTGAGATGGTTAATACTGTAAGTTTCTCATTGTGTGTATTTTACCACAGTAAAACAAAAAAACAAACAAACAAACAAACAAAAAAAGATTGCCTGGAGCATGAGGTGGAGAGAGTAGGAGGAGTTGGGGGAAGGAAGGCTGTAGAGAAGAGCTGAGTAGGGGCCAGATCCTCAGTCCTCAAAGCGTGCGCTGAGCTGTCCCAGGGTGCCATAGTGAATTCACAGGGCAATATTGGACATTTTTGAAGGAGAAGCAATGATACCAACCAGCTGTGGGAACATATGAATTACTACCTCCAAGTAGTTTACAGTTTTATTTTTAGGTCATGCTACATTGGTTTTGATGATAGCGTATAAGAAGCTAGGTTGTTGGTAGTTGCCCTGATGAGAAGGTAGTCCTGTGCAAAAATCCACCTGGAGAACAGGTAATGAGGGTGGCACTATCTTAAGAAATGGTGCAGTACTCAACAGGCACACACATCCTCTTAGGGAGTGTTGTGGTTATTTAAGAATAAAATAAAAATCATATTTTTCTTTCAATTTATATGAGTTGTTGTTTTTAGATGGCTACTTAGGACATAAATACTTACTAAGTTTAGAATTAATGCTTAACCCAATGGAACTGCTAAGGATTTCTTTCAGCCCAGAGTCCTGTGAAAGAATTTCTACCTCATTAAATGCCCTGTGAGCTGAGAACTTTGGGGAATCTCTGGGCCAGATCAGATGGCTTCCTGTGAGTTTAATTTTGTAGGCGGTGGCAAGCCATTGAAGAGCAGTGAATGCCGCAAGCAGAAGGAAGACAGCCTGGATATTTGGGAGCAGAAAGCCTTCCAGACTGGATGCTGGGAAGCTAGTAAGGGGGCTGTTGGAGGCATTTGGGGGGGGTAGTGAGGAAAAAGTCCTGACTGGGCAGTGGTCCTCGGGGTGGTAGAGAGGACAGGACATGGTGACTGAGCATGTAAGAATGGGAAAAGGAATATAGGGTCCTTGCTGGCAGCGTGGCTTGGGTAATTGGGCCCTGTAGTGCCTTACCATCTTACCTTCAAGGAGGGAGGCTATGGAAGGGAGTGGGACGGGATAAAGTTGTAAAGGTGCAAGGGGATGATGAACTCAGTCTGGGGCTGGCTCCAGCCAAGGCACCTCTAGGAGGGCTGGGTATGGACCACAGCAGGAAGTCTAGGTCAGAGACAGGATTGGGAGAAACAACCAACTGGAGGTCATGCATGTCAGGGCTGTGGACTACAGGGCAAGCAAGTGTAAGCATGCACGTTTGTGTCCATGTCTCTCTAGTGGGGACAGAAGACTCAGTTGAAGGTTCTGGGGGGCATCAGGGTTCAAGGAAAGGAGTAGACTTAAAAGTAGCTGCAAGAGCATGAGGAGGAGGGCAAGACTGCATTAGGCTCCTGGAAAGACATGCCGCATAGATGCCCCATAGGATGATCTGACATAGGTGGTCCAGTGCTATACAAGTTACTGGCGACCTTGACAGAAGCAGTCACTAGTAGTCAGGGCTGGGGGCCGGATCACAGTGCTGGGAGCTCAGAATGGCAGGGGAGGCCAGGGGGGCTTGCACATCCACGAGGTCATACAAACCTTGATGGTAACAGAAAGACCTACTGCTGGGAGGGGATACTGACTCAAGGGATGGATGGGGTCATTTGGTCTTGGGGTTGTTTTGTGTTTAATGGGAATGAGTTGAACTTTTTTTCTGTGCTTCTGGGAGGGATCAGTGGAACAGGCAGGGTTAATGATGCAGTAAGGAGGGGCGCCTGGGTGACTCAGTTGGTTGAGCATCCAACTTCGGCTCGGGTCATGATCTCACTGCTTGTGGGTTTGAGCCCCACGTCGAGCTCTGTGCTGACAGCTCAGAGTCTGGGGCCTGCTTTGGATTCTGTGTCTTTCTCTCTGTCCCTCCCCCACTCCCACTCTGTTTCCCCCGCCGCCCCGCTCTCAAAAATAAACATTAAAAAAAAGATGTAGTAAGGAATCTGTAATTGATTTTTTGATGTGACAAGGTACTCAAGGAACCAGAAATGAAGGGGTCGGATGCATATCTGTGTCCTGGGTACAAGAAGAAGGAAGTACAGTTATGGTTAGAAATCGAGAAGTTTGTGGGTAGGGGCAGGAAGTATGCTTGGGGTGTCTGCCATAGATTGCCTCTACTCAGTGAGCCTTGAAGCAAGATTATTGTTTGGTAAGAGCATAAAAGACAGGGAAGCCATTAAGCAGAGGGGCTGAGGCAGGTTACGGGGGGCAGAGGGTAGGTTTCTTTTTGGGGCTGCATTGCTTCACTCCCGTGGTGCTGAAAATCAAGAGGTCTCAGTATACTTTTTCCAAAAAAAGTTTTTTTTTAATTTTTTATAAAATAAATAAACTCTCTCAAAATAGAGAGAGTACAAGTGGGGGAGAGGCGGAGAGAGACAGAGAGAGAGAGAATACCAAGCAGGCTCCGCACTGTCAGCACAGAGCCCGATGTGGGGCTTGAACTCATGAATCGTGAGATCGTGACCCGAGCCAGAGTCAGCACTTAACCAACTGAGTCACCCAGGCGCCCCTGGAGGTTCCAATATAACTTACTAAAACTTTTACCATATTACAATTCGCACTGACTTTTAGTATGTTAACCAAATAATTGAATACAACTTTTACTTTGTTTAATTGACTCTTCTCTTCATTTTTAGCTAGAAATACTGTGTTCTGTCAACATCCTGCAGTTTATATTCATTGCCTTAAGACTGGACAAGATCATCCATTGGCCCTGGCTTGTATGTAACTTTTAAAATCCTAAAATAAACTTTTCTTTTTTAATTATAAAAGTAATTTGTGTTCATTGTAGAAAATTTGGAAAAGACAGACAAGCTTCGGTAATAGAATGATAATCACCTGTAATCCACTGGGAGATTACATGGTTAGTGGTAGGAAACACAGTTCCTGTGGTGGAGGTTATTGTCTCATACAGATAGCTGAGAGCGTACTGTGTATATCATTTTGTGTGCTGCTTTTTCATTCTAATGCATCATAAGCATTTTCCTGTGTTGATAAAAGGTCTTGATAAACATAACCTAAAGTTTAATTGACACAGTATTCTTCAAATGCATTTACCAAACCATCCCCTTATTTCCAAATATTGAAGTTGATAGGCGTGTGATTCTAAATCATGATGTAACATATATTTCTGTGCATAAAAATCTTTGCCTGATTTTTTTTCGTTGTTTTCATAGGAAAGACTCCAGAAACAGTATTACTGGGCCAGAGGGTAGGAGCTTTCTGAGATATTGAAATACAAACTGCACTACCAACTTGCTTTTCAAAAGAGTTGTGGCAGTTTACACTCCTTCCAGAGATGAGGTGTAAGCCATGTGTATAACTTGTGTCTTTAGTTACTGGTTGTTTGGTTAAAATTGACTACGTAGATGGATAGAAGGGTGGGTGGATGGATTGATATAGATACATACATATGTAAGTATGTACACATGGCAAGCTACAAATTAGAGAATATGGTAGGACTTCCAACTCCTGATGCAGAGAACAGAGGTAGAAGAGGTGCATTGCCTTTGGGAGAAGAGGTCATGCCGGTGTTTTGTTCTATTTTTTTCCCTCTGCTGATTGATGTGTACATTTTCACATAAGACATTTTCTGCAATGAACATGGTTTACCTTAAGAAAAAGTAACAAATATAGTAAAAAAAGAAAATATTAATTCGGTGACAGGGAAGAAAATAAGAGAACATAAGTCACCTCCATAGTAAATAGAGACAAGACTCTTTGATCTACCCAAAGTCTTTGATAAACCAGTCATAATAAAAAATGTTCGGGTATCTGTCCTACACTTTTAGGGTGCTGTCTCTAGACAATTGTAATTGGGTTCAGAGCTTTCTGTTGTAACATCAGGAAACAAATTTGAGTAAGGCCAGAATTTTAGTATAAGGTGCAATCAGAATAAAAAAAAAAGATTCGGAATTAAGAATGTTTTCTGTAGGTGAACGGAGAGATTTTTCCAGCCCCAGTCCTGTGCAGGTCCCAGCAGGTAGAGCAGTCTGATTGCACACTTCTCACAGTGATCAAGAGAGACTGAATGAGGCTGCTGTGATCACAGACATTCCACCCATGGAGGCCCCAAGTGAGAGCGGCTACATGAGGAGGGAATACAGGAAGAGGCTCTCCATAGACACTTTGGCCACACCTACCATCAGGAACCCCACGCGATTTGAGAGGATTAAAAATCACACACCAAGTCAAGTCATAGGTCTAAAAACAACATGGAAAACCAAAGTACTATTTGAAGAAAATGTAGGAGAAAACCTTTGAGACCTGGGATTAGGTGAGGAGTCCCTACAAGTGACAGTAACAACAAGGTCCATAAAAGAAGCTCAGAATTGAAATGGAATTAATGAAAAGACAGGCCACAGAGCAGCCGAAAATATTTGCAAAGCACATGTCCAACCAAGGATTTGTATCCAAAACATCTCAAGAACTCTCAAAACTCAAAAAAACAACCTAATTTTAAAACTGACAGAAGACTTGGAAAGATAGTTCACAAAGAAGATATACACGTGGCAAATACACACGTGTACAGGACGTCATCTTCCATCAGGGAAAGGCAAAGGAAAATCAGGATGAGGCCCCACAACACACTCACTGGAATGACAAGGATAAAGAAAGCAATGCCAAGCACAGGGGAGGGTGCGGAGGGGCTGGGACACTTGCACACCGCCAGCGGGACTACCGAACTGTATAGGCACTCTGAGAAATAGTTGGGCAATTTCATATAAAGTTAAACGTGGAGTCACCATATGATGCAGCAGTGCCAATCCTGGTTATTTGCCCTAGAGAAATGAATACATACAGCCACACAAAACCCGTGTGCAAGGATTTATAGCAGCTTTATTTGCGATAGCCAAAAACGAGAAAGCACCCAGATCTCCTTCCACAGGTGACTGGATAAACAGGCAGTGGTGCATCCATCTGATGGAATACCACTTGGCACTAAAAATGACCTGTCATTACACGCAACAGCTTGGAGGAACCTCCCAGACATTCTGCAGATTGAGAGAGGGTAGTCTCAGAAAGTCACATGCTCTATGGTGCCATGTACATCACGCACTTGGAAAGATGAAAGTGTTAGTGATGGAGGATGGATCAGTGGTTGCCTGGGGGTAGGGGTGGGGTGAGGGTATGGCACTGAAGGAACAGCACCAAGGAGTCCTGTGGGATGAAGGAGCTATCCTGTGTCCTGCAAGGGTTTACACAGTTTTGCATGTACATGGGTGACAAGTCCTAGAAGTGTACACCAAAAGGAAACAGTCAATTTACTGTTCAATAATATGGGATGGAGGAATGATAGATGGATCCAAGGGGCAGTGCAGGAGAGAGAAGGATCACACAGGGAAGCCTGGTGGGGCCCCGAAGACCTCTCCCGTGGGCTCATGCAGGATGAAGCCAGGTCTTTCCAGTGCAATGGCAGCAGACATGTAACCCGCCTGGGCGAGGTGACAAGGACTGGGTGGCAGAACCCTGTCAGTGTCAGTGTGCATGTGAGTGGAAGACCTCTGCAATCCGGGCAGCGAAAGTTCTCAGGGGTACATCCCCTAGAGTCTCTGTCCAAAGTGCCTCCAGTGGGATGGGGAAGCAGCCTGTGGAAAGGGTATGTCAGGGGCAGGTGGGGCGAGTGTGCCCAGGGTGGCAGACTGCTCTGTTCCCCACAGGGCAGAGCCAGAGGCAGGCTGAGTGAGATCATATCTTAGGAAAGGCAGCTGTTGGGCCCCTCCCCCCAAGAGCGGCCCACAGCAGAACACGTCCCAGAGAGGGCGGCAGCCCCACGCTGTCCTTCACGGCACCCCTGGGATGCAGGGCAGCTGTCCTCTTTTGTGCATGCATTGTCTCAGCTGCAAAGAGCCAGCAAGGGCTTGGCTATGCCTCCTTTCAGGTGCTGGGCACAAACTATAAAGATTTTTTTTTCTCCTTCTTCCCTCAGGTCGTGTGTGTCCCCCTGTGGATTCTTATGTCCTTTCTGTGCCTGGTGGTCCTCTATTATATCGTGTGGTCTGTCCTGTTCCTGCGTTCCATGGATGTGATTGCGGAACAGCGAAGGACACACATAACAATGGCACTGAGCTGGATGACCATTGTTGTGCCTCTCCTTACTTTTGAGGTAAGCTTTTGACAGCAGAACTCTTCAGGCCTTGAATCCCACCCTTCCCTGTGACAGCACCCTGCATGCCTGTCAAAGCAGCCTGCTTTACCTGGAAATGAGCTGGCTCCTGAGAAGCATATGGAGAGAATGACAGTAAAATTAGAGCAACCTTTCTTTTGAGGGGCTGGCAGTGAGAAGTCTCTCTAGCCATGATGCGTGGGTATGTATTGATTTGTTTACATGTAGAAAGAGAAAGTAGGGTATTTTTCGTATTTGAGTTCTGTGCAGAATTATAGAATGGGCACTCTTGACTCTTTAGAATTAACACCAGGAGGAGCCTTCTATAACAATGTTGGTGTTGGAAACTTCCCAAGTAGACAGATTTTGCTTAGTCCTGAAGAGGAATATGAAAGCCTATCTTCTTCTGTCCCCCAGAATAGAGGGTTTCGTAGTCTCCCATGGAGCTGATTTTCCCCCTTAGGAGACCTGACAAGGGAAGGGTGGACTGGCTTTCGACATCATCCACCCTCAGACACTTTATCAATAGAACCTCAACTGTTTCTCTTTCCATAGATCCTGTTGGTTCACAAACTGGATGGCCACAATGCATTCTCTTGTATCCCAATATTTGTTCCCCTTTGGCTCTCCTTGATCACTCTGATGGCAACCACATTTGGACAGAAGGGAGGAAACCACTGTATGTACTCAGAACTTCAGAAGCCCTTGACCTGTGTGTATGTGTGTATGTGTGTGTGTAGCCCCACTCTATGAAAAGATGAGCCTGAGGGTCTGAGCTAAGGGAGGTCGCATGGGAAATCTAGACCTGAGGAAGGCCTGGAATTTTCCAAGGAAAGGGTGAGGTTTCAACCTTGCTTTCCCTGCCCCTCACCATGGCCTTCCTAGTGGTACACTCTGCCATTTGAGGTAGGACTAACCATGGTAGGTAGGCTCTCAGCCTTGTCCCCTCTGCTGCAACATGGGGATCAAGATACCTGCTTTCTAGGGGCTCCCAAGGATTAGACGAAGATCCATGTCACTCACCAAACCCTAGGAGTCCTTTTAGGTTCTGTGTCCTCCTTGTTCTCCCCAGTGACATTCCTGACATCACTGTGTCTTGTCATCAGTGCTCTGCTTGATCTCACTTCTCTCCACCCACATGATGGCACAGTTTTGAAGTGATCCTTGACAAAGGTTCCCTCCTCACTAGACTGTGAGTTCCTCTGCAGATAGCCCCAGAGCACACCATTCTAGAAGCTGGGGAACTGGTGCCGGGGGGTGAGGTGCATTGTGCCCTGGTTGAGCCAGCACTGAGATGATGGTCCTGTGGTACAGACAGCAAGAGCAGGCCTCAGAGAAGTAACTTTGAGAAGTAGGTCAGGCTGCCTGCCAGCCTGGACCAACATGCCTGCCAGATGCTGACAGAAGTCCCTTTCTTGAATGACATCCTTGACATTGTTTGTCACATGTGAGTGTATCCCAGGTGGGGAAGATGAGAGGATGTTGACACAGTCTTGATGCTGCAGGGATTTGACTCTTGCTACAGTGGTCCTTCTCGCTGGAGCAGCCATTGGAGGCCCGGGAGGCCCATGCCTATGAGCCATCCCACCTCACCCACAGTCTCCGATCTCTAACAAGGTCACAGGGGTACATGTGGTTGCTGCCGGTCTGGGAGCCCCACTTGGAGAGCCACGAACCCACAGGCGTTTCCCCTTGCCCTTAGTGGGTATTCAGGCCTTGCTCTATCTTCATTTGTAAGACATCAGGATAAAGCATTAAACTGTACGAGTAAAACATCACATTCAGGAAAGAAAAGTTACATGAAATTCAATGGAGGCTAGTGTTTGAAAAAGTTTTTTCAAACTTCTTTTTCAGGGTGGTTTGGTATTCGCAAGGATTTCTGTCAGTTTCTGCTTGAAATCTTCCCATTTTTGAGAGAATATGGAAACATTTCCTACGACCTCCATCATGAAGATAATGAGGAAGCCGAAGAAACCCCAGTTCCAGAACCTCCTAAAATTGCTCCAATGTTTCGGAAGAAGACCAGAGTAGTTATCACCCAGAGCCCTGGGAAGTATGTCCTCCCACCTCCCAAATTGAATATTGAAATGCCAGATTAGACACCACTTCCTTGGACAGAATGCAAGTGGACCACCAGGACGCACACTGTCTCCTACCCTCCTCTGCCTCCTTGTTGACCCCACCCAGAACTGGAGCCGGGGCTCTGGGGACTTCCATCTCATGCCTTGTTTGCACTCAATGCCTGCCAGTGACTCACCCTGACTGGACGCACAAATGGCAGGTGACTGGCACCCGCGGTGTGGGCTGGGCTAGGGTGTGTGTCAGGGACGTGGGCATGATGGAGGGAGCGTGTATGAGAAGGGGAAAGCGATCCCCTCGGGCAAGCGCCTCAGGAGCTGACTTGGATCTGTTAGGGATGACTGCTTAGGCCAGAGAAGGAACTGGTTTTCAAAGTGCTAAAATTCCTATCGAAAGTGTTCTTTGAAAATGGTTTTTTAAACCAGGCCAGTCTCACCACATAGCTTAGATTCTCCTGTCACAGCGTAGTCAGTAGGAACTGTAAATATGCCTCTGTGTCACCATGTGTGTACCCGCACCATCATTACTGTTTGTGTTCCTGCTGTGGAAGTCATTTCTCTTTGGGCAATGCTGACAGCAGTTTTTAATAGCCCCATCGGTGAGCCCTTTCCAATGGAGTGACTCCGTGCCTGTATAGTATTTATACAAATATTTTAGCATTGTAATATACCGTGTTAAATCCTAGTTCTGTACAGTATATTCTGTTAAAGTATTTTTTTACGAGCTTGTATGGGAGACATGTGTGTTCTGTTGCAGAAGCAGAAGCTACTGGTGCACCTGTCCTGCCCAGGGGGTGTCACCCCTTAATGGGCCATCATCATCACCCCCTTGAAATTCTTCACACACACAGTAGCTGCTACTGCCAGAACAGACACAATAAGCAAGAAATGGTTTGTGCTTTTCCTACATTCTGGGAATATTTGCATGAGCTGAAACTAGAATACTGGAAAAAGTTGCTGAAACTGGAAATAGCCACTGGAATTGCATATTTGTTAAGGTCTGAGGCCTTTTATTGGCCCCCAACAAAAGCCCTTCTGGCTGGCCCGTGCTTTTAACACTTGCTCCAAGAGCTACTGGTAGAGTCCCAGGCAAAGCAGAAGAAACAAGATCCTCCAGGATAAGAGCCTTCTGCCTGAGAACAAGTAGTTGTTTGTGAAAGGATGGAAAAGGAGCATGGCATTGTCACCCAGGAGAGGGAAGAGTTTAACGGGGGCAGCTGCTAACGTGTCTCAATCAGGCTCAACAGATGTCCAGCACACAAGACCGTCTGGCAGCAGCTCCCAGCAAGCCGGTTGTCTCTGGGGGAGAGGGGGAACATTGGGAATGGCAAAGCCTTTCCTGCTTGCTGTGTAACAAATGTAGCTCAATCCACTATTTTTGCTCCCTGCAGTTGTTCAATAAACTGGTTCCTCCTTTTCCATGGTACTGTGTGCATCATCCATGAGATATGGTCCAAGACACTTGGATTCTTCTCAGCCAGCATGAAACACCCTGTAGCTGTCACAGGCAGCCAAGGCGCATTGGGAAGGGTGAACATCTCTAATGAGTCTTGAGATACAGCCTGAACATAGAGAGTATAGAGGGAGATGGTGTCATGGAGACCCGACCATTGGCTGGGGAACCCAATGCCATCATTGTTATAACTTAGGAGCCTTACAAGAGTACTCCTGAGTTCCAACACAGTCTAAAATTGAAATGGACTTTTTAGTGGTCCCGAGGTGTTGCTCAGTGACAGCAGCAGCTGAGTAGTGCTTTCATTTAAAATACCCTGTGATTTCTGTCTAGCTCCCCTAGCTGTCTCCGCATTTTACCACTTAACTCAGATGGCTTTTCAGCTCATGGTTTGCCAGCAGGTAGCCAAAGTCCACAGACCATATTTCAGACTTGCTGTTAGACAAAATGTCCTCGAGATTGGAGGCATTTCTGCTTCATGGAAATCTCTAGAAGATCATTGACTTCCTGCCCAGAATCGAGTGTATGTGATGGGTCTTCAGGGTAGGTGGCCCTGCACGTGGAGAGAATGTGCGAGAGAGGCTTCTCTGCATGGCCGCCTCTTACTGATTCTCCCAACCCCACACCCCAGGGAAGGATCACAGAGCTCAAACCCTGGGCAGAAACAAGGACAGGTGTCCCTGCAGGCGTCGGTCAAGGAAAGTAAGCCGGCGCGAGGCTGCTCAAGGAAAGTAAGCCAGCACAAGGCCAGTGGCTCGTGCTCTGTCCCAGCGAGCCCAGAAATCTGCATGGGAGGCATTGGTGGGGTGCGGAGGAGGCAACATGCAGGCTGAGGAGAGGCAAGGAGAATGCCTCCTCCCCCTCATCAGTGTGCAAGGCGGTGGTGGGACACTTGGCTAACCGATTCACCTAAGCAGCAATCTCCACGTGCCTTCAAATGACCCAGGCGTGGGTGAATTAGGAGGGACTCTGTGGAGGACCTCACCGTCCTGGCTGTGACAATGCTGAAAGGACCATATGGCCACTCCCTTGACTGTGGACACCCATCCTGGCCTTTGCTGCATGTTTGAAAGCATTACATCTTGCTCGGGGCTCTCAAGGCCCATGGCCTCAGAAAATGAGCTCTGACCTCCTTTGGGCAGCATATCAGTGTGGTCAGCTGGGCCCCAGGAGATAGAGGATACAAAGAGAGTTGGTGGTTTGCCCCCCCATGTTTGACATTGTTACCCCAAACCCGTAGATGAGTGTCGGTTTTCAGGGTGAATGACCTTGTGTGACCGGAATGTTGGTGTGCTGACAGGTCACTTGCGTGGCTGGCCCTTTATCAGGTCACTGGCTCGCTATGTCTCGATGTCACCCCCAAGTAACCCGAGCCCCTTTGTGTTGTCCCAAGCTGCACTGTTATCAAGGGGTGCTGCTGGCCACGCTGCATTTTCATGTTTACAGGAAGGAAGGACATGCCACCGCCAAGGATGGCTCTCGATGAGAAAAGTCATCCAACAGGCCAGGGGCCTAGCTTCAGGATGGTGCCATTTCCTCCAGAAAGAGGGGTTCCCACAATTGGCTCAGAGAGCTGTGCTCCCCCAGAAGACCCTCCCCTCACCCTGTCAGCTGGGCTCCCTGGCTTCCTGCTGCTGCTTGAAGAAAACACTTTGCAAGCTTTGACCAAGGAGGCTTTGTTCAAAAGTCCATGCACCATCTGTGACGCCCTGCCCTTGGGAGCAAGCAATCTCCTCTGCCTGCCCTTCCCCAAGAAGCTGTGGAGCATTGTCCACAGCAATCAGTTTGCATCAATTTGGTGAGACAACGATGGGACTTGCATAGGCATCAACAAGAAACTGTTCCAGAAGGAGATTTTGCAGAGGCATGGCCTGAACAAAGTGTTTGAAACACACTGTGTGAAGAGTTTCATCTGCCAGCTCAATCTCTATGGATTCAGCAAAATTCATCAGGACGTACTCCCATCTGTGTGCCTGACCAACTTCTTCCCCGGAGGCCCCATCTATGTCCTGAGCAAGGTAAGGGTGGGTGACCCCGCCCCTGCCAGAGGCTGAGCTGCCAGACTCTAGGGTGGTGGGGTCAGGTGGGCTGGAAATCCCAGGAGTCCCGATGGGGAATCAAGTGCCCCATGTCCCTCTCTGGGCAGTGGTGGTGGTGGCAGCAGAGACTGAATATGAGGAAAGTGCTCTGGATGGTTCCAAGTGTGTCTGGGCACTTTCTTCAAAGGTGCAGCACGTGGGGATGAGAGCACATGCTGTAGGGTGGAGGGCCAGCACGTGGTTAAGAGAGTAGACCCTAAGAGTTCTCATCACAAGGGAAAACGGTCTTTTCCTTTTTGCCTTTCTTTTTCTTTTTTCTCTTTTCCTGCTTCTTTATTTCTTTTGGTTTGGTATCTATGTGAGGTGATGGGCATCCCCCGAGCGTACTGTGGCCATCACTCCACAGTACATGTAAGTGAAGGCATTGCTCTGTTCACCCTAAACAGAGCACTGCCTGCCAATCCCATTTTAATAAAACTTGGGAAACACTGTATCTTCACGCCCTCCTGCTTGGGAACAAGCGTCACCGGAAGATGTGTGTATGCATGACGCCTGTAGCTCTAGACCGTAACTGGGGTGGGTGTACAGGTCCCTTTTGGTGAAAGAACAGTGGTCCCGGGCTGGTCTGGGGATGCCAGCCCCTAAGTACTTTTGGAAGCCTGCTGAAGTTTGGCTAAATGGGTGTGCTTCCCAAGGTCAGCAGGCCTCTGCGGGCCAAGAGCCAGTGACTCCTGGCAATGGGGCGATTCTGTTGCCAGCTGCCACTTGCTCATAGAACCATTAGATCATCTCTCCTTGTCTGCAGACTCCAAGTCCCCCTTTGACAGACTTGTATGCTTACCCTGGTTGGCCCCTTGTAGTCTTTGTCCCAAGGTGATTTCTAGCGAAATCTAGGTAAGTTAGCGAATGGTGACGATGGGCAAGCTAGTGCACAGCTTCCTGTTGGGACTGTGAGCTTCTCCAAAGAGGTCTCCAGACCACTGGTTTAGGTTACACAGAGGCCTAGGGTGTTGGTGCTGGTTGTGATCAAGTCTGTTGTGACTTGGGGTTTCTTTTCCTCTTTCGATTTTTGTAACCTCAGTTCTACAGCAGTCCCTTGTTTAAGAGAGACTGCCCTCACCTCCTCATGAGGATGAAGAGGAGAGTGGGCATTAAGGCAACTTAAGGTACCTGCGTTAAGGCAGGTGCAGAGCAAGCCTGAAGCCCCGGGAATTCCCCTAGCACCTGCAGCCACTGAGCGACCAGAGGAACTCCCCACCTCTAATGAGGACAAGCAGGAGCTGATGAGCAGCCTAGAGTTTGACAGTCCTGCTGCCCCAGTCGGTCGGGAGTGAGTCTGCCCCTCCAGGCGATCCAGGGAGTACGGCAAGGCCCAACTTGATGAATCCCAGTTCTGCAGGAGGCTGGCTGGCTAATGCCAGCCCGAGGGTTCCCAGGCTCCTGACACCCCTGTGGCTGATGTAACCGTGCCTGCGGCCTTCCCCCAGGTCTGTTTCGGCCTGCCTTCTGCCCATGTCATTTCTATGGGCTGGTGGTGGACTTTGCTGCCATGCCTCCCGCGATCCTCCGCGTGCCAACCACGCCCCTCCCCGTGGCTGGACTGCTGCCCTTGTGTCACCCCTGGATGCCTGTCATGGCTGCTGGACCTGCCACCTCTGGGACTGTGATTCCTCATAGCTCAGGTCCATTCCACAGCTGTTCAGACTATCATTGTTTCCCGGAGTACCTGCCACCTACTGTTGGCCCCCAGCATACCCCATCTATGCACACTACAACCCCTGCCGGTAATCATTTTGTCAGAAAACAGGTCAATAAAATGTATCAGAAAATGAGCCATTTTCTGCTGAATGCTAGTGCTTGCGGCCTCTGTGCTGTTTCTTTCTTAGGGGTTAGGTAAGCCCTCTTTTGCTTGCGTGGTAAATAATTCAATGGAACGCCACGCCTGGCATAATGCATTACCCAGTAGATAGTCAGTTAAGCCCCTTCCATGTTCAACAAACATCCACTCGTTAAAAAGGCTCTTTAAGGCACTGGACAGGTCCAAGAAAGTAGCATCGGTGGCCTAAGGATAATAGCGGCAATGTTTTCCCGGCCATCCAGGCACATTTCTCTGTCCTGTTGGTGCCCTTAGATAGCAGGATCTTCACTTTATACATGAGAAGAGATCAAGTCTCACCTCACAAGAGGGCTAAAAGGTGCCCTCACTGTTCTCCAACACCCATATGTGGAGTGTGGACAGTCGCTGCCAGAGTCCTACAAGTTTCCAGTTTAAGAGGCTGCTCCCTGGTGCCTGGACGACAGGATTTATGTTCGGCTTTCACTACAGACACAGGATCTGGTGAATTTTTCCTTTTCTTTTCTTTTCCTTTGCTTTGAAATAAACATCTCAGTGTACCATGGTGCAACTTGGGAAGAAACCTCTGGTTGCTGGACCGTCGAGCTTATAAATAATGTATACTCTTATCCAGGAGCCACTTTAAAGAGTATTGGCTTAAGGAGCATAGAAAACAAGCATCCATTCTCTCATCGTAGCAATAATTGGGCATAGACATCAGACGGGCATCGAATGACATCAGACAGGCACGTGGAGGGTGAGCATCTGCACAAGCAGCCATCCATCAGAACCCAAAGACACCGACCACTCTCCTTTATTTTCCACTGGACATCAGGTCGAGAGTCCACGTGAGAAGGGGGAAAAGACCATAAGGGATGGACACATGGCGATAGAGGACAGGAACCTCCATCACCCTGAGTCTAGCACTGATGTGACTGCAGCGAATCTATTCTGTCACAGCCTGCTCCCTTATCAACTGATGCTGCCAATTAGAAAGGGTGCTCATCCCCTTTCTAAGATTCAGTAAGCTGTGAACTCCTTAATTCTTAACAGGGGCATTTTCTTCATCTTTATCTTGGCATTCCATATGCTTCCTGTTTCCAAATCCCATGCTGTTCTGAGAGCCACTTTCCTGTAAGCTTAAACTCATGTGAAACTTGCTGACATGTCAATCTGTCCAGAAAGGGGCGGAGGTGCAGAACTGTAATATCACAGTGTCTGCTTTTCAAAAAGGGTATGGTCTTATTTACAAAACCTAGACAGCATGACGTCATTAGCAGACCAATCCCACGCTTCCTTCACACAGTCATGTCTATATGTTGACCCTTCCCTCTGCGGATGGAAAGTGGCTGGCCTCCAACCCTCCTGGGCTGGGCAGCGGGCAGCATTCTGAGCTCACCTGAGGGTGAACCAAGCAAGAAAGTCTTCTATGGGCTGGGCTGGGATGGCCAGATAAGGTTTTAGAAACCACTCGTGCTCACAGGACCAGAGGAAAGACCACGCTGGCCCAGAACACTGGATTTTACTTTCCTTCCCAGGACACCATCAGAGGTGAGTGTATCTAGGAAAGTGAAAATGCAATTCAACCAGCAAGGGTTGCATAGGGAGGGCTGTGCGAAGTGTGCTCCAAAGTATGTGAGATGTGGTGTAGAGCCAGGCGATTTGCCGAGTGTGGACTCACTCCCCACAAAGCATTGGCCAAGCCTCCTTCAGCATGGGATGGGGTCAGCTCTGTTCTTCAGTGAGCCCCCAACATCTTGTCTAGGCTCCATTTCTCTCAGCCCCTTCTTGGGGGAAGGTGCCAAATGGTGACGGAGGGAGGGTAGAAGACTCAGAGCCTTTCACCCACTGAATGGCCAATCCCAGGAAAAAGAGGAACTGTCGTTGTCTGTCCTGGACTGCATGTTCCATGGAAGAATGCACACCATTTTCTGCCTGAGTGCCCTTTCGGGCTTGGGGATGATTGTGGTTCACACTCATCACAAGAGTCGCCATATGAAACACGGACACACCAATGCCACAGAGACCGACTGGGTGCCCTGGGCCATCGCCCCAAAGATGAACATTGGCTCTCACATGGTTATGTAACAGCAGATGAAGCAGCCACCCACAAGAGAGCTTTCTTAGAGGGGCACCAAGAGTTGAGATCTTGTTCCCCAGCAAAGCCTTAGAAATCACTAAATAGGGGTGCCTGGGTAGCTCAGTCGGTTGAGCGTCTGACCCTTGATTTCAGCTCAGGTTATGATCTCAAGTCAGGAGATTGAGTCTTGTGTCGGGTTCTGCACTCAGCATGAAATCTGCTTGGGGTTCTCTCTCCCTCTCTCTCTGTCCCTCCCCTGCTCACACTGGCACTCTCTCTCTCAAAATAAGTAAACATGTAAAAAAAAAAAAAAAAAAAAGAAATAGTCTTAATAAGTCCCCAAGAAGTGTGGTTCTCACCTAGAGTAATCCCTCACACCAGGGTGGTCCCCTTCCTAGGGACACTGTGGCATGGTCTGGAGCCATTTCAGTTGTCCCAACCAGGGAGTGAGGCAGGCAGTGCTACTGGAATGCAGAAGGCAGAGATCAGGCATACTGCTGAACAGCCTTCAGCATCCAGTACAGCCCCCACACACAGGATGACCCAGCCCCCAATGCCAACAGTGGTACTGTGCACAGACCCTGGCCCAGACCTTGGCCCACACACCCTCCCTTCTCAACTGATTTCCTCGTGCTTCCACTAGATACTGCTCATGAGGCCTCAAGGCAGGATCGGGATGAAGGATTTCACTGTCCTCTTCCAAATATAAACACCAACTGAGGGGCGCCTGGGTGGTTCAGTCAGTTAAGCGTCCGACTTCAGCTCAGGTCAGTGAATTCGAGCCCTGCATTGAGCTCTGTACTGACAGGTCAGAGCCTGGAGCCTGCTTCGGATTCTGTGTCTCCCTCTCTCTCTGCTCCTCACCTGCTTGCACTCAGTCTCTTTCTCCCTCTGAGAAATAAATAAGCATTAAAAAATAAAATTAAAAAATTAAAAATAAAAAACTTAAAATGTCATCTAACCATTATGACCGTTCAGGCGACAGTTCAGTCACCATGATGACAGAATCAATGTCACCATCAGAAACATCATCTCAGAGAGATACTGGGCCTCCTAAAAACACAGGAGGGTGGTATTTAAAAGTCTGAGTGACCCAGCAGCTCATAGGAAACAGTTAAGTTGCAGGTGGCAGGGAAACCTGGGTTTCTTGGTTCTTAGCTAAATCTCTCAAGTTCTTAATCTCAGACGTTCTTAGTGCTTCCGCTCAGTTTAAAAGCCAAATTTGCAGTAAAACCATGTCAGTCTTTTGGCCAAACTGACCTTAGCCTCTTGCGACTGACACTTGCGCATGCTTCGGTGCCAAGGTCTCCACAGGGGAAGCCTGTTGGGGTTCGGTGTGAACCTGTTGAGGAAAGACACTGAAATGAATCACACTCTGCGGACTGGCAGGTAAGCCTGATTATAGGCCACAGCCTGAGTCTTGTCCATGCCTCCAGCACAAGCAGGGTCTTTGGCATGGAGACAACGTGCAGAGACGGGTGCCAGGCTACAGCCTTCAGCCTGGGGCAAAACCTCAGACATGGGCAGGGGTGGTCCACATTACCAGTGACAGATCTCACAGACGGGCCCCTGAAGGTCTGGGCCAGCGTGCAGAGTACCTCCGCCCTCATCCCTGGGACCCTGTTCAAACTCTCCCTACCCAACCAATAGATGAGCCTCTTTACCGCCAGTATGGTCCTGGCAAAGAGGTCAAAGGTACACTTCAGGAGACTCCCAGATTCTCGAGTACCCCTGTCAGTACCTCTGACATCCGTGATGGCACTGGGATCCAGCAAGGGGAGTGGTGGCCCAGGTCACTGCAAGGACAGTACTCGCAGGGCTAAGCCGGGATCTGGGCCGATGCAGCCCGGTCTCCCACAAACCTCCCTGTGGATGGGCACAGGGCTGCCACGAGCCCACCTACAGATCCAGCTTTCCCTATGGGGAGAACAGGATGAACGGGGACTTGGAATCCGGCCGCTCACATGTTCTTGCACCCCATCCCCGACACCTGAGACCACCTCAGCTCATTATGTACAAGAGGGGCCAGAAAAATAGTCTCTCCAGACCATTAGGGAAGGATGCACTCAGGAGACTCACCCTTTCTTCTTCCCAAGTGCAGTGTCAGAGTCACAGGCCCCTCGGAGCACTCAAGGCACAGCCTGGCATATTCTTGCTGACTCTGGCCGATGCGAACCTGGTCTTCCACCCAGGTTCTTACCACCTTGTCACATACCAGGGACACTGTCCTCCTGCCTTACATGTGTGTGAGGACCACAAGGGAGGCAGGATGCACCTGGGAGACAGGAACACAGAGTACATTACCAAGCGACAGATGCGGGAGAGTGTGCTGAGGCTGCAGGGCACTTTTCTGAACAATTTGCACAATTTACTGTCGTAAGAAGGAGCGACAGTCTGCCACCTGCTCACTCCTTGATGGCATGGGACCCTCAGTCACAAGAAACGCTGAGTTTGGAGTGATGATGGTTTGGCGATCCCCTCAGCAGCCACTTGAGGAGACAGATCAGCATGTCACCCCGATGGTCGCTCCGGGGTGCCAGACCTCTCTGCCAGGTGCTGTCATTCTTCTGTTGGTGGCTGCCGTTCTCATACAAGAAGGGACGGGGCCCCCGAGCACTCAGCACAATGTGAACACAGACTCAACTGACCGAGCTCTCACTGTTCAATGGTGTGTGTTCTAGAAAGAAGCTGGGTCCCAGCTGAGCGGGATGGGATGGTCCTGAACCTGCCTGCTCTGTTAGGACATGGAGCAGCAGAATCACTGCACGGTGGATGTTTCAAGAGCACTGGAGGAGAGGGCGCACTGACAGTGAGCCACATGCTGCCTCCGGGGTGCACAGGGGGGAGGGGAAGACCTGGGTGAGACTCCTTGGCTTTCCCAGGGGCAGGGTGACAGCGGGGCCCATTCACAAATACATCTGGGGCAGGGGTGCAAGGAAAGCTGAGCCTGGGTACAAGAGAAGCCAAGACCGCCGTGAGCCAGAGGAGCCGCCCTAAGTCTCCCCTGGTCGCAACTCCCACCTCTGCTGGTCACAATCCAACAGCTAGTGCAGGTTGGGGGGGGAATCTCCTGAGAAAGCTAACGACAGAGCCCCGAAATGAACAATGCAAACATAGAACTGTAGGAAGAAAC
Organism: Paguma larvata; assembly: GCA_030068075.1. NCBI lineage: Eukaryota > Metazoa > Chordata > Mammalia > Carnivora > Viverridae > Paguma > Paguma larvata. Next base: position 117,673,348 of record CM057830.1, on the reverse strand, counting down.
AGTTCTCCCATACAAGTTGGAGACTTTGCTACCCTGTGTGATGGACTGAATTGCGTGTCCTCTTCCAGATTCTTATGCTGCAGCTCTAACCAATGTGACTGGATCTGGAGAGAGGGCCCTTAGGGAGGTAACTAAGGGTGAATGAAGTCATCAGGGTCATAAGCTCTAATGCTGACGGTACCAGTGTCCTTGTGAGAAGAGGAAGACACAGCGGAGATCTCTCTCTCCCTGCCCCACCTGTGAACAGAAATGAGGCCACGTGAGGCACATAGAGAGATGGCCACCTTCTACAAGCCAGGAAGAGAGGCTTTCCCTCACTGGAAACCAAATTCTCCAACACTTGACCTGTACTTTTCTAGCCTCCAGAACTGTGAGAAAATAATGGCCTGCTGTGTAAACTTCCCAGCATGTGGCATTTTGCTAAGCAGCCCTAGCTGGCAAACACACCCCGCTTACAATGAAGGAGAGAAGGATCAGATGGAGGTGTGCAGTAAGGGAATCAAAGACTCAAACAGCACTGTGAAACAACTGGATCTAACCGAACCTGTGGACAACTCCCCCCAGCCGCAGAATAAATGCGCTTCTCAAGTGCACTTTCCCCAGGAAAGTCCACATGCCTGACCACAAGACATCCCTCCAGAAACTTACCACCATATGAGGTATGTTCTCGGGTCACCGTTGCCACACTCACAACACTCGTGACACTTCTCTGGGCTTGCCCCCCACAGCAACCAATTCTAGGCAACACCAGCTGGGTGTCCTGAGACAATTATTGACTCATTCTGACACTCTCTGCCTGGAGCGAGCACCAGACCCCACAGCATAAAGGCTTGGTCCCACAAGACTGGTCCCCACTTCAGATGCCAATCACAGATAGCAGGTCCCCAGGTTACCCACAGCTTCCATCTGAGTGGACTACGAATTGGAGGTTCCCTTGACCCGCCGTGGATTTGGATATTTGCTAGAGCACCTCACAGAACTCAGGAAAACACTGATAATGGCCACTTTATTAAGGGAGAAGAACAGTCACATGAAGAGACACATTGGAGGAGGTCTGGGAGGATCCCAAGCACATGATCATCTGTCCCCATGGACCTGGGGTGTACCACCCGACCCGGGACGGGGATGTGTTCACCCACCTGGAAGGTCCCAAAACCTTTACGCTATTGGGATTTTATGGAGGCTTCCTCACATTGGCATGATTGATTATTAATTCCATTTTTGGCCCCTCTCCCCTACTCCAGAGAATGGTGGAAATAGGACTGAACATTCCAAGTTTGTAATCATGGCTTGGTCTTTCTGGTGAGTGGTCCAGGAACCACCCAGGAGCCATCCAGGAACCCATGTAGGGTCATGTCATTAGAAGAAAAGATGTGCCTAGTGTTTTTATCATTGGGGAATTGACAAGGGTTCGAGGAGCCCCACGTCAAACACGGAGCCGAAGACTACACGTTAGAACAAAAGATCCTCCTAGCACCCGTAATTACAGTGGGTTTAGGAGCCCTGTATCAGGAATGGGGGACAGACACCAGTATAATAGAAATAAAGACAGAGGGAGAGAAAGAGAGACACAGAGAGACAGAGACATAGATATAGAGATCAATATCTTATTATTTCACAATGAGCCTGGGGCATCTTGTAGTGCCAGAAAGTAGGGACGTGGAAAAAGAAAAAAACACACAAGACAAAATGAACCACACTGTATGTCAAAGGGACTCAGAAGCTAACTGACTCAGCTTCTACTGACCAACACTGGTACAGTCTGAGCAACCAAATAAAGTAATATTGGAATATAACCCAAACTATAAAGCAAATATCCTTGAGTCCATCGTGAGAGCAATGCATGATCAAATGGCAAAGACACAAATACATGAGAGTATACAAATTTCCCCTCCATTAGAATCCCAACTGACTAAAGTAGATACTCCTCCCTCAAAGAGCGGGAGCATAGTCCCTCACCCCAGTAAAGTGAGGGCTGTGCAGAATGACTTCCTTCCAAATAGGGACAACGTGGAACCAGCAAATAAGAGCCCCTTTACAGTGAAGACACCTGACAGCCTATACCTCAGCCATATGCTCAAGGTCAACATCAAGAAGAAAACTGAGGAAATCTGAAGACACGGTGAACTTTAGTTAATAATAATTGTAACCACATTAGCTCATGAGTTGTACCTCGTACTCTACCGGCCAGAGACATTATAAATAGGGGAAACTGATGGTGCAGTACACAGGGACTCTCCATATGAGGACTGCAAACTTTCTATAAATATAAAACTCTCCAACAACCAGTCTACAGAAATTTTAAAAATTAAATGGATGATGAACATGTTTTAAAATGCAAGAAATCAAGCAAGTACACACACACAGTAGCAGGCAGGCGCAGTAACCTTCCTGATGATGACCTCAGCATTTTGGCCTCCCTAAGCTTCCAAGACTGATTCTTCCACCACTCTGGCCTCCTATGCCTCGCTTTCATCTCAGGAACCCATCCCTTCTCTCTAGCCCACGGCCAGGCCTAAAGCAGCCTCACATTCATCTTCTCTGGACAATGGCGGGAGCCCTGCAAAGGCCCAGGTCCATCTGCAGCCCTCACATCAGTCACCTGAGTGGCCTTCCCAGAACACAAGTGTGATGGTGTCCTGCTTCTGCACAAACCATTTCAGCATCATACCCAGTTGAAGAAGCACCCCCATGCCTGGGCCTGGCCTCTAAGTCCTTGTGGGAACAGCCCCATGCACAGCATGCTGCCCCCTGCCCTGAACTACTTATAATCCGTGGGTGCTCTCCCAGGCCTCTATGCCTTAAGGACTCAACTCAGAGCCCATGAACTACCTGTTACCCACCTGCATCCCTGCAACTAGTATAAAGCAGATTCTCAGGAAGTGCCCACAAAATAACGGGGGGAGTCAAACTGTTCCTATGCATGTGCAATCAAGCAGCTCTCCTTCACACAGCCTCAATCCCGGCACTGCGTGGTGCCCTGGAGCTCCAGGTTGCGACGTTCAGAGCAGGAGAAGCAATCTGAGGGAGGATAGATGCCTGCCCCAGCTGCATGTACTCTCTGTGCCCAGTCTAAGAGCCCTGACATTCATCTCAGCCGACTCTAGAACTACTTCTACAATGTTTGCCTAGTTCTGACATGTGAGAGGAATTGACCTGGGCAACAGGTTTTTAACGGGAAAGAAAAACTCCATCATTTGATGTTCAAGGGATTAGAAGACAGGCACTGACTGGTTCAGCATCTTCACAATAAGGGAGGAAGGTACAGCTTAGACACACAGAAAAAATAGCTGACTTTATTGACACCTAATTTGGGCCAGGCATTTTTTTTTATTTTTTTATTTTTTTAATTTTATAATAGTTTATTTTCAAATTGGTTTACATATAACACCCAGTGTTCATCCCAACATGTGCCCTTTTTAATGCCCATCACCCCCTCTCCCCCCTCCCTCATCCCCCTCACCCTCAGTTTTTTCTTAGTCTTTGAGAGTCTCTTATGTTTTATCTCCCTCCCTCTCCGTGTCTTTTTTTCCTTTCCCCTCTTCCCCTCCCCCTGGTTTTTGCTTAGTCTCACAAAGTCCACCTATTCGTGGAAACATATGGTAGCTGTCTTTTTCTGACTGACTTATTTCACTTAACATAATACCTTCCAGTTCCATCCATGTTGCTACACATGGCTAGATTTCATTTTTTCTCATTGCCACGTAGTAGTCCATTGTATATAAGTACCATAACTTCTTTATCCATTCGTCAGTTGATGGGCACTTGGTCTCTTTCCATGATTTGGCGATTGTCGAACGTGCTGCTATGAACATTGGGGTACACGTGCTCCTATGCATTCCTGTGTCTCTTGGGTAGATTCCTAGCAGTGCTATTGCTGGGTCATAAGGTAGCTCTATTTTCATTTTTTCGAGGAACCTCCACACCGTTTTCCAGAGTGGCTGCACCAGTTTCCATTCCCACCAACAGTGTAGGAGGATGCCTACTTCTCCACATCCTCGCCAGCATCTATAGTTTCCTGATTTGTTCATTTTAGCCACTCTGACTGGTGTGAGGTGGTACCGCAGTGTGGTTTTGATTTGTATTTCCCTGATGATGAGTGACATTGAGCATCATTTCATGTGTCTGTTTGCCATTTGGATGTCTCCTTTGGAGAAGTGTCTAACCATATCTTCCGCTCATTTCTTCACTGGGTTATTCGTTTTTCGGGTGTGGAGTTTGATAAGTTCTTTATAGATTTTAGATATTAGTCCTTTATCCGATATGTCATTTGCAATGATCTTTTCCCATTCTGTTGGTTGCCTATCTGTTTTGTTGGTTGTTTCTTTTGCTGTGCAGAAGCTTTTTATCTTGATGAGGTCCCAATAGTTCATCTTTGCTTTTAATTCCCTTGCCTTTGGAGACATGTCGAGTAAGAAATTGGTGCGTCTTAGGTCAAAGAGGCTTTTTCCTGCTTTCTCCTCTAGGATTTTGACGGTTTCCTGTCTCACATTCAGATCTTTTATCCATTTAGAATTTATTTTTGTGAGTGGTGTAAGAAAGTGGTCTAGTTTCATTCTTTTGCATGTTGCTGTCCAATTCTCTCAGCACCATTTGTTAAAGAGGCTGTCTTTTTTCCATTGGATACATTTTCCCGCTTTGTCAAAGATTAGTTGGCCATATACTTGCGGGTCCATTTCTGGGTTTTCTATTCTATTCCATTGGTCTATGTGTCTGTTTTTGTGCCAATACCATACAGTCTTGATGACCACCGCTTTGTAGTAGAGGTTAAAGTCTGGGATTGTGATGCCTCCCGCCTTGGTTTTATTCTTCAGTATTATTTTGGCTATTCGAGGTCTTTTGTGGTTCCATACAAATTTTAGGATTGTTTGCTCTAGCTTTGAGAAGAATGCTGGTGCAATTTTGATTGGGATTGCATTGAATGTGTAGATTTCTTTGGGTAGTATTGCCATTTTAACGATATTTATTCTTCCAATCCATGAGCATGGGATGTTTTTCCATTTCCTTGTGTCTTCCTCAATTTCCTTCATAAGTTTTTTATAGTTTTCAGTGTAGAGGTCTTTCACATCTTTGGTTAGGTTTATTCCTAAGTATTTTATGGTTTTTGGTGCAATTGTGAAAGAGATTAGCTTCTTTATTTCTCTTTCTGCTGCTTCATTGTTGGTGTATAGAAATGCCACCGATTTCTGTACATTGATTTTGTATCCTGCAACTTTGCTGAAATCATGAATCAGTTCTAGTAGGCTTTCGGTGGATTCCGTCGGATTTTCCATGTAAAGTATCATGTCATCTGCAAAAAGTGAAAGTTTGACTTCCTCCTTGCCAATCTTGATGCCTTTTATTTTGTTTTGTTGTCTGATTGCTGATGTTAAGACTTCCAACACTATGTTAAATAGCAGTGGCGAGAGTGGACACCCCTGTCGTGTTCCTGATCTCAGGGGGAAGGCTTTCAAATTTTCCCCATTGAGGATGATATTAGCTGTGGTCTTTTCATAGATGGCTTTTATGATGTTTAAGTATGTTCCTTCTATCCCAACTTTCTCGAGAGTTTTTATTAAGAAAGGATGCTGTATTTTGTCAAATGCTTTTTCTGCATCTATTGACAAGATCATATGGTTCTTATCTTTTCTTTTGTTGATATGATGTATCACGTTGATTGATTTGCGAATATTGAACCAGCCCTGCAACCCAGGGATGAATCCTACTTGGTCATGGTGGATAATTCTCTTTATATGCTGTTGGATTCGATTTGCTAATATCTTGTTGAAAATTTTTGCATCCATATTCATCAGGGATATTGGCCTGTAATTTTCTTTCTTTGCTGGGTCTCTATCTAGTTTGGGAATCAAAGTGATGCTGGCTTCATAGAATGAGTCCAGTTTTCCTTCCATTTCAATTTTTTGGAACAGCTTGAGGAGGATAGGAATTAACTCTGTTTTAAATGTCTCGTAAAATTCCGCAGGAAAGCCATCTGGTCCAGGGCTTTTATTTGCTGGGAGGTTTTTAATAACTGATTCTATTTCTTCACTAGTTATGGGTCTGTTCAAATTTTCTATTTCTTCCCGTTTGAGTTTTGGTAGCGTGTGGCTGTTTAGGAAGCTGTCCATTTCTTCCAGATTGCCAAGTTTGGTGGCATATAATTTTTCATAGTATTCTCTGATGATTGCTTGTATCTCTGAGGGATTGGTTGTAATTTCTCCCTTTTCATTCACGATTTTATCTATTTGAGTTCTCTCTCTTTTCTTTTTGAGAAGCCTGGCTAGAGGTTTCTCTATTTTGTTTATTTGTTCAAAGAACCAGCTTTTGGTTTCATTGATCTGTTCCACTACCTTTTCTGTCTCCATATGGTTAATTTGTGCTCTGATCTTTGTTATTTCTCTCTTTGTGCTAGGTTTGGGCTGTCTTAGCTGTTCTGCTTCTAGTTCCTTTAGGCGTGCTGTTAGAATTTGTGTTATTGATTTTTCTTGTTTCTTGAGATGGGCTTGGATTGCAATATATTTCCCTCTCAGGACTGCCTTTGCTGCATCCCAGAGCGTTTGGATTGTTGTATTTTCATTTTCATTTGTTTCCATGTATTTTTTAATTTCTTCTCTGATGGCTTGGTTGACCCAGTCATCTTTTAGTAGGTTATTTCTTAGCCGACATGTTTTTGGATATTTTCCAGGCTTTCTCCTGTGGTTGATTTCAAGTTTCAAAGCATTGTGGTTTGACAGTGTACACGGTATGATCTCAATTCTTTTATATTTATTCAGAGCTTCCCTGTGCCCCAGAATGTGGTCTATCTTTGAAAATGTACCGTGTGCAGTTGAGAAGAACGTAAATTCCTTTGCTTCTGGATGAAGGACCCTAAAGATGTCTGTGAGGCCCATCTGTCCTAATGTGTCGTTCAGGGCTATTGTTTCTGCGGAGATTTTTTGTTTTGTGGATCTATCCAATGCTGAGAGTGGAGTGTTGAGATCCCCTACTATTAGGACATTTTTATCGATGAGGTTGCTAATGTTTGTAATTAGTTGTTTCACAAATTTGGGTGCCCCCGAATTCGGTGCGTAGATATTTACAATTGTTAGCTCTTCCTGATGGATGGCCCCTGAGACTATTATATAATGTCCTTCTTCATCTCTTATTACATCGTTCATTTTAAAGTCTAATTTGTCTGATATAAGTGTGGCTACTCCGGCTTTCTTCTGACTTCCAGTAGCATGGTAGATAGTTCTCCATTCCCTCACTTTCAATCTGAAGGTGTCCTCAGGTTTAAGATGAGTCTCCTGGAGACAGCAAATAGATGGGTCTTGTTTTTTAATCCATTCTGTTACCCTGTGTCTTTTGATTGGCGCATTTAGTCCATTTATATTCAGTGTTAATATTGAAAAATATGGGCTTACAGTCACTGTATTATCTGTAAGTTTCATGTTTGTAAGGCTGTCCCTGGCAGTTTGTGTTCTTTGCAACCTTGCCTTCATAGAGTGCCCCTCAGGATCTCTTGCAGTGCCGGCTTATTTGTGATAAATTCTTTCAGTTTTTGTTTGTTGGGAAAAACCTTGATCTCTCCTTCTATTCTGAATGACAGGCTAGCCGGATACAGAATTCTTGGTTGCATGTCCTTCTTGCTCATCACATTGAAGATATCCTGCCATTCCTTTATGGTTTGCCAAGTTTTTTTAGATAAGTCTGCTACTACCCTTATATGTCTTTCTTTGTATGTTAGGGTTCTTTTGTCCCTAGCTGCTTTCAGGATTCTCTCCCTATCTTTGTATTTTGCCAGCTTCACTATGATGTGCCGTGCAGAAGGTCTATTCAAGTTACGTCTGAGGGGAGTTCTCTGTGCCTCTTGGATTTCCATGCCCATTTCCTTCCTCATGTTGTGGAAGTTCTCAGCAATGATTTGTTCAAGAACCCCTTCGACTCCTTTCTCTCACTCTTCTTCCTCTGAAACTCCTATGATACGGATATTGTTTCTTTTGAGTGCATCGCTCAGCTCTCAAATTCTCCTTTCCTGTTCCTGGATCAGCTTCTCTCTCTTTTTATCTGCCTCCTCTTTTTCCATGATTTTGTCTTCTAATGCACTAACTCTTTCCTCTACCTCTTCAATCCGTGCTGTGGCTGCTTCCAGTTTCCCCTGTATTTCTTCCAATGTCTTCTTTGATTCTTCCTGACCGTTTTTAAGGTCCTTGAACTCTGCTGCGCGGGACCCCTTGCATTCATCTAAGCTTTTTTCAAGGCCAGCGATTAGTTTTATATTATCATTCTATATTCATGTTCTGTTATGTTGCTTATATCTGTTTTCATTAATTCTTGAGCTGTCACTGCTTCTTGTAGATTCTTTTGAGGAGAATTCTTCCGTCTTGTCATTTTGGCTGGATGTGTTTTGGGTTGTTTCTTCAAGTTGCCCTGGAAAGGAAAACAGACTGACAGACACACAGAACACAGAAATACTCAAACATACCAACAAATGGTCCAGACAAGCAGTTCACAACAGAAAAAGGAATAACAAGTGAGTCTCTGAGGGCAATGTCCTGAAGTAACAGCTACACGTTAAGGACAGGGTATGTAGTGTGCTGGTGGCAGAGCATATATAGACAGAATAATGACTGGTGCAGGGAGAAGAAGGAAATGGACTTTGTCCAGGTAGAGCGACTAAAGGGTTTAATCCAGACTGAGAGAAATCAGAATAAGGACAGGAGCAAGGGAAAAGGAATAAAGATTGATGTCATCTAGATGAACTTATACAGCCTTGTTATTCCAGAAAAAGGGCTAGGGAAGTAAAGAAGAGGTTGTAGGACATGTCCTCAAAGAGTGGGTTAAAAAAAATGTTTATGCCAGTCAGTACCCTGGGCCAGGCATTTTAAATAGAGGTCATGTCATGTACAATTCACAGGTACACACTGAACGTGTACAGATACTATCTGCGCCCATCTGCCCATCCAGAAAAAGAGGCAGAGAGAGTTGATATCCTGTGTTCAGTTTTGAGTGGAAGCATCCATCTTCAAACTGAGTCTACTACAGGTACAAAGCTGTGGTCCTCCAATGACCACAGGTGTTTTCCCCTGCAGGAGGTTTCTAGCTGCCCTCTGTGAGGATGTCAAGCCTTATGATTCATGGACCTTGATTAAGGGACCACAGAAAAAATAATCACTGATGCCACCAAGAGACAGTTCACTGGACCCTGCCAAATGGCCCCACCTGTCCCATTAGGTCAATATCTGTCCTAAATGGATTCCATGGCTCTGGACGCCACGCGGGGGCTGGGACAGGAGGTGTAAACGTGGAGAAGACCCCACTTGCACGTGGTTGTAGGAGCTTGGTCAACTGAAGACTGCTCCCATGTTCAAGCATGGTCCCTGCTCTCCCATTGCGCTGCCCAGTCCGGTCTCCTTCTATCCCAGCTGGCTGGGTCGACCAATGTTCTCCTGCAGGCTGACTCCCTGGGCAGGCTGGATGTTAGGTACACAGCAGGCCAGCGGTTCAACACACACACACACACACACACACACACACACACACACAGACACACACACACACACACACACACACACACACACACGGGGCCTGTGGACTCTCACTGAATCCCCATGGGGAAGGGGGAAGCGACGGGGGGAAACTTTGGACACGTCCTCTGTCTGGGCACCTGGGAAGTGTGGGTTTGCCCCCTCATGATGTCTTGTGGATGGCCCTTGGTGTCGCACTCTGCATCCCCAAACCAGCCCAGCCTTATCCTTGTGCTAAGCCCCTGCTCCGCGACTGAGGACAGGCAGAGAGGCCAATTATATGCTCGCGAAGGTCCTAGGGCAGCTGCCAGCGATAAGTGCCATAGAGGAGGGCAGGTAGGTGGCAGCAAGACTGCAGGTCAGAACCCTGCCAAGGAGGCTGGAGTTCAGAGCAGGCTTTGCTGGGGAACGGGGGCTTCTCAGAGGAGCAAGGCCATGGCTGAGACCCCTGCCAGCAGCTCTTGGCAAATAACTGCTCTTCAAACGCATTGTCGCACAGTCACATGGCTGCCATTGGTATTTACCAAGCCCTGGCAGACTCACCACGAGGTTTGTCCAGTCAGCTCTACAGGAGGCACAAGCACACTGAAAGGGGATTCTTGGCTGGGGACTCCCAAGGGAAGAGAAGTGCAAGTGAATACGGGCGCTGGGGAGTGAAGGGGAGCAGTGGGGAGACAAGAGGACAAAACCCTAAACTATGCAGACCGAGGCCACGGTCGCGACACACTGGGTGGCGTGGGTAGCAGCGGATGCGGGGGCTGCTGTCTGCGCCCCAGGAGAGGACACCCCCAATCCCAACATGGCCGGCGTGCAGCTGGGCTGCTCCTTTCCCGAAAGAGACACATCACAGCCCCGAGGGGACCGATGGCGGCAGCTCAGGGACCTGACGGCGAGGGTGGCATGCAGGAATTCCTACAGCCTGTTTCCTGTGGGGTGGCTCCGTGGCGGAGTACCTCCAGCCGTGCCCGGAGCTTTAAAGGCACAGAAATCGGGCATGTCACGTCTAAGGGGCATACGTGCCTGACATAAGTCTCTGGCTGAGTCCACAGCATGATAGGGAGGAGAAAACAACAACAACAACAACAACTACTACTACTACAACAACAATGAATTGGAAATACAGTAGGAAGTTTCAGAGTGATCCACACGCAGTAAGTGCAGACACTCTTCAATGAAATGCCATGCATATTCTAAGGAGATGCTTGGTAGACACATACGATACGTATTTTTTTAACTAGAGGTGAGGGTTAAGGAAATGAAAAGCACTGCACTCAATGATACAATGTTAGATAACCTCGTAACAGCAGGATCCCCCGAATCCTGCCGCTCACCTTCTTCCATGTGGAAAATAAATCTTTTTTCAACAAAACGAGCCCGGCTGGGTGGAGAAGAAACATGACGGGAAATGGTGCTTCTCTGGCCTTCCACCGCAACTCATAGGTGTTGCCGCTGGCCATTAACAACTACTGTGGGGCCCTGAGGCATTCTCTGCAAGGATTCTGGCTGAGCAAAAACTTGGATCTAACGGGGAAGGCGCATTTCCCAGGCAGCATCTAATCGAGGAGCCAGAAGCTGAGGACAGTCACGACTATAGACTGAGGGGGTCCACCCTCTCCAGAGGGCCCAGAGAATCCAGTCTCAACCCTGAAGACAGGCTTGGGAGACCCCGGCAGAACTGTCGGGCTGACAGTCCCCCCCCCCCCGCCCTTCATTGCTGCCTTGGGGGTCTAAGAGCAATGAAAGCCTCTTAGGCCAGAAGGGGAAGGACTCAGGTCAGCAGAGGGAGGAGTCTAAGGCCATGCCAGAAGCCAAGGTGAGGATCTCCAAGGAGCACTGAAGGAACCTCCCAAACCTCAGGCGAGCAATCCCAGCTTCACCCTGTCCCTGTGGTCATCCCCTAGAGGCCCCGCATCAGAAAGATGTGGAGGCCCCTGACTTCTTCCTGGGGAAGAGAGGTGCAGGTCTCAGGAAAGCGAGACTTGGATGAAGGGGACGACTTCAGAGCAGCAGAGAAAGGCATGCCAGTACCTTCCAGGAATCAAAGAAAGGATCCCGGTGAAGGACTAAAGGAACCCTCGATCTCCGAAAAGAAGGGTCCTCAGCCCCACCCTGCACCTGCCATTAGCCTTGGGAGGGCCCCAGGAAAACACAGCCCTGTATGGTGGCCTTCGAGTTCTTTCTGAGGGAGGGGAGATCTCAAGGAGAGGAAATCTGTGATGGGAAAGGCGCTGGACTCCGGTGAGCAGAAGGGAGGGCCCAGGTCCTGTCCGTAATCAAGGGGAGGGTCCTGAGGGGGGATCGAGGGGGCCCTCGACTCCAGAAGAGAGGGGACCCCCGCCAGCAATAAAAACCCAACCTAGCTGTCAGCTATGGGAAGCCCTGTGACACTCTGGGCAAAAGCAGTGTTTTCTCACTTGGGATTGGGAAGGTTTGGCTTCGCCTGAGGTGTGAATCCTCAAGTCAGCACGGGGAGGACTCCCAGATCCTGCCATACGAAGGTAAGTAAACACCCTGAGGGAGGACCGAGGGACTCAGGTCTCCAGGACCCACAGAATCGACCTGCCAGAGTTCGGGCCCTAGTGTCCTTCCGCAAAGAAAGAGCCGTGGGCGGGATGGGGACTCTGTGGGAGGGTTGGGGGAGGATGGGACACCTCAGGTCCAAAGAGTGCAGGGCCCCTGTCCTGCGGAGATTCCAGGTGAGGATGCGTAGGGAAGACGGAAGGAGCCTGGAACCCACAACAGTCAGTCCGGGCAGGCCCCTGGGCAGAAAGGGGACACTGGGCAAGACTGGACTCGGGCATCTGGGTTTCAGTTGTTAGCCGGGGCTGCAGAGTGGGGAGCAAGGGTGGGGGCTGATTCGGGGGTCGGACTGGTAGCTGGGGAGGATGGGGAACCCGCTGTCTGTCGGGAGCGGTGGCTCAGGTGGCCAGAGGGGAGGAGGGCCCAGGTGCCGTCAGGAGACAAGGCCCACCCCAGCCCAGGGCGAGGAAGTCAGTTCTTGCTGCAGGCCCGGGGAGCCCCTGCATCCGGTGGCCAGAGGTGGCGGGCATACCATCACTGTGCCTGGGCAATGCCTCCCAGAGATTTCAGGACCCCGGTCCGAGGGGCACGAGCTCCCTTCGGCAGCGAGCACGTGCACAGCCCATCTCCACAGTGCAGGTGGCCACCAAGGGAGTAGTGAGGGAGGGATGCTCCTCCCGGGGACAGAGGCCCTTGGCCCGGAAGGCGACCTCTAGTGGCAGCCCAGGGAAGCCTCTAGTGGGAATGAGGCCCCAGGGGGTGTCTGGACTTCTGTAACCCCATCTCAAAGACTGGCCGCAGTTCCCGTGGGGTCCCAGGGCCCACGCGGAAACGAGCGGCGAGCAAGTGCTGCAGCATATCTTCAAGGTCAATGGCAGGCGGGCGGCCCGGGGCCTCCTTGTCCCCGTCCCTGTGTGAAGAGGCTGCCAGCGATGAGGAAGAGGGAGCCTGAGCCAGGGGGCAGCCAGCCCCTTTCCCACCTGGGGTCCAGCAGCCTCCCCTGTGGGGCAGGAAGCCAGGCCGCTTCTTCCCTGTGTGTGTGTGAGCAGAGAGGGCACCGGCCTCTTGTGAGCAGTGGACGGCCAGGGCGGCTCGGGGGAAAGTGGGGCGAAGAGCACCTTTGCGCGGGTTCTTGTTCTCGGCCTGTGCGGCCTCAGAAATCGATCTTCGTTTCCTCGACGAAGCTTTCCCACGTCGTTCCTTGTCTGAGAAAGTTTCAGGAGCTTCGGAGGCTCAGCGCGTGAGTGGCATCCACGCCGCAGTTCTTTGTTCTTCTCCGGTTCAAGAGTCCGAGTTTTGCCATTTGGTGCAACGAGCTGGGAACCCTTCCATCCTCGTTTGGGATCCGGAAGGGAATCGCAGCGCCTGGGCTGGGCACCGGGATGTCTTGGAAATGGGGAAGAGCTCAGCGGGAGCGTGCTGGGGTCAGCAGAGTGAAAAATAAACGCCAGAGGCTGTTTGTTCTTTCTGGCTTCTTCCCACCCCTTCTCTCCTGGTTTTGCTTTGGTTTTGGTTTTTGGTTTGTTTTGTTTCGTTTTGGGTATGTGTGTGTCCTAGTGACTCCGGTCAATGCCGATGGCACTGGGGGAGTATGTGTGTGCCTGCGTTGACTCGGCTCTCCAAGAAAGGTGGAGTCAGTCTATCTGGGCAGAGAGGACCCCTGCTCACATGCTCACTGGTTGCCAGACATTTGCTGAGCTATGCTCGCTCTCCGAAGGGCCCTGTATTAGCACGAGGACCCTGGGAGAGGCAGGACATGCCCCACCCTTAGGTGACTGTCTAGCAGCCGGGGTCCCCTCGGGGAGGCGGGGAGGGGTCCCGGAGATGCGCAGAACAAGTGAACGGAGGCCGAGGAGGTGGGGCTCCAGGGGGGAGCTGGCCAGGGGTCTCTGGTCAGTGCCGTGCCTTCTGGGCAGCTGATCACAATGAAACGGGGAGGGGACTCGGGCCACTCTGCACTCTCTGCCTCCGTCTCAGGAGAGTCAAGGAGGGAGAGCCTGGGTAGGAGGCACAACAACTCAGAGGGTGCAGAGGGTGGGGCCCTAGGCTGCGCCTGCCAGACTCAAGGTGAAGTTCCTGGGGGACACGTATTCTACGGGGACTCCCCCAGCCGCCGCCCTACCCCCGGGTCCCATCGCCCGGTCAATGCCGATGGCACTGGGGGACGCCTGGCCACGGGGTCCAGATGTGAGGTACACCGACATCCGCCTGGCGGACAGGGATGACATAGGTGGGGTCCTTGGTCTGGGAGGCCCGATTCGGGTCTGCTGAGGGAAGGGGTCAGGGCCCGGCAGCCAGGCATGCATGCAGGCCCGTGAGAAAGCACGGCTGGCGCCCCACCCCAGAATCCAGGTCAGCCCTGGGAGCAGCCCCGAGAGACCCGGCGGGGTCGTCAGGCGGAGCCCTTCTCCCAGCGGGGCTAAGGGTGGTGGACTCGGGCCCCAGAAGGATGTGCCCAGGCTCTTCCTGGAGCAGGTGTCAGTACCTGAGGGCCAACCTTGGGGCCCACCCAGCCCCCAGGAGAGGCGATCAGCCCCTGCCATGTTCCCGGGGTCCCTGGAAAGGGTGGCTGCTGGTCGCGTCCAGTCAATTATTCCTCGGGGGTCCGAGGGAGCTGAGGACCTTGGCGCGAGGGACAGGATCCCAGGTCAGGAAAGGGCCGGAACACAGGCCATGCCTGGGTATCCAGGTGGGGGTCGGGGAGAGAGGACCGAGGGACTCGGTTCCCCAGGACACACAGAGGGGCCCTCCCAGAGTTCAGGGCGTCGCCTCCTTCTGGGAAGGGCCCTGGACGGGATGGGGGCCTGTGGTGACCAGTCGGGCCGGACTTCCACACCTGGGTCTCAGAGATACGGGGCGGGGGCCTCGACACCTCAGGTCCCCAGAGGGCAGGCCCTGGGTCCTGGAGCCATTCCTGGTGAGGATGCAGAGGAAGGAGCCTCAACCGCACGTCAGAGTCAGTCTGGGCAGGCCCGGGACGGGATGGGGGCAGTGGACTCGACTGGATTCGTGCATCCGGGCCTCAGATAGCCCGGGTGACAGGGTGGGTGGAGGGCATGGGAGGTGGTTCGGGGGGTTGGATAGGTGAGCTGGGGAGGACCGGGGACTCGCTGTCTGTCAGGAGCAGCCGCTCAGGTGGGCAGAGGGCAGCAGAGCCGAGGTGCTTTCGGGAGACAAGGCCCACCCCAGCACAGAGCGAGGAAGTCCGTCTCTGCCGCAGGCCCGGGGAGCCCCAGAGTTGGGTGGCCAGTAGTGGCGGGCATCCCGTCATCGTGCCTGGGCCGCGCGTCCCAGAGGCTTGGGACCCGGGTCTGAGAGACACGAGCTCCGTCGGCAGAGGCCGCACGCACAGGCCATCCCCGGAGTACAGGTGGCCACCAAGGGAACATTGAAGGGGGGACGCTGGCCCCCAGAACAGAGTCCCAGGCCCGGAAGGCGACCCCTACCGGCAACCTAGGGAAGCCCCTAGTGAGAATGAAGCCCGGCGGGGTGTCTGGACTTCTGTAACCCCATCTCAAAGACTGGCTGGAGGCAGGTCGGTGAGGGGAGCTGGGTGTCTTATGAGCACTACCTCTCCTGGGGTCGGCAGTGGGAAGGGCCCAGAGCCTACTAGGCTTCAAGGTGAGGACCCGAGAGGGGACCGAGGGACCTGGGACCCAGAAGGGAATTCGTCTGGTGGGGAGGGTGCGGGGGTGGAGGCCGCAGGGTGGGACCACGACGACTTAGTGGGGCGCACGGGGACTTCCGGTCTGAGTCTTTCCCAGACTGAGAGCGTGTTGTGTGTGAGGAGCCGCCCTCAGGCGGCAGAGGCCGAGGCCCAGGCCGTCCAGCGGGTCCGGATGGGGACGAGAGGACAGGGCTGAGGGACCCCAAGGAACCCATGTCAGGCCCTTCCCTCAGTCCCGGGACTCCCAGGACTTTGTCACCTGCTCTGACGTCCACCTGCCCTTGCCCGTGCTTCTCGGGGCCGTGAGGGCTTTGGCGGCAGGCACCGGGCCTGGGCACGGCAGACAGAGGCCGGCAGAGGTGCTGCGGCTCCACGGGAGATCCCTGGGGGGTGGGGACTGAGGGAGGCACCTTGGACTCCAGCACAGGGGCAGCCCTCTGAAAGCCGCGCCCGCGGTGGGCCCTGGGAGGTTTGTTGTTCGGGGTTCGGGGCTCCGGGTCTGACACAGGCGGTTGGGGCGGGGCAGGGGAGCAGGGGTCGGGGGTCTGGCACTAATGGGTTTGACCCTGAGGACCCAGAGGCAGGACTGGAGGGAGAATGGACCCCAGAGCAGAGGCCCCAGCCAGGAAGGCGACCCCTAGTGGCAGCCTAGGGAAGCCCCTAGTGGCAGTGAGGTTCCACAGGGTGTCTGGACTTCCGCATCCGGGTCTCAAGACACTGGCGGGGCGGGGTTTGGGGGGCCTTGGCGACTGTGGTAGCGCCCCGACTCCAGCCTGTAGCTGGAAATGACCAGAGCCTTCTGGGCTTCAAGGTGAGGACCAGAGCGATGATCGAGGGCCCTGGGACCCAGAGGAGAATCAGTCAGGCTACGGGCGGGGGCAGCGCGGCAGGCTGCAGGTTGGGGCGACGACGGCGAAGTGAGGCACATGGGGACTCTTGTTCTGGGTCCCCGCCAGACTGAGAGCTTGTTGTGCGTGAGGAGCAGCCCTCCTGCCGCAGAGGCCGAGGCCCAGGCCGTCCAGCGGGTCCGGATGGGGACGAGAGGACAGGGCTGAGGGACCCCAAGGAACCCATGTCAGCCCCTGCCCTCAGCCCCGAGACTCCCCGGACTTTGTCGCTGGCTGTGACGTCCACAGTCCTTGCCCGTGCTTCTCGCGGCAGTGAGGGCTTCGGTGGGCGTCAGCGGGCCTGGGCACGGCAGGCAGAGCCCGGCAGAGGTGCTGCGGCTCCACAGGAGATCCCTGGGGGGGTTTCAGCCCTCTGAAAGCCGCCCCTGCGGTGAGCACTGGGAGGTTTGTTGTTCGGGCTTGGCGTCGGGGCTCTGGGTCTGACAGAGGTGGTTCGGGCGGGGCAGGGGAGCAGGGGTCAGGGGCCTGGCACTAATGGGTTTGACCCTGAGGACCCAGAGGTAGGACCCGAGGGAGCCTGGATCCAAGACAGAGTCAGTCCCGGGAGGCCTCGGAGTGGGAGGAGGACAAGCAGAGTGTGTGCACTTGCCCCAACGTGTCTGAGGCTGGGACTTGGGGTGAGAGGCAGATCCTCGGGTCAGCAGCAGGGAGCGCCAGATCCTGCTGCAGTGGTTCCAGGTGAGGACCATCCGGGAGAACTGCGGGGACCCTGGAGCCCAGAAGCACGTCATGGATGGGAGCCACTAGATGAGGCATTCCATTTAATCGCCGCCTCTGCCTCCCCAATCCCGCTCTGCGCCCCCCCGCCCCCCGCCAAATTGTACTCTAATGTCAGTGATGTGTACAGTCAGTCAGAGGGGAAAGGTCTGAGGACAGCAGAGGGCAGGGACCTATGTCCTGTCGGAGTGAAGGAGGGATGCAGAGTGAGCACTGAGGACCTGAAAGCCTAAAACAGACAGTGATTTTGTTTTTAATTTTAATTTTGTTTTTCACCTTTGGGCTCCTGCTTGGATGTCCCCCCATCGCCGGACTGAGCAGAGGAAGTGTTTCCTGACTTGTGCATCCAGGGTCTGAGGGTGGTGAGTGCCTTGGCCTGAGGAGTGTGTCCTCAGGTCACCACAGAGTGGAGTCTCAGGGCCCTCAGGCAGGACTGAGCAGACCCCCACCCAGACCTAGAGGTGCCAAACAAAACCCTACCCCAGGGGTCAGTCTCGCCAGGCTAGGCTAGTGTCAGGTGGAGGAAGCATCCCACTTTGTCCGTGGAAGTCAGCGGGAGGGCGGCCTTGGCCTGCAGGATGATGCATCCTCAGGTGAGCAGAAGGGATGGTTCCAGGTCCTGCGGAAAGGACACACGAGCACCTTAAGGACAAAGAGTGGACTCCCACGCCAGGGCCGAAGGACCAAGCCCCACTCTTAGCTCTTCGGCAACTTGCTGGAGTGTAGGGGGAGGGCGTGGGTGGGTGTCTCCTCACCGTTCTTTCAGAATTCTGAAGGAGGTGAGGACAGTGGTCAGAGAGGTCGGTGTCAGGTCATGTGAGAAGGCACATCTGGGCCACAGAGGGGAGTCCCAGGTGGTGCCAACGGTCCATGTTGGCAGATTTCATGGGAGGCCTGAGTGGACTCCAGTCTCCAGAGAGAGGAGGGGACCCCACAGAAACCCGGCCTGCCCCTCAGGTCAGCCCTGGGAACTCCGTGCAGGTCTGTTAAGCTGAGCCCCTCCTCCCTTCCAGATGTGGGGTCTCAGCCAGAGGAGGCCCAGGTGTGAGAGTCTGGACCCAGGTGAGCCGAGGCAGGATCCCGGGCCCGGGCCGGGGCGGACGTGAGAAAGGAGGAGATGCCTCCCAGTCCGGGGCACCTACCAAGGGACCAGGCCTGCCCTGCTGCTCACGTCAGCCATGGGGAGACCCGGGCTGGGTGGGTGGACTGCTTTCTCCCGACTTTTTCTTCTGGGGTCTTTTAGAGACGAGGCCTTAGCTTAAGGGTGGCCGGAGGTCCACACAGGGAGTCCTCTCAGGCCCCCCCCAGGGGGTCCAGGTAAGACTGGGAGGCGCAGCCATCCCAGCACGGGTGGAAGCCGGGATGCGGCCATCCCTCCTGCTGCGGGACAGACGCCGTGGACCTTTGGCGGGCGTGTCCAGATGTGAGCCCCCGGGCTTCCTTGTGTTCCAGTGTCAGGGCTGTGTGGTCTGGTCCTGAGACTTTGGCCTCAGGCCGGCAGAGGGGTGGGGCCTAGGCCCTTCCAGGGCTCATAGCTGCCAGCAGAGAGGCCATGAAGGGGAACTTGGGGGAACTTGGACTTGTGGGGGACAGCAGAGTCTGGCCCAGAACCTCCTGGCAGCACTGGGGAGAGGGGCAGGGCGGTGCTTGCAGTCTGCGGCCTCCCTGAGGTGCCCCTTCCCTCCCTCCCTCCCTCCCTCTTCCAGGGGCTGCAAGAGCTCTGGAGTTGAGGCCTCGGTCTGAGGCAGGAGCCCCGAGGTGACGGAGCAGAGGAGGCGCAGACTCGTGCCAGCCAGTTGTCAAGGTGAGGCGCATGCTCTGGTGTGGAGCCGGGGGCTCCCACATCCCACCCCAGAGGGGACCCCCTCGCCCCCCAATCCCAACGTGGCTCTGCTCTGAGGCCTGGGACCTCGGGCTCTGTGGTCTGGGCTGCACCCTGAGGAGCCACCCCTCATCTTTCTTCAGGTTCTCACGAACATCATGCCCCTGCATCAGAAGAGTGAGCTCTGCAAGCTTGAGGAGACACCAAGCGAGTCCCCGCCGCCATCCCTCTGGGAGGATGCACCCCTCTGGGAGGGGGGGGAGGAATATGTAGAGGAGGAGGAGGAAGATGTGGAGGACCAGGAGGAAGAGGAGGAGGAGGAGGCAGAGGAGGAGGAAAAGAAGGAGGAAGAGGAGGGGAAGGAAAGGAAGGAGAAGGAAGAGGAAGAGGAGGGGGAAGAGGAGGAGGAGACTGAGGAAGAGGAGGAAGAGGAAGAGGAGCACGAGGAGGAAGAAAAGGAGGAGGAGGAAGAGGAGGAGGAGGAAGAGGAAGAGGAGCAGGAGGAGGAGGAAGAGGAGCAGGAGGAGGAGGAAGAGGAGGAGGAGCAGGAGGTGGAGATCAAGGAGGAGGAGCAGGAGGTGGAGATAAAGGAGGAGGAGGAAGAGGAGGAGGAGGAAGAGGAGGAGGAGGAAGAGGAGCAGGAGGAGGAGGAAGAGGAGCAGGAGGAGGAGGAAGAGGAGCAGGAGGAGGAGAATGAGGAGGAGGAGCAGGAGGTGGAGATAAAGGAGGAGGAGGAGGAGGTGGAGATAAAGGAAGAGGAGGAAGAAGAGGAGGAGGAAGACGAGGAGGAGGAGAACGAGGAGGAAGAGCAGGAGGTGGAGATCAAGGAGGAGGAGGAGGAAGAGGTGGTTGAGGAGGAAGAGGAGGAGGAGGAAGAGGTGGAGGAGGAGGAAGAGGAGGAGGAGGAAGAGGTGGAGGAGGAGGAGAATGAGGAGGAAGAGCAGGAGGTGGAGATCAAGGAGGAGGAGGAAGAGGAGGAGGAGGAAGAGGTGGAGGAGGAGGAAGAGGAGGAGGAGGAAGAGGTGGAGGAGGAGGAGAATGAGGAGGAAGAGCAGGAGGTGGAGATCAAGGAGGAGGAGGAAGAGTTGGAGGAGGAAGAGGAGGAGGAGGAAGAGGTGGAGGAGGAGGAAGAGAAGGAGGAGGAAGAGGTGGATGAGGAGGAGAATGAGGAGGAAGAGCAGGAGGTGGAGATCAAGGAGGAGGAGGAAGAGGTGGAGGAGGAAGAGGTGGAGGAGCAAGAGGTGGAGGAGGAAGAGGAGCAGGAGGAGGAGCAGGAGGAGGAGGAGGAGGAGGAGTTGGAGGAGTGGGTGAAGAAGAAGAAACAGGAGGAGAACGGGGCACCATCTCCCTCCTCATCCTCCTCTTCCTCCCGGTCCTCCTCCTGCACTGTCCTATTGGTGTTCCCCGTGGGGGACAGATCTGCTGCTGCCGGATCCCCAAGTCCTCCCCAGTGCCCTTCCCAGAGCCCTCAGAGCACCTGCCCCTCCCCCAGTGCCATGACAGGCGCTCCAGGGAGCCAGTCTGACCAGGGCTCCAGCAGCCCCGATGAGGAGGCGTTGATCACCTGGGGGGCCCTGGCAGCGGCCCAAGCCTCACTCCCAGACACGCTCCGCGCAAAGGTGGCTGACCTGGTGCTGTTTCTGCTCCTCAAGTATCGCACCCAGCAGCCGACCACACAGGCGGAGATGCTGATGGCGGTCGGCCAAGATGCCCAGGACCGCTTCCCCGTGATCTTCCGCCAAGCCTGCCAGTACCTGCAGCTGGTCTTTGGAGTTGACGTGAGGGAAGTGGACCCCGGCGAGCACTCCTACGTCCTGGTCACCATCCTGGGCCTCAGCTGTGGTGGGATGCCGAGTGGTAGGAAGGGCATGCCCAAGACCAGCCTCCTGGTGGTGGCCCTGTGGGTGATCCTCCTGGAGGAGGACCGTGCCCCTGAGGAGAAGTTGTGGGAAGCGCTGGGGGTCATGGGGGTGTATGCCGGTACGGAGCATGTCTTCTATGGGGAGCCCAGGGAGCTGCTCACCAAAGTCTGGGTGCAGGAAGGGTACCTGGAGTACCGGCAGGTGCCCCGCAGTGAGCCCGCACGCTACGAGTTCCTGTGGGGTCCCAGGGCCCACGTGGAAACGAGCGGCGTGCAAGTGCTGCAACATTTCCTCAAGGTCAATAGCAGGCAGCCCGGGGCCTCCCTGTCCCCTGTCCCTGTGTGAAGAGGATTCGAGTCATGAGGAAGACGGGGCCTGAGCCGGGGGGCAGCCAGGCCCTTTCCCACCTGGGGTCCAGCAGCCTCCCCTGTGGGGCAGGAAGCCAGGCCGCTTCTTCCCTGTGTGTGTGTGAGCAGAGAGGGCACCGGCCTCTTGTGAGCAGTGGGGGGCCAGGGCGGCTCGGGGGAAAGTGGGGCGAAGAGCACCTTTGCGTGGGTTCTTGTTCTCGGCCTGTGCGGCCTCAGAAATCGATCTTCGTTTCCTCGACGAAGCTTTCCCACGTCGTTCCTTGTCTGAGAAAGTTTCAGGAGCTTCGGAGGCTCAGCGCGTGAGTGGCATCCACGCCGCAGTTCTTTGTTCTTCTCCGGTTCAAGAGTCCGAGTTTTGCCATTTGGTGCAAGGAGCTGGGAACCCTTCCATCCTCGTTTGGGATCCGGAAGGGAATCGCAGTGCCTGGGCTGGGCACAGGAATGTCTTGGAAACGTGGGAGACCTTAGCAGGATCGTGTCAGGTCAGGAAAGTGATAAATAAATGCCAGAGGCCGATCGTTCTTTCTGGCTTCTTCTCATCCCTTCTTTCATGTCTCTTTGTGTATGAGTGACATAGCTTTGTGTGTGCTTGCACTGGCTTCATGCTCCAAAAAGGAAGAGCCACTATATCTGGGCTCGGAGACCCCCTGCTCACTGGAACATTTTTTGGCAGGCATTTGCTGAGCTCTGCTTGCTCTCAGCAGGGGCCTTAGCGGTGAGGACACTAGGAAAGGCAAGAGCTATACCACCCATAGGTGACTGTCTAGCAGCCCCAGTCCCAGCGGGAATATGGGGAAGGGTGCCCTAAGTGGAGCAGTACAGGTGAAAAAAGGCTGAGGGGGGTGGGGCTCCAGGGACGAGCCCTGCAGTGGAGTTGCCCCGCCTGAGCCAGGCTGGCTTGGGATCTCTGGTCAATAGAATGCCTCTGGGCAGCTGATCACAATGAAGCAGGGAGGGGACAGTGGCTGCACTGCACTCTCTACCTCCACCTCCAGGATGTCAAGGAATGAGAGCCTGGGTCTGTGTCGCACAGATTCATCTGTGCAGAGGGCAGGGGCCCAGCCGGAGCCTGTCCTTGTCAAGGTGAAGATCCCAGGAAGGATGGAAGGCCCCCCCACCCCTGGAACCCGTCTCTGCCTGACGCTGCCAGCACCAGAGAAGCCCTGGCCATGGGGTCCTGATGTGAAGTCCACGGACGTCTGCCTGGCAGGCAGGGGTGACTGACAGAGGTGGGGGCCTCAGTATGGAATTCCTGATTTGTGCCGGGGGAGAGAAGGGGCCCAGGCCCAGCAGCCAGGTGTGTATGTTGACCCATGAGGGAGCACGGTGGGCCCCCGCCCCCATCCCAGAATCTCGGAATGCAGAGAGAGAGACCCTGGCAGGGTTGTCAGGCCGAGCCGCCCTGCCAGCGGTGCTAAGGGCGGCGGTCTCTGCGCCCCAGAGGGACAGGCCGAGGCTCTTCCTGGAGTGGGTGTCGGGACCTGAGGAAGAGCCGCGGGGCCCACCCCGTCCCAGGGAGAGGCCCTCAGCCCCTGCCGAGGCCTCGGAGTACTTGGAGAGGGCGGGCACAGGCTGTGTGCACCCAACTGTGCCTCAGGCGTCGGAGGGAGCTGAGGACCTTGGGGTGAGGGACAGGATCCCAGGTCGGGAAAGGGCAGGGGCACGGGCCGGGCCAGGGAGTCCAGGTGGGGGTCCGAGAGAGGACCAAGGGACTCGGGACCCCAGGACACACAGAGGGGCCCTCCCAGACTTGAAGCTCTCGGATCCTTCCAGGAAGGGCCCTGAGCAGGATGGGCACTTGCGGGGGACGGGGGGGCGGGCGGAGGGGGGAGTCAATCCTGGTTTCTACAGCCCGGTCCCAGAGACACAGGGAGTAGAGGGCTGGCACACCTCAGATCCACAGAGGGCAGGGCCCAGGTCCTGGGGCGTCTCCGGGTGAGGATGCAGAGGAAGGACAGAAGGAACCTGTACCCCACAACAGAGTCAGTCCGGGCAGGCCCCCGGGCGGGATGGGGACACTGGGTGAGGCTGGACTTGGGCATCTGGGACTCGGATAGCTGTGACGGGGAAGTGGGGGGCCGTTCGGGGGTTGGACAGGTGAGCTGGGGAGGACAGGGGACCCGGTGTCTTGTCGGGAGCAGCAGCTCAGGTGGGCAGAGGGGAGGAGGGCCCAGGTGCTGTCAAGAGACAAGACCCACCCCAGTCCAGAGAGAGGAAGTCAGTCCCTGCTGCAGGCCCGGGAGCCCCTGCATCGGGTGGCCAGAGCTGGCGGGCGTCCCGTCATTGTGCCTGGGGACTCCTTTGCTGCTCGTCCCTACAGTTCATGGGAGGCTTTGTGGATTCAGGGCTCTACTTCGTCAGGGGGAACCCGGGCCCCTGACTCCACCTTCCACGGCCTGGGCTGGGCCTTTCCTGACACCTTCCCCGGGGGACCGGGGCCCAGAGGAAACGGCCCAGATACCGTGGAGCACTCAGCCCCAGGAGATGACGGGAGGCGTGGAGGCTGGGAGATTCAGGGAGCCCGAGGGAGGCGGCGGAGAGCCAAGGAGAGAAGCCTATCCGGTGCCGGCCTGCGGGAAAGGAGCGCGCCACCCAGGGGTCCCGCGGGGAGGTCTTCGCAGACACCTATCACCTTGGCCCTCGCTGCCTTCTGGAGATTTCCCCTGAGCCTCGGAGTGGGGGAGGGGGGGTAGTGGGCATGGGTGACACATTGCATTTTGGCGATCTCAGCCCAGGCTTCACCTGTTTAGATCTCCCAAGTCTGCGTCTCAACTTCTCTCCTAAGGCCCAGGCCAGCATATGGACACGTGCCGGCAGTGCCAAACTTGATCCACCTGTCACCTTTCCTCCCAAATGCCTTCCCCTCCTGGGTTGCCCTCTCTCTCCATTGGCAGCAGACCTACTCACGGGAGCATGCCAACCCGGAAATCTGGTAGTCATATTCCCGTTTGCCAACCTAGTCCAGACACTGGGCCCTTGCCTAGACTTTGCGGTCACTTCACACCTGGCCTCACCCCCCACTCCAGGTCATCCTATTTATAACTGCCAGGTTCATCTTCCTCGGGCAAGTCGACGTCTTTGCGCCTCGATTTTTCTCGTCTGCAAAATGGAGATGATAAAACCGACTCCCTAAACTCGGGCGAGATAGCGTGCATAACACCGTGCTTGGTTCACACCAGGTGCTCAAAGAATGCCGTTGCTCTCTGGCTCTCTTTCCGATGCTCGCCTCCTCAAAGAGTCTATTTACTTTTGGAATTGGAGAGCTGGACAAGTTCACAGCCGGTGACCTAGTCTACCTTCTTCACTTCCGGCTGATTTAAGACTTTTCCATGAGCACGGCCATACCTTAGACATTAGTCTAGTATCATCAGGGAGAATAGTTGTACTTTGTTCCAATAGCAAAGTTTCATGAATGGCAATTTTATATGGGTTAGCCCCGGGGGCAGCTCGAGAAGTTCACAATTATTATGAGAGCCATACCTTACCACGATGCATCACCTTTCTTTGGAGAAACTGAAAACATTTCACAAGCGGTAATTAGGCTTCCTAAACCCGCTGGAGAATGGGTATTATTACATGAGCTGGTTTTAAGGATGAGTAACCCGAATCAGGTTTGTCAGCTGCTGAAGCACCAGAACCCCGTCCCAGAGTTGTTGGTCCAGCTCCCTTGTCTGTCCTCTGGATAGGGTCCGGTGTCTACCCCAGAGGAGGTTCTCAACGAACACGTAAATACAGAAGAGAACACTGAGGCATAGAGAAGCTTGTGTGATGTGCCCCGAGCTGCCCATTTGGTAGAGGTCTGGGAGCAAAGAGGCAGCTTGGGGCCCTGCCGAAAGTGCAGCCCCCACTCTGCATAAAAGAGGCACTTGCCGGTGGGCAGATTGGCCAGCACCATCTGAATTACCGGTGACCTCCCCACACACAGGCATTAGAGTGAGATTGTTGGTCAGTTAAGACACTTGAACGACAGCTACCGTTGCCCTTTCAGAAACTTCACAGACAGAGACCAGGCAGGCTGCTCTGATAGAGGGCAGGTACTGCTTTGGTGAGGTCCCAGGGAGTCCCAGAGCGCAACCACTGCTCTTCAGGCTCACAGTTCCCCAGATGGGACCAGGTTGTGAGGGCTGTCCCGCCCGAGGAACAGAACGCTAATACACAAACCAATTGGCAATGTAATCTTTTGCTCTGACAAGCCAGGGCGCCGAGGGGAGCTTGCCAGCCTGTCTGTGGGAACATAAGGGAAGAATCGGACGATCCCAAAGCCTCGCATCACCAATCTTCACAAGGTGGATGTTACCTGGAATCCCTCAGCTTCGCTGGAGGCCCAGCCCTGTACTCTACTGGTGCTCTCATGGAAATGAAAGTCGGAATATCCAGGGGTCCCTCTTGTCCTCTCTCCAGCAAGTGCAAAAGCCCCTGCTGCCAATCCGCTGCCCGCCTCAGACCCCTCAGTCAGTGTCCCTCCGTGAGCAGAGGCCCAAAGCTCCACTGGCCCGCGCGCACAGACCCACGAGTGACCCAGACATTGAAGAAGACTCTGAGTCATCCACAGGATGACACCCTCATCATCTCCCCTAGCCGACTTTGACTTGCCACCACAGTCCAGGGCCACCGTACTACAGACTCTCCACATTTCTTATAGAAAGGCACGAAATGGCTCAGGACTGAAAAAGCACGACCCCAAAGAAGCCAGAAAGCACATCCGTGTGGCTTCGGAGTGGATACATGTTACGGTGTCCCAGAAGCATCAGTGTATATCCGGACCACGGTTGGATGTGTACCCCCGTACCGGTAAGTCGGTGGCTTGTCCAATTCAACGTTCATAGTGGCCGCAATGTGATGGGGTGGAGGGCAGGCTTCTGAAGAGCAGGCCTGTGAAAGAGAGAATCCTGGTACATTCAGACACTTTGGTCCTAAATGGATTCCATGGCTCTGGACGCCACGCGGGGGCTAGGACGGGAAGTGTAAAGATGGAGAAGACCCCACTTGCACGTGGTTGTAGGAGCTTGGTCAACTGAAGACTGCTCCCATGTTCAAGCATGGTCCCTGCTCTCCCATTGCGCTGCCCAGCCCGGTCCCCTTCTATCCCAGCTGGCTGGGTCGACCAATGTTCTCCTGCAGGCTGACTCCCTGGGCAGGCTGGATGCCAGGCACACAGCAGGCCAGCGGTTCAACACACACACACACACACACACACACACAGACACACACAGACACAGACACACACACACACACACACACACACACACACGGGGCCTGTGGACTCTCACTGAATCCCCATGGGGAAGGGGGAAGCGACGGGGGGAAACTTTGGACAGGTCCTCTCTCTGGGCACCTGGGAAGTGTGGGTTTGCCCCCTCATGATGTCTTGTGGATGGCCCTTGGTGTCGCACTCTGCATCCCCAAACCAGCCCAGCCCTATCCTTGTGCTAAGCCCCTGCTCCGCGACTGAGGACAGGCAGAGAGGCCGATTATTTGCTCGCGAAGGTCCTAGGGCAGCTGCCAGCGAATAGCGCCATAGAGGAGGGCAGGTAGGTGGCAGCAAGACTGCAGGTCAGAACCCTGCCAAGGAGGCTGGAGTTCAGAGCAGGCTTTGCTGGGGAACGGGGGCTTCTCAGAGGAGCAAGGCCATGGCTGAGACCTCTGCCAGCAGCTCTTGGCAAATAACTGCTCTTCAAACGCATTGTCGCACAGTCACATGGCTGCCATTGGTATTTACCAAGCCCTGGCAGACTCACCACGAGGTTTGTCCAGTCAGCTCTACAGGAGGCACAAGCACACTGAAAGGGGATTCTTGGCTGGGGACTCCCAAGGGAAGAGAAGTGCAAGTGAATACGGGCGCTGGGGAGTGAAGGGGAGCAGTGGGGAGACAAGAGGACAAAACCCTAAACTATGCAGACCGAGGCCACGGTCGCGACACACTGGGTGGCGTGGGTAGCAGCGGATGCGGGGGCTGCTGTCTGCGCCCCAGGAGAGGACACCCCCAATCCCAACATGGCCGGCGTGCAGCTGGGCTGCTCCTTTCCCGAAAGAGACACATCACAGCCCCGAGGGGACCGATGGCGGCAGCTCAGGGACCTGACGGCGAGGGTGGCATGCAGGAATTCCTACAGCCTGTTTCCTGTGGGGTGGCTCCGTGGCGGAGTACCTCCAGCCGTGCCCGGAGCTTTAAAGGCACAGAAATCGGGCATGTCACGTCTAAGGGGCATACGTGCCTGACATAAGTCTCTGGCTGAGTCCACAGCATGATAGGGAGGAGAAAACAACAACAACAACAACAACTACTACTACTACAACAACAATGAATTGGAAATACAGTAGGAAGTTTCAGAGTGATCCACACGCAGTAAGTGCAGACACTCTTCAATGAAATGCCATGCATATTCTAAGGAGATGCTTGGTAGACACATACGATACGTATTTTTTTAACTAGAGGTGAGGGTTAAGGAAATGAAAAGCACTGCACTCAATGATACAATGTTAGATAACCTCGTAACAGCAGGATCCCCCGAATCCTGCCGCTCACCTTCTTCCATGTGGAAAATAAATCTTTTTTCAACAAAACGAGCCCGGCTGGGTGGAGAAGAAACATGACGGGAAATGGTGCTTCTCTGGCCTTCCACCGCAACTCATAGGTGTTGCCGCTGGCCATTAACAACTACTGTGGGGCCCTGAGGCATTCTCTGCAAGGATTCTGGCTGAGCAAAAACTTGGATCTAACGGGGAAGGCGCATTTCCCAGGCAGCATCTAATCGAGGAGCCAGAAGCTGAGGACAGTCACGACTATAGACTGAGGGGGTCCACCCTCTCCAGAGGGCCCAGAGAATCCAGTCTCAACCCTGAAGACAGGCTTGGGAGACCCCGGCAGAACTGTCGGGCTGACAGTCCCCCCCCCCCCGCCCTTCATTGCTGCCTTGGGGGTCTAAGAGCAATGAAAGCCTCTTAGGCCAGAAGGGGAAGGACTCAGGTCAGCAGAGGGAGGAGTCTAAGGCCATGCCAGAAGCCAAGGTGAGGATCTCCAAGGAGCACTGAAGGAACCTCCCAAACCTCAGGCGAGCAATCCCAGCTTCACCCTGTCCCTGTGGTCATCCCCTAGAGGCCCCGCATCAGAAAGATGTGGAGGCCCCTGACTTCTTCCTGGGGAAGAGAGGTGCAGGTCTCAGGAAAGCGAGACTTGGATGAAGGGGACGACTTCAGAGCAGCAGAGAAAGGCATGCCAGTACCTTCCAGGAATCAAAGAAAGGATCCCGGTGAAGGACTAAAGGAACCCTCGATCTCCGAAAAGAAGGGTCCTCAGCCCCACCCTGCACCTGCCATTAGCCTTGGGAGGGCCCCAGGAAAACACAGCCCTGTATGGTGGCCTTCGAGTTCTTTCTGAGGGAGGGGAGATCTCAAGGAGAGGAAATCTGTGATGGGAAAGGCGCTGGACTCCGGTGAGCAGAAGGGAGGGCCCAGGTCCTGTCCGTAATCAAGGGGAGGGTCCTGAGGGGGGATCGAGGGGGCCCTCGACTCCAGAAGAGAGGGGACCCCCGCCAGCAATAAAAACCCAACCTAGCTGTCAGCTATGGGAAGCCCTGTGACACTCTGGGCAAAAGCAGTGTTTTTCTCACTTGGGATTGGGAAGGTCTGGCTTCGCCTGAGGTGTGAATCCTCAAGTCAGCACGGGGAGGACTCCCAGATCCTGCCATACGAAGGTAAGTAAACACCCTGAGGGAGGACCGAGGGACTCAGGTCTCCAGGACCCACAGAATCGACCTGCCAGAGTTCGGGCCCTAGTGTCCTTCCGCAAAGAAAGAGCCGTGGGCGGGATGGGGACTCTGTGGGAGGGTTGGGGGAGGATGGGACACCTCAGGTCCAAAGAGTGCAGGGCCCCTGTCCTGCGGAGATTCCAGGTGAGGATGCGTAGGGAAGACGGAAGGAGCCTGGAACCCACAACAGTCAGTCCGGGCAGGCCCCTGGGCAGAAAGGGGACACTGGGCAAGACTGGACTCGGGCATCTGGGTTTCAGTTGTTAGCCGGGGCTGCAGAGTGGGGAGCAAGGGTGGGGGCTGATTCGGGGGTCGGACTGGTAGCTGGGGAGGATGGGGAACCCGCTGTCTGTCGGGAGCGGTGGCTCAGGTGGCCAGAGGGGAGGAGGGCCCAGGTGCCGTCAGGAGACAAGGCCCACCCCAGCCCAGGGCGAGGAAGTCAGTTCTTGCTGCAGGCCCGGGGAGCCCCTGCATCCGGTGGCCAGAGGTGGCGGGCATACCATCACTGTGCCTGGGCAATGCCTCCCAGAGATTTCAGGACCCCGGTCCGAGGGGCACGAGCTCCCTTCGGCAGCGAGCACGTGCACAGCCCATCTCCACAGTGCAGGTGGCCACCAAGGGAGTAGTGAGGGAGGGATGCTCCTCCCGGGGACAGAGGCCCTTGGCCCGGAAGGCGACCTCTAGTGGCAGCCCAGGGAAGCCTCTAGTGGGAATGAGGCCCCAGGGGGTGTCTGGACTTCTGTAACCCCATCTCAAAGACTGGCCGCAGTTCCCGTGGGGTCCCAGGGCCCACGCGGAAACGAGCGGCGAGCAAGTGCTGCAGCATATCTTCAAGGTCAATGGCAGGCGGGCGGCCCGGGGCCTCCTTGTCCCCGTCCCTGTGTGAAGAGGCTGCCAGCGATGAGGAAGAGGGAGCCTGAGCCAGGGGGCAGCCAGCCCCTTTCCCACCTGGGGTCCAGCAGCCTCCCCTGTGGGGCAGGAAGCCAGGCCGCTTCTTCCCTGTGTGTGTGTGAGCAGAGAGGGCACCGGCCTCTTGTGAGCAGTGGACGGCCAGGGCGGCTCGGGGGAAAGTGGGGCGAAGAGCACCTTTGCGCGGGTTCTTGTTCTCGGCCTGTGCGGCCTCAGAAATCGATCTTCGTTTCCTCGACGAAGCTTTCCCACGTCGTTCCTTGTCTGAGAAAGTTTCAGGAGCTTCGGAGGCTCAGCGCGTGAGTGGCATCCACGCCGCAGTTCTTTGTTCTTCTCCGGTTCAAGAGTCCGAGTTTTGCCATTTGGTGCAACGAGCTGGGAACCCTTCCATCCTCGTTTGGGATCCGGAAGGGAATCGCAGCGCCTGGGCTGGGCACCGGGATGTCTTGGAAATGGGGAAGAGCTCAGCGGGAGCGTGCTGGGGTCAGCAGAGTGAAAAATAAACGCCAGAGGCTGTTTGTTCTTTCTGGCTTCTTCCCACCCCTTCTCTCCTGGTTTTGCTTTGGTTTTGGTTTTTGGTTTGTTTTGTTTCGTTTTGGGTATGTGTGTGTCCTAGTGACTCCGGTCAATGCCGATGGCACTGGGGGAGTATGTGTGTGCCTGCGTTGACTCGGCTCTCCAAGAAAGGTGGAGTCAGTCTATCTGGGCAGAGAGGACCCCTGCTCACATGCTCACTGGTTGCCAGACATTTGCTGAGCTATGCTCGCTCTCCGAAGGGCCCTGTATTAGCACGAGGACCCTGGGAGAGGCAGGACATGCCCCACCCTTAGGTGACTGTCTAGCAGCCGGGGTCCCCTCGGGGAGGCGGGGAGGGGTCCCGGAGATGCGCAGAACAAGTGAACGGAGGCCGAGGAGGTGGGGCTCCAGGGGGGAGCTGGCCAGGGGTCTCTGGTCAGTGCCGTGCCTTCTGGGCAGCTGATCACAATGAAACGGGGAGGGGACTCGGGCCACTCTGCACTCTCTGCCTCCGTCTCAGGAGAGTCAAGGAGGGAGAGCCTGGGTAGGAGGCACAACAACTCAGAGGGTGCAGAGGGTGGGGCCCTAGGCTGCGCCTGCCAGACTCAAGGTGAAGTTCCTGGGGGACACGTATTCTACGGGGACTCCCCCAGCCGCCGCCCTACCCCCGGGTCCCATCGCCCGGTCAATGCCGATGGCACTGGGGGACGCCTGGCCACGGGGTCCAGATGTGAGGTACACCGACATCCGCCTGGCGGACAGGGATGACATAGGTGGGGTCCTTGGTCTGGGAGGCCCGATTCGGGTCTGCTGAGGGAAGGGGTCAGGGCCCGGCAGCCAGGCATGCATGCAGGCCCGTGAGAAAGCACGGCTGGCGCCCCACCCCAGAATCCAGGTCAGCCCTGGGAGCAGCCCCGAGAGACCCGGCGGGGTCGTCAGGCGGAGCCCTTCTCCCAGCGGGGCTAAGGGTGGTGGACTCGGGCCCCAGAAGGATGTGCCCAGGCTCTTCCTGGAGCAGGTGTCAGTACCTGAGGGCCAACCTTGGGGCCCACCCAGCCCCCAGGAGAGGCGATCAGCCCCTGCCATGTTCCCGGGGTCCCTGGAAAGGGTGGCTGCTGGTCGCGTCCAGTCAATTATTCCTCGGGGGTCCGAGGGAGCTGAGGACCTTGGCGCGAGGGACAGGATCCCAGGTCAGGAAAGGGCCGGAACACAGGCCATGCCTGGGTATCCAGGTGGGGGTCGGGGAGAGAGGACCGAGGGACTCGGTTCCCCAGGACACACAGAGGGGCCCTCCCAGAGTTCAGGGCGTCGCCTCCTTCTGGGAAGGGCCCTGGACGGGATGGGGGCCTGTGGTGACCAGTCGGGCCGGACTTCCACACCTGGGTCTCAGAGATACGGGGCGGGGGCCTCGACACCTCAGGTCCCCAGAGGGCAGGCCCTGGGTCCTGGAGCCATTCCTGGTGAGGATGCAGAGGAAGGAGCCTCAACCGCACGTCAGAGTCAGTCTGGGCAGGCCCGGGACGGGATGGGGGCAGTGGACTCGACTGGATTCGTGCATCCGGGCCTCAGATAGCCCGGGTGACAGGGTGGGTGGAGGGCATGGGAGGTGGTTCGGGGGGTTGGATAGGTGAGCTGGGGAGGACCGGGGACTCGCTGTCTGTCAGGAGCAGCCGCTCAGGTGGGCAGAGGGCAGCAGAGCCGAGGTGCTTTCGGGAGACAAGGCCCACCCCAGCACAGAGCGAGGAAGTCCGTCTCTGCCGCAGGCCCGGGGAGCCCCAGAGTTGGGTGGCCAGTAGTGGCGGGCATCCCGTCATCGTGCCTGGGCCGCGCGTCCCAGAGGCTTGGGACCCGGGTCTGAGAGACACGAGCTCCGTCGGCAGAGGCCGCACGCACAGGCCATCCCCGGAGTACAGGTGGCCACCAAGGGAACATTGAAGGGGGGACGCTGGCCCCCAGAACAGAGTCCCAGGCCCGGAAGGCGACCCCTACCGGCAACCTAGGGAAGCCCCTAGTGAGAATGAAGCCCGGCGGGGTGTCTGGACTTCTGTAACCCCATCTCAAAGACTGGCTGGAGGCAGGTCGGTGAGGGGAGCTGGGTGTCTTATGAGCACTACCTCTCCTGGGGTCGGCAGTGGGAAGGGCCCAGAGCCTACTAGGCTTCAAGGTGAGGACCCGAGAGGGGACCGAGGGACCTGGGACCCAGAAGGGAATTCGTCTGGTGGGGAGGGTGCGGGGGTGGAGGCCGCAGGGTGGGACCACGACGACTTAGTGGGGCGCACGGGGACTTCCGGTCTGAGTCTTTCCCAGACTGAGAGCGTGTTGTGTGTGAGGAGCCGCCCTCAGGCGGCAGAGGCCGAGGCCCAGGCCGTCCAGCGGGTCCGGATGGGGACGAGAGGACAGGGCTGAGGGACCCCAAGGAACCCATGTCAGGCCCTTCCCTCAGTCCCGGGACTCCCAGGACTTTGTCACCTGCTCTGACGTCCACAGTCCTTGCCCGTGCTTCTCGGGGCCGTGAGGGCTTTGGCGGCAGGCACCGGGCCTGGGCACGGCAGACAGAGGCCGGCAGAGGTGCTGCGGCTCCACGGGAGATCCCTGGGGGGTGGGGACTGAGGGAGGCACCTTGGACTCCAGCACAGGGGCAGCCCTCTGAAAGCCGCGCCCGCGGTGGGCCCTGGGAGGTTTGTTGTTCGGGGTTCGGGGCTCCGGGTCTGACACAGGCGGTTGGGGCGGGGCAGGGGAGCAGGGGTCGGGGGTCTGGCACTAATGGGTTTGACCCTGAGGACCCAGAGGCAGGACTGGAGGGAGAATGGACCCCAGAGCAGAGGCCCCAGCCAGGAAGGCGACCCCTAGTGGCAGCCTAGGGAAGCCCCTAGTGGCAGTGAGGTTCCACAGGGTGTCTGGACTTCCGCATCCGGGTCTCAAGGCACTGGCGGGGCGGGGTTTGGGGGGCCTTGGCGACTGTGGTAGAGCCCCGACTCCAGCCTGTAGCTGGAAATGACCAGAGCCTTCTGGGCTTCAAGGTGAGGACCAGAGCGATGATCGAGGGCCCTGGGACCCAGAGGAGAATCAGTCAGGCTACGGGCGGGGGCAGCGCGGCAGGCTGCAGGTTGGGGCGACGACGGCGAAGTGAGGCACATGGGGACTCTTGTTCTGGGTCCCCGCCAGACTGAGAGCTTGTTGTGCGTGAGGAGCAGCCCTCCTGCCGCAGAGGCCGAGGCCCAGGCCGTCCAGCGGGTCCGGATGGGGACGAGAGGACAGGGCTGAGGGACCCCAAGGAACCCATGTCAGCCCCTGCCCTCAGCCCCGAGACTCCCCGGACTTTGTCGCTGGCTGTGACGTCCACAGTCCTTGCCCGTGCTTCTCGCGGCAGTGAGGGCTTCGGTGGGCGTCAGCGGGCCTGGGCACGGCAGGCAGAGCCCGGCAGAGGTGCTGCGGCTCCACAGGAGATCCCTGGGGGGGTTTCAGCCCTCTGAAAGCCGCCCCTGCGGTGAGCACTGGGAGGTTTGTTGTTCGGGCTTGGCGTCGGGGCTCTGGGTCTGACAGAGGTGGTTCGGGCGGGGCAGGGGAGCAGGGGTCAGGGGCCTGGCACTAATGGGTTTGACCCTGAGGACCCAGAGGTAGGACCCGAGGGAGCCTGGATCCAAGACAGAGTCAGTCCCGGGAGGCCTCGGAGTGGGAGGAGGACAAGCAGAGTGTGTGCACTTGCCCCAACGTGTCTGAGGCTGGGACTTGGGGTGAGAGGCAGATCCTCGGGTCAGCAGCAGGGAGCGCCAGATCCTGCTGCAGTGGTTCCAGGTGAGGACCATCCGGGAGAACTGCGGGGACCCTGGAGCCCAGAAGCACGTCATGGATGGGAGCCACTAGATGAGGCATTCCATTTAATCGCCGCCTCTGCCTCCCCAATCCCGCTCTGCGCCCCCCCGCCCCCCGCCAAATTGTACTCTAATGTCAGTGATGTGTACAGTCAGTCAGAGGGGAAAGGTCTGAGGACAGCAGAGGGCAGGGACCTATGTCCTGTCGGAGTGAAGGAGGGATGCAGAGTGAGCACTGAGGACCTGAAAGCCTAAAACAGACAGTGATTTTGTTTTTAATTTTAATTTTGTTTTTCACCTTTGGGCTCCTGCTTGGATGTCCCCCCATCGCCGGACTGAGCAGAGGAAGTGTTTCCTGACTTGTGCATCCAGGGTCTGAGGGTGGTGAGTGCCTTGGCCTGAGGAGTGTGTCCTCAGGTCACCACAGAGTGGAGTCTCAGGGCCCTCAGGCAGGACTGAGCAGACCCCCACCCAGACCTAGAGGTGCCAAACAAAACCCTACCCCAGGGGTCAGTCTCGCCAGGCTAGGCTAGTGTCAGGTGGAGGAAGCATCCCACTTTGTCCGTGGAAGTCAGCGGGAGGGCGGCCTTGGCCTGCAGGATGATGCATCCTCAGGTGAGCAGAAGGGATGGTTCCAGGTCCTGCGGAAAGGACACACGAGCACCTTAAGGACAAAGAGTGGACTCCCACGCCAGGGCCGAAGGACCAAGCCCCACTCTTAGCTCTTCGGCAACTTGCTGGAGTGTAGGGGGAGGGCGTGGGTGGGTGTCTCCTCACCGTTCTTTCAGAATTCTGAAGGAGGTGAGGACAGTGGTCAGAGAGGTCGGTGTCAGGTCATGTGAGAAGGCACATCTGGGCCACAGAGGGGAGTCCCAGGTGGTGCCAACGGTCCATGTTGGCAGATTTCATGGGAGGCCTGAGTGGACTCCAGTCTCCAGAGAGAGGAGGGGACCCCACAGAAACCCGGCCTGCCCCTCAGGTCAGCCCTGGGAACTCCGTGCAGGTCTGTTAAGCTGAGCCCCTCCTCCCTTCCAGATGTGGGGTCTCAGCCAGAGGAGGCCCAGGTGTGAGAGTCTGGACCCAGGTGAGCCGAGGCAGGATCCCGGGCCCGGGCCGGGGCGGACGTGAGAAAGGAGGAGATGCCTCCCAGTCCGGGGCACCTACCAAGGGACCAGGCCTGCCCTGCTGCTCACGTCAGCCATGGGGAGACCCGGGCTGGGTGGGTGGACTGCTTTCTCCCGACTTTTTCTTCTGGGGTCTTTTAGAGACGAGGCCTTAGCTTAAGGGTGGCCGGAGGTCCACACAGGGAGTCTTCTCAGGCCCCCCCCAGGGGGTCCAGGTAAGACTGGGAGGCGCAGCCATCCCAGCACGGGTGGAAGCCGGGATGCGGCCATCCCTCCTGCTGCGGGACAGACGCCGTGGACCTTTGGCGGGCGTGTCCAGATGTGAGCCCCCGGGCTTCCTTGTGTTCCAGTGTCAGGGCTGTGTGGTCTGGTCCTGAGACTTTGGCCTCAGGCCGGCAGAGGGGTGGGGCCTAGGCCCTTCCAGGGCTCATAGCTGCCAGCAGAGAGGCCATGAAGGGGAACTTGGGGGAACTTGGACTTGTGGGGGACAGCAGAGTCTGGCCCAGAACCTCCTGGCAGCACTGGGGAGAGGGGCAGGGCGGTGCTTGCAGTCTGCGGCCTCCCTGAGGTGCCCCTTCCCTCCCTCCCTCCCTCCCTCTTCCAGGGGCTGCAAGAGCTCTGGAGTTGAGGCCTCGGTCTGAGGCAGGAGCCCCGAGGTGACGGAGCAGAGGAGGCGCAGACTCGTGCCAGCCAGTTGTCAAGGTGAGGCGCATGCTCTGGTGTGGAGCCGGGGGCTCCCACATCCCACCCCAGAGGGGACCCCCTCGCCCCCCAATCCCAACGTGGCTCTGCTCTGAGGCCTGGGACCTCGGGCTCTGTGGTCTGGGCTGCACCCTGAGGAGCCACCCCTCATCTTTCTTCAGGTTCTCACGAACATCATGCCCCTGCATCAGAAGAGTGAGCTCTGCAAGCTTGAGGAGACACCAAGCGAGTCCCCGCCGCCATCCCTCTGGGAGGATGCACCCCTCTGGGAGGGGGGGGAGGAATATGTAGAGGAGGAGGAGGAAGATGTGGAGGACCAGGAGGAAGAGGAGGAGGAGGAGGCAGAGGAGGAGGAAAAGAAGGAGGAAGAGGAGGGGAAGGAAAGGAAGGAGAAGGAAGAGGAAGAGGAGGGGGAAGAGGAGGAGGAGACTGAGGAAGAGGAGGAAGAGGAAGAGGAGCACGAGGAGGAAGAAAAGGAGGAGGAGGAAGAGGAGGAGGAGGAAGAGGAAGAGGAGCAGGAGGAGGAGGAAGAGGAGCAGGAGGAGGAGGAAGAGGAGGAGGAGCAGGAGGTGGAGATCAAGGAGGAGGAGCAGGAGGTGGAGATAAAGGAGGAGGAGGAAGAGGAGGAGGAGGAAGAGGAGGAGGAGGAAGAGGAGCAGGAGGAGGAGGAAGAGGAGCAGGAGGAGGAGGAAGAGGAGCAGGAGGAGGAGAATGAGGAGGAGGAGCAGGAGGTGGAGATAAAGGAGGAGGAGGAGGAGGTGGAGATAAAGGAAGAGGAGGAAGAAGAGGAGGAGGAAGACGAGGAGGAGGAGAACGAGGAGGAAGAGCAGGAGGTGGAGATCAAGGAGGAGGAGGAGGAAGAGGTGGAGGAGGAGGAAGAGGAGGAGGAGGAAGAGGTGGAGGAGGAGGAAGAGGAGGAGGAGGAAGAGGTGGAGGAGGAGGAGAATGAGGAGGAAGAGCAGGAGGTGGAGATCAAGGAGGAGGAGGAAGAGGAGGAGGAGGAAGAGGTGGAGGAGGAGGAAGAGGAGGAGGAGGAAGAGGTGGAGGAGGAGGAGAATGAGGAGGAAGAGCAGGAGGTGGAGATCAAGGAGGAGGAGGAAGAGTTGGAGGAGGAAGAGGAGGAGGAGGAAGAGGTGGAGGAGGAGGAAGAGAAGGAGGAGGAAGAGGTGGATGAGGAGGAGAATGAGGAGGAAGAGCAGGAGGTGGAGATCAAGGAGGAGGAGGAAGAGGTGGAGGAGGAAGAGGTGGAGGAGCAAGAGGTGGAGGAGGAAGAGGAGCAGGAGGAGGAGCAGGAGGAGGAGGAGGAGGAGGAGTTGGAGGAGTGGGTGAAGAAGAAGAAACAGGAGGAGAACGGGGCACCATCTCCCTCCTCATCCTCCTCTTCCTCCCGGTCCTCCTCCTGCACTGTCCTATTGGTGTTCCCCGTGGGGGACAGATCTGCTGCTGCCGGATCCCCAAGTCCTCCCCAGTGCCCTTCCCAGAGCCCTCAGAGCACCTGCCCCTCCCCCAGTGCCATGACAGGCGCTCCAGGGAGCCAGTCTGACCAGGGCTCCAGCAGCCCCGATGAGGAGGCGTTGATCACCTGGGGGGCCCTGGCAGCGGCCCAAGCCTCACTCCCAGACACGCTCCGCGCAAAGGTGGCTGACCTGGTGCTGTTTCTGCTCCTCAAGTATCGCACCCAGCAGCCGACCACACAGGCGGAGATGCTGATGGCGGTCGGCCAAGATGCCCAGGACCGCTTCCCCGTGATCTTCCGCCAAGCCTGCCAGTACCTGCAGCTGGTCTTTGGAGTTGACGTGAGGGAAGTGGACCCCGGCGAGCACTCCTACGTCCTGGTCACCATCCTGGGCCTCAGCTGTGGTGGGATGCCGAGTGGTAGGAAGGGCATGCCCAAGACCAGCCTCCTGGTGGTGGCCCTGTGGGTGATCCTCCTGGAGGAGGACCGTGCCCCTGAGGAGAAGTTGTGGGAAGCGCTGGGGGTCATGGGGGTGTATGCCGGTACGGAGCATGTCTTCTATGGGGAGCCCAGGGAGCTGCTCACCAAAGTCTGGGTGCAGGAAGGGTACCTGGAGTACCGGCAGGTGCCCCGCAGTGAGCCCGCACGCTACGAGTTCCTGTGGGGTCCCAGGGCCCACGTGGAAACGAGCGGCGTGCAAGTGCTGCAACATTTCCTCAAGGTCAATAGCAGGCAGCCCGGGGCCTCCCTGTCCCCTGTCCCTGTGTGAAGAGGATTCGAGTCATGAGGAAGACGGGGCCTGAGCCGGGGGGCAGCCAGGCCCTTTCCCACCTGGGGTCCAGCAGCCTCCCCTGTGGGGCAGGAAGCCAGGCCGCTTCTTCCCTGTGTGTGTGTGAGCAGAGAGGGCACCGGCCTCTTGTGAGCAGTGGGGGGCCAGGGCGGCTCGGGGGAAAGTGGGGCGAAGAGCACCTTTGCGTGGGTTCTTGTTCTCGGCCTGTGCGGCCTCAGAAATCGATCTTCGTTTCCTCGACGAAGCTTTCCCACGTCGTTCCTTGTCTGAGAAAGTTTCAGGAGCTTCGGAGGCTCAGCGCGTGAGTGGCATCCACGCCGCAGTTCTTTGTTCTTCTCCGGTTCAAGAGTCCGAGTTTTGCCATTTGGTGCAAGGAGCTGGGAACCCTTCCATCCTCGTTTGGGATCCGGAAGGGAATCGCAGTGCCTGGGCTGGGCACAGGAATGTCTTGGAAACGTGGGAGACCTTAGCAGGATCGTGTCAGGTCAGGAAAGTGATAAATAAATGCCAGAGGCCGATCGTTCTTTCTGGCTTCTTCTCATCCCTTCTTTCATGTCTCTTTGTGTATGAGTGACATAGCTTTGTGTGTGCTTGCACTGGCTTCATGCTCCAAAAAGGAAGAGCCACTATATCTGGGCTCGGAGACCCCCTGCTCACTGGAACATTTTTTGGCAGGCATTTGCTGAGCTCTGCTTGCTCTCAGCAGGGGCCTTAGCGGTGAGGACACTAGGAAAGGCAAGAGCTATACCACCCATAGGTGACTGTCTAGCAGCCCCAGTCCCAGCGGGAATATGGGGAAGGGTGCCCTAAGTGGAGCAGTACAGGTGAAAAAAGGCTGAGGGGGGTGGGGCTCCAGGGACGAGCCCTGCAGTGGAGTTGCCCCGCCTGAGCCAGGCTGGCTTGGGATCTCTGGTCAATAGAATGCCTCTGGGCAGCTGATCACAATGAAGCAGGGAGGGGACAGTGGCTGCACTGCACTCTCTACCTCCACCTCCAGGATGTCAAGGAATGAGAGCCTGGGTCTGTGTCGCACAGATTCATCTGTGCAGAGGGCAGGGGCCCAGCCGGAGCCTGTCCTTGTCAAGGTGAAGATCCCAGGAAGGATGGAAGGCCCCCCCACCCCTGGAACCCGTCTCTGCCTGACGCTGCCAGCACCAGAGAAGCCCTGGCCATGGGGTCCTGATGTGAAGTCCACGGACGTCTGCCTGGCAGGCAGGGGTGACTGACAGAGGTGGGGGCCTCAGTATGGAATTC
The DNA here is from genome assembly GCA_030068075.1 of Paguma larvata. Classification (NCBI taxonomy): domain Eukaryota; kingdom Metazoa; phylum Chordata; class Mammalia; order Carnivora; family Viverridae; genus Paguma; species Paguma larvata. The sequence continues at coordinate 117,633,688 of CM057830.1, read as the reverse complement.
CTGATTTGTGCCGGGGGAGAGAAGGGGCCCAGGCCCAGCAGCCAGGTGTGTATGTTGACCCATGAGGGAGCACGGTGGGCCCCCGCCCCCATCCCAGAATCTCGGAATGCAGAGAGAGAGACCCTGGCAGGGTTGTCAGGCCGAGCCGCCCTGCCAGCGGTGCTAAGGGCGGCGGTCTCTGCGCCCCAGAGGGACAGGCCGAGGCTCTTCCTGGAGTGGGTGTCGGGACCTGAGGAAGAGCCGCGGGGCCCACCCCGTCCCAGGGAGAGGCCCTCAGCCCCTGCCGAGGCCTCGGAGTACTTGGAGAGGGCGGGCACAGGCTGTGTGCACCCAACTGTGCCTCAGGCGTCGGAGGGAGCTGAGGACCTTGGGGTGAGGGACAGGATCCCAGGTCGGGAAAGGGCAGGGGCACGGGCCGGGCCAGGGAGTCCAGGTGGGGGTCCGAGAGAGGACCAAGGGACTCGGGACCCCAGGACACACAGAGGGGCCCTCCCAGACTTGAAGCTCTCGGATCCTTCCAGGAAGGGCCCTGAGCAGGATGGGCACTTGCGGGGGACGGGGGGGCGGGCGGAGGGGGGAGTCAATCCTGGTTTCTACAGCCCGGTCCCAGAGACACAGGGAGTAGAGGGCTGGCACACCTCAGATCCACAGAGGGCAGGGCCCAGGTCCTGGGGCGTCTCCGGGTGAGGATGCAGAGGAAGGACAGAAGGAACCTGTACCCCACAACAGAGTCAGTCCGGGCAGGCCCCCGGGCGGGATGGGGACACTGGGTGAGGCTGGACTTGGGCATCTGGGACTCGGATAGCTGTGACGGGGAAGTGGGGGGCCGTTCGGGGGTTGGACAGGTGAGCTGGGGAGGACAGGGGACCCGGTGTCTTGTCGGGAGCAGCAGCTCAGGTGGGCAGAGGGGAGGAGGGCCCAGGTGCTGTCAAGAGACAAGACCCACCCCAGTCCAGAGAGAGGAAGTCAGTCCCTGCTGCAGGCCCGGGAGCCCCTGCATCGGGTGGCCAGAGCTGGCGGGCGTCCCGTCATTGTGCCTGGGGACTCCTTTGCTGCTCGTCCCTACAGTTCATGGGAGGCTTTGTGGATTCAGGGCTCTACTTCGTCAGGGGGAACCCGGGCCCCTGACTCCACCTTCCACGGCCTGGGCTGGGCCTTTCCTGACACCTTCCCCGGGGGACCGGGGCCCAGAGGAAACGGCCCAGATACCGTGGAGCACTCAGCCCCAGGAGATGACGGGAGGCGTGGAGGCTGGGAGATTCAGGGAGCCCGAGGGAGGCGGCGGAGAGCCAAGGAGAGAAGCCTATCCGGTGCCGGCCTGCGGGAAAGGAGCGCGCCACCCAGGGGTCCCGCGGGGAGGTCTTCGCAGACACCTATCACCTTGGCCCTCGCTGCCTTCTGGAGATTTCCCCTGAGCCTCGGAGTGGGGGAGGGGGGGTAGTGGGCATGGGTGACACATTGCATTTTGGCGATCTCAGCCCAGGCTTCACCTGTTTAGATCTCCCAAGTCTGCGTCTCAACTTCTCTCCTAAGGCCCAGGCCAGCATATGGACACGTGCCGGCAGTGCCAAACTTGATCCACCTGTCACCTTTCCTCCCAAATGCCTTCCCCTCCTGGGTTGCCCTCTCTCTCCATTGGCAGCAGACCTACTCACGGGAGCATGCCAACCCGGAAATCTGGTAGTCATATTCCCGTTTGCCAACCTAGTCCAGACACTGGGCCCTTGCCTAGACTTTGCGGTCACTTCACACCTGGCCTCACCCCCCACTCCAGGTCATCCTATTTATAACTGCCAGGTTCATCTTCCTCGGGCAAGTCGACGTCTTTGCGCCTCGATTTTTCTCGTCTGCAAAATGGAGATGATAAAACCGACTCCCTAAACTCGGGCGAGATAGCGTGCATAACACCGTGCTTGGTTCACACCAGGTGCTCAAAGAATGCCGTTGCTCTCTGGCTCTCTTTCCGATGCTCGCCTCCTCAAAGAGTCTATTTACTTTTGGAATTGGAGAGCTGGACAAGTTCACAGCCGGTGACCTAGTCTACCTTCTTCACTTCCGGCTGATTTAAGACTTTTCCATGAGCACGGCCATACCTTAGACATTAGTCTAGTATCATCAGGGAGAATAGTTGTACTTTGTTCCAATAGCAAAGTTTCATGAATGGCAATTTTATATGGGTTAGCCCCGGGGGCAGCTCGAGAAGTTCACAATTATTATGAGAGCCATACCTTACCACGATGCATCACCTTTCTTTGGAGAAACTGAAAACATTTCACAAGCGGTAATTAGGCTTCCTAAACCCGCTGGAGAATGGGTATTATTACATGAGCTGGTTTTAAGGATGAGTAACCCGAATCAGGTTTGTCAGCTGCTGAAGCACCAGAACCCCGTCCCAGAGTTGTTGGTCCAGCTCCCTTGTCTGTCCTCTGGATAGGGTCCGGTGTCTACCCCAGAGGAGGTTCTCAACGAACACGTAAATACAGAAGAGAACACTGAGGCATAGAGAAGCTTGTGTGATGTGCCCCGAGCTGCCCATTTGGTAGAGGTCTGGGAGCAAAGAGGCAGCTTGGGGCCCTGCCGAAAGTGCAGCCCCCACTCTGCATAAAAGAGGCACTTGCCGGTGGGCAGATTGGCCAGCACCATCTGAATTACCGGTGACCTCCCCACACACAGGCATTAGAGTGAGATTGTTGGTCAGTTAAGACACTTGAACGACAGCTACCGTTGCCCTTTCAGAAACTTCACAGACAGAGACCAGGCAGGCTGCTCTGATAGAGGGCAGGTACTGCTTTGGTGAGGTCCCAGGGAGTCCCAGAGCGCAACCACTGCTCTTCAGGCTCACAGTTCCCCAGATGGGACCAGGTTGTGAGGGCTGTCCCGCCCGAGGAACAGAACGCTAATACACAAACCAATTGGCAATGTAATCTTTTGCTCTGACAAGCCAGGGCGCCGAGGGGAGCTTGCCAGCCTGTCTGTGGGAACATAAGGGAAGAATCGGACGATCCCAAAGCCTCGCATCACCAATCTTCACAAGGTGGATGTTACCTGGAATCCCTCAGCTTCGCTGGAGGCCCAGCCCTGTACTCTACTGGTGCTCTCATGGAAATGAAAGTCGGAATATCCAGGGGTCCCTCTTGTCCTCTCTCCAGCAAGTGCAAAAGCCCCTGCTGCCAATCCGCTGCCCGCCTCAGACCCCTCAGTCAGTGTCCCTCCGTGAGCAGAGGCCCAAAGCTCCACTGGCCCGCGCGCACAGACCCACGAGTGACCCAGACATTGAAGAAGACTCTGAGTCATCCACAGGATGACACCCTCATCATCTCCCCTAGCCGACTTTGACTTGCCACCACAGTCCAGGGCCACCGTACTACAGACTCTCCACATTTCTTATAGAAAGGCACGAAATGGCTCAGGACTGAAAAAGCACGACCCCAAAGAAGCCAGAAAGCACATCCGTGTGGCTTCGGAGTGGATACATGTTACGGTGTCCCAGAAGCATCAGTGTATATCCGGACCACGGTTGGATGTGTACCCCCGTACCGGTAAGTCGGTGGCTTGTCCAATTCAACGTTCATAGTGGCCGCAATGTGATGGGGTGGAGGGCAGGCTTCTGAAGAGCAGGCCTGTGAAAGAGAGAATCCTGGTACATTCAGACACTTTGGTCCTAAATGGATTCCATGGCTCTGGACGCCACGCGGGGGCTAGGACGGGAAGTGTAAAGATGGAGAAGACCCCACTTGCACGTGGTTGTAGGAGCTTGGTCAACTGAAGACTGCTCCCATGTTCAAGCATGGTCCCTGCTCTCCCATTGCGCTGCCCAGCCCGGTCCCCTTCTATCCCAGCTGGCTGGGTCGACCAATGTTCTCCTGCAGGCTGACTCCCTGGGCAGGCTGGATGCCAGGCACACAGCAGGCCAGCGGTTCAACACACACACACACACACACACACACACAGACACACACAGACACAGACACACACACACACACACACACACACACACACGGGGCCTGTGGACTCTCACTGAATCCCCATGGGGAAGGGGGAAGCGACGGGGGGAAACTTTGGACAGGTCCTCTCTCTGGGCACCTGGGAAGTGTGGGTTTGCCCCCTCATGATGTCTTGTGGATGGCCCTTGGTGTCGCACTCTGCATCCCCAAACCAGCCCAGCCCTATCCTTGTGCTAAGCCCCTGCTCCGCGACTGAGGACAGGCAGAGAGGCCGATTATTTGCTCGCGAAGGTCCTAGGGCAGCTGCCAGCGAATAGCGCCATAGAGGAGGGCAGGTAGGTGGCAGCAAGACTGCAGGTCAGAACCCTGCCAAGGAGGCTGGAGTTCAGAGCAGGCTTTGCTGGGGAACGGGGGCTTCTCAGAGGAGCAAGGCCATGGCTGAGACCTCTGCCAGCAGCTCTTGGCAAATAACTGCTCTTCAAACGCATTGTCGCACAGTCACATGGCTGCCATTGGTATTTACCAAGCCCTGGCAGACTCACCACGAGGTTTGTCCAGTCAGCTCTACAGGAGGCACAAGCACACTGAAAGGGGATTCTTGGCTGGGGACTCCCAAGGGAAGAGAAGTGCAAGTGAATACGGGCGCTGGGGAGTGAAGGGGAGCAGTGGGGAGACAAGAGGACAAAACCCTAAACTATGCAGACCGAGGCCACGGTCGCGACACACTGGGTGGCGTGGGTAGCAGCGGATGCGGGGGCTGCTGTCTGCGCCCCAGGAGAGGACACCCCCAATCCCAACATGGCCGGCGTGCAGCTGGGCTGCTCCTTTCCCGAAAGAGACACATCACAGCCCCGAGGGGACCGATGGCGGCAGCTCAGGGACCTGACGGCGAGGGTGGCATGCAGGAATTCCTACAGCCTGTTTCCTGTGGGGTGGCTCCGTGGCGGAGTACCTCCAGCCGTGCCCGGAGCTTTAAAGGCACAGAAATCGGGCATGTCACGTCTAAGGGGCATACGTGCCTGACATAAGTCTCTGGCTGAGTCCACAGCATGATAGGGAGGAGAAAACAACAACAACAACAACAACTACTACTACTACAACAACAATGAATTGGAAATACAGTAGGAAGTTTCAGAGTGATCCACACGCAGTAAGTGCAGACACTCTTCAATGAAATGCCATGCATATTCTAAGGAGATGCTTGGTAGACACATACGATACGTATTTTTTTAACTAGAGGTGAGGGTTAAGGAAATGAAAAGCACTGCACTCAATGATACAATGTTAGATAACCTCGTAACAGCAGGATCCCCCGAATCCTGCCGCTCACCTTCTTCCATGTGGAAAATAAATCTTTTTTCAACAAAACGAGCCCGGCTGGGTGGAGAAGAAACATGACGGGAAATGGTGCTTCTCTGGCCTTCCACCGCAACTCATAGGTGTTGCCGCTGGCCATTAACAACTACTGTGGGGCCCTGAGGCATTCTCTGCAAGGATTCTGGCTGAGCAAAAACTTGGATCTAACGGGGAAGGCGCATTTCCCAGGCAGCATCTAATCGAGGAGCCAGAAGCTGAGGACAGTCACGACTATAGACTGAGGGGGTCCACCCTCTCCAGAGGGCCCAGAGAATCCAGTCTCAACCCTGAAGACAGGCTTGGGAGACCCCGGCAGAACTGTCGGGCTGACAGTCCCCCCCCCCCCGCCCTTCATTGCTGCCTTGGGGGTCTAAGAGCAATGAAAGCCTCTTAGGCCAGAAGGGGAAGGACTCAGGTCAGCAGAGGGAGGAGTCTAAGGCCATGCCAGAAGCCAAGGTGAGGATCTCCAAGGAGCACTGAAGGAACCTCCCAAACCTCAGGCGAGCAATCCCAGCTTCACCCTGTCCCTGTGGTCATCCCCTAGAGGCCCCGCATCAGAAAGATGTGGAGGCCCCTGACTTCTTCCTGGGGAAGAGAGGTGCAGGTCTCAGGAAAGCGAGACTTGGATGAAGGGGACGACTTCAGAGCAGCAGAGAAAGGCATGCCAGTACCTTCCAGGAATCAAAGAAAGGATCCCGGTGAAGGACTAAAGGAACCCTCGATCTCCGAAAAGAAGGGTCCTCAGCCCCACCCTGCACCTGCCATTAGCCTTGGGAGGGCCCCAGGAAAACACAGCCCTGTATGGTGGCCTTCGAGTTCTTTCTGAGGGAGGGGAGATCTCAAGGAGAGGAAATCTGTGATGGGAAAGGCGCTGGACTCCGGTGAGCAGAAGGGAGGGCCCAGGTCCTGTCCGTAATCAAGGGGAGGGTCCTGAGGGGGGATCGAGGGGGCCCTCGACTCCAGAAGAGAGGGGACCCCCGCCAGCAATAAAAACCCAACCTAGCTGTCAGCTATGGGAAGCCCTGTGACACTCTGGGCAAAAGCAGTGTTTTTCTCACTTGGGATTGGGAAGGTCTGGCTTCGCCTGAGGTGTGAATCCTCAAGTCAGCACGGGGAGGACTCCCAGATCCTGCCATACGAAGGTAAGTAAACACCCTGAGGGAGGACCGAGGGACTCAGGTCTCCAGGACCCACAGAATCGACCTGCCAGAGTTCGGGCCCTAGTGTCCTTCCGCAAAGAAAGAGCCGTGGGCGGGATGGGGACTCTGTGGGAGGGTTGGGGGAGGATGGGACACCTCAGGTCCAAAGAGTGCAGGGCCCCTGTCCTGCGGAGATTCCAGGTGAGGATGCGTAGGGAAGACGGAAGGAGCCTGGAACCCACAACAGTCAGTCCGGGCAGGCCCCTGGGCAGAAAGGGGACACTGGGCAAGACTGGACTCGGGCATCTGGGTTTCAGTTGTTAGCCGGGGCTGCAGAGTGGGGAGCAAGGGTGGGGGCTGATTCGGGGGTCGGACTGGTAGCTGGGGAGGATGGGGAACCCGCTGTCTGTCGGGAGCGGTGGCTCAGGTGGCCAGAGGGGAGGAGGGCCCAGGTGCCGTCAGGAGACAAGGCCCACCCCAGCCCAGGGCGAGGAAGTCAGTTCTTGCTGCAGGCCCGGGGAGCCCCTGCATCCGGTGGCCAGAGGTGGCGGGCATACCATCACTGTGCCTGGGCAATGCCTCCCAGAGATTTCAGGACCCCGGTCCGAGGGGCACGAGCTCCCTTCGGCAGCGAGCACGTGCACAGCCCATCTCCACAGTGCAGGTGGCCACCAAGGGAGTAGTGAGGGAGGGATGCTCCTCCCGGGGACAGAGGCCCTTGGCCCGGAAGGCGACCTCTAGTGGCAGCCCAGGGAAGCCTCTAGTGGGAATGAGGCCCCAGGGGGTGTCTGGACTTCTGTAACCCCATCTCAAAGACTGGCCGCAGTTCCCGTGGGGTCCCAGGGCCCACGCGGAAACGAGCGGCGAGCAAGTGCTGCAGCATATCTTCAAGGTCAATGGCAGGCGGGCGGCCCGGGGCCTCCTTGTCCCCGTCCCTGTGTGAAGAGGCTGCCAGCGATGAGGAAGAGGGAGCCTGAGCCAGGGGGCAGCCAGCCCCTTTCCCACCTGGGGTCCAGCAGCCTCCCCTGTGGGGCAGGAAGCCAGGCCGCTTCTTCCCTGTGTGTGTGTGAGCAGAGAGGGCACCGGCCTCTTGTGAGCAGTGGACGGCCAGGGCGGCTCGGGGGAAAGTGGGGCGAAGAGCACCTTTGCGCGGGTTCTTGTTCTCGGCCTGTGCGGCCTCAGAAATCGATCTTCGTTTCCTCGACGAAGCTTTCCCACGTCGTTCCTTGTCTGAGAAAGTTTCAGGAGCTTCGGAGGCTCAGCGCGTGAGTGGCATCCACGCCGCAGTTCTTTGTTCTTCTCCGGTTCAAGAGTCCGAGTTTTGCCATTTGGTGCAACGAGCTGGGAACCCTTCCATCCTCGTTTGGGATCCGGAAGGGAATCGCAGCGCCTGGGCTGGGCACCGGGATGTCTTGGAAATGGGGAAGAGCTCAGCGGGAGCGTGCTGGGGTCAGCAGAGTGAAAAATAAACGCCAGAGGCTGTTTGTTCTTTCTGGCTTCTTCCCACCCCTTCTCTCCTGGTTTTGCTTTGGTTTTGGTTTTTGGTTTGTTTTGTTTCGTTTTGGGTATGTGTGTGTCCTAGTGACTCCGGTCAATGCCGATGGCACTGGGGGAGTATGTGTGTGCCTGCGTTGACTCGGCTCTCCAAGAAAGGTGGAGTCAGTCTATCTGGGCAGAGAGGACCCCTGCTCACATGCTCACTGGTTGCCAGACATTTGCTGAGCTATGCTCGCTCTCCGAAGGGCCCTGTATTAGCACGAGGACCCTGGGAGAGGCAGGACATGCCCCACCCTTAGGTGACTGTCTAGCAGCCGGGGTCCCCTCGGGGAGGCGGGGAGGGGTCCCGGAGATGCGCAGAACAAGTGAACGGAGGCCGAGGAGGTGGGGCTCCAGGGGGGAGCTGGCCAGGGGTCTCTGGTCAGTGCCGTGCCTTCTGGGCAGCTGATCACAATGAAACGGGGAGGGGACTCGGGCCACTCTGCACTCTCTGCCTCCGTCTCAGGAGAGTCAAGGAGGGAGAGCCTGGGTAGGAGGCACAACAACTCAGAGGGTGCAGAGGGTGGGGCCCTAGGCTGCGCCTGCCAGACTCAAGGTGAAGTTCCTGGGGGACACGTATTCTACGGGGACTCCCCCAGCCGCCGCCCTACCCCCGGGTCCCATCGCCCGGTCAATGCCGATGGCACTGGGGGACGCCTGGCCACGGGGTCCAGATGTGAGGTACACCGACATCCGCCTGGCGGACAGGGATGACATAGGTGGGGTCCTTGGTCTGGGAGGCCCGATTCGGGTCTGCTGAGGGAAGGGGTCAGGGCCCGGCAGCCAGGCATGCATGCAGGCCCGTGAGAAAGCACGGCTGGCGCCCCACCCCAGAATCCAGGTCAGCCCTGGGAGCAGCCCCGAGAGACCCGGCGGGGTCGTCAGGCGGAGCCCTTCTCCCAGCGGGGCTAAGGGTGGTGGACTCGGGCCCCAGAAGGATGTGCCCAGGCTCTTCCTGGAGCAGGTGTCAGTACCTGAGGGCCAACCTTGGGGCCCACCCAGCCCCCAGGAGAGGCGATCAGCCCCTGCCATGTTCCCGGGGTCCCTGGAAAGGGTGGCTGCTGGTCGCGTCCAGTCAATTATTCCTCGGGGGTCCGAGGGAGCTGAGGACCTTGGCGCGAGGGACAGGATCCCAGGTCAGGAAAGGGCCGGAACACAGGCCATGCCTGGGTATCCAGGTGGGGGTCGGGGAGAGAGGACCGAGGGACTCGGTTCCCCAGGACACACAGAGGGGCCCTCCCAGAGTTCAGGGCGTCGCCTCCTTCTGGGAAGGGCCCTGGACGGGATGGGGGCCTGTGGTGACCAGTCGGGCCGGACTTCCACACCTGGGTCTCAGAGATACGGGGCGGGGGCCTCGACACCTCAGGTCCCCAGAGGGCAGGCCCTGGGTCCTGGAGCCATTCCTGGTGAGGATGCAGAGGAAGGAGCCTCAACCGCACGTCAGAGTCAGTCTGGGCAGGCCCGGGACGGGATGGGGGCAGTGGACTCGACTGGATTCGTGCATCCGGGCCTCAGATAGCCCGGGTGACAGGGTGGGTGGAGGGCATGGGAGGTGGTTCGGGGGGTTGGATAGGTGAGCTGGGGAGGACCGGGGACTCGCTGTCTGTCAGGAGCAGCCGCTCAGGTGGGCAGAGGGCAGCAGAGCCGAGGTGCTTTCGGGAGACAAGGCCCACCCCAGCACAGAGCGAGGAAGTCCGTCTCTGCCGCAGGCCCGGGGAGCCCCAGAGTTGGGTGGCCAGTAGTGGCGGGCATCCCGTCATCGTGCCTGGGCCGCGCGTCCCAGAGGCTTGGGACCCGGGTCTGAGAGACACGAGCTCCGTCGGCAGAGGCCGCACGCACAGGCCATCCCCGGAGTACAGGTGGCCACCAAGGGAACATTGAAGGGGGGACGCTGGCCCCCAGAACAGAGTCCCAGGCCCGGAAGGCGACCCCTACCGGCAACCTAGGGAAGCCCCTAGTGAGAATGAAGCCCGGCGGGGTGTCTGGACTTCTGTAACCCCATCTCAAAGACTGGCTGGAGGCAGGTCGGTGAGGGGAGCTGGGTGTCTTATGAGCACTACCTCTCCTGGGGTCGGCAGTGGGAAGGGCCCAGAGCCTACTAGGCTTCAAGGTGAGGACCCGAGAGGGGACCGAGGGACCTGGGACCCAGAAGGGAATTCGTCTGGTGGGGAGGGTGCGGGGGTGGAGGCCGCAGGGTGGGACCACGACGACTTAGTGGGGCGCACGGGGACTTCCGGTCTGAGTCTTTCCCAGACTGAGAGCGTGTTGTGTGTGAGGAGCCGCCCTCAGGCGGCAGAGGCCGAGGCCCAGGCCGTCCAGCGGGTCCGGATGGGGACGAGAGGACAGGGCTGAGGGACCCCAAGGAACCCATGTCAGGCCCTTCCCTCAGTCCCGGGACTCCCAGGACTTTGTCACCTGCTCTGACGTCCACAGTCCTTGCCCGTGCTTCTCGGGGCCGTGAGGGCTTTGGCGGCAGGCACCGGGCCTGGGCACGGCAGACAGAGGCCGGCAGAGGTGCTGCGGCTCCACGGGAGATCCCTGGGGGGTGGGGACTGAGGGAGGCACCTTGGACTCCAGCACAGGGGCAGCCCTCTGAAAGCCGCGCCCGCGGTGGGCCCTGGGAGGTTTGTTGTTCGGGGTTCGGGGCTCCGGGTCTGACACAGGCGGTTGGGGCGGGGCAGGGGAGCAGGGGTCGGGGGTCTGGCACTAATGGGTTTGACCCTGAGGACCCAGAGGCAGGACTGGAGGGAGAATGGACCCCAGAGCAGAGGCCCCAGCCAGGAAGGCGACCCCTAGTGGCAGCCTAGGGAAGCCCCTAGTGGCAGTGAGGTTCCACAGGGTGTCTGGACTTCCGCATCCGGGTCTCAAGACACTGGCGGGGCGGGGCTTGGGGGGCCTTGGCGACTGTGGTAGCGCCCCGACTCCAGCCTGTAGCTGGAAATGACCAGAGCCTTCTGGGCTTCAAGGTGAGGACCAGAGCGATGATCGAGGGCCCTGGGACCCAGAGGAGAATCAGTCAGGCTACGGGCGGGGGCAGCGCGGCAGGCTGCAGGTTGGGGCGACGACGGCGAAGTGAGGCACATGGGGACTCTTGTTCTGGGTCCCCGCCAGACTGAGAGCTTGTTGTGCGTGAGGAGCAGCCCTCCTGCCGCAGAGGCCGAGGCCCAGGCCGTCCAGCGGGTCCGGATGGGGACGAGAGGACAGGGCTGAGGGACCCCAAGGAACCCATGTCAGCCCCTGCCCTCAGCCCCGAGACTCCCCGGACTTTGTCGCTGGCTGTGACGTCCACAGTCCTTGCCCGTGCTTCTCGCGGCAGTGAGGGCTTCGGTGGGCGTCAGCGGGCCTGGGCACGGCAGGCAGAGCCCGGCAGAGGTGCTGCGGCTCCACAGGAGATCCCTGGGGGGGTTTCAGCCCTCTGAAAGCCGCCCCTGCGGTGAGCACTGGGAGGTTTGTTGTTCGGGCTTGGCGTCGGGGCTCTGGGTCTGACAGAGGTGGTTCGGGCGGGGCAGGGGAGCAGGGGTCAGGGGCCTGGCACTAATGGGTTTGACCCTGAGGACCCAGAGGTAGGACCCGAGGGAGCCTGGATCCAAGACAGAGTCAGTCCCGGGAGGCCTCGGAGTGGGAGGAGGACAAGCAGAGTGTGTGCACTTGCCCCAACGTGTCTGAGGCTGGGACTTGGGGTGAGAGGCAGATCCTCGGGTCAGCAGCAGGGAGCGCCAGATCCTGCTGCAGTGGTTCCAGGTGAGGACCATCCGGGAGAACTGCGGGGACCCTGGAGCCCAGAAGCACGTCATGGATGGGAGCCACTAGATGAGGCATTCCATTTAATCGCCGCCTCTGCCTCCCCAATCCCGCTCTGCGCCCCCCCGCCCCCCGCCAAATTGTACTCTAATGTCAGTGATGTGTACAGTCAGTCAGAGGGGAAAGGTCTGAGGACAGCAGAGGGCAGGGACCTATGTCCTGTCGGAGTGAAGGAGGGATGCAGAGTGAGCACTGAGGACCTGAAAGCCTAAAACAGACAGTGATTTTGTTTTTAATTTTAATTTTGTTTTTCACCTTTGGGCTCCTGCTTGGATGTCCCCCCATCGCCGGACTGAGCAGAGGAAGTGTTTCCTGACTTGTGCATCCAGGGTCTGAGGGTGGTGAGTGCCTTGGCCTGAGGAGTGTGTCCTCAGGTCACCACAGAGTGGAGTCTCAGGGCCCTCAGGCAGGACTGAGCAGACCCCCACCCAGACCTAGAGGTGCCAAACAAAACCCTACCCCAGGGGTCAGTCTCGCCAGGCTAGGCTAGTGTCAGGTGGAGGAAGCATCCCACTTTGTCCGTGGAAGTCAGCGGGAGGGCGGCCTTGGCCTGCAGGATGATGCATCCTCAGGTGAGCAGAAGGGATGGTTCCAGGTCCTGCGGAAAGGACACACGAGCACCTTAAGGACAAAGAGTGGACTCCCACGCCAGGGCCGAAGGACCAAGCCCCACTCTTAGCTCTTCGGCAACTTGCTGGAGTGTAGGGGGAGGGCGTGGGTGGGTGTCTCCTCACCGTTCTTTCAGAATTCTGAAGGAGGTGAGGACAGTGGTCAGAGAGGTCGGTGTCAGGTCATGTGAGAAGGCACATCTGGGCCACAGAGGGGAGTCCCAGGTGGTGCCAACGGTCCATGTTGGCAGATTTCATGGGAGGCCTGAGTGGACTCCAGTCTCCAGAGAGAGGAGGGGACCCCACAGAAACCCGGCCTGCCCCTCAGGTCAGCCCTGGGAACTCCGTGCAGGTCTGTTAAGCTGAGCCCCTCCTCCCTTCCAGATGTGGGGTCTCAGCCAGAGGAGGCCCAGGTGTGAGAGTCTGGACCCAGGTGAGCCGAGGCAGGATCCCGGGCCCGGGCCGGGGCGGACGTGAGAAAGGAGGAGATGCCTCCCAGTCCGGGGCACCTACCAAGGGACCAGGCCTGCCCTGCTGCTCACGTCAGCCATGGGGAGACCCGGGCTGGGTGGGTGGACTGCTTTCTCCCGACTTTTTCTTCTGGGGTCTTTTAGAGACGAGGCCTTAGCTTAAGGGTGGCCGGAGGTCCACACAGGGAGTCTTCTCAGGCCCCCCCCAGGGGGTCCAGGTAAGACTGGGAGGCGCAGCCATCCCAGCACGGGTGGAAGCCGGGATGCGGCCATCCCTCCTGCTGCGGGACAGACGCCGTGGACCTTTGGCGGGCGTGTCCAGATGTGAGCCCCCGGGCTTCCTTGTGTTCCAGTGTCAGGGCTGTGTGGTCTGGTCCTGAGACTTTGGCCTCAGGCCGGCAGAGGGGTGGGGCCTAGGCCCTTCCAGGGCTCATAGCTGCCAGCAGAGAGGCCATGAAGGGGAACTTGGGGGAACTTGGACTTGTGGGGGACAGCAGAGTCTGGCCCAGAACCTCCTGGCAGCACTGGGGAGAGGGGCAGGGCGGTGCTTGCAGTCTGCGGCCTCCCTGAGGTGCCCCTTCCCTCCCTCCCTCCCTCCCTCTTCCAGGGGCTGCAAGAGCTCTGGAGTTGAGGCCTCGGTCTGAGGCAGGAGCCCCGAGGTGACGGAGCAGAGGAGGCGCAGACTCGTGCCAGCCAGTTGTCAAGGTGAGGCGCATGCTCTGGTGTGGAGCCGGGGGCTCCCACATCCCACCCCAGAGGGGACCCCCTCGCCCCCCAATCCCAACGTGGCTCTGCTCTGAGGCCTGGGACCTCGGGCTCTGTGGTCTGGGCTGCACCCTGAGGAGCCACCCCTCATCTTTCTTCAGGTTCTCACGAACATCATGCCCCTGCATCAGAAGAGTGAGCTCTGCAAGCTTGAGGAGACACCAAGCGAGTCCCCGCCGCCATCCCTCTGGGAGGATGCACCCCTCTGGGAGGGGGGGGAGGAATATGTAGAGGAGGAGGAGGAAGATGTGGAGGACCAGGAGGAAGAGGAGGAGGAGGAGGCAGAGGAGGAGGAAAAGAAGGAGGAAGAGGAGGGGAAGGAAAGGAAGGAGAAGGAAGAGGAAGAGGAGGGGGAAGAGGAGGAGGAGACTGAGGAAGAGGAGGAAGAGGAAGAGGAGCACGAGGAGGAAGAAAAGGAGGAGGAGGAAGAGGAGGAGGAGGAAGAGGAAGAGGAGCAGGAGGAGGAGGAAGAGGAGCAGGAGGAGGAGGAAGAGGAGGAGGAGCAGGAGGTGGAGATCAAGGAGGAGGAGGAGGAGGTGGAGATAAAGGAGGAGGAGGAAGAGGAGGAGGAGGAAGAGGAGGAGGAGGAAGAGGAGCAGGAGGAGGAGGAAGAGGAGCAGGAGGAGGAGGAAGAGGAGCAGGAGGAGGAGAATGAGGAGGAGGAGCAGGAGGTGGAGATAAAGGAGGAGGAGGAGGAGGTGGAGATAAAGGAAGAGGAGGAAGAGGAGGAGGAGGAAGACGAGGAGGAGGAGAACGAGGAGGAAGAGCAGGAGGTGGAGATCAAGGAGGAGGAGGAGGAAGAGGTGGAGGAGGAGGAAGAGGAGGAGGAGGAAGAGGTGGAGGAGGAGGAAGAGGAGGAGGAGGAAGAGGTGGAGGAGGAGGAGAATGAGGAGGAAGAGCAGGAGGTGGAGATCAAGGAGGAGGAGGAAGAGGAGGAGGAGGAAGAGGTGGAGGAGGAGGAAGAGGAGGAGGAGGAAGAGGTGGAGGAGGAGGAGAATGAGGAGGAAGAGCAGGAGGTGGAGATCAAGGAGGAGGAGGAAGAGTTGGAGGAGGAAGAGGAGGAGGAGGAAGAGGTGGAGGAGGAGGAAGAGAAGGAGGAGGAAGAGGTGGATGAGGAGGAGAATGAGGAGGAAGAGCAGGAGGTGGAGATCAAGGAGGAGGAGGAAGAGGTGGAGGAGGAAGAGGTGGAGGAGCAAGAGGTGGAGGAGGAAGAGGAGCAGGAGGAGGAGCAGGAGGAGGAGGAGGAGGAGGAGTTGGAGGAGTGGGTGAAGAAGAAGAAACAGGAGGAGAACGGGGCACCATCTCCCTCCTCATCCTCCTCTTCCTCCCGGTCCTCCTCCTGCACTGTCCTATTGGTGTTCCCCGTGGGGGACAGATCTGCTGCTGCCGGATCCCCAAGTCCTCCCCAGTGCCCTTCCCAGAGCCCTCAGAGCACCTGCCCCTCCCCCAGTGCCATGACAGGCGCTCCAGGGAGCCAGTCTGACCAGGGCTCCAGCAGCCCCGATGAGGAGGCGTTGATCACCTGGGGGGCCCTGGCAGCGGCCCAAGCCTCACTCCCAGACACGCTCCGCGCAAAGGTGGCTGACCTGGTGCTGTTTCTGCTCCTCAAGTATCGCACCCAGCAGCCGACCACACAGGCGGAGATGCTGATGGCGGTCGGCCAAGATGCCCAGGACCGCTTCCCCGTGATCTTCCGCCAAGCCTGCCAGTACCTGCAGCTGGTCTTTGGAGTTGACGTGAGGGAAGTGGACCCCGGCGAGCACTCCTACGTCCTGGTCACCATCCTGGGCCTCAGCTGTGGTGGGATGCCGAGTGGTAGGAAGGGCATGCCCAAGACCAGCCTCCTGGTGGTGGCCCTGTGGGTGATCCTCCTGGAGGAGGACCGTGCCCCTGAGGAGAAGTTGTGGGAAGCGCTGGGGGTCATGGGGGTGTATGCCGGTACGGAGCATGTCTTCTATGGGGAGCCCAGGGAGCTGCTCACCAAAGTCTGGGTGCAGGAAGGGTACCTGGAGTACCGGCAGGTGCCCCGCAGTGAGCCCGCACGCTACGAGTTCCTGTGGGGTCCCAGGGCCCACGTGGAAACGAGCGGCGTGCAAGTGCTGCAACATTTCCTCAAGGTCAATAGCAGGCAGCCCGGGGCCTCCCTGTCCCCTGTCCCTGTGTGAAGAGGATTCGAGTCATGAGGAAGACGGGGCCTGAGCCGGGGGGCAGCCAGGCCCTTTCCCACCTGGGGTCCAGCAGCCTCCCCTGTGGGGCAGGAAGCCAGGCCGCTTCTTCCCTGTGTGTGTGTGAGCAGAGAGGGCACCGGCCTCTTGTGAGCAGTGGGGGGCCAGGGCGGCTCGGGGGAAAGTGGGGCGAAGAGCACCTTTGCGTGGGTTCTTGTTCTCGGCCTGTGCGGCCTCAGAAATCGATCTTCGTTTCCTCGACGAAGCTTTCCCACGTCGTTCCTTGTCTGAGAAAGTTTCAGGAGCTTCGGAGGCTCAGCGCGTGAGTGGCATCCACGCCGCAGTTCTTTGTTCTTCTCCGGTTCAAGAGTCCGAGTTTTGCCATTTGGTGCAAGGAGCTGGGAACCCTTCCATCCTCGTTTGGGATCCGGAAGGGAATCGCAGTGCCTGGGCTGGGCACAGGAATGTCTTGGAAACGTGGGAGACCTTAGCAGGATCGTGTCAGGTCAGGAAAGTGATAAATAAATGCCAGAGGCCGATCGTTCTTTCTGGCTTCTTCTCATCCCTTCTTTCATGTCTCTTTGTGTATGAGTGACATAGCTTTGTGTGTGCTTGCACTGGCTTCATGCTCCAAAAAGGAAGAGCCACTATATCTGGGCTCGGAGACCCCCTGCTCACTGGAACATTTTTTGGCAGGCATTTGCTGAGCTCTGCTTGCTCTCAGCAGGGGCCTTAGCGGTGAGGACACTAGGAAAGGCAAGAGCTATACCACCCATAGGTGACTGTCTAGCAGCCCCAGTCCCAGCGGGAATATGGGGAAGGGTGCCCTAAGTGGAGCAGTACAGGTGAAAAAAGGCTGAGGGGGGTGGGGCTCCAGGGACGAGCCCTGCAGTGGAGTTGCCCCGCCTGAGCCAGGCTGGCTTGGGATCTCTGGTCAATAGAATGCCTCTGGGCAGCTGATCACAATGAAGCAGGGAGGGGACAGTGGCTGCACTGCACTCTCTACCTCCACCTCCAGGATGTCAAGGAATGAGAGCCTGGGTCTGTGTCGCACAGATTCATCTGTGCAGAGGGCAGGGGCCCAGCCGGAGCCTGTCCTTGTCAAGGTGAAGATCCCAGGAAGGATGGAAGGCCCCCCCACCCCTGGAACCCGTCTCTGCCTGACGCTGCCAGCACCAGAGAAGCCCTGGCCATGGGGTCCTGATGTGAAGTCCACGGACGTCTGCCTGGCAGGCAGGGGTGACTGACAGAGGTGGGGGCCTCAGTATGGAATTCCTGATTTGTGCCGGGGGAGAGAAGGGGCCCAGGCCCAGCAGCCAGGTGTGTATGTTGACCCATGAGGGAGCACGGTGGGCCCCCGCCCCCATCCCAGAATCTCGGAATGCAGAGAGAGAGACCCTGGCAGGGTTGTCAGGCCGAGCCGCCCTGCCAGCGGTGCTAAGGGCGGCGGTCTCTGCGCCCCAGAGGGACAGGCCGAGGCTCTTCCTGGAGTGGGTGTCGGGACCTGAGGAAGAGCCGCGGGGCCCACCCCGTCCCAGGGAGAGGCCCTCAGCCCCTGCCGAGGCCTCGGAGTACTTGGAGAGGGCGGGCACAGGCTGTGTGCACCCAACTGCGCCTCAGGCGTCGGAGGGAGCTGAGGACCTTGGGGTGAGGGACAGGATCCCAGGTCGGGAAAGGGCAGGGGCACGGGCCGGGCCAGGGAGTCCAGGTGGGGGTCCGAGAGAGGACCAAGGGACTCGGGACCCCAGGACACACAGAGGGGCCCTCCCAGACTTGAAGCTCTCGGATCCTTCCAGGAAGGGCCCTGAGCAGGATGGGCACTTGCGGGGGACGGGGGGGCGGGCGGAGGGGGGAGTCAATCCTGGTTTCTACAGCCCGGTCCCAGAGACACAGGGAGTAGAGGGCTGGCACACCTCAGATCCACAGAGGGCAGGGCCCAGGTCCTGGGGCGTCTCCGGGTGAGGATGCAGAGGAAGGACAGAAGGAACCTGTACCCCACAACAGAGTCAGTCCGGGCAGGCCCCCGGGCGGGATGGGGACACTGGGTGAGGCTGGACTTGGGCATCTGGGACTCGGATAGCTGTGACGGGGAAGTGGGGGGCCGTTCGGGGGTTGGACAGGTGAGCTGGGGAGGACAGGGGACCCGGTGTCTTGTCGGGAGCAGCAGCTCAGGTGGGCAGAGGGGAGGAGGGCCCAGGTGCTGTCAAGAGACAAGACCCACCCCAGTCCAGAGAGAGGAAGTCAGTCCCTGCTGCAGGCCCGGGAGCCCCTGCATCGGGTGGCCAGAGCTGGCGGGCGTCCCGTCATTGTGCCTGGGGACTCCTTTGCTGCTCGTCCCTACAGTTCATGGGAGGCTTTGTGGATTCAGGGCTCTACTTCGTCAGGGGGAACCCGGGCCCCTGACTCCACCTTCCACGGCCTGGGCTGGGCCTTTCCTGACACCTTCCCCGGGGGACCGGGGCCCAGAGGAAACGGCCCAGATACCGTGGAGCACTCAGCCCCAGGAGATGACGGGAGGCGTGGAGGCTGGGAGATTCAGGGAGCCCGAGGGAGGCGGCGGAGAGCCAAGGAGAGAAGCCTATCCGGTGCCGGCCTGCGGGAAAGGAGCGCGCCACCCAGGGGTCCCGCGGGGAGGTCTTCGCAGACACCTATCACCTTGGCCCTCGCTGCCTTCTGGAGATTTCCCCTGAGCCTCGGAGTGGGGGAGGGGGGGTAGTGGGCATGGGTGACACATTGCATTTTGGCGATCTCAGCCCAGGCTTCACCTGTTTAGATCTCCCAAGTCTGCGTCTCAACTTCTCTCCTAAGGCCCAGGCCAGCATATGGACACGTGCCGGCAGTGCCAAACTTGATCCACCTGTCACCTTTCCTCCCAAATGCCTTCCCCTCCTGGGTTGCCCTCTCTCTCCATTGGCAGCAGACCTACTCACGGGAGCATGCCAACCCGGAAATCTGGTAGTCATATTCCCGTTTGCCAACCTAGTCCAGACACTGGGCCCTTGCCTAGACTTTGCGGTCACTTCACACCTGGCCTCACCCCCCACTCCAGGTCATCCTATTTATAACTGCCAGGTTCATCTTCCTCGGGCAAGTCGACGTCTTTGCGCCTCGATTTTTCTCGTCTGCAAAATGGAGATGATAAAACCGACTCCCTAAACTCGGGCGAGATAGCGTGCATAACACCGTGCTTGGTTCACACCAGGTGCTCAAAGAATGCCGTTGCTCTCTGGCTCTCTTTCCGATGCTCGCCTCCTCAAAGAGTCTATTTACTTTTGGAATTGGAGAGCTGGACAAGTTCACAGCCGGTGACCTAGTCTACCTTCTTCACTTCCGGCTGATTTAAGACTTTTCCATGAGCACGGCCATACCTTAGACATTAGTCTAGTATCATCAGGGAGAATAGTTGTACTTTGTTCCAATAGCAAAGTTTCATGAATGGCAATTTTATATGGGTTAGCCCCGGGGGCAGCTCGAGAAGTTCACAATTATTATGAGAGCCATACCTTACCACGATGCATCACCTTTCTTTGGAGAAACTGAAAACATTTCACAAGCGGTAATTAGGCTTCCTAAACCCGCTGGAGAATGGGTATTATTACATGAGCTGGTTTTAAGGATGAGTAACCCGAATCAGGTTTGTCAGCTGCTGAAGCACCAGAACCCCGTCCCAGAGTTGTTGGTCCAGCTCCCTTGTCTGTCCTCTGGATAGGGTCCGGTGTCTACCCCAGAGGAGGTTCTCAACGAACACGTAAATACAGAAGAGAACACTGAGGCATAGAGAAGCTTGTGTGATGTGCCCCGAGCTGCCCATTTGGTAGAGGTCTGGGAGCAAAGAGGCAGCTTGGGGCCCTGCCGAAAGTGCAGCCCCCACTCTGCATAAAAGAGGCACTTGCCGGTGGGCAGATTGGCCAGCACCATCTGAATTACCGGTGACCTCCCCACACACAGGCATTAGAGTGAGATTGTTGGTCAGTTAAGACACTTGAACGACAGCTACCGTTGCCCTTTCAGAAACTTCACAGACAGAGACCAGGCAGGCTGCTCTGATAGAGGGCAGGTACTGCTTTGGTGAGGTCCCAGGGAGTCCCAGAGCGCAACCACTGCTCTTCAGGCTCACAGTTCCCCAGATGGGACCAGGTTGTGAGGGCTGTCCCGCCCGAGGAACAGAACGCTAATACACAAACCAATTGGCAATGTAATCTTTTGCTCTGACAAGCCAGGGCGCCGAGGGGAGCTTGCCAGCCTGTCTGTGGGAACATAAGGGAAGAATCGGACGATCCCAAAGCCTCGCATCACCAATCTTCACAAGGTGGATGTTACCTGGAATCCCTCAGCTTCGCTGGAGGCCCAGCCCTGTACTCTACTGGTGCTCTCATGGAAATGAAAGTCGGAATATCCAGGGGTCCCTCTTGTCCTCTCTCCAGCAAGTGCAAAAGCCCCTGCTGCCAATCCGCTGCCCGCCTCAGACCCCTCAGTCAGTGTCCCTCCGTGAGCAGAGGCCCAAAGCTCCACTGGCCCGCGCGCACAGACCCACGAGTGACCCAGACATTGAAGAAGACTCTGAGTCATCCACAGGATGACACCCTCATCATCTCCCCTAGCCGACTTTGACTTGCCACCACAGTCCAGGGCCACCGTACTACAGACTCTCCACATTTCTTATAGAAAGGCACGAAATGGCTCAGGACTGAAAAAGCACGACCCCAAAGAAGCCAGAAAGCACATCCGTGTGGCTTCGGAGTGGATACATGTTACGGTGTCCCAGAAGCATCAGTGTATATCCGGACCACGGTTGGATGTGTACCCCCGTACCGGTAAGTCGGTGGCTTGTCCAATTCAACGTTCATAGTGGCCGCAATGTGATGGGGTGGAGGGCAGGCTTCTGAAGAGCAGGCCTGTGAAAGAGAGAATCCTGGTACATTCAGACACTTTGGTCCTAAATGGATTCCATGGCTCTGGACGCCACGCGGGGGCTAGGACGGGAAGTGTAAAGATGGAGAAGACCCCACTTGCACGTGGTTGTAGGAGCTTGGTCAACTGAAGACTGCTCCCATGTTCAAGCATGGTCCCTGCTCTCCCATTGCGCTGCCCAGCCCGGTCCCCTTCTATCCCAGCTGGCTGGGTCGACCAATGTTCTCCTGCAGGCTGACTCCCTGGGCAGGCTGGATGCCAGGCACACAGCAGGCCAGCGGTTCAACACACACACACACACACACACACACACACACACACACAGACACAGACACACACACACACACACACACACACACACACACACGGGGCCTGTGGACTCTCACTGAATCCCCATGGGGAAGGGGGAAGCGACGGGGGGAAACTTTGGACAGGTCCTCTGTCTGGGCACCTGGGAAGTGTGGGTTTGCCCCCTCATGATGTCTTGTGGATGGCCCTTGGTGTCGCACTCTGCATCCCCAAACCAGCCCAGCCCTATCCTTGTGCTAAGCCCCTGCTCCGCGACTGAGGACAGGCAGAGAGGCCGATTATTTGCTCGCGAAGGTCCTAGGGCAGCTGCCAGCGAATAGCGCCATAGAGGAGGGCAGGTAGGTGGCAGCAAGACTGCAGGTCAGAACCCTGCCAAGGAGGCTGGAGTTCAGAGCAGGCTTTGCTGGGGAACGGGGGCTTCTCAGAGGAGCAAGGCCATGGCTGAGACCTCTGCCAGCAGCTCTTGGCAAATAACTGCTCTTCAAACGCATTGTCGCACAGTCACATGGCTGCCATTGGTATTTACCAAGCCCTGGCAGACTCACCACGAGGTTTGTCCAGTCAGCTCTACAGGAGGCACAAGCACACTGAAAGGGGATTCTTGGCTGGGGACTCCCAAGGGAAGAGAAGTGCAAGTGAATACGGGCGCTGGGGAGTGAAGGGGAGCAGTGGGGAGACAAGAGGACAAAACCCTAAACTATGCAGACCGAGGCCACGGTCGCGACACACTGGGTGGCGTGGGTAGCAGCGGATGCGGGGGCTGCTGTCTGCGCCCCAGGAGAGGACACCCCCAATCCCAACATGGCCGGCGTGCAGCTGGGCTGCTCCTTTCCCGAAAGAGACACATCACAGCCCCGAGGGGACCGATGGCGGCAGCTCAGGGACCTGACGGCGAGGGTGGCATGCAGGAATTCCTACAGCCTGTTTCCTGTGGGGTGGCTCCGTGGCGGAGTACCTCCAGCCGTGCCCGGAGCTTTAAAGGCACAGAAATCGGGCATGTCACGTCTAAGGGGCATACGTGCCTGACATAAGTCTCTGGCTGAGTCCACAGCATGATAGGGAGGAGAAAACAACAACAACAACAACAACTACTACTACTACAACAACAATGAATTGGAAATACAGTAGGAAGTTTCAGAGTGATCCACACGCAGTAAGTGCAGACACTCTTCAATGAAATGCCATGCATATTCTAAGGAGATGCTTGGTAGACACATACGATACGTATTTTTTTAACTAGAGGTGAGGGTTAAGGAAATGAAAAGCACTGCACTCAATGATACAATGTTAGATAACCTCGTAACAGCAGGATCCCCCGAATCCTGCCGCTCACCTTCTTCCATGTGGAAAATAAATCTTTTTTCAACAAAACGAGCCCGGCTGGGTGGAGAAGAAACATGACGGGAAATGGTGCTTCTCTGGCCTTCCACCGCAACTCATAGGTGTTGCCGCTGGCCATTAACAACTACTGTGGGGCCCTGAGGCATTCTCTGCAAGGATTCTGGCTGAGCAAAAACTTGGATCTAACGGGGAAGGCGCATTTCCCAGGCAGCATCTAATCGAGGAGCCAGAAGCTGAGGACAGTCACGACTATAGACTGAGGGGGTCCACCCTCTCCAGAGGGCCCAGAGAATCCAGTCTCAACCCTGAAGACAGGCTTGGGAGACCCCGGCAGAACTGTCGGGCTGACAGTCCCCCCCCCCCCGCCCTTCATTGCTGCCTTGGGGGTCTAAGAGCAATGAAAGCCTCTTAGGCCAGAAGGGGAAGGACTCAGGTCAGCAGAGGGAGGAGTCTAAGGCCATGCCAGAAGCCAAGGTGAGGATCTCCAAGGAGCACTGAAGGAACCTCCCAAACCTCAGGCGAGCAATCCCAGCTTCACCCTGTCCCTGTGGTCATCCCCTAGAGGCCCCGCATCAGAAAGATGTGGAGGCCCCTGACTTCTTCCTGGGGAAGAGAGGTGCAGGTCTCAGGAAAGCGAGACTTGGATGAAGGGGACGACTTCAGAGCAGCAGAGAAAGGCATGCCAGTACCTTCCAGGAATCAAAGAAAGGATCCCGGTGAAGGACTAAAGGAACCCTCGATCTCCGAAAAGAAGGGTCCTCAGCCCCACCCTGCACCTGCCATTAGCCTTGGGAGGGCCCCAGGAAAACACAGCCCTGTATGGTGGCCTTCGAGTTCTTTCTGAGGGAGGGGAGATCTCAAGGAGAGGAAATCTGTGATGGGAAAGGCGCTGGACTCCGGTGAGCAGAAGGGAGGGCCCAGGTCCTGTCCGTAATCAAGGGGAGGGTCCTGAGGGGGGATCGAGGGGGCCCTCGACTCCAGAAGAGAGGGGACCCCCGCCAGCAATAAAAACCCAACCTAGCTGTCAGCTATGGGAAGCCCTGTGACACTCTGGGCAAAAGCAGTGTTTTTCTCACTTGGGATTGGGAAGGTTTGGCTTCGCCTGAGGTGTGAATCCTCAAGTCAGCACGGGGAGGACTCCCAGATCCTGCCATACGAAGGTAAGTAAACACCCTGAGGGAGGACCGAGGGACTCAGGTCTCCAGGACCCACAGAATCGACCTGCCAGAGTTCGGGCCCTAGTGTCCTTCCGCAAAGAAAGAGCCGTGGGCGGGATGGGGACTCTGTGGGAGGGTTGGGGGAGGATGGGACACCTCAGGTCCAAAGAGTGCAGGGCCCCTGTCCTGCGGAGATTCCAGGTGAGGATGCGTAGGGAAGACGGAAGGAGCCTGGAACCCACAACAGTCAGTCCGGGCAGGCCCCTGGGCAGAAAGGGGACACTGGGCAAGACTGGACTCGGGCATCTGGGTTTCAGTTGTTAGCCGGGGCTGCAGAGTGGGGAGCAAGGGTGGGGGCTGATTCGGGGGTCGGACTGGTAGCTGGGGAGGATGGGGAACCCGCTGTCTGTCGGGAGCGGTGGCTCAGGTGGCCAGAGGGGAGGAGGGCCCAGGTGCCGTCAGGAGACAAGGCCCACCCCAGCCCAGGGCGAGGAAGTCAGTTCTTGCTGCAGGCCCGGGGAGCCCCTGCATCCGGTGGCCAGAGGTGGCGGGCATACCATCACTGTGCCTGGGCAATGCCTCCCAGAGATTTCAGGACCCCGGTCCGAGGGGCACGAGCTCCCTTCGGCAGCGAGCACGTGCACAGCCCATCTCCACAGTGCAGGTGGCCACCAAGGGAGTAGTGAGGGAGGGATGCTCCTCCCGGGGACAGAGGCCCTTGGCCCGGAAGGCGACCTCTAGTGGCAGCCCAGGGAAGCCTCTAGTGGGAATGAGGCCCCAGGGGGTGTCTGGACTTCTGTAACCCCATCTCAAAGACTGGCCGCAGTTCCCGTGGGGTCCCAGGGCCCACGCGGAAACGAGCGGCGAGCAAGTGCTGCAGCATATCTTCAAGGTCAATGGCAGGCGGGCGGCCCGGGGCCTCCTTGTCCCCGTCCCTGTGTGAAGAGGCTGCCAGCGATGAGGAAGAGGGAGCCTGAGCCAGGGGGCAGCCAGCCCCTTTCCCACCTGGGGTCCAGCAGCCTCCCCTGTGGGGCAGGAAGCCAGGCCGCTTCTTCCCTGTGTGTGTGTGAGCAGAGAGGGCACCGGCCTCTTGTGAGCAGTGGACGGCCAGGGCGGCTCGGGGGAAAGTGGGGCGAAGAGCACCTTTGCGCGGGTTCTTGTTCTCGGCCTGTGCGGCCTCAGAAATCGATCTTCGTTTCCTCGACGAAGCTTTCCCACGTCGTTCCTTGTCTGAGAAAGTTTCAGGAGCTTCGGAGGCTCAGCGCGTGAGTGGCATCCACGCCGCAGTTCTTTGTTCTTCTCCGGTTCAAGAGTCCGAGTTTTGCCATTTGGTGCAACGAGCTGGGAACCCTTCCATCCTCGTTTGGGATCCGGAAGGGAATCGCAGCGCCTGGGCTGGGCACCGGGATGTCTTGGAAATGGGGAAGAGCTCAGCGGGAGCGTGCTGGGGTCAGCAGAGTGAAAAATAAACGCCAGAGGCTGTTTGTTCTTTCTGGCTTCTTCCCACCCCTTCTCTCCTGGTTTTGCTTTGGTTTTGGTTTTTGGTTTGTTTTGTTTCGTTTTGGGTATGTGTGTGTCCTAGTGACTCCGGTCAATGCCGATGGCACTGGGGGAGTATGTGTGTGCCTGCGTTGACTCGGCTCTCCAAGAAAGGTGGAGTCAGTCTATCTGGGCAGAGAGGACCCCTGCTCACATGCTCACTGGTTGCCAGACATTTGCTGAGCTATGCTCGCTCTCCGAAGGGCCCTGTATTAGCACGAGGACCCTGGGAGAGGCAGGACATGCCCCACCCTTAGGTGACTGTCTAGCAGCCGGGGTCCCCTCGGGGAGGCGGGGAGGGGTCCCGGAGATGCGCAGAACAAGTGAACGGAGGCCGAGGAGGTGGGGCTCCAGGGGGGAGCTGGCCAGGGGTCTCTGGTCAGTGCCGTGCCTTCTGGGCAGCTGATCACAATGAAACGGGGAGGGGACTCGGGCCACTCTGCACTCTCTGCCTCCGTCTCAGGAGAGTCAAGGAGGGAGAGCCTGGGTAGGAGGCACAACAACTCAGAGGGTGCAGAGGGTGGGGCCCTAGGCTGCGCCTGCCAGACTCAAGGTGAAGTTCCTGGGGGACACGTATTCTACGGGGACTCCCCCAGCCGCCGCCCTACCCCCGGGTCCCATCGCCCGGTCAATGCCGATGGCACTGGGGACGCCTGGCCACGGGGTCCAGATGTGAGGTACACCGACATCCGCCTGGCGGACAGGGATGACATAGGTGGGGTCCTTGGTCTGGGAGGCCCGATTCGGGTCTGCTGAGGGAAGGGGTCAGGGCCCGGCAGCCAGGCATGCATGCAGGCCCGTGAGAAAGCACGGCTGGCGCCCCACCCCAGAATCCAGGTCAGCCCTGGGAGCAGCCCCGAGAGACCCGGCGGGGTCGTCAGGCGGAGCCCTTCTCCCAGCGGGGCTAAGGGTGGTGGACTCGGGCCCCAGAAGGATGTGCCCAGGCTCTTCCTGGAGCAGGTGTCAGTACCTGAGGGCCAACCTTGGGGCCCACCCAGCCCCCAGGAGAGGCGATCAGCCCCTGCCATGTTCCCGGGGTCCCTGGAAAGGGTGGCTGCTGGTCGCGTCCAGTCAATTATTCCTCGGGGGTCCGAGGGAGCTGAGGACCTTGGCGCGAGGGACAGGATCCCAGGTCAGGAAAGGGCCGGAACACAGGCCATGCCTGGGTATCCAGGTGGGGGTCGGGGAGAGAGGACCGAGGGACTCGGTTCCCCAGGACACACAGAGGGGCCCTCCCAGAGTTCAGGGCGTCGCCTCCTTCTGGGAAGGGCCCTGGACGGGATGGGGGGCCTGTGGTGACCAGTCGGGCCGGACTTCCACACCTGGGTCTCAGAGATACGGGGCGGGGGCCTCGACACCTCAGGTCCCCAGAGGGCAGGGCCCTGGGTCCTGGAGCCATTCCTGGTGAGGATGCAGAGGACGGAGCCTCAACCGCACGTCAGAGTCAGTCTGGGCAGGCCCGGGACGGGATGGGGGCAGTGGACTCGACTGGATTCGTGCATCCGGGCCTCAGATAGCCCGGGTGACAGGGTGGGTGGAGGGCATGGGAGGTGGTTCGGGGGGTTGGATAGGTGAGCTGGGGAGGACCGGGGACTCGCTGTCTGTCAGGAGCAGCCGCTCAGGTGGGCAGAGGGCAGCAGAGCCGAGGTGCTTTCGGGAGACAAGGCCCACCCCAGCACAGAGCGAGGAAGTCCGTCTCTGCCGCAGGCCCGGGGAGCCCCAGAGTTGGGTGGCCAGTAGTGGCGGGCATCCCGTCATCGTGCCTGGGCCGCGCGTCCCAGAGGCTTGGGACCCGGGTCTGAGAGACACGAGCTCCGTCGGCAGAGGCCGCACGCACAGGCCATCCCCGGAGTACAGGTGGCCACCAAGGGAACATTGAAGGGGGGACGCTGGCCCCCAGAACAGAGTCCCAGGCCCGGAAGGCGACCCCTACCGGCAACCTAGGGAAGCCCCTAGTGAGAATGAAGCCCGGCGGGGTGTCTGGACTTCTGTAACCCCATCTCAAAGACTGGCTGGAGGCAGGTCGGTGAGGGGAGCTGGGTGTCTTATGAGCACTACCTCTCCTGGGGTCGGCAGTGGGAAGGGCCCAGAGCCTACTAGGCTTCAAGGTGAGGACCCGAGAGGGGACCGAGGGACCTGGGACCCAGAAGGGAATTCGTCTGGTGGGGAGGGTGCGGGGGTGGAGGCCGCAGGGTGGGACCACGACGACTTAGTGGGGCGCACGGGGACTTCCGGTCTGAGTCTTTCCCAGACTGAGAGCGTGTTGTGTGTGAGGAGCCGCCCTCAGGCGCAGAGGCCGAGGCCCAGGCCGTCCAGCGGGTCCGGATGGGGACGAGAGGACAGGGCTGAGGGACCCCAAGGAACCCATGTCAGGCCCTTCCCTCAGTCCCGGGACTCCCAGGACTTTGTCACCTGCTCTGACGTCCACAGTCCTTGCCCGTGCTTCTCGGGGCCGTGAGGGCTTTGGCGGCAGGCACCGGGCTGGGCACGGCAGACAGAGGCCGGCAGAGGTGCAGCGGCTCCACGGGAGATCCCTGGGGGGTGGGGACTGAGGGAGGCACCTTGGACTCCAGCACAGGGGCAGCCCTCTGAAAGCCGCGCCCGCGGTGGGCCCTGGGAGGTTTGTTGTTCGGGGTTCGGGGGCTCCGGGTCTGACACAGGCGGTTGGGGCGGGGCAGGGGAGCAGGGGTCGGGGGTCTGGCACTAATGGGTTTGACCCTGAGGACCAGAGGCAGGACTGGAGGGAGAATGGACCCCAGAGCAGAGGCCCCAGCCAGGAAGGCGACCCCTAGTGGCAGCCTAGGGAAGCCCCTAGTGGCAGTGAGGTTCCACAGGGTGTCTGGACTTCCGCATCCGGGTCTCAAGACACTGGCGGGGCGGGGCTTGGGGGGCCTTGGCGACTGTGGTAGCGCCCCGACTCCAGCCTGTAGCTGGAAATGACCAGAGCCTTCTGGGCTTCAAGGTGAGGACCAGAGCGATGATCGAGGGCCCTGGGACCCAGAGGAGAATCAGTTAGGCTACGGGAGGGGGCAGCGCGGCAGGCTGCAGGTTGGGGCGACGACGGCGAAGTGAGGCACATGGGGACTCTTGTTCTGGGTCCCCGCCAGACTGAGAGCTTGTTGTGCGTGAGGAGCAGCCCTCCTGCCGCAGAGGCCGAGGCCCAGGCCGTCCAGCGGGTCCGGATGGGGACGAGAGGACAGGGCTGAGGGACCCCAAGGAACCCATGTCAGCCCCTGCCCTCAGCCCCGAGACTCCCCGGACTTTGTCGCTGGCTGTGACGTCCACAGTCCTTGCCCGTGCTTCTCGCGGCAGTGAGGGCTTCGGTGGGCGTCAGCGGGCCTGGGCACGGCAGGCAGAGCCCGGCAGAGGTGCTGCGGCTCCACAGGAGATCCCTGGGGGGGTTTCAGCCCTCTGAAAGCCGCCCCTGCGGTGAGCACTGGGAGGTTTGTTGTTCGGGCTTGGCGTCGGGGCTCTGGGTCTGACAGAGGTGGTTCGGGCGGGGCAGGGGAGCAGGGGTCAGGGGCCTGGCACTAATGGGTTTGACCCTGAGGACCCAGAGGTAGGACCCGAGGGAGCCTGGATCCAAGACAGAGTCAGTCCCGGGAGGCCTCGGAGTGGGAGGAGGACAAGCAGAGTGTGTGCACTTGCCCCAACGTGTCTGAGGCTGGGACTTGGGGTGAGAGGCAGATCCTCGGGTCAGCAGCAGGGAGCGCCAGATCCTGCTGCAGTGGTTCCAGGTGAGGACCATCCGGGAGAACTGCGGGGACCCTGGAGCCCAGAAGCACGTCATGGATGGGAGCCACTAGATGAGGCATTCCATTTAATCGCCGCCTCTGCCTCCCCAATCCCGCTCTGCGCCCCCCCGCCCCCGCCAAATTGTACCTAATGTCAGTGATGTGTACAGTCAGTCAGAGGGGAAAGGTCTGAGGACAGCAGAGGGCAGGGACCTATGTCCTGTCGGAGTGAAGGAGGGATGCAGAGTGAGCACTGAGGACCTGAAAGCCTAAAACAGACAGTGATTTTGTTTTTAATTTTAATTTTGTTTTTCACCTTTGGGCTCCTGCTTGGATGTCCCCCCATCGCCGGACCTGAGCAGAGGAAGTGTTTCCTGACTTGTGCATCCAGGGTCTGAGGGTGGTGAGTGCCTTGGCCTGAGGAGTGTGTCCTCAGGTCACCACAGAGTGGAGTCTCAGGGCCCTCAGGCAGGACTGAGCAGACCCCCACCCAGACCTAGAGGTGCCAAACAAAACCCTACCCCAGGGGTCAGTCTCGCCAGGCTAGGCTAGTGTCAGGTGGAGGAAGCATCCCACTTTGTCCGTGGAAGTCAGCGGGAGGGCGGCCTTGGCCTGCAGGATGATGCATCCTCAGGTGAGCAGAAGGGATGGTTCCAGGTCCTGCGGAAAGGACACACGAGCACCTTAAGGACAAAGAGTGGACTCCCACGCCAGGGCCGAAGGACCAAGCCCCACTCTTAGCTCTTCGGCAACTTGCTGGAGTGTAGGGGGAGGGCGTGGGTGGGTGTCTCCTCACCGTTCTTTCAGAATTCTGAAGGAGGTGAGGACAGTGGTCAGAGAGGTCGGTGTCAGGTCATGTGAGAAGGCACATCTGGGCCACAGAGGGGAGTCCCAGGTGGTGCCAACGGTCCATGTTGGCAGATTTCATGGGAGGCCTGAGTGGACTCCAGTCTCCAGAGAGAGGAGGGGACCCCACAGAAACCCGGCCTGCCCCCTCAGGTCAGCCCTGGGAACTCCGTGCAGGTCTGTTAAGCTGAGCCCCTCCTCCCTTCCAGATGTGGGGTCTCAGCCAGAGGAGGCCCAGGTGTGAGAGTCTGGACCCAGGTGAGCCGAGGCAGGATCCCGGGCCCGGGCCGGGGCGGACGTGAGAAAGGAGGAGATGCCTCCCAGTCCGGGGCACCTACCTAGGGACCAGGCCTGCCCTGCTGCTCACGTCAGCCATGGGGAGACCCGGGCTGGGTGGGTGGACTGCTTTCTCCCGACTTTTTCTTCTGGGGTCTTTTAGAGACGAGGCCTTAGCTTAAGGGTGGCCGGAGGTCCACACAGGGAGTCCTCTCAGGCCCCCCCCAGGGGGGTCCAGGTAAGACTGGGAGGCGCAGCCATCCAGCACGGGTGGAAGCCGGGATGCGGCCATCCCTCCTGCTGCGGGACAGACGCCGTGGACCTTTGGCGGGCGTGTCCAGATGTGAGCCCCCGGGCTTCCTTGTGTTCCAGTGTCAGGGCTGTGTGGTCTGGTCCTGAGACTTTGGCCTCAGGCCGGCAGAGGGGTGGGGCCTAGGCCCTTCCAGGGCTCATAGCTGCCAGCAGAGAGGCCATGAAGGGGAACTTGGGGGAACTTGGACTTGTGGGGGACAGCAGAGTCTGGCCCAGAACCTCCTGGCAGCACTGGGGAGAGGGGCAGGGCGGTGCTTGCAGTCTGCGGCCTCCCTGAGGTGCCCCTTCCCTCCCTCCCTCCCTCCCTCTTCCAGGGGCTGCAAGAGCTCTGGAGTTGAGGCCTCGGTCTGAGGCAGGAGCCCCGAGGTGACGGAGCAGAGGAGGCGCAGACTCGTGCCAGCCAGTTGTCAAGGTGAGGCGCATGCTCTGGTGTGGAGCCGGGGGCTCCCACATCCCACCCCAGAGGGACCCCCTCGCCCCCCAATCCCAACGTGGCTCTGCTCTGAGGCCTGGGACCTCGGGCTCTGTGGTCTGGGCTGCACCCTGAGGAGCCACCCCTCATCTTTCTTCAGGTTCTCACGAACATCATGCCCCTGCATCAGAAGAGTGAGCTCTGCAAGCTTGAGGAGACACCAAGCGAGTCCCCCGCCGCCATCCCTCTGGGAGGATGCACCCCTCTGGGAGGGGGGGAGGAATATGTAGAGGAGGAGGAAGATGTGGAGGACCAGGAGGAAGAGGAGGAGGAGGAGGCAGAGGAGGAGGAAAAGAAGGAGGAAGAGGAGGGAAGGAAAGGAAGGAGAAGGAAGAGGAAGAGGAGGGGAAGAGGAGGAGGAGACTGAGGAAGAGGAGGAAGAGGAAGAGGAGCACGAGGAGGAAGAAAAGGAGGAGGAGGAAGAGGAGGAGGAGGAAGAGGAAGAGGAGCAGGAGGAGGAGGAAGAGGAGCAGGAGGAGGAGGAAGAGGAGGAGCAGGAGGTGGAGATCAAGGAGGAGGAGGAGGAGGTGGAGATAAAGGAGGAGGAGGAAGAGGAGGAGGAGGAAGAGGAGGAGGAGGAAGAGGAGCAGGAGAGGAGGAAGAGGAGCAGGAGGAGGAGGAAGAGGAGGAGGAGGAGAATGAGGAGGAGGAGCAGGAGGTGGAGATAAAGGAGGAGGAGGAGGAGGTGGAGATAAAGGAAGAGGAGGAAGAGGAGGAGGAGAAGACGAGGAGGAGGAGAACGAGGAGGAAGAGCAGGAGGTGAGATCAAGGAGGAGGAGGAGGAAGAGGTGGAGGAGGAGGAAGAGGAGGAGGAGGAAGAGGTGGAGGAGGAGGAAGAGGAGGAGGAGGAAGAGGTGGAGGAGGAGAGA